>CM029475.1:16628465-17910474 GCA_017140325.1 Eucalyptus leucophloia subsp. euroa | reverse complement strand
CGAAACTTCATAAGGCGAAGTCTAAAGTAGAACCCTGACTTGTTCCTCCCTTTTTGCATTTGCTTTGCCAAATCAATATTCAATGAGCTTTAAGACCACAATACTCTAAATAAGACAAGTTCAAACTTTCTCCTCTTTGAATTTTTTACCCTGAAGAGCTTCGTCGTTTCTTTCCAACTTTGCCTAGAAGGCCATCGTCCAACAAACTTTTATCAAGATTATTAGGAGAAAGCCTTGCCAACGTTGAATGGCTCCCCGACTATTGATGGTGACCACCATGTGATTCTTCATTTGGCCGAAGGACTTGCACATATCTTGGGAGGCTCAGGACCCAACTTACTTCCAATGGCGCCAAGATCAGCACGGGTAGATCCCTGATCGCCATTAGTTGGTCCATAATAATTCTCTATAAGTCCCTCTCATTACCGGTTGAATACCGATGATCTTCAGTATAGTATTGATAGTATGCATCTTAGAAAGAGCATGAGAGCAAATCGACGTAACAAAATATCTTCAGGGGCCACTTCGAACAGGGCATCCCCAAAGTAAACAGAGCATTTCCAACATTTTTTTTTTCCTGCCCAAATACATCCTTGGCGGGATGACAAACCAAGATCAAGTGGGTTAATTACAAGGTTTCAAAGGACAACATAACACAGATAAAATTGTATGGGATACTCCAAACCAAATCGCATTAATGTAGGGCAAACCATGTAATATTTCCATGAGGTACTTTTTCAGCAAAAAGATAAACCTTCCTCGTGGCCTGGTACAATGTATTTTACTGAGGCTTTCAGTGTTCTCAGTGTCATTGAGGTTAAAATGTCATTTTCCATCCGGTGAACCTTGGCTGCACCAATTCATTTACGTTAGTACCACGAGCCCTATATAGCTATTCAAACCAGGTTCAAGCTGGCAACTCTACACGTGATTGAGACTAACTAATTTTTGCCGTCTATTGAGTTTGTGGCAGTTTCAGAACCCAGCATCAAAACTGGGACTTCATGTACGGCATATTCACATTGGAAATAGCTTATCGTTCCCAAGGGACTAAAAGGCACCCGAGGTTAGCCCTGGTCATCCAACGTTATGTAACGAAGATGACCATAAAGACATGGAACAAACAACATGAAAAATTTCAAGCTTAGTTTGAGACATCATGAGACATTTTTGGAATATCATGAAAAATGATAAGGGGGAGGCCTCGTTTGATTGGCATTTGGAAAGGGCTTTGGGACTCTAAAGTCCCTTTGCCAAATGCAATGTGTTTGGTTCAATTTTTTGGATGACCTTAGCAAAATGCAATTGCATCTCCAAATGTCTCTAAGGGCCTGAAGGTATTTTGGAAAATTGCATCTTCAAAATACAAGTCCCACAGTACTATTCATCTTCTTTAGAGAAGAATAGAGGCCGATGACCGCCAGCCAAAGAGTTGTCCATGTCGGCGACCGTCGCTTGAGGCGTTGCTCGACCCTGGCAACTGCCACCTAGGGGTTGCAACCACCCGGTGACCGTTGCTTGAGGTCGCACGACCTCAGGCATCTAGGTCGAGCGACCCAAGCATCGCCTTAGGTTCGGCAACCTTAGGTGGTGGTTGCCTTGGTTTGCACAACCTAAGCGACAAAGGCTTGAGGTCGTCGGACCTTAGGCAACACTTGGGTCGTGCGACCCAAGTAACGGCCGCATGACCTACGCGATGGTGCCTGGGGTTTGTGACCCAGGTGACTATCGCCTGGGTAGGTGTCGCCTGAGGTCTGGCGGCAACAGGTGACCCTGCTTGAGGTCGCCAACCCAAACGGCCGCTTGAGTCGCAACCCCAAGTGTCACCTGAGGTCCAATGACCTCAAGTGAGGCTGTCCAGCGGCTAGATGTGGCCATTGGTGGCTACATTAAAGAGAAAATTAGAAACTTTTTTTTATATATAAAACTTAGCAAAAGTCCTTTACTAGATGTAATTACCAAACGGTGTTTAAACTAAAGTCTTTTCACAATGCACTTTAAAACTACAATTTACCAAACGTTACTTACATTTTCACAAACCCCTTTAGCTCAAAAGTATTTGCATTTTCTCAATTACATTTGCCCAAAGCCAAACCAAACACGCCTAGTGTTAAAAATTGTCATCCATTTCCTCTAAACTAAATTTAGAAACTACCAATTGAATATTTGAAGTCTTGAACGTGCGCAGCAAAGTGTGAAGCAAACGCCAAGTTGAAGAGTCCAAGCAGAGCTTGAAGACTCTCACGTGAAGAATAAGCAAATTGAAGTCAAAATAAAATATGTTTAAGATTGTCAAGAATTACTGAAAATGGCGGTGGCTACAAGTTGAAGACTATGTGGGCAGCATTCTAGAAGAATCCAGATTGATAAGTTGTCGAGAGATTGAGGCTTCAAGATGTCAGCAACTAAGACTAGAAAAATCTTGTAAAATAAGTGGATAATTGTGGGAGAGAATCAATGGAGTTGCTCTATAAATAAAGCTAAAAATCATTCATCTTATGTGTGTGAGGAGCATGAAAATAAACTCCATATCATGTAGCTCCTCCACCACCAACTCTAACTATGTAATACCATCTTTATCAACTAATTAAACTATACTTGTCCCATAAACCTTGCCTATATTCCTCAGTAGTATCCTACCCTTGTTCACTCCTCAACATCAACAAGACCATACACACATCCACTTGCACACATCAAAACACAAACTATCATTAACATCAAAACCCTACTTCCGCGAAATCTAAATTTCAACAGAACGTTACTCCCCATAATTATTAGATCCCCTTGTAGAACTGCTTTAGCATGACTGAAGGGCAACAATAATTGTATGGTTGTCCAAAATAGCAGCAAAAGAACTAAGCCAGAAGCTGAAATTAAGAGACATCTCTGGCACTTATTCACATGGCTGAATCAGAAGCAATAAAAAAATGATCTTAAGATGAATGAACCTTGATATTGATTACCGAAGTGCTGCTTCTTCTTTAGATTTACATTGGGGGATCCCTCAAAGAGAGCTACCCATGCAGCACGTGTCAATGTCAAGCTATGTTAATCACAAATGCTAACACATGCCTTAACAACAGCCCTGAAAGGCAAATTACAGAGAATAGGCTGGTAGGATGCACTCACACTATCTTAGTTTTCATACATACAATAGGTTTAACATTAATCATGGCTAGAGTTAACAAGAGTATCACCCTCAGCTCACAAGATTTGATGGCATGGTGGTCACAAGCACAGCTTCCAGGATTCACCATTCTTTTATAAAGACAAGGTAACTTTAACCTGCAACCACCAGAAAAATTAATCCAAAGCAAGCTATTAAGCTCTGTTAATACCAATTTCTTTGACAATCTCATGGTAGCACATTACCTTAATCAAAGTTAGCAGGAATATCGATGTCTGTATCTGATGGATTAGCGAGCTCAACCAGTGTTCCCTGCAATTCAAACACCTTACAAAATAAGAAAAACAATCACTGTCAATTTGCTGCAACCAAAGGCGAAAGGCTACGACTGTGTGAAACAATTGACAGCTATTAACTGCAGTCATTGAACTGAAGATTGAAGTGCTCGACTGATTTTATTCCGTACAGGGAAAACCACTCAAAGTTCAATGAACTTCTTTTTACAAAATGGCTTGGCCTTTTCTCTTCTTTCATCTAGATGTTTCAGTTCCTCGCATTTTCCAAATGAAACAGAGAACAAGATAAAGGGGAATTCAAAAATTACAGAGACCTAGCAAGAAGGTTGGGGGCTTGTCTCAATTCTTCTTAATCATTAAACAGTGTTAATAGATCCAAAAAGGAGAAAAAAAAACAATAACGTGCAAAACATATCACTATGTAACCTCATGGAAGCAACACAGCATGAACTACATTTATGCCCTGAGTAACGTATTTTCTTCCAGTCTTGTACCGTCATTCCCACCTTCCTTGACATCCATATTTTGAAGGTTTTTCAAAAGAATTTCTATCCATAACTCCTCAACGTTTCCTGAGTCTGATGTTATCACCAGGGCATCATCTTGCCACAGGGCATGCCTATATACCTTAAATGATGCTCAATAGTATCCTTGATATCCAAAGCTAGCTTTCTCTTGAAAACCAATGCTTGTCAATATCCTCATGGATATGCACGGGGAAAGCAATGCTGTCTAGGAAATCAGCAAGGAGGATCTTCCTATATTTAAATTATCTAGATCATCACATAATACATGCTACCGACTAGCTTTTGAAACAATTATTCCCTAGTTTCAGAAAGAGGACCAAATACACTAGAAGCTATTTCCAACCAATTTCTGTCAATTGAGAAAGAAAGTAGAAAGGTAAGAAGGTCTCTGCAACCAAGTTCATCATAAGTTTCTCTTTGTTATCAATGGAGCATGTGGAAGGCAATAAGTTGGAGATAGTTTTATTGAAGGCTATCAATGATCTGAATCATGACTGGGTATAAATGAAACGAAGCTATAGAGTGCATGAGGTGCGAGTGTGAATTGATTGTTTATCAGATTCCACTGATGACAACCAAGTGGTAACTTTTTCTCGGATATGTTGAAGGTTTTGGTGCGGCCCTCTGAAGATGAACACTCGGACCTTCTTTCTCTAACCTTTCAGTGAAGACCATGATAAGCTCTGCGTCAGTGAGTCAAACCAAATTCATCTTAGGAATTTAGATTAAAAGGAACACCCAGACTCCCAGAGACTGATAGCTATGAGGTTCTACTGCTTCTTTGCCCAGCTTTACAGATCAAAGTGTCTCAATTAGTGAATTAAAAGCCTGAATAGATGCAAATTTAAGAAGAAGAAACGTACCGGTAACAGTAAGTCTCCCTATCAATCTTAATTAACTCTAAGTTTGAGCTTTTTTCAATTATCCATCACTACAGGCTTTACAAGGTTTACTAACTATACATAACTTGCAAAGATAAGCTTCTTAATGAATATATATGTCTCTCTATCAAAGCAAAGGAAAGCCAAATAGACAACCCAGCTGTATGGTTATATGAATATCTGTATAGATAATGATGGAATTGAATGAAACTTGCAGTTTGCCTGAGAAGCTCTTGAAGATGAAGGCTCCAAGAGATGCGCGTATTAGGACTTCCTTAATCATATCTATTCCCCTTTTATACTATATAGGAGAGAGGAACTTCTGGGATTATAGAAACACTAAAAGTTAAAGGACAGTAAAGGACAGATGGACATCTAGAATATTATTATGGTTGAGTACCTGCTCATCATCATCAGCTGAAGAATGCATGATATTCATGGGCAACGTGCTTGTCAGATCAGCAGCAGTTCCATGAAAGTCCTGAGCAGAAAAGGCGCTGTTGAGGTATGGACAGAGAGAAAGAGACAGACAAGAGAATTGAGAATAGAACAATCTGTTAGTGTTCCCTAGAAAGGCAACACCTTTTTATTAGACCAAAAGAATTTAAATTGCAAGGAAATCCTTTTGACTTGTAACTCTTTTTGGAGAGGACCAGAGCAGATACAGCACATATGAGCAGACAAAGTTAGTTATTCAAGTTAAAAGGATTACCATCAAGCCCATGCCATTGAACGTAAAATCTGTATCTCAACATCAGTGTATGATCATTAAAGCTAAGAAGATAACAAATTTCTTCTATCAAACTCGCCATTTTTCATCCAATTGCATGTCAAGTTTTTGTTTTTGGTATCTAATTTACTATATCAATTAATGGATAAAAACCAAGCACCACGCTAAAAATTATCATCAAACACTGATTATGAGTTCAAAAATGCAGCCCAAGCCTCAAATCAATCCATCACAAATGAATCAGGCAGAGAGATAGCTGTTACATTATGAGTAATATAGATGAAGCAGTTTCCTGTCATAAAGAATGGCTAAAAAGTTCTAACACCATGTAGTGTAGCATCCGACTTTTTTCCCAAAAGATAGAGAATTTATCATATGTAACTCCAAATTTCTTTTTCTAACTCTGTTCCCCATTTTCAGTAACAAGATGCCCAAGAAAATGTAGAAAGGCCATTACTTCATATTATAAAAGATTACTGCTTGTTCCACCTATAATTCTTCAACCTAACTTTTGACAGCACATGGATTTGCAATAGAAACACAGGATAGGATAAAAGTTATCCTATCTGGCATTTGGAGACCCCAGATAAGTCCGAATAAAATCCCCGATAACTTCTCTGGGGGCTAGAAGTGGGGATGATTCTATCCCACCTGCATGAGAGTAAGCTCTGAAAAAAAAACAAGGAAACAGATTTCCATCTGCCGTACATGACACCAACTGCACCACCATTGTTGGTGTCATTGGTGATCACCGCACGTTGGTCACACCCCTCGGGTGACCCTGTCACGGTGATCACACAACTCAGGCAACCATCATTGTAGTAATCATCTGAGATTTGAGTCTCTCAACTCCCACCTTCTGGACCCTCTCTATCTCCCTCTCTTGCTCCGTCCCCCTCCCCCCCCCTCCCCCCCCCCCCTTCCCCTTTCACCCTTTCATCGTAGTAATCACCTGGGATTTGAGCCTCTTGACCCCCACCCTCCGGATCCTCTCCCTCCCTCCCTCTCTGTGCATTCGTGGGGGGTCGACTATTGCGCCAGCTCTTGAGACCAATCTTAGGTGGTTGCCCTTGCAACCAAGAACCAAATCCAGATCTGACTCCGAGCTCATGTCTCTCTGTCATGGTGGTCCCTGACCACCACAACAGATGGTTCTCTCTCTCTCTCTCTCTCTCTATCAGCCGTCCAGATTCCCAAGGCCCCCAACCCCATATACAGTAATTTATTGAATTTTTTATTGTTAGTTTTATTACAATATCCGCTGAGATATCCAACGTTCCACTCCTTATCCCCCCCCCCCAACCCGCGTGCCGGGGAGGCATTTCTCATTTCATCCTCTCCAATCTTTAACCCTATCCTGGTGTCCAAATGCAGCGTTCAACTGGAAAAGATAATGCTCTTGGATCTAATTCCAATTGAATAAAAGAGCTTCTATGGACTCTCAACAAATCAATATAACCGCACATAGCAGCAACTGAAGTGGGAAACAACTATAAGAGAAAACACATCCTTAAAATCAGAAAAATCATTTGTAAAAGAAACACTCTGCTAAGTAATGGACATGCATCAATTGGTTTCCATCATTCTAATCACCAAAGAACTGGTGATTTGAATCCTCCAGTTCAGCAGATCAACAAGTAAGAGCAGTATGTGACCAATTAAAATGGAAAAAAGTGCGCACCATTTGATTGTCTACTTCACCACTGGGGTTGATTGAAGGATCAGATAATCTCTTTATGTCAGACGTAGAAGTCTCTCCAGAAATTCCCTGCATGGACTATTATTGAAAGAGTCAAAAAAGCTAAAAAGCTTCAAATTGACTTTGAGTAGTTTGAATAAAACTCACAAGATCATCCTTATTGCTAGAGAAATGTTGACCATCGATAATCAAAGGCTTGACATCTGGGGTTCCCTGTGGATAGGTAAAAATGACGTTTTCATCTATTTTCCATAGAATTAAACTATTGTAATTAGGGTGCAGCGAACTGAGTATGCATGCGAAATCATATTTAACAATGTTTGACAAAGTGCCAACAAACTGATGCATCATAACCTGGCTAAGCAAAATCTAATGGTACGTACCAATTCACTTTGGTCTAGAGAAAGATTTCTTCCTCCCTTGCTGAGATCCCTCAATGTTCCCTGTAGGTTCACAAAAGGGAATTGAATCTATATTCTCATAAAATCAGTGAGCTCAATGAAAATCAATGTTATATATTGCTTCAAAAACAATATATGCACTCAACAAGTTTGCTACAAAACTAGTAGACTATAGCACACTATGAGAAAAATTATCATCGTATAGTGAAACGACAGAGTAGACTATAAAATATTTTTTACACAACACACTTCTCATTCCTTATAATATGTCATCTTACATGAACCAAAACTTAGACTTAAATAACAAGCACCCACTTGACCAATGACATTGTTCTACAATGTGAATATAGAAAATGTTGATGCACCTATCACACAAGTAACTTTCTTCAGGAATTTATGCGCCTACACTACATGCAACAGTAAATAGAGATAAGTACACCTATGTCACATTCATGATTGGTAAGCATGTTGTATTCTATTTGGCACATTGAATACCATCACATTAAAAGCAAAAGCTAATCTTAATCCTTCCAACGGTAGCCCTCTTTATTAGCAGCTTCATGTTTAAAGCAAGTATCTCAAGAACGGATGGAGTCCACGAGAAGGTAAAATGAAAGGACAATGGTAGCATGTTTCACTTAACAAGAAAGGCTACCCAGTACAATCTCTAGGGGTTATCACAAGAAATGCAGGCACAATCATAGCTTTGAAACCTAAATTCCGATGTCAGGAACCTTATTCGCCCACATTAAACCACAGGCATTACATAAAGTCCTTGGTCCAGCTGGTCCACGACGCATAGCAGGAGTTGCATTTTCACTAACACCACAATGTTGACATCTTCGGGCACTGAAACATCAACAAAAGAAACAATCACATAAAATGAATGTCAAGTCTCAGCCTGAGAGAGAGAGAGATGGGTGTATGTGCCATAGACAATAAATAGCGGACAAAATAGAATCTCAGACATATATTTTCCAATGCTCACATTGACAATGCCAAAGCAAATGAGGGACTCACACAGTTTCAGGAGGGGGAGTACCATCCTGGTGACAACTTTGAGCTAAATCCAAACTACCAGCACCTGAACCTTCTTTTATCGAAGCAAACTGCCCATTTTTCCGATGCATCCTGGTTGCATGATGATGAGAGGAGAATGAATCAAATCAACACCAAGTTTACGGTGAAGCAAAGCCCAATAATGACGAGCATGAGAAATGCCACATTAACGTGCTATCATTTTATAACCCCGTTATATTTTGCGTCATGCAAAACAATTGATGAAGGCTAACATTCTGGAATCACTCCTATGCTCCATTTTTTGGTTCAAAAATATTTTTGAATGAAAATCACCAACTTAGCATCTTTGATAAAGACGGAATAACTGCCAACAAGGGAAAAATTGATCTAACCTCTGGGCAACCTCTTTTCGCACAGTATACCTAATCTTCTTGTCAAAACATCTCTCCTTGCGCTTCTCCCGAAACCTAACGAGAGAGGCTATTCTTCTGGAAAGATTAGACCGCTTTGACATGTCAACCACATCCTAATGCATGGAGATAACTCATTATAAATTTACACATACGAAACTGTAAGTGCTAGGAAAATAACCATCTGCATACCATAGTACTTTGAGCATAAGGAACTTCAAATGTAGGCACAGCGGTTGGTATATCACGTCCTCCTAGAAGCAAAAGCACTGCCTGCACCTGGCAAACAAATTGCAAAAAATTCATGGATATCCATTGCAGGATGGGTAACATGCACGGAATAGGTTTCTAAATGCAGTGACAAGAGTGATAGTTGCAGATTGTTGTAAAAGAATAAGCTGACAAATTACAAAGGCAAAGCCTCTCAAACAACATTCAGAAAATATCGTTCAAACTATATTGTTTGCCAAGAGTTGTATCTCATCTGACTCACAATTAACAATGTCGAAATGCTGGAAAAAGATGAACACAAGTTCTCTAGGTGCTTTTGACGATCCACATCAATAACTATAAAAAATAATGCATACTCACTACAAATGCATGCTTTCTCATGTCTTTCCTAAACACAAAACTTAGAACCTTCAAATGTCAAAAAAACTGCTAAATGGAGGGCCAAAACAATCCCATTTCGGAACACTGCACATTTATGGTCCTTCCAGCAAAACAAGCATATATACCCCTCAAAAAGGGAAAACCCAAATACCTTCAATCTACCTGCATATCAGATGTAAGCAGAACCTTTAACTGCTTCGTGTAAATTGAGAATTATCAAACTCAAAAAACATAATTTTTCCCATTTTGAAAAAAGAAAAAAGAAAAAAGAAAAAAGAAAAAAGAAAAGCAGAACGCCTAGAATTTCAACTAACTTCAGCATTGACCCATTGCTTGACCAGAAGTACCAAAGAAGTCTCAAAACCCAACTGAATAATCATTTTACCCAACTGCAAACGTCCCGATCCTTACATTCAACGAGAATGAACAAGATAAAACACAATTCGAGCCAAAAGCCAGCACCAAACCACACCATCAGCTCACTCGCAACTACTCACTTCCCCACAAAGCACGTACCTTTTCATGCGAAACATCAGGGAACACGTACACTTCCCCTTCGAAAGAGAGCGTGAGCTCGCTCGTCCTCGAAGGCGCCACCCCACCTCCTCCCGCACCACCACCAGCGCTACTACCTCGACGACGCCGGTGCTCGTAGTCCCCCACGGAATCCACATAACCCCGACCGGCCTCCTCCACTTCGTCGGCAAAGTCGTCGGTTCCGCCGCCGCCGCCGCCGTTCTCGAGCTCGTCGTCGTCGTCGTCGTCCTCGGCCCTCGTCGGCCCGCGCGCCTGCAGATGCTCCGGCTCCACGCTCGCCATGGGGACGGACCCGCCGGAAGCGAAAGACGGAAGACCGGGGAAGAAAGAGAGCAGGAGAGGGAAAAGCCCTACCGACAACGGCGGCGGCGACGGCGGAGCCCGAGCCGGGAACGGACGTCGGAGCAGCTCAGGAGCGAAGACTGTTCCATTGAGCGGGCATCGACCGGACTTGATAAACCCTAAATTTTTTTGTTCGATTTTTTTTTTCTTTCGGCGGGGGGAGGGGGGGGGGGTCGATTAATTTTGGGGGTGAAAGGGTCCGAAATCGAGAGGCGCCTGAAAGTGGAAATGGGGCGTGGCAAGGGGAGCGACCCGATGTTTCCTCGAAGGGCCTCTTTGGAGTAAAAATTCGAGAGAAGGGGGGGAAAAAAGAAAAAGAGACATTCCTTTTTATCTTTTTTGTTTTCCCATTATTTTTACCTTTATTTTGTGATTTGTCACTCCAAAAAGAGGAATGTGCACTTTTGTACTAGCACGAGTACTGGTGGTGCACGAGACGGTACCTAAAGAAAATGCTACAAAAAAAAATTCTAAACAGTGTAACACATTTAACTTGATCCAAATTTCAAATTAGGCTCATTACGATATATTTATGTAAAACTTTTTCTTGTAACATAAAAAAAGTAAACTTGTAAGTATACGATACATTCACATAAAAAAAGTAAACTTGTAAGTATACGATACATTCACATCAAAATTCTGTTAGATGATTTTTCAATTAGAATAAATGTCAATTTTTATTTCGAAATAACTGTCCAATATATCTCACACATCTCATATGACGGCCAATTCAATTATAAACATTTCATGCTAATTTGGTCCTAAATGTATTCTACGACAACCAATTTAGTCTTAAACCTTTTGACTGTAACGATTTAGTCTTAGATCTTTTGATAAATTATCAATTTAGTCCTAAATATCTAGAGTGACTAGATTAACAAATTGTTAAAAAGGTTTATGATTAAATTGGCACAACTGAAAAGTTCGAAACTGAATTGGTACCATTACGAGGTTTGAGATTGAATAGGCTACTATGCAATACTTTGAGGATATTTTGGACAACTTTCTCTTCTTCTTCTTCTTTTTATTTTTTCATTTAAGCCATGTGAGCATTATGTCAACAACATTTGCTTTCCAACGTTAATGTAGGCAAATTTTTGATAGATCTCATTGAGGAAATTTTGATGGAGGAAAAATATATCATATATGTATGAATTTGGGGTTTTTGATGCTATACCAAAAATTCAAGACAAATGTGTTATAGTAGGCATAGTTTTGTGGTTTTTGGTGGCTCTTGCAAAGTGTCTATTTGTTCTTGATAGAAGGCTGATATATAAGGGTTTCGAGCTTAAAAAATCCCCTTTGATTGGCGTTCCTATAAAAATGACATACCTGTTACGAATGTTGAGAAGTGAGCTAATAAACCATGACGGCAAGCCTGTCGCCACCTTTGTTATTTGTTCTACAATTAATCGAGAATGTGAACAGTTTATGGAGCCATATAGGTGAGATCCGATGCCACCGAATGAATAAGAAAAGATTATTATGTATTATCTTGAATTGTATTTTTTAATGGCTTACCACAAGAAAACTTCAAACCAATATACTTGTAACAAATTTAGTCTAAACTTATTTTTTTACCACCAAAAACTCTATTTTGACACACCCATATCACATTTACCATTTAAATTTTAGAGTTTGCGATATGAACGGAGAAAATGTGCTACATCATTTTAACATAAGTAGTTTAGCAAACTAACATTTTGATCAACTTTGTGGTGGTGGTGCTATGACAACACGTGTTAATTAAAAAGAAAGAAAAATGTATATCATTTCAATATGCAATATAACCATTGTAAAATTATTGTGAAAAATATTGGTTATTGCAAATTAAGTCAATGTGAAATCACTGAAAAATAAATGAGGAACAGTTAAGGCCACAAAAGATTTATGTAGTTTGGTCTGATTGTCGATATTTACTACATAGAGAAAACCGGCAACAAATAATCCATAATAGTCGAAGAATCCACGTTACAATAACTCATACACTCAAGTATTTCAACTAAAGTCATCTTTGTATGTTTTTCCCTCTGGCGGTTGCCCTTTGAGAGTGGCCTAAAGAACGAAGAACCCTTGTGTGGTAGATGTTGGATACTTTACAATCTATGGGGTAAATCTCATGTATGGAAATCTTGAATAATTTTCTCCAACAGAAAAGAAAATTCGCGTGATTTGGTGTGGCATTCAAGAAAAGAAAATTCTAACCCAAGATTACTATCCATTTCAAATACATGCGGTTTAGCAAACCAATCTACATCCTTCAATCCGATCAAGTCTTATACACAAGATTTTGAGATATAATTTAACAATGTTTACATGTGCCTTGCGGCAAAAGAAAATATCAATATTTTTTTACAAGAATCTTTTAGGTCCTGTTTGTAACCATCCCTGAAACAACTATTTCTATTCTTTTATTTTTTGGAACAAAAAAAGAATAAGAATTTGTTTGGTAAAATATTTATTCCCGAAAACAAAAATATATATTTTTCTTCCCGGGAATAGATTTGGAATAGAATCAAAAAGTAGAAAAAAGTAGTTTCTGTTTCCGGGAACAATTTTTAGAATTAGTTCATGTTTTTTTTTTCTTTTCTCCTCTTTTATTCTCTTCTCTCTTCTCATCTTCCCCTTTCTTCTTCCTTTTGGCTAGCGACCTCACTAGAATGTTGCCAGCCCCCGACGACACTGAGCCACAACGAGGCTTGTCAGCTTGAGCCTCACCATGGCTGAGCGAGGCCGAGGCTAGCCTTGGCCAAGCGAGCCTCCAGCAAACTCGTCAAATCTTGCCTAGCCAGTCGCACAACGGTGGCTAGCGACCAGCTACAAGAGGAAAAAGAGAAAAAGAAAAAAGAAAAAAAGATAATAAAAGTATTAAACAATTAAAAGAAATAAAAGAATTTATAAATCCTACCAAACACATTTTTATCCTAGGAATAGAAATTTTGGATAGTTACCAAGCGCATTTTTTTGCTTAGAAATTGTTCTCAGGAATGGAATAAAAGAAACCATTTCTGATAAAAAATTATTCTCAGGAGTAGAATCGTCACCAAACACGTCCTTAAGATTCAAGAATGATAATAACCTTAATGAAAAAAATTCTATTTTAAAATAATAATAATAAAAAGCGGTGATGTCTGGAGCATTTATGTACGATTTCTCTCAATAGTTCAATCATCAGCGTACTATATGTGCCATGAAGATAAAATTATTTGGAAATTTTTCAATGATATAATGGCGAGAAAGACGAGTACCAAATTGAAATGAAACGATAAAGGAAATAATCAAAAGTGAGGAATTTAAAGCAAAACAATAAAACAATTTCGGCAAACCTCTGTATCATCAATAGCTTAGTACAAACTAAGTAGCACCGACACTGAAATACGACACGACACAACACGCCGACACGTCGTTTCTAAAAAAATATAGAATTCTGACACATTGGGACATGTTATATATTAAATAAATATTCATTTTTATGATTATTTCAATCAAATTAATTTGAATCAAATTCATAAATAAATAAATAAATAAACCTAGAGTGAATATGCACTAAAAACATTAATTCGCCATTTATTAATATCATTCATTGTTTTAATTTGACAAATTCAACTCTATTTCAATAATTCATAAAACTTAAAGGAAAAATAAGCGATCCTAATTTTGGACTCACATATTAGATATGTTGGAAGAGGAGAAAATTTTTTTTTGAAGGGGTGAATTGTGTATCATGGGAAGTGAGAGTTAGAAGAGAAGAGAAGAATGTGTCTTAATTCTTTCTCCACTTACTATTGTTTTTAATTGTGTTTTATTTTTTCACATATATATATTTTGACATCTCATTTATTGAATTTTTAAAATTGATCTTGATATCGGAATCACGTGTAAAAAATTCATATGTCAGAATTCCGACTCGAGTGTCGAATTTTTCCAACACGTGTTGGCCAAGTGTCGAAGAGTGTTCGAGAGTGTCGAACACATGTCGAAGTGTCCGATATGACACGAAAGCTCTTTGAGAGTGTTAGTGCTTTATATAGTACAATGAGATTGATTTTGAGAAGCCCGATGACAATTAATTAGACAAACACCGATTTGCATTTAATTTTCCTTTTGTCCCATACATTCCTCATTGGGAGAAGATAATTTATTATTTTGCTTCAATTGCAAATGCAATCTCCTGCGCTCTTGAGCTACTTAAAACTTCTTGCAACCTCCAGTGCATGAATTCACGCAAGCTTTGACTTTTTTGGAGTCTACAACGAAGTAAGGTACATAAAACTCATGTTATACATTTCAAAATATTTTTTTTTTTGGTAAAATACATTTCAGAATATTGAATTATAATGAAAGCAGATAATTACTGTCAAGAATAACTTCGAATGATGTAAAGATGTCAGAACACGGAACATGAGTGATTTCCGTTGCATTTTTTTTTCACCATCTACCCATGGTCAAATAATTTATTGACATTTACTTTGGTCAAATAATTCATTGACATTTACTCTATGGTCCATATAAATGAGAACAATCGACAATTCGCAATTTCAAAAGCACGTATTTTTTAAACCTAAGTAGTTGCCGATCAAAATCAATAAATGAACAAAAACGGACGACTTTTCTAGTTTGATTTTGGTATGCAAGAGGAAATAAAATACAAATTATCTCTTAAAACATATTTTCTATATAAAAGGTGAAGATTTTGCTTTCATACCACCAATATGCGAGTCGAAACATTTGGACAGCACACATTCAAGGTTGCACTGGCCTTCGAGTGTCTCGACCTTGGAAGCCTCGCAGTTTATGAGGCACGCTTCATAGCATACCTCTGGATCAGGTGCCCCGAGACAACTGAGCCCGCACTTGACCTTACAAGAAGCGGAAACTTGCATCTCGGCTGCTGATGCCTCCAATGCCATCGCTGTAAGAGTTTTCCTAATGTGGACTACATTAATTGATATTGTAATTGACTGTTTTTACGGCTACCGTAAAACAGGGCTGGTCTAAGGTGAGATAGAAGGTTTCTTAATTAGTCTAATATGGGGGCTGGCTAGTGTGGGCCGAGTTGAGCTGGCCCGTAATGAGGGGGACTGGCTGGAAACTCTATAAATAGTGCTCAAGTCTCTCCTCTAACCCTAATTCTCACATGTATCCTCATCTAAGGGGCGTTTACCTAACGCCAAATGTGAGGGGGCCGCCTCATTGAGCCAGTGATACGGAGGGCAATAGAGGATAAGGACTTGATGCGTGGATCCCCTTAATATGTGGTAATCCCTTTTTCTGCTTCCGCTTTATGTACGATGGATCCATGTGCGTTAATCTTTCTACTCAATTATGCATGTTCTTGTTCTAGTTATGGAGATCTTGGGGTTGCGCAATCTGCGTCCAACATGTGGTATCAGAGCCACCATAACCCTAGAACTTGAACGCAATTGCTTTTACCCTAATTTGTATTGATTAGCCCTAATTAGTACGGATCTTGCTCTAATTTGTGATTTTCGAGATTTTTTGTTCAATAAAAATAAAATTAAATCACAAATTCGGACTGGGCTCGATGATACAAGCAGAATCGTGGGCGGCGCGTCACCGGAGGATGCCGCACGCTCCTCCACGTGCGGCGACGCCCCGCTGGAGCGTCAAACGCGCGCCGTGCGTGAGATCCACGCGCCGCGCACTCAGGCGGCGCGTGTGGGCGCGTGGAGTCTCCGTTCGGCGCGTGGTTGGTGGCGTTGGACTCGTATGGTGATTTTCTATCTTGTGGTATATTTATTTTACATGTTTGATGATTTTATGGATGTGAAAATACATACGGAACCCTAAATACGTGTATTTTCAGTGTATTTTTGCGTATTTTTCTTATATTTTCTGTGAAATTGGATATATAAGTGTGAGGTTACATGTAAGTTATCACATAAACATTATAATGGTGTGATTCATCAATAAAAATTAAACTTTATTGTGAACTGAAATTGGCTTAATGAGATACAATCAGTATGGGATAGTATTTGTGCTATGTACTGAGTTGATGAGAAACAGTAAAGGTTATAAAACTTTTGTTGCTCAAGCATACTCCTTGACACGCTGGTAATTTTTGAATGATGGGCGACTTAAGAACTCGTGACCAAACTGATTATATCGATTAACATATCTGCTGTATATGGGTAACGCATGTCGATTAAGTTACTGCATATTGTACATGAACTCATCTGGTCACTTGTTAATATCTATCAAGTTGAATATTTTTATGGTTAAGGAGTATGGCAATATTTATGCAGAGCAATAGTATCTACTGTTATAGTTTAGATATTTAGTTCTGTGGTTTGACTCAATTTATAGGCCACTGGTTGAAGTAATGATATTTGTTACTTAAAAATTGGCTAATAAGATAGTTGTTGGCCTTTGAGTCATGTTTTGTCGTATGAAACTCATGAGCAATAGTTGATCAGCTATCAAGCTTGTCAATTTGGAGTACCCTGTATTACTATTGATGTTAATTTGTGAGAGATATTTTAGATCAACATTGATATTTTAGATCAACATTCTTTTTATGTTGTTCTGGTAATATGTAATTATGGTGCATAACAGATGTTTTATTCTCTGTTATGAGAATTTTCTTGTGTTGCTGTGATTGGTGATTTCATTAGAATCTGTCTTTCAGGTTCGCTATATATATTTATATATATGTATGATTATTTTTTTATTAATGGATAAATCAATGTAATTAGCATGATATGTGATTTTAGTGATAACATGCCCCTATCACTAAAGTTAAAATCACATTTATATGATGTATGTGAGTAGTAACGTTTATATCCCTAGTATGAGAGAATTTCAATGATTCAATTGAGTAGTGACCGCCAAAGTGGCACGCTTGATTGTGTTTGAGAAATTTCGGTCTCGTATGATGATTGGGATGTCTCCTGGTCTAATGCGTAGTCATACTCCCAAAGAAGGTGATTGTGTATTAGGTCATGGAGGGATACATGATAGTGTGGTGGAGGAGTGACGGATCCTAATGGTTCATATGCCCAAAGGTGATGAATTCACGAAGATTGGAATATATTCTCATAACCCTTATCATGTGGGGAGTGTATAATTGCATGTTATGTATTCTGCCCAAAGGTGATTATGTGATTTTGCATGTAACTCTCTGGATGTGTACTTGTACGTCAAGTTACGCGGTGCTCACATGATGCTAATTATATACATTGCTTATTTTTCAGTCACCTTTTCTGTAATTAATAACTCCAATATTATTGAGGTTTTTACTACCTCAAATTTTAAGTTGTAGACATATGATTTGTTGCTTAAAAAAAAAAAAGCAATTAAATTTTCTTACTGTCCATGAAGCGTTCAATTCTGGAACACTTGAAAAGAGGTTTGCCTGCGGACTACACTGCTATAAGATTATGAAAGCCTTAGTTGCTTGAAATTATGTCTTATTTGATATTGAAATTAGGACATATCTGCAAAGATAGTGTTTAAGTCCTAATGACATATACATCTCGTATATGATTAAAAGGTTGTCAGGTTTAACAGTGGCTGTGAGTATTTTGGCAAGTATGACAATGCGAAATAGCTTAAAGGGTCATTTGTCAAATACTTGGTAGATTCTGGGGTGGTAACTTAATTACTATGCCTGAAAATCCTGACAAAAAATTCACTCGAAATTATTTTATATCTTACCTAGATTGTTCAAAAGGATATGTGATTTTAAGACTCTAAAGAAGATACAAGAATTATGGAATCACATACTCTGAAGTTTTTAAAGATTGACGTAATTGTAGAGGATAGCTGCTCTCAGACTATTAAAAATAATATGATGGAAGTTACTATGTTTTTGTCTTTACCTATACAGATAATTATGGAATCTCTTGTACCATAGACTAAACTTGTTGAGGTTCAAGGTACTATTCTTGATATAGTTTATAATGAAATTTCTTAAACCTCTCAAGTGCGGAATGAAGTGGTGATAACTTTATTAAGGAGATTTGTTAGGGAAAGACGATAAGTTATTCCATTAGACTATATAGTCTATTTGTGATAGCATGACTATAATATTCACTACATGGTTGATTTAGCGACATAAATAAATGTTGTTTCTTATCCTCAATTAAGTATGTGATTAGATGCCATAAAAGGTGATATACAATCTATGAAACATGTTTGGAAACTTACTGACTTGTCTAAAGATCACAAGTTTATCAGTTGCAAATTGGCGTATAAAACTAAAAGAATTTCAAAGAAAGATTGTGGAATTTAAAGCCAAATTGGTAACTAAAGTTTTCACTCTCAAAGAGGTGTGGATTGTTTATAATGAAGAAATAACTATTTCTTTAAAAAAATTCTTTTAGAGTGAAGGCGGCATTAATAGTTTATTTATTTATGGAGTTACGCCAAATAGATATAAAATCTATATTGTGCAATTGGAGAATTTTGCAATAAATGTTTTGAGTAAACTTGTGTGTAGACTAAAAAAGTTTTATTTATAGTCTTAAGCAAGTTTCCATACAATATTATTAAAATTTCATAGTATTGTTATTTTTTGTTCAATTGGGAACAAAGTAATTCAATATACTGTAAGGTTAGTAGGAGGAAATTTATTTTTTTTCATACTTTATGTATATAATATTTTGCTTACAAGTTGTAACCTTGAGACATCTTATATCCTTTGTATTAAGATCTGTAAGGATTGTTTTTGCCATATTATATTAGATTTTCTCGGAAGACATTTGCTGATCGTATATTGGAAATATTCAATATACATTATTGCAAGCCAGGAATTGCTCTTGTTGTTAAGGGTAATAGACTAAATCTATCACATTATCCTTATTTAGATATTGAGAAAATCTAATTAAAGGGAGTACCTTGTGTCAGTGCACTTAATAGTATAATGTATACTCGAATTTGCACTAGACTAGATGTTGTCTTTGTGACGGGACTTCTAGGCAGATATCGGTCAAATCCAGGACATGATCACTGGGTTGCTATCAAGAAGGTTTTAAGGTACTTAAAGAAGACAAATGATTATATGCTAATTTACAAACATATTTAATTCTTACAGTTAGTAGGGTATTTAGATGTAAATTTTGTTGTTTGTTTTGATGACAAGAAATCAATAACGGAATACATATTTATGTTAGCAATAAGTGCAGTAAATAAAATTCTATGTCATCTTCTACTATGTAAGCAGTGTTAATAACATTCTTTAAGGCTGTTACTTGGGCTTTTAGGCTCCAAAACCTCATGAAGGAGTTGATCGTTTTAACTTTATGGATAGATCCATACGGTTGTATTGAGATAACAATTTTATAGTATTATTTATTTATTACAGAGGTCTCAATGGATCTAAATATATGGTGGTCAATATTTTTGACCAAAAGCAAACGGTACAGAAAAGTGATGTTTTAATATAATATATTTTCACAGATGATGTGATTGCAGATCCACTAACTAAAGGCCTACGCCCATGTGTATTTGAGTAACATATCATTAACATGGGCCTAGGAGCATCATGAGATGCTGTTGTTTAGTGGGAATTATTTTGGCTTTACTCTGATAAAGGTTTCATCTGTGTTCGTTACACTTTGTAACGGTTTGATATGTATCAACTTTTGCATTCAATAAATATTTTGAATGTGTTGTTATTATGTTGAATACATATTGATAAAGTCTCAAGGGATTGTATAAACCTTGAGTGAAGGCTAGAGGCATCCGGTTATTAGCCTTGTGCATATGTCTTGTGATACATAAGGAAAGGTTAACCATAAGGACAAGACATATGTGGGTTCATTGGAACCATAAAGCATTCTCTTGTGGCACAAGTTTTTGTGACACCTAAGGTAAGAGAATGGTGACTGACAAATGGGATCTCTCTATGAGAGATGTTGTCCATTTGCCACACTACCATATTGGATCCATATCAATAAAGTTGATAGCACTCATGACCATGGAAGGCTCTGTGTGTATACATGCAGTTACCGTCATGATTCGGTGTTTAAGACTTTATGAGATAGGATTGACTATTAAGAATTATCTCTGGACCAATGTGCGCGCATAAGGTACGATTTCAATTAATATAGTCCAAGTGGGAGAATGTAAGAGTTTTCCTAATGTGGACTACATTAATTGATATTGTAATTTACTGTTTTTACGGCTACCGTAAAACAGGCTGGTCTAAGGTGAGATAGAAGGTTTCTTAATTAGTCTAATATGGGGCTAGCTAGTGTGGGCCGAGTTGAGCTTGGCCCGTAATGAGGGGGACTGGCTGGAAACTCTATAAATAGTGCTCAAGTCTCTCTTCTAACCCTAATTCTCACATGTATCCTCACTTAAGGGGCATTGACCTAACGCCAAACGTGAGGGGGCCACCTCATTGAGCCAGTGATATGGAGGGCGATAGAAGAGAAGGACTTGATGCGTGGATCCCCTTAATAAGTGGGTAATCCCTTTTTCTGCTTCCGCTTTATGTCCGATGGATCCAGGTGCGTTAATCTTTCTACTCAATTATGCATGTTCTTGTTCTGGTTATGGAGATCTTGGGGTTGCGCAATCTGCGTCCAACAATCGTGGCCACCAGCATCGGCACCATTAATATAGGAAAACTCTTGACAATCATGTTTGATTTGTTTTCAGATGATTCACAATCTTTTTGCTGTATTTTGGTAAAGGCATGAAATGATTCTGCGGTTTATATAGGTGCATGACACTGAGATAATCTTATTTTGCTTATTTGATTATTTGGTTTCAATCTTCATTTATGGAATAATTTTCATTCAATGGAAAGATAAGATCTTATCCATTTTCATTAAACAAACAATGTATTATTTGTTGGCAATTTGTCCTTTTTTGGATGGAGAAATATTTATATGAGGAAAAGTGTTTTTTCTTAGTAATCAAACCAAAGGATAAAGATAAATCCTCAACTGTCATAATATTCAATACAATCAGCCTTGATAAATCTACCATCTATGAGTTGTTATTTCCTAACTTGGGATTTTTTTTTTTTTTGCGATGGTGACTTCTTATATGACTAACTAATTCCATTTCCACTGAGAGACAAAGTTACCCTTGATAATCCAATTGAAATTTAAAGTGGGGGGCCTCCAATTAATTAGAATTATTTGTTTGTTTGGTTTCTCATTTGTTCTGTGACTCTTTAAAAATAAGGTTATTTTATTTAGTTTAGGCAACCAATAATGCAATATATAAATATTTGGATTTCTTTTTTATTATTCGAATTTTTCTTGTTTATGCAGCATAATAAGATATGGAGAAAATAAGGAAAAGAATGGCAAAAATAAAATATTCATTGATTTTGTTCCCTAATTTTATCTGTAAGCGATAGAAGATGGATATCAAATAAAAAATTCTCTGATTTACTCTTTGATTTTATGCAAAAAATAAGCAATTAGCCGGGTCTTAGATGTATTATATAAGTAGGAGAACATTGATTGCTTGGTACAGCTAGGTTTTTAATTTTTAGATTGGTTTCATTTTTTTGAGAGTTTGTTAAGCATTTTGGAGAGAAAATAAAAGTAGTGATAGGATTTTTATTTTTTGATTCAAGATATTAGGTTTGATTTATATTTTTGTTTTTCTTCTACTATGTTCTTATTGTCTTTTGTTAGTCTACAATGTAGCATAACCATGCTGTGAATTTTATGATTTTTATGTCTTGCAAGTGATTTCATTCATATGAGTTATATATTATTGCGCTTAATGCTTTTAAGTGACCGATCACCATTTGAATGATTTAATGTGTATGTTTGAGACTAAAAAGCGATAATATGCAATTATTTTTTATAATATATGACCATGAATTAAATGTGCATAGAGATGTACCACGTTATTTGTGTAGTTTTTGGTGATAAGATAATTTAAAAAATTCATTGTAAGCCAGAAATATTAATAGATTTTAATGTACTTATGTTTATGTAAATTCACATAGAGATATAATGGATTAACAAACTAAGTAAGTCTACTATACTTAGAAATAGGAAATAAGTTAGGAAATTCCGCTATTGCATGTTTGATATGGTTAACAATTTGAAATTAATATCTAGTGATTATGGTGAAATCATATGCTCTAACATGTTTATTTGATTGATTTACTACATTTTGTTCCAAAGTTTTTCTTTCATAAATTTTAGAATTAATCTTTTTTTAATATTTAATTGGTTTGTTATTCGTCAATCTATAATTCTGTGTGGGATAATATTCTTTTCTCATCATTATATTACTTGTTTGACGCGTTCACTTGCGTTTAGAATTTTACGAACATTTAGGTAGGATCTAGTTGCCATAATTAAAAATATAATGTAGCCTTTTGTTCTATTTATCCATTTCATCAGCATAGTCGTCGGTGCCGCCACCGTTCTCGAGCTCATCATTGTCGTCCTCCTCGGCCCTCGTCGGCCCGCGCCCCTGCAGATGCTCCGGGTCCACACTCGCCATCCCACCGGAAGCGAAAGACGGAAGACTGAGGGGGAAAGAGAGCAGGAAAGGGAAAAACCCTACCAACAACGCCGGTGGCGACAGCGGAGCCTGAGCCGGGAACGGACGTCGGAGTAGCTCAGGAGCGAAGACCATTCCATTGGGTGGGCATTGACCGAACTGATAAACCCTAATTTTTTGTTCGATTTTTTTTCTTTTTGGGTCGATTAATTTTGGGGGCGAAAGGTCCAAAACCGAGAGGCGCCTGAAAATGCAAAAGGGCGCGCGAGGGGAGGGACCCAATGTTTCCTCGAAGGGCTCCTTAGAGTAAAATTCGAGAGAAGGGAAAAAGTAGAAAAGAAAAAAAAGACATTGCTTTATCTTTCTTTTTCTTTTCAGTAATTCTCCCTTTATTTTGTGATTTGTCACTCCAAAAAGTGGAATGTGCACTTTTGTACTAGCGCGAGTACCGGTGGTGCTCGAGATACCACTTAAAGAAAATGCTACAAAAAAATTCTAAGCGGTGTAACACATTTGACTTGATTCGTGACATCAAAAATTTCAAATTAGATTTACTATGATATATTTACATAAAAAAATTTCTTGTAATATAGAAAACCCAAACTTTTAGGTATATGATATAGTCACGTCAAAATTCTGTTAGATGATTTTTGAATTAGAACAATTGTCGGTCTTTATTTCCAAATAACTGTCCAATATATCTCACCCTTCTTGTATGGCGGCCACCTCAATTATAAACATTTCATGCTAATTTGGTTCTAAACGTACTGTACGATAACAAATTTAGTCCTAAACCTTTTGACTGTATCGATTTAGTCTTAAATCTTTTGATAAATTATCAATTTAGTCCTAAATATCTAGAGTGACTAAATTGATAAATCGTTAAAATTTTTATGATTAAATTGACACAACTAAAAAGTTTAAAATTGAATTGGCACAATTAAAAGATTTGGGATTGAATAGACAACTGTGCAACACTTCAAGGACATTTTGGACAACTTTCCCATCTTCTTTTTATTTTTTCATTAAGCCATGTGAGCATCGTATTAATAACATTTGCTCTCCGACGTTGATGTAGGCAAATTTTTGATGGACCTCACTGATGAGATTTTGACAAAGGAAAAATATATCATATATGTATGAGTTTGGGAATTTTGATGTCATATAAAAAATTTTAAGATAAATAGATTATAGTAGGCATAGTTTGTGATTTTTGGTGGCTCTTGCCCAGTTTTTCTTCATTTGTCTATTTGTTCTTGGTAGAAAGCTGATGTATAAGGGTTTTCGAGCTTACAAAATCCACTTTGATTGGCGTTCCTAAAAGAATGGCATACCCGTTACGAATGTTTGGAAATGAACTAATAAACCATGAAGGCAAGCCTGCCGCCACCTTTGTTATCGAAGCGCCTCAAAATAAAGAGTGGACGACAACTACTCTGGCATAATTCATTTTGTTCTACAATTAATTGAGAAGGTGAACAGTTTATGGAGCCATATAGGTGAGATTTGATGCCACCAAATGAATAAGAAAAGATTATTATGTATTATTCTGAATTGCATTTTTTTAATGGCTTAATATCACAAATAAACTTCAAACTAGTATACCTATAACAAATTTAGCCTAAAATTTTTTTTTTTTACCACCAAAAACTCTATTTAGACACACCCATGGCAAATTTACCATTTATATTTTAGAGTTTGCGATATGAAAGAAAGAAAATGTGCTACATCATTTTAGCATAAGCAGTTTAGCAAACTAACCTTTTGATCAACTTTGTGATGGTGGTGCTATGACAACACGTGTTATCTAAATTAAAAAGAAAGAAAAAAATATCATTTTAATTTGCACCATAACTATTGTAAAATTATTGTGAAAAATATTGGACCTTACAAATTAAGTCAATTTGAAATCACCGAAAAATAAATGAGTAATATTTAAGGCCACAAAAGATTTACATAGTTTGGTCTAATTGTTGATAGTTACTATATAGAGAAAACCAATGACAAATAATCCATAATAGTCGAAGAATTCACGTTACAATAACTCATACACTCAAGTATTTCAACCAAAGTCATCTTTGTATGTTTTTCCCTCCGGCGGCTGCCCTTTGAGAGCGGCCTAAAGAACGAAGAACCCTTGTGTGGTAGATATTGGATTCTTTACGATCTACAGGGTAAATCTCGTGTATAGAAATCCTAAATAATTTTCTCCAAAAGAAAAGAAAATTCACGCGATTTGGTGTGATTCAAGAAAATAAAATTCTAACCCAAGATTACTATCCATTTCAAATATATTCGATTTAGCAAACCAATCTACATCCTTCAATCTGATCCAATCTTATACACAAGATCTCAAGATATAATTTAACAATGTTTGCATGTGCCTTGTGGCAAAAGAAAATATCAATAGTTTTTTACAACAATCTTTTAGGTCATGTTTGGTAACCATCCTCGAAACAACTATTTATATTCTTTTTTTCCCCGGAATGAAAAAAGAATAGAAATTTGTTTAGTAAAATCTATTTGTTTCCGGAAACAAAAATCTATTTTTTTTTTCTCGAGAATAGATTTGAAACAAAATCAAAAAGTAGGAAAAAGTAGTTTCTTGTTTCTAAGAACAATTTCTAGAATCAACTTCTGTTTTTTTTTTTTTTTCTCCTCTTTTATTCTCTTCTCTCTTCTTCTCGTCCCCTTTCTTCTTCCTTTTGGCCGGTGACCTCACTGGAACGTTACTAGCCCCGAACAACACCAAGCCACAGCGAGGCTTGTCGACTTGAGCCTCACCATGGCTGGGTGAGGCCAAGGCTAGCCTTGGCTAGGCGAGTCTCCAGCGAGCTCATTGGACCTTGCCTAGTCGGTCGCCGAGCACAACGATGGCTCGCGACTGACTATAGGATGAAGAGAAAAAGAAAAAGAAAAAAGAAAAAAATATAATAAAAGTATTAAAAAATTAAAAGAAATAAAATAATTTAAAAATCTTAACAAACACATTTCTATTTTCAAGAATAGAAATATAAATTTTGGACAGTTACCAAACGCATTTTTTTGCTCAGAAATTATTCTCGGGAATAGAATAAAAAAATCATTTTTGATAAAAAAATTATTCTCGGGAACATAATCGTTACCAAACGTGCCCTTAAAATTCAAGAATGATAATAAACTTAATGAACAGAATTCTATTTTAAAATAATAATAATAAAGTGGTGGTGTCTGGAGCATTTATGTACGATTTCTCTCTGAAGTTCAATCTCCAATCAGCATGCTATATGTGCTATAAAGATAAAATTATCTGGAAATTTTTCAACGATATAATGGCGAGAAAGACGATTACCAGTTTGAAATGATAAAGGAAATAATCAAAAGTAAGGAATTAAAAGCAAACCAATAAAACAATTTCGGCAACCTCTGTAATCATCAACAGCTCAGTACAATGAGATTGATTCTGAGAAGCCCGATGACAATTAATTAGGCAAACGCCGATTTGCATTTAATTTTCTTTTGTCCCATACATTCCTCTCCACGAGAAGATAATTTATTATTTTGCTTCAATTGCAAATGCGATCTCCTGTGCTCTTGAGCGACTTAAAACTTCTTGCAACCTCCAGTGCATGAATTCACGCAAGCTTTGACTTTTTTGGAGTCTGCAATGAAGGAATGCACATAAAACCCATGTTATACATTTCAGAATATTGAATTATAATGAAAGTAGATAATTACTGTCAAGAACAGCTTTAAATGATGTAGAGACGTCAGAACACGGATCATGAGTGATTTCCAATGCGATATCTTTGAGCATGGGTAGACCATCTACCCATGGTCAAATAGTTCATTGACATTTACTCTATGGTCCATATAAATGAGAACAATCGACAATTCGCAATTTCAAAAGCACGTGCTTTTAAACCTACGTAGTTGTTGATCACAATTGATGAATGAACAAAAACAGACATTTCTTTTCTTTTCTTTTAAGAGTATATAGAAGGAAATGAATTACAAATTATCTGTCAAAACATGTTTTCGATTTAAAAGGTGAAGATTTTGCTTTCGTACCAAGATGCGAGTCGAAACATTTGGACACCACGCATTCAAGGTTGCATTGGCCTTCGAGTGTCTCAACCTTCGTAGCCCCGCATTGCCGGAGACACAAACGATAGCATATCTCTTCTTCGGGGGCCCCGAGACAATCGAGCCCGCACTTGGCCTTACACCAGGCGTTTTGTGTCTCGGCTGCCGATGCCTCCAATGCCATCATGGCCACCAGAATCAACACCATTATTGTAGAAAAACTTTTGAAAGTCATGTTTGCTTTGTTTTCAATCGAGTGATGATTCACAGTCTTTTTGCTGTATTTTGGTGAATACGTGAAGTGATTCCGCGGTTTATATAGATGCATGACACTAGGATAATCTTTTTTTTACTTATACGGTTATTTGGTTTCAACCTTCGTTTCTGTGATAATTTTCATTCAATGGAAAGAAAAGATCTTATTTATTTTCATAACCAAATAATGTATTATTTGTTGGAAAATTGTCCTTTTATGGATGGAGGGAGATTTATATGAGGAAAACTTTTTTTTCCTATTAATCAAACCCGAAGGATAAAGATAATCTTCAACCTATAAAATATCAATGCAATCAGCCTTGATAAACCTACCTTCTATGAGGTGTTATTTCTAAGTTGGGATTTTTTTTTTTTTTTGGGGGGCGGCTATGATGACTTCTTTTGTGACTAAATAAATTCATTTCCACTAAGAGACAAAGTTACCATTGATAATCCAATTGAAATTTAAAGTTACCATCTATGAGGTGTTATTTCTAAGTTGGGGTTTTTTTTTTTTTTTTTTTTTTTTTTTCGTTTCTACTTTCTTAGGTAGGGTTTAGTCGCCCAAATCTGGCGAGGGCCTGTGGTTGCCGAGGGCCACTGGCCCCTCCGACCATTCCCCAGCATAGTGGCAGCGCTGGCGAGGGCTGGAAAGCCCTTGTCGCCTAGTTGTTCTACTTCTTTTTTATTTTTAAATTAACTTAAGCTAATTTTTAAAATTCAATTTAAATAAATTTTGAATAAAAAATCATATTTGGACAAAAAACGATGTCATTTTAGCCTTACGTTTTGTAGTTTAGCCATGTTATTGTCACGTAGGACAGAGAAAATATTTTAAAAAATTACATCAGCATTTTCCATTAGCTAAGTTAAACCAAGACTCAATTGCACCAATCTAACAAGTTTTAGAATTTGATTACATTTTTTTATAAATTTTATAATTCAATTATATTTTTATAATAATTTTTAGGATTTCCAGTATAATCTAATATCATGTTTGCCACATTTTCTATGTGGGGGGTACACAGAGTCCAGACTGCAAAACAAATATCGCATTTAGCAAACCAAGATTTTCATTGGCTTCGTGGCGGGGGTAGCCCTAGTATGATTGCTCGTCTGGGTTCTTCTCTCCTCTTACATGTACGACAATGGATTCTAATTAGTTAAAACAATAAGAAACAAAACTATGATTTTGCTATACACTAGGACGTATACTAAAGAATAAATCAATAATGAACCCGTTTAAAAACATATTTATATAAGGAAACTCAAATTATTACGATTTATTAGTTATAATTAAAAATTCATTCTTGTATCATGATATGACTTGTCTTCCGTGAAATAATCTTTCAAATTTCATTAGTCTTAACATACCATATAAATCTCACTCAACATCATCAAAATCTTTGTTTTGAATATGATATTCAAAGACCCTTCTTCTTTGAGTATTCTTATTTTGTAATCTTATAATTTAAGATATCTTATACTCCTTTTTCTTTTGCTAGAAATGAACTTTTCAATTCAAACAATGAATTACAAACAGGTTGCAGTACCTACATTGAAACGATCAATATAAGACTACTTATACAATATTTTTAACATTAGATGGGAGACCGTGGAACAAAGAAGAAGAAGCGGTTCCCATTTGATTAAAAGCCTAATTTGCAAATGCATAAGTAGCTTCATCATCAGGTCTACAAACGTAGGCCAAATTCCAACTCGGATTGTGTTGAAGTAGGAAGCAAGAATCTATGGCAAAAGGCTGAATACTCCAATGGCAAGGACCCTCTTTTTCAATGGCATTATTTTGGGATTTGTGGTCATAAAAATATTGACACCTAAGTTTTGGTAACCCATATATTGCAAAGAAAAGTTAGGGATCGACCCCAACCCCTAAACAAAAGAAAAAGTAAATCGCATATAATTATGAGGAGCATTTTTCATTGTTAAGCTTATATTGCATTGCAATTCTCGCCTTGCTTGATCTGGTGAGGGTGGCCCTGGCCAAGCCAATCAAGGCACCCTTGCCAGCACAGGGTCTCTAGCTCAAGGCCATCAAGGGCCGCTCTCACATGAGGCCAACGATAAATGGCAAGAAAACAACACACTTGATGGAGGAGAGTCATTTTAAGAAGTGCTATGACAATTAATTAGCTGGACCATGATTTCTGAGCAAAGTAACGTGCACTTTGAATTTTGTATTCCTTTTGTCCAATACAAATGATTTCTATAAAAAGTACACGATCTATTATTTCACTTTACTTGCGAACACGGTCCGCCAAACTCTTGAGGGGCTTAAGATTTCTTGCAATTTTCCGAGCATGAATTCACACAGCCTTCGATTTTCTTGGCGTCTGCAACAAAAGAAAGTACATAAAGACCCATTTAATACATTTCCAAATATTGAAATGCAATAAAAAAAGATAATTAAATAATTTTTATTAGGTATAATTTTCCCAAAGTCGACAAGTAATCAATATCCACCTACACTAAGTATGTCATTTTGCTAGTTTTTCCATGGGCGAGTAACATAAGGTCTATGCTTTTAAAAACTAGAATTCATTAAGACCTCAATCATGGTCATTGGCTATTCAAAGCTTGGAAAAAAGACTCCAAAGTCAGATATGGAGGTTTTGATGCTTGAAAAAATTATAATATGGTGTATTAAAGAATATGTAGATTAAGCCCATCCACACCATTAACCATGCGAAACCCATATAATTAATAATATGGCAATCCACTGGATTGATAGTACAAATGATATTGATCTTTATGATTTACAAACCACGTAATAACTTCTCCTCAATGCCCAGACTTAGCACAGAAACTCAAGGACCAATTCCATGAAATAATGTAAGAAAAAATTTAGAGTTTCTTGGTAACAAGCATGGGAAACTAATTTCAATCCAGGCAAACAAAAGCAAAATTCCTTGAAAAACGCAGGCATTTTCTGGAAAAATCAAGTCATCTGCGAAGCAAATGGATCGCAAATGTACGAAACAATTGAAATAATAGATTTTTATTTCATAAAACAGCAGTAAAAATCTCTTAGCTTTTGCAAGCAGTCTAACTTATGATCAAACAAAAGTTGTAGGTTTTAGCCTGTCACAATTGATGAATGGAGAAAAACAGGCATCCTTTTCTATTTAAAAGGTGAAGGTTTTGTTTCCGTACCAGGACACCTGTCAGCACACTTGGACACCAGGCAATCGAGGTTGCATTGGCTTTCGGGTGTCTCGGCCTCCTCCGATGCACCCACACAATTCTTGTAGCATGCGAGATAGCAGGCGTCTGGTTTAGGAAGCACGCCACAAGACGTCAAGCAATTGGCCTTACAAAAGATCGATTTCGCTGATTACACCTTGGCGGCGGATGCCTGCAATGCGACCGTGGCCACCAGCATCAGCAGCGCGAGTTTAGCACAACTCTTGACATCCATATCTTGTTTTTTTTTTTTTTTTTTCAAATGAGTACTCTATTTGCTGTATTTGGGAATAAGAGTGATGTGATTCTACTGTTTATATAGATGTAGGGAGAATCTTCATTTGTTTATATTATAATTTGGCTTTAACTCTTATTCATCGGATATTATTGATGTTGTATAAAGAGGAAATTGGGTCCATCTTTATCAAACAAGTAATTTGACCAAAGGAGAAAAATGTATGCTCACCTCCCAAATAAGAATGATGTGATTCTACTGTTTATTATTGATGTTTTATTTGAGGATTTGATTTTCCTAGTAATCAACTCAAAGGAGAAAGATATATGCTCACCTCCCAATTAAGACTTGATAAACCTGCGGACTATAGATTGTTATTTCCAAGTTGGGATTTTCTTTTCTTGTGGGGCTACTAAGACTTCCTGTTTTGACTAACTCCCCCATTTTTTTCCTAAGGAGACAAAATTGCCTATAAAAATCCAATCGAAATTTAGAATAGTGGACCTAATTTAATTTTTTTCCTTGTTTTTCCGTTTTTGCTTTTTCGGGGTAGATTCTCATTGCCATTGTTAAGAAGTGACATTCTTGGAAAAATGGTTAATACCTTAAAAAACCCCAAATTGGTATACCCCAAACTATTTTTTTGACCACCAAAAACCCCAAACTGGTATACCTTTGACAAATTTATCCTTCGTTAGTTTTCGTTAAATTTTACTATTAAATTATTAAGTTAAATGACATGTAACAGTTCATTAGTATACCGATTTGAAATTTTACACTTCGTTTGTCACAGTTTACAATTTTTGTGATTTTTTGTGGTATTAATCCAATTTAACAGAGGGTATATTTGTCACAAATTTACCAATTTGTGATTTTTTATGGTTGAATAAATTATTTTCAGGTAAATTTGTCATAAAAGTACCGGTTTATGGTTTTTTATTGTTAGTCGGGATAAATTTATCACGGGTATACCAGTTTAAGGTTTTTCGGGTCAAAAAATAGTTTGGGATAAATTTGTTACAGCTGTATCAGTTTTGGGTTTTTCAGGGTATTAATCCTTAGAAAAATTATCAGAAAAGTCTTAAATCTATTGCAACTTTTCCAATTTAGTCCTAAACCCCCCCCTTTTTTTTTTGCTAATTCAATCCTAAATCTTTTACAATTCTATCAATTCAATACATTCGACCAAGTTTGGCTAGCCTATGCTGATAGAGATGTCAACCTACTGGCTAATGTTGACATTGACAAATTTTAATAATATTTTATTTTTCAAAATTTTTAATTTATTTTTTATTCATTTTTTCTCTTTCTCTTTCCCTTTCTCTTATTCCTTCTTTTTCCTCTTTTCCTCATAATGGCTAGCGAGACTTTAGTCTGGATCACGGCCCTTGCCCAGCCTCGCCAAAATCTAGGCAAACCAGCCTCGCCATGGCTGGTTTGAACAATGCTTAATAATTTTTTTCATTTTTTTTTAAATTCATACAAACTGGACTGTCTAGACCTAATTATGATAATTTAAGCAAGAAATGGTTGATAAAATCACTCAAATAAAGATTTGTAAGTTCATATAAGAGTTGGTAAGTTGAAGGGTCAGTAAGAAAAAGGATAATCATTTCATAAAACTGTTGATAAGTTATCAATAAATTATCAAAAAATCAAGTGATCAACAATTCTACAGCTTATCATTACTTCGCAGCTTGGCAAGTTAGATTGCAACTCACTTGTCAACCATATAACAGCAAGAGCGCAATTGTGGGCACAGCGTTTCCTATCATTCGCGGGCTGCCTACAGCTTATTAGGTCAATCCTTCATTCAATACAAGTCTATTGGGCTAGTATGTTCATGTTACCTAGAGCTCTGCTGGACCGAATTGAACAAGTACTTGGACAATTCCTCTGGAAAGGCCCTGGGAGTGGAGGTGTAAAAGCGGCGTGGGAAGATATTTGCTTCCCCAAAAAAGAAGGAGGACTTGGTATACGCAAACTTCGGGATTGCAATACGGCTACAATGCTTAAACATATATGGATCCTTTTCACGGATAAAGAATCCCTTTGGTATAAGTGGATACATGCTACTTACTTAAAAAAGAAGAATTTTTGGGTTGTCAATAAGCCAACATTCTGTTTTTGGGCTTAAAGGAAAATTCTTAATCTTAGGAGGGACTTCCAGAAATTCTTTAAATGGCGGGTGGGCGATGGCCTCTTTGTGTCTCTTTGGTTTGACCCTTGGCACTCTCGAGAACCCCTGAACAATTTCTTCACGGACTTTTACATCTACCGTTCGAGACTATCTAGGCAAGCTACGGTTGTGGATCTATTTTCCTTTCAAGGCCAAGCTACCAAGGCCATCCTAGAATCATGGACACATACTCTCCCAATACTCTCACAGCACCTTGATCGATTTTGTTGGCTGGAGCACTACTTAGGGTCTTTCTCGATTGCATTTGCATGGGAAGCCATTCGACCGAAGAGAAGCTTGGTCCCATGGTTCTCCTTCGTTTGGAACAGAACTCTCTCCTCTAGGTACCGTTTCCACCTCTGGCTTATCACTAGAAACCGGTTACCCACCTAGGTTTTTTAACTCTCCTATGGTAGGATTGCATATGGTTCTTGTGCTTTTTGCAATTTAAGACCAGACTCTACTAATCATCTGTTTTTGGATGCCATATTACTATTGGCCTTGCTATGTTTTGGGCTGCAAGATGCAATCTCCCTTGGCAAAATAGTTCATGGATGGAAAATTTACGTTGGGCCATCAATTTCCCCTCTGGCAATGACTTCGCTCAAAGTATTGCTCGGTTTGCTTTTGGGGCCCTTTGTCACTTAATTTGGAAGACGAGGAACAACATCTTTTTTTGAAGCCAAGTCTTGTTGGTGCCTACTTTGAAAAAACATCTTGTCAAAGCCATTGAGTACAAGGCTACTACGTTTAGCCATGTGGTGGACACTAGGGGTGTGCAAAAAACCGGGATCCGTTCGGACCGCCCGAAATCAATGGTTCTTGAGGGAACCTGTCCAGTTCCTGGTTCCAATTTATGGGAACCGGTAGGTACCGGTCCGGTTCCGGTTCCATGGGTGGATCCACCCGCTCGCCCACCCCGACTGGATCAATTAATTTTTAATATTAAAACAAAAATTACTAAAACAAATCCTAGATCTCATCTTACTGTCTCTTCGTCTTCGATTCTGTCTCTCTCTCTCTCTCTCTCTCTCTCTCTCTCTCTCTCTCTCTCTCTCTCTCTCTCTCTCTCTTCCTCAGTTCCTCCTATTGCCATTTCAATTCCTCCCTGAGCGTCGATGCCGTTGCTGTTGCTCCTTCGCGCTGCCATCTGCCCCTTCGTGCCAACCGCCACAGTCTCTGCTCCGCCCAGCAGTGAGCCGCGATGCCATAACCTATGTAGCACTGACATGTGACACGACACGAGTATCCGACACGACACGAGTGTCCGACACGATACGACACGTCAACACGTCATTTCTAAAAAATAAAGAATTCCGACACATTGCGACACGTTGTATATTGAACGAATATTTTTATTTTAATTAATTTGATTCAAATTCATAAATAATTAATTAATTAAAAAAGAGCCTATAATAAATTTACACTAATAATATTAACAAATCAATTCATTTGAAATTCGAAGATATGTTCATAATTAATGCGAAACATTTTTGTAATTTTAACAAAAAATATTGATGAAACTAATAATTAATAAGAAATTAGAATCAATTATTTAAATAAATTCATGATTTTTTACAATAACCAAAATTTATCATTATTCAAAATTTAATATTTTTATTTTTCGAAATCATTTTTTAATTTCATTTATTTAATTTTCCGGTTAAAAAAACAATCCCCAAAATCCACCCCTTCTTTCGTTCGTCTTTTTCCCTTCACCCCAAGTTCGTTTTACTTTTTTCCTCCCCCACTTGACAATGACAAGTGAGCCGTCACTCCCCCCCCTCTCTCACGCCATCAGACCTCCTTTCTCTTATTTTTTTTAGATTCTTTACGAAAAACCTAGCGAGCTGCCAAGCCCTCCTTTTCCTATCCTCTTTACCGCTCGTTGTACGACCCCCTTCCCTCCTCTCCTCTTCCTCTCGTTGCCAATCCATCGCAACAGTGGCGGCCTTCAACGCTCTCTCTGGCCGTCTCTCGTCGTTGCGGTGGTCCATTCGTGGCTTTGTCTCGCCGGTGGGAGTTTGCCTTCTCTCTTCTTTCTCTCTTCGGCTCTTTCTCTAGCCATCTCTCGCCATCGCGGTGGTCCATTTGTGGCTTCGTCTCGCCGGCGCTCGCAACCTCTGCTCCGTCTCGCCAACGCTCGCGACCTCTGCTCCCTCGCCCTCCCTTGCCTCCACCCTCCATTAGTCTTCCAGACAAGCGTCGACATGCACGTCAATAAAAGTTGACCGCGTGTCCGACATGCTCCGACATGTGTCAAACAAGACACGGAAGCACAGACAACTAGGCCACAACTCGCCTCCGCGCCAACCACCGCGCCAGCAACCGTGAGCGCCCTTCACCCACTCGCCTGTCACCGCAATCGCCTTCACTTCTGCTGCTTTCCGTTCGAGCACCACCGCCATTGCTTCTACTCCGGGCCCCCTCCGCCAGCAATCTGATGCCATTGCAGCTCCTATAGTCGTGACGACTAACGCTAGCAGATCCCAAACCGATCGTTGCGCCTCCATCGCTGCTCCGCCGCCCCTCCGCGCGATCCCTACCACCCCTGCGACTGCGGTTTCCCCTATCCGTTGCCGGTTCGCCTTGTTGCTAACGCCACACCTCCGCTGGTCTCCTTGCCGGAGCTCCACACCGGCGTCCATCCAGCACCTCACCAACGTTTTTCCACTTCACCAAATTGTGACACTAACCAACAAATTGCTGCCCCGCACAACGGAAGTCTTTGCCTCGACGAGCCTCTACTCTCCTTCACCACATGGGTGCCTCTGACGATGACGTCGATTTCGCCGCCGCCCGATTCGAGAAGCCCAATTGCAGCGACTCGAGCTTGTTCTGTTTTTCCTTCATGCTGCAATAGGTCCCTGCTTTGGGGATGCTACTGCTGTCGACAGCCTTGCCATGACCAATCGAGCTAACCGGTTCCATGGATCCACTCGGGAACCGGACCGGTGGTCCGGTCTAGTTCCCGGGTGGATCCATGCAATAAACGGGTGGATCCCAATTCCAATTTTTCGAAACCAATCCTTAGCAAGCGGTTCCCGATTCTAGGTTGGGAATCGCCCGCTTGGACCATGCACACCCCTAGTGGACACACCAAGGAACATGAGGATTCAATGTAGCTGGGGACTTGATCCCTCTATTCTCCCTTCCGAAGTGTCAGATCTTTCCATGTAAAGTTTGCTTGAGGGTTGCCACTATTTTGGTTTCCCCTCGCTCTCTTTTATATTCGACACCCTTCCACTCTTATTGACTTGTTTGTCATCATGAGTGCAAGTTTTGTTAGTGCTAAGATTACTTTGTTGTAAAGTTCTTTTTGGTTAAAAGTAAATACTAATCTTACCTTACCAAAAAAAAAAACAAAACAAAACAAAACAAGCAATTCTAACAGTTCTCTCTTCACAATTACAAACTTTTCTTTTTAATAATCTACCAGCACGAGAAAAAAGTCTGTTCTTTATGGAAGGCACGGTAGAATCGTCCATTTTAGCCCTAGGGTGGAACCAAAGCTAATAAAAACATGGCCATAAGGCAATGCAGTTTTTTTCTGGGAATCGCCTTTAAGGATTGTCCACTCACCACTCTAATGTCGAAATGAAATATACATAATTTGTTGTGACAAAAAAAAAAAGCACCGAGTATTAAGATGCTCAAAAAGCCTTGAACATGCTAATTTATTACGACATTTGAAAACGTTATTATAGATCACAACAGCAATTTTCAAAAGGGCGCATTTTTTTTTTCGATACTTCAGTGGGCTCAAGAGCCTTTCACATTCATTTTTTTTCATATCTTCGGCCGAAGAAGACTCTAGGATTTTTTGGGAGACTTCTTGCAATCGTCATAGCATGAACCCAAACAGTCCTTAATTTTCTCAGCATCTGCAGACATCAAAATGGCTAGCTATATCCATTGGTGGGCAGCTGAATTGGTTTGGCTTTGGGCACTTCAACGTAGAGGTCCCAGGATCAAAACTCCGCAGCTGCTAACACGTCTTAAGTGGGGAGCTATAGTAGTGAGATCTTGTACTAGCTTCCCCCTAGATATTGACGCTTGTTTCAGGGTGCACTGCACACTCTATGGGCCGTAGGCTGCCCAGTAGGCTCGGCGGATGCTGGGTATAAAAAATAAAATAAAAATGGCTAGTTATTTGAAAAGTCACAAACTATGTACAATGAATTGACAGGTAAATTGTCCAAAAAACCTATCGTTTTTTTTGACAATTTTTCCGTGCATCACCATTGATTTGGCAAAAAAGAATGGTGCGCGAAGATCAACTCAATCGTATTTTACACTGAGAAATAATCTAGCGCCAACAACATTGACTAGTGCCGGCGGATTGAATACCCGAATAGCGTTTGAAGCACACGCTGCTGAGGGCCTCGGCGAGCCTTCCCTTCTGGCAGCTAGGCGGGAAGCATTCGTAAAGGCAATGGAGCCGCCCGATGTTGATCGAGCAGGTGGCTTTGCAGATTGCGTTCACCTTAAAGACGTCGCCTCCGTGACCCTCGGTGCCCGTGGATCAACACCGCCGTGAACAATGCCATGGCTATTCTCTTTGCAACACCCTTCGCATCCATGCCTCTCTCTCTCTCTCTCTCTCTCTCTCTCTCTCTCTCTCTCTCTCTACACTCAAAAAGTATTAATACTCAGCAATGCAAAGAACGTGAACAGGGACAGCTATAACTTACCTCAGAATGCGTAGTTTCCACCAATTCTCTTCGATTCTCATAAATCATAGAGCATAAGTCACTATAGTAAATGTTTTCTATATAGTTTTATAAGCGCATTAAAAAATAAAGCTAGTCAGGTAAAAGTTCGGATAGACTTTTTTTTTTTTTTTTTTTTTTAATGTTTTTACCGACACATCTTAATTTTTCTTTGACCGAAACACTACAAATTTTCACAACGTATAAATCTTAACGTACAGATTTGCATATAATTTTTTTTCTATTTTTTGAATTTGATTAGTATTGTAAACCTTTAGCGAAAAAAGTAAGAAGTTGCTTTTACATTTAAAAATAGTCTAAACAAACACGGGAGAATTCCTTTTTCTGTCCTTTTATTTTTGTGAAGAAGTTCCTTTTTGTCTTGATACCCAGCGAGTGCAACTTTTGTAAGAACAGAATTGTTACGTTATCTCCTCATATTTTGAGCGATTGCTGTCATTTCTGCAAATGTTTAGTATACATCATCTTAAATGATTTTATTTATTTATATCTTAAACAAGTTTCTTATGTCGGAAATTGTGATACATTTATTTAGCCACGAATGGATCCAAAATCACATATGACAAAAATCAATGAGTAAATGAGTCTATTTGCTATATTTGCATATAGAGTGATGTGATTTTACTGTTTATATAGATGTAGGGAGATAATCTTCTATCTGCTTATATGGTTATTTGATTTCGACTTTCATTCATCGAATATTATTGACAGTGTGTAAAGAGAAAGTTGTGTCCATCTTTATCAAACAAGTAATATGACCACATAGGTCGAGTTAATACTTTATCTGTCAATAATTTCAACGTTTTTTGGATGGAGGGAGATTTATTTGAGGCTAGGGAGTTTCCTTGTGATCAACTCAAAAGGACAAAGATAAATCCTCACCTTCCAAATAAGACATGATAAACCTGCCGGCTATGAGCTGTTATTTTCAAGTTGGGATTTTCTTTTCTTGTGGGGCTATTACAACTCCCTATTTTAAAAACTCCCATTTTTCCTAAAGAGATGAAATTGCCTATAAAAATCCAATCGAAATTTAAAATTTGCGGACCTAATTTAATTCTTTTTCCTTGTTTTTCCCTTTTTGCTTTTTCTAGACAGATTCTCATTGCCATTATTAAGAATGTGACGTGGCTTTTCTTTTATTTCTTATGTGCGTATCACCATTTACATCTAATGAAAGTGCCGATAAGGTTAAATTTGGAATCGCATATCCAACTGGACGTTGATACGTTCAAATCAAAGTTATTACTTTGCATAGTTGTATTGTTAAATGTTTTTTTTTTTTTTGGAGGGGGGCTACAAAAGAAGACATTAATTTTCTCATTTTTAATTTCAAAGAGTCAATGGAATTGTAACAAAAAGTCACTCTTTCTAATCGTGTCTTATTGTTGTACGTTGCTTTCTCTTCTTCCTTTTTTAATAAATTAGGAGGCGTGTAATTAGGTAGCTTTCATACGTAAGAACATATTCACCCCCGACCTAGTTAAAAGATAAGCAACATACTGCGCAATAGGTTCTAAATTATTTGCAAATGATATATCTTCTTTACAGCTTCGCGATGTCGTGCTTTGCCCAAATTGATAGTTAGTTTTGACACTTCTGACAGATATCTCATAATTACGATGCAGATTATAATCGTATCGTCTAAATCCATGCAGATTAAATTATCAAAAGGAGTACCCAGGTGATGGGCATTCTCGAGTATCATTGCGCATATGAAATTAGATGTGTCACAAAAGTCATTCGATCAACAGACGTTGCAAGTAGGATAGTACTCTTATTTTATGTTCGCCATTCAAACATCACACGGAATCATTTGATTTATTTGTTTTTCCCATTCTCTGACTTCGAGATGCTACTGAACGACTTCTCGCAATCCTTGGAACATGCCCCTGCGCACATTTTCGCCTTCTTAGGGTCTGCAAGAGAATAGAAGGAGGCATGGTTCAGGGAATAATGACATGGACAATTATCAAGAAAAGAATTACTCAATCTTTTGGCAATATGTACGCAAAATACTAGATCTGATACCCGACAAAAAATTTAATTAGTGGTTCTGTAGTGGTCAGTTTCAAATTATAATAGCAATCTAAACACCCAGACCAATCTCTTTTTACAACAACATAAATTCAAAAAATGGTCTCGCCCTCAAATTTTTCCAGATAGATTCCATGAAAGGTGAACGATGGTTAAAATCCTACTCTGAAAGGTTAACCCGGTCTCTTACCCTTCAAAGCATGATACAAAAAGACCATCAAAGAGAAACTTCCAAACAAGTCAAGAAATTTCGAAAAGCCTTTGTGTGTTTCATCACTGGATCTGATTAACTAAAGTACATGCCAAATTTCTAATTGATTAGAGAGAGAATTTAAATGAGATTTTTTTTTCTTCTTTTTCATGAGGTAACTCTCAAGGACAATGGTTGTAACTAGTGGATTCGAAAGGGCTAGAGAGATGTCACAAATGAATCATTATCTTCAAGCAAAACCACCAAAAAAGTCATATACCTATTGTAATTGTGCCAATATAGTCCTAAACTTTTTATTTTTGTCAATTCAGTCTTAAACCTTTTGGAATTATGTCAATTCAGTTCATCTCAGCTAGCAAATGATGACGTGGAAATTTTTTTAAATAATTTTTATTTTTTCAAAATTTTGTTATTTTTTTATTCTTTTCTTTTTTTTTTTCCCTTTTTTTCTTTCTCTTTTTTTTCCATCTTCCTTCTTTCTCCGATCGGCGATCATTGGCATGGTCGACCCCTACCATGGTTGGGCAAGACCAAGTCTCGCCGGATCCGACAAGGCTTTATTTAGCCATGGCAAGCATAAGCCTTGCCCGAACAACGAGGCCGGCCTCACCATGGTTGTCTAAGGTTGAGCCTCCCCCAACGACAGCAAGGCTGGCCTCACCATGGCTAATTGAGGCCAAGCCTCGCCAAATCTAGCAAGGCCTCGATAGTGGCCAACAAAGTGGCAGCATCATCAATTGCTAGTGAGGCTGACCTCACCTCGCCTCACCTCACTAGTCAAAAGAAGAAGGAAGAAGGGGAAAAAAAGAAAAAAATAAAAATATTATTCAAAAATTCAAAAATTATTAAAAACTACCAACATTAGCATTTGCTAGATATCCAATCAAATTTAACTAGATAGACTAAATTGGTAGAATTACAAAAGGTTTAGGACTGAATTGGCAAAAAAAAAAAATTATTACTAAATTAGTACAATTGCAATGAATTTAAGATTTTTTTAGTAATTTTTCCTCATCTCCATTGTCGAACATAGATAAATGTCTTTACCAAAAAAAAAAAAATAAACAAAGATAAATGCCAGAAAGGAGAAAATAGAGGCACTAACCAGCACCGCCTTCGAAGTCGAGACATGTCGATGCCATGCAACCAACATTGCAGTAGCGGAGAGTTCCCTTGACACGGCAGATCCGAATACATCGGATATAACAATCGAGAAAGGGAATATGGAACAGACATTTAAGGTGGCACTTGAGGGGGCATGGCACCCTCAAGTTAGGTTCGGATTCCACCTTGGATGCCCACCCCAACGACAGCATCGCCATCATCATCACCATCACCATCGACATCGTTTCCTTGAGATTATTGGAGCTCATGTTTTGCTCTCTCTCTCCCTGGAGAACACTCTAGTTTTCTTCTTATGAAGCCCAAAAAGGTTCCCCAGCGCAATAAGTTTGCTCATGAGTTTGAATACATACATATATTTTTATATATTTTTTCAACTCTCGAAAGGCGGAGTCAGTTATGGCCTTCATTTATGGCTAACAATTACGTCCTCCCTTGGTGTTATGGGAAGACTGTTTTGAATGGAAAGTAGCGTTGAATAAGTAGATTACGGATACGACTATAATTTGAAAAAATTACCGTAAAAGTCCTAAATCTATTGTATTTTTGTCAATTCAGTCAAAAAAATTTTAATTATAGCAATTAAATCTTAAATATTTTCACATTTTATCAATTAAGTCCATTCAACTAATTTTGGACGAAAATCGTTGATGTAGACTACTAGCCATCCTACATTGCATAGTCGGTGCTAACATAGATGATTTTTTTTTCTTTTAATTTATTTTTTCTTTTCTTTTCTTTCTTTTTTTCTTTTTTATTGTGGCTGGCGAGGGTTGTTAGGCCCTCACCTATCGCAGGCGAGAGATTGCGTGATCTCGTCCAAATCTAGGCAAGGCCAGCCTTACCCAAATTTGGGCTAGGCTACCTTGCACACGGCCATCGATTCCTCTCAACTCCTCCTCGACGTCATAATCTTTAGCACTTCCTTCTCATTTCCCTAATTTTACCTTTTTGCATTTACTGAGTGACTAGGTTTCGGGTGTTTGTGAAGCCACTTTCACTGACCCTTCTTCTTTTTTAGTAGAGATCAATTAGTAGTGTCAAGGAGCTCATGGTTGTGGTCATGGACAAAAAGGGCCCAGCAAAGGCATCCCAACTATTGGTTGCAGGCAATGCTAAGGCCAGCCTCCCCGATTGCTGGCAAGGCCAGGTGAGGTTAGTGAAGCCTTCACTAGTAGTTGGCGAGGGCCACAGCTTGGCGATCCTCACTTGCTACAGTAAAAGAAAAAATAAAAAGTAAAAAATTATTTAAAATTGACACGTCAATGCTAGTGGTGTCATGTAGAATGACCAATGTCTACGTCAGCAATTTCTATTCAAAATTAATCAAATGAACTCAATTAGTAAAATGCGAAAAATTTATGATTTAATTGACATAATTAGAAGGTTTATGACTAAATTGGCAAAAATACAATAAATTTAAAACTTTTTTGTAATTTTCCTTCTATGGTTAGAGCTCATAAGATAAAAGGTTTAGTAGATATGTGCTAGCCCAATATCAGGTCATGTTGCAATGCTTGCCATGTGACAATTTACATAGGGTCTTGAAATATTAGGGGCAATTTTTTATTTTATTTTTTTACGTGGAAATAAAAGGACAATACATTTGCCACATCTCATCGTTTCAATAGGAGGTCCATACATGTAGGTCCAAGCCTACTTAACTTTTTGCTATCTTATGACTGCAAATCACATATTTATGCACAGAATAGTAAACATAAAAAAAAATTCTCATAATAGTGAAGCAATGGTTGAATATAGGGGTGAGTAGGTTCTAGGGTGATTATTATATCTGTTCTTCTGGAAACCACCAAGCACGGCGGAGTTCAATTTTGAAACAATACTTTGATATACAATATAATTTGTTAATTGTCCTTTATGAAAATGACAAATAAAATAGGTCATCCCTTCACAGTGTTGAGCTAGCGTGGACGATGGTGGCCCACTTTCTGTTTTCTTCTCTTGCATGATTACCTAGTGGCACGTCATGCATATTGCTGTTTTTGACCCACTGGAGTTATCTTTATAAGCCAAAAGAGCAATAATTTCGTGCATTTAATGAAAGAGCTATCTCCATGGGCGATGTTGCTAATTTTTACGGAGAATTTGTAGAATTGGTCGGTATATAATGCAAATAAAAGCTTGTAAGTTAACAGTATAGTTGGTTGATTGTAATTGTTGGTAAGCAACACCGACAAGTGTTGATAAATCAAAACTAATTAATAAATGAATGAATGAAAAGCTGATAAATTACACAAGTAAAAATGTCGATAAATTCATATAATGTAAATAAACTTAAGGTATTATTAAGAAAGAAAATTAAAAGTTTGTTTAAAAGTTGATAAATTAGAAGAAAACAAAAGACCATTGGTCAATAACTCAACTTAGGATTGGTAATACATATAGAGTGATCAATTTCAAGGTGTGAACCAACGCACCCTAGAACCTGGATTCAACCAAGTAGGATCAATTCCTAATATGTGGAACTAGACACCGATCTTGTCCACCTGAGAACTGGCACTGTCTCTCTCTCTCTTTTTTTTTTTTTTGGGAAACTATAATTCTTTTTTTTTTAATTTAAGTATGCTTATTCTTTTTGTAGATAATGAAGTATGCTTATTCTTTTTGTAGATAATGAAAATTCTTGTATTGGAATTTGATAATCTAAGACTTTTTTTTTTTTTTTTGCTAAGTATAAATGAATTTCCTTTTTAATATGAAACTTAGCATGAGTTCCTTATCTTGTTGTAAAAAAAAAAACCAAAAAAAAAAACAAAGGTTTAGTTTAATCCAAGTTTTAATCATGATTTGGAGTTTCGCTTTGGATCCAAGTAGAAATTTTACAATGCATATTGCCTCTGCCTTGAATGCAGCTTGAGTTCTAGAAGAGAAAAAAATTGAAAAAAGAAAAGATAAATAAGGCATACCGATTCAATCTAACCCAACACAAGGAATCAGGAATCAGACTGGTTATTTTCAGTTCCAACTCTTATGATTTGGCAACTAGCCAGAGTCGACTGGACTTGTTCTCGGGTTGGACGGGACAAGCTCACCCCTAAATCTAGAACTAATTATGATAATTTAATCAGGAGAAGGTTGATAAAACCACTCAAATAAAGATTAGTAAGTTCAAGTAAGAGTTGGTAAGTAGCTGAAGGTGTTGGTAAAAAATAGTCATTTCATAATAATGTCAATATATTATCAATAAGTTACCAAAAAATCAAGTGAAGTTTTCTTTTCATAATTATCAACTTTTTTTAAAAAATAATCTATCAGCATGGAAAAAAAAAAAAAAGAGACCTTACTTTTTGAAAGGCACGTTAGAATCGTCTATCTTAACCCTAGGGTGGAAGTAAAGCTAATAAAAACATGACCACAAAGTAGTGCAATTTTTCTCTTGAAATCACCTTTAAGAATCGTCTGTCTCGCCACTCTGATGTGAAATGAAGTGCCTAATTTATTGTGACATAAAAAGCACCGAGCAATAAGATGCTCAAAAAGCCTTGAACACGCTAATTATTACGACATTTGAAACCATCATTACAGTTCGCGACAGCAATTTTCAAATGGGTGACTCTTTTTCTTTTTTCTTTTTCCAATACTTCAGTGGGCTCAAGAGCCTTTCACGTTTATTTTTCTTCAGATCTTCAGCTGAAGAAGACTCTAGGATTTTGTGGGAGACTTCTTGCAATCGTTATAGCATGAATCCAAACAGTCTTTAATTTTCTCAGCATCTGCAGACATCAAAATGGCTAGTTATTAGAAAAGTCGGGAACAATGTACACCAGATTGCCATGAAAATTGTCTGGGCAAAAAGTACCCTATCTGCCTCTTTTTTTTTTTTAGGGGTGGGGGGAGAGAAGGGATTAGGGAGCAGACGATCGCGATCGGGTAGGGCAAAGGGGTGGGTAGGCTGGTGATGTTAAAAAGTGGAGTCAGGGCTATTTTCTACAATTTTATTGGTCAAAAAAGTGCCAAAAGAGTGACTAAAGCTATTGAGAATGACGGATACACGGGTCGGTAATTCTTTGGCTGCGGAATAATCCATACATCGCATGGTGAGCGAATTTGCCAAACTAGCCTTCCTACTATATTGTTCCAGAGTACAACATGGCAAATAGCTTTTTTATACGAGATCATATAACATCCAACTTGACTCGAGCGTCTAGTCCATCAAGCGAGATAACAACCCTCTTTAGACTCAACAATTTGTTTTGGCCTACCATGGCCTAATCAGAAAGCGACATTAACTCCCATTAGTTTATGCATGGAAGGTCAATCTCACTTTCAGAGCTCTTAAGTGATATAATCTTTTTATCTTAGAACTTTTAACACCAATCGTCCCAATGTCACTTCCATGAACTAGTTGAGTTCATCCTCTCTGCATTATCACTCTTTACTTGATAACCCCAAGCTTCACTTCCAATGGTCCATGAGTAAGAGAAAATCATGGATTATGACACAAGATTGACCAAATCGAGTCTTGAGAGACAGAAAGATTGACTAGACAGAATGGCCAATGACAGAAACAAATACATTGAAAGAAGGAGTCACCGACCGGAATGACATGTATCCTCAGTCCTTACTCGAAAGCCCTAAACCTAAAAAAAAAAATGGACAATTTTCCCGTGCGTTGTCATTGATTTGGGAAAAGAAATGATGTGCGAAGATCAACTCGATTGCATTTTACACTGAGAAATAATCTAGTGCCAATAACATTGACTAGTGCCAGCAAATCGAATACCTGAATAGCGTTTGAAGCACACAGAGTTCCTGCAACGGAGATCGCAGCTACTGAGGGCCTCGGCGGGCGTTTTCTTCCGGCAGCTAGGCGGGATGCATTGGTCGAGGCAAAGGGGCGGTTTGATGGTGATTGCGCAAGTGGCTTTGCAGATTCCGATCAATGCTTTGCACTTGAGAGACGAAGCCTCGGTGACCCTCGGTGCCCTGAGGATCAACACAGCCGTGAACAGTGCCATGGCTATTCTCTTTGCAACAGCCTTCGCGTCCATGCCTCTCTCTCTCTCTCTCTACACTCAAAAGGATCAACGCTCAGCAATACAAAGAACATGAACAGGGACAACTATAAATACAAGTTACACTCATTTTTATTTTATTTTTTATTATTATTGGTGGTTGTCTAAGTATGACAAGTTTTCTTCTGTATTTTCTCAATAAAGTTAGTTAATGAGGTCAGGAAATCATTGATAGGCAAGACAGTAAATAACTTACCTTCTTTTTTTTTTTTTGGTCGGCAAGTAAATGTTCTCTATAGAGTTCTATGAGCGTATCAAAGAATAAAACTATCTAGGAAACGTTTGGATAGATTTTTATTTTTTTTACATTTGGCTTAGTTTAGATATTTATACGGATGCACCTTGATTTTTCTTTAACCGAAACATCACAAATTTTCACAATATATAAATCTTAACACATAGATTAAACATTTAATTTTTTTCTTTTTTTTAATTTGAATAGTATTGTAAACCTTCAGCGAAAAAGTAAGAAGTTGTTTTTACATTTTAAAATAGCCCAAAGAAACACGAGACGGTTCCTTTGTCTGTCCTTTTTTTTTTTTTTTTTTTTAAACAAAGGGAGTTCCGTTTTGTCTTGATACCCGGACGGGCACGACTTTTGTAAGAACAGACTTGATATGTAATCTCCTCATATTTCGAGCAATTGTTGTTAGTTGTGCATATATTTATTATATAACATCTTAAAAGTTCCTTGTATTATTTCTTAAATAAGTTTCTTGCGTCAGAAATTGAGATACATTTATTTAGGCTCCAAAATCACATTTGACAAAAACCGTTTGTCCCCTCGACGGAATTCCCGGCTCCATCACTGTTTACTCAAGTGATCAAGTACATTCATACAGAAATGAAGTCGAATGACCACATCTGTGCAATTACGTGGTTGACTGTAGCTGAACGAATTTGTGCATTTCGCTAATTAAGTCATGCATTGACCGTGCCTTGGCAGTTTTCAGCCAGACAAAACAAAATTATCGTAAAACCTCTCTACTTTATGCTTTCCTTCTGTTATTTTCAATGTAGAGCAAGGACCAAAGTAGCCATAGATGAATGTATGGAGGAAGTGCTTATTCATGGATCATAGTCAACAAAATTGACTGATTTTGTCAGATGTTTCAACAGTTTTGAAATATTTCAAAGTAACGTTTTTTTTATTGAAATTATGATTGCCATGAAAGTCATATTCTAAAATGGATTTGTAACTATTTTTAATCAATGCAAGAATTTGACGATGGAAAATGGATTTCTTTTATTTACCTACAAATTGCTACTCTGAATTTAATTGAAAAGTGATGTTCATATCTAAAGAGGAATTTTTTTCTTCAAGTATATTTTCTTCTTTTTTTTTGCTACTCTTTTTATTCTATTATTCCATGCAAAGTAAATAAGAAGGTCTATTGTATTTTGGAAGATGGCCCCTAAAAGCTATTGCATTGAATTCCATACTCCAAGAAGCAGAATTATGCACACATCAAACAATTCATCTTATTTTCTCATTTTTTTCCCAAAATGTTTCCATCAATACTTATTTTTTTATATTATCTAATATTTTTCCAACAGATTCTTGATTTGTACCGCTTGGCAGTTTTCAGCCAGGCAAAAACTAACTTATCAAAATACATCTCTCTAGTCTATCCTTTCTTTTTGTTATTGGCAACGTAGAGCAAATACCAAAGCAGCCATAGATGGATATGCGGAGTAAGTAATTATTTATGGATCATAGTCATCAAAATTGATTGACCATTGATTCGTTTCATGCAAGTTGATCAATTCGAAGTCTAAATGATGTATTTATTAGGTTAATCTATAATTTTCTAAATTGCAAATGAGTCTATCAATTTGTTACTGAGTGTACAATTCGATGGCTATGTTCTGATTTGATCTATTCATAATTTTTTATATGATGATGTAACTCTCTTGTATATTTTGATGTATTAATATGTTTTTATAGCATAGTTCCTTATTCAACGATGTAATTTTAATGAATTAACATATAAGAATGTTTAATTTCTGTCTCAATAATATTTATATGTTAGTAAAATGCAGGTAGCAATATCTTCATATGCGTAGAAGTCATAATATATACTCGAAATCAGTATACCTTTGTCATAGATGGTGGTTCTTCCTTGATTATATTTTATGAGATTCCTTCCTTAAGATATATATTAAGTAATTAGCAGAATTTTATATATGCTGATGGCTTAATATATATATTAAGTAATTAGTGGAATTTTATGTTTTGACTCACTCTTAATTTGCGGTTCACAAATGTAAAATTTTAGTTCACGTTACATATCTTGATTTCATCGTTCAAATTTTGAAAAAGACCGATAAAACTAACAGCCTTTGAACTCTAATTTTATTCCACATATCTTTAATTTAAACACAAAAGAACATATCTGCTTCAATTGTTTTTCTGGTTTTTCATAGTCGAAATTGAGGCAATATTGTAAGATTTTGTGCAACTATCAGAACATGCATCCGCACATCTTGACGCATTGTCGGCATCTGCATGAAAGCAGAAAAGCAAGATTTAGAGGGCAACAAATTAAAGCAAAATGCAAAATCAAGTTTCTCATGAAACGTATAGTAATTTAACTTGCACATGGTATTCTGAATTACATAGTTCTGTGGCGGTCAAATCTAAAATATAATGGAAAGTGGAATAATCAGAAAATCATGACAAAGAAGGTATAACAAAAAATGGACCACTAAAGAGACATCTTCTAAACAAAATTCAAAGAATATTGACAGTGAGACTAGGATTTAAGGAGGGTTTCTATAGTCCCTAATATAGTTTGCAGCCGTCCCTCAAAAGCTTCAATCCTCCCTCTTGACTCTCGAGGGATGGGCATCCCATCCCTCGTAGAAACTTCTAACGACATGATGTTTGTCTTTTCATATTAGGGTGTGGTTCATATTCCCTATTAATAAGGAAGTACAGGAATTCTGGTTCCTGGCAAGCAAGAAGGGGTGAGGGGCCACTCGGCAAGGGTCCTAGGGGGCAACGCCCCACAACACCAAAAAGCTTTTTTAGTTTAGGCCTGTATTTTATTGGTAGTTTGAATTTGGACTCATAGATAGCTACACTGTCACTTATACAATTGTGCCTTATAATGGAGAGATTAGAGGTGCTGATTATAATAGAATCTTCTGCTGAATTTAGTGTAAGAGTAAACTAGGATAAACCTTATGTCTTAATTTTTCTTTCTCGCATTTACTCTCTACTTTGTTGTGTTTATGCACCAAACCTACATATCCCCGGTAGCAAGCCAGGACAGCCTTTCATGGCATGCCGACCGATGACGTCTTGCGAAGAGATTTTAGTCATCACTAATATATCTCTTCATCACTAATAATTATAAGGGTTATGATTCAACGTCTTTAAGACACAATTGACCGTCACCTAAACAAGTGAGTTTAATATCTGGTCTAAGTTTTGTGAAAAACAACATGAAGTAACGCTTACATAGGCCAATATTGCTGCCATAGCTTAAATTGGGGTGTCGATTTCTTGAATTTTTCTAGATTTCTACCCAGATACATGCCTTTTCATACAGCTGCCGATATTTTTCATTGAAGCATACAACAAAACACTTGCAGTCAAAAGGCTTCAATTAATTCATGATGGATTTTGCTAGGATTTGGGAGAGAACCCATATCTTAAAAAGTCATAATCTTGCTTTGTTTCATACGTCATGGAGATATAAAAATGAAATGTTTTTTAGGGTGAGAAAAGAGAAAAGAGGGAGGGGGGGTGTTGGTGGGGTTTGAGAACTGTGCACGTACCAGCATCACTCCCGAAGCCAGAACACGTAGAGATCACGCAACCAAGCCTGCAATAGCCGACGCCTTCCGGGATCGGGCGTCGGCATTTGTTCGCAATACATGTCAAAATACAACCTTTCCCGTGCTCCACCAAAGTACATTCAAGCCTGCACAGCAACTTGCACACCTCATAGTTGGAGGATTGCACCCTTGGAACCCACAGCATCAATACCACCATTATCATCACCGTCGGCACCGCTTTCTCCGAGCTTTTGAAACTCATATTTCTTGGCCTTTTTTTCGGATTTTGTGACTGCTCTCCAAGTTTTGAAAGACACAAAGAAGCCCTAGACGCGAGAGGATTGTAGAAATGGATCTGTTGGTTCTCGACAATGCAAGACTATATATCTAGAAAATGAAAAATGAAAAGTTTGAATCATTAACGGCCTTCTCATTTAAGAGCATCGATTCCTTTTCCTGAGAAGATACTGAGATTTGACCAAGAGTGACGCTAAAATAAATACATTTATTATAAGATCATATGTGTCTGTGTATATATAATCTACATAATGAAATCACTTCACAACACAAGGAAAAGTGGGGTTGTTTCCACCCGTAATGTTATTAAAACATCTTTTATCGTGCAAAGGTCAAACAACTCTTCAGCCCTTTTCTCTTCTCTTTCGACGTGCTAGCACCCTTGCAGTAACGCTTGTCTCTCTCGCTCGAGTTTGTGGCATTTCTACTGTATTACTATTATCACAAAACCATCCATACATCTAATTAAATTATATTTGTATCACAAATCAATTTTTTACCGATTAGATTGCCAGTTAATTTTAGATTATCACTTCTCATTTGAATTATTTCTTGAAGTTTATCCATTTTTTTCTTAAATTTACTGAACTTTTTATTGAGTGTCGAGGTGAAGATGCTGCTGAATCGCAAAATGTTAACATTTGTACGTCTTGCTTGGGACACCTTGTAAGCTACAATTGACAAAGCCTGTACTTAGGAGGAATAATCTTTTTCATATCCAATTCTCTTGTTATTCATAAAATTATAACGCTTTACTCAACTTTAATTTATAAAATATAAGATCCCGTATTAAAAATATATTTTCATAGATGAAAGATAGTCAAAATAGAACTGAAATAACTTCATTTTGAAACATTAAAGTAGTAAAACTCCTCACGCTTTTATAGGGAGGGTTTATTAACTTATGCTGCATGGCTATTTCGTGGCGCAAATGGATGGTCCCAGCTTTTCTAGCCGTTACCATTAGTCGTTGGAAATAAAGGCTGCAATAAAGTTCCTGCATTTATTTGAAACTGCTTAAACGGGTAAAAAATTTATGAAAGTTAAATAAAGTTGGTGAATGATACGAAAGTTATTATTACAAGAAAATAAACTTGGTAGATAACTCTAAATGAGGGTTGGTAACCCAAAAATACTATGTAACTTTATAGGGATGAGTTGTTAAATCACTCAAATTAAGTTTAGTGATTTCTAGGAAAATTTAGTCAAATAAGGTGCTTGTATGAAAGATAAATAGAAGTTTGTAAACGAAAAGAAAAGTTAGCAAATTACGAAACATATAAAGGTTTGTAGGCACATCAAGAGAATTGGTAATAATATAATCAAAGAAAAGTTTGTGAATTGTGCTAATTTAGGTCAGTAATCTCTTAAAAGAGTTAGCAAATTTAAGGAGTTGCTAACCAAGACAAATAAAATTCTGTAACGTAATGAAGAAGCTGGTAAGTTAGAAAAACCAATTAAATGTTGGCAATTGACACAAATGAAAGTCGGTAACCAAGATTAGTTGATACTTAAATCTGACCAAAGTTGACAAGAGAATGTAATTTAAGTTGATAACATTAGATAAGATTTTGTAATTTGAACTATTAGTAAGTTATGCAAACAAAAATTGGCAAGTTAGAAGGGAATCAATAATTTGCAAACTTAAAACAAATGTTGCTAATTTACTTAAAATAGGGAAAAAAAAAAAAGTTACCAGTCATTCTTTTAACAATAGTTTTTTCACTTACCAGTACTTATAGAAATTTACTAATAAACAAAAAAAAAAAAAAATCCAGAATTTTAGGCATAAAACTATATAATTTTGCTAAATTATCATAACTTAGACTATATAAATAAGATTGAGCAATGGCATCATTGCACCATAAAGATGGAAAACAAAACATGACAATATTTGTCCAAATGATTATTTTCTTTGTCATTTTTATTTTTCCTCAACGCAATGTCTCCCAGACCTAGGATGGAGAGGGAGACTCCTTGCAACCGTCCAAGCATGACTCCAAACCGACTTCACTTTCGTTTGTACCTACAAACATTGAAGAGCAAGCGATCAAGAAGTATAAAACGACAGCAAATTCTCGACCAAATTCCTTTCTTCTTATAATAAGAAAGCTCAATAGTCTACCGGAGTAGTGTTGGAAAGGCGCGACATGGTGCGGCTGAGATCAAAGTCGTTAACCACCACCGTAAGCCTTCCCTTCTTGCAGTTTTCTGCTATGCACTCGTTGTAGCAACTGGGTGGATCTCGAGCCCCTGAACAAACCAATCTGCACAAGAGTTTACACTAGAGAGATACGACCTTTATGATGGTTGGTGCCTCAAAGAGTAACAGTGACACTGCCACAAAAAGTGCCATCGTCATTCTCTTGAATTGATGATCCATCCCATAATTGAAACATCATTTAGTAGATGATGGCTAGTCAAACAGAGTTCATTTCGAAACATGAAAATTTAAACTTTTTATATATTTTTTATTTGTTGGTCCAACTCTATTTCTATTCTAACTCTATTTCTACTCTAACACTCACTCTCGGACTTTTGCCATGCTTCCTTGCAAGGCGTAGAAGTCTAAACCCACTCTTAAAACTAAATCGTCTTCATCCCAACCTCCCGAGAAAGTGGGGATTCGAACCCCTCACTTCCCCCGTTCAAGTTGGAAGGGTGGCTACTAGGGCAAACGAGAATGATTTTTATCCGAGAAAATTCAAATAAGAGTGGCTTTTTATGAGAAGGTTGTTAATTTATGCGGCATGGGTATCTTGTGGGACATATGCATACTGCTGACTTTTTTAGTTATTACAATTAATCTTGGGAATTAAAGACAACATTAAAGCTTCGTTTATTTCGCTAAAAATATTTTCCTTATTTTTGGTATTTAATTTGCTTAATAAAATAAATCAATGGAAAATATTTTCCTAGTTAAAGGAAAAGTTTTCCCACCAAATCTTAAATCCAGGAAAATGATTTTCTCTTAGAAAAGTCGAAAAACATTTTCTAAGATACGACTAGGTACAACGTCGAAAACTTTACACTTAGGCATGAAAACTCTAATGTTGGTTCTCCAATGCTCGAGCTCTAGTCCCGACCCTCAAGCCCAAGTCTATTAAGGCCGTGCGTAGGTCCTCGGTACTCAAGCTTGGGTCCTTCATTAATGAAACATTTACAAATATTTATAAAAAAATTAATTATTTAAATTTTTGTTCTTACAAACGTTTGTTCTTCTAGAAACATTTCATTTTGTTCTTACAAATGTTTCATTCTCAATGCCAGGAACCAACATTGGGTTTCATGCCCAAGCATAACATTTTAACCATGTGTCGTCGTCGGTCCTACCCAAGTCGATCAACTAGTGTCCGGATGTGCAGAGCACTCGATTAAATAGCCCTATGTGTTCGGCGACAACAGCTCAACCAATTTTTGCTACCACATCAAGTTGCAACATGTTTTGATAAGATCGATTTGAGTCACAATCTGTTAGATTAGTCCGCTTTATATGTGGTTAGGCCAGTCATATGACTCAACCAAAAGTGGCAATTTGACTCTTTGGCAATTCTGATTATACTTTAGAGGATCGGTGTATTCCGTATATATTTATGCATATGTTCTTAGTTCATTACAATGATCTTATCGAGCGGCTTGTTAATAAATGGCTATAGGTTCGGATACACTGGCACCAAAATAAGGATTTCTCAACCGACTTTATTTCAGTCATTATATGTACAGCATACATCGCTGATCGACCAATAATCTCAACATATCCATGGACTTCTTTTTATTTTCTGCATCTTATTATCCTTCTTCCATCTCCATCTCTTTATTCTTCGATTGATTCCAAACCCCGGTGCGGTGGGCAAGACTTACTCGCAGGCATCGGAACACGAATGGACGCAACCCTGGAATTTTCCAGCATCTGCATATTCATGTCGCAGCAGTATATGTGTAAGAAGAAGTCATTGGAAGAATATTGTTTCACAAGCATAATCGAACAAATTCCCATCGTATGCATCTATAGTGACACAGAAACGTCATACAACTATTGTCATTAAATTCAACAAAATTCTCATGAAAACGAACTCACGAAACATTTTGGGTGTTTGACATGCACACGATGTACATTTTTCTTTAGTGTACTTTTCAAAGTGATAAAGGTGGATGGAGTTCAATAGACTCTGAAAGATCATCAGCATGTAATTATTCTACTGAGGAGGTGGAAACTCGAAAGCTGTCATGAACCCTACCAATTTTTTAAGAACTATACCACACTGGTTTTTCATAGGGAAAAGTGCCAGAAAAATCCTAAACATTTTGGCTTTGTGCCGATTTAGTCCTAAACTTTTTTTTGGTGCCGATTTAGTCCTAAACCTTTTTACGTTGTGTTAATTCAGTCCTTTCCAGCCAATTTTGGCCGGATTTTGCTGACTGGACGTCGGCCGACTAACGTGACCTGATTGGCGCTAACGTGTATAATTTTTAATAATATTTTAATATTTTTGAATATTTTTTATTTTTTATTTTATTTTTTCTCTTTTTATTTTTATTTTTATTCTTTTCTTTTTTCCTTTTCTTTTTCTTTTTTCTTCTCATCTTCTTCCTCCAGCCAGTCGCTAGAGCTTGGCAATCGGCCGGGCGATGGCCGAGAAGGTTGACTTCACCGGCCACCTCGCCGGTGGCCGCAAGGGCAGCCTCGCGCCGGGCGGGTGAGGCTCGCCCTCGCCGGATCCGGCGAGGGTCGAGCCTCAACCATGGCCGGCGAGGGCGAGCCCCGCCAGCTCGGCGCTCCGCTTGGCGCAAGGCCCGCCGGACTCCTCCCCGGCTCCGTTCTCGATCCCAATCTCGCCCTAGAAATTTCCTCCCTCCTCCGCCGCTCGTCGTCATCGTCGTCTCTAGGGTTTACGGGAGCTCGGGGTGTCTTCAGTCACGCGGCTTCGGCCCAGGATTTTCGCCTGTTTCTCCCGCGGCAGCGATTCGGTGGGGTGGAGGTTTTGTGATTCCCCGGGGTTCTCCGAGGCGGCTAGCCTCGCGTCGAGCTGGCGGGGCTCGCCCTCGCCACCTAGGCCACAAGGGCAGCCTCGCTGCCCGTGCGGCCGCCCTTGTGGCCACTAGCAAGGTGGCCGGCGAGGTCGACCTCACCGGCCGTCGCCTTTGGCCGGTCGCCGAGCTCCGGTGACCGGCTGGAGGAAGAAGATGAGAAGAAAAAAGAAAAAGAATAAAAAGAAAAAGAAAAGGAAAAAATAAAAGAATAAAAATAAAAATAAAAAATAAAAATATTCAAAAATATTAAAATATTATTAAAAATTGTACACTTCAAAGGCCGATCAGGCCATGTCAGCCGGCCGGCGTCTAGTCAGCAAAATCAGGCCAAAATTAGCCGGAAAAGACTGAATTGGCACAACGTAAAAAAGTTTAGGATTAAATCGGCACCAAAAAAAGGTTTAGGACTAAATTGGCACAAAGCCCAAAGGTTTAGGACTTTTTTGGCACTTTTCCCGTTTTCATACATATTACGATAGACATTGAGGCATGTGGACGGCATGCAACTTAAATTACGGTGAGCCGAGGCCTCCCAGAGCGTCGGGCTTCAGGCAATCTTCCAAGTAATGCGGTAACCTGGACAAGTCACAGGCCAGGTGACACTTGAACACGCAACCCAAAATCTTATCTGATTCTTGAGCTTGCGTATCAGCTGATGTTGCCCAGGGAACCAAAGCCAACATCAACATTGCCATCACCCAACCCTTGATATAAGCCATCTTTCTCCACTGCGCGAGAGAGATGCTAACTTCTATGGTTGGACAATGAGCTTCGATAATTGTTGAAGTGTGGATGAAAGAGAAGTACTCTTGGGAACTTATCTAAGCAAGAGGACGGCTAGGTTTACCATCTAAAACTCCTTTTTGCTAAGTAGATTTCCACTCTCAACAGAGTTTGTTCATCCTATTTTTGACGACAAGCAACTGAAGAACGTGCCGCTTATTTCCTCTTCCGTTTATGGAAGAATGCGTCTGAGAAGTGCGTGAACCCAAGCCACCCGTTTTGTCCAGTACCAAGATATGGTCATCATCGATTCATCATGCATTCTGCAGACGTGAACTCTTAAAAATAAAATGCGCGTTTCGCACTTGGCATTGCGCAGAATAAAATAATCAGCGCAAAAGTGGACATGCCAAAACTATACAACGCTCACGTTGGTCTGAGTTTTAGTACTTTTGCCATTTTCGTTATTGGAAGGGCGACGAGAATCTGACCTGTTATGCGTCGGTAGTCACTTTGTTATCATAACAATTTTTAGAGAGTCTACTATTTTCTCGTAAGTGAAGTCAAACCCATCTTACGAGCCCATCAAGACTTCTCTAAATTTGGAACAATCTAGAGAGTCTACTATTTTCTCATAGAGTCAAGAGAGAGTCATAAAAGCAGGTTCAGTTGGCTAAATTGTAAATCCATTTAACATTCATATACTTTTGAGATTGTTATTTTAAATTCATTTTAAACTATTTACTGAATTTAACTAACTCGTGTAATGACTCAACTCATCAAGTATGAGTTAAGAAATGGGTTTTTGACTCATTTAGACAGGTCTGAATATAATTAAGTGTCACCTAACCCGTTACTTTTGAGTTGTGGTTTGTTAATAAAGCAGATAAATGCTTAAATTTGAGAATAAAAAGGTGTCTTGAGGTCTATCAACTATTCACTAAGGAGGAAACATTTTATAGTTTGAATTACGAATGTAAGGGATCTATACAAGCTAAATGGGGATATCAGCCAAAAAAAAACAAATGTGAGCCTCGATTTCTATCAATGCAAATGCAAATGCCAATGCTTTGTTGTGGCTCCTCTACCTGTTCAAGAAGGATGATTTACATGAGACTGGAACTCTGCACATTTTATTCACCTATGCTTTCCAAGATACCAGTAGACGAGACACAAATTACGCCGTAAGAAGCATTTGATGGTCTCGACAATGTCACTGAAAGAATCGCACCTCCCTAAAGATTTCAAAGTGCCCATGTTCGATGGTGGACTCGTTGAAGAGGGCTATCATGGGGCAAGTCGAAAGCTGGGCCACCATGGGTGAGAGTTAGATTAGAGGTCATGGGGGCTTTATCTTTGCCTATCTTATTTAGTATTTGTACAAAAGTTCTTAAAAGAATATATATCATAAAAATTAAGACCGTCAAATAAGAGAGAAACTAGATACTCCCAACTAATAAAGATAAGGCGTATACTATCAAAAAACTTCAAATTATGTCCACTGTGATATAAATACCCTAACTTTTTTATACCATTTATTTCAACTGTGTTCAAGATATATTTATCATACTGGTATAAGTTCGAAGTTATTTATAAACCAAAAACAAATTTGGGATATTTGTATTGTAATGGGCAAATTTAAGGTTTTTCATAATATATATTACTCAAGATATTTATATAATAATGAATATAGTTTGGATTTTTTGTAATAATAAGTTAAAGATTATTTACCCTTCTAAAAATATATTTTTTTTTATCAATTTGTATTATTAGCCTTTTCCCGGCATCTTCTAGAAAGCAGATGATCACGATGTACACGCAAACAGGCTATTTATATTGAAATTGACGTCAAATCAAAGTGAGTGGAGGGTGAAGAAATTAGGCTCAAAGAGAAACGGCGCTATTATTTTCTTTTAAAGTATAATTTCATCTTTGAAATTGCCATTTAATTTCATCTTTGAAAATGCCATCTTCTTTCAAGCTTAACGATCATCACCACACGCAACTTGCAGTCAACTTATGGTTTCAATCCCTTTCCATCTACCCTTTCTCCAAAAATGTATACAAAGTATATACTACAATCACATCCAGTCAAAAGGCTGCCATTCTTTTTTCAGAAATTATAAATCTTATCGGATTACCTGTGCAAGTAAGTCAAGCCATCACATGATGTTTGGGCAATTATTTATATATATGATGGAAGACGTTTGGAAAATAATTGCTGTTATTTATTAATTATGAACCGCATATTTGGTCAACACACATGCGTCTGGGCAGCTCAAGAATGCGTCTCCTGATAGGTTGTTTTTATTAGAACATGAAATAACCAATCAATCAAAACAAAGAACGGTGTGCTTCAAATGTTGTCATTTGAATTCGGTGCAAGCTCGTGGCAGACTTTTCAAAGTTTATCTTCAAAGTAACTTTTTTTAATATGCCTTGCTAACTCCAGGTGAACACGCTTGTACTCTTATGCCTCGTAAAACCGAACGTCAGTCCACCTAAGAGAAAAACCACCACATGGAAAGCTGATCATCTCTCTCTCTCTCTCTCTCTCTCTCTCTCTCTCTCTCACACACACAAAGTTTGCTTCCATGGAGGAGATAGGTGAAGCTCATCAAGGCCATGACTCTCTGCACATAGCAATGTTCCCATGGCTTGCCATGGGCCATCTCATCCCCTTCTTCCACCTCTCCAAACACTTGGCCCAAAGGGGTCACAAAATCTCCTTCATCTCAACACCAAGAAACCTCCAGAGGCTCCCCAATATACCCCAAAACCTCTCTCCACTCATCAATCTCATACCCCTCCCTTTCCCTCACATACCAAATTTAACACCCCATGCAGAATCCTCCATTGACACTTCCTTCTCCAAGCAACAGCTCCTCAAGATAGCCATTGACAAGTTACAACCGGCCATAACATGTTTCCTTGAATCCTCACAACTAGATTGGATCATCTATGACTTCGCTTCTCACTGGCTTCCTTCCACAGCGGCGGAGCTTGGCATTCACCGCTGCTTCTGCGGCCTCTTCAACGCTGCAGTGCTTTGCTTAATTGGCCCACCGACAGTCCTCATAGGCGGCTCAGACCCTCGAACGACGATCGAGGATTTTTTACGTGTCCCCGAGTGGATTCCCTTTGAATCTGACATAGTTTTCCGTTCGTATGAGATCACCAGGTTTAACCAGCATTCAAGCGAGTACATCTCGGAAACACCTGATACGGTGCGTATGGGAGTAACGATAAGAGACAGCGAGGTCGTGGCCGTGAGGACGTGCGTCGAGTTTGAACCCGAGTGGATTGATCTCTTGCGGGATTTGTATCAGAAACCGCTTCTTACTATTGGTTTCTTACCTCCATGCATGGAGGACGACGAAGATGTTAACGACATGAAATGGGTGAGCATAAAAGCGTGGCTCGATGAGCAGAGGTTGAATTCGGTGTTTACGTTGCACTAGGGACTGAAGCTGTTCTGAGTCAAGAGGAAGTGACTGAGTTAGCACTCGGGTTGGAGAAATCCAAATTGAGTTTCTTCTGGGTCTTGAGAGACCCACCCGAGTCAACTCAAAAAGCGATCGACATGCTACCGAATGGGTTTCTACAAGGGGTGGAGGGTCGTGGCATGGTGTGCACGGATTGGGCGCCGCAGGTCCAGATACTGAGTCACGACTCGGTTGGTGGGTTCTTGACTCACTGTGGCTGGAACTCGATAATAGAGGGCTTAGCATTTGGTCGGGTTCTGATGCTGTTTCCGATGACGACCGACCAAGGACCTAACGCAAGACTGTTGCAGGGTAAGGGACTAGGGATTGAGGTCGCTAGGAAAGAAGACGGAATGTTCACAAGTGACGCGGTGGCTGAACTACTGAGGTTCGCCATGGTGGACGACTTGGGCTCGTCATTGAGAGCTTCTGCCAAGGAAGCAAAGAAATTACTCGGCGACAGAGAGACCAACCAGCGCTGTATGGACGAGTTCATACAATACTTGGTAAAGCAGAAGAAAAAAGAATAGTCTGAGGCATCATGCAAACATGAGATCAATCGCATCAGGAAGCATTTTCTGTCATCTCTACGAAAGAATGATAACTTTGATAAAGCTTCCATAGTCAACCTTCCAAACATTCAATGCCACATTTTACAATTTAGACTATCTCATCCTTGCGCATACGGTAGAAATACTTATTACTTCCGGTGCCCTGAAATGCAGGATTAAGAGCAACAGACAGGATTAAGAGCAACAGACACAATTGAATACCAATTTCCTCAAGTATTGTCAGTTCGGTAGAGACAAACCCACCGGAAGAAAGTGAGTTCATCGTCTATATACTTAAACCGGGACGCAAACTCAGAAGATTCGGGCTCACTTTCCCACACTGCAATCTTCTTGCAGAGCCCTAAACATATGTAGATACCCATGCTCGTGCGCACACACTCCCACCAGATGAACTTGCTTCAGTGAAGGAAAATTCAACATGTGCGTGCCTGGAACAAGTACTTGTTTCCCATAAACATGACCTGTACACTGAATGATTTCCACAGCATATTTGTTCTTCCAAAACCACATGAAGCACTATATCGATCAGAGTTACAGAGAATAGATGTACAGAAACTCGTATAAATTCTGTGTATAACAACCTCAACCTATCTCGAGTAATGGAATATATAAAACTTTACCGTTATTCTCTCTCTTCACAATAACTATTTATATGCAAACATTATCCACGAGTTCAGTTCACAATCATGGACATCAGTAACTCTACCAAAAATGCAGGTGCGAGATCTGCAGGCGGTAAAGTTCCCTTGTATTTACATACGTAGAGTACCATTCATCCTATACAACTTCACATATGCCAACCTTTTAACTTAGAATAATCAAATGATCTCAAGAAATGTCAATATGATAGATACAGTTAAGCTTTTACCTAGCATATCACTTCTAACCGGTGGTCTGTCAATAAAGCAGACAAAAGGCAAAGCTTGAGAATAAAAGTAGTCTGGTGTCTGTCAACTATTCACCAAGGAGGAAAACATACCATCTTTCAAAAGGAAAACATTTTTCTTTATTTATTTTGAATTACAAATGTAGGTCATCTATACAAGCTATGGGGGCTGTCAGCCAAAAACAAATGTGAGCCCCGGTTTCTATTGATACAACTGCCTCTCCTGTGTTCTACATAAGGCTCTTCTACCTGATCAAGAACGATGATATACATGAGAGTGGAACTCTGCACATCTTACTCACCAATGATTTCCAAGGGTACCAGTAGACGAGACACAAATATGCTGTAACAAGGATTTGATGTCTAGAGAATGTCACTGAAAGCATTGCACCTTCCTGAAGATTTCAATGTGCGCATGTTCCATAGTCGACTTCTTGAAGAGGGCTATCATGGAGCAAGTCCAAAACTGCACAAGCATGATCATCAAGCCTATACCTTCACCTATCTCATGTGGCATGTGTCTAAAAGTCCCTGCAAAATATAATTTTGTATAATTAAGACTGTCAAATAGAAGAGAAACTGTAAGACATCAAAACAAAACTTAGATAAACACTGTCCATAAGCAAAATAACCACTGGGGGAGGATATGCACTTATTCGACCCATTAAATTCACATTTTTCCTTCACAGGTATTTCAGACAATGTTGTCTTTTCCAATAGATATGTGTAAGGAGATTATGATGATCATCAAATAAGAGAGTGCTTCAAAATGTCACCAATAAGCTCCAGCATGTTCTCAACATATAAAGCACACACAAATTCAAAGTAAATGTTTACTCCGGAAAGCTAGTAGAAGCTATTCAATGTTGAGTTTGATCCTTTAGCAGTGCTACTGCAGGAAAGTTCTTAAAGATCTCAATCATTGTATTCAACACGCTTGATGGCTGTTTCTCTTTACTTGTGCCCTCACCTTCTTCGGGGAAAAAGAGCACTGGGACAGAGTGAATGAATATAAGAGGATTTTTAGTCTCAATTTACCACTAAATGTAAATAATAGGTTGTCATGACAACAGCAATGTCAAATATCTGTCGAATGTTTCGACCTTGAAAAAAAAAAAAAAAAAAAAACAGAAACAAAACAAATATATCCATTGAATGCATTGATACTTGAGAAGAGACAGAAGTGAATGCATTAAAGGAAAATTTGGCATCACTGCAATTGAGCATAAGATGAGAGATTTATCAAAGGTGATCTGGATATGTGAAGATAGAATTGAGCATAAGTCTCAGTGGGAAGGCATGATGTTTACAATGGAATTGCAGGTCAAATGGGCAAGGGAAGAGGCAAAAGACATGGGCTGATACTCTGAGTACCAGTTTTTAGTACAGAGGATTAGGCACAGAACAGAGTGCAAAGGCATAGGATAAATCTATGTAGCTGACTCCACTTAATTGGAAAAGGATTGGTTGTTTGCATGAGATGATTTTGAAACTCCAAAAACCACAAGATCAAGCATTTGACCCAAAATGAGCCAAATTTTCTTTGAATGGGAAGTTCTTCCTTTAGAATGAAGTTATGGCCCAACACATCTCTAAATTTTTCCAGAGGTACTAAAAGAATCAATCTAAACACAATTGTAAGTAAAATAGAGGATATGGAATTTCCAAACACCACAAGATCAACCATGTGACCCAAAAGAAGCCAAACTTTCCCAAAAGAAGCCAAACTTTCTTAGAATGGGAAGTTCCTCCTTTTGAATGAGGTTTTGGCCCTCAACATGTGATTTAAAAGCTCCAACAATCGTAAGAATCAACATTTTATAATTGCTAGTAGTTGATCAAATCTGCAGTATCAACAGAGACACAAGGTTTCAAAGCCAGCAGCTCTGTTAGAGAACTGGGAAAAAATTCAGAAGAGGAGCAATGTCCATGAATTTGCATCTTCATAGTAGTATGCATTGGACTCAACATGTTATAATAGCTACCAGTGAATAGTCCCACATACCATCTGGGCTTAAATTATCTAAAAAGAGTCTCAGCATATAAAATTCTAAATGAATAAATATAATTGCCCTTGTTCAACGTAAGAGAATTGAGCAATAGCAAGATATGCAGAATAAGGAAATGAAAAAAGATGACAAGAACTAAAGAGATTTAAAAATGACAACCTAACAAGGTATCCTCAGCAGCAACCTACCTCCATTCACAAGAATACCAGCAACAGTCAGTCCATGACTTGCACTCTAAATTACGCATCTATCCCATTGAAGCTGATTTGGACTTGACATTTCGTGGATGGCTAGATTTACGATGTTGAGGATTGTCGATAGAATACACAAGAAGGCTTCCATCTTTAGTCCCAGCTAAGAAGCATTCTTCAGGAGTCACTACTAGAGAAGTAATTATCTTTCCAACTCCATTGTATCTTTGAACAACCTCCAGTGTGTTCATAGACCGTACAACTATCTGACCTTGGTCACCACTGCAAACTAAAAACTCGCCACAACTGCTCAATTCAACAGAATTGAGACGTCCGTTGGACTCAGAAGAAGCAAGGTGTTTACCATTGATCGAGTAGAGGTGCAAACTGAGATCATCATCAGCATAAAGCACAATCCGTCCATGCCGTGAGGCAACCAGCTTCGACAAAGCACTGCCTGAAGGATGGCACAAAGATCTAACATATCTCCCTTCCCTCAAGGTATGGAAGATACAGGTTCCATCTTTGGACCCACTGATGACTATATCAAGCTCCATGCTGATATACAAGCATGTAATTATATCGTCATGGCCACAAAGAATGTGGAAAGGAGTTTCAACAACAACATAATCTTTCCGGTGAATCTCAGCTTGCAAGTTCCTAAGTCTCCTTTCTGGAGTTTTGACACGATAAACTTCCCACACCATTACAGTGGTATCATAACTTCCAGTAGCAAGGACACTTCCATCAGATGCCACTGCAATGGAAGAGAATTTATAAAGTGATTATGGCAGTTTCATCCACCATTACATGTCATAATAACACCAGCAAATTAATGAGAACAGGTATAGCAACATCTTTTCTCAAATCATTCCAGTAACGTGTATCTCATCTCGATGATAGTAGTATAACTAATAAAAATAGTTTAAGGGCACACAGCACAAACAGTACAAAGAAAAAGGTATCTTAATCACATTCATGAATAACAATGTAAAACTTGTATAGATCTCCAAGGAAACATTTGATCCAATAGCGTTTTGGATGTAATCATATCAGAAAGACAACATGAGGTACGAAAAAAGGCAGAACAAGGAATAATAAGTAGGAGAAAGAAGAGAGGGCTTGTTAGGATTTGAACTTATGACCTATACCATATTAGACAAATTATTTCCCCAAAAGTTTAAGTTTCTAGGCAATAAGCCAACAATGTGCATGTGACACATCACTTAACAGTTTAAAAATAACACAAATGACACGGCCATTAGAATACCAGCCATTCAAGCTTTAATTTCTCTCAAACTTATTGTAGCCTGTGATTAACTTTCTGCAACCCCCCCCCCCTTCTCTCTCTCCTTTACTTTCCCAAAATGAAAAAACCCAAAAAAAAAAAAAAAAAAAAAAAAAGAGAAAACATAAGGCAGTAATGGAATCTACAAGGTAGTAAGGACTCACAATGAGACTTCTGAGGAGCAATTAACTGACAGAAAGGACAAGCAACTGGGGGAGATTAAAATCCCCCTACAACACTCTGTATTTAACCTAATAAAGCCTTCTCATAAAGTACAGACTCAAAAACGCATAAATCAACACTGCATCACCCACACACGGTAAGCTATTATAATCAGATGTTTTCCGGAAAAGTATAATCATCGTTATTGTACAGCCCATATCTTCACGACAACAATTGAACATTGACCTGATAAGTACCTGCAACACAACTAACCACATCCTTATGATGTCTGATGTTCTGCACCAATCTCCCATCAGTTAAGGAGATAAGTTGAAAGCTATTCTCCCAATTGCCACATGAGATAAGAAAATTCTCTGTAGGTGTTTGCAATGTCGCAAAACACTGTGCTCCAAATTCACAGGTTTCAGACAAAGGACTCCCTATTTTCCGTGGAGAAAGAAAATCAGCTCCAACTCCAAAAAATGGCTCCTGCAGAAGTTTCACAAGCTGTACTTAACAAAAGCTTCTTCCAACAAAATAAAAGGATTAAAGGTTGTACTCCAGTCAATCTAGTAAAAAAATATATGCAATACCTGCGAGCCAGAAAAGGTAAAATTGCCACCAGATTGCAGTTGTGTTGTTAACCACATCTTGACTGACAAGATGAGCCCTTGGTTCACCAAGACAACAGTGGAGTCCAGTTGGCCAACATACAATACAGCTGACGGAGGATCAATAATACTAGATAGAACAGAAGTCAAATTAATAGAACTAGGTGCAAAATATAAAGGATGAGCAATTGGAATTGGTGGGCCTCGTCTAGGATGTTTCTTGCGGAAAATCTGGATGGGCGTCTGACCAAAATTAGCAATCTGGTCCTCAATCGCTGCTCTTTGTAAATCATCCTCCATGGAGTCCAAATCAACAGCTCCCTCATATGTTAGATAGTAGAAAATATTTGCTGCCTGTATTTGTTATCACACTCCCAGATATCAATAATTGTTAATTGGTTCACTGTACAAAAACAAGTATGATTCTATGTTTACCTCTACAGCCGGTTTCCCACGTTGCTTGAAACCAAATACCAGATCGATCCAGTGATGAAGATTTGAGCTAACATATTCACTTTCAAGAGCCTCTCGATTTTTATTGACAAATTCTTCAGGCGATCCCTGAACATTAATAAAGAGCTGCATATTACTACCATAATCAATAGGTCAATAAATGGATTAATAATTTCTGGTTGTGTTCACAAAACAATTAACATTCAGTTCATTTTCTCTGATAAATATGAAGATAAATTCATTTGAAGGGGAAACACGTTGGTATGTGATTAAGGCTGTTCCAGAGAGGGACATGCCAAGCATTCTACATGATAGCTAAATGAAATAGTCTGTCTTAATGCAAGAATCCTGGCTTGTGATGGCATTCTTTATCCAGAAATTATAGGGCAAGAGACAAGAAAGAACAATACAAACAAAAAGAGTAAAGTTAAAGGTCCCATTTGGTTTCAAAAATTTCTCATAAACTCTGTTTCCAATATCAAAAAGACAAAACCGCTCAAATTGGCAAATGTTTTCAGCCACTCCTTTCAGTAAAAAACACGAGTTTTCTGGTTTTGGCCTAACATTGGATAAAGAGATGTATCACAACTCCGAGTTTCTCAGTCTTAATTAATGGGGCTCTTCAACAGGATTTTTCCAATTGTCTCAAGGACTTAGGCAGGGTGATCCACTCTCCCCTCTGCTTGTCATTCCGGTGATAGAGGTCCTACAAAAAATGGCAAGCAAGGCAACAGAGCTGGGATGGATTTCTAACTTCAGAGTGGCTAGCCATGGTGAGGAGTTGACTATTTCTCATCTTCTATTTACAGATGATACTATCATTTTCTTTGCAGATGACGTCCAATAGTTAACTTTTCTAAGGTGCATTCCTTTATAATTTGAAGTGGTATACGGGCTTAAGATAAACTTAACTATTTCTAAGGTGCATTCCTTTATAATTTTAAGTGGTATACGGGCTTAAGATAAACTTGAGTACGACTGAGCTTACCCTGCTGATTATGGATTGAATTGTGCTTTACTTTCTTCTTTAATGAGATGTCAGATAGGTTCGTTACGCTTAACCTATTTAATCCTTTCTGCAGCAGTTAATTTAATGGACAAGCAAATTTGGGAACCCATTATAAAGAAACTCGAGAAGCAGTTGTAGGGTTGGAAAAGATCATTACTTTTGAAAGGAGGAAGAACAACTATCATCAAAAGCACTCTCTCCAATCTTCCTATCTATCTCATGTCTCTCAAACCCTATCCCTTGCTCGGTTGCCAAAAGGTTGAAAGCTCTTCAGATAGATTCTTGTGGGCGATTACAATGAGTCCCATGGATTTCATTTGGTAAATCAAAAGGCAGTCAAGCAACCTTTCTTGTAATAGAAGTCTTGGCAACAAGTCTTTTTTGATCAACAAGGCTATTCTAGGCAAATGGTTATAGTGGTTCAAATCATCTGTGGAAGAAAGTGGTTGCCGCTAAATTTGGCAATGAATAAACTGTTTAAATTTATAAAAGCAGAGTAATAGCTCATGGAAGCACTGTTTGGAGGCGGATTAGAGATGAGAGCAATGAGTTTATTCCTTATGTATATTCTATCGTGAAAAATGGTAAGCATTCAGACTTTCAGCTTGACACTTTGTGTGGGAATACATCTTTCAAAGATCGTTTCCCTAGCTCTATGACATTGCTGGGAACAAGGAGGCTCTTGTGCCAGATTGCTATCAATTCTCCAAAGGAAGAATCATTTAGGAGATCAACTTTTCGAGACAAGCCAAAGATTGGCACTTAAAGCTTTTGTCAATCTCTTTGATTTGTCATACAATTCTAAGATTTCTCTCACTTCTGTGGTACTTTTTCTTGGATAGCGGTAGAGAAGAAACTTTCTTCTGGAGTCTTCTTATAGGTTGCTTGAAAAGAAGATTTTTGGTGGCAGGGAGGCTTTTTCCTTAGAAAGTGAGAGTGCCACCTATAGTTCCACTAATTGCTTGGGAAGCATCTTGGGAACACATTCTCACCTTAGACAATTTGCTGGAAAGAGGGATTGTACTGGTGAATAATTTTTTTTTACTTTTTTGGCAAAATAGAGGCAGAGAAATTGAGACATCTTCTCCTTCACTATCCGTAAATAAGAATGATCTTGGTGGCCTCTTATGCCTGCACTAGGCTATCTTGGGTTATAGGAGAATTGAACAAGAATTATTACTTTGGCAAGGTCTTCTTTTGCCTCATGTCAAGAAATAAAGATTTCCCATCCCTCTGGCTGTTTTTTGGGTTGATTTGGACAGAGCAGACAAAGAAAGCCTTTATTGGAGAGGAGACACCAGTATTTTGCAATTATTGAGAATTAGTTGAATGTCTTAAACTTTAGGTATGGCGGAGAGTTATGTGTAGATGCAAATGCTTGAATTGATGCTGTAGATCATTTCTCCCATTCTGTATATGGTTTGCACACCCTCAGGGCCCTATATTGTCTTTTCTTTTACCAATAAGAAATTAAGTTGAAAACAAATTTTAGTCCTTTGCATAGTTCTCATTCCGTAAAGAAGGAACTGACTCTATGATGGCAATTGCAGTGTCTGTAAATATTATTTCAAAACTTGAAGGACAACCATCTAAAGGCCCATTTGTTTAAGGTTTCTGTTTTCTCTTGCCATTTCAGTTTTCACTTTCTCTAGTTTTCAGCTTTTGAGATTTCTATTCCTGGAAAGGAGTGTGGCGGCATCAGCAGATGCCATAACTTACTTCTCTTAAAATTTGGGTAAACTTGAAGATACTACAGCCAAAATCTATATAAGAGACAAGGAAAGCCCTTGATGGATCTCTCCCTTCCCACCTTCTTAGAGCTTGTTCGCTGAGCAAGTACTTTCTAGAAATTTGGGTGAATTTGCAGATACTACAGCCAAAATCTGAATAACAGACCAAGAAAGCAGTTCTCTGGATCCCTCTTCTCAAACTTCTCAGAGCTTGTTCACTGAGAAAGTACTCCCCCCCCCCTTTCTCTCCCTCCCTCCCTCCTTCCCTCTCACACGCACGCACGCACGCACAGGGATGATCCAGTGGGGAGAGGAATCAATAATATCTCCTATGGATAGGTCTGCTTGACTCCAACTTAACAAGTTGTTTGGCCACTGTAAAGAGTAATTTATCCCCCAGAAAACATTAACTGAAGAAACTCAAATACCTTGGCCCAAGGAGGAAGGCAGACATCACCAATAGGCTCACCATCCTGTTTGACTCCGAGATGATATGAGTTTGAATTAACAAGGAATTCTGACATGTAAAAGAATTCTGGAACTAGTTCTTTCACATCACTTGTATTGGATAGGCAATTCCTATACGTTCCCTCAACACTTTGAAAAAGTCGATCTGCATGGTCAAACTTCCCACCCTGATCCAGACAAATATATTAGAGAAGTTTCTGTGCAATGGCATGTAATATCAAGGAAAAAGCAGTGATAACTAAATGAACATTAGAGCTCGGGATGGAAGCAAATACAATAGAAATAGAAGTTATTTTACGTTAAAATAAAGAATTACAAAACCAGTCATAATTTACACTTCTTGACTCTGCTATTATGCAAATCGCAGGCCCTTAGATACACAACTTCTACCTTGCAATAAAATACACAATTTTATTCTTCTTTCATATCTCAATAAGTGAGCCCATCAATATCCAAAAGGGGAAACAATAAAAAAAAGCATTGACCATTTCACAGGAATAGTACCATTTATATCTGACAAACGCTCATAACAGTTGGACAAAAATCATATCGATTGCACAGGAAACTCAAAGTATATTTCATTTTCTTATATATATATTTCATTTTCTTATATATATATATATATATAATATTTTTGCTGAACACCTTTTTTTGCTGACTTTAACTAGGGTTTTGGAGGGATTGCTCCTTGCTTTTTTCAAATTATGTCAATATTTAACTCTACTATTTTTTTTTTCTGTAAGGACAGTAATCCATGGCACGTACTGCAATAGTTCCAGCAACATGAAAGAACATTTTAAGGACTTAAATTTCATTATCACTTAAAAATAGTTCAGCACTGTCAGATGGACAAAATTTGCTTATTGACAACTCACCACCACCACTAGGAAAAAGAAATTATAATAACTGCCACCATATAAAAGAGCAACATGTACGACGTTTTAGCATACAAGCAACAAGACCACATCATTGATACAAAACAAAATAGTCTGTCACAAAGACACTTAAGGAATTGTCAAGAGCATACCTGCAGATTACGGTGAAGAGTCGTAAAAGGCTCCAGTCTCAGGAGGTAATAAAGCACAATCCCCATGCTCGAGTAATGAGACCCATAATAGAAACTGATAAATGCGTGACAAATCGATTAGAGGTAACCTTAGTAGTTTAATAAAGTAGTTTGGCTCGAATAGTACCTAGGTATGTCCGGATCACAAAAGTTACGGTATCTATCTTCGAACACCTGTATGTGACGAACCATGAAGTTGAAAGGGGGTCAAATAGATTAGTCTACTGGTCAGTGTAACATTCCAACAGAGACAAAAACTAACCTCAAAGCGCTTCGAGTCCAAAGCTCCAACAGGCTTTGTTAGATCCCGAAAAGTTGACGACTTGTTAAAATCAAGAACCTCAGAAGAATAATCAGCCAATACCCAAGGGAAGACAGGGTACTGTGTTATATCATTGTAAGATCTTCCAGAGAGGGTATTGAGTATCGTTAGATACTCAAAGTTATTAATTTCCCTTTTCCTCCACTTCTCTCGAGCAGCTTCAGCCATTTCCAAAGCTACCCGTCTATCAACAAATGATATGACCCCATGCTTATCCTTACTACTTCCTTTGGGGAACAAAAATTCATTTCTGGTTGTGACTATCAAGGTTCCTATTTCTTTTGCATCTTTTTGTGAGGCAAAGTTTAAGAATATAGGGGCACTTGAATCACTGAAGAAAATCTCTGTAGCAGTGTATCTAAGCAGATAACGAGTCCAATGCACAGCTTTTATCTAGAAAGAGAGAAGAGGGGCAACACAATCAGATCCAATTACAATATAGTATTAAAAGCAAACATGTAATTATCTATAACCATCTAACCTTCCCAATACTCCATCTTCGATGGCGCTTAAGATTTTTCAAATCTCTCTGATGCACATTTTCACTAAGCAACTCCAAGCCATTAAAAGAGATCCCTTTATCAGATTCCATATAAATATGAGGGGGCCATTTTGAAAACCTCTGCTTTTGATCAAGCTTAGACAAATCAGAGTTACTTGGCTGCTGAAAATCCTTAAAAGCAGAAGAGCCACCAGTACCTTCCACCAAATATTCCCCAAAAAAATGCAGAGCAGTTTTCATTACAGCCAAACGCCCCGCAATTTTTCTCTTTGGTGTCACAAGTACACATGGAGCTGAAATCAGAACCTGAAAATAAGGATCCAAAATGAGGAATGCTCATATATGTTTCCACCAAACTTTGGTGCTTGCTAAGTTAAACTAAACATACCTCATCACTAATTTCAGCTTCAGGAGAGGAGGCAGAAGAATCTACTCTATCCTGAGAAAAATCCTTGTGATCGTTACCATCTTTTACAATTACATCATGTTGAGCCTCCGGAGAATCCTCTGGTGCAGAGATCTTCTGCACACACACTTCATCTTCATTTTCATTTGGTTCTGCACTTGCTTCATCAGTAATTTTGCGCACACCTTTCAGCAAAAAACGCTTCATTTGCTCAGGAATATGTCCCGCAAATCCATATTTGCTTTCATTTACAGGAGGAGTGGTTTCATCCTGAGGCGCAATAGATGGAGGATAACACAGTTTCTCATCAAAATGATAATTCTGCCTTAGTTTTTGTCTCCGTCGCCATCTATCTTCTGTTTTGTCAAGTTTCCAATGCCTTACAGCACTATTTGGAAAAGCATTAGCAGACCATGGACCTCTCTCATCAATTAAAATGCGGAACAGATGCATCGACTTCTCCTGTTGAAGCATAAGATAGATGATTATATATATTAGCATCTGGAATTGCAAAGAGATAAAGGATCAGGAAAAAAATATAATTGATGTCCACTGTCCACATACAGCGACATTTTGCTGCTGCTCCTCATAACACAGCTGGAAAGCAGCTTTTCTGTTGTCATCAGAAGCAATAATGTTATTAAAGCTGCTTTGAATCTCATCTTCAAAAGTTCTACTGCTGCTAAGTTCTGCAGAGGATATCTCCTCGAGCCTACTACAGAGCTCATTCAACTGCCGGCTACGATCTGTTTTCAGAGCTTTCATATATTTTGCTTCATCAGCAACCTAGCAAGGTCAACAACTCGCTAAGTTTCGTAATGAAAAAATGTTCATGTAGTTTTTTATCTCTTCCGCAAGATATTGAACTTCTCAAGAGCAAGTCAAGCAAACTTCGTGAGGGGCGTGCACACACAAAACAGTTTCTCCAAATGCAGCAGGCAGATATCATGTCATTGTGTCACCGAATCTCCTGCTACATATGTCATGCATTTCATGCCTTAAAAGACATCCATGTAGCAAGCAATTGAACAAAAACATTACACCAAAATTGACTTAAAACATTATAAGCAGTCATTCCAAACCTGGGCAGGACCAGTTGGTCCTACGGGTATCAGTCCAAGTCCGTTTAGTTTGCATGAACAGATTTTGGTCAAAACCTGGTTTGAACTGGTAAAATGGTGCACCAGACCTAAATACCCTGATTTGGAGGTGTGACAGTGATTTCAAGTAGACTTTTGGCAACACACAAGAGAATGCATTAGGTCTTCAATTACTCCAGCATTAGGTGGGTTCTAGGTCATGAGAATGGTATGCCAAATTGGCCAGCTCATATTCTGTTTCAAATAAAACTAAATGGAAACGGTGTGGATGATTCAAACAAAGGATTTGAAGGAGAACACTTGTCTACAGGCAGGTAGGGTTACAGGTGACAGATGCACGAGTACAACTCGTGACTTTAACAGTATTCTTCTTTGGCTCATTTTGGGTTCTACCATCTCAGGTACATGTCCAATCTGGGTTCAGGTAATCAGTTCTCCAATCATCTCAAGATTCACTTTCTCCATATGCAGGTCAGGTCGGATTCTCATAGTTCTGAATTCCTGGTCTGCTCAGGTTTCGAATAATTCCATTTCAATATTTCTCTGGTTTCAAGTTCATCCAGATCACCATCAAATACCATGACATGTCATGTTGCATCAGGTACATGTTATTTCAGGTTCAGGGTGATGTTGGACTTGGTTATTTTCAGGTTTAAATTTAGGTCACCCTCTGATAATTTAATATTTGGATTTTGTCACAGATTTATATTGGACTGGGTTATTTAGCAATCTGAGGTTGGCTCTAGTCACTTTTACGGTAGATAGGATGGGGTCCTTGAGTTGAGTCAGAGATTGCCACCTCTACAATAGGGCTCTTGGAGGTATATGCTAGCACTGGTGACAAATGCTTTAGATAATTCTTACCTCAGCATATATAGATCTGGAGGTCCAACCAGTTGGCAGACTAAGTTGAACAGTCACTATGAAATCATACCAATTCTTTCTAGTCTGTGTTTTAAAGGGGAAAAATTCATAACATAAACCTATAAAAGACAGGGAAAGAATGCTAGCAACTGTAGCACCAAAACAATCCTTAATAATGCAGTGAAGCACTTTAAATTTAGTAACACTCACGGCCGCAAGCACTCTATCCTGCTGGATTAGATTCTGTATAGTGCTCCTTTCTTTTGAAATGCTTCCTGAATCTGATGGATCATCTCTGCCAGCAATGCTTGTAGCAAGCATGGATTTCCCGCAGTTAACAGTTTCTCGAATCACATGTGATATAACATGAAAACGAGCACCATCATCCAACATCCCATAGCGGGACCTGACGGAGAGCAAGGCCCTGGCAACCATAAAACAAAAGCAATATACTCAGAATATGGAGAAACATTATAGGGATTGAACAAATTGTAAGGAAACTTGCTTATAACAGATGATATCATTGGAAAACTAGAATCCTTTTGAGATGTATAAAGCAAAGTACCAGATGAAAAGTTGCAGCCTCATCTTGCTCTGTTCATCATCAGAAACCATAAGACAAGGCAAGAGTGAAACGAACAATTGTACACAACGCGAAGCCCTTTCAAGAGAAGAGCTGCACAGATACAGAATCACAAGCCGAAAGACAATTCTGGGGCCCTTCTCTCCTCTCAAAAGCATTGCCCTGTCAACTGATTTAGAAGGTTTTCCACCCAAAGCATTTCCAATCCCTCCCGATACAACAACGGCAGCCATTTCTGCAGCAGGAATGTTCAATGATTCAACCAAGCCCCGAGCTCTTTGGCCAAAAGACGGACCCACTGAGGATGATGACTTGGGCAACATTCTACTTGGTCCCTTGCCATTTATCTCACTGATCAAAATCCACAAGTTGTCATACAGATTCCACCACCTATCCCCCTCTATGTTATCTTCTTTTGCAGATGGCTGCTTGCCAAATTGTGGATTTCTGGAGATAAGAGAACATAAAATTAAACTGTGAAAGCAAAATATAAACTATCAATTTAAGTAACCATCTTATGGCCTAAAAGAAAATTAAGGAACCATCTTAAATTTCTTTTTCTTCTGGTAGATACGTCACTTTCCTATTCAAGGATGTATTTAACTTATCCAGTGGTATAAATTTGATGAGCCATTGCAAAAGAAGAATACAAACTAATGCTAGAAACAAAAGCTGATTGATTCTTGCAAATTAATACCATCAACTAAATGTACTCTAAAAGAACTAATTGGATCTGTTGAAAGATCCTAGATGCCTATAAGTCATGAATGTCACTTTCCTATTCAATGATGCATCCAACTTATTCATTTGTACAAATTTGATGAGCCATTGCAAAAGCAGAATACAAACTAATGCTAGAAACAAAAGCTGATTGATTCTGGCAAAATTAATAACACCAACTAAACGTGCTCTAAAAGTACTAATTGGATTAATCTTAGATGCCTAAAATTAATGAATTACATTCCCAATGGCATGAGAGCAATCTCAGTAACCCACAACATATGGCAAGAACTACCAGCATTCCATGTCTTCCCAGTCCAAAAGAGTTCACTAATGCTTCTTAACACATCATTACTAAGGTCCATTAGTTTAAAGACATATATGTAGAAAGCGCATGGCTCGAGTACTACAACAATTAATTTCAAGACATGTAAAGATAAGGTATCCCCAGCTACAACCCCCAATACCACCAAAAGCATGACTGTCATAGATTATAAAAGCAAATAAAAAGGTGACAGCTCCCCTTGAATACAAAGCAGGAAATCACCTCACCTTGATGGCGATTCGTCAGAGGCTCCTCGTAGAACCTCTTGCAAGGCATTACTAAATTCTTTGTGACTGTCTAAATCTAAGGAAACCAAGGTAAAGTCGGAGCTACTAGCGGGAAACTGCAAGAAAAACAACACAAAAAAGTCTGTCATGCTCTATCTGGCGTTCTCATTTATCGTGAGTTGTACTTAACACTCCTTGTACTATTGCAATTGCAAGACATGCGATAACATAGGAATCCCATGAGGTACTTGCAAAGCACCAACAAGTGTTGTAAAGTAGAAATACTCTGGTCATTCAATCAGCATGGTCTCCAAAGAAAAAAGATTTCACATTCCTTCTTTCATGAGCAACAACCAGAGGAAATCCATGATCCCCCCAATTTCTATTCTTGCTTTTTTTCCCCCAAAGATGAAGCCCTTATTTTTGACCGGAAGTGACACTTAAAAAGCAGACTTCAATACTTTGCTTACCGGAAGTTTGTTGTCAAGTTCAGATATAAGCATCTCATCAACCAGTTTTAGCAGATACAGTGTATTGTCTCGACATGGTTGGAAAACAAACATGTTCTCCTCGGATGATAAATCCACCAGCTTTTGAACTAAGTCATGAAATATATCATGTAGTAATTTGTGACGCGGCATGCCATCCTGGAAGAATACAGTGAATCAAAGTAAATAAAACAGAGCAAAAAAAAGATACAGAAACTATCCACAAAACTATCAGTGGTAATGCATACTTGCTCTGAATGCATTAGCACAAAATTCACTGTGTCTTCTAACTGTTGCCAGCCCCCTTTAACGGAATGAATATGGTGAGCAAGAACTACACAAAATAAGTTCCTCACAAGACTTTGTTCACTTCTTTCTCCTTCACCATCTCCAAGGGACTCTACTCCATAGTTTTTCATAAAGTCAAGCTTAACAGAAGCAGTTAACCATGCAGGCCATCCATGTTCCTACACAAATACACATATAAATAAGGCATATTAATCGGAAGATTAAACAAGGAAATCAAATTATAGCCGTGGTTAGAAGTACCATTAGAGCTTCAATATTTGATGGATTTGAATCAAGCAGATCAGTCAGATCTCTGAGGATTTTCATTCTGACAGAAGCATCATTGCAGCCCGACAGGAATTTGAAAATGAGTACTAATACCTGTGGAAGGAAAAAATGAGAGCCGTTACCCTTGGTTCGCTGCTTCTCGATCTGGTAGTGTTTCTGTAGCACCTGTCAATGTCACAAGCAGAAAATAAAAGTCAAAAATATTCCAGAGCACTTTAAGAGTCTCGTTATACCAGATAGAGCATTAGGGAATAAGACATGAAATATCTTAGCTAAATTGAAGGAAAAGTTTGTGACCTGCTTTGGGCTAGCACCACCAAGAAGGACATCGAACAAAGTAGCACATAAATTATCAGTCTGTGGGAATTTAAACAGTCTATCAGATATAGCTGAGAAAATTGGTTGCATCCTCGTGCTGATATTTCTATAACTTTCTGAAAGTGATCTAGATCTTCCGACACCTAGACCAAAAAATCTTGTTCCTTTCTTCTCAGATGGAATTCCAACCAATAGTCTTCCAATAAACTGCAAGCCGAGTAATCTGATAGGCTCAAAGTCCCTACAACAAATTGGTAGAACAAACAAGAAATGAAGGACAACAAGATGGCCATGGTTAAGCATAATGCAGCTTAGTTTACTCTCAGCAGTCAGGATAACACAAGAAGCAAGAGTTCCGTAACAACACAACAGCTTATCACATGCATCTCCATTCCATGAGCAGAAATATGCTCCCAAGTCACATTTTTTAAGTCAAAATTCCTTGGCGAAAAACAAATAACAACTTTCCTTGATGTTAATAATTAATTAAGCCCGTGATGTAACTGAGTCACATGTTGACACTTCACCCTCAACATCATTCCAAGGTTTTATATAAGCTCTCAGTACTATGAGAGGTATGCCAACCTTTTCACATAAGCTACGGTGCACATTCCCAAATTACTCCAATTTCCAATGCAGAAATTAAGTTGCAAGACAACAATTGCACAGTAGCACTAGGCATCAATATCATGATCTGAAACAAGAAATCAGTTCAACTATGGGAATCAATGGAAATGGTTGTGACTTGACTCATTTAACTCGCTAATGTCACAATTTAAATTGCAAATTTGTCACTGGAGTTGTTTTGGTAATTTCTCTCTTCTCAGCTGTTGTGACTCAAAGCGCAGCCAAAAAACAACGAGAAGCTGAGAGAAAAGATTGCCCTGTGATTAGCAGAAATTTCAGGAACAAACACTTTAGTCTAGGGTCAGAGTGTTTCTCAGCCGGCGGTGATGGCTTCACTCTCAACTCCACTGAAAGAAGCTTCTTTACCCCAAAAGACATATGGCATAGCAAGCACGCATGATTTTGGTGTTGTGCTGGCACTTCAAGTTCTGTTTTCTCTTTTCCCATTTTATGTATAGTTCTCACAATGCCCTAAAACCTGACAGATTACTGTGTTTAATTCTAGTTCTAGTTCATAAAATTTCAATACTTCTAGAATAGAAACACTCAGCTATTTGGAGGACTAACACTTTTTTACTTCATAGCCCCCAAAATTTGACATTTATTTAACACCGAGTGTCCCAGATCTTTAAAATAATATACAGACATTAAAGGTTATTTGCAATCATATAAAATCTTTTCACAATTTCCCAAAGCTAGATAACCTTCTTCATTTTACAGTAAGTCCATAAGTAACTTTTTCCTTGAAGAAGCTAAAATAACTAAGCCCTCGACCCATTAACATGGCTTACTTTGGTCATAAAGTCTTTATAGTATAGTTCACAAGCTCGACTACATTTTTTGACCTTATATCAAAACCTTCTAGGCAGTAATCCTGTCAAAAACTTCAGGCGAATCTCTTGATTGCCCTCAGCTTCAGAACCACATTTCAGACTGTCTAAGGCAGTCGGTCATGACAAGACAGCCACTAAGCTATTTAGTTGTCGGAATGCCTATGTCTCTCAATTTCTAAGAAGTCTTGGACCACTGCACCACTTGTCTCATGTGGCACTGGAAAGAAAATGAAAGATTGTTCCAGAATTCAGAATCTTCAGTTGATCCTGTGTTGTACTCTTTTATTCAACTTTGATCTTCTTATTATGATTCCTTGTGCTCTGGTTTCTGTTCACGTGTTTATTCTCAATTGTTGTCCTTGCACATTTCTAATGTACCAAAATTTATTTATTTACAGAATCCTTTATAAAACATACAACAATAAAAACTTTTCAGCAACCTTCAAGGTTTTATCATAAAGATTATTTTCTTGAGACTCAGAGACAGAATGATAGGGAGGACATTTCGACCAAACTTAGCATTCCCAAGAGACTATTGAACGAATATGCATCAATTATTGACTTGTCAAATATTACTTCTTAGCATGAAAAATCTCGGTACTTTATTCAGGTTAATTATTTTATCATTCAAATATGATTAAACAATAAAAAGCACAAAATTTATTCTTTTAGTAAAACTTGAAATCATATTATATCAGTTTCCTCAAGGCAAATACTTTTTATTCAAAATTGCCTCCATGACTAAATTTGAAGCAGGATTCTGAATTTGTCAACACAAAAGCATTAATATGAAACCATACCCACAAGGCTGAATAAGTTTCTGTACATACACAGAGAACTGAATATCAATCAAAGAGCGTAACTTGCATTTATGCACCCCATTAACAATCTCTAACTTCAGCTTTGGGAAGGAAGGCCAGATCTCCTCGCCTTCTCTCCATTATCATTCACTTTATCTACTGTAATTAAGCCTCTTGAAAACAATTTGCAATCTCTGTACTTGCAATGCTGATTCCACACTACAATATGAGTAACTACCTGGGTTCAAACTATTTTTAGAAGATTCTATAGCCCTTGCAAGTATTTAAGGTCCATTGAGCACTACGAATTGGTATTTAAAATAATTAACGACAGCTTCTATAAGGGGTTAGTAACATCCTTCTGTAACTGCCATGCACTGTCATAAGTACAAAGGACTGATTTTCCTTAAATAAAAAATTTATTTCCTTTACACAAGAAAGATGCTGAAACTGCTATTCCATAAATCCCACATATAGTAGCTTAAAAGATAATATGTGAGTTTGTACCACCATGCTATCCACACTTCAAATGTTCTAATTTTCCTAGCAAATACACATTTGTAACTTCAGGCATATGATAAAAGAAAAAGAAACTTGTAGCTTCAGAAAATGTCAGCAGAGTTTGCAAAATAATTGTAGACCTTCATGGTACACGATTTGTTAAATTGATTATACTTGTTAGAGGCTATCAAACATTTTACAAACAAATTAATAATAGGAAATAGGATAGTAACTGGAAGAACCAGTTAACTTAGTCTTCCTTTTATGTTAAAGGGATTCCAGCAAAATGGCCCCAACCTTATGTAAAGAACAGATGAACCGAGCTATTTCCAAGAGAGTAAAGCACCTCAAGTTGGCACCATCTGCCATGTCATTCATTCGACTACGGCATAATTAAGCTCAGAATAACCTTTACAGAAAGTTAAAAGCATCTCGTGCCCTCATGGTCACTTTATTAAACCCATATAAAGCTATTTTGCTCATAAGCAGGACAACAATAAAAACTTACAGAACTACCACTATTTTTATGCCAAGACAAGTAAAATTGAAAACACAAATAAACTTACAACCCCAAAAGAAAATTACAATAACCACTTGTGAGCAGAAAACTGACTAAGAATTATAAGTTCATATTCTATACAGAGGTAGACATACCTATTGAGAAGATTCACAAAAATGTGACAACCACCAATCATGTTCACTTGGTCGAGAAAGGAAGCAAGCAGTGGTTTCTGCGAAATAGCACGAATTACCATATGCAAAACATCCTCAATGCACACCATGTCTTGACTACTCTCAAAGAAAGATACAAGAGCTTTAACATCTGCTGCCGTAATGCTTTGCCTGCATATCCACCAGATACATCACATTAATGACAACTGCACAACAAGATGTAACAATTGTAGATGGAAGATGGAATTTATTGAATTATATGTGGCGTTTAGAAACAGAAGATGCCAGTTCAGCACAGGCAAGTGAAGACCATACCTAAGACTCATCTCACCAAGACTTAACAAAAGAAGACGAATTTTGTGTATTTCGTCTTGAGTAGGTCTCTCTCCAACGATCTCCTTAGTAACAGGATGCAAAAGGGGCTTGCTTCCCATGGAAAATCTTGATTTGACATCCCAATAGTATTGGCGTACGATATCAATCACATGTGGGAGCCGGCATAGACTCGTAAATAATCTTGGATCATTATCAAATTGTTGGATGAGAAACATGTACAATTCACGTTGCACCCTATAAGCCGTATAAACCCATATGAGAGGATCAAGAAATACCCCAGCAATAGCATCTTTTACAAGAACTTCTCCCAAACCTGAGAAGCAATCACAGAAAGTCAATACAAACAGATAATCGTGATGTCAGCAGCTTCTGGGCCAGAGGTCTGCAACAAGGAAAGGGGCATAAGACAGAGCACTAACCTACCTATACTTAGGGGAAGAGATGTAGAAAAACCTATCAGAAGCAGACAGCAGTGTACAATAGGACTTTAATCACACACAAAGTAGTAGCCATACGGATTAAACTCATCTTGCTCCTCCTCAGGACTTTTGTGCTTATACTCGTATGCTTTAGTCTTAAATTACTTAGCGGGTATATATTATTTCACTGGGCATTCTTGATTCTCAGTACTTAGAACGTTTGAATCTTTCTTTTTAATTTACATATGGACATCAGCAAACATGAACATGGGACTATATTGGCAACATGAACAGTTTTATCATGTTGTTTCCTGGAACAACTAAACATAACCCAAAATTTGATAGGTAGCAATATGATTCGTGCAACAGACACCTTCAGAATGTAAGCAACAAGGCAAAAGCTTCATTTGGGAGTTTGGATGGTTTTCTTGTCCGAAAAGGAATAGGTTGGTCTATGCCACCATACAGAATTACTTCCCAAAAAATTCACAAGACATAAGCAACACCAATATAATCATATAATTCCTTTTAAAAAGCAGCATTTGGGATATTTAGGTGTTCGTTTGGCCAAAGCTCAGTGTTAAGGAAGAACTAGGGTTCAGTAAATTAATGAGAACAGATTGATACTTGTTATTTCTCCAGCAATTACTTGGTTTACTTGGAAAAGGAGAAACTTGAGGACTTTTCAGAGTCTAGAGCTTAATTATTTTAATATCTCAAACTGGTTATATCACATCTCTTGAATTTGGGGTTTCAATGGGGCTCACATACACATGGTCTTTCCACCTAGTAGCTTAAGCTTGTGGATTAGACATTCTCACATAACATTAGAACCACATGTCCCAGGTCTAATTAGTGCGTGTGGTTCCCATCCTTCAGTTCCATGTGCATTCTTCATATGGTTAATAGTCAGGTTTACAAGTGAGATAGAGTATTAAAGTGTTATCCCTCATTGCATGAATGCGGGAGTTTAATGGGCCAAATATACATAAAGTCTCCTTCCTTTTGGTACCTTAATCTTTTGTGTTGAACATTCTAACAGTCATGAACAGATAGTTACTGGTTTCAAGTTTTAGGTTACTGGATAAATAACTTCAAAATTTGGACAGTTTGTTAGAGTATGTCAACTCTCTCTCCATAACCTTGTACGTGGGCATGGTACCTTTCTCACATAAAATCTTCTTCTTTTTAAAAGAACATCACACAATTTCTTTCCTCTTGGCAAGCTTTCATAGATACCACTATATGAAATGAAGTATCATATTATAAAACTCGCATTGTAATAAGAAGAACTATCACCGATTAAGTAGAAGCAAGAAGAAGTTCATGATACATACTGCAATTTGCGATGACATTGAATAGATGTTTCAAGGCTGAGAGAGTTTCCAAATTAAGTTGCTGAGGAGGAACTGATCGCAGCAAAAATCCAAGAATTGAAAAGCCAGAAAGAATATGCATCTGCTGTTGATTTGCTAAATTCTCATCCAACACACAAGCTATAAGTTCAATAATTTCAGCTGTTAGGCGGTCTTTCGTGATAGGAACCAGCAAAGCATTTTCAAATTCTCCACTTTCCTCATGTTCATATCTCTCAGACTGTGCTATCAGAGGAAAGAAGACTGAGACACCACCAACGCAGTATATTATCTGTTGAAGCAAGCGTCTTGAACATAAGTGTGTCCCAACCATTACATTCGCTTCAAATAAATTCCTATCCAACGCATGATCAAACACTGCTGATGCATTAAACAATCTCTTGCCATCACTAGCCTGACAAAGAAAACCAATACCAATGAATTTGTTAACGTACAGATAACGGAGGACAATAGGAACTCCTTCTATGCAGAGTAAATTACCTGAGCATTAAGTCCAAATACAACTTTGGATGCAAGACCATCTTTAGCATCAAGAATCCCACTTGGCAACTGGTTGTTACTGAAAGGTGCAATTTCATGGTCAAGGAACGAGTACATATAGCTGGGTCCGAGGGAATAGACACCCTGAACCAGCTCGGGAGTTATAGCATCATTGAACAAATAAACAGGACCAATCTGACCATGGAAAGCAAACGAACTTCTGGACTCAATAACACCATCTTCTTCATTAATGGATAAAGAGACTTTTGCACCAATGGTACAATGTGTCAATTGCTCATTAACTTTTGGATACCTGAATTATGAAATCAGAAAGGAAAGGAAAAAAATGGAAGTCAGACAATCTCACATCCTTAACTAGAACTGTACATATGTGCGTTATATAACATACCATCTTTAGGGTTATTAAAGGGAGGAAAAGCATATAGTTTGTTCTGATCATCAAATCTGCCCGATGTTTGAATTTTCTCACAACTCACTAAATATTTTAGTCCATCGAGTCTAGTCCTGTTAGTCTGATATTAGAGTTTTCCATCAACATTTAAGTGGTAAATACTATTGAAATGCTGCACCTCAATTAAAAGTGCCATGTGGAATGCACATCACTCCAAAAAAGCCAAGGTAGACTAAATTTGTCTGAATTAAGAAACAAAGAGCAAAGAAAAAATAGTAAACCCACAAAAAAACAGAAAAGCTCTTCTAATTCAGTGAGAAGTGAATAATCCACTGAGAAGAAAACCAAGGGGACTAAGCCATGCGAGAGAGAGAGAGAGAGATAGAGGCTTTGGAATGTGAGTTTGTTTCTTCATCTACTTATTTGCGAGGAGCAACTGAAACTCGATTTGAGACATTCCCAGGAGAAGCTCTGTGCAACTAAAGAACATTTTACAATATAATTTCTATACATGTATTTCAAAGTAATCACCAACTGGCAACTGCTTTTACAAATTACCCAATCCTTGACACTGAAGGTTCCTAAAAGAATGAACAACTTCAAATGAAATGAGGGAAAATAAATTATAGAATTAAATATCATATATATATTGATGTTGACTTTTTGTTTGTTCACTTGGTGAAAAGAGAATCTTTTACTTACAGAGAGAAAGACTGCAAAACCGAAACTCAGTTAGATTGAAGCAAATCCTCTCAGCTTTCAGCAACTCTAAGGACAGTCAAAAAAGAAAGGAATAGTCGATGATACTAACAAAGAAGGATATATTTTCTATTTTACATTTGCTTAGTGCTGCTCTCATCTTTTCCTTTAAATTGGACAATATGGAGTAGATGTTTGCTTTTAAAATGATGCGCCCATGTTGGCACATATAATTGACATGGAGTCCGCATTTCCATCTGCCACATCATCCTCTTTAAGGAAAACATCAACAGTAGACTCGAAGTAGCCAGAATTTCAATTAAGATAAGTATATAAGATACTTTGATAAAACTGAAAGGTTGGGCCAAATTCAAAGGTTGTGCCTACAGCCTCTTTTTCTTAATTAACCCTTGTTTCTGATACAAAATCTTGTGTTCTCAAAATGTTTTCATGCTTTCATGCTTTCATTCATCCGCTACCATATCGATTTGTCAATACAAAGCTATTTTATCTCAATATTCTTAATTGGCAAGAAAACAAACATACCCTCTCCTAACTTAGTGTTGAGTAACATTCAGGAGGTATACAAAAGATTAACTTCATAGCTGAAGAAACAAGAAAAAAAGCTAGTAGATCGAATGGACAGGGCAAGTGTTCGAAAGATTATGTGCAATTTAGTCACTGAGTTCTAAGAAGGATAATGTCACCAGAATGGAAATGCATTACACAACATATGTTCATCGCACATACCCTTTAACCAGGGCCCCTATAGTTAAGATCACCAGATATAACAGTAAATCTGATCCAATGGTTCATTAAACAGCATTTATTATCATCCTTTTAAGTGGTTCAGTTTTAATGTGGACAGCATTTTGAGATTGAAGTGCATATGCACCGCTCTCTCTCACAGCAATGTCCATAGAAATAAAATCCTACACGAGGGAAAAGAAGTAAATATCATAAAAATTGGATGCAACAAAACCTGCATCTATCAGATGATACAAGATCACCATCCAAGTAACACCGTAAAAGACTCCCCCCAGAAAATGCTCTTCCGATGCTGTGTGTTAAGCATAGATGATGCCATTTTTTCTTCACTAAATTAACTTGCAGGCCAACAGACTGTTCCTTAAGGTTGACTGACTGCAGAAAAGGTGAACATAAGAAATATCAGTGTCAGCTCTGCTTGCACAAAGAACCACAAATTTTCACATTCAACACATCAATATAGAGTAATATCTCACTAGAAAAGTTAGTTAAATTCATCTCAAGAAATGACTAAGACCAAAGGAGACGTGTACCTCATATATTAGCCTATCCTTTGAAAGGAGAGCCACACAACCTCTTCCATTTTCTGTGAGAAAATTAAAAAGACTCATTGCTCCATTTCTAGGAAAATTTTCTACCCTAAGCCAACATGAAAAAGAGAAGCCCTTATTAAGAGGCCACTGTATAGGTGATCTGATCTGGATACCCTGCTTCAAAACAAAAAAGCAAAAGATCAGTTAATATATCTAAATATATAACAAGCATGCTTAATGGCACAAGAAAAGTGATGAAGCATAGATGAATTTGTATACTAATCACACAACAGTCCATCAAGTTACATATTTATTATCTTTTCTTGGGCTATTTCTCTCCACCACGTCACATGATTGGGAATCTGTGAAAGTTACAGGTCCACACAATATTACCAATGGAACTAAAATGACTAGCCTGAACTAATCCAAACCTAGGAAAAACATAAGTACATAAGTGACTTATGAAAGACACCTATGTGAAAAAAGTCCCAATTGAGCAGAGCTTGACCACATTTGATTTATATCCCTTGATAATGATTTGCTCTGCCGACAAACAATAAACTAAAGAACCAAGTCGAATTCTAGTTCTGTGGATAGAAATCCAATAAAGAAACAAAAAAAATTCTATCAGGACAACTTTCTTAAAGCTTAAATAATAAGATATGGGTGTTATTTGATATTAATATGCTCTAATACTCAGGCTTGTATTTGGCCTAACACTAAGGGTAGAAATTAACTATCTTGAGGATGCAAAGGAGTCTTGAGAGATTTGAATGCAAGACATCATGCTCTAATAATTTGAAAATTTTGTAGGATTTCCAATTGCTCTAAAAGCTTAAGCACTTAAACAAAAGTGTGGTTAAGTATTTAAATGCTCCAAAAAGTATCAGATCCTCAGGTGAGCAATGCAGATTGACCAAGGGTACCATCTAATCCAACTATGATGCTCACCAAGTGACACACATCACAAAGGAAAATATGGTCCCTGCCCATCTTCATCAAAAAAGGAGAAAAAGCACAGAAAGGAAAAAACAGCAAGGAGACAAATCTTTTTGATGGAAAACAGCTTGTCCATATTAACCAAATAAAGACCCAGCATCATTCACATCTAGTATGTTTTTCTCTTCACCAATAAATCCATATCACTTTAGTCCCTCCCCGTATGAGGAAGGCATGATTGGACAAGGACTATCTTTCTCTCCTATCACATGCTGATCCGATATTCCATGATGAGCAGACCCAGCAATGAGGCAACAAATACAGTTCACAACCTAATCCATAAGCAAGACTATTCTCTTCATATCTTCCAATGATTGCTGTGCACACTTACAGATTCACTACCGCTGAGGTCAAAAAAGGCAGTTGGTCCCCTCTCATTTAGCATTGATAGAACAGTAGTCAACAGTAATGAACAATACTGCTGCCGGGCTCCAACTTTCTCACTGCGAAGAAGAGCAAAAATTTTGCGAATATCCTTCCCTGATATGCTGTGACCACCCATGACCTGAATCAACTGGGCAGTCCGCATGATGACATGATCATCATCTTCTTGAGAAAACCAGTCGAGAAGAAAACTGAGTGTTCCCACTCTGACGCAGGAAGCTCGGTTCGATATGGAATCTCTAAGCAATAGCTGGAAAGTATTAAGCCCATGATGACGCAAAGAAGCACTGCTCTGCCCAACCACAGAATATGGTAAAAACATTAATTGCTTGCAATAACTATGAATATAAGGCTATAAGGCTTCACAACAACAATGTAGATAGCCCCTTATTCACCAAGTCTGAGGAGATTATACTACCAACCTTCTGCAGAACGCTGAGATAAAGTATGATTACATCTTCGTTCTGAGTCAAAACAAATGAAAAGCAAAAGATCACGGCTTAGCAGCAGAAGCATTAAATCTCATTTTGTAATTCTTGCGACTTTCTAAAAACAGAGGCATCACTAAGTCACCTTGATTATATAGTTAGACTTTACATCAAATCTTCCATCTACAAGCATATCAAGGAGAGCATTTAGGAGTGCTTCACCGGGCTGCCATTGACAGAAGTCCAGTAGCAAACTTTGCAGTGTCTGGTAACCACTGCCAACAAGCGCTCTGAATGCAATCTGCCAAAATGAAGAGAAATCCAATAGCAGAACAACCTAGCAATTATAAGTTCTTGCACAGCAATTATTTCTTCTACTGGGTCGGAAAAATAGTACAAAGAAAGATTATGTCAAATCAACAAAATGAATATGCTCAGAATAAGAAAACCTACTTATAGATAGGTCATTTTCAATCTTTCAACATATTGACAATGACCTACTCATTTTTTGGATCTATGAGAAAATATTTCTTTTGTTCTATGAATAGAGGTTACCCGTGATCAGCACTCATTAATCATATGCCGAATAGGTTGTCCTAATGAAAAAAGTTATTTCATGAAAATCCAAACAAAAGTTGGTTGAAAATTTCACACCATACTGTGCGCAGGTTTCACAAAAATGATGTGCTCACATGAGAATAAATGGGCAAAGTATGAACTAAAACTGTCAAACTGTTGTCCTCACCACACTCGATGTTCAGATGATTCCATCAAACCTCAGTTTTATTGAAAGGATCAGAAACAATCAACGCTCTTCCTGAAGGCTCTTTCCAATAAGGAAGGATTAGAAGCTACTAATTTCAAAGGAAGTTTTTTCAAATATTTCCATCAATAAGGAACCAGAAACGCCATTGCTGTGCCTTCAAGCTAAAATGACTAAGCAATTTGTACAGCCTCTGTAGGAGTACCAATTTGCCTAGAAAGGCAATTCAATTTTTGTAAACCCCAACAGTTCAACCTACTATCTATGAGATCATTAACTTTCTTTGAGTAATATCACTACTAAATGCAGCCAAAACATTACGCATCAGTCAGTAGATAATGAAAACACTCTTACGTATCCTCATTCTCCAAAGGAACTGCCCAATTAGATTAACATTATTACGTAAAGCACAGAATTCCTAATTTATCCCCAAGATATTCCTACTTTACAGTTGCCATAACAACAGGAACAGCATCTCTGAAATTGATGAAGATAATGACCTTGAACTCTTTAATAGCAATAACCAATATATGAGCATGTCACAAAAAGCCTATCTGAATTTATCCAATTTCTCCATTGCAGACCTGGAGTCACTTGACTGGAGGGACTAATGTAATTATAGTCGATAGGGACAATGTTTTAGTACCATAGCCAAATGGAAAATTTTAAAGATGGAAGATAACAAGCACTGTAATACTTGTAAAAGTTATTCCAAAGGCACAGATCCACTTAGTGCATCTCTCAAGCAAGCCTAAACAAAGGCACCACAATCTCACTGTATCACTGCAGTTATTCCATGTTCCATACTTCATGAAGTAAGGCATATCCAAAGTTATGCACTCAAATTACCAGGACTGCTCTTGAAACAAAAAGGGATTTCTCGACAAGATCATAAATTAACTTTAAGTTATAACCTTCCCACACAACACAGCCACAAATATGTTATTGGATCCAACAATGTGAAAGAAAAAACCAAGAGTGCATAAAGTGAAATGATAATCTACACCATTGTCATCTTTAGGTTACCTGCTGGAAAATCAATATCTAATGTAGCTGCACAGAGGTAGGATAAACAAAGGAGGATGTTAGGACTTGACGTTACAGGCCGTAGGCTAAAGTCATCAAAGATGGAATGATCCAAAATATATTATTAAAGGAAATATACAGAGGTAAGTCTCGAGATGATATGACCAGCTAAAACCTACAAATGGTCTGCTTATCACCATGCCCTGGCAGCTTGTCTAATGGAAGGAATATTTCAAACAAAATTTAGGGGACAAAGTAATGGTATTACTAGCAAAATAACTTCAAAGCACCATATGAGATAAGAGTAAAAATGCATTATCAACTATATACAAAGTATTACCTTTGAGACATCATTACCAGCAAGAAGACAAGTGAGAGTCTGAAGGACATTCAGAACCAACTCCTCTCCCTTGACCATGTCAAGATTACCATTTAATAATGAAACAACATGCAGAAAGCACTGTCCTTCTCGAAACAAAGCCTGATAATACTGAAGACAAACAAGTTCCTCAGTCAGACAACAAACAGCCCATTTGCTTACTTGACAGGGAAAAAATTACTGCACTTCCACAAACCTTCTCACCCTGGCGCTGAGGTTGTCCCAAATACAGCCAACTGACTGGACAGGGAACATTAAAAAAAAAGGAACAAGCAGATTTACCTCCGAATTACTCTGGACCATTTCTCTAATTCCAATCAATAGATCAATAGACAGCTCCACAAAGCTTTTCCCTTGTTCCTTTATTTGAGTAAAAGTTTCCAAATATTTAGAGCATAAGTACAAGGTTGCCTTTTGATCTTCCGCAGAAGATGGAACAATCTGGGAAGGCAAAAAAAATTTTGTAAGTCTCTGAGCCATAGAAAGTACTGAAGCCTGTCCACTAAACAGAGAATAATATTACCTTCATGAGGTCCAGAATGTGATTAAGCACACAGCGCCTCAAATCCTCCTCCCAGAATAAATCAAATAAACAATCAACGGATGTGCTGCCGACCAAAATAGATAACTTTGCGTCATCATCTGACAATAGATACTCCGAGAATATATTCATGGCCGTTTCCATACTTTTCTGCCAATTCTGTGCTGTATTAGATGAATCAGATTCCTGAGCCCTATGAGCAGGAACCACTGTTTCCTTACTCCCAAGAGATGGCCCTGTTTTTCCAGACCGTCGAAGTTCTTGGGCTTGAATGCACACCACCTTGAGTATTCGAGGAATTGCATCAAGTGCCTTAAATGAAGCAAGAGTTTTCTCTGCTGAAAGTTGTAATATATGAAGAAGACTCCTTGCAAGAGCACTAGAGAGTCTGGAGTTGCAAGCGGACTGTTCAAGGGCATCTAACAAAACTGACAATTCAGGCTGCCACAGCATGAGATAGAGAAAGAAAAACATAAGGAGTTGCAACAGTACTGGTGCATAGATAACTACAAAAACAATAACAGTTTACCGCAATGAAAAACTTAAGAAAAAGCTAAATAAATTTCCATAAAGGACTCTGTCCTATTTTAAAATGTGTACTACTAATAATCAGAGTATGTGGAAAACTAAATCATGAACACTGACAGTTCCAAGCATTTGTCCAATCTTCAAGATTATATGGCCATTATAAAGCATATTAATTACTATATGATACCTGTATTTGACATTAAGACTTTAGTCGCCATATACTTACAATTAGATGGCGTCTAAATCAATGCCAATGGGTAATACTAGCTGCGAACCGCATCAGATGCATAAAACAGATATTCAAAATGTATTCCACTATTGTATGCTATATACATGGCATCAGCTGGATAGAAACATGTATCATATAAAATTCTTAAGACAGGGAAAAGGGAACTACCAAGTTGTGCACATTTTCACGGGATGTTGCAGCCAATTCAACAAATGAAATAATTTCCATCTGAAGAATTTCTGTGTGACTGGCTTTTAATTGATTGACAGTGAAATTGGAGGAAGATACTTCACACATTGCTGAAGAACCCTCGTGACTTTTGCATATCTCTGTACATGATTCATGGAAGGCAGAGCCAAAATAGAAGAAATTTTCAGAGAAGAAGAGCTCCCATAACCCCTCATCTCTGAATACTTCAATCGATGCAGGTAATGAATCAAGAACTTTCCCAAAGGCATTAAGAGTGAAGTGCTGCAAAGTATTAATGAAGATCCTGCAGATTGTAGACAGGCAAGGAAATTAAGAAAGAGGAATGATACCACATAAAGAATGCAAACTCACAAATTGCAACCAAACTTTTGAGTAATTATTAATAAAAATTGAAACAAGTAATAGTCTGTGTTAGCTATTTCGTCCATGTGGACATCGAAGTTCCAAATAGAATCAACCAATCCCAAGATTTCTTAATCAGGATCTGAATCTTTACTAGACCACTGTCTCAGGTTCAAATATTGGACTTGAAAGCATAAGATTCAAAAAGAGATGTCAACCACCATAAATAAAGTAATCATATAGAGGACAAGCAGCTTTATAAATCTCATCATCTACCTTAAATGGCTTGGCAGCTCAGTTTGATCTGAGAAAACCCTGATGCAAGGGAAGACTGTAAGAAGAACCTTTAAGACCCACTTGACTGAAAGTTCACCATATGCAGGGTAGCCTGGCATTGCAGCTCGATTAAGTGCTCCTTGGACATGATGAGAACTAACATCTTCTGGAGCATACAGAAAAGAGCATAGCACGATGCTCAACTTGACTATATAATCAACCCATAGATGAGAACCAAAGCCATCGGATGGAAGTCCAATGGGAGATGCAGGATTTGTTGTGGATTGCTTATCATTTTCCAAATTATCTTGGTGAGGCAACACCTTGTCCTGTTGCTTGTGTTCTTGGAAAAAGAAAGCAGGAGAACAAAAGCTATTTGCAAACTTATGAGTTCTTCCATTTTCACAAAGGAACTGCAAGTTGCTCAGATTCCCAAAGCTGTGCGATGGTTAAGGTGCAAATTCATAACAGTTTTAATGAAAGCACTAGCAAGAGAAGAACCAAACATAAATCGAGTGACAAACAATTAATGATATACAAATGTGTGGTATCAATTACATAATTTCTTTCATGGTAAACAAAAGCTGAAGCATAGGGAACAATCAAAGCAAACGGCATCATTTGAAGAAGAACAGTAAATTAGCTGTAACCAAGTCAAGGACTACACAACAAAAGACAAGGTTCACATGTTTGTCATGAAACAAGGAGAGGCATGTTGTCACAAATATCTCGAAACCAATGTTGAGCACCCTTGTTCATTGTGATGATCACAAGTTCTCATTAAGAGCTATGATAATTTTTGGCTAGAAAAGAGCTATCATTAGTTATTCGAGGGAATGCAATAAACACTGTGGTAAGACGGAAGCATAAAGGCAGAAGTTGAAAGTCCTGGCACATAATTTGCACCTGAGAAAAGAGAAATGCATTAAATGCATAAATTATACAAAGCTACCTTTCCCAAAAAAATACAAAATACAAAATACAAAAGCCATCATGTTCTAGATTTGCAAAATATCATTAAAAGATTACAGAAAAAGAAAGACATGCATGTGAAAGGGAAAAACACTGAGTGTTAAAAAGATATAACTTGACAAAATTGCAAGTTCTGCTAGTGACAAGGAAGCAGATGGCAGAAGGAAGTTTCACCAACCAAATCTTGTTTGTGAAACATGATAATAGCTCATGGCATTAAATAACATCTGTCAGGGATCTTCACAGCCTTGGTTTGCAGGAAAATCTCAGGTTATTTGACTAAGTTATTGGAAATGGAAAATATATGGATGACCAGTCACATATAGATGATTGTGTACAGCTAGCAACTGGAACAATCTGAAGATAAGCAGAGTCTATTACACCTAAATGAGATATGGACTGTCACTCTCATGGAAATTCAAAAGGAGTAAGACGAGCAGTTCAAAGACAGATATTCGACTTCCAAGTTGAGAAAAGTTTTGCTACACTGGCAGTTTTCTACTCTTGCACCTCATACATCCATTCTTTTGTAATTCTTATGCTGGCGGTTTGTAAAATTTGTTTAACTCATTCTTGAGTATTCATTTTTGTTTGTAAACATTGGGGTAGAGTGATTGATATTTGAAAGATAGTTCACCACAATGTAAAAGTAGAGGGTGTTACTCCTGTGAGCTATATCAGAGGCTGTAAGTTCTGCCATGGAATCCACAAACCAGTGTAAGGGAAAACCTAGTAATTCAAATGTGCAGTAAAAAGGTTCATTTCCATTATGAGGTATCAGTTTGAGTGGCTTACACTCCAAGGTACTGGCAGCGTGCTAAGGGGCATCAGATAAGACGAAGGAAAAAGTCCTGCCAAACTGTGGGCAATTATGAAAATTTGTGTAATGAGTGAATTCAAGCATAATTGGGCTGCTAGAACTGGAAGAAATAAAGTAGCTAAAGGTGGCTGAACCTTTATTAACATCAATCTAAGCTTCACTCTTGTTAACTCATTTATTTATTGTCTTATTGTTGCTTGAATTGTCTGAATTACCACACTTATGCGAATTCTTTCAAAATAAACACCAACTTAACAAAATAAACAATTCAACCCCCATCCCTCCCTTCTTGGTCCTTGTATTCTGCACCTATAACACGTCAACCAAAAACAAAAATGAAGAAGATCCTCGCATTCATTCCAAATAAAGGATACACAGCTTCCCTGAGAACTTCCAGTGAAAGAATATGAAGCCGAAGTAAATGCAGCAAAGGATCCTCATCTCTACAATATAATTGAAATGTTAGAACATTGAAGCATAAATCAATATGCAGTAATTGAAGATTACCATCTCAGAACCACATCCAATAACCATTATTGATGCACATTTCTATACAGATATTACAAGAGAAACAAATGGCAACTCCATTGGATAAAGATAAAACCGCCGCTTCATCATAGAGGCTACCCATTTCAGTTACTGTCAATCTTATTCAGTTATAGAAAATCTTCACTGTAAGTACCCTTGATGCTCCATGGAGTTTAAGGTTCGCTTGTAAATTATGCAGGTTTTTGTGTATCAGTAAAAGGATTGAGTCAACAATGTGTGTCATTCACTTGTTTTCTGATTTCAATTCTCTTATTAGCAATATTTACTCCGGAAGAAGAGAAAAGCAGAAAACCCATTCGATTTGATTGAACAACTATATTCATATAATCCTCTATTCAGCTTTTGGCACTTAGTCCTTCTGAAATAACTAAAAGCAACCCTGAATCATTTTGATTTGAGAATTTAAATCAACCAACTTATGCTGAATTTTATTAAGTAAATGTCTATCCATCCAACACAATCACGTAGCACCCAAGTGGATAACTTAATCAAATTTTTTAAGGTTGGTTACAGTGTCACTTAAAGCAAGTAAACAACATAAACCTATAGCCATTTAAAATCCATTTCAAGCATCAATTTAAGTGGTGTAATTCATACTCCAATGCCTCACCTCCTACTCTATGATATGATAAGAATCTTGTACAATAACGTAAGTATGAACATGAGATTCATCCCACTATCGAATAATTGGCATGGTTAATTATACCAATTGATATTTATACTAAAGTGCACGATTAATTAGTCATAATGTAACTTCTTGCAAACCTTTGGAATAAACAAATTATGACAACATACAAGCATTTCTGCGAAACTTCATGATTGTAGCATTCATATCACATATATTGCATAACTTAAAAACTTGGAAGCCTAATTTCTCCTTATTTACTTTTTTCTTGTATAAATGATCTCAGAAATCATATTATAGCTATTGCTGAAAAATTTGTGTTCGTTAATAGATTCCATTTCATTCTTAAGGAAAACAAAATTCATCTATATTTCTTGTGCATAGCATGGGCCTTTCAGCTAGTAGCTAAGTAATTTTGAAAGCACAAACAGGTGCAAGAGGCCCACATCTTGACACTAAAGAAGTCACGAGACACAGCTTTATTCCTGAATTTGAGAGACAATGATTCTATGACTTCAATGAGCTTTGAGTCACAACAAAGTAGCCAGCCCACTCACTAATGCTCACCTCCTATTTCCAAAGCACAGACTTACATACACAAAAGGCTTTTTGGCTTTCTTATACTAACACAGCGACAATTGAAAATGACTGTTCACTAGCCAACATGCCCAAGTACGCCCTGATATTAAATCAGCCTCAGCAATATCATTTACCCACTTATTACAGAGCTCAATCATCATTCTTGTCGAATATCTGACTTTTGTAAAAGTTAGTTTGCCAAGAAGCATCATATAGATAACATGGCTGCAACTAATCCTGCTCCAACATTCAAAACACCAAAACTAACAACACATGCCCCTGACGTTATAATCTTTCTAGTGCTAGATAACAAATATATCATCTTCACACTGTCAGGAGATAAATATTATCGACAAAAGCAATACGCACAACAAATTACTGCAGCAGACAAGCTTTTTCTTTCAATTGGCAAGTAGAAGTAGACAAAACACATCATAAAATACATGTGTATATGAATACATTTGTATTAGTAATACCTCTGGATCAACGTAAGAAGAATGCGTGCATTTTGATATATCAATAACATGATCGTGCTATTTTAGGTACAGAAGCATTACAGATTCATTTGACAGCATAAAATCTTCCAGTGATGGTTATACAGAGAGGGCACTAATATATCAAGCGCTGCTCCTAATTTGGCATTTCTAATGTCCGAAATTTCAGCCTTGACTCTTAAGGGCTAATGAAACTTTTTGAGCTATGAATGATGTCACCTTCAGGCGTAGACTTATTTCAATTAACTTATTTTCCTTTCTATCTCGAATCATGTGTCTTTCTTCTAAAACTGAAAGAAGAGGGGGAGAGAGACCTACACAACATATCTTTATCAATCAAAGCATTTACATTAGCTGACACAACAAATTCATTGTTATAGCATGTTACTGATTGATAATGAACTCACTGTTTATTTCACAGATTCAAAAAAATGATAAGCTAATGAGTGAAAATAAGATTATAATCACCAAGTAAGGCTTGCAGGAGTAAATGGAACATTTCTGAATGATATTAAAGTGGATTAAAGAACATATCTTAGCAATAACACTGCTAGTAAGTAAATATACCTTTTCTCAATGACATTGAAGATATTTTTCAAATTATACACGTTATTTGTTGGAAGTCCAAGTCCATCCAGTAAAACTTCAAGTCCTCCTATGCTTTTGAAATGGTTCTGGCCCCTCAGATTCCCAGATAAAGCAGATAGAAGACTTTTCAAGGTCAAATGCTGAAGATTGACATCCATAAACTGTTCTTTCATACTCAACCTTCTGATTACACGCAAGAGATCTGAAACATAAAGGGATCTTTTTGAATCAACAACTGAACCACAGAGATAAGCACTCTACCAGAAGTCTGCGCATTTAAGAGGTAGTGGCATTGCATTTCTAGTGAAAGCCTAACCCACTCCCATTACCTCAACTTATTGTATCCCACTTGAAAAGCAGTTCTTACAGGAAATGATCAAGAAGGAATCTTATCTAAGAAAACAATCAGAAAGATTGACAGTACGCGCATCTGCACCATTTGTTTTACCCCAGCTGAAGCAAATTTACCTTAAATGTTGCAAAACTCAAAGCACAAGGTCATTCATTAAGAATGGGAAGTCTCACAAGTAGCGAAAGGAAAAGATTTTTAACAATATATCTAAGGAAGAAAGACTCTGTTTATGACAATGCTCATTAGCTATTCAAACTCTATAATCACAACAAATGAATGGGCTACAAAAACCAAGAATGCAATACTATAACTATATCTCTAAATTGAACAACGACAATCTACATAGCCAGATGCAATTATGCAAGTCACATGAGCAGCGAGAACCTTGAACGTCCACATGACAAATCAGAAATTTTCTATGCCCGTACCATGCTAAAATTGTGAAGAAACTCGAAATCTCCTACCTTACCTACTAACCAGTTAAGTCCACCAGCCTCCATCAAAGAAACTACGGCCTTCTGATGCCAAAGTGACCTTGTTTCGGACATAGGAATGTTCATGACACTATCAGAATCAAATACAGAGGGAGATTTCTGAGGCAGATTACAGCAACTGATACCGCTGTCAAACTGAGCCTTCTTATACGAATGTGGAATCCAATCAATGAAACTATAAATTATGGACACAACATGTACAAGGATCTGTTGCAAAAGCTTGATCTTCTCTAATGTAAAGTTGGAGAAATTTTCATCAGCAGAGAGTGAGCCAGTTATTGTCTTAAGCTGGACAACAGCACCTGCAACAAAGGGACCCCACATTATTAAATTCCATGGATGAGCGAACATACAAAAGACTCACATAAGGAATCCCATCCAAAGTTCATACCCTAAAAAGCCAACTTCATTAAATATTGCAAGTGACAAAAATAATTTCATATACTTGAGAAGTAAAGACAAACTGTTAACCTGTTCCAACTTTCACCATAAGGTGGAAAGGGCTAAGGGATTCGAGAAGAGATTTGAGGAATACTAATTCAAGCCCAGAAATTATTGGGACATATTATGCATGCACAAAATTAACTCTCCCGAACTCCCATGCAAAAATAAGAAAAATGGTATAATCAAACATGGGACAGAAAGAGATTGAGGGACAAAGAACAGTGCAGCACATCATTCTGACTAGGGATCAGCAGTCACACGGCAATCATGGTCCACTAGACAATTGTCTTACAAGAAAAGAACTTAAAGAAAGTATTTAAAAACAAAGATACAACATAGCCGGTTACAGCGAGACAAAAACATGCCCAGCAGTTCTACATGACAAAGAGTTTGTATTATCCTACCTTTCATCAATGCTGTAAGCTTTTGTACCCCTCCATGGTAGTCAAAGACTCTGCAGTTATGCATTGAACGTGTAACAATTGACAGAGCGACCAAGACAGGTATGCCTTCAGATGTGACAATAAAGCTTGTAGAAGGCCCCACTAAGTTGATGTTTGATTGCATGATGCTGGAACTCACTGAATTTATTTGGGAAAGAGTCATTCGCTTTTTATAACCGCAAATTGCTTGCATAATATAAGATAAAAAGGCACCGTACATTGGGGGATAAAGAGCAATGCACATGGTAAATATAAACAGAAGAAACCCTAATGCATCACAAGAACTGAGCCTTGAGATGAAAAGGAGTACATCTTCTGACAGAATCACTTAAGTATGACAGATAAAGTTGCTAATTAGATTATTGTCAGTGAATTTCTAAAGACCTAAAGGCAAGCAAGCACTAATCTCTGTTTATACTTATCAATCCAAGATAGGTTTCTCTTTAAGAAAACGTGATTGCCACGGACCTCATAGCATGCCCTTGACCCAATTTGATTAAGACCGAAAAGCTATCTCATCTGAAGTGGAACCTAGCAGTTGTCAAACTGTCGAAGAACCAGCCAACAGTAAGAAGCATGGGTAGAAATTTGCTCAGTACTTGTAGATATAATATCACCACTATTAAGTGTCCACTGCAGGTGCACCCAAAGAAATACCAACTCTTGACATTCTGATGCAGAATGCTTCAAACATGGTTTAAAGACCTATGGAAAGAGTGTTAAGTTAGTAATTAATGATTGGATAGTAACTTGAGTTCTTCTATGTTTAGGTAGTAACTAGAGTTATTTTCTTTATTAAATTAGGAGTATAACAAGACAAGTGAATTACTTTTTCTGTATAGAGCTTTCTATTTCAACTAGTAGTAGGATTTTCAAAATAGTCCACAAATATCATGGTAATTTCTATTCAACAGAGATATGATAAATTATTGAATTTAGAAAGTCTTTTCTTTTTAATTGTGTGATGCAATTCTTCTCATAATTGTGATGCTTTAGAAACCAAACCATAGATGTCATGCTAAAGAAGATTTAAGCGCTATCCCTAAATAATATCAATCATCACTTAACTGCCGCCTCTCTACTTTGGGACTCTTTGTCGCATATCACACTCGACATAGGCAAGCAAGCTAGAGTTGCTCAAAGAGATGCATGGTACATAACAGATACTGAACAGATCCCAGAACAACAATAGGGCATATAACACAATAACCTTTTGTGGTAAACCGTCCAAATAATGCTTCCAAAAAATTGTTGACAGAAAAATAGCCAAAGGGGATACTTCGTGATTGCTCGTGCAATGAGAGAAAATGATCTTTGATCAATCCATCAGTTGCATTGCCTTAATGGATGTGCCATACATCAAATGAGAAGCTATTACAAAATCATGACTTTAAGAGAGCTATCCTAGATAACTGCTCTAAAGTACCCCAATTACCAGGGACTAGCAGCACAAGATTTGGTTCCTGATCAAGTTCACATCATTATAGATGAACTTTAGCCCTTCTGACATTACAACCACAGAAAAATCCAAATCAATCATCCTCTCAACTACAGTTACAGAATTTCCAGCAGCCTTTTCAGCCCTCAAAATAGATCTTGGAGATCCAAAACGTTCAGCAAACTCAAATTTCAACTCCTATAATTGCCCTACTCTAGACTTATACCAAATTAACAAAGTAGAATCTCATCTATATCATCTTATACTTGATAAATTTCTGATCTCCGCTTGATCTAATTCTCACCCCAATCAGAGAAGTGGAAGAGAATAACCCAGTTGAAGCTCAATAATTATATGCCTAACTTTGGTTGATTACCTCAAGCAGTAATTAAACAAATGACCAAACAACAAACATCGAATATCATAGAAGATTCAGCTAACTGCTATAGACGCTAAACACCAGTACTTCAGCTATATGCTCCACAGGCAAATAAAAGGAAGCAGGCAAAGCATAATTTCTTATCAATTTGGGAGCAAAACAACCTTTCCAGATCAGAAGCATTCATTGATAAAGTTCCATTTACACCTGAGTCTAATATACACTTCATTGTGCACGCAACTAGTGAGATCAATCTGGAATCTTAAGACTATTCCACTTTGTATTTATGTGACAACAATCTCAGTCACCATAAGGGATGAGCACAATATGAGAATGCTGCTCATTATAAAGCAAACATGAAGATCAGCAAACAGCATGCACAAAGTTGTCCAGTTAAAGAAAGTTGAGTAGGCCTCAGAAACCAAAGAGCATGTAGGTCATAGAAAGGCATAGTCACACCAAAAAAGTAGCAAAAACCCTGTATTTCAATGAAGAAAATTAAATGCTGGCCAAAAATGATGAAGTAAATTAATTGGAAAGCAGTATTTTCTTAACTAGTGATCAACAAGAATGATTACTATACATACACAAAGTTTTCATACTCTGAGAGATGGAAAAATATATATATCATCAGAAAAGCATTTCCATAGAGCACATAATGATACATGAGTAAAAATTCAACTTACGCTCATTGATTAGTGTAGTTAACTGTGCAATCTCCTGAATGAAAATTGATATTACTCCAGCAGGATGTCCAATTGAGCATCCGCTAACAATGTCATCGACATGTGATGAATATTCCCCCAATGGCTCACTTGAAACAGAAGCCTCTGAAAACTGACCATAATTAACCGGCTCCCAGTTCTCATATACAGTCAGGAACTGCTTCAGGAATACTTGAAACAACTTCTTCTTTTCCACCTAGGGTCCAATGATGGGATAATAAACAGTTGCCCCAGATAAATACCAATACGGCAAAGAAAAGGTCTGAAGCCAACTAGACATCCTAGAATATATTTATTATATACAATCATTTGGACAAGAAAAAATCATAATGAATACTTAGGTTAGGAGAGGGTGAATATATCAAGCTGTCCAAAAGTGCCCATAAAATCTGCTCAAAAGGGAAAACACCAAAACCGTAATGATGCAGACATTCCAGGAATGTTGTGTACATGAAAACTGGGGAAAAATTTTAGTCCAAAGGTAGTATAATTAGAATCCTACGCAATTTTGGTAACTTGCTTATTGCGCTCAGCATACTAGCAGGGAAAGGAAAATTTGTGAAGACTTTGCAATAGAAATAGAAACTTCTCAGTAAATCAACTTATATCAGCTCCAGGATATAAATGAAACTGGTATTTTTTACTTAACCATTGAATAATTGCTGGTAAACAAAATCGCCCGCATTGGTTATCTTTCTTATGATAAATTCAGAAAATAAAAATAGAAAGGCTTGACTGCTGGTCAGCAGCTGTTCCGCCCTAAGCAGAACCATTTATCTTCTTCTCAAAAATTTTGAAATTCAGCCTTGTCATCCTAACACATTCCTTGGGCCATGGCATGACCTGTTACAGAGGAACTCTTAATTTGGCATTATTGACTTCATCCAGAGGTCGGAAAACTCTTCTGCCTTTAATCCCTCCTTCATTTAGGGCTATTTGGAAAGAAAAGATAGAAGGGCTTTCCAAAATAAGGAAAGTCCAAGAGGTTTTATAACAGATCATTGGTTAACCACCTTATCTTTTTCAGTCTCTAGGCAGTAGCCCTTTGGATATCCAGTCATTACTGGGACTTTAGGTCCAGGGGCAAAGAAACATCAGTCCTATTTATGCAGATAGCAAAACACACAAAAACAATCTCCTGACAAAGATCATTCATCCACTAAAGCACAGTATTGCATCCATTTAGAGACCTAGATATCTTGTCATGAAGTATGAACCATCTCCATTTCATGAATGTAAATAGAACAAATACAACTAGAAATTGCTAAATCATACCTAGAAAGGATCTTAGATGCAAAAAAATACCTAGAAAGACTATCCGAAAATATTTGAGAAACTTCTAATTACCTTATCAACTTCCTTCTCATATCTCTCCCACAATGTATACAAGATTGCTTCATCACCAACTTCACTGGAAAAAATATCAAGGAAGTTAGAATTCAGGTGCCAGTCATAATCATATCAAAACCAAGAAACTGAATTTCACAAGCAATATCAGTTTCCTTAGAGATGAAAACTCATGCTAACATAATATTCTCCAACTTATTCTTGATTCCCAGCCTTTCTAGAAGGTTTAAACCACATTTAGTAGGATGGACTAAAATCAAGGCTAGATGAGATGAGAAATTGAACAGACTCAAAGTTCCTGTTCCTTTGTACAGTTTTGACCATAGGTACCTAAAACCTTGATTATGATATGCTACGATCCATTAAACGGAATAAGGTAATGCCACTCCTTAAGTTGTACACAACGAATAGGCAGTTTGCTTCATTGTGTCACACTTCATTATGAAGCATGCTAGAGTCATTTGCTGTTTCACAGGAATACATAACAATAGTTATTTTATAGCTTTTCTCTCAAAATAAGAATAAGAAGTCACGTTGACTTCATTTATCAATTAAAAACTATGTATAATGCATTTTCCAAACTGAGAAAGTAGCAGTATTTTCATGTTCAATCTGTTAATTGCATGAGTAAACAATAGGGTTAATTATGTCACCATTTCAGTCGTCAGTGAAAAAATTTGAACAATGCCCCTTGAATGCAGTTTTCGATGGGGTATAAGGATCATGATGGCGCAAGTTGCGACAAGAAAAATCCATGTCAATCAAAACAATTAATTCTTGAAATGTCAAAATGCTAAACCTACCCCTTTAAAGAATCAAAACAGAAAGAGAAGTACGACACAGAGGAAATTAAACTTTTGTTTTTGGTAGGATGAATGAATATGACATTCCTTTGCATATCCATTCCCAATGAACGAATATTACATCAAAAACTCAACAAAACCAGAGTAAAGTTGTGAATCCGTTTAAGCCCCATTCCCTCCTTCCAGAATGCCATATAAACAATTATACTGCTAATACATTCCATGCAAGATGCGTGCATTTCTATAGACCCTCAATATTTTTCTCTAGCTTAGTTTGCAATCATAAGGACCAACACTTGGTTCACCTTTCTTTAGGTGAGAAACAAGCACTTCAGTCCCATCTCACTCTTCATATTTAAGAAACAATCTACTCCTGACGGATCATACTTGTTTGTCCAAAATAAAATTTATCTTGTGAGTCCATTAAAGTGCTTGGACTTACAAAATGAAAAGGGAGAGAAAGAAAAAGAAGACAGACTCTTAGTAGATTAGGCAATAGTACCTGAAGCGGATTTTTGGCGCTGGAGGTGGAAACCTCTCCCCTTGTAACCCAGAACTGGAGTCTCCAGTTTGTCCGCTCGAAGTCCTTCGAATTAAATCAGCAACACCCTTAACTATGTTCATGCTTTTGACCAAACTTGAAACTTCACCTTCTGATAATCGGCAAGGAGATACTCATTCCTGTTCGAGCAACAGTCCACAGCTCGATCAATCTGTACATTTAAACAGTTAACCCATCACACTCCCGAAACTCTGAACACAAGAAATGTACGCGCATGACTGCCAATTAGCACAAAAAATGGAGTAGCTATATCTCTTAAGTTCTTAACTTCACCGATGAGGCCAACAACATTCAGAGAACAACCACAAGACTACGTCTCCTCCTAATCAAGTCAACTCGAAACGACTACCGTTGCTCCCTCCCCTCCAAGCGACACAACACGAGAGAGAGAGAGAGAGAGAGAGAGAGAGACAACGTTCGAGCTCACTCCAATAAATCTAAATAGGCGAATCGAACGGATTACGGTCTCCGCCGAGATACGTAGCAATCTCCCGTCCCTCTCTGGACTTCACAGAGTAATGCGACTCCGGATTCAGAATGCAAAGCGATCGACAAAGCTTCAACGGAAAGAGTCGCTCCGGATTGAGAGCATCCAATCGAAGGTCAGGCGACCGACCGACAACCGGAAACTCAAACCTCCCGGACAAGCCGGCCGACGATTTCCGCCGACGACGATCCCGGGAAGGATCGGGCGGGCGGGGGAATAGTCGAAAACGGGAACGGACGGTACCTGATCGGATTGAGGCCGGCGGAGTCCTCCGACGAGAGCTCTAGGGGATTAGGTTTTTGGTTTTCTGGGGCGGAGATCTGCTTCCGAAGATCGTCGAAGCTTTTTCTCTTCAGTGGCGTCGCCGATGCGAAAGGGAATGCCGGGCAATGGACCAATGGTGACGAAAGGAATAAGGGAGAAAATGATGAGATATTGGACTTTAGCCCCGCGAGTTATCTTTATTTCCGATAATGGCCCTTTCGTTGAGCCTGTGCCCAATTAGCTTGGCCGTTAAACGCGGCCGCAGCGACGTCGGACGAGAATTGAAAGCGTTAATTCTCTTGGGACTTTTTCTCATTTCCAATTGCGGAGTTCCCTCTCTACCGAAGGCCATCACGCCCGGCTTATGAAAGCTCTAACGAAGTGGACAAATAGAGGGTACGGATGAAATGGCATTCGGAAGCTCGTATAATCCTATCGTGTTTAGAGGCCAATATACTAGAATTGGGTTAGGAAGCAAGCTCTCTAGTGCTGCCTCAACACCGTTAGTAATTAAGAAATTTGCAAAATATTGATATACGAAGATGACTCAGACAGCTCTCAGATAATAACGAATTGATTCATAAATACGACCCTTAAAGAAGTCTGAAGCATTTAAAGCCACAAAGAAAAAGAGAACTTTTTTTTCACTTCCCATTTATCTTGCTTATTCTCAGTTTCAATTAGGATTTTTTCAAATTCACAATTTTTTCCCTAATTCAATAATACAGTTGATTTCAATGAGATTTTATATGCAAATTAGCAATGTAACTCTTTCTAATAAGCATTTCTTTTGATAATTTTTATTATCTCTGAGTATAGTAAAAACATTATGATTTACTCATAAGTCATTCCTAAGTCAAGTGACGATATGTGCAATATTCAGCTGTTATAGAATCCTTTATACTTTACCTTGAACTGAGAATTTTGCTTTTTATGGGGAGCACATGTCAATTATCCAACGAGGCCCATTTACGTATCTCCGATCCCTTTGAGATACATTTCTCTTACTTAGTGGGCCCAGTAGAGTGCAAGCCCGGCCCATCATGATGCTACTGGACCTAATACTTTTGGCAAACCTGACAAGTGTGCAATGGAGCCGATTGTTGCACTGCCAAGCTCAAGCTCAGCTAAATTCACGCACTCGATACTCGAAACTCGAACTCAAATTCAAGCTCAAGCTCGATCAAGTATTGATTTTCTGCTCAAGCTCGACTAGAGTAGAAAATTGAGATACTCGAACTCAACCTCACTTGTCTCGATTACAATCAACTTATAAGCTTGAACATTATGTAAATTTAAGTGTGTTTTATCTAGATTTATAATTACTGAAAGTCCTATTAGGCTAAGTTTACGAGCCTATCAAGCTAAGTATTAACAAGCTCAAGCTCGGCCCAACAAGACACTCGAGTAGCTCAAACTTGAGCTTGATTAGAAGTTAAGCAAGTCAGTCTCAATAGTCATTGAGCCACGCATGAGTTATTCACAAGCGGCTCATCCTAAACGTGTTCACTCAAATTTGTTTAGTATTTACGTTTAATTTACACCAAGTATGTTTAAGAAATACAATGTATATTTTTCGTGGTCAACCATCAAGCCCCTTTATTTCCACTTGGGTCCATTTGTTTAGAGGAAACCCATTTTCAGAAATTTGTTTTTCAACTTTCCAGTATTTGAATAATAAAAAAAAATCAATAGATGTGGTGGCTAGCACGTGTTGCCCCTAGAGTTTACCTTCCGTTATCTCGGATTTTTCGGGCTATCCATGTTGGTACGATACGCGGGTTCCTTGGGTCACAGAAAAAAATCAATAGATAGAATTTTTTTTCCATAAACTGAAAACAACAGTTTTAAATTGGAGGAAAATAGCCCCTATTTAGGTAAGAAGGAAACCCACTTTCCCTAAACCACAAAATAAATCAAAACTAACCATTTTTCTTGAAAATTACTTTCACGAGGATGAAGTTTCCAGTGAAACAAAGCCAATCACCTTTCACAGGTTTCGATGATCACACACTCAAATTTCCAGCCATAGAAAAGTGCTCCCAGGGGGATGAACCCCCGTGTGCTCAACAACCGAGGTCGAGCATTTGAAATTCAACACCTAACGTCCTAATCTACGAACATTAAAGTAATTAAAAAAAGTCAGTGTTACTTGTTCCGGGATGTGGTTCCCGTTAGTTCGATGGCGAGCCACTAATCAAATCCGATCAGGATCACTCGTCAGGATATGCTTTCCCTTCCTATCCCGATGCTCCCCCTCGTTCCATTATTTTTATACGCAAGTTGCTGAAAAAAGTAATATGAACGAGCAGCATTTCTCTGGCCATATCATGTGCATTTAGATAGATTATCATTCTTTGGCTAATGACTTAGCCAATTGCCTGAGCTCTCATCATGTCATGTCTAGTATAGTTCTTTGCCTTGACTACTTATGATTAGATTTCAAGCTTAGTGCGACAGCATTCACATGCATGTAATTTAATTTAATTTAGTGGGAAATAATAAGAGGGGCTTTTACCACGGGGCTCTTGATTTTTCGTAATTAAAAGTATCACGTTGCCATTGTTTGGGAGTGTGCCTTGAGATCGTCCGGGGAGGTGTATTTGTCCGGGAGATGGAAATTTCCCGACCTAGACACCGCCACACCGCAACATGAGGAAGGAGGTATCAATGGCCACTGACATTTTTTAGTTATCATCAATTAGAAAACAAATGAACGCTTCATTTTGGCCTCCTAAAACAACAAGATAAAAGTTTGCATACTAACATGCATTAGTTTCTTTTCTATTTTTCGAATGGACGAGTTTATTGTACTAGGAAATTCTTCCAGTATAATGGAATACGTGATCTGAAAGGCCATAAATAAATAAATAAAATGTAGAAGGCGGGAGGGGTGGTGGTGGCGTGGTTATAACGGCGGTAACAATAGCGTCGGTTAGTCGAAAAGACAGAAATTTATTGTCGAAGAAGGCGGTGGAATTGAGTACGGTCCTAGCGACGGCCAAGACGGTGGCCGTGGTAATTATGACGACAAGGAAATGTAACCTCTGTCGTTGACTTCGGGGTTACATGCATAAGGATTTCAACCTTTCTATCAAATTATGGCTGTACACGTACTTTATTGGTTTTATTGGATGCATTTGTTTTGTGCCGGTGACTTCGAAGGAGCTTGTTCTTTTCCATGCTTGTCGAAGCATAAACAGCTCAACACTGCCTCTTTTCATAGAAGCTGAATCACTATTTACTTGAATAATTTCAATGTCTAGTGCTCCAAATGTTCATGCTTATCGTCAATGTTAGTTGACTTTAATCACCACTACAACAGGCCAGTTCGATCAAAAATTTAAATTAGAGAATAAAATTAAATAGACTTATGTGGTGATTTTCAATATGATAGTAAGAATGCACGACTTTCTATTCCAAAATGTGTTTTAAGCAGTTAGAGTGTAGTGATATATAGATTTTGAATTTTACATCTCCCTTATTGCAAATACCTACCATCAATATAAATTTGAGTGTTTAACTATTTACTCTAAAAGTTCAAAATGTCAAAAGCTAAAGCAAACTATACTGTAATTATAATGATCAAGAAATACAAATAAATTCCAGCACTTGTGCCATTCAATCCTTAAAAGTTGGATGCTAAAGTTTTGTATTAATATTTCAATTCGATCCAGCTTTAAGTATTCCACATTCTCTCTCCACCTGTTCTTAGTCAAAGGTTAGATTAGATTTCATGCACTCTCATTAATTTATTTACTTAAATGATTGATAGAATCGAATCGACATCCATATAATGGATTTAGAACTAATTTGATAGCTTTCTCGATAATTATATAGGTACGTTTAGGCTTTCATTTTTTGAGTATTTCCTACAAAACTCGAGCTCATCATGAAAGACGAGCAAACTCTTTCGCCATGTAAGCCAAAAAAAACTCCCCCTTTACGTGAAAGGGAACATCCACAAAAGACTCTTCATTGCGTTTTGAACGAGGAAGGAAATTAAAACGGACCAATCAATAGCGAGTTCGAGATAAGGAGGGTCCAAACGATAATCCACCGATCGGATTAAAATAAGTTGGATGCTTAAATGGGCCCCATCTGGAGTACGTCTTCTGTCCCATCACCAGCCTATCTCTCCGCAAACGAGCCACTCCCACATCCGCAAATTGCGCGTATTTACTGAAAATTTAAATGATGCTTTTTTAAAAAAAAATTATAATTCCTAGGGCACGTAATTCATGCAGAATTCGAATTTTATTGAAAATGTAAAACGGAAAGAGTGATGGAAGGAAAAAAAATCAGTAGTAGCTATATAAATTTGATACACTTATAAATTTAAATTTTTAATTACAATGGATATCTAAAATAAGATATCAAGGGTACGGAAGAAAATTTGAGAACTGATTGCCCTTGTGCTATATAATAGCATAGACAGTACAAGAAGAATGGAAACTGATGATGGCAATGAAAGTAATATAATAAGTAGTATCATGTGCTTGTTAGATGCTTTTAAATTTAAAGTTTAACCCTAAACTTCATAGTTCTACAAATATATATATGTATACATATATTTATTTATCTAGGGTATTTATAGTGAAAAAAAAAGAAGAAGGGGACCAAAAAAACCAAAAAGAAAAAGAATTGGACCAAATCAAATCAAATAATCTACACACTATTAATTGTTAACTTTGTCCTAGCATTTGATTGATTTCGATTCAAATCAGCAAAAATTAAATACAGTCTTAAGTTACACGTCTTATAATTGACTTTTACAGTAAGGAACGAGAGTGATAGTTGAGTATGAGTTGTAATCATATCGCTATGATTTGAGTTTTTATTAATTATTTTTTACATATTAAATAATAAAAGCCAATTTAGTGATTTGAATTGTAATTATGCCCAAAATAATATCCATGAAAAACCCTAAGCCGTGAAAGAAAAGGCATTTGAGTGGGGCGGGGAAAGTGGATTTGCCTTGGGTTATACGATAAAGACATCCTGAAAGTGGGGCAGAATGCACTTTTGGTATTATGAGCAGATTGCTATCGTCTAAGGAAAAATTGGGACCTCAAATCACTTTCTCCGTGGAAATGGCACATTATTTAAGTGTAGGATTCAATTTGTAAAATAAGAAAAGATTTGAAACTCTTTTAATATAGTTGAAACGTTGGGGAATCGATTAATAAGAGTGCACTGAATTTATGATTTTTTGAATAATTTTCCCCTTCTAAACTTGTCAATCAATAGTATCCATTCTAAAGTACCATGTCAAAAGTGCAAAATTTGGCACATTTTTTATATTTCATCTTAGATAAATATTTATCCATCTATTTTAAACATTACTCGTGTCAAGATAAATAAACCCTCCACCCCTCTCCCTCCTTGAGAAATTTATAATAACAAGTGAAAACCTAACAAAGCATTGTTTGGTGGAAATAAAAATCATCTCGTATGACCAGATAGAAGTACGACGACAAAAGGAAGTAAACAGCTTGTGAAGGACTAAACTAGAGGACAGAAAAAATATCGTGGAATGGGGCCGCCGCAGGCACTTTTCATCGTCCGTAGACTTATTCACTCATTGGTAAAATCATTCATAGGTTAAAGGATGCAGAAAATTATTCGTCCAGATACTCTTTCGCTTGGCGGGCCAATGGAAGAAGGGGAGAAATTTAAAAAAAAAAAAAAAACGTAAAATATTCTATCATCCAATAAATCATGCTTGGTCATCAAATGTCGTGCCTCGTTTGTCTTGAGGAAAGCGACGAGTCCTAGGAAAACGTTGCCCTATCAAGTTGTCCAAGAGAGTCAACTCTCGCTTTTCTTTGACCAACCCAGCACCCGCTGGGCCCACTCATGCGCCACCCCCAGTCTCGCCTAAATGCTGAATTCGGCCCAATGCCAAAGATTACTTGCTCAACACGCATTAGAAACAGCCGCAAACAGGAAACCTTCCCTCTTAAAAAAATCATTTCGCTCCACCAATAATAGTCAAGAAATCCCGAGCACCGGACACTTTCAAACGCTCTCGATGAACAGAACCAGTCATACTACCAGCATCGATATGATATTTATCGTATTTGTGAGTTTCCATGCTATTTGCGGATATTTCTGCAATGAGATTTTAATCTAATTTGATGAAATAAATGCAACACTCTTGATCGGACCACCACCCAATCAGTTTGATGGTGTAAAATTCATTGTAAAAACTTGCTGACTCAACCCTCATCTACTGTAAACCAACGAGAATCCCCCCCCAAAAAAAAGCCATGTAAATCGAATAGTCTTATAAGTAGAACGTGCGTTACGTGGACTTGGCTCAACTCTAGATTTATGATATTAATAATGCATTATGGCTCACCCACCTAATGAATAATGTACAATCCAGTCGTCATCCACTCGATGTTTCTTTATTGGGTAAGTGACTTCCTTCCTCTTTTATCTTTTTATTATCATTTTAAATTGGATTAAATTAAAGGAAAATAGGAAAGCAACTTTCTCCAATTGGCCAAAACCTTTAAAAAGGAACAGAGCGGTGGGCCAGAGATGGCGTAATTCGAGGTGTTTGTTTATAAGCTGATTTAAAAATATATATTTCGTGGCGTATTCGATGTCTAGTGGGTGTGCCACCCTTGCCCATTGGATGAACCCTAGCCAATCTTTTCCATCCAAACTGCAATAATATCTAACACGACTTTTTCATGTGACATCTCCAAGATCAAGGAGGCACCCAAAAAATCCCAGTCTCATGCCGCCAAAATACTTGATCGAACATCTTTTGCAATGGTACTAAAAGGAACGAATAAAATTGTTTAGATGTGGTAGCGAAAATTGAAATCTTTTTTTTTTTTTGGGCATTAGTGCTGCTTAAATCAGGGCTAATGGATAATGTTAATTTATATAAGGATGAATCAAGAGCGCATAAATGTTATCAGTGTGAATTGATGTTCTTTAACCAATCAATCATTTTTTAGTCTTAATTTTTTTTTAACAATTTATCAATGTAGTTCTAAATCTTTTGCCAATTTGCCAACATAGCAATTCCGGCTAATTTAAATTAGAAATCATTGACATAGAAAATTTTTGAATTTTTTTTGAATTTTTTCCTTTCACTTTTGTCTTTTTTCTCTATTTCCCTCCATCGACCTCAATGATGGTTGATGGAGGTTGCAAGACACCAACGAGGGCCGCCTTCACCAACCTTGGGTGAGGGTCCTTTCACCAAACGTTGGGGAGGTGAGGCCCTTGCTAAGGCTCGATGACCAACAAAAGGAAATGGAAAGAGAGAGATAGAGAAGGAATAAAAAAAGAAAAAACTAAAAATTAAAAAAAAAATTGTAAAAATTGATCAACATCAATGCTGACCATGCCATGTAAAATGACCATTATCCACCTAAGCAAATTCTAGCCAAAATTGACCTGGAGAACTACATTAGCAAATCATCAAAAGAATTATGACTAAATAATATGATTGAAAGATTTAAAACTAACCACTGAGGGTTGCCCCTAATGCTCACCCTTTTCACTTGGGAAGGAGGAGCTCCTTGAGAGATAGAGTGGTGATGCAGGAGGATCAAGCTTTGTCGATTATGCAAGAGAGTTGTCGATTTCATGGTTGTTGATATCAGTTTACAAGCTTGCTATCGCTTATGAGACCATAATTGACTATCTAGCAACCAAAGACTGTTCTAGGCAATTTCATTTGGTGTTGATGATCTTTCAAGGTATCAATTGGGCTATCTGTGATGATGAACGAATTTACAACATAATTTTAATTACTTTGCATCTATGCAAGTGTCATTAGTCAGTCTTAAGGTGTTGTAGCTTTCAAAGAGTCAAAATTCAAGTCACTAGATTGTTTAATGCATTTTCTAGTTTCTAAGTATTTATTGTGTTTTCTAGTTTTCATAATACTAATGTTGGGCAGTTTATGTGTTTTTAATGTTTAGTCTATTTCCTAGGTAATATTCCCTTTAGACAATGAGGCGAATTCTCAAATGTAAGACAATAAATTTTGAGTAAATGAATATTTGAGATTTTCCTCTACATGAGTAAATATCTTTGCAAAGTAGATCACTCTCGGTTTATGTAACCTTGGAAGGTGAATTATTCCTTGGTGATGAGCCATAAAAGCGTTGTATCCTTGGCTAGTGGTTTTCTTATAGGCCTCGGTGGTGAGCTTCTTCAATGCTAAAGTCCTATATCATTGGCTGGTGATTTTTGTAGGCCTCGGTGGTGAGCTTCATCTATCCCATTCTTGATCCTTGGCTGGTGGCACATCTTGTACTCCTTGGTTCCAATTGTATTCTATCCCTTATTTAGCTTTTACCCATCGACATCCATCCCCATACACTCACCCATCTTCAATACTCACTCAAAACAACTCTTGCCCATCCCAAACCACATCAAGTGGGGACATTTGGGTAAGGGAGTAGGGTCTTACAACCTGCACATAGCATACACAATATGTGTAAAATAGATATAGGATAGGACCGGATAAAAAAAGCTATAAAACTAAATTAGCCATCATACTATAAATTTATAATTTTTTGGACAATTTTCCCTCGAAGTTTGGTTTGGCCATGCAAAGGCATGAACCGTCGGGATGCAATTGGTTTGGTGAGATAGATTATGAAATTCGATGCTTGTCAAAATTCAGAATATCTTCTACATTTTAAAGGAAGTTTAAAAAAAATCAATTATTAGTTTACATGCCAATATTTAATATTTATATCTTGTCAAAGTTATTGATGTTTCAGATTTGACAATAGTCAAAATCCATGAGCAGTAGGATTTTGATTAAGCAAAGTGACAAGATTAAAAGTCAATATAGACAGATCATGTTCACAACATGACTGAAAACTTGTTCCCTATTTAATTCCACAATAGCTAAATATGAATCAGCCATTGCTTTGTATGTATGAACTTAATCCCAAAAGACTAACCTTTTTACTTTCTTGCAAAAAGCTAAAATGTTATTCGAATTTCAGAAGATCATGAAAAAGGATATACGCCCATTTTAATGTTAACAATTATTTGTCAACCTTCTTTTGTTTTTTGGGAGGGGGGGGGGTTAAAGTGTCAACGTGCCTTGTGGAGCAAAATTTATGTTAACTAAACAAATAAAAAGTAAAAGTCCATCCGGTGTTCATAAATTTTATGTCATGCGGTTGGCATTCACCGTGATGCAAACGCACGAGCTTTTGCGTAATAATACATCCTTTGATGCTTTGCCACTGTCTGCTTGCTTCGGAGACTTCTTGTCTCTTTTAATAGCAATCATGCTTAACCTCGGAGAAAACCTCAGCACGTGAGATTAGTGCGCATCACTCTTCGAACATAGTCCCATCTCACTCCTACTTGCCCCCTTTCGTTATCTTAAATCGAAGCATGGATCGGCCATTATCACCGGTCACAACCAACCACCACATTTGGCCAATCTGCTACGCAATTATTCGCCATGGATCATTCAAGCTATTCATTGCGTGTGCAAGATGGTTCCTAGGAGAAAAGAAAGGTGTCTTTTATCATCCTCCAATAAGGAGCGGAAATCCCTTAAATGTTCGAATCATTGTAGAGGATTTTTGTTATTGATGGCCCTGAGAGTACTTGCTTAGTGCTCACGTATGAAAAACTTATAAACTCACAAAGCACCGATTTTTTCCGTGACACACATTTTGGAAAATTCATCATCAAATCATCGCTTATTATAATGCACGCTTAATGGGCATCTTTAGAATAATCGCTAACATCCACCCTCTTAAAAAAAGAGGAAAAAGGATCAGAGCCTATCTTCCTTTTCAGAAATGGCCCGCTTGAGATCTACAATTCCTTTCTTTAAATAGAACTTGCCCTTCCTTTTAATGGAATAAGCCGCCTGGGCGGTCAAGCTTTTGTCCCCAAAAGAGACCCGAAGTCATGTGCCAAATCCCACCAATCAAGAACCCCAACGAGAGATGGCTGCTGCTCCTGCTCCTGTAGGGCCACGAAGCTACAAGATGATTGGAGGGATCGAGAATCTTAAGTTCTTTTTTAAGCGTCATTAGCAGGCTAAAATAATCCGGCGGGGTACAATGATTAGCGTCGGAGGAGGACCACATTTCACCATCTTTGTTACTTTTAATGGCGATTACCGCCCGCCCGTGCTCAGTACATTGAATTTGGCTCTTAATTGATCGACCAATGGGATGGGATTAGCTAGCTGGCAAAGGGAAAGCAGTCGTGGGAAAAGTCATCGTTTCTGATGAATCGGTCGTCGCCACGGGACGGTCAAATTTGACCCGCAGTTTTCTGTCCCCATGATGTGTGCAACCGTGCATTTCTCCTTTTGGATGTTGGATGGTTACGAGTTTAATAATGTCACGCAATTCGAGCGGTCATTATAGCTTGTTAAATCGGTTTTCCTGTCTGTTTATCGAGCACGGTTAATCTTTTGGAGGTGATGTGATGATGGTCCACTAGCACATTTTACAAATAGGCCGGCATTCTAATAGGGAGAAAGAGAAAGCCTGCATTATTTCCTTCTTTTCTTCTTTTGGGTAAGTAGGCATGGACAAGTGACACCTTCTTTGGCGAAAAGGTACCAAAAAAAAAAAAAAAACATTCTAAACAGATTACATTAAGAAACCTTTCACTTTGGTCCATTTGATCTTATATATTTTTATATTTTGTCAATTGAATTCATTCGGTCAATTTACACTGAAAATTATTGATGTGACGTTGATTATCTTCCGTGACATGACTAGCTTATTTATTTATTTATTTTTTTGGGTTAGGCACCCTTGGTGTTGATATTAACATTTTTTAATAAATTTTATTGTATTATTATTTTTTTCTTTGGTGGCGTCACTTGGGTAAGGGTTGGCCTTGGGTTAGACATATCACAATGCCTAAAAATAAAATAACCAAAAGATGCGTACATATCACATATATTTTGTCAACAAGCACCTTACGACACTTGTTAAACATTTACATAAAGAAAATCCACCTTTGTCGGTTCCAACCGGCGCACTATAAATGTATACAACTCGGCGACTAGAGCCTATATTAATGAAATCATTCCACATGACCATCGCTTGAAAGGCCTAATGTTCAATCCCAACGAGCATGATACTAACATCCCGACGGCCTCCACGGGCCACGGAGCATTCAAAACCGCAAGAATCGGCACCGTTTCGTCGCCTAATGCCCTCCTTCACCGCAGAAAAAGCACGAACTCTTTCGGGGGCTTGCTTCGCTTCTACAAACGTACCCTTTCAAGGACCCCACAGTCCCACCACCCCAGGCAAAAACAATAACTAAAACAAAAGAAAGGCAGAAACTGGAACCTAACGCACGGTGCCTCGCGTCGTGTCCAATCCAAAGCTCTCGATTCGGGCGAAAATAGAAGTACTCGAAGAAGCTTAAAATAGAAAGCCGACGGGGCCACGCGAATGGTGGAGAGAATGAGGTGGGAGGCAGGCGACGGGGACAGGCGGAGGAGGACTTCTGACAGACGGCATGTTCTGGCACCAGCCGAGCCCCTTCCGACTCGCCCACCGTCATCTGCCGTCCCGGGCAGCCAACCAGCGGAGCTCGACGGGTGCGGGCCGCAGCCTATCATCGTCTAGAAATGGGGACGGTGTGCATCGCCCGCCTCGCATGAAAGCATATATAAAATGGGGCGGGCTTGGCGACCGGGATCTTGCCTCGTATGTTGTGAAATTCTGTCGTGTCCCCCGTTAACCGGCGTGATCGGAAGATGACTGAACGCTCGCGTATGAGCGCGGTGTGTTGACGTGTGACCGAAAATGTGCAGCAGGAAAAGCCAATAGGGTCCGAAAAGATTGGAATGACGACCTTGTGCTTTGATCTTGTGTGAATTCACACGAAATCATTTGAAATTGATTTAAAAATTTAGGCTATTAAATAATTGTGTGTAGTATCGAAATGGGTTAACATCCATAATATATCACGTTATCCCATATGGTCACAATGTTTTTGAACGGGATGAGTCCAAATGTGTCTTGATAAATAGCTTGATAAGATATTTTGGACTTTGGAGGATAGACTCGGGTTGGATAAAGAGAATTCTTACAAGAAAAATACGAGAAAACACGAAAACAATAGTGGTTGCTTGCGATTTCCCCTCGCTTTCTTGTGATCTCACATTTGAAGATACAAGACTGCGCATGGCCATCGTGAAGAATTTGTCTTTAGGTAAGCATCCAGTGGAGGTTGCACCCTAGGAAACATAATTGTGATGCCTCGATTTTCCTAGGGTGCCACCACCACGGCCCATGATGTCTTAGCTTCTTGGCATTCCGTTGCCTGTGATCCTCCGTGATTTCATTGTGCTTCACCACTGTGACAGTGGCAATCCCCATCACTATGGTCGCCGAGGTCAATTGCAACCATCATGGCAGTGGTGGTCGTAATCCCTAGGTCTATTTTTGTTTCATTCTTTTTTTTATTTGACTAGTTTAGTTTTCAATACCATTCTATGTTTTTATCAAATACTTGATTAGATTAGATACGTGTTCATAAAGGATTTTTATCCCACCTTATTTGATTCTATCCCAATTCCATGCTTGACGACCAAACATTGGCTCTAAGGACAATTTTAGTGAGATCATCAGTCACCATGAGACCATTTTGTGCACCCCTTAAAGGAAATGGATGACCGACGTTGGCAGCTAAAACTCGGTACACAACTCTTTGTTTCTCCATATTCATGTGAAGCAGCTTCATTGCTTAGACTTGCCGGAAGGGACATCTACGCAACCCATCAAAATCAAGTTCATATCAGTGAGGATAATGATGCATGCAGAATTTACCCATAAATTGTATTTTGAGCACATTTATTTTGCAGAAAATGAATATTTTGAAAAAATATTTTTCTCAAAATGATTGGAAAGAATATTTCGAAGGTGAGGATGGCCTCAATGGTAACAATTGTATATAGCTAAAAATTGGATTGGAAGAGGGAGATCGTTTGCTGACCATTTTCGTGTTAAAATTGATTTGGTTAGCTAAAACAACCCATTTATGATTTATGATATTTACGAAGACCGATGTACCTCTATTCTATCCGGAACAAATTTAAATTTAAGCAGTACAAATATATTGCCTTTACGTGCATTTCCAAAACATGACATCCGGTTCACGCAAATCCTTTAAAAGGAATTTTCCTTTATATTTATTCGACGCATCATGTGACGATTGATAGATAGAGTATGGCGCTGATTATAAGAGGGGGCATTCGAAATTCTAAATACAAAATAAGCCGTATGCATGACATGAAAATAGTACGATCGGTTAGTTACGTGGACCGACAATTTAATACAAATATGGAAAATCGGGTGACGGTCCCCTCAGCCGCACGATGCTCCAACTCGGCAACCTCTAGCGAATCTCCACCGTTCGATAAAGCCCCTTCGTCGGGGCACGAGAGGGGCAATAACGACATTTCAGGGCCCCCTGCCTTTTTCCCTCCCGAGTCCCGAGCCCCAACCGTATTTAAGCGGCCCGGATATTATAATCGCTCCCCTTCTCGCAGCAGCTTATCCCCCGAAAACGCCTTCCAGAGTGCGCACTACGCGCCCCCCCACCCCCGCCTTACGTGTCGCAACGGCCCGCGTTGTAAAGTGTTACGTGTGCACTCCACAGACGAAGCTCGCGAATTCGCGCCCGGCAACGACGACACCACCACCAGTACCACCACCACCTCCCCTCCCTCCTCTCCCCCTCGCCAGTCTTCCTTTTTTTTTTTCTCGCTCGCGCGGATGAGAGCCCCGTGTCCTTCTCCTCGCCGCCGCGAATCGCCGCGTCGCTCTAGGTCCCCGTCCACCTCGGCTCGGCTCGGCTCCGTCTTCTCCGGCCTCTTCGCGCGGTGCAGTAGGTGAGCGGCATAGCTCGGGCATTGAGATCGCCGCGATCGCTGCCGTTCGTCGCCGCCGTCACGTCGGTCCGGACCGGTCCCGACGCGGCCGCCTGGTTCCGCGAGGTCAGTCGAGGCCTCGAGGAATACGTACTTATTCGGTCGTCGAAGAAGATTGCTCGATCGGGGTCGTGTGTTGGCTGTTCGCGTGCTTCGCTTCGCCGGCGGTTTCCTCGTCGCCATTGTCCGTTAGGTTCGACAGCGCGGAGTCGCCGCGAGGGAGAGAGAGGGAGGCAGGGAGCGTTGAGTGTTGACTGATCTTCCGAATCTCGTGAGGCTCGTGAGAGGGTGGAAAAATGCCTCACAGGACGACTTACTTCTTCCCGAGGCAATTTCCGGACCATCAGCATCAACATCAACGAGGAGGGGGCGATGCATCTGCCAACAGCAAGCAGCTGTCGGATCACGAAAAGCAGAAGATCACCTCGTCCGTCCCCGCCACCACCGCCACGTCCACGGGCTTCGCGAGCATCGTCAACAACGGGGCCGTGAGGGACGGCTTTAGCGTCGAAAGCGACGGCAAGTCGCTCTCGAAGCGCGCGGTCGCGAAATATCCACCTGCATCCGATCTCTTCACGGGCGAGACGGTCGGCATCAACGGCAAGCAGCACAAGAGCAAGAGGCAACAGCTCGCGACTTTTTGCGACTGGTTCGCTGAGAGAAAAGGAGAGAAGATCAGATCTTCGTCGTCGTCTTGGCACGTGAAATCGCGGCTGTCCTCCTCCAGCGACGACTGCGACCGCGAGCCTCTGTTGCCCCCGACGCCCGCGGAGCCGGCCCCGGTTCCGATCGACGTCGCCGTCCCGGACGCTATCCGGGACCGGAGCGTCGACCGGAACTTCGACCGGCAGGTGTCCTTGTCGCGGCTGTCGAGCGGGAGTAGCTATGCGGCGAGCTTTTTCTCGGGGACGACTTTGGACGGGAATGCGTCCAGCGATGTTAAGGACTCGCTTTTGCGAACCGAGTCAACTCGGCCGAGGCGGGAGGAGGAGGAGGAGGAGGAGGAGGGGCGTGGTAAGAAGAGCTTGGCTCAGAGAACCAGAGAGAGCTATTACCTGCAACTCACTCTGGCTAGGAGACTGACCTCGCAAGCGAGCCTCTCTATTGAGCCCGTACCTCTGCAAGCGAGCGCGCAGGAGGACTGTACCAATGCAGACACCGTCTCGTACCGTCTCTGGGTATGCTTGGTCTTTGTTGTTTCCTTTTTTTTTTTTTTTACCCCCCCAGAACTTGTTTAGAAGATTACGCATGTGCTTGATATGTCTTCAGTTCCAAGCTAATATAAGAAACAATTTAATTGAAACGATTTGCTTCGTCGCAACATGCTTATCAATTTGGTCTTAGGAGGGGATGGTATACATCACCTTACTAGTCCGAGTCTTTCGCAGGAAATAAATTTCATCTTTTTACATGCACATTGTAATAAATCCAGGTCAAGGCTTTCGAAATTGAGGTCCTCCGCTTTCTTTCAAGTAATTAAATGCTTGATTACTCTTCACCTGTTATTCTGTTAAAGCGCCTACGGTTTTGTTTAGACTTGGGATAAAGTTGAACAACTTAAATTCAACGTCGAACCTCATGATGGATATGATCTTTTGCTTGTTCCAGGTTAGTGGGTGCTTATCATATGCCGACAAAATATCTGATGGGTTCTATAACATACTGGGCATGAATCCATATCTGTGGATAATGTGCAACGACTTAGAGGAGGGAAGAAGGCTGCCATCATTGATGTCGCTTCAAGAGGTGGAACCCGGCGAGCCTTCTATGGAAGTTGTTCTTATTGATAAACGCGGGGATTCACGTCTTAAGGAGTTGGAAGATAAAGCACAAGAACTGTTTTCTGATTCAGAGAATACTTTAGTCCTGGTTAAGAGACTAGGCAAGCTCGTTGCCAGCTCGATGGGGTATGTCTGCACCTTCTCCATTGCTGCCATCTAATTAAGTGATTTTGTTCATAGAAGGCAACGCTTCCTTGGAAGAGAGCATGGCACAGTCAAGATCGAGCCATCTAAAGCTTCTCTAATGTTTAGTCTGTAAAAGTCTGTTAAATTATATAGGGGAAATTTCCCAGGGGAGCAAGGTGATCTCCACAAGCGCTGGAAAGTGGTTAGCAAGAGATTGAAGGAGTTCAATAAGTGTATAGTTTTTCCCATTGGTAGCCTGTCTATGGGTCTCTGTAGACATCGAGCCATCCTTTTCAAGGTAAGAAGGATACTTTATTTGGAAGTCCTACTTAAAAAACGAACAATTACATCGTCATCATAGAACCTCTATGGTAGAAGTGTGTTTGCTAAAGATACTCTTCTTTATTGCTGCAAGATTGCACTGATCTTGAGCTTGACATATTGCATGAGAAAAGGTTGCATTTGGCAGATCTATTAACATGGTTTTCCTAAAGCAAAATATTCAGAGGATGCTTTCTGAAATCACTGCCATAGCTTCTATGTAACAAGAACATTTTAGTTGTAACAAGTGCACTATTGTGCCATAAGAAAAAAGTAGGAATGCTATGATAGCCATATAACTACTTTTGGAAAATACTATTCACTGTACAACACAAATAGGGTTATTGAAGCTTAGACACCCTACTCGTTGATTTTTACTGCCATCAGTGATTGTTGGACAGTACAAGCCACTATGCAATTGACTTGCGATGTATAGGGAGGCATTAAGTGACAGCCATGATGGTAGAACAGTTGGTTAGGATGATGGTTAGAGGCTGTTAGTGGAGTTACTTGCAGCAAGGCCCAGCGAATTAATGAATCGTTATAGGACATGCAGTTCACAATGGGTAATTTCAGGGAGAAACTCCTCTTTTCATTCTAGGGAAGTATAATCTAATTAGAAATAGTGCAATATTGTGGTTTAACTCTGCATCGGGAGTTTTAAGATATATTACTTAAACTTTTTGAGATACACCTAGACTCAATCATGACCTTTTGAATGCTTCGTTGAGGTCATCACTAAGAAAAGAGATCAGAAGCATTAGTAATTTTAACTTCCTGTACTATTTAAGTGCACGATAGATGCACTATGTAGATGCTTGTATCAGTGGGAAATAGAAGATAATTTAGAGCCTCTTTACCATGGTCTCTCTTAGCTACACACTTTGGTGAAATTAAATTAAGACAAAGGTGCTCCCTCCCTCCCTCCTCCCTCTCTCTGTCTGTTTCTCACTCTACTTTTTTCATCTTGGTGCAGAGATGATTGGGCCTGGTAATTAGTTGTGAGAATATGTGTCTAACTTCACGTAAATAACAATGGCTATTGCACGTGCAGAAATTGGCGGACAACATTGGGTTGCCTTGTCGGATAGCTCGAGGTTGCATGTATTGTAAGACAGATCATCAGTCTTCTTGTCTTGTCAAAATTGAAGATGAAAGGCAACTATCTAGGTAATTTATCTGACTGAAAGATACTTGATTTCTTCCTGTTAAATGGATATCATAAGAATGACTTTTGTTTGAACTTTTAACTCATTAAAACCATTTTAGTGGTTTCCTCTGTTGTCCATTGGATGATTACTTTCTTCTACATATGTCATCATTATAGTTCGTAGTTCATGGGTCATGAACTTTTCGTTAGGTTGACTTTCAATTGAGGCATTGCAAGTGTTTAAAAATTTATTTTTCAACTTTTGCCCCCATTAAAGTTTGGTTATTGGGGTCTATATTTTTTCTTACAGGGAATATGTGGTGGATCTTGTCGGGGAACCAGGAAATGTTCATGGTCCCGATTCTTCGATCAATGGGTACTTTTATTCTTTGATGCCATCACCATTTGAAATTTCTCATCTGAGAGACTTTCAACAACCCTATATGGATGAAGCCTCATCATGTCAAATTTTAAGCTCTGCACAATGTGGTCTTCCTGATGATGCCCATTCAGGTATACAGTTTTGAATACCTTGAACTTACAATATCTGTATTCAATGAAGGAAATCTCGAAGGATGTATGAACATATTAGGGAAGTGGATTAGCTTTTTGTAATGTAGATAATAATTGAGAGCATCTGTGGTGAAATTTATTTAACCTGCCGGTTACTTCTCATCGATTTGATTTTGGCTTTTCTCCCTCATTGAATAACTGAATAAATTGGTCAACTAAATCAACTAAATATTTCTGCCTTTGTGATTAGTTAAACTTCAGATCTTTGTGTCTTTTTAGGTTACTAACGTAGTTGTCCGAAATAAAAAAAAAAGGTGGGGTAGGTTGAGGGGTGAGACTTCAACCTCAGGCCTAGGGCCTGTAAAGAGTTAATCTCATCAACATGGTTAGTTCTCATCTCGCATTTCTTCTTAACTATTTCCTTTGGTTAGCATATTTCCTACACAAGCTTCTGTTTGATTTCAAATGTTTCAGTAAGTATAGAAAAACAGACGATCATTCTTCTTTCTTTATCTAATGGTTGTCAGCAGGCTAAAATAGCTGTTGGTCATGATGAAATCATTCAAGTTTAAATTCTGTATTTTTCATATGCAGATGAAGTCTTCAATTTGGTTCTGATAATAGTCTCATCTACCCGACAGCATCCATCCCCCTTCTTTTCCTCTACCATGTAGGATGTGTTTGTCTTGGGGAAAACTTCCCGAAAAAAGAAAATGCTTTCCGGGAAATCCTTTTCCAGGAAATGTTACCCCTTTTCTAGTTAGGGAATTTATATCCTAACTTTAAGCTCACATATTTTCTTTTAACATAAATGATTTTCTGTTGATTGATTAGCAAATCATGTGTGAAAGTTTAGAAAACTATATTGTGGCAAATTCTTTCACTCAAACAAACACACCCTTAGATAATGAAATTTGTGATTGCATTCCCTCACCTCTGGTTCTTGTTCCTGAGGTGCTTTGTGGAGTTGTACCCTTTTATTAGTACTGTTGTTGCAGTCTTGCTTTAAAAATGGATGTTGAATGTAACAATCATAACTTGCCTAAGCAACATCTTTTGATTGATGTTAATGTCAACCCACTGCACGTTATGCATTATAAAAAGGTATGCTTGCTTTAAGAAAGTTAAAACTGCAATGTTAATCTCTTACAGGCATTTGGGAAGAAGGTGATAAAGGGAAGATGACTTGTTCAGGAGCAGAAAGATCGGCAATGCCTTTGCAGTTAAAACATAATATAAAGTGTTGCATGTATGATAATCCAGTACCATCCAGTCTCCGGTTAAACGTGTCTGAAGTTCTGGATGCTTCTACTGGAGCATCAACAGCCGATTCTCCTAAGCAAGTTCAGGGAAATTATATCATGCACCAAACTTGCAAAAAAGAGATCAGTATAGCTGGAAACCAAAGTTCCAAGGACACAACCAAGCAACTTGATGTAAGTGTCTCCAATCAGTTGGAGTTGGAGGAGTTGGAGAGTAAAGGCAACTTTGCTACAATTACTGTTCCAAGATATGTGAATCTTGAACCTTCGCTTGCAATGGATTGGCTCGAGATCTCATGGGAAGAGTTGCATATTAAGGAACGTGTTGGTGCTGGTATTGGCTCTCTTTCTTCTTGTCCACTCTGCACTTTTCAGTTACATAAATGTAGCATGAATATAAATACTTTGATTGGCTTGCAGGCTCCTTTGGGACTGTGCATCGGGCAGAGTGGCATGGATCGGTTAGCATCCTTATCTTCATATAGAGCTTTATTTCATTAAGATTATTTATAGTTGATGCTGCTAGGAGTTGCAATACTGTGCTCAATTTTTATTCTTATTGCAATGCTGTACACAGTTATTATTCCTAAAATGCTGATTGCCTAAGAGAAGATTGCATTCTGTGATTGTTGTGCTCATAAGTTCTATAGATTTCTATTTGGTCCTTTTCCAGCGGAAGAAGTCGGTGCTTATCATATTATTTAGGTTAGAACTGCAATTGGGAAATCTAGAGTTTCAGCAAGTTTTAGGAACTTGAATTTTTTCACTTAATCACTGATGATCCTGTTCTTGGAGCATGTGTGGACACTATCCTATCAGGCCAGGACCAATGTTGTTTTCTAAAATAGAGAACTTAAGATAAATAGTACACATGACATGCTTCGTTTGCTCTGCTCTTCTTCTTTGGACACATTTGGCATGGTGCTAGAACCTTGTTCAGAGATGTTTTTGCTGGTATTGACCCCGATTTGTATGCTTAAGTGCAATTTCGAACATTCCGAAAAACTTGGAGATCCAAGTACAAGAAGACAAGTAGTCTGAGACAAGATTTCTCTCTTATCTTTTTCCTTTATTTTTTTCTTTTTAAATTGCCAATAGGCAACACTGTTTTAGGAAGAGGAACCATAACAAACCGGGCTAGTTTATGTAGGCCAAGCCCTTAGCTGGCTTCATATAGTGATTCCACTCATACAATGCAGGATGTTGCTGTCAAGGTTCTATCATTGCAGGATTTTCATGATGATCAGTTGAAGGAGTTTCTACGAGAGGTAAGTACCTTTCTGATCTGTTGTCTCACCTTTGCTTTTTTGTTGTTTAATTGATGTCTTCATGACAAACTGTTGTCCTCAAGAGTATGTCTTTTTATGTTCTTGTCGCTCTTTCTATTGCTCTCATTTTCTTCCCTTCCTTGATATTCATTTTATATTCATTTGAGAGCACATGCTCCGGTTCTGGATTTCTGAGGTCGATTAGATCCAAGGGAAAGTAAGAGTGGTATATGCTTTCTGCATATTTCGCTAACTGGGTCTACCTCGCGTGGCTGTTAATATTTTTTCTCTCATGGTTCTACCTTTTGAAGTTAAAATTCTTGAATTGAAACTAACCTAGAAAAATATACATGTTTATGGTCCACATTTTGTAGGACTTTAGGACAATTCAATGTTTGTGTTCTCATGCAAATTCATTTTTGTTCTGTAGCTTTTATCCTAGTTTAAATCAAAATATTCATCTTGCACTGGTTTCACAGCTCTCTGAGTTGTTGAAGTTAAAAAAGATGCAGACATTCCAAGTTGCAATCTTGATTTGATAAATTACATCATAGAAGTTTCAGAATTCAAGATTTTCACTAACATGGAAAAAAACTAAGCATTCAAAGATCTCCGAGTATGTTGACCCAAAAAAAAAGAAAAAGAAAAAGAAAAAGAAGAAGATCTCTGCGTATTTTAATTCCGAAAGGTGAAGTCAGTTCAAGTTGCAATCGTAAAATTCTCGGTTATATGGAAGTTTAAAAATTAAATATTAAACTAATTACAAAAGTAAGCCATGTGGTTGCAATGGCTATTTCAAAGTGTGAGCTAGGGAGAATTGCTTGTGTTTTATCTTGGTTGTTTGGATTGCTTTATCTTTTCATTTTTACTGGTTGATGCACATGTCTCTGAGGAATACCTGTATATGAATAATCTTACATGCATTATGCAAAGGTTTTCTGTTCAAAATCAGTATGTGTGTTTTCATCATCCCTAAACTAAGATTTGTGTATCTGTATCTTTTAAGGTTGCAATAATGAAACGCGTGAGGCACCCAAATGTGGTTCTTTTCATGGGAGCAGTCACAAAGAGCCCGAATCTGTCGATAGTGACAGAGTATCTTCCTAGGTAATCTATTAGGTTTCACTTATTTTGGCTTGGTACGATCCATCTTAAGGAGTCTCTGTCATTTATCCTCTCATGATTCTTATGTTGCGGAGCAGGGGTAGTCTCTATCGTCTTATACACAGACCAGCTTCTGGGGAGATGCTGGATCAAAGAAGACGGTTACGAATGGCATTGGATGTGGTCTGTATTATATGTAAAATTCTTGCTTCTACTTCTATGAAGCTTTCTGGGGAAAATTAACTCACCATCACGTTTTATAACAGGCCAAGGGGTTAAATTATCTCCATAATTTGAGTCCTCCCATTGTTCACTGGGATCTAAAATCTCCAAATCTGCTGGTTGATAAAAACTGGACAGTGAAGGTAATCATCCAAATTTATCATCATACTTCTGATTTTAAAGTTCCACCTGGTGGCTTACTTCTAACCTCTTATTTGGATTTACAGGTAGCTGATTTTGGCCTGTCGAGATTTAAAGCAAACACGTTTATATCATCAAAATCTGTTGCGGGAACAGTGAGTCTCTCTCTCTCTCTCTCTCTCTCTCTCTCTCACACACACACACACACACACACACACACACACAGTGCACACATGCGTGCTTGGTGCACCCACATGCATAGAGGAATGTGCACATAAACATGCACACACATGCTCCCACGCCTGCATCATTCACATGTTGATTTCCATTTCTATTGTCCATTTTCTATTGCCTTTAAATCTGCTAGTCATAAACATAAGAAGATCAGGGAAAGAATTCTCTTTTAGGCAGATAAACAGCCATAAGATAGTAGAAAAAGCATCAAGTATTGCTTGTGCTAGTAAGTGGGTTATATCAGTTGATTAAGCTGTTCCATTCAGCTGTAGCAGGAACACCAAAAGTTTTAAACCATCGAAATATATATTTCAAAAGATGCAAATCCATTTCTTCATCTTCCAGAAATTGTTTAAGTTTTGACTTATTCTTCAATTACATTAAGGGTTTCTCCATTTCCCAGTGAGGAGTTAATGACTGATTCACATTGTCTGGCTTTCTCTTGTGATTGTTGTTTTTTCCTGTTTCTTCCTCAGATCATATTTTGTATGGAAAATCTCGTAGGTTGTGAATGTACTTCCTAGTGCATCAATTAGCGTGTGACCATCTTGCTTTTATTTTCAGCCCGAGTGGATGGCTCCAGAATTTCTTCGGGGTGAGCGTTCAAATGAGAAATCTGATGTTTATTCTTTTGGAGTGATTTTATGGGAACTTGTGACATTGCAACAGCCTTGGAGTGGACTCAGCCCTCCCCAGGTATTAACATAATATTTATATCCATGGACTGCCAGTTAGGTGGTTCACTCTATATCTTCTTTCCATCCATTTGTTTTGGTTATTGCAGTCTTCATTGCCACCACTCAACAGTTATAGGAATATAGACATTGTGAAGCTTCTCTTTCTTAATTTGTTTAATTTCATTTTGATTGGTTTTGATGGTGCAAACCCGCAGGTCGTCGGGGCTGTTGCTTTCCAGAACAGAAGACTAGCCATTCCACAGAATACCTCCCCTGTGCTGGCTTCTTTGATGGAATCTTGCTGGGCTGAGTAAGAGCTTTAAGCCTTTTGATTTTCCTTTTCCGTTTTGTATAAAGAGCTCGATTTTCACTGGACTTACAGAGAGAGAGGGAGGGGGAGAGATCAATGTGGTTTTCTGTGTCTGAAAATGCTCAGCGTTAGGCAGAATGAAGCCTGCCCCTAAGAATAGTAGACACTAGCACATTCTAAACTTCCTGGCTCATACATCATATGAAAATGAATTTATTTGTCAGGAGGGTTAAATTTCTCATTGGAGCTTTTCTTTTTGTCCCAATGGATGTGGTAAGTAAAGTGTCCCTGTTTGGTTTTTAAGACTCAACTTGCTTGATTTCAAACTTCTGTATTATACATCTGTGAATTTCTTTTGTTCATTCCCCAAGCTTGCCATTGTAAGTATAAGAGTTGTGGCTGTGGCTGCCTGCCACATCATGTGCTCACCGTCTAATTATTCTACAAGGTCAGCGGACATTCTCAGAGTGAGCTGAACTTAGCCTGGGTTTTGGACTAGGTGTAACTAGAAATACCACCTTTTTGAGTTGAGCGGAAATGGAGTCTAGATCATGGAAGGAATAAAAAATGCCAGATGATAAAAGAGGGTGAAATATAAAAGAGCAATTTGTCGAGGGACTGGATGAACGTCTTTCATAGTAGCATGTCCGTTAATGTCCATGCCGCTTTGATTGGGGAAAATAGTGCGCGCGCTTGCAGATACATATTATCGCTGTGCACTGCCTCTAGATGCTTTCCTGGTGCAAGAAGAGAAGAACTTTCCCAGACTGGAGCTTTATTCCTTTTCTCCTTCCCTTTCTCTTTTGTTGTCTCACAATGCGGTTCATCTCAACATCGTTGGTTGGAAACAACCAGTATTGTCTGGCTTGGAAACATCCGATAATCTCTTGGTTTCTACCTGAATTGCCTAGCTGCTAACTTTTCTTGGTCTAAACATTTGATTATTTCCTTGACAGCGATCCTGCTCAGCGCCCATCGTTTGCCAGCATCGTCAACTCGCTGAAGAAGCTGTTGAAGTCTCCGGTGCAGTTCATCCAAATGGGAAGTGGGACCACATAGAAGCTTTAAGTATTTTTTGCATCTCGAAGCTTGTTGGATCTGGGTTATGTCTAATTAGTGCAGTAACTCCGATCCTCGGCATTTCCTGGACTCCATACATTTTGGTGGTAGGTAACTGTAAATATTTCTCCGGCCTAGCTGTTATTCAAAGTCTATCCACTACAACTGCCTCGGGGGAACAACTGCCGTATGCATTTTATTTAATCCATATGATTCTCTGGGGTTCAGCCTCTTCCCACGAGCACTGCTTCTTTTAATGCAAGCTGTACTTTAGAGTCCGGGTCGATCGAGTCTTAGGTACTTCGGTCGAATTCTGGTTTGATGATAAGCTGCTTCAGGAGATTATTGTAGTTTCGCTCGGTTTAGCAACACGGTGATTTCTGGTGGGCTGTGAGTGAGTCGTGGATGCGGTTTGCAACGGTCGATGAACAGGAGACAGCAGAACACCTGAACACCCGATCGCCATCATATTAGCATGTGCACTTTCGAAATTGTTATAAAATTCATTTTTTGCTCAAATAGAGCCCCGGAATTAGGGAATTTTCCACATGAAGGAAAGGCCCCAGTTTAAACCTTACTCAAATATTCCTGAGGTAGGCGACTTTAATCTCAATTAATGCCAGTTTTAGCTGGTTTAACGTAATTTTAGCTGGGCTCTGCACTAGAAATTGGTTGATTGATATAAAATTGAAGTCTCCGTTGGTAAAGTATGAAAAAACAAAGTGGAATTTGAGTTCACAAATTGACCATCACAGGTCGGTCGGATCTTACTTATTGCATCCTTGTTCATTTGTCTAGGGTGGCGTTCCTCTTTTTTTTCTTTTTTTTTGGGTCATAGGGCGGCGTTCCTATTGAATGGATGAGTAGCTGCGGCGATTCCCACACGCACTATGGGATCGACCGCCAAGCTAACGATAGCACACTTTCCGCAGTTATTAAATGAAAGGTCGATATTAATAAATAAATATATAAATACGCACTTTTAAAATGGATCGATTATTATAAAAAAAATATTCGAAGGACGATAGAAGGAAATTGGGCCCCACCAAGTCCACATTACCCCAATTAAAAAAAAGAAAAAGAAAAGAAAGTTCGTCCGAGCATTGTGTCCCCCGCCTAGTCTATCGTGCCGTCTCGACAGGATCCTTCTTTGACCGCCGCCGGGGCTGGCTTTCATTCAGTTAAGAAGCAGCGAAACGGGACGGCGATTGATCGCTTACCCTGTGGACTCTCTCTCTCTCTCTCTCTATCGAGCGACGAACTTGACTCCCTCCATCTCGTCGCAGCAAGTCGCCGGACGAGCGAAATCGCCCCCCGATCGGAGAGCGACCGCGCGAAGATGTGGTACGACATCCTCCTGCAGGCCGGCATCATGCTGGTCACCGTCTTCATGTTCCTGGCGATGCACGACATCCCCCAGCGGTTCCTCTCCAAGCTCCGCTTCCGGGGCCGCAAGGGCCTCCGCGCCAAGCAGCACTTCGTCCGCGGCGCCCAGCTCCTGGGCCAGGCCCGATCCGCCCCCTCCCGCTCCGCCGCCTCCTCCCTCGCCAAGGACGCCGCCGCCGAGGCCGACCGGGCCATCCTTCTCGACCCCCGCGACGCCGCCTCCCACATCCTCAAGGCCCTCGCCCTCGACCTGCAGGGGTTCCGCACCTCCGCCCTCGACTCCCTCGACGTGGCCCTCTCCCCGCTGGCCTCCCGGTCGCTCAGCGACCGGGAGCGCGGGGACGCGCTGTTCCGGAGGGCCGAGCTGAAGTTCGCGCTGAGCCGGCGCGGCCGCGTCGACTCGGCCATCGACGACTTGACTGTGGCCGTGAAGCTGAGCTGCGGCGCCAAGGCGCTGTTGCTGCTGGGGCAGTGCTACGAGGCGAAGAAATCGAAGGAGGAGGCCCTGAAGGCTTACCAGGAGGCGCTCGAGATGGAGCCGACGCTCGCAGCCGCTCGAGAGGCTCTTGACCGGTTAGGCTCATAGCTCGTCCTTTTGCAACGCGTGGTTCCTTTCTGATTGACTATAATTTCTCTCTTCTGTTGGTTCTCTTCTATGTTGTAATGAAGGAGGGGCTACACTTTGAGTCTGCAAAGTGGTTAGGTTTGGGTGTAATTGAATTGTATCGCAACGCTAATGAATGGATAAAGTTTTGCTTTTCAATGAGATTGTTCTCTTTCATAGGTGTGATTTATAGTTTCTCACATGCGAGCTTGGAACTGGAAAGTTGGAACTTTGGATTTGGATTGGTCGTTTTGTTCTATCTCCAACTCTTTTTGGCTGCCAATTATCAGTTTTCATCATGTCCGTTTCAGAAAAGCAAGACAAATGGGAGCTTGTTTTTGAGTTAATATCCTCGACGCCTTGGCATCCTTATTGACTAAACTAAATAATTAGTGAATTGATGTAAATTTGTCTAGTAGCTTGCTGCCTGTGGTAAAAGAGCAGGGACCTGTCTGATCTAATCCACATCCCCAATCCTTACTCAAATTTACATGGATGATCTTAATGTCCGGAAGAAGCTTTTAGAGAAGCATTGTTTCTCGTTTCACTTAATTTCGACTTGACACGTGCAATATGAATGCTTACTTGTTCTTATACTGTTAAAAATCTCAAGGTTTGAGCTTAATCATATAAGGCCGACTTGTGCTGAGATAGGTAATTGAATTGATCGTTGTCATTTGGTTGAGACTGAAGGCAATCTCGTCATATCTTCACCAGAGGATGTGAAGAGCCACAGAAGTTGATTGGGCATGTGTAAAACATATGTGTTATGATTGTTGAATTCACTCAATTCCACTCTCCTTCATATATCCTGAGTTGCAAAATGACAAGAATATACCTTCTTGACGATTAATTAGTTATTCAAAATAAAACAAGTAGCTCTTCATTTTAGCCTGCTCAATTCCCTCAAGAAAGGTATTAAGGTAGTCCACTAATGGAGACGAAAAGGAGAGGTGCTGTGGAGCTAATAAGACATCCCACATTCACAGTTCTCTTCCCTTGCGGACGGCTAAATATCGATCAACATGTTTTACACAGCCTAAGGCACATACTCATGTGATTTCTAAGTGTGAAAAATGGAACTTGCATTGGAATATGGCATGAAAATGTCATTTTTAGCATCTGATATTGCAGGTTGTGCAATTGTTCGTCAGCACATAAGGTCATGGACCATTCTCTGAGGTCTCAGCAGTACGGCATCTGAGTGGAAACTGTTGATCTCTTTTGTGAAATACTTTCATCGATCAGTAGGATAATAGGGGTAATAGGATATACCAATCAAATTTTTTCGGGCGGTGTAATTTTTTGCCTGTTGTCTCTGTATTTTTGCTTGATTGAGTACTACTAAGTTCTTATTGGGGATGGTTTAAAGCATATTAGCTCTTTACCTCTGCACTGCCTCACTGGATAACAGCCAACTCTTTAATAATGAATTGTGGGGCATTTTGCTTTTCGATATTAGTTATATGCAACTATTGTCTGAAGAATTGGTCAGTGTTATGACTGACATTGAAGTTATCTCAAATATCTGGAATAGAGAGGTATTTGTATGTTTTAGTTGAAGTGGAATTGGAAGTTCACTGATGAAACTCTGACATCAGGAATAGATTAGCAGATATAACTCAAGACCTTCATCTTCCGGTTGATGAGTTTGAGGCTATAGTTACGCATGAAATTATTGCTTTCTCTCTCATCATGGGTGAAGCACCTACAATTTTCTGGGATATGTTTTAGCGACCTTTAGATGTTGCACAGTTGAAAACTTCCGTGCATACGTTCCTTCCAGTTGCTGGCAGTTCCCTACTGCCGTTCTGGACATCGTGCAGCTTCTTTTCTATGCTACCTGCTTCTTCCTCATCCCAATATGGCTTGGAAGGAAGCCAATTTTTCTCTGCAAATCATGAGTGCTCCTGGTTCATTTTAAAGCATAAGTTAGGGGAGAACTGTTGTGTGCCTTTTGTGGCTCAATTTACATATAATAGTTGATCTCCTTTTGCTTTTCCGTAACTTGAAAGATGCGAAAGGTTTCTCATGATGAGAGCTGGATGACTTGCTCCAAATTTACTCCATTTCTATCATCTTAACTTCAATACTAGGAAAAATTTCTTTCTTTTCCTGAAGAATTTGTGAACCTCTGGATATCTGGCACCAACACTTGTCATGCCATGGAAAGAAGTTTTGAAACGATCTGTACCCCAGCATCACAACGACGCCCTGAGGAAAACACTGCAAGAGTAGCTGGAAGTTCTGGTCAATTCTTCTGCATACCCATCGCTTATTTTATTGGCTTGGACAGTTACTGCTCATTTTTCACTTGCTGGCACCCAAGCATCGTGAGTAGTTGGATAATGAATCAGTAGACGAACGACTCTGAACTGCATTTTCATGGAATGTAGTTGAAAGAGGAATGACATTCTCGCATTGCTTTCTTCTGTTTTGGGTCCCCGGACAGCTTCAATGGCTAATTTTGAGTTGCTTTCTATGAAGATGTGTCGGTGCAGAAGAAAAATGGTGAAAAAGAGCTCTTCCATTACAAGAGTAGAATTGCTTGCTGTTATCATTCGAGGAGGGTTCGATTGTTGAAGGATGGTTTGGACTTTCGTCCGTCAATTTATTTCCGTTCTTTTGTCATAGTGAAATTTAACTCCCAAGGAGTAGACGCGCGTGCCTAAATTTGGGTCGGTCGCCTGCCCTTTGTAGTTGTTGCATTCCATTGCCTTCATTTATCAAATATCTTGTCGGCACCCAATTTTGCCCTCCTGTTCAATCGCTTTAATCGAGGTGACGATTTGTATGTACAAGTTGGAGTGGTGTCTGGCACATTGACTGGTTAGCCGTTTTGTGAAGTTACGAAATTATTCATTGTTTAAATCCAGCAATGGTGGCATTCCCTGATTCAAGGCACAGAACTACCAACACTCACCAGGGGAGAGATGTCGGCCCTCTTCATTAATCTCGGAGTCATGAGCTATCATCTATCTACATTTCTTCATAGCAAGCAATTATCTATCACCCAGACTACCGCACAATGTGCTGTAATCTTTCTCCCCTTGTAGATGTTTGAATTCTTAAATTTCGTCACTGAACACACCCAAGCGTAGAAATTATTTATATCGAGGGAATGAATGTCTGATAAGAAGGTAAATGGCCAAAAAGGAAACGAAGAAGGTACGTTTGTATAACAAATGCAAAGTCCCCATGAGTTCTAGTAAAGAACAAAGAGATCCGCAGATGTACTAGCCGTATAGAAAAGAAGGCAAAAGCAAGAAACTCAGGAATTGTGAGTAAATTCAGATTAGATGCAAATTCTGACCATCCAGAAACTGTAGCTTCGGCAGAATCTTCAGCAAAAATGACTTGAACTTTTCATTGGCGACTGCATTTCCTACAATATCTAATTGTGTCAACTCCAAACTTTTGAACACCATAAAAGCTTCCCAATAGTTTGTCACATCAGCATCTTCAGGGGGAAAAACATCATCGCTCCAGATAATTTCTCCATTATGGGACAGAGGAGAAGCAGAGCACGAGTAGCGTGTGGTGTCTATAGAATGTAACCCTATCTCATTGTGAGAAATATTCAGCACCTTCAAGGATTGCAGATATCTCAAAGGGTCCAACGAAGTGAAACTCCGCAGTTTGTTTCTTCCCAGGTTCAAGCAACGAAGAAGCTGCAAAGCCTCCAGTCCTGAAACAGAACAAGTGCAAAGCTTACTCTTTATTTTATTCTTTTTGCACTTTAATAAGATAAAGAAACCTGAATAGCCCAAACGATTTGAATTTTTGAACAGCTACAACATTTTGACCCAGTTTAACCTAAGCACGGGTACTGGCTCAGTAGTTAAACTCACACATGTGCCGAGTAAAGTGATCAACCACTGATTTGATGGGCGGAGAACTGTAAACAAAATGAATACACTCACCTGGCTCATGTAGATTGGAAAAGACAAGCAAGGGAAATGTTAACTTCAACCCCCCAAACCAACACCAACGAAAAGAAAAAGAAAGAAAGAAAGAAGAGAATAGAAAATACAAAGGTCAAAAAAGAAACTATAATATCTCACCTTCAACCGAATGAAGTTCGTTGTCACTAAGGTCTAGCATTTGAACCCATAACAGTTTATCAAATGATCCCATTCGAGATATTGACTGATTATTCAGACGTAGACATATGGGTCCATAAGCACCGGGCGAAGTGATGCCACTGTAGCAAAAGCAGTACCTCAACAGCATCTCCCTGCTGGAAAGCAGCTGCAGTATCACGTACAGAATTATAAAAATGTTAATCTCTTAGCTCATTTCATTCTCATTCACAGTAGCACAGAACAATGGGGTAATCCTCATTTACAGTCAAACAACAGTCTCATTGAAACTTGTGCACACCTCCCAAATGCCATTGCGAATTTCATATCATGTGAAAAAATTGAAATTTATAGCCTAATAATGTGCAAACAACAGCAGCCCTTCACAATCTCTCATAAATATGATATATTCTTGGGAAACACCAATTCATATGCCAGAAACAAGCTATACCCACCTTGGTTACACTTGAAAAAGCATGAGAATCCAAATAGTTGACAGGAGAAACTTTATCTCTTAGACTATAATAAATACCAACGAACTCCAGCTTCTTGCCTTTTGACTTTTGCAATGAACTATCACATAAGCAATGAGGCAACGACAGACACAAAAGTAGGTCATCCTTTCAAAACAACAGTCATTTCAAAGATACAAATGCATGTGCAGCCTCCCATTACTGAGACTGAAAAGACATGCTTTTCCTGGAAGATCTAATTCAAAGAAAGTGTAAATTACCTGTTGCAACAAAACTAAGCTTCTCTCATCCTTATAGTATTGATAGTGAGATGGATCCAATTTCATCAGCTCACTGTATAACCCAAGAACTTCTTCAGCATGGACAGTTTTCGTAGCATATGGAGATGACATTGCATCATGAGCCATCAACAATCTTGCCAGTGTGATTTTCCCAATTTTGCTGAAAAATGGAATAAGCATAATAGACAGATCATTAATTAACCAGAGATAGTCTGATCAGAGGTATAATTTTCCAGCTTTGGGTTCAGGTTTACCTATCTGAGATGGCCAACAAGTTTCTAATTTGACTTATCTCTTCAGCTATAGTTCCAATCTGCCAATCTGAAGTTGTTGGCTCATACTTATTGTCCACTGCAATTCCATCATAACAAAGACATGGAATGGTGACTTGCAAATGCGTTTCACAAGCACAAAACTTGTCCTCCTCCCATGCCACTTTCTCATCTTTAGAAGATTGGGTTTCCAATGGCTTTACACTTACTGTAAATGATAAATCAAAAGGAATACTAAGCTGTAGACCATTTGATGACATGATGCCCTGATGATGTCCAAGCTTGATCTCAACAGTATGGGGTGCTGAAGAATGATGATCTACACCAGATAAATCAAGATATCCTACCCAAACTTTAGAAGCTGGGGAATTCTGGAGTGACAATGGCTTCCATGTAACATCTTCATTCTGAACAAATGTAGATTGAATGGTAACTGTTGACGAGTTTACACCTTCAACATTCTGATTGAAATACAGGACAACAGGAAATCTTTCTAAAGCAACAGTAAACTCAGAGAATGAAGACAAAGGATGATCAGCAAGCGACACATTTCCTGACACAACGAGATCAGATCCAGGAACAGGCCAAGAAGATACGAGCAAAGGAGCCTTGACTTTGAATGTTTGATCAAGAAGCCAAAGATGGTAAAACCAACCGCTTTGATCGTCAGGGTCAGTATATAACGCATTGAGTACAAACTCATACTCCTTGCTTATGATATCTTGAGAAGATGACTCTTGTTCCTTTTTCTTCAGTATCTCTGACAACAGCATACTGCAAAAATCTCTTACCAGGTGAGAGATGAGGTCATGAGTTTGAAAAAATGCAATTAAAATCAACTTGCAATTGTATTTCTCCCTCTAATTTGCATAAAAGGCAGAGAAAATTTCACATGGTAGATGCACAGCAAGAAGAATAAACTGAGGGGTTAATTTTGAGGATCACATGTTTAAATAAATAAATAAATAAAGACGACCCTAATTAGTTGACATTCTTATAATTACCTAACTCATATGAAGTGCAAGGGAGTGACATGGTCCCTATCACAAAAGAAACGAATTCCTCAGAATTTTGGAGAGATAGTCAGCTAAAACAAGTGATCCCACCATTCATTATATTATAATTCCAGTAAAAGTCCATTATAAGTCCATAAATGACCTTCCTAGCAGTGTAATTGACAACAGTCAACATATGCTGCACGGAGACCTTACAAGCTTACCTACGATTATGCCAAGCAGAGTAATTACTGAAATTGTTTCCTATCAAATCTTCTGTATACTGCAGCTCATCCTCCACGGATCTGCCCAGCAGTGCTGCCACAAATCTGGCAATGCATTTCGAAAGAAGAGACAATAAGAGCAATGCACTTATCGTGATTTACATATCCTGCAGAATGAAATTTGCCACCTTCTGTAATTCCATGCATGGAAATTCCGAGGATCGGCCTTCTGAAACCGATCCAAAAGCCGTAATTCTTGATCTAAAGACGAGTGGCCTTTGCTCAACACCCATTTTCGATGATACCATGCTCCGTAAGATTTAAAGTTCTGTCTCAGCGCATTCTCGACCTACAAAAAACAATTCATACACATCCAAGTCATGCGCTGTCGAGGCATACCTGCAACTGTACCATAATCTGAGGAAAGCTAAAGAGGGTAGGAATACGTAGACTCCGCTCCTAGAGCTAGCAAGAGAAGACAATCTCATTGAAGATTGAGTAAGAGCCAAATTCTGCATTCCCGATTCCTAACAGCAGGCAAAACTCACAACCTCAGACGACCCCACATCGCATTCGAGAGGAGGAGAACCGGAAAGCTACGAATCGCTAAAGCATTATGCTGCGAATTAATCTCAAAATGCGAAATTTTGAGGCATCAACCTGAGTCTCGGAGCAGCAAAGAAAAACCCAGATGCGGGACAAGCAGCGGGACCAACTTCGGATCCTCTCGAAACATCCTAGAAAAGCTTAGAACAGCAGAGAACGCACCACTTTGAGTTCTTCGTCGAAGATGGATTTCACGGATCCCGGCGACGATCCGGACTCCCCGACGCGGTGCTCCACCGCAAGCTTCCTGTAATTCCAAGCGGTGTAGTACTCGGGGTTGATCTCCAGGAGCTTGGCGCTGGCGTCGAGCGCCTCCTCCGTGTATCTGCCACAGCAACATCACATCACCAATCGATCGATTCCGAGAAAAAAAAAAAAAAAACCCTAATCGCGCGACGGTTTCGATCTCGCAAGTGAAAAATGAGAATTCAGCGAGGGAGAGAGAGAAGAAGAAGAAGAAGAAGAGTACATGCGGCTGTGGTGATACGAGAGGAACTGGGATTGAAGAGCTCGCAGCTTCTGAGCTTTGGCGGCGGACGCCGCCGCGTCCTCCGGCTTCGGCGCCGTCCGAGGCCGGCCGTGCATCTTTTCCGGCGGGCGGCGAGATGACGGCGGCGGCGGGAAATGTGAACGGAGAGAGGGGGCTTAAGGATTAAGGAAGCTGTTGGAACTTGAATCCGAGTGTCTTCTGACGGGACCCGTCAAAAATGGGTCCATTTATTGAATAATCCCAAAAACATTTAAATGAATTATGCTAAATTTCGTGGATCTATATAATAGATTTACGAAATAAAGATGCTTTATAAACTCATTCATAACCTATTAAACCCATTTCAATTTAATACTTGAACTTCTTCGGTAGCTCGAAATAAGCTAATGCGGCGCCCTCATGAGCTTGATCACCACTATTCTCGTCTATTGTTGCCTCTCGACCAATCTCTTCTCCTCTCCTCCTAGTGCCACGGCCATCACTATCAGGGTGGATGCAGCTTGTCTCGCAGGTATTTGGAGGGTGAGGTCGGAGATCTCTGTCATACAGGTAACTAAAAATGAAACAACCAAAAAAAAATTCGCTCACGTCTCGAGTAAATTCTAAAAAAGACTTTGGGATAGTGATAAATGTTCTAATGTATATGCAAGATATATTAGAAGTTCTAAAAAATGAGGAACTTATTTTGACAAGTAAGTTTTTGGACTGAACAAGATCTCCAACCGCTCATCCCAAATTTCATGAAACTACATCTAAGGCTCTGTTTGGCAACATGCCAAACAAATTCCCGATTTTTTGTTCCAAGAATCGGTTTGGGACGACGCGTTTGGTAAAATTTTTGTTCCCGAACAATTTTGTTCTCAAAATCTCATTTGAGAATAAAAAAAAAATTGATTCTGCGTCCGAGGATCGAAAAAGAATCAACATAATAAAACCCTTTTTCTTTCCTTCGGCCATCCCACGACCTTCGCCCGCCCGCCCGTCCCGCCGCCACCCGCCGTCCGCCCGCCGCCTTCCCGCCGCCGGCCGTCGGTCCGGCGAGCTCGCGGAGGCTCGCCCGCCCACGGCGAGCCTCGCCGGGCCGGGCGAGGCTCGCCCGGCCACCGGCCGGGCTCGCCTAGCTCGACCGGTGGCCAGCAAGCCTCGCCCGCCTCGGCAAGGCTCGCTTGTCCACCGGCGAGGCTCGCTCGGCCACCGGCCGAGCTCGCTAGCTCGACCGGTGGCCGCGGGCCTCACCCAACCCGGCGAGGCTCGCCCGGCCCCGGCGAGGCCCGCTTGTCCACCGGCGAGGCTTGGCCATCGAGGGCCGCCCTCGCCGAGGGCCTGATGCTCTGGTGAGGTCGCCGGCCATAAGAAGAAGAAGAAAAATAGGAGAAAAAGGAAAAAAGAAAAGAAAAAATGAAAAAAGAAAAGGAAAAAAGGAAAAAAAGAAAAGAAAAAAAGGAAAAAAGTAGAAAAAATAATTTGGAACAATCAATAAACACGTTATCAAACGCAATTCTATTTTAGAATCGAAATTTTAGACGCTTACCAAATACGTGTTTTTACTCGAATCGCCGGAAAAAATAAAAATAATAATTTCTTGTCGAAATCGCTTTAGGGAACGTAACCGTTACCAAACGCGCCTTAAGTCCACCAAAAAAAAAAAAAAAACAAGTACTCTATTCCTAAACCCATGGAGGTAGCTCTTTGCTTGGATATTCACATATTCGGACAGATAATCATGGCAGATGGGACTCAACAATCTTCCCAATTTTTCTTTTATGTCTGCAAAGATGCACCTCTGCTTCCAACTCCATTTCAAGAAATACCCCACTTTGAGTTCAGTCACGGAACTCATGCGCGGCATAGACTAGCCCAAGCATTTCTTTCAGACGAACGTGAACTCCCGAATCTTATATCAAGTAATGAGTACTGAGAAGCTACAGCAAATGCAAAAAGTCCGGAAGCGCTAAAGCAAGTGCAATTTCCGAGGAGGTCCTCAAATCGATCCAATCAAATCAGTGTCTTGATGAAGAGATGATTGAACTGATGCAGTATATCGACAGGGTTCCTTGCCCTGCAAATGTATGCTCGCAAAGGCATCTCCGCATTTCATCCCCCGAAGTTCCACATTATCTCAAAACATATCAAGTGCGAAAGGGAAAAATACTTCATCCAAGCCCCTACTCTACTAAGGGAGGCAAGCTAAGTTGATTCTGCAGTTACCTAAACAGAACCATTCTGCATAAAGTAAACTCTGTATGATTCATGCTTCAGAATATGAGCTTAAAACCAACAGAAGGCACTCACAGAGGTTCCATTCTCTTAACCTATTAAAATGATCAATCGAAAGATATTTAATCATTTGTTGTTCTTAGATGTACCTAAAAGACTTCCATGATAAAGGTCGTAACAACTTTCTAAAAGTGCAGCACCAAAAGGGTTAGAAGACAAGTACCATGCTGGTGTAACGTCCCGAGGTTTCAAAACATAATGTTGCGAGGAATTATCCAAGATAATTGGGTGAGTTTAGAAACGTCTAAGGATCTTTCTTGACTACTCTAGAAATATTCTTAATGATAATATGGGAAATGTACACAAGGGCATTCTAAAGTATTCTTTAGGGTTAAAACAGAAAATATACCTGCATTCTAGAGATTTCTCATCAATCTCTACTGTCAAATTGAGTTGGAGGTCCACGGTTGTAATTAGAGAAGTTTTCTGTTGTATAAATAGGGTAGCTCCCTCATTTGTATTCATTCAAAACTATAAGCAAATCCGATTCCCCAAAAAGTTGAACAAGTTGCAAAATTAGTTTGTTCTCAATAAATAAGGATCTAAAGTGTCATTATTTTTCAAATAAGAGTCCTAGTGGACCTTGTTTTAAATAATGGTTTAAATGTTCTCATTGTCTGAAATAAAAATTCGAAGTGAATCTTATTTTAAATAACGATCTAAAATGGTTATATTATTCTCAAAAAAATGCTTGACCTTGTCAGTTGGTCAATGACATTTTCGTCATGAATTTTTTATTTTATGTTCTTTCCTTTATCTTTCTTTCTTTTTTTCCTTTCTATAAAAAACACAAACTAAAAAAAAAGGCTAATTTTTTTAGAATAATAATTAAAAAAAAACCTAGATGGGAGAGCTGGGGCCACCTTTCTGCTAGCGGCCACAGTCGAGGGAGGGCAGCCCTTCTTGCCTATATCTATTTTTTTTCTTTTTTTAGTTTTTAGATTTTTTTTATCTTTTTGAGTTTCTTATTTTTAAAAAAACGAGAAAGGAAAGAAAAACATAAAGGACGAAAATGCCCTTGACTAGCCGATGAGGTTAGGTCATTGTTTGAAACTAATATGGCAATTTCGGACTCTTATTTGAAATAGGGTTCATTTCAAGTTCTTATTTAAAAAATAAAAAATAAAGTCATTTTTGGCCTTTTTTGAAAGAATATTCATTTTAGATTCTTATTTGAGAAAATGAGCACACTTGAAGCCCTATTTGAAATTTTCCCAAGATAATTGTCGAAGTTACCAAGACTACAACTAGTTTGACTGGTTTGATTCCACCCCGAGTTTGTTAGCATAAGGGATCTAGCTAACGAATGCGTATAACTTGAGTGTTCTCAACTGTGACTTTAGCTCATGAAAAAGTTTTGCCTTTTGCATTTCCAAATATCTTATCGCAATGCTTAGTTTAACAGCTCTCTTCCTTAAATTTCTTATATGTGAGTCCTCTCTGCAATCAACCTCTTTATCAAACAATAAACACCTTTAAAAATTCAATAAGAGTCAAGCTTAGGGCGGAAACAAGTTTAAGGTGGTGTCTAGTATCTGTAGATTGTTCTTGTGTGAATATTGTGAGTAAGACTGATTAAAAGAAAATCCTATAGCCAGGAAAACTAAATCAACCAGCTCACCAATCTGTGACGTTAAGTAAATGCACAACTCACATCATCAAATATCATCAAATAGTGAAAACAGAGACTCATGTCTCATTCAGCAAACACAAGACACGTAACCCGAAGCTTTCAATTCGATTTGTGGGTGCTCTTCAATAGCAAAAACAGAGACTCAAAGTCTTATGCACCAACTTTTATTGCTCTTAAGTGGCAAAAACAGAGACTAGAGTCCGACCCAAACTTTTGATTTGATCTTGTGGGTGGCTCACCTCCAGAATGCTGGCAAGCAAAAGGCGAAAGAAAAGTTTCCTTTTGAGCTAATTTGGAACATTCTAGAACTCTCTACTTTGTACAAGCATGTCTCTTCACGTTTGTGTTCTTGGCATAGATGTGGGACATTAATGTGCAATTTGAACTGGGAGAAGGCCAGAAACACACCGCTGTTTGAGCTTGGGCTTTCGGACGCATTGCAAATCCCAACACATAAGCCCATCAGACCCAATATCTATATCTATATAAACTATATTATAATTGTTTCCAATATGTTGTTGCATATTCATGCATGGGTCAAAGTGATCCATAACCTTTCAAAATTATTATTGGAGACTTTAATTCTCATAGTACTTTCTTCTAACGCAGGGCAAATTTTTATGAGACTTTAATTCTCAAAGTACTTTCTTCTATTGGAGGGCATATTTTTATGAATCTATTGGTGATTGAAAACGAACTTCCTTAGTGGTAATAAGTAGTAGACTGTGAGGGATGTGACGATGGTAGTGCAAAACATAAATGCATCCTTGTGGTAACTCGCCAAGAGCACCCTTGGAGCTATTGTAAATTTGCAAATAATTATATATCTTTTCTTTCACTCTTACACAAAGAATAAGAAAACAAACATATTGTAAATATCAGTTATTAAAAAAAGTCCCGTGAGGATACTTATTAACTATACTTAACAAGGAAACATTTTGACTTTCAATATACTAATCATATATAACACGAGAAAAAGTGCATTGGAAATAAAAAGATAAATTAACATGTTCAAGTTTCTTGGAGCACTTTTTAACGAAGTTGAAAAAAAGAAGAAGAGAGAGAACATATTAATAGGATTTGCGTACGAGTCTATTCTAACTTCCAACAAATTCCTAGAATTTGAGGACAAGATGTGATTGTAGCTCTTCCTACTTCTCTAGATATGATCACAGACCCCGAGGCTCAAGATGGAAGTACTAGAGTAGTGGGCATGGGCAGGGTGCAAGCGAAGCGTGTCGTTTATGGGGAAAAGGAAGTTGCCGCTAGTCGCTTCTTTCTTGGACTACCAGCACAAATCCAAGTAGTTTGAATTGATTGGAGTTGTGTCGGCTTCGACAGTTGATGAGACAACTTTCTATTCTCGATCCATTGGAAACGTGTTAATCCTAACTTAAACCATAAATATAAGCCTAGTTGTGGGAAGAAAAAACATATCTAGTAATGATGTCCCTTTTGCTTTTATGTTCGTTTCAATCCTTGATAGTAGAATAGTTTCCAATCGTGATCACTTTGTCAACATAAGTTAGCAGTTTAGTGCTAGTAACTTTATTATCGACTTAATACTCTTCAAAACATATCAAGTAGTAAATGCATAACCTAATATCAAAGACTCTCTCAAAGAAGCTAGCAATTACAAGAGCTCTCTTGTTTAAGTAGGAAAGTTCAAAATCATGCTCCAACGTATTTTTAAGAAAATATGCAGAGTTAGGTGCAATCCACATCTAATACGATTATATTTTGGAATGTCACAAAGGCTCATATGCTTGAGTAGGGATTTGGGCATTTTGAGCCAAGATTCGACGGCTTAGGCTACTTAGCTGTAACCAAAAAATTGTCTAAAAAATCCTAAATTTATTGTATTTTTACCAATTCAATTCTAATTTTATCAATTAAGTCTGAAATGTTCTCATGCTTTGCCAATTGAATTTATTAGGCCAATTTTGACCAGAAATCCGGTGAGGAACTCTAAAAGTTATGGCGCTCTTCCTTCACCTTCAATGCTTTGTGCCCCAAGTTGTCCTGAGTATTAATGATTAAATTACCATGGCGATCAAGCATCCCATCACCACATCTATGAAAGATGAATTCGCACTGAATTGGATGAACCAATTCCGGCTAGCAAGAGCCCTACAATAAGAAAGTGTGAACGAACTCAATGAAGGTGAACTTGTTATAAGGGTCCCTCTACTTCCAGTTACTCGCCTCTGAAAATCCAAGATAATGTTTCATTATTTCTTGCACCATGATCTAAGTTTTGTCAATTATGACGTGCACAGTTTGTATACTGTGCCTGCTGTGCACCGAGCCAATAGTGTCAATGAAAGGTACGGTTCACCGGTCTGATCCACACTTCCAACCAATTGGCCACAAGGACCATTAAAGTTAGGTTTGCAGAATGGGCCACACTGGCACTGTATCATAAATTCTAGGATGGTAAAGACGAGAAAACGAGATGGTGAAGGTAAAGGAGTCCCTTTCTATAAGAAAGAGAGAGGCTTTGGTCTCGCCACATGGGGGAGGCGCACATAAATGAGAGAGCATGACCGTTGCACCAAGCAAAGGCAAGGACGGATCCAGCTGATCCGACTTTTCTCCATGTCGCATCGACGCAGTTACCAAAAAGAGGGAGGTGCACGCGCTTAGCTGCCAACGACCCTCGATTAATGGCGGTCATACTTCTACGGGAGACCGAGCAGTGATCTCTGTGGGGATTATCCTACAACGATTGCGAAAGTGGTTGGCCGGTAGTCGCTCACGTTGCAAGCTCATTGCCACTCTCTTTCTCTCTCTCCCTCCATACGAAGTGACTGCCAAGAAAGTGCACATCCACGTCTGAATAGTACCCGGCTTAAGAAGCTGACCACATCCATCTCAATCGTTTATGTCGGGGAAAACGAAGAACCATCGATCCGCACCATCTGATTAGGAACACGTCGAAAGCTATTGAGCTATGTCGATGCCGTGGCGAGCAAGCAATAAATTCCGTCATGATCTGTTCGCTTGTGTTCGTTATTGGTGCATTTTGGTCAAGTGAATGACGATGAAGGAGCAGCTTCCATGGTGCTTTGGAACGATAAAAAGTAATTCAATCAACGGTTCCCACGGCCTGCGGCTAGACACCTGAGATTGCTTCTCCTATTATTATCCTTATATTCGATAAGGGGGACCTTCACTTTGACGTTAGCTAAAGAGAAAACGTATGTATTACTTCGTGAACTTCCAGCTTCACTTTTCCCTTATCAAATGCATTTTCCACATTTCAAACCTACAATTAATATCCTCACTTTTTATTATAGATATCGAGTTGCATCTCTCACCTATATATAATTTACTGAATTGCAATTTTATTTCCCAAACTAACCAATCCCCAAAAAACCCAACACTGACACACGCACACACACTCTATGGGATAATAGCCATAAAAGTCCAAAACCTATTGTACGAATGTCAATCATTTCTAATTTTTTAAATTTAGCCAATTTAATTCCATACATTTTGACAATTTATCAATATAATTATTTTGGCCAATTTTAAATGAAAATCGCTATGTGAAAGTTTAGTCAATATTTACCGTTGTATGTGACTCTATTGACATTGATGTGATTAATTTTTGTAATTCTTTTTAAAATTTTCCTAATTTTTTCTCTCTCTTTTTCTTTTTCCATTTTTTCTTTTCTCCCTATTCACTTCACCAGTCGCCGGCCACAAGTGAAGATATCTCAACCTTGATGACCAGTGGAGGGAAATAGAAAGAAAAAAGAAGAAGAAAGAAATTAGTTGGTCATGCCATGTAGGACAACTAATTTTCATGTCAGCGATTTCCAACCAAAATTAGCTGAAATGACTATATTAGCAAATCGTCAAAAAATTTAGCATTAACTTGCCCAAATAGAAAAAGTATAGAATTGAATTGTAATCTATTAAAATATTTAAAACTTTTTTGGTAATACTCCTTGCACTCTCCGCCCCCTTCCAAGAGGCTTGTTCAAGCTAAACCATTAGTCTTCCCTTGTCCACCGTGTGTGCTGCCGTTGCTACTTCCGAGGTTGTTACTGGCATTAAATCTAAGCTTGATGGCAATCACCATGCCAACTCAAGACTAAATTGATGTCAAACAACCTCAACCTAGTAGCCATGGCCAAGCTTTGCTACAAATCTTGCTTGGCTTGCGAGCCTATTGCGGAGGCTCAATGCAAGCTGTGGCCCTCGCGCCATCAAGGTCGACCTCATAGAGTCTTGACAGTTGCAAGCCGTGGACTCAAGTCGAGGTCGCCTAGCCTTGCTGTCATGAGTCATGACCGATCTCACCACATCTAGAGATAGGGAGAGGGGCACGGGCTACAACTAAGGCAAGGGTGTCATCATCACCATCAAGGTCGGGTTGGGACATCAAGCGATGGCCTAACATTGTACAAGGGGCTCTCAATCGTTTGTACTGCTATGTGAAAGGAGAGAGAAAGGGTCAGGAGAGAAAGTGGGAGAGAGTTTTGCGTGAATGAGCGCAAATGGGTCTTTCTAGGCTCGGGAGATGCAAAATGTAAGTTTTGAAATGTGAGGAGGGTATTAGATATGGAAAGCAAAATTTTCAGAATATTTAAGTATCAAATTGGGTGTCTATCTAATAACTTAAGGGTGCGTTTGGATAGTATTCGGGATAGGATATGATTTATCCTATCCCACATTTGATGCTTGCTCATGATATGATAAAGTCAGATATAAGAGGGATATAAGCCGGCTAAAATTATCCCATGGGAGAGGTGAGATAGAGGTGGATAAGATTTATATTGTCCATAATAAGAAAGTTATTTTTTCTCAAATAACAAACTTATTAAATTAAAAAAATTAAAATCATATTTCAATATAAATAATATTTGAATTCTAATTTAAGAATTTAAGAATTATTTTTAATTTAATCTTATTTTAATTTATATATTCAACTTTAATTCTATCTCATGATAAACATTCAATCTATAAATTATATATGTATATTTATTATATACTTTAGGTATTTTTGTATTTTAGGTATGTTAGTACAATTTACTATTTGATAAAATTTTATTGAAGAATGATGAAAGGGGAAAAAAGAAATAATAAAGAAAATAATTTAAAAAAGAGGAAAAATAAAATAAAAATAAATTAAGGAATAGTGTCACGAGAGATTTTCACCACCTCCATTTATGAACTTTTAGGTTCATTATCAATGATATGACATTTATATTAAAAAAATGTACATGAAACGAAGTGAATATTTCCAATTTTGATAATGTGATTCACCAAACAATGAATATGATATAGAAAAATTCCAGGATTTCATATTCTATTTTATCAAGTCCTATCCTGGTTAGAAATTTGAACAACCAAACGTAACCTAAGGGTATGTCTAAAAAGATTTCACTTTTTACTTTTTGCTCAATGTAGCAATTGATGCACTTTGATTTTTCCTTAATCCCAAACACTCGAAACTTTCACAATATATTAATATTGGCACATAAAGAATTTGCATATAACATTTCACATTTTCTTTAAATTTAGATAATATCTACAATTTTGGCAAGAAAACAAGGAAATTGCTTATTGCTGTTTAAAAAGCTTAACTAAACAAGCACTAAGCTATTAGAATTGTTTATAGTAGTCTTACAAAATTTTTAGTGGTATCATAGTAGGAGGTCCTAGGTTTAAATCTTTATAAACCCCTAATTGCATCCATCAACAAATTTCCATGGTTTAGTTTAAAACCAAAATCCTGCCAATGTGTGAGGGAGAGTGTAAGATATTTAAATAGATCTTATTATCGAGTTTCTTCAAAAATATTTGTTAGATATACTTTACTTGGTATATTTCAATTTTCTAAACCTCTAGTTGTATCCATCAACAAATTTCCATGGTTTAGTTTTAAACCAAAATCCTGCCAAAGGGAGAGTATAAGATATTTAAATAGGTCTTATTATCAAGTGTCTTTGAACATATTTGTTAGATATACTTGACTTGATATATTTCAATTTTCAAGTATCGATTATACATAATAAGAGAGTAATTAGCGTCTAAAATATTACAAAGATTCTTTAATCGATTGCTTAACAAATGCCTTTGGAGCACTCTTTAACAAAATTCATTTAAATATTTTACCCTACTAAACTTTCACATATGTTTTAGAAATTCGATGATGCCTTAATTTTTATCTATACCTTAGTAAATCCACCCTTCCAATCGGATTAAAGACATAATTCATGATATTATTACACACTTTCACTTTTTCTAGTGTTACATACTAAAAACCTTTAAAAATGGTCTTACATAGGGTTACATATAATTCATTCATAATTTTGGATAATAATTTGAATTTTGATGGAAAAGTAAAACAAAAAGAAAAATGCTTTTGACTTTTCAGAAGTCTAGACAAATTAACTCTCGCTCGTCAAATGACCGGATAAGAAGAAAATGACTTATTGTATATCAAATCAGAGTAGTTAGAGAGAGAGAAATTAAAAGAAACCACCATTCATTACATAATCATACCTTTGGAGCGAAGTGCTGTAAAAGTTAGCGGCAAGGTCGCGCCGTTTCTCTTTCTTATGCAAGAAAGCAAACAAAGATGACCATAAAATCGTCTCTTCAATGTCCCTTTCTGTCCGCATCTCTTTAACCCTCATATGTAGACGAAGTCCTAAGAACAGCCTTCCTATGAAGTAAAAAAATCGAGCACCTCTCTCTCTCTCTCTCTCTCTCTCTCTCTCTCTCTCTCTATGTGCGCGCACAAAAATGGTTGCATCGGACGTGAAGAGCCCCGTGCACAGCGTGAAGCTGTCGTCGGTCGCGCCGGCTAAGGTGACGGGTAACAACACGGAGCATAATCTGAGAAGCATGGACCTGGCGATGAAGCTCCACTACCTCAGGGGGCTCTACTTCTTCAGGAGCGACGCCGTCCAGGGGCTCACCATCTTCGACCTCAAGCAGGCAATGGCCCAGACGCAGGAGCTCTACCCCACAGCGTCCGGCAGGATCAGGCGGTCCGAGAGTGAGAGGCCCTTCATCAAGTGCAACGACAGTGGGGTCCGCATCGTTGAGGCCCGGTGCGATCGGTCGCTCGACGAGTGGCTAGTGGCGACCAAGGAGGAGGATGGTGGCTGGGAGCTCCAGGACTTGCTGGTCCATTCTCAGGTTCTTGGCCCCGATCTTGGCTTCTCTCCCCTGATTTACGTTCAGGTAACTTTGCGCCCGTCTTCTATTTTAAAACCGTATCTATCTCATGTCGATGATTGATACCTTAGATTGAATTCGTGCAATCCACTTCATACCGTGGAGCACGTCGATCTGGCCCACCAATCGTTACTTTCATTCTGTAACATATTATTTGTGAGCTTACCTTAATCTAGGTTGGTCAGCCATTGCACCGAACAGTCCATCTTCCAAGTTTTCTCACAGTTTGAATAGTTTGATGGACCAAGAGATAGACTTTTAGCTGATAACTGGTCAAACGAACTCCGATGACGAGAGACAGTTTTTGCTGATACCTCATCAAAGGCAGAGATGCTTTAGCAGTTCTGACCTCGTACTGTTGTACAGTTGTCAGCGCGAACTCTACCTCTTCCATGAAATGCCACCATTAATAGGATTCGGTCATCATAGTGTTTCCACAAGAAATTAAGATTTCATTTATTTCGCGAAAAATTAATTACTTAAAATATATATTTTTTTAGAAATAATCGTTTATATTACTTAGCATACATAGATTATGCGATGTCAACGCTAGCGGGCCAACCCAATTTAATTAGATGAACTGAATTAGCATAAATATGAAATTTTAGAACTCAATTAACTCAAAAAAAGAGTTAATAATGAATTGGCATAGTTACAATAGGTATAAGACTTTTTTTATTACATTCCCCATGGGATTGGGTCATCATAGTATTTTGATAGGAAATCATGGCTTCATTTGTTTTGCAAAAAATAAATGATTTAGAAAATATTTTCCTAAAAATAATTGCTTATATCATTTAGAATAATTAGCCACTGAAAAATAATTTTTATTACCGAAGACAATTTTTATCTAAATATTTTCCTAGACAATTAAAATGTTTTTCGTTTAATCATTTTAGTAAGTGATACAAGTTCATTTTCGCAAAATGAACGGGTCATCTGCTTATCTAATTTGACATATTAATTAATCGACATAATCATGAATCAGATCAAAAGGGGTTAGAGGAAAAATACAGTTGCCAGGAGACATGGCAAAGAAACATAAACTTAGACGACAGTTATTACTTTCTGTTGAGTTCTTGTTTTTTCTATCCATCATCAATAATCAGCAACTATTTTTCATTAAAATGGCATGGAGCTCCATGTCTTGCCAATCAAAGCTATGGAAGGGAAGCGATCGCAGAAGTAGGTTACTATCGAGGCCTTAAATGTGGACGGATGGTCCTGCAACTTGTTATTGTCAAAACAACATAGCAAGTTCTCATTTATGACCCCTTTTTTTAAGTGTTACCTAAACAACTGTCGGCCCATAAATGAACTTTTCGAGATAAACAAGAAAGAAAAAGCTTTAAACCCAAAATCGGTCATGGGTACCCCAGCATTCTACCACCGATTCATTGCTCTAGTGCTTCAATAGGAAATAGGAAGTGCTATCAACATGGTACCTCCTAGCCAAGGATGTGTGCTCGGTTCTTGTCGAGGAGCGCTCTCGAGCATTCATTAGGGAGGACACATTCCCCCCATTAGTTGTCCGATTAGACATTCATCCTATTCGGTGTTGCAACGTAAACTTCCCATGAAGAACAGGGAAATTTTTCCGCTTTTGTTTACTTGTTTGTGTTTTGTTTGTTCAAATAGAAGATTAGAAGGGACAGAAGGGAGAAGAAATGAAGGTTCTTGCTTTATCAATCGGCATACATTTCCTTCTTCGTTTTATGTGGTTTGGGAACGAATTATCTTTCCCTTTGCTTCTTCAGAAAAGTTTAGAGACGGGTTTGTTGACGTAACAGATGTGTGATTGTTTTGTTTTTCTTGGAGTCACAGTTCACTTGGTTCGCATGCGGAGGAATCTGCGTGAGTCTGAGCTGGGCTCATGTCCTCGGAGATGCATTCGCAGCTTCCTCCTTCATCAACATGTTCGGCACTATCATGGCCGGTCATGCGCCGCCCAAGTCCCTCCATGCGCCAATTCCCGAAAGGCCCAAATTCGCTGCTGAGTCGAGGCTTGACACGGCGCCATCGACCATTAAAAGGGTCGACCCGGTTGGGGACTGCTGGTTAGTCGTCAATAGCTGTAAGTTGGAAACCTACTCCATTCACGTCACCTCGCAACAACTCGATCACATCACGGGCAAATACGGATTGCTCGGTGAATCTAAAACATCGCATTTCGAACTACTGTCCGCTTTGATTTGGAAATCCTTGTCAAAGATAAGGGGAGACGGTGGGCCGAAGGTTGTAACCATGTGTGAGAACAATGTCCATAGAGAACTGAATCAATTACCCTCAAATGGCATGGATTTGAGCAGGGCCGAAGTGAATTTCTCAGCGGCAGAAGCGGAAGTATCTGATCTCGCGAGGCTGATCACCGAGGCGGTGAATGAGAATGGCTTGATTGAAGAAATGGTGGAGAGAGATGATGGGAAGCTGGACTTCATTGCATATGGGGCAAACTTGACATTTGTGAATCTAGAGGGTGCAGATGTATATGGGCTAGAGTTGAAGGGCCAGAAGCCAATTTTTGCAAGTTACGCGATGAGTGGGGTTGGAGATGAAGGGGTGGTGCTGATCCTTCCAGGACCAGGAAATGGGAATGAGAAGAGTGTTGGGTTTGGAAGGACAGTGACGATGGTCCTACCCCAGGCTCAAATGGCAGAGCTCAGGAAGGAGATCAATGAAACGTGGGGACTTTTGCCCTAATGATAGGGCGACAGCTTTTGAAACAACACAGAGACTCGCTTTGCGGGCAACAACGTGTGACAAAATTCATCTTAGCGCAAAAATATATGTGGATTTGTGTTTTCCTTAATAAAGTTATGATGAAAGTTGACACATATTCTTGATGTCCTTTAGAAAGCGCCCTTAAGGAAAATAAACATGTAATAGAACGTCTTATAGTGGTAATACATCAAATCGTGTGTGGCTCTAATATAATTTTTGAGTCTACCACTTGATTAGCTAGCTTTCAGGATGAGCCCTCGAAGGAATTAGTGTTTGCACAATTTGATTTATATATAGTAACTGGTAAGTAGATTTGTTTTTATAAGACAAGAATTATTTTAGTCTCTCTTTTTTGGAATGCTAGTTTTTAGTATTACATATAATTTATATTTCAAGAGTTTCTTCCGGTTCAAGTAATCCAATGAGAAACATTTCTCTCTATGTCAGTGAATTAAATTTGTGACAAGAAATTGAGAAGATTTTATGAATCCAGTAAGAAAGATTTCTTTTATATGAAAAAATCTAGTCGAAATCAAGAACGGACAAAAAAATGCTTTTATTAGCATTTCTCCATCATAAATCATCTTGTTTCCATGTTTCTGAGCTTGACAGGAAAACTAATGGTGTCTGAATATTGCTATTTTATCCCGATTTCAGACTGTTCCATCACATGTGATATAGCTAGAATAAGTACCTAGAGGGAGGGTGAATAGGTATATAAAAGATTTTTCTCGATAATTGCGCAATACTAGACAGATGATAGATTTGAGACAAACAATAATCAAAGTAAAACTGAGAGAAGGGAAGAGGAAATTGAACACGTAGTTTATAGTGGTTCGGCTTATTTCAAGCCTACGTCCACTTTTTCGCACCGACCTTATTGGCTGGATTCCACTATGAACAAAGAGATGTTACGGTGTTATTCTTCCTTGATTTCTTAGTGTAGATGATCTACCACACTAGCTCAATGTATCACTAAGTATAAACACTCTTTGTGAATACAACTTCGCTCAAAATGTATCGACTAATAATCAAGGTGCTTCAGACTCTGGAATTTTTCTATCGATCATATACTAAAGTAACTAGAACGTCTTCCTTTTATACTCCTTTATGCCATCATACCCGTTGGCACTTTCCAAAGGAATTCCTCCAATCTACCCGTTGGACGGAATCAATCAAGAAGATCATTCGAGCTATTAAAGGAACCTGATGATAGCCCATCAATCTTGTTTGCCCATACAATCAGGACCTTGGTTTCCAAGAATAGAACCTTCCAAGATTATTTCGTCGATTATCGGATCTTCAAACGATCTTGATTATGAATAAAAGAATCCGTTATATCTATCTAGCCAAGAGATCTTCTCCATAGGATAGGACTAAATCCTCAACCAAATACTTTAGCTCTGGATTGCCTTCGTCACTGGATTAGAAAAACTGTCAATGAGAATAGTCTTGAGTCTTGAGTCTTGAGTGCTGAGTCCGGTGATCGAAAGTCTTTCAAACTCTAAACAAAGATTTGCAATTTCCGACTAGATCGATAGAAATGTTTTGTCGACTTCAAAATATTCTGGAAAGATTTCTCCAACAATCTCCCCCTTTTTGATGGTGACAAAACTTTCCTGTAAATTTGAACAACTTTGATCTGCAAAACATTACTCAAGCAATATGGCTATCTATCTCAAAAAGATTAATAAAATCAACCAGATTCTGCATCCACAGAAAATCGGTTAGTCTTTCATGAGTAAAACCATACAACAATACTTGATATAAATGCAAACAACCAAGCATCAAAATCCACACCCAAGTCAGTCATCAAATTCAAGTTCACACCCAAGTCATACTCAAAAACAAATATTCAACCACACAAAAGAAATTTAAAGTCAAAGTTTTTAAAGAGTTCAAATTGCAATTCTCCCCCTTTTTGTCATCATTAAAAAGGTGAGAAAAGAGTCAAGACTGCTTGGGAATGCGCACAATCTAGAAATCTCTCATTGATTGTACGATGCTTTCCAGCCTCTTCAAGTCTTCCCGTAGATGAGCCACCTCTTCTCCTTTGGCATTGGTTTGAATTTGAAGAGCGAGGTCTTTCATTTGATCCGCCTAGGTAACGAAAGATACTTGTCCAGCATTCTTCGAACTTGAAGTTCGCAGTCCGAGCATAAATTTGACCCCGCATTTCCGGAAGAACATCAAGGATACGACGAAAATATGCTGTGTTGTCCGTCTGTGTGCTCGCATTTGCTTTCTCGGATGGAGTGAAGGCAGACGATGGAACTTCGTTATAATCGAACAGATTTGGTGTTGATGTGTCATGTCCTTCTTCAGGCATTTGAGAAGCCTGAAAATCTTCTGGATTTGCTGGTGAGCGACTAACACCTTCATTGTTGACAGCATGTGGTGTGGTCTTTCCTTGCTCGCCATCTCCCCCTGTCTCTAGGACCTCAATTGGGGAAGAGTGATGGTCATGCTCTTCAGCGTCTTGATTCCCTTTCTCTCCGGCTTCATCTGCAGACTTTTCTTTCACTGCTTCTCCTCCTTCTTCAGCTTCTTTCTCTTTGTCTTCTTTCTCTTTCTCTTGCTGCTCCTCTGCTTCTCTGTTCTTTGCTTGCCCCTTTTCTTCTCTCTGTTCTTTTTCCTCTGCTTCTTTTCCTTTCTTCTCTCATTCTGTTGATTCAAGTACAGAACGTCTGGTCCTTTTCAATGCAGAAATAGTGAGATCTTCCTCTTCTTCTTCATCCTCCAAGATAAGAGTTCTTTTCTTTTTGGATGGAACACTCATGGGCTCCTTCCCTTTTCTCTTAGATGCAGAAGATGCTGGAGTTTTCACTTTGAACTTCTCCATTGCCTTATCAAGCTCTTTCAAACGCATTTTTGTCAGCATTTTCAAATCCACCACCATTTTGTCACATGGTCGAACACAAAGAGTATGTGGAGGTTCAATGTTCAAATGTCTGAAGATCTTGGTCACAAGACCTGGGTAAGGCAATTGGCCCTTGTCCTTCACCATTGCTCCGTACATGTGAAAGAGAATGGTGTGAGGAAGAGAGAACTTCTTCCCTGAATTGATCGCATACATCAATTTCACCTCGGAGTTAGACACATCAGTCTTGGATGTAGACTTTGGCTTGATACAGTTGATCACAATTTTGTGAAGCAAAATGTTGATGGCATGCAATCTTGTGTAGGTAATTCTTCCCTCTATATTCCTGTCTTTGACAAGCTCCAGTGTAGCACGAGCAATCGAAACTTTGATCGGTTGATAGCGTCCTCTTTCAACTCCAATTATATCTGCCAACATATCCACATCTACCACATAGTTGTGGTCTCGAACACTGAAGGATATTCTATTCGCATCTAAAAAGCTAAGATTCGAATAGAAGTATGCCGTCAATTGCGCATAACCGTCGGTAGTATCGGAGCAAAATTGCTCAAGTTGAAGCAGATTGAACTTCTCCCTTAAGTTCACATTAATTGTGTGACATCCTGAAATTCGACCCCGTTTCGATAAAGTGAAATGGGCATTTCGTCGACGTGTTTACGGTCCTTTTTCTCTGAGCTGATCACTCATGAGTTAACTAACCTATTGAGTGAAGCCGTTAAGGGACGTATCTGCAGTAAAATCCCTAAAAGCTACTCAATTTGTTGGATTGGACTAAAATCACGTCTGATCGATCTTTAACCACGAAATTGAACTCGATTTCGGGAATCGAATTTTAAGCGCGTCATAATTCTTATTTTTAGGATCCTGTCTCATCGCTCATCAATTTATTGATGAGTCCGAAATTTCAAGAAAGAAATTATCGGAGAAAAGATTGAAGACCAAAAAGAAAATAGAAAAGGAAAGGAAAAGAGAAAAGAAAAGAAAAAGAATAAGATCATTATTTAAATTCTTTTATCTCTCTCCCTTTTCTCTCTTTCTCTCTCTCTCTTCTCTCTTCTCTCCCCTCCCCCTCGTGCGTTTTACCCACCAACCGAACGCCCACTTGCCAAATTCAATTTGGCTTCATCTTCTCTCCCCATTTGACCAGTCAAACTTTCATCTTCTCTCTCTCTCATCTCTCTCTTTCGCACCTTCTCTCCCTCGGCTCTTTTTGCTGTGCGAACAGAACCGAACCAGAAGCGGACAAAAGCGGAGGAGCTCGCCGAAGCCGTCCGCCCGCACCGCCGCCCGGACGCCCAGCGATCGCCGCCGTTCCGTCTTCCGCGCGCCCCCTCGTTCGCCATGCGCCGCCAGCCTATTCCCTCGAGCCCAGGCGTCCCTCCCCCGCACGATTCAGCCCCTGCTCCGCCCTTGCTCGGCTCGTCCAGCCACCTCCGGCCACCGCCCAGCTCCACCCGACCTCCCCGACGTTCCCTTCGCCCTCCGCCGGCCTTGCTCCGCCATCTTAGCCACCGGAGCAGCCTCGTTTGGCCATGAACAGCAGCTGGAAAAATGGGTTTCCATCACTGTTCAAGGCTGTTTTGGGCCGTTTTCGGGCCCCGAACCCGAGCCGTGCTTTGGAAAGTTTCGTTCTTCGCGTCGCCGCCGTCGGATTGATCCAATTTGCGCGCGATTTGGTGAGTAATCTCACTAATCCAGGATTAGTTGGCTAATTATGCTTAAGGTTGGTTTAGATTTAATTAATTATGTTTAGGTTGTTAGATTAGAATAAATTAGCAATTATTAGTCAATTGTGATGCGATTTAAATAAATTGATTGTGCAATTAGCAAGTAGACACGGTCTACTAATTATTGGAAGTGCCTCGGGATTTTTCCCGACCCTTAGTGGGCTCCAATTAGGCTTTTCGAGCCTAAGTGGAATTTTTAGTATTTAAATATTAATTTTCGGAATTAAATTAAATAATTATTTATTTTCCGAAAATTCAACTGTGATGGCCTGGAACCGGAAAATTATGCTGATGACCGTGGCGAAGTTTGTTTATTTAATCGGGCTTTAATTTGAGCTAAATTGAAATTTTAGTATTAATTATTTAATTTTCGAAATTAATTAATTATTTATTTATTTTTCGGAAATTAAGATTGAGATGGCCGACGATCGAAATCTCATGCTGATCGTCGTGGTGCAGTCCATTTATTTAATTGAGCTCTACGTTGTATGGAATTGAATAAATTGTGATATTTTAGGGATTTACCCTAAATTGATTGGAATTGATTGTGATTGAATTGTTGATTGGTAAATGGCCAAGTATGTTATTCAGCATTTTAATGCTTTGTTGAGTTAATTTAATTATTTGATTGAGAAATTGTTGGGCATTGGTTGTTGGTATTGAAAGTAGATTGGTAATCTCTTTGAAAGAGGACACGTGGGCTCGGTGAATTGGAATGTCACCTTGAGAATGCACGTGAGTTCTCACCTTGGCGAAAAGGTTGAGAGAATGCACGTGGCTCGGAGACTCGGTATGTACTCCTGGAGAATGCACGTGGCTCGGTGACCATCTAAAAGGGCACGTGGGCTCGGCGACTTGATGCATCGCTTTGGTGAAATGCACCGAGAGAATGCACGTGGGCCGGGCATCTAAAAGGGCACGTGGGCTCGGCGACTTGATGCATCGCTTTGGTGAAATGCACCGAGAGAATGCACGTGGGCCCGGGCATCTAAAAGGGCACGTGGGCTCGGCGACTTGATGCATCGCTTTGGTGAAATGCACCTGAGAGAATGCACGTGGGCCCGAGATCTAAAAGGGCACGTGGGCTCGGTGACTTGATGGGCGAAAAGGTCGCAGAGAATGCACGTGGGCCCAAGGTTCAAGGCACGTGAACTCGGAGACTTGGAAGGTCGTCCTGGAGAATGCACGTGGCCTAGCTTTTAAATATCCCACGGTGGGGATCGATTCGTATGACATGTAATCGACCTGGTTCGATTTGTTTGAAGTGAATGGATGTTTATTGTGAATTGTACTGACTTGCGGGTGGGATCGAGGCCAAGGTGAGTTCTCTCGCCCGTGCGTGTTTAGGCAGCCTTTAGTATAGTAGTTTACTAATCGGGCTTAGTGGGATAGAACTCGCTGAGACGTAGTCTCATCCCAGTTTGGGGAAAACCATTTTCAGGACCCCGCTGAAGAGCTGAGGAGGAGGAATCCGAGAAGGAGAACTCGGAGGTGAGATCTGAAGAGAAGGATTTTTGGAAGAAGAAGACAATCCTGAGAGGGGTCTTGAGTACGGCCCAGTTCGTCTAAGTTTCTGTCTTCTTTTGAGATCTCCTTTTAATATGAATAGTTATGAAGTGATTTGTGGTTTGTATAAAAGTTTGGTTATAAATTTCAATATGAAAAATATGGCCCTGCTTTTCTATCCCATCGTTTTATTGTTTGGGGATTTTAACTGCTTCCGCATGTGCTAATAAAAAATGAAAGGGTCGGCGATACATTGTCCTGGGATATCGCATTATAAAATCGACCAAGTCAGAGGGATGTGTGCGTGCCTGAGGATCGGGGCGTGACAAATTGCATCCAAAAAATCGAAATCAACACTCCTAGAGTTTATCACCCCTCGTTTCAACAGTCTGAAGAACAGATTCTCCTGTTCCTTCGATTTAAACAAATCCATCCTTTTTCCTTTCACCTTCACAGCAACACCCATTCTAGGTTGAAATTCAAGGAACATTTTATCATCATCGTTCCCGTCAGTCGGATTCAGTCCCGATACACGAGGGTCACTTGGAATATTCGCAAGTGCTTCCTCAGCCTTTCCTTTGGGAGCAATTCCCAAGTCCTCCATTCGTCGCAAAAAGATATACTCATTCTCATAATTCTTATCTTTAAGAAACTCATCTATATAGTTCAGCGGAGTCCCAGTGCTTTTCGACGCTCAATAGAGTTTGTAAATAAAAGAGGGTTTTTGGACTCTTACAGGTTCTGTGTCCTCGATTATTTCTTCTTCCGATTGTTGACCCGCACCTTGTGGGGTAGATGATGAAGAGTGACGTGGTGGAGAGTGAATCGGGCTCTGTTGCTGACTTAATAAATCTTTCTCCTCGGTGAGATCAAAATGGGTAGGCCCCTCCCTCATTCTCTGTGGTCCCCTGTTCACGATTCTTGAAGACTTTCTCGAAGAAGACATCCTTCCTTGTTGTTGAAAGATTCCTTTACTTGCTTTCCTAAGAAAAGATGACAACTTTCTCGAGGATGAACACGAAGTAGAGACAGGATTGGGAGGAGAATGCCTTTTTAAGGTTTTTTAAGTTTGAGCGAGGAATATATATATATATATATATATATATATATATATATATATATATATATATATAACTCAGTTTAAAAAGGAAAAAAAGAAACAATCGTCACAAAGGAAAATGAACAGACGTCTCTTTTAAAATCGATAACTGCCAAAAATAAGTTAATCTTTTTGAAAAGACACGATTTCGTTTTTTACGAAAATTATAAATTAACTGAACTAATGATCGTACCTTTTCAAGATTGAATATAATAACAACTTACAGTCTATAGCCATGAGCGTCTGAGTCTGAGGGTTTGAGAGCCTTTAGACTTTAACTTCCTCAATCTTCAAAATGTTGAGTCTGGAACGGATAAAATCGAATTGATTTTTCTCCAAAGGCTTTGTGAAAATATCCGCTAGTTGGCTCTTTGAATCAACAAATTGAATCGAGATTTCTCCATTTTGAACATGATCTCTAATGAAATAATGTCGAATCTCTATATGCTTTGCCCTTGAGTGAAGGATTGGATTTTTAGTGAGATTGATTGCGCTGGTGTTGTCACATCTAATCTTCGTGCATGAATCTTCAATTCCAAAGTCTTGTAGCTATTGTTTTATCCATAGAATTTGCGAACAGCAACTTCCAAGAGCTACATACTCGCTTCGTTGTTGAGAGGGCCACACGGTGCTTTGTTTCCTTGAAAACCAAGACATTGTCCTACTTCCAAGCAACTGGCAAGTTTCCGAAGTGCTCTTTCTGTCAACTCTGCAACCGGCCAGATTCGCGTCGAATATCCCAGAAGATTAAAGTCTCCCTTCTTAGGATAGCAAAGACCTATGCTTGAAGATGAAGCAACGTATTTGATAATACGTTTCGCAGCACTGAGATGGGATTCTCTAGGATCTGATTGAAACCTAGCACAGATGCAAACACTCAGCAAAATGTCAGGTCTAGAAGTGGTAAGATAAAGAAGTGAACTAATGATGCTCCTGTACAGCTTTTGATCAACTTTCTTCCCTTCTTCATCTTTGTCTATCTTCAAAGAACTTGACATAGGTATGTCGGTCTTTCTGCACTTTTTCAATCCAAATTTTTTGACAAGATCATTAGCATATTTTTCTTGATGAATAAAAGTTCCTTCCTTCAATTGTTTTATTTGGAGTCCAAGAAAGAATGTTAACTCTCCCATCATACTCATTTCAAACTCATCTTGCATAGACTTAGAAAATTTCTTGCACAGACTTTCATTAGGGGATCCAAAAATAATATCATCTACATATATTTGAACAAATAAAAAGCTTTTGTTTTTCTTTTTGATAAATAGAGTAGTATCTACTTTACCTTTGACGAAACCATTCTGTATTAAGAACTTACTTAATCTCTCGTACCAAGCTCGAGGTGCTTGCTTTAAACCATACAAGGCCTTTTTCATCCCGAAGACCGACTCGCTTCTTTGGGTCTTCAAACCCTGGTGGTTGTTCCACATAAACTTCCTTATGGATAAATCCATTTAGGAAGGCACTTTTGACGTCCATTTGGAATAACCTGAAATTTTTATAACAAGCAAACGCAAGTAATAGTCGAATAGCTTCTAACCTTGCTACTGGTGCGTAAGTTTCATCATAGTCTATTCATTCTTCTTGCGTATATCCCTTGGCCACGAGTCTTGCTTTGTTTCGTACGACTTTTCCTTTCTCATTCATCTTGTTCCTGAACACCCATTTAGCTCCAATAACAGTTTTACCTTTTGGTTTAGATGTCAATTCCCAAACATCATTAATGTTGAATTGTCTGAGTTCTTCTTGCATAGCTTCAATCCAGCTTTCATCAGATAAAGCTTCTTCTATGCTCTTTGGTTCAATTTCAGAAATGAGAGTCACATCACTAGACTCTTCACGCTTTTTGGATCTGGTGCGAATTCCTTCATTAATTTCACCGATAATGAGATCTTTGGGATGACTGGACTTATGCTTCCAGTTACTGGTTGATTTGTCCGGTTGGTGATCTTTTTCTTTATTTGAATCTTTACGAACAACTTGATGCTGGTCTTCCAGAGTCTAAGATGCTTCTTGAGTTGTAAGCTTTGGAGGGTCTGGAGCAGGTTCAGACTCTTCATGATGAGTCTGACTGGATTCATCTTGCGTAGAGTCTTGAAACTTGACATTCATTGACTCTTCCATAGACTGGCTCTTCTTGTTATAGACTCTGTAGGCTTTGCTTGATGTAGAATATCCAAGGAAAATTCCTTCATCTAATCTTTCTTCAAACTTACCAACTCGATCATTAGCATTTTTCAATATAAAGCATTTGCAACCGAACACATGAAAGTATGAAACAATAGGCTTCTTACCTTTGAATAACTCATAAGGGATTTTCTCTAGAATAAGTCTTAAGAAGACTCTATTGATGATATAGCACGCTGTTGAAACAGCTTTTCAAAAATCGTGAAGAAATCTTACTTTCAATTAAAAGAGTTCTAGCCATTTCTTGAAGAGATCTATTCTTTCTTTCCACAACTCCATTTTGCTGAAGAGTATATGGAGAGGAGAACACGTGCTTAAAGCCAGATTTATCACAAAATTTTGTAAAATCTTGATTTTCAAATTCACTTCCATGATCTGTTCTTATACTGGAGATAACACATCCTTTTCATTTTGAACCTTTTTAGCAAATTTCTCAAAATACGAGAAGATTTCGAACTTACTTGCAAGGAAATATACCCAAGTAAATCGGGAGTAATCGTTCACAATTACTAGGCAATATTTCTTACCTCCAATGCTCTGGGTTCTGGTTGGTCCGAAAAGATCCATATGCAGCAGCTGTAGTACATGATTAGTAGAAACATGATTTATTGGCTTAAATGAATTTCTTACCTACTTTCCCGAATACATGGAGTGCATGGATCACATTTTTGGTATGGTAATTTGGGTAGACCTCGAACAAGCTTCTTTGTAGAGATTTTGGCTAATTGCTTCATATTGATGTGACCAAGTTTTCTGTGCCATAAGCTTGCTTCGTCTTGAATTGAGATTAAGCATTGTGATTCATTCGGTTTCACATCCAGGAGATAGATGTTTCCATGCCTTCGACCCATGAAAGACTGAGCAGAGTCTTTACGATTCCGAACATATTCCTTCTTGAAAGAAGATCTTAAAACCAGCATCACACAGTTGACTGATGCTGAGAAGATTGTAATTGAGTCCTTCCACTAGGGAAACATTACTTATTGTGAGATTTCCAATTTTCACAGTTCTAAATTCCACGATGCTTCCTTTGCTATTTCCTCCAAATGAAACTTTTCATCCATTTACTTGAACAAGCTTTATGAAGCAATTTGAGTCTCCTGTCATGTGTCTTGAGCATCCATTGTCAAGATACCACTTCACCTTTTTCTTGACGGAAACCTACATTTAAAAGAGTCTCAAGCTTTCTTTGGTACCCAAATTTTCTTGGGTCCTTTGGTGTTAGTAAGATAAACAGTATTAGCCCATACTATCTTAACATGTTTCCAAACTATAGGACACTCTTTTTCAAAGTGATCCGGACTGTTGCACTTTGAACACCTGAGGGCATTTCGACCTACAGACATTACAAAAACCTTCTTGAAATGATTTTTGTAAGCCTCTCTCGAGGGACTTTGCTTGATTCTTTCTTTTACTTTAGGAAAATCAATCAAGGGAATAGTTTCTGCTGTCATACTTAGACCAGACTTATTGAAGTAAGGTCTTTGAACTGAAAGAATTTTGTCAAGTTTCTCGGACCCTATTGAAAATTTCTTTAAAATATTTGATAAGTCAGTTTTTAAAAGAGCATTTTCTTTCAAAAGACTATCTTCATTTTTTTTAAGAGTGGAAACATTCTTGTCTAAACATTTAACTTTTTCTTTTAAAACATTTTCCTATTGTTTTAGAGCAGAGTTTTCCTTTTTAAGTTCGGAAATTCTTTTGAGAGAAGTCTTGATACTAAAACACAATTCATCAATATATTTAGAAAATTTGACAGGAATTTTAAAATCACTTACCTCAAATTCACTGTCTGAGTCTGATCCAGAGTTTGAGTCTGAGTTTGATTGCGCCATCAGACATAAGTTGGCATATTCATCATCACTTTTTTCACACTCTGTATCACTCTAAGTTTCAGCTTTGAGTGCCTTTCGAGACTTTTCAGCTTTTCCTTTCTTCTTCTTCAGAAGAGGACAGTTGGGTTTGATGTATCCCCTTTTCTTACATCCGAAGCAAACTACATCTTTGTTTGGTTCCTCATCATCAACAGACTTGGTTTGCTGTCTTTGAAAACTTTGTTTCTTTGAGTTGAACCTTCTTCCTCTTCTATTTAGTATTCTGAATCTTCTTATCATGAGAGCAAGCTTCTCATCGTCCATATCATCTTCGAATCGTAACATCGAATCATCATTTGATTTTAATGCAATGGATTTCTTACCTTTTGGATCTTCGTCTTCATTAATTCGTTCCACTTCATAAGGCTGAAGAGTTCCAATCAGCTCGTTGACAGATAGTAGCATAATTCTCTGCGTATCTCTTATTGAAGTCTTTATGTGATTCCAATCCTTGGAGAGTCCACGCAGTAGCTTGTTTACCTTCATGGGATCAGAAATTTTTTGTCCTTGATTTTCAAGACCATTGACAATATCTCGTAAAACGGCTAAACATGTCGTTATAGATTCTCCGATTTCATTTTGAAGGCTTCATATTGACCGAGGAGAATGTTGATTCTAGTTTCCTTCACTCGATCTGTTCCTTCATAGGTGATATGTAATCTGTCCCAAACTTCTTTTGCTGTAACACAAGAAGATATTCTGTTATATTTAGTTGGTGACAAAGCACAATATAAAGAGTTAATTGCTTTTGCATCTAGTGCTTGTCTCTTCATTATCTCTTCCTGAGTCATTCCGCTGGTCTCAACAGTTTCTTTCCCTCTTTCAGAGACTGATGCAGTTGTAGGAGTAATTCCTTTTGCTATAACGTCCGATTCCAGAGGATCCTTTGATCGTAGGAAAGCTTTCATCTTGTTCTTCCAGATATTGTAATCCTTTCCATCAAAGTAGGGTGGTCTGGTATTGCTTTGCCCTTCCACCAGCCCTGGTGCTAGCATACTCGTCATAGATCTTTTACTCTGAAGTAAAACACTTCAAATAAAGTGATAACACAAGCTCTGATACCAATTGATATAGTTAGAATAAGTACCTAGAGGGGGGTGAATAGGTATATAAAAGATTTTTCTCGATAATTGCGCAATACTAGACAGATGATAGATTTGAGATAAACAATAATCAAAGTAAAACTGAGAGAAGGGAAGAGGAAATTGAACACGCGGTTTATAGTGGTTCGGCTTATTTCAAGCCTACGTCCACTCTTCTGCACTGACAGCTTATTGGCTGGATTCCACTATGAACAAAGAGATGTTATAGTGTTGTTCTTCCTTGATTTCTTGGTGTAGATGATCTACCACACTAGCTCAAGGTATCACTAAGTATAAACACTCTTTGTGAATACAACTTCGCTCAAAATGTATCGACTAATAATCAAGGTGCTTCAGACTCTGGAATTTTTCTATCGATCATACACTAAAGTAACTAGAACGTCTTCCTTTTATACTCCTTTATGCCATCATATCCGTTGGCACTTTCCAAATGAATTCCTCCAATCTATCCGTTGGACGGAATCAATCAAGAAGATCATTCGAGCTATTAAAGGAACCTGACGATAGCCCATCAATCCTGTTCGCCCATACAATCAGGATCTTGGTTTCCAAGAATAGAACCTTCCAAGATTATTTCATCGACCATCGGATCTTCAAACGATCTTGATTACGAATAAAAGAATCCGTTATATTTATCCAGCGAAGAGATCTTCTCCAGAGGATAGGACTAAATCCTCAACCAAATACTTTGGCTCTAGATTGCCTTCGTTACTGGATTAGAAAAACTGTCAATGAGAATAGTCTTGAGTCTTGAGTCTTGAGTCTTGAGTGCTGAGTCTGCTGATTTGAAAGTCTTCAGACTCTAAACAGAAGATCTGCAATTATCCAGACTAGACTGATAGAAATGTTTTGTCAGCTTCAAAATATTCTGGAAAGATTTCTCCAACAACATGCTCTATGTATTGAGAATCAAGAGCAAGCTATAAAGGATGGAAACCAGATAGACTAATCTGATTAACTTATCGGAACTTGGACTGTGCGCAACATTCCCCCAAAAGACGGTCTCCATTTATCGCAGGACAAGCACAACGGAACAATCAGAACAGAAATAAATCCAGAATTCAATCATCGCCGTGTCCAACATATCGTACACCGGCGAGCCAATCAATTGTTAGCAACAAAATCTTCGGCGAGCAAGGGTTAGGTGATGATGCTTTACAAAACATAAACAGAATACGCAAGTCTATTTCCTTCCCAAATCGACAAGGATCACAGTATGAGGGAGCTATTGGCAAATTATCAATCACCAATGGGAAAAAAAATTGATTCAAGATGCATGATTCTCCTTCTCATCTGACTTTCTTGCCTGTAGAACCAAAACCTCTGGAGCTGCTACACCAGCGTCCCTGCTGAGAATTGTCTCATCACTCCAATCAGCATTCCTTTCTCTTAGCACATTACTGCCACTTGGAGTCGTCATTTGCATAGCCCTTTGTAACTCCAAAGGAATGTCTCCCTGGAGAGATATACCATCATCTGGCTTCTTAGGTTGTCTCAGGCAATGCAGGAGGCGGAGCCACAGGAACAAGCTGGACTACGGCTTTCCCCCATTTCATTCTCCAATTAGGCTTTGGTGCGTTTATTTTGGCCTGTGAGGGATGTGAAATGAGCAAGAATGTGCAGAAGAAATCAGAACCAAAGTGACATGTGACAGTTAGTGTGTGGTGGTCCTAAAGTGACTACAGTCCTGAATTAAAGCAGCTTAAGAGGTAACGAGAAGCAAAGACTTTCCCCTAAATCTAGACTAGCATAAAATTTAAAGATGATAATCTGGCAATCGTTTTAAAACAAGTTATAGATTGGGCGTGACTTTGGATTTCAATGCCACAAGTGAGATACTAGTGTTTGTTTGGGGATACATAGACACCTGCATACTTTTGCATGGTAAAAGAACAATGACAAAGGAAACATACCAAGGTGTTCCCAATGTCAGATAAAGGTTTCCTTCTCGCACCAGCTTCATCAGTTGAATCAACACCCTTTTCACCAAATGCACTCTGAAGTAAACTTGCACCATGGGAGGCAAGATTAGATTCACCTGTTTAAGGCACCGCTTTTTTCTTGTTCTGAAGATTCCTCCAACTCTTTTGCAGATGCAGACTCTCTGTTGGTGCACTTAATGGATAGGCAGCCACAAAATGGGCTGCAGAGTGATCCAGCGCCCCAACATTCACATCTCGATGTTTTGCATGATGAGCTTTTGCTGCATGAGCAGCAAACCTAAGTACCATCCTTTGAAGAGGTTCTTTCGCCAGAACTCTCCATATCCACGCCATTACTTCATTAATCTCTGGTTCTTGGGTATCAGAAGATGAATGGCGTCCATTTTTGGCTCTTCTCCTAGGTGGCCGTTTTAGAGTCTTCATTTATCATCATCTACTTCCCACTCATCATCGTCACCATCTGCTGCATCACCATCTGAAGAATCTGATTCTGGTGTGTCCATGTCCTCGAATAGAAACATTGAGGCCCTGTGTTCCTACAGGAAAAATCGCCCTTGAATCAGTACAAGCCACTTCGACCAAAAAAAAGAAAAAATCAGTGCAAGCCAATCAATGAGATGCAAAATCTCAACATTATGCAGGCACATAAAGCACACATCACCAAAGCATAAACTACAAAGGTAAACTTCAGAAAAAAATACTAATTTACAATACTTTAATGGAAAATAGAGCAAGAAAAAGGCAGACATCTCCCAAACCTGCTTGCGCAAGCCACATTTATGTGGTCCGATGTTTAGGCCGGAATCCCCAGAATCTGCTGCATTTGATTTGTAGTGCTTCTTCAAGAGGATGTCCTGCCAAATGTTTGCAAGTGAAGACCACTTTAAAAGCATAATCAAGACCAGAATAGATACAAGATAATCAACCAGTGACAATTACATCACAGACACACTATATATATTAACAAGAGAACTAAGCACAAGAGAGCATAAGAGATTGTTTGACCCGAAGAATTAACAAAAAGCTAAGTCTAGAAGCAAATCACATTCCCATGAGACTAGTTTGCTTGCAATAACAGATGAATGCTCTGCCAAGATGCTTATGGTAGACTTCTCGGAATAACTACTATATCAATATCTAGCCCCTTTATTAAAACTAATCATTAAAGATACTAGCAGCATATTTACCTAGTTATTTCAACTGCAGCTATAACACAAGTTTAGCAGGTTCGAGTACAACTGTCCACATAAGGCTCTAGCTACCGAATGCATATAGTGCTTGAGTGTTCTCACCTGTGACTTTAGCTGATGAACAAGTTCTAACTTCTGTATTTCCAACTATCTGATCGCAGTGCTTAGTTTGACAACTCTCTCCTTTAAATCTCTTATATGTGAGTCCTCTCTGCGATCAACGTCTTTATCCCACAGTAGACACCTTTAAAAATACAAGAAGAGTCAAGTTTAGCTCGTATTTTTTTTAGTAGTTGCCGGGTGGAAACAGCTTTAGTTACGTCAAATGCATTATCATAAAAAATATCTCAGAAGTAAAAGAACATGATACTTTCCTACAAGACATGTATGACTTACAAAATTTTAGAATCTACTAGAAGATCACAATATAGTACTACACTGAGTCAATCTTACATGTGTAGTACGATTAGTGCTAAGTACCTCGAAGAAGATGCCAAATTGAAAAGGTAGTTCATCCCTGCCACTGAAGACCCTTTCATGCTCTTCTGCTTCTGGAAGAAGTCGCAAGCATGTTCTCAAGAGGAAAAATTCTTGAATCTCTCGCACCAGGAGACACTGCAGGTGGACAATCACTACAAAGTACATCATCCAAAGATATCTAGAGCATATCAACGCCAATATGAAGATGATGAACGAGCTAATGGTGAATTATCGCAAACAGAATCTGCTGTTACTTCCCCAACCTTAAGTTTGCTTGCTTACGCAATTCCGCTTCTTACTTAAGTCTAGCAATCTCCTTCGCCATTCTGGCCCTCCTACAGAATGAATGGAACTTATTTAGGAGAGGGAATACACTGTGCCACATGTATGCAAATGACAATCTAAAAGCACAAAAACTGACGAAGTAGCACATAATTACTAACTGGCCGAAATCCTAAAACAATAATGAGACCGAACTAATATAAATGTGCATATAGACCCAAATACGCTTGCGCATGAACAAACCCTCTAATTTAGCGTGCTTAGAAGAACTTTTCAAGAATGACATTCACCAAGAAACAAGAAGCAACTGCCTCTTGTCATATATAGCAGAATATTGAATTAAACGTACTATGGTACTATGGCATCAGTGAACGGCATTAACCACCAAAAAAAAAAAAAAAAAAAAGGAGGTTAATTGAAAGGCCATTATACACTATACAACTGAGACAAATGATTGTAAAAGAAAAAGAAAATTTACAACCCAGACAAACAATAAACCTCGTATGATCATGAAGATGAGAAATACATCTCAATTGGATTTCCTTCGTGATAATTAAGAATTGAATTCACTCTTTCATATGACATTCATATTCAGAACGTACTTCATGAACCCATATGGGAACTTCTAGCTCGTGCTCAATGGTCTGCATCAAAGCCTTTTCTCAACAAAATACAATTTGTCAGAATCATATTAGAGAAGGAACTCGAACATTCACTAAGACATTAGATATCTATGAGATTAAAGGTTCAATTGGGCTTATCCAGGTGCAAATGCAATGAGCCTATTGGCCCCTTGGATAAGATAAACTTTCATTCATCACACGTCAAACAGGATGTAAAATGGACACCCGCAGCACCTGTCAAAGGAAAATCTAGCATAAAGACAAAAAGATGAGCACAATGCCTTCGTTTACGTAAGCTCCCTACCAGATGTCTCCCTAGAGGAAGCTTTTCGAGACTCCAGCAGTTCTTTCAGCCTTTTGGTAGCCATAGAAGCTTCTTCTGTCTTCCGCTGTAAGACCTGATATTGACCACGAGCACAAAATAATAGAAAGAGTAAAAGAATAGTATAGTCTTGATTAAGAAAAAATTCAAGGAATCTATCAAAAAAGAAACTAAAGGCGCGTTTGGTTGTGTTTTACGTTTAAAAATTGTTCCAGGGAACGAAAATAGAAAAAAGTATTTCTGTTCCGGGAACAATTTTTGAACAAAAATACGCGTTTGGTAAACTTGTTCCGGGAATAAAAAATAAACAGAAACATGTTTGGTAAATTTGGATAATTTTTTTATTTCTTTTATTTTTTCTATTTTTTTCTTATTTTTCCTTTTTTTCTTTTTTCTTTTTCATTTTTTTTCTTCTTTTGGCCGGTCGCCGGCCAAGGCCTTGGCCGGCGACCGGCCGACGAGGGCCGAGCTCGCCCGGCGGCGGGCGAGGCGCGGCCTCGCCGGGCCACCGCCGCCAGCGAGGCCGAGGCTCGCCGGGCCGCCGGGCGAGCTTCGGCCTCGCCGGCCCGGGAGAGCTCGAGGCCGGATCCGGGCGAGATCGAGCTCGCCCGGCCGGCGCGAGGTCGGCCTCGCCTTGATCCGGCGAGCCGAGCTCGCCCGGCCGGCGGCGAGCCTCGGCCTCGCCGAGCCACCGCCAGTCGGCGTCGCTTGCGGTGGCTCGGCGAGGCCGAGGCTCGCCCGGGCCGCCGGGCGAGGTCGGCCTCGCCGGATCTGGGCGAGCTCGAGCTCGCCCCGGCCATGGCGAGGCCGACCCTCGCCCGCCTACGGCGAGCCTCGGCCTCGCCGGGACGGCGAGCGTCGCCCTCGCCGGGGCCGGCGAGCCTCGCCGTGGCCGGGCGAGGCTGCCGGCCCTCGTCGGCCGGTCGCCGCCGTGGCCGGCGAGCGGCCGACGACCGGCCTCGCCATGAAAGAAGAACAAGAAAATAAAAGAAAAAAAAAAAAAAGAAAGTGTTTCGATTTGTGTTCCGAAACAAGAAAAACAAGTTTTTTTGTTTCTTGTTCCTCGTTTCTTTTTGTTCCGAACAAAAGAATAAAAAAGGAACAGAAACGCACACAAACGCGTTTCTGTTCCTTTTTTGTTCCCAGGAACAAAAAAACAGAAATTTTTGTTCCTGGGAACAGAAATAGGGTGCAACCATGCATGCCCTAAATTACCATCTTCTGCCTTTGGTTCAAAGCCAATTTCTTGTGCATCTCATACTCATTCCTCCGTCCCTCTTTCTCCAGCTGTGCAACAAGAAACACATATTTATGGGAGACCTAATATGAGTAGCGAAAACATAATTTCTAGGAACCAATAATACGATGAACGTAGTCTTGTGCTAGCTTCTCCCGAGGTATTGAAGTTTGATCCGAGGTGCACCATGCACTATACAGACCGTGGGTTGCCGATTAACGTAAGCAAAAGGCGGGCCTGGTGGATCCTCGGTTACCATAATAATAATAATAATAATAATAATAATAATAATAAGATGAACGTAACACTCTAATGCAGGTGGTTAAGCCGAACAATAAAATTTCTATGCCCAGCCAGATTCATAGCAAAGCCATATGATATTGTAGTGTGCATCCTATGCATTAATCTTTCTTCACAAATATACGAATAATCGTCACACTGGATCTGGCATGTTTTAAATAAAAAAATAAAATCCCTTTTCAAATAAAAAAAAAAGTTCATTTTTTCCTCCCCTTAATATCATGCATGACCTATGTCTTGCATGTTTTAAATAACAAAATAAAATCCTGTTTAAAAAAAAATCATTTTTTCTCACCTTAATATCATGCATGACCTAGCGGGAATTGATATGTCAAATTTGAAAATATAGACGTGGTAAGAAGAAAGGAAATAAATCGCGATCATGGGTTGCCTAGCAGTTATACAAGGTGGGATAGTGTTGTTATGGGATCGAGTGATGACATAAATTACATAAAGAGTCGGAGGTGTCCCAAACGTTAATTTTTTCCTTGGCCTGCCCATTTAAAATCTCAAGATTCTCTAGTTTTAGTTGGAAACCTAAGACACCGCACAATTTTATAAACCTTTGATGAATTTGATTTATGATAATCTAAGCTCATTGCGTCTCTGTTCTTAGTTCACACATTAAAAGCATTTGAGATTTACGGAAGCACTATAATAGGCACAACAGTCATTATTCTTTGTCAGCATTTCCCTTTTTATGGTGGTAGAGACAAGAAAATGAGAAGGTGAAAGTAAAGGAGTCCCTTTCTACAAGATGAAGGGGAAAAAACGAGAGAGGCTTTGGTCTCGCCACCTAGGGGAGGCACATAAATGAGGGAGTTTGGGCATTGCACGAAGCAAAGGCGAGGACGGATCGAGCTGATCCAACTTTTCTCAAGTCGCATTGATGCAATTATCAAAAAGAGGGACGGAGGCGTGTGCTAGCTAGCTTAGCTGCCAACGACCCTCGATTAATGGAGGCCATGCTTTTATGAGAGACGAGGAGTGATTTCCGTAGGGATTATCGTATAACGATTGCGAAAGGGGCTGGCTGCTACACTCTCGTTGCAAGCTCATCGCCACTCTCTCTCTCTCTCTCTCTCTCTCTCTCTCTCTCTCTCCATATGAAGTGGCAGCCAAGAAATTGCAGGTCCATGTCTGCAAAGTACCCAGCTTAACAAGCTGGACACATCTATCTCAATTATTTATGCCGGGAAAACGAAGAAGCATAGATAGCACCGTCAGATTGGGCAATTTTCCTCACACTCTCTCCCCCCACCAGAAAGGCTTCCTCAGGCTGAGCCACTGCTCTCCCCCTCTCCACTGCAGGCGCCATCATTGTTGCTTCCAAGGCTGTTGCTGACCTTAGATCCAAGCTCGGTGGCGATCCCCGTGCTGGGTAAAGACTAGATCGATGTCAAACAACCTCAACCTCATAGCTATGGCCGAGCTTTGCTGCAAATCTTGCACGGCTTGCGAGCCTGTTGCAGAGGATCACTGCAGGCTGTGGCCCTCGCAATGTCAAGGTTGACGTCACGGAGCCTCGACGTTTGCAAGCTGCGGGCTCAAGCCGAGCTCACCTAGCCTTTCTGTCATGAGCCATGACCGATCTCACACAGCTAGAGATAGGGAGAGGGGCACAAGCCACAGCTAGCGCAAGGGTGTTGTCATCCTCGTCGGGTCGGGTCGGGTCGTGGCGTCAAGCGGTGGCTCAACATTGTACTACTGTGTGTAAGAAGAGAGAAGGGGGAGGGTAAGGAGAGAAAGTGGGACAGTTTTGGGCACGTCTGGAGGTAAATGGGTCTTTTTAGGTTTGGAAGATACGAAATGTAGGTTTTGAAATATGGGGAGAGTATTAGATGTCGAGAGCAAAGTTTTTGGAATATTTAAGTGACAAATTAGGCGCTCATCATCCTTTACCCAAAAAAAAAAATTAGGCGCTCATCACCCATCCGTGGGTAGCTACGTTGATTGAGAGTCCCTCCCTCATTACAGAGGTCAAGAGTTCGAAACCCACAATTGCTAACGATTTAAGTGGGAGGCCCTGGCGATGGGTTGCTAGGCTAATCTCCTCCAAGATATAGGAGCTCGGCCCTCAGGAGCCATTCGGGCACGGAAGATCCGTGGTGGAGTCCTCGGTTACCAAAAAAAAAAAAATTAGGCGCTCATCTATAACTTATTGACTAGTCTAGAAAGACTTCACTTTTAACTTTTTGCTTAATGTAGCAATTGATGCACTTTGATTTTTCCTTAATCCCAAACACTCAAAATTTTCACAATATGTTAATATTGACACATAAAGAATCCACATACAACATTTCACATTTTCTTTAAATTTAGATAATATTTAAAATTCGGCAAGAAAACAAAAAAATTGCTTACTTCTTTTTAAAAATGCTTTTACAATAGTTGGTAGTAGTCTTACAAAATTTTAAGTGGTATCATAATAGGTACAAACCTTTTCAAGCCCCTAATTGCATCCATCAATAAATTTCCACAATTTAGTTTTATACCAAAATCCTGTTGATGTGTGAGGAAGAGTGTTAGATATTCAAATAGTTCTTATTATTGAATGTCTTAAAACATTTTTGTTATATATACTTGGTATTTATTAATTTCCAAGTATGGATTATATGTAACACGAGTGCAATCAATGTATTGAAAACTATAAACATTCTTTAATCAGTTGATTAACAAGTGCCTTTAGAGCACTTTTTAACAAAATGCATTCACCAAACTTTCACCTATATTTTAGCACTTTGATGATGCCTCAACTGAATTTTTACTTATCCCTCACTAAATCCACCTTTCCGACCCGATTAAAGACATATCATTCATGATGGTGCACACTTTCACTTATTCTAACATCACATAGTAGGCACCTTTAAAAATGGTCTTACATAGAGTGATAAGTCAATCATTCATAATATTTAATAAAATTTGGATTATAATTTGAATTTTGATGGAAAAAGTAACTAAAAAAATGCTTTCGACTTTTTAGAAGTCTAGACGTCCATGATGTTTGGAAGGAATTTGTATTAATGACCGGATCAAAGGAATATAATTTATTGTATATCGAATCGGAGTGATTAGAGAGAGAAATTAAAAGAAACCACTAATAATTACGTCATCATATCTCCGGAGTAAAGTGCTATATAAAAGTTAGCTCAAGATCCTGAATGCGCCGTTTCTCTTTCATCCGCTATTAACCAAACAAAGATCAAAATCGTCTCTTCATTGTCCCATTGTGACCACCTCTTTAACCCTTAAATATAGACGAAGTCCCAAGAACAGCCTTTCTATGAAGTAGAAAAATTAAACACCTCTCTCTCGCTCTCTCTCTCTCTCTCTCTCTCTCTCTCTCTCTGCACAAAAATGCTTGCATCGGACGTGAAGACCCCTGTGCATAGCGTGAAGCTGTCGTCAATGGTGCCAGCTAAGGTGACACCCAACAACACGATGCACGAGCTGATGTCCATGGACCTAGTGATGATCTATCTTTGTCTCAGAATCAGAATTATTTTTCTGTTCCAAACTCATTTGTGTTATAGAAATCCATCTAGTAAAGTTATTTTCATTTCTCTATTTCTGAAATAGATTTTTACTCTAGAAATAGGTTCAAAACAAAAATCAAAAATAATTTTTTTTACTTATCTATTTTTTTAATAGAAATTAAAAATAAAAACTATTCTTATCGTTCGTCCTTGCTACTAACCAGCCACCCATATGTCGTTTATCATCCACCCAATCGCGATCCATCGACTATCGCCCACAGCGACTTGCCGTTCGCTGCTGCTTGCCGGCCACCAGTCGCCATCTATCGTCACCTACCATCCGCCGACTGATGGATGTCGACCATTGATCATCTTCCATCGATTGTTGGTTGTCATCTGCCGCCATCGTCGTCATTGGGTGCCAGCTGTCGTTTGCTATTGCCATCAATCACCAACCACCATCCGTCGATCACTGGTCCCCTTCCATCGCCATCAGTCGTCAACCGTCACCACATGGAAGGGAGAAATTTTATGTCATTATCAAACGTATATTTTTGCTTAAAAACTCATCCAAAAATAGAAAAAAAAAATTTATTTCTCTTCCAAAAATCAATTCGTGACTTAAATAATTATCGTTCATGCCCCAAAATACTCATGTGAAAGCTTAAAATACCTGAATTCCAGGACCACTGCCACCCGCAGCACCTGCACATGAAAGGAAAATCAAATGATTAAGGATAAAGAAAAAAAAAATATGAGCACAAGGCCTTGTTTATGTAAGCTCCCTACCAGATGTCTCCCTAGAGGAAGCTTTTCGAGACTCCAGCAGTTCTTTCAGCCTCTTGGTAGCTATAGAAGCTTCTTCTATCTTCCGCTGTAAGATATGATATTGACCACGGGCACAAATTAATAGAAAGAGTACGAGAATGGTAGACTCCTGAGTAAGAAAAAATTCAAGGAATCTAGCAAAGAAGAAACTAAATTACCGTCTTCTGCCTTTGGTTCAAAGCCGATAACTTGTGCATCTCATGCTTATTCCTCCGTCCCTCTTTCTTCAGTTGTGCGATAAGAAACACACATTAATAGGAGACCTAATATGAGTAGCAAAAACATAATTTCTAGGAGCAAATAATAAGATGAACGGGACACTGTAATACAGGCAGTTACAAAGCTGAACATTAAAATTTTCGATGTCCAGCCAGATTCTTAGCAAAGCCATATGATATTGCAGTGTGCATCCTATGCATTCAACTTTTCTCATAAACATAAGAATAATCATGATGCTAGGTTGTGCATATTTTAAATAACAAAATAAAATCTCATTTAAAAAAAAAAAGTTCATTTATTTGTCCCCCTTAATATCATGACCTAGTGGGAATGGATATAAAATATAGAAGCGGCAAGGAGAAAGGAATTAAATCGTGATCACGAGTTGCATAACAGTTATACAAGATGAGACGGTGTTGTTATGGGATCGAGTGATGACAGAGGTTGCATAAAGAGTTGGAGGTGTCCCAAACAATCATTTTTTTCCTTGGCTTGCCCATTTAAAATCTCAAGATTCTCTTGTTTCAGTTGGAAATCTAAGACTCCGCACAATTTTACAAACATTTGATGAATTTGATTTATGATATTCTAAGCTCATTGTGTCTCTGTTCTTAGTTTACACATCAAAAACATTTGAAATTTACGAAAGCACTATAGTAGGCACAACATGTTATAATTATAGTTAATGGATCAACAAAAGCCAATAAATTAAGATACGTCCTTTTTGTTTACATATCTCTTTTGGATTCATGATTTTCCTAAACTTTTATGTTCACGTATCTAGTGAATTCATGAACTCCCTAGATTCATGTATCTTTTAGTTCATGTATTTATTGAGTTCATGAATCTCTTGAATTCACGTGTCTTTGGATTCATGAATCTCTTGGATTCAATATCTCTTTATTCATGAATCTCGTGGATAAATGCATCTATTTAATTCATGTATCTCTTCAGTATATGAACTAAAAAAGCTCTATAAATAGATCAGAGCATAGAGCTTCATTTACAGTTTTTTTTGGATTTCTCAACTCGATTCCAAAAAGCTTTGATATATTTTTCTACTCTTCTGTTTTTTCCGGGTGTGCTGGTTCAATTGAACGGTTCGACTGAGTCCTGTTTGCATAGTACTAATCTAAACAAGTTCGAGATGCTGTATTTTGGGAGGCATAATTCATTCTATAGAGTACCGTTAGTAGGAACTAATTGTTTTAAGGAAATTCGGATATCCATACCTCACCTCCAATTTCATGTTCTGATTACAACAATCAGTTTGTGTTTTCTCTGGATTTAATTTCCAACATTCTTAAGGCAATTATCTCACTCACTGTTTGTTGTTCTTGTCAAATTATTGAGATGGCTGAAACAATCAAGTGCCTTTCAATGTTTCGAATGTTGCCGGAAATGTTCCTATGGTCGATTCGACCATTGCTATAGAAGATGTTCAACCCTCAAGGTCGGAATTTGTAGCAGCCAATGCTACGAGCCCTTGGGCCAACACCAATTTTGGTGGTGTGGGTACAAGTCATACGACCGGTATGCCCAAGACTGTTTTTCATAACAATATAAGCCAAATGGCTTTTGGCTATGTTTCTAGAGGGATGGTTCAATGAACCTTGCCTACTATGATGGCAACACCTCCAATTACAGCTAATGAGAAACCGGAGAAATTCACCGAAGTGGGCTTTAAACAGTGGCAATAGAAGATGTTTTTCTATCCGACCATGCTCAATCTGACGAAATATTTATCGGAAGTGTGCTCAATAATTAGTCCAAATGAGCAAGATGTCACGATGCTCAGTGCGTTGGAGGCTTGGAAGCATGGGGACTTCTTATGCAGAAATTATATCCTTACTTGTTTAGTGAATTCTCTTTATCATGTTTGTTGTAATATTGAATCTGCTAAACAGTTATGGGAGTCCTTAGAAAAGAAATACAAAACTGAGGACACTGGCACCAAGAAATTTGTGGTTGCCAAATTCTTGGACTACAAGATGGTGGATTCTAAATCTGTCATGAGTCGGGTTCAAGAATTACAATTAATTCTGAGTGATATCTCTACTAAGAGAATGATACTTAGTGAATCATTCCAAGTGGCGGCTATGATTGAGAAACTACCTCCAGGCTGGTCAAACTTCAAAAATTATTTGAAGCACAAACGGAAGGAGATGAGCCCTGAAGATCTCATTCTGCGCCTTAGAATCGAGGACGACAATAGAAGGAGTACGAACCCTTCTTCTGAGCCAAAGGCCAACGTTGTGGAATCTTCCAAATCCAAGCAAGATAAAAAAAGGAAAATGTCTTTTCAAGGAAAAGGCAAGCAGAAGGAATAATTCCAAAAATTCCAAGGGACATGTTTTATATGCAACAAGCCTGACCATCGTGCTAAGGATTGCAAGAAGCGCCCGAAAAAAGGCAAGAACGATAGTGCAGCCCAGCAACTGAATTTGACATAACATGACAATATTGAGAGACTGTCTGCTGTGGTAATGTCCAAAACATCTCTAGTGTTGAACACTAATGGCTGGTGGCTAGATACAGGTGCCACAAATCATATATGTATAGATAAACACATGTTCTCATCTTATGATAAGGCTGAAGAAGATGAGAAGCTTTATATGGCTAACTCTGCATCAGCAAAGATTGCCGGAAAAGGAAAGGTGATCCTAAAGTTTACATCTGGCAAGGAGGTCACCCTACTTAATGTGCTGCATGTACCAAAGATTCGGAAAATTCTAATTTCTAGCCCCATACTTGTCAAGAAAGGTTTCAAAATTATATTTGAATCTAACAAATTTGTACTTTCAAAAGGAGGGATGTATGTGGGGAAATGGTACTTGTGTAATGACCTGTTTAAGGCCAATGTGGCTGTCATTGATGTAAACTCAAAGTATGTGTATCCAAAGACTATTAATAAAGAAAAGTCTTCAATTTACACTGTTGTGTCTCCTTATCTATGGCATGGTAGATTAGGACATGTAAACTATGGTACAATGAAGAGAATAATAAACTTGGGGTTAATTACAAGATTTGAGTTGAATGCCTGTTACAAGTGTGAGACTTGTGTTGAGGCCAAGTTTGCTAAGAAACCTTTCAAATCCATTGAAAGAACAAGTGAACCTCTACAATCAATCCATAATGATCTATGTGATTTAAAGTTTGTAGAAAGTAGAGGTAGAAAGAAGTACTTCATCACATTTGTGGATGACTGTACTAGATTTTGCTATTTTTATTTACTAACTAGCAAAGATGAGACTATGAACATGTTTGTCAAGTATAAAAATGAAGTTGAAAAACAAATTGATAAACGAATCAAAGTGCTTATGTTTGATAGAGGAAGAGAATACAGTTCAATCAATTTCAAAGAGTTTTGTGCTCGTTTTGGAATAATTCTCCAAACAACTACACCTTATACTCCACGACAAAATGGAGTTGTTGAACGATTGAACAGGACACTAAAAGAGATGGCTAACGCCATGCTTTTGAGTTCAGGTTTACCTCAAAACTTGTGAGCAGTTTTAAGTGCAAATTATATTTTTAATAAAATACCCCACAAAAAGACAGGTAAAACTCCATACGAGTTATGGAATGGAAAGTTACCATCCTACAATTTTCTAAAAGTGTGGGGGTGCTTGGCCAAGGTGGCAATTCCTCCTCCGAAACAAACTCGGTTGGAACCTAAAATGGTGGATTGCATATTCATTGGTTATGCTCAAAATAGTAGCGCATATAGATTTTTGGTTCACAAATCTAAAAATACGGAAATCCATGTCCATACAATCCTAGAATCAATAGATGCTGAATTTTTTGAGGATATATATCCTACAAAAAGAAATCAAGGAGAATTTTCTCAGAAAAGGCTTAAAGAATCAGAATCTGAGAATGATGAAGATGTGACCAAAGAAGCCAAACTTCGAAGGAGTAAAAGGTCTCGAATTGAAAAATCTTTTGGACCTGATTTTCTAACATATATGTTAGAAGGTGATCCATAAACATATAAAGTGGCAATGTCATCTCCAGATGCTCCTTTCTAGAAAGAAGCTATTGACAATGAAATCCATTATATCCTAAGTAACTATGCTTGGGAATTGTTGATCTTCCACCTGGAAATAAACCAATTGGGTGTAAATGGATTTTCAAGGAAAAACTAAAAGCTGATAGTTCTATTGATAAGTAAAAAGCTCAGCTTGTAGCCAAAGGGTTTAGACAAAAAGAGGGTCTTGACTACTTTGATACTTATTCACCTGTTACAAGAATAACATCAGTAAGGATGTTGATTGCTATAGCTTCATTATACAATTTGCAAATACATCAAATGGATGTGAAAACTGCATTCTTAAATGGTGATCTCGACAAGGAGATTTATATGGAGCAATCTGAAGGGTTCAAGGTTAAAGGACAAGAACACAAAGTGTGTAGACTTGTTAAATCATTATATGGACTTAAGCAAATTCCTAAGCAATGGCATGAGAAATTTGACTGGGTAATGATTCAAAATAAGTATAGAATCAATGAGTGTGACAAATGTGTGTACACTAAATCCACAACAGTTGGATATGTACTTATTTGTCTCTATGTCGATGACTTACTAATTCTTGGAAATAACACTGAGGTCATTAAAATCACCAAGAACATTCTCAAGAAGAACTTTGAGATGAAAGATTTAGGTATAGCAGATGTCATACTCAGCATCAAAATTCTAAGGAATTCTGATGGCTTAGGTTTAACACAATCTTATTACATTGAAAAGGTATTTGAGAGATTTAAAGGATTCGACATTAAAGATGCAAACAATCATTTTCTTCCACACCTAAATTTAAGAAAGAACACTGGAAATAGTGTAAAACAGCTAAAATACTCTCAAATAAGACAGCATCATGTATATCATGAATTGCACTAGACCTGATATTGCATACTCAGTAAACAAACTGAGTAGATATACAAGTAACCCAGGTCACGAACACTAGAATGCTTTGATTAGAGTATTAGGATATCTAAAAAGTACAAAAGACTATGTTCTACAATATGGCAAATATCCAACTGTTTTTGGAAGGTTATTGTGATGCCAACTAAATTTCAAATTCTGAATAATCGAAATCGACTAGCGGATATGTGTTCATGTTAAGAAGTGTCGCGGTGTCATGGAAATCCTCTAAACAAACTCTAATAACGCACTTTACAATGGAATTAGAGTTTGTTGCTTTGGATAAAGCCGCTGAAGAAGTAGAATGGCTTCGACATCTTTTAGAAGATGTTCCAATGTGGTCAAAACCTATGCCTGCAATTTGCATACACTGTGACAATCAAGCGGCCATTGCAAGGGCGCATAATGTGATTTATAATGGTAAGTCTAGACATATTCGTCTTAGACATAACACCGTAAGGCAGTTGTTCTCAAATGAAATCATTTCTTTAGACTTTGTAAAGTCAAAAGAAAATATTGCGGATCCGCTGACAAAAGGTTTGTCAAGAGAGCAGATAAACTGCGCATCGAGGGGAATGGCTTTAAGAACCTTAACCCAATAAAGAGATTCCATGGTGGAAACCTAACCTATGCGATTGGAGATCCCATGGTCTAGGTTCAATAGGACAACGCAATGACTTACAAAATTTTAGAATCCACTAGAAGATCACAATATAGTACTACATTAAGTCAATCTGACATGCGTAGTATGATTAGTGCTCAATACCTCGAAGAAGATGCCAAATTAAAAAGGTAGTTCATCAGGTTCTTTGCCTCTGCTAGGGAACGAATTTGATTCCAACGTCCCTTGCCACTGAAGACCCTTTCACGCTCTTCTGCTTCTGATAGTTGCGATGCCATGGACACTAACGTGCTGGAAGAAGTCGCAAGCATGTTCTCAAGAGCAAAAATTCTTGAATTCCTTGCACCAGGAGACATGGTAGGTGGACAATCACTACAAAGTACATCATCCAAAGATGTTTAGAGCATAGCAACGCCAATATGAAGATGATGAACGAGCTAACGGTGAATTATCGCAAACAGAATCTGCTGCTACTTCCCCAACCTTAAGTTTGCTTGCTTTTGCAATTCAGCTTCTTCCTTAAGTCTAGCAATCTCCTTTGCCATTTTGGCCCTCCTACATAATGAATAAAACTAATTTAGGAGAGGGAATACGCTGTGCCACATGCATGCAAATGACAATCTAAAAGCACAAAAACTGACAAAGTCCCACACCATTACTAACTGGCCAAAATCCGAAAACAATAATCGAGACTGAACTAATATAAACGTGCGTATAGACCCAAATATGCTTGTGCATGAACACACCCATAATTTAGCGTGCGTAGAACTCATTCAAGAATGACATTTACCAAGAAACAAGAAGCAACTGCCTCTATCATGTATAGCAGAATACTGAATTAAACCTACTATAGTACGATGGCATCAGTGAACCACATTAACCAAAAAAAAAAAAAAAAGAGCTAATTGAAGGACCATAATATACTATACCACCGAGACAAATGATTGTTAAAGAAAAAGAAAATCTAGAACCCAAACAAACAATAAACTTCGTATGATCATGAAGATGAGAAATACACTCAGTTGGTTCCTACGTGATAAGTAAGAATTGAACTTACTCTTTCATATAACGTACTTCATGGACCCGTATGGTGACTTCTAGCTCATGCTCAATGGCCCGCATCAAAGCCTTTTTTCAACAAAATACCATTTGTCAGAATCATATTGGAGAAGGAACTCCACTATGCCCTAAGACATTAGATATCTATCAGATTAAAGGTTCCATTGGGCTTATCCAGGTGTGGTGAGCCTGTAGGCCTCTTGGATAAGATAAACTTTCATTCATCACACGTTAAACAGGATGTAAAATGGACACTAAAATACTCATGTGAAAGCTTTGAATACCTGAATTCCAGGACCATTGCCACCCGCAGCACCTGCACATCACAGGAAAATTAATTGACAAAGTATAAAGACAAAAAGATGAGCACAATGCCTATGTTTATGTAAGCTCCCTACCAGATGTCTCCCTAAAGGAAGCTTTTCGAGACTCCAGCAGTTCTTTCAGCCTCTTGGTAGCCATAGAAGCTTCTTCTATATTCCGCTGTAAGATTTGATATCGACCACGGGCACAAATTAATAGAAAGAGTAAGAGAATAGTAGACTTCTGAGTAAGAAAAAATTCAAGGAATCTAACAAAGAAGAAATTAAATTACCGTCTTCTGCCTTTGGTTCAAAGCCGATAACTTGTGCATCTCATGCTTATTCCTCCGTCCCCCTTTCTTCAGCTGTGCGACAAGAAACATGCATTAATAGGAGACCTAATCTGAGTAGCAAAACATAATTTCTAGGAGCCAATAATAAGATGAACGGGACACTCTAATATAGGTGGTTACAAAGCCGAACTTTAAAATTTTCGATGTCCAGCCAGATTCTTAGCAAAGCCATATGATATTGCAATGGGCATCCTATGCATTCAACTTTTTTCATAAATATAAGAATAATTGTGATGCTCAGTCATGCATGTTTTAAATAACAAAATAAAATCCCGTTTCAAAAAAAAAAAAAAAGTTCATTTATTTCTCCCCCTTAATATCATGACCTAGCAAGAATTGATATGTTAAATTTGAAAATATAGAAGCGGTAAGGAGAAAGGAATTAAATCGTGATCACGAGTTGCATAATAGTTACACAAGATAGGACGGTGTTGTTATAAGGATTGAGTGATGACAAAGGTTACATAAAGAGTTGGAGGTGTCCCAAACATTAATTTTTTTCCGTGACTTGCCCATTTAAAATCTCAAGACTCTCTAGTTTTTGTTGGAAATCTGAGACTCCGCACAATTTTACAAACATTTGATGAATTTGATTTATGATATTCTAAGCTCATTGCGTCTCTGTTCTTAGTTTACACATTAAAAGCATTTGAAATTTACGGAAGCACTATAGTAGGCACAACAGTCATTATTCTTTGTCAGCATTTCCCTTTTTATGGTGGTAGAGAAAAGAAAATGAGATGGTGAAAGTAAAGGAGTCCCTTTCTACGAGATGAAGGGGGAGGAAACGAGGGAGGGTTTGGTCTCGCCACCTAGGGGGAGGCACATAAATGAGAGAGTTTGGACGTTGCACGAAGCGAAGGCGAGGACTGACTGAGCTGGTTTGACCTTTACCAAAAAGAGGGAGCCGGCATGAATGCGCCAGCTGGCTTAGCTGCCGACGATCCTTAGATTGGTGGCGGCCATGCTCCCACGAGAGACTGAGCACGGATCTCTGTACGGAATATCGTACAACGATTATGAAGGGGGCTGATGAATAGTCTCCCTGATTGGAAGCTCATCGTCACTCTCCCTCTCTCTCTCTCCATATGAAGTGACCGCCAAGGAATTACATGTCCACGTCTGAATAGTACCCAACTTAAGAAGCTGGCCACATCCATCTCAATCATTTATATCAGGGGAAGAAGCATCGATCTGCACCATATGATTAGGAACACGTCGAAAGCTGTCGACCTACTTCAATATCGCAGCGAGGAAGCAATAAATTCCATCACTATTTGTCCGATTATGATCGTTACCGATGCATTTTTGTCGAGTGAATGACGATGAGGGAACAGCTTTCATGGCGTTCTGAAACGATAAAAAGTAATTCAATCAACTGTTTCCATGGTCCATGACTAAACTCTCGAGACTCCCCCCTTTATCATTATCCTTATATTCGATAAGAACCTTCACTTTGACGTTTGAACGTATGGATTACTTCATGTACTGCTAACCTCACTTTTCGATAGCAAATGCACTTCCTACATTTCAAACCTACCATTATTATCTTCGCTTTTTACAATGTATAGTGAGTTGCATTTCTCGACTATATATAATTTACAAAAGTTCAATTTTATTTGCCAAATTACCCAATCCCCAAAAAAATCCAAAAGTCACACACTCTAATGGATAATTGACAAAAAAGTCCAAAACCAATTGTAAGAATGCCTATTCATTCCCAAACTTTATAATTTGGCCAATTTGTTTTTATACATTTTGACAATCTATCAATATAGTCATTTCGGCAATTTTGAATAGAAATCGCTGATGTAAAAATCTAATCAATGGCCGTTTTACATCACATGATCAATATTGATATGAATAATTTTTTTTAATTCTTTTAAAATTTCCTAATTTTTTTCCATTATTTCTATTCTTTTCTTTTTCTCTATTCCATTTGCCGATTGCCAGCTACAAGTGAAGGTGTCTTGACCCTGATGACCGGTGGAGGGAAATAGAAAGAAGAAAAAGGAAAAGGAAAATAGCTGGTCATTACACGTACTCTGCTACAATTCTTGCGTGGCTTGCGAGCCTATTATAGAGGCTCAATGCAAGCCGCGGCCCTCGCGATATCAAGGTTGACCTCACAGATCCTCGATGGTTACAAGCTGCGGGCTCAAGCCGAGGTCGCCTAGCCTTGCTGTCATGAGTCATGACCGGTCTCACCACAGCCAGAGGTAGGGAGAGGAGCGGAAGCCACGGCTAGGGCGAGGGGGTCATCATCACCATCAAGGTCGGGTTGTGGCATCGAGCGATGGCCTAACATTGTGCAAGGGGCTCTCAATCGTCCGTACTGCTATGTGAAAGGAGAGAGAAAGGGTGAGGAGAGAAAGTGGGAGAGAGTTTTCGTGGGTCTTTTTAGGTTTGGGAGATGCGAAATATATGTTTTGAAATGTGAGCGGTATTAGACATGGAGTGCACAATTTTCAGAATATTTAAGTATCAAATTGGGTGTCTATCTAATAACTTAAGGGTGCATCTAGAAAAATCTCACTTTTAACTTTTTGCTCAATGTGGCAATCGATGCCCTTTGATTTTTCCTTAATCCCAAATGCTCGAAAGTTTCACAATGTATTAATATTAGCACATAAAGAATTCGCATACAACATTTCACATTTTCTTTAAATTTAGATAATATCTAAACAAGTCTTAAGCTATTAGAATAGTTTATAGTAGTCTTATAAAATTTTAAGTGGTATTATAGTAAGAGGTCCTAGGGACAAATCTTTCTAAACCTCTAGTTGCATCCATCAACAAATTTCCATGGTTTAGTTTTAAACCAAAATCCTACCAATGTGTGAGGGAGAGTATAAGATGTTTAAATAGGTCTTATTATCGAGCGTCTTTGAACATATTTGTTAGATATACTTTACTTGATATATTTTAATTTTCAAGTATCGATTATACATCACACGAGAGTGATCAGCATCTAAAAAATTATAAAGATTCTTTAATCAATTGCTTAACAAGTGCCTTTGGAGCACTCTTTAATAAAATTCATTAAAATATTTTACCCTACCAAACTTTCACATGCGTTTTAGCAGTTTGGTGATGCCTTAACTTAATTTTTACCTATAGCTTGCTGAATCCAACCTTCCAATTTTATTAAAGACATATAATTCATGATATAATTACAAACTTTTACTTTTTCTAGTATCCGTACTAGAGACCTTTAAAAATGGCCTTACATAGGGTTCCATATAATTCGTTCATAATTTTGGTAATAATTTGAATTTTGACGGAAAAATAAAACAATAAGAAAAATACTTTTGACTTTTCATAAGTCACGTGATGTTTGGGTGATGTGAAGTAGGAAGAAAGAGGGATTTTTATGAATGACTGGATAAAAAAATATAATTTATTGTATATTAAATCAAAGTGGTAAGGGAATGAAAAAAATTAAAAGAAAGCACTAATCATTACATCGTCATTTCTCCATCGTGGAGTGCTATAACAGAGCTGCAAGATCTGAACGCGCCGTTTCTCTTTCATACGCAAGAAACCAGACAGAGGCCACCGTAAAATCGTTCTTCAATGTCCCTTTCTGTCCCCATCTCTTTAACCCTTATATATAGACGAAGTCCTAAGAGCAGCCTTCCCATTGAAGCAGAAAATTAAACGCCTCTCTCTCTCTCTCTCTCTCTCTCTCTCTCTCTCTCTCTCTCTCTCTGCACAAAAATGGTTGCATCGGACGTAAAGAGCCTCGTGCACAGTGTGAAGTTGTCGTCAACCGTGCCGACTAAGGTGACACCCAACAACACGGTGCACGAGCTGACTAGCATGGACCTGGCAATGAAATTCCACTACCTCAGGGGGCTCTACTTCTTCAGGAGCGACGCCGCCCAGGGGCTCACCATCTTCGACCTCAAGAAGGCCATGGCCCAGACGCAGGAGCTCTACACCACGGCGTCTGGCAGGATCGGGCAGTCTGAGACTGAGAGGCCTATCATCGAGTGCAAGGACAGCGGGATCCGCATGGTTGAGGCTCAGTGCGACATGTCACTCGACGAGTGGCTGGCGGCAACCAAGGAGAATGGTGGCTGGGAGCTCCAGGACCTGCTGGTCCATTCTGAGGTTCTTGGCCCTGAACTTGGCTTCTCTCCCATGATTTACGTTCAGGTAATTCAGTAACCATGTGTCAGTCTTCTATGTTAGAACTATAAATATCTTATGTTGATGATCGATCCAATAGATTGAATTTGTGCAAGAAGATCTCCACTTCGCACCATGGAACATGTCAATCTAGCCCACCAATCATTACTTCCATTCTGTAACGTGACCTTACCTTAATCTAGGCTGGCCAGTCATTCGCACCGGACACTCATCTTTCAAGTTTTCTGACAGTTGAATAGTTTGATGGACCAAGAGATAAAGACTTTTGGCTGATACCTCGTCTAAAGATAAGAGGTTTTGCTGATACCTCGTCAATGCAGAGATTCTTCGAGAAAATATTGGGTGGTCCAAAACTGCCACGTCAGCATGGTCCCGGACTACTCACGCAGCATCACATGTGAGGGGAGGGGACAGAAGAGAGAAAGAGGAGAGAGAGCATCAGAGAAGTGGGCCCGGTTTCGGTCCTTTGTCCCCCTCCCATACACGTGGCACCGCGTGAGTGGTCCGGGATCACGCTGACGTGGCGGTCCTGGACCACCCAATATTTTCTCAAGATTCTTCAGCAATTTGGACCTCCGTACAGTTTGTCAACGCAAACCCTGCCTCTTCGGTCAAATGCCCCCCATTCATAGGATTCGGTCATCTTAGTATTTTCACAGGGAAATAAGGTTTCCTATTTTTTTTGCAAAAAATAAAATTTAAAATATATTTTTATAAAAATAATTTTTTATTTCTTTCACTCAATCCAACAACTGGCCAAAAGAAGAAAGAGAGAGGAAAAATAAATAAAGAGAAAGAAAAGGAAAGGAAAAAGGAAAAAATAATTCAATTTTTAAAAAAAATTAAAATATTATTAAAATTATTCACGTCGGCATTAGTCGTGCCATGCCAAGTGCCAACACCATCATGCCATGTCAGCACTAATTGGTCAAATTTAGCCAAATGGGCTGAATTAGCACAAATACAAAATATTTACGACTCAATTAGTTAGAAAAAAAAATTATGATTGAATTGGCACAATTACAATAGATATATGAATTTTTTGGTAATTCTTCCCATAGGATTTGGTCATCATCGCATTTTGATAAGAAATTAAGGCTCCATTTATTTTGTAGAAACAAATTATTTAAAAAATATTTTCCTAAAAATAATCACTTATATCACTTAGAATAATTAGTCAATAAAAAAATTATTATCAACAAACATTTTTGGATAATTAAAATACTTTTCATTTATTTATTTTTGTGAGCGATACAAATTCATTTTCCGCGAAACAAACGGACCATATGCTTATCGACTTTGACATATTGATTAACCAACATAATAGTGAATCATATCAAAAAGGGTTAGAGGAAAAATACAGTTGGTGAATGAAATGGCAAAGAAATATGAATTAGGCTTCGTTCATTTTATAGAAAATATGGCGTTTCCAAAATATGTTTTCCAGGAAGCCATTTCCCAGGAAAATAACCATATTTTTTGTTGTTTGGTTGAAATCTGAAAATATACTAAAAAAATGTTTTTTGTTATTTGATAAAGAAAATAATTTCCTCCATGCACTCCTTTCAATAATTTTTTATTATATTTTAAAAATCAATTTTTTATTATATTTTTTCATTTCTTTCTTTTACTTTTTCTTTTTCTTTATTTTTCCTTTTATTCTTCATTGGCCAGTTGATGGCCATAGCAGTGGCCAAGGATTGCCACAAGCAAGCTGGAGCCTTGCCGACTTGCGATAAACCTCTACCTCACTTGATCAAGCAAGGCTGAGCTCATCCGACACTGACAAGCACAAGCCTTTCAAATCGTCCACCTAAGGCAAGGCTCGAGCCTCACCAGAGGTCGGTAGAGCCTCACCAATGTCTGGCAACCTTAGGTGGGCAACCTCGAGCCTTGCCAAAAAGTGGCTGAATATGGTGGGCCTCAAGCTCATTGACGTTAAGCGAGCTCAGCCTTGCTTGATTAAGTGAGGCTCCAACTCGCCAGTGACCAGCAGCCAGCCAATGGAGAAAAAAAGGAAAACAAAAGAAACAGAACAAAAAGAACAGAAATTATTAAAAATCGACTATTAGAATAATAAAAAAAATAGTAAATGGAAAAAATATTTGATAAAGGAAAGTAGGGTTAAAGAAGGTCTGGAAAATGTTTTCATCTTTCTCAAGAGTGGAAAATATTTTCCTCGATCTTAGAAGATATTTTTTCCCTTAATAGAAAATGTTTTACCCAACTAATTCATTTTCCATGAAACGAATGTCGAAAAATACGAAAAACGTTTTTCTGAAAGTTACTTTCCATGAAACAAACGAATTAGATAATAATTACTCCTTTCTGTTGAGTTTTTGCATTCTATCTATCATCAATAATCAGCATCTATTTTTCATTAAAACGTCATGGACCTCCATGTCTTGCCAATCAAAGCTATGGCATGGAAGCGATCGCAGCAATAGGTTTCTATCGAGGCCTTGAATGTGGAGTGATTGTCCTGCAACTTGGTACTGCGAAAGCAGCATGGCGGGTTCTCATTTATGACCCCTTTCGAAGTGTCACCTAAACAACGGCTGGTCCCTAAATGAACATTTCCGAAATAAACAAGAAAGAAAAAGCTTTAAACCAAAATTGGTCGTTGGCACCCCAGCATTCCTCCACCAGTTCATTGGTCCTGTGCTTCTATAGGAAGTAACAAGTGCTATCAACGCGGTACCTCCTAGCCGAGCATGTGTGCTCAGTTCTTGTCGAGGGTCGCTCTCGAGCAATCATTAGCGACTCATTCCGCCTATTAGTTGTCCGATTAGAAATAAGTCTTATTTGGCGTTGCCAAAACTTCCCATGAAGAAGAGGGAAAATTTTCCTCGTGTCGTACTTAACGACCTTGCTCTTTTTGGTATCGATTCAGATTAAGGGTTGTTTACTTCTTTCTGTTTTGTTTGTTCAAATAGAAGAGTAGAAGGGAAAGAAGGGAGAAGAAAAGGAAGGTTCTTGTTTTATCAAAAGGAATGCTTTTCCTCCTCCGTTTTGTTTGGTTTGGTGGGAACCAATTATCTTTTTCTTTTGCTTGTTTGGAAACTTTGAAAAGGGTCGTAGGCGTAGCAGATGTGTAAGTGATGAGATGTTGTCTTGGAGTCGCAGTTCACTTGGTTCGCATGCGGAGGAATCTGTGTGGGTCTGAGCTGGGCTCATGTCCTCGGAGATGCATTTGCAGCTTCGTCCTTCATCAACAAGTGGGGCCAGATGATGGCGGGTCACGCGCCACCCAAGCCCCTCCACACACCGGTGCCGGAAAGGCCCGCCTACCCCGCTGAGTCAGGGCTCGACAAAGCGCCATCCACCATTAAAAGGGTCGACCCAGTTGGGGACTGTTGGTTCGTCGTCAATAACTGTAAGTTGGAAACCTATTCAGTTCACATCACCTTGCAACAACTTGATCACATTATGGGCAAATACGGATTATTTGGTGAATCTAAAACATCGCATTTCGAACTACTGTCCGCTTTGATCTGGAAATCCTTGTCGAAGATAAGGGGAGACAACGGGCCGAAGGTTGTAACTGTGTGTGAGAACAATGTCCGTAGAGAACTAAAACCGTTACCTTCAAATGGCATGGCTTTGAGCAGGGCCGAAGTGAATTTCTCGGCAGCGGAAGCAGAAGTATCCAATCTCGCGAGACTGATTGCTGAGGCCGTGAATGAGAATGGATTGATTGAAGAAATGGTGGAGAAAGATGACGGGAAGCTGGACTACATTGCATATGGGGCAAATTTGACATTTGTGGATTTAGAGGGTGCAGATGTATATGGGCTAGAGTTGAAGGGCCGGAAGCCTATTTTTGCAAATTACACAATAAGTGGGGTTGGAGATGAAGGGGTGGTGTTGGTCCTTCCAGGACCAGGAAATGGGAATGAGAAGGGCGGTGGGTTTGGGAGAACAGTGACAATGGTCCTGCCCCACGCTCAAATGGCACAGATCAGGAAGGAGATTGATGAAACGTGGGGACTTTTGCCCTGCCCTACTGACAGGGCGACGGCTTCTGACATAGAGACTTACTCTGCTAGTAAGGACAAATGAAGAAATTCATCATAGCGCATAAAAATATATGTGGATTTGTGTTTCCCAAATAAAATTATGTTAAAAAGTCAATATTATTCTCAATGTCCTCCAGAAAGCGATCTTAAGGAATATATTCATGTACTAGACTGTCTTACTGTGGTAATACATCATATCGTGTGTGGCTCTAATATAATTTTTGAGTCTATCACTTGATTAGCTAGCTTTCAAAATTATCTCTCCTATAAATTATTGTTTGAACAATAACAGATGAATGCTTTACCAAGATGCTTATGGTAGACTTTCAAAAATTGAGAAAATTCAAAAATTTAATGAGAAAGATTTCTTTTACATGAAAATCAATGAAAGATAAGAAGAGAAATCAAGAACGGTTAAAAGACACATTTACAAGCCTTTCTCCCTCATGTGTCATCTTTTTCCCATATTTCTAATCCGAAAATTAATAATCTATGAAGATCACTATTTTACCGCAATTTCTGACTGTTCTATCACATGCTCCATGCACTGAGAATCAATAACAAGCTATAAAGGATGGAAACCAGATAGACAAATCTGATGACTTATCGGAACTTGGACTGTGCGCAACATTCCTCTAAAAGACGGTCTCCATTTATCGCAGGACAAGCACAACGGAACAATCAGAACAGAAAGAAATCCAGAATTCAATCATCGAACTTGTCCAACATATCATACACCAGCGAGCCAATCAATTGTTAGCAACAAAATCTCCGGCGAGCAAGGGTTAGGTAACCAAATCTCAAGTTCCCAACCAATGTGGCTTTACAAAACATAAACAGAATACACAAGTCTATTTCCTTCCCAAATCGACAAGGATCACTGGATGGTGATGCAGTCTATTTCCTACCCAAATCGATGAGGATCACAGCATGGGATGCATTGTATGAGGGAGCGATTGGCGAATTATCAATCGCCAATGGGAAAAAATTGACTTAAGATGCATGATTCTCCTTCTCATCTGAGTTTCTTGCCTGCGGCACCAAAACTTCTGGAGCTGCTACACCAGCCTCCTTGCTGAGAATTGTCTCATCACTCCGATCAGCATTCCTTTCTCTTAGCACATTACTGCTGCTTGGAGCCGGCGTTCGCATAGCCCTAGGTAACTTCAAAGGAATGTCTCCCTGGAGAGATATACCATCATCTGGCTTCTCAGATGCCTTCATTGTTGTCTCAGGCAATGCAGGAGGTGGGGCCACAGGAACAAGCTGGACTACAGCTTTCCCCCATTTCTTTCTCCGATTAGGCTTTGGCGCGTTTGTTTTGGCCTGTGAGGGATGTGAAATGAGCAAGAATGTGCAGGAGAAATCAGAACCGAAGTGACATGTAACAGTTAGTGTGTGGTGGTACTGAAGTGACTACAGTCCTGAATTAAAGCAGTTTAAGGGGTGACGAGAAGCAAAGACTTTCCCCTTTATCTAGACTAGCATAAAATTAAAGTTGATAATCTTGCCATCGTTTTAAAACAAGTTACAGATAGGGCGTGACCTTTGGAGTTCAATGCCAGAAGTGAGATACTAGTACTTTTTTGGGGATACATAGCCACCTGCATACCATCGCATGGCAAAAGAACAATGACAAAGGAAACATACCAAGGTGTTCCCAATGTCGGATAAAGGTTTCCTCCTCGCACCAGCATCATCAGTTGAGTCAACAGGCTTTTCACCAAATGCACTCTGAAGTAAACTTGCCCCATGGGAGGCTAGATTAGATTCACCTGTTTCTTCATTGTTCCCATTGTTCAAGGCACCGCTTTTATCTTGTTCTGAAGATTCCTCCAACTCTTTTGCAGATGCAGACTCTCTGTTGGTGCACTTAACGGATACGCAGCCACAAGTTGGGCCGCAAAGTGATCCAGCGCCCCGACATTCACATCTCGATGTTTTGCATGATGAGCTTTTGCTGCATGAGCAGCAAACCTCAGTACTACCCTTTGAAGAGGTTCTTTCGCCAGAACACTCCATATTTACGTCATTCAGTTCATTAATCTCTGGTTCTTGGGTATCAGAAGATGAATGGCGTCCATTTTTGGCTCTTCTCCTTCGTTGCCGTTTGCCTGACTCTACCCAGTCTTCATCATCGTCATCTACAACCCACTCATCATCGTCATCTTCTGCTGCATCACCATCTGAAGAATCTGATCCTGATGTGTCCATGTCCTCGAATAGAAACATTGATGCCCTATGTTCCTACAGAAAAAATCCCCCCTCAATCAGTAGAACCCAATTTGACCAAAAAGAAAGAAAGAAAGAAAGAAAGAAAGAAAATCAATACAAGCCAATCAATGATATGGAAAATCCCAACATTATGCGGGCACATAAAGCACACATCACCAAAGCATAAACTACAAGGTAAACTTCAGAAAAAATACAAATTCCTAACACTTCAATGGAAAATAGAGCAAGGTAAAGGCAGACATCTCCCAAACCTGCTTGCGTAGGCCATATTTATGCGGTCCCACGTTTAGGCTGGAATCCCCTGAATCTGCTGCATTTGATTTGTGGTGCTTCTTCAAGAGGATGTCCTGCCAAATGTTTGAGACCAATTTAAAAGCATAATCAAGACCAGAATATATACAAGATAATCAACTAGTGACAATTACATCACACGCACAAAAAAAAAAAAAAAAAAAAAAAAACTCATTATCAAAAGATCCAAGTACAAAAGAGCATTAGGGATTGTTTGACCCGAAGAATTAACAAATAGCTACGTATAGAAGCAAATCACATTCCCACAAGACTAGTCTGCTTGTGATAACAAATGAATGCTTTACCAAGATGCTTATGGTAGACTTTCAGAATAACTACCATATCAATATCTAGCTCCTTTAATAGAACTAATCATTAAAGATACTAGCAGCATATTTACCAAGTTACTCAAACTGCAGCTATAACACAGGTTTAGCTGGTTCGAGTACACCTGTCCACATAAGGCTCTAGCTACCGAATGCACATAATGCTCAAATGTTCTCACCTGCGACTTTAGCTGATGAACAAGTTCTGACTTCTGCATTTCCAACTGTCTGATCACAGTGCTCAGTTTGACAACTCTCTCCTTTAAATCTCTTATATATGAGTCCTTCTCTCTGCAATCGACCTCTTTATCCCACAGTAGACACCTTTAAAAATTCAAGAAGAGTCAAGTTTAGCATGTATTTTTTTTAGCAATTGCAGGGGGGAAACAGTTTAGCTACATCAAATGCACTAACATCGAACAATCTCAGAAGTAATAGAACATGATACTTTCCTACCAAATATGTATGACTTACAAAATTTTAGAATCTACTAGAAGATTGCAATATAGTACTACATTAAGTCAATCTGACATGGGTAGTATGATTACTGCTCAATACCTCGAAGAAGATGCCAAATTAAAAAGGTAGTTCATCAGGTTCTTTGCCTCTGCTAGGGAACGAATTTGATTCCAACGTCCCTTGCCACTGAAGACCCTTTCACGCTCTTCTGCTTCTGATAGTTGCGATGCCATGGACACTAAGGTGCTGGAAGAAGTCGCAAGCATGTTCTCAAGAGCAAAAATTCTTGAGTTCCGTGCACCAGGAGACATGGTAGGTGGACAATCACTACAAAGCACATCATCCAAAGATGTTTAGAGCATAGCAACGCCAATATGAAGATGATGAACGAGCTAATGGTGAATTATCGCAAACAGAATTTGCTGCTACTTCCCCAACCTTAAGTTTGCTTGCTTTTGCAATTCCGCTTCTTCCTTAAGTCTAGCAATCTCCTTTGCCATTTTGGCCCTCCTACAGAATGAATGGAACTTATTTAGGAGAGGGAATACGCTGTGCCACATGCATGCAAATGACAATCTAAAACCACAAAAACTGACAAAGTCCCACATCATTACTAACTGGCCAAAATCCGAAAACGATAATGGAGACTGAACTAATATAAACGTGCATATAGACCCAAATATGCTTGTGCATGAACACACCCTTTAGCGTGCTTAGAACTCATTCAAGAATGACATTTACCAAGAAACAAGAAATAACTGCCTCTCTCATGTATAGCAGAATACTGAATTAAACCTACTATAGTACAATGGCATCAGTGAACCACATTAGCCAAAAAAAAAAAAAAACAGTGCTAATTGAAGGACCATAAAATACAATACAGCCGAGACAAATGATTGTTAAAGAAAAAGAAAATCTAGAACCGAAACAAACAATAAACTTCATATGATCATGAAGATGACAAATACACTCAATTGGTTCCTACGTGATAAGTAAGAATTGAACTCACTCTTTCATATGACGTTCATATTCAGAACGTACTTCATGAACCCGTATGGTGACTTCCAGCTCATGCTCAATGGCCCGCATCAAAGCCTTTTTTCAACAAAATACCATTTGTCAGAATCATATTAGAGAAGGAACTCCACTATGCCCTAAGACATTAGATATCTATGAGATTAAAGGTTCAATTGGGCTTATCCAGGTATAGTGAGCCTGAAGGCCTCTTGGATAAGATAAACTTTCATTCATCACACGTTAAACAGGATGTAAAATGGACACTAAAATATTCATGTGAAAGCTTAGAATACCTGAATTCCTGGACCATTGCCACCCACAGCACCTGCACATCAAAGGAAAATTAGGCCGTGCATGGCTGCACCCTATTTCTGTTCCCAGGAACAAAAATTTCTGTTTTTTTGTTCCGAGAACAAAAAAAACAGAACGCGTTTGTGTGCGTTTACATTCCTTTTTGTTCTTTTGTTCCCGAACAAAAAAAACGAAACAAAAACACAAATTTTGTGTTTTGTTTCCAGAACACAAATCGAAACACTTTTTTTTTTTTTTCTCTTATTTTCTTGTTCTTCTTTCTTTTGGCCGGTCGCGCCGCCTCGGCCATGGCCGGCGACCGGCCGGACGAGGGCCGGCGGCCTCGCCCAGCCACGGCGAGGCTCGCCGGCCCCGGCGAGGCCGATGCTCGCCGTCCCCGGCGAGGCCGAGGCCGAGGCTCGCCGTAGGCTGGCGAGGGTCGGCCTCGCCATGGCTGGGCGAGCTCGAGCTCGCCCGCCCAGCAAAGTATAAAGACAAAAAGATGAGCACAATGCCTATGTTTATGTAATCAAGCTCCCTACCAGATGTCTCCCTAGAGGAAGCTTTTTGTTCGAAATTGTTAGAAGACGAGACTCCAGCAATTCTTTCAGCCAACGCCTTTTTATGGCTCCCTAGATGTCTCCCTATAGAAGCTTCTTCAGCCTTTTGTCTTCTTCGCTTCCGTAAGACCTGATATTGATCACGAGCACAAAATAATAGAAAGAGTAAGAGAATCATAGACTCTTGATTAAGAAAAAATTCAAGGAATCTACCAAAGAAGAAACTAAATTACCATCTTCTGCCTTTGGTTCAAAGCCAATAACTTGTGCATCTCATACTCATTCCTCCGTCCCTCTTTCTTCAGCTGTGAGACAGAAACACGCATTTATAGGAGACCTAATATGAGTAGCAAAAACATAATTTCCTAGAACCAATAATAAGATGAACGTGACACTCTAATACAGGTGATTACAATGCCGAACGTTATAATTTTCAATGTGCAGACAGATTCTTATCAAAGCCATATGATAATGCAATGTTCATCCTATGCATTCAACTTTCTTCACAAATATACAAATAATTGTGACACTGGGTCTTGCATGTTGTAAATAACAAAATGAAGTCCCATTTCGAAAAAAAAAATAAAATCATTTATTTCTCCCCCTTAATATCATGACCTAGCGGGAATTGATATGTCATTTTCTAAAATATAGAAGCGGTAAGGAGAAAGGAGTTAAATTGCTATCACGGGTTGCATAACAATTAGACAGGGTGGGTCAGTGTTGTTGTGGGATCATATGGTGATAGAGGTCACATAAAGAGTTGGAGGTGTCCCAAACATTAATTTTTTCTGTGGCTTGCCCCTTTAAAATCTCAAGATTCTCTAGTTCTAGTTGGAAATCTAAGAATCCAAACAATTTTACAAACATTTGATGAATTTAATTGAAAGCATTATGAATTCATTAATTTTGCATATACCTGAAGGACCTCTTTCTCCCTTGTTGCCTTCCACTGTCGGAATTGTTCAGATTCGTGCTTTATCTTATGTTGTAATTGAACCTATAGGAAGCCCAATTTCTCACATTAGTAATAAAACAACGAATTCCAATACATCGCTTTGTTCTAGTAAGAATCGGCACCTTCTGAGTTTTTATTCTCTGAATCTCATCTTGCAATCGTCTGGATGCCTCATCACTTTTTTGCTTTTGTCTTAAAAGTTGAGCTTGTGCATCTTGTTTCTTCTTCAACTCTAACACCTGGAGAACTTTCAAATTAGACCAGGACATGATGAAAATTGAATAGTAACTGCAGTTCAAAGTTCACCTGCGATTCAAGAACATTTAGTTTTTGAAGATATTCCTCCTTTAATCTCTGAGCATTGTCACCAGATGTAGATGAAATGTTTGCAAGATTGCATCTCAGTTCTTCTATCTCTTTCTGCAGGATTGTGATGTTAATGATGTATCATACTACATTTAATCGTTGTCTTTTGTATTCAGGAGCAAAGACAAACCTGTAAAGACTTTTTCTCGTGTTCCAAGTCCAAAACTTTTCTCTCATAGTGTTGTTTTAGAACTGAAGTGTCAACATTTGCAAACCGCTTCATTTCAGCCTTCAAAACATAAAACAAAGCAAAGGATGAACCCAATTACTGATTGGTGGAACACCCAACAAATCGTTGCCAAGCAAATCATCAACTGACAAGATAGAAATTTCAAACTAGTATACCAAGTGTTCTAGCAAGGCAACAAAACACTGCAAGAAATATTGTTCAGTGGTCACATTTGCCATGGACAAAGCTTTTCAGATGAATCGTTCAGATGCAGGATTATCTTTTTCCTTGCTCTGTCGGCTGAAATTATTCTTGATCCATCTCCATTAAAGTAAGGGACCCAATGGTGAAAAAGGATCATAGAAAACAATTACCAGTCATTCATAAAGATGCAGTAAGATAAACCTTTTTTTTCCTCAATTCTCAGCAAAAACAGAAGACAGGCATATTGCTAATTTACCAGAGCGAACAAATATTACCTCCTTCTGCTCAAGTTTTTTATCCAGTTCTTTCAGCTCCATCCCCAGTTTCTCTTGAAGTGAAGAGTGTTCTAACTCTTTCTCGTCAACTTCAATTTCATCTGCATACATAAGAAAAGCAAAGAATTTTTTTAGTGCATATAGGTTGCACACCCCACTTTTAAGGAAAAACAACCTGCATCCTTAAATAAATAAGTTAAACAAAACAAAGCCCCTACTTCAAAGAAAACAGTAGGAGATGACCAAGAATAAACTACATAAGTCTCTATTGATATTATCAGATACAAAATAGCAGATACTTGGAATCGGAAACTAAAATGATCAGCATAGTATTAGCTCAGCCCACTGCGTATTCACACAAGCATTGTCTTTAGCTTGAAACCCAGAAACCCATACAAAGCATATAAATCATACCTGCGAGGTCCACACTTTTAGCTTCGGAACCAGAAGAAAAATCATTTAAGCAAGAAGCCAATGTGCTGTTGGAGCGAGACCCATCATCGTCCGAATCAATGGATTCCAGAACATAACGTTTTGCGTGAAGTGAGCTTTGTAGGCAAAGCAATTCTGCTTCTAACTCTTGGATTTTGGACACATAAGATTTGACCAAACCATAATCCTAAATAACATATGTAACTTGGTTGAACCAATTACAAGGAAAAGAATCAGAACAATAAAAAACAGAAGATACATTTGCAAACCTGATCTGAGTTACAATCAATTTCATCCCATGATTTGCCGCTTCGAGCTGATTCAATTTTCATAATCAATTTGTCTTTTTCAACCTAACACATCCAAGGAGTATAAATCAGAAGATTTCATGAAGCATGTGCAAAAACTCTGCAATAACTGTTCTGGTTTAGGAAAACCAGTCGGATGTACCTGTGCATCGACAGCACGCTGCATCAAATGCTCACAAGTCATACGACACTCTTGCAACTCCCGTTGTAACTCCACATTGCTTGCTTCAAGCAAAGAAACTTTATGCTTGAGGATCTGTATAAGCAAGTGCAGATCAGCACCTAAACCACATTGTAAGGACTGTGAGAGCACTTAAGGATAGTACTCTACTTGAAGTTCTTCATATGGTCCGCTAGTGTCACCACGATATATTAGTAGCTCCCCTTGCAACTGCTCTATTTGGCTTCGCATCCTTTGCATTTGAGCTGCCATCGGATCACGATTGATCTAGAACCAAATAAGGAAGATAAGTATCACCAAAAATAGAGGTGCATGATGATATACATAAAGCATGTTAAGGTGGGCCATGAAGACATACCACAGCTTTGTTTTGAATGTTGCGAGCACGATTTGCATACTTAAGGGTGTTCAATGTCTCCTCAGCATTTGTTTCAGCAGGACTCACACAAGCTACATATATAACCAGTAAAATGCAGTCAAGATGAGGATTAAAAAGGTTAGAATCATAAACGATTGAAATTCCAGTCTAAACCAAATCAGTAGCATACCTATCATCAATGTTTTGCTATTTCCTCCAAGAGAATCCTACATAGCCAAATTGCGAAAATCAATTGTCAAAAAAGGTTATGACCATTAAAAATAAATCGACAGGGTTCCATTCATAAGACAGGAGAAAAACATTAAGTGCTTCTAATGTCAAGGTTTCGGTGATGTTTTGCTCTTCAAAAGTCGTGTAACTCATCTAATTACTGGTGTTGCTGTTTGTTGTCACTACACATGCTAGCTAATATTATATCTCTATGTTAACCCCAAACAACTGGATTATTGCTTTCTTTGCAACAGCTATATATATCACAAATGATGGTATTGGTAGCAAGAAGATTCATTCTCATTTCAACATCACTTCAGTTTTTAAGCAACCATTTCAAATGCAAAAGGCTATGTAATCCTCTGCAGATCAAGGACCAATACTTACAATGAAAACACTTAAGTGAAGGGCTATGCAAAGTTAGCATTTGACACAACTTAAAAGACAAAAAATGCAATACATGCCTGTAACAAGCGTGTTAGCTTGCTATCACGATATGGAACATGGCCTCCCTCTCTCCGCTTCTTCTCATCTCCTAAAGCACTTATTACATTGCCAAGAGCCAACAAACCTTTGTTGATGTGAATGCCTACACAATAGTCACTTAAAGTCAGCAATCAAGAAAGTATTCATTGAATCTGTCTACAAAAGAACACCAGAAGAATATTGCCACGGGTGAAGATACACAAAAATTATCAAGCTTAAGCTACCAACCAGTCTTGATAAATACATTACCAGGTGAAAGAAACTTTGATTCATCAAACTACTCTATGTTAGAAACATTTGAGTACTACCTTCTTTAAAGCGCATTCCATCCGCACCAGTTCGTTTTGCTCTTTCTGATCCTGCTAGGTCAACTAAATGAAGTTTTGCACACAAAATATCATCACCAAAGTCATCATCACTGGGAAAATGAGCCATCTTCTTTTGCTCCATCGTGATTGTGAAGATAGCATGTGATCGGCTGAAACATGTGTAAACAACATATTTTCAGCTTTAAAAACTTACCACATTGCAAACTTAGATGAAAGTGGAAATGACAATTATAAGAAAGGGCCTGAAACAATTTGCCTCCATCTTAATTCGAAATATAGCAAGCTCCAAATTCTACCAGAATTTATGTAAGAGATACGTTTGATATTCACAAACTCATGTATGGTAAGTTCGAAAAAATCAACCAAAGTATCAATAATTTAAACACATTACCTAGACTGACTATTCATGTTGGTGCTCCCAGTAGCACGAGACAAAGAACCCCGAGACAAATACAACGCCATCTTTCCTTTGTCTTAACTTCTGCTTCAGTCACTCCGGCAAGTGTTATCCCACCATGTACTGTTTCTCTAATTTGTATAGGAACTCTAGCAGGTCCTAATGCCTTTGCTGCAGACACCCCTTCACCTTTACAGAGAGTAGATGAATTTTGATCGAGAAGATCAAAAACTTCTTCTTTGAAAATCTGCCATAGCAAAATTTAAAGTCACATCGTCACCAGCAAAGAATATCCCCAAGAGACATCGTTGTTTACAGGGGCTCAGTCACTAGTTGATAGGAGATGCCAAAACCAAAACCCCAGCATTGGATACTGACACATTTACCTCAATAAAGGAAACCCTGATGAGAAACTCAGTGGAATCTCTCATAGTCTCAACTTTTCTGAAAATTGTGTCCATCACTTTAGGTATGATTCCACTGATGCTCCCTTCACCATTATAATTAGTTCCCATGGTGTATGTTTTGCCGGAACCAGTCTTCAGAACAACATAAGTTCAATTTCAGTCTTCCTATTGAATAAGTATCCACAAGGAGACAACAAGAATCTAGACGGAAAAACCTGGCCATATGCGAGGACGGTGGCATTGTAGCCTCTGAAGAGTGCATCGACAAGCGGAGCAACGCAGTCATTGAAGATGGCCGAAGAAGGCGATCCCGTGCTCCCATATACATAGTCATATGTGAAGGAATGCGACCCAATTTGCACCTAACGGATGATCCGGCCAAGACAGAAACTTTAGCAATCTCACCGCCCCCCCCCCCCCCAAAAGAATAACTCCATCTTAACTCGCTAATCACATCAATAAAAACTATGCCGCCCCGGCAATTACAAAACAACCACATTCGGGCCAAGAAAATCACACGGACGAGGAGAAGCGCAGTACCTGAGGCTCTCCGGGAACGACAGTGATGCAATCGGTGCAGCCGATGAGGAGCTCCGAGGTAATCAGAGGCCTGATGTTGACGGCGACTTTGACGCAGTCCCTCTCGCTGGCCGCCGCCGAGCCGTTGGGAGCCGGCCTAGCCTCGCAATTGTCCATGCCGCGCAAGCCGAGGAGACCGGTCCAGGCCCCCCTTGGAACTGCAGAAGAACGTTACCCTCACCGAAATCGAATCGGGCGGCGCTCGGGCAGAGCGAGTAGCAACGGAGGAGGAGAACGGGAATCGGGCCAGGACCGGAAAAACAACGCGCCGAGCTCTCGAGCTGGCGATGCGATTGATCTGGCGAAACGGAGAAGGAGATCGAGAGAGCGTACTGTGCTGAGTAGACTGAATGAAGATGGTAGGGCTAGAGAGAGAGAGAGAGAGAGAGAGAGAGGGAGAATTTGAACGATGGAGAGAGAGAGGGAGGAGGGAAGGGAAGGGAAATGATGGGTAAGGGCGGATTGAATTGAAAATGGAGAGGCGGTCAGATCCGAATTCAAATGTTTGATTGGGAGGGAGGTCACGTGACGAGCACGTGACCTTTTTGTTGTTGTTGGAGGGCGGGTGGTGTTCTCAAATTACATTTCCAGATTAAGGTTGACCTCACGGAGCCAACGAGTAAAAAGAAGGGTTAACAACATCACCCAGAAAAAACAAAAAAAAAAAAAAAATTTAACTGCTATACCTATGTTGTATTTACTTCGAATTAATTTCAGTATCGCAGAAAACCCCGAACTAATATGCTCGTATCATATTTATCTTAAGCTATTTCCCAAGTCATAAAAATTAATTTGTCATGGACAGATTTTTATCCTTTAATACATCGATTTGTGATACAATTTTGACAAAAAAAAAAAAAACCTTGACATTGATTGAAGATATAGCACTATGTAATCACTTAATACTTTCTCCTCACTCAATTACAAACACACACACACCAGAACAAGCACGGTCCCATACAAACAATTAATGAGCAGATTCTTAATTTCGAATTCACCGGGATCGCCGATTTTCTAGGTCTTGTGTATGTGCCTCACTTTCTCTCATGTTTGTTTGGGTCCATAGACCCAACCTAGGCAAAATTTGCTCCCTAAAGTTCTGCAGGTAACATTTTTGTTTCTTAGAATTTTTGTTCTTTTGTTCTCCGGAAAAAAAAAAATCCACTTGATAAAAATTTTGTTCCTGAAAACAATTTCTCCATTTTTTTGTTCCCGATAATAAATTTGAAACGGAAACGAGAAACAAAAAAAAAAATTAGTTTTTGTTCTTGGAAACAATTTATAGAAATAAGCCAATTTTTTTTTTCTTTTGTTCCTCTTTCTTGCCGCGGCCACCTCCAACCGCCCAAAGCTACTGCCGCCTGCCACTAGCCACCGCCACCAAAGGACAGTAGTGGAGGGCGGCAGCAACGATGATGGTCGACAGCCAGCAGCCGACAACAGCAATGGGCGGCGGCAGTCGGCGATTCATGAGTAAGAATAAAAAATAAATAAATACAAAAAAGTATCAAATGCATTTTTATTATTTTTTATTTCAAGGGTCCGTTCGTTTTGCAAAAAATTGGTAATTTCTGAAAAATGTTTTCCCATAAGTCATTTTCTAGGAAAATAACAATATTTTATGATGTTTGGCTAAAACTGAAAATATTTCGGAAATTATTTTTCGATATTCGGTAAGAAAAATATTTTCTCGCTCTCCAAATTGGCAAGCGCGCGCTCAATCGCAGATCAACGAGCACGAGCTTGAGATCAACGAGCTTGAAGTTCACCTAGTGACGGCCGACGGCTAGCCAAGAAAGAAGAAGATGGGATACAAAGAAAAGAAAAAAAAAAAGGAAATTAAAAATAATTTGAATTAAAAAAGAAAATTACAATTTAAAAATAATTTGAATAAAAAAATAAAAAGAGAGGAAGAAAGGGGAGAAGGAAGTGGAATTTATAAATGTGTAAGATAAGAGAGATCAAGTGAGAAAAATGTTTTCCACTTTTTAAAAGTGGAAAACATTTTCCCCTAATTTAGAATATTTTTTTTCTTTTCACGGAAAATATTTTCTCTCGGAAATTCATTTTTCATGAAACGAACACTAGAAAATCCGAAAAACATTTTCCCGAAAAACATTTCATGCGAAACGAACGAAGCTCGAGAGTATAAATTTTGTGTAGTTATCAAACACCTTATTTTACTCAAAAATTGTTCTCATGAGTAAAAATAAAAAATAATTATTTATGAAAATAAACTGTTCTCCAGCTAATAAGTGTTACCATGCATATCCTAAATGGAGCTAAGTAGGAAAATGCCCCCTATATGCAATGTGACGCGAGCAATTAATTACATTAGTCGTATGACGTGCTTTGTTGTCTTACGTGGCGCTCATATTTTAAAATCGCTCGCTTTTAATTACACGGCTACCATGTGCATGACAATTACATAAAGGACCTTTGAGTTAATATGATATTTTGACTTAATATATAAGAGATGTGCCTTGTTTTAATTATCCAAACAGTCGATATTTAGAGAAGTCAATACAATTATTATTCATAGATTGATATGCTGACTCTTCTATTCTCCTTTTGATCTGTTTTTATATATTTAATTCTTCCCACAATTGTTCAATAAAACTCATGGGAATTGAATGAAATTCATGGAACGCATAAAATAGGGGCAGTGGGACAAATAATTCATGAACTTTCGCCTAAAATGCAATGTGATTCCTTAACTTTAAAATTCTTCAATGGATTCTTAAACTTTCACTAAATGTGCAATATTGTAATGTAGTCTCTTAATATTCAGTACATATTCAATTTAGTCCCTAGACTTTTTGAAAATGTTCAATGTCATCATTCTATTAATTCAAATTCAATGACAATGTTGAATATTTTTATACAATCAATGGACTAAATTGAAGATATACTAAAAGTTTAATGACCATATTGAACAAATTAAAAGTTTAATGATGATATTGCGCATTAAATTGAAATTCAATCATTGAATTAAATAGATTTAATATTTATGGATCACATTGCACATTGAATCAAAGTTCATAAACTATTCGTGTCATTTGTCTTGTAAAATAAATTACAATCGGAGTCCAAAACTTGTTGCAATATTGCACTTGAATTTAAAACTTTAGATTCATACATTTGACTCCTAAAATTTGTCACTGGCCTTCATATTAGTCATTCCATTAACTCCATGTGCTTTTCTTGGACAGTAACTTAGGTCACCTTTTGTTATTAATTTACTATTCGCACGGGTGGCATTGAGGTATTGACAGATAGGCAACACGTAACAAAAATTACTTGTAATAAGGAAAAAGGACTGGAGTTAACAAAAAGAGAGGAAAAAAAAAAAAGAGGGGAAAAAGACAGAGAAAGGCAAGCAGAGAGGATTGCATAAGGAGGGGGTGAGCGAGATCAATACTTAGGACATGCATGATAATCATTATATTTCTTTATTTTTGTATTTTATAGGAAAATATTTGAAATAGAAATCCGTTTGGTAACACAATTTTATTTTCCTATTTTAGAGAAAAAATTTAGCCCAAAAATAAGTTTGGAACAAAAATAAGAAATAGAAAGATTTTATTTTTCTATTTCAGGAATAACAATAGAAATAAAAACTTTTTCCATTGTTTCCCCTCACTACTTGTGGCCCACTCGCCACCTGTCGCCTATGGATATACAATTTCTACATCAATGCTTTTAATTTAATTGATTAAGAATGTTTTATCTTATGAAAGAGTGAAGCATAATGAATGGAAAAGAGCATAGGATAGAGATATTTAAAAAGGCTTATCAAATAAATTTCTATTTGAGAATAAAAATTTTGTGTTGTATCAAATACACATCTCTACTCAAAAACTCATTTAAAGAATAGAAATAGAAAAATTAATTTCTAGCTAGAAACTATTTAGGGTTAATAAAACGAAAAATTTTAAACTGATATACCTATGATAAATTTACCATAAATTAACTTTTTAATCATAAAAAACCTCAAATCAGTACACATTTGACAAATTTACATTAAACTGATACATTTGTGATAATTTTATCTTCTATTAATTTTCGTTAAACGTTACCGTTAAATTGCTAAGTTGGATAACATGTGATAGTTAATTGGTGTAACGACTTGAAATTTTACTCTCTATTTGTCACCGTTATATCAATTTGTGATTTTTTGTGGCTTTATTCCAATTTAATGGAATGAATATTTATCACAAATGTATTAATTTGAGGTTTTTGGCTTGTCATAAGTATATTGATTTGGGATTTTTTGTCATCATTTGGAATATATTTGTCACGGATTTACCGGTTTAAGGTTTTTCATGATAAAAAAATTAATTTGAGGTAACACCCCATGTGGTGGCGGCGTTGGCTTTGGGCTCTTTCCTCTAATGCAACGGATGGTGTTCAAATCCCCACGTCATCGCTAGTGGTCTTAAACGCAGTTAGTTAGCTGTACGGAGGTTCTTGGGTTACAAAAAGAAAAATTAATTTGAGGTAAATTTGACAAGTGTACCAATTTACTGCTTTTTTGTGGTATTAGCCCTAATTGTTATTATTCACACCCAAATCAATTAGAAAATCTATTTCATGATGACCACATGTTGAGAATTTTTAGTCTTCTTTAAAAAAAAAAAAATTACGATTTAGATTCTATTTGTTTCGCTGAAAAGAAATGATTAGAAAAATATTTTATTTAAAATATTATTTGTATAACTTACAAAAATGAATGAAGAAAAATAAGTTTTATCATCCACAAAAATGTTTAGATATAATATATTGTCTATAATGAAATTTTCTATCAATTATTTTAAACAATATAACAATTATTTTTAAATAAATATGTTTCAAACTATTCATTTTCAAGACATAACTATTCACTTGACGGTGTTTTGAGTTTACTAGTTACCGCGCTTCAGCAATTAAATTGTGGCCATGCGGATGAGAAAATTAATAATAGACAAAAAAAAAAGGGTAAATTTTTCCGTCCACAAGAAGCTAATGAAACTAATTTAAGGAACATGGAAGATGGAGACGGATTTTAGAATTTCAATGTACGAATGGAAGATTTCGAATTCAGGTACATTCCCAAACAAGTTTCAAATTATCCGCGCCAGTTTAAAATCTAAATCCACATACACAGTCAACATCCTCTCATTGTAAAACATATCGTTTAGACCATTTGATCAGTTTGGCTTCTAGCGAATAGTTTAGACCGTTCGACGAAAGTGTGAATGATGTTTTATCGTGTAAGTGGGGTTTCGGTCGCACGGCCAACATAGGAGTTAACCATATCTACCATTAAACAAAGGAAACGATGACCTACTACTATGGTATTAAAAGGAGACAATAGCGTAAATATCCATTTAACTTTGATCTAATGTAGAACGTAATCTTTGAACTTTATTCGAACATGCAATATCATCCATGAACTTTTTATTTGTTCAGTAATCCCTAAACTTTAATTTGTGTTCAATTTAATTCATAAACTATATAAAAACATTCAATATTATCCTTCATAGTTTAGGGACTAAATTGAATATATATCAAAAATTTAAGAACTATAAAAAAAACATATTTAAAATTTACGGATAATATTGTATATTGGATCAAAATTCAAAAATCATGTCATTTTTCCTCTTGAAAAAGCGATCATAAACAAACGACAACAATTGTACCTGCTCCATCTCCTTTTTCTCTTCATTACATGAGAAATCAACTGCGGTGGAGTTTTTTATTTTATTTCAAACAACCATCACACCTTAAATCAAAAATCAAACACTGCTCTTGAAGGATTGAACTTCCAAGGTTCATCAAGATACTCAGCGGTAAACTTAAGTTCACTTCTTTAAGACAATGCACAATCGAAAGCCAATTCCGCAAACAAGAAAGAATCTCTCAAGCTCCCATGTTCCTCGTCTCCAAATTGACCGCCTGCAAAATCTTGAGAGTAGGAATCAGATTCGCGAACAAATATCTAACAACATGCATTGTCTGAAAACGAATGCTGACCACAGGAGGGAGCTTAATAACCTCGGCTCTAAGTAAAGCAAGCTAGCAACCGCATCACAGGCCTGAAAAATGACTAGATATGATCTCCCTCCAGGCCATAGCCTGAACTTTCTCATTCTGCTGACTGAGTCCTCTAGTAGAATCATCTTAAGCCCTATCTCTCTCCTTGCACTGTAAGCCAGCAAGGAATGGTTCACTATAAATATTCGGAGAGCTAGCCAATAAATGGAGGAACAATGCATCACCATCTTTATGTCTCGAGACATCTCGGTGTGAAGCCAAGACAAAGCTAAGCTAGCAAACATCATGTCGTCCAACAAATATCATTTTCTTAAAACCAAAGGAATCAATTTATGCAATGCTGAAGAATTAAGCAGAGCCGTGGAGAGATAGGAGCTCATACAGGTTCTTTGACAAACAAATATTATCGTGACATCCCAAAACCCATTTGAAGACGATTACCGTTATGCAGAAAATAAGAAAGTAGATCATGTCGCAAAACACAAACATGATGAATCGACCACCAGCAACAGCATCAACCGGACCAGATCATATTCAAAGCCCTAATGGTATTTACTAAAGCTGCAATTTTCTTCAAGAATGTGCATCTTGTCAGACCAACTCCACTACGAGCATTTAGAGAACCTGGTGTAAAAATTAGGGTAATCTGCCAGCAGGAAGAAATGGTGTAGCTGAAGCAAATCAAGTTAATCAAACAACAAAGGCAATTTAAGCCTATACCTCCTCACGAAACATATGTGATAGTATAGCAGACTCTTGTCAAGGAACAACATACCATAAGTACGCAAGCAGACAGTGGGAATGTCCACATAGTAAGACATTAAATTTAGAAAATAATGATCAAACCACTGACATTCACATGAATAGGCCCTTCAAGGAAAAATGTTTTCAGGAGTTCTTTCCGGATACCTAGAATAAGCCTAAAAGAAGAACCTCGATGGAATCAAAACAACAGAAAATGTTCAGGTTTACTCCAAAACCTTCTTGTTTAGCAGCCCAAATCAATCAGAAACTCACAAGCTCTAAGAAAGGGAAGGTAACATAATTAGCTTCAAATAGGAATCATCACCAAACATTTCACATTGGCACCTCCTCAAGAGAAGAGAGTGCGAGCACAACATTGAAAAAAAAAAGTCGAAAACAGATCACACCAGACAAACATCTGCTTGAGATGAACTGAATTGATACATCCAAATGAAATGACTTAACTTACCAAGCCAAAAGACATTGAGCTTCAAATCGCTCATTCACATATCAACCTGCCATTGACTTGTTGGCACGTCCTTGAAAAAGGAAAGCGAGACAATAAAAAATGGTGGGAAACAGGAGATTTGCCGCCCTTTCTGATTTCTCGCCTTGAGAGCTCGAGATTGGCATATGCAGTATAAGGCATCATCCTTGCTGTCTGGAGTTTCAACTCAGAGAGAGAAGTTCGAAGGGATCTACAACTCAGGTCTCGCATATACAACTCAGGTCAGATTCAAATCAAACACAACCCAAGAATTGACTATTCGAACAGATAGAGTACAAGGCAATGACCATGGATGGAGCAATGGAAGCTTGAGAGAGAGAGAGAGAGAGAGAGCGCTTTTCCAAAAACATTGTAGGCTTCGACCATAATCAAAGCTGCAGATTATCAACAACTGCAGTCATTACTTGACATGGAACTGCACTTTGCAAGACCGCAGCCGCATATGACGTCTGTCCTTTGGGGTTTTCGGAAGGTGCATGGAAAAGCCAAGTTTGCTATGGCATACACCGATGCTTGATAATATTTAAATCTCTCCAAAAGGTGGAACCAACTATATAGTAATATATATTCACTAAACATTTATCACTCATGTTAAAGCAATACATACAACATATCAAAGCTTCTGGGAATGGAAAAAGAGTTACAGGCACTATTATACATCTGTCGAGATAACCATTAACGACTACACATTGAAGGTTCTTGTAATTATAAGAAACTGAGATCCCTTTGAATCATCAGTTACTATCCAAGTTAAGCTTTCAGAAAGGAAGCCTGCAAGAAAATTACAAGCCAATTACAAGCCAAATATAAGCATTTAGAGTAACTGCTTATAATTGCAAAATGATTGCTCAACATATCGACAATGTGCATCGTTTCATCCCCGTGGAAGAGATTATGTCTTTGATGTTTACTTGATATAACTTTTTAACTTGATTAATGGCATTAGATTGATGTGTAACAGATGTAAATCTAGAGTGCAAAAGCAATGACTAGCTTGCAGTGAATTGAAGACGACTCACTTTTTTAACTGTTGAATGCAATGTATGTGGGAGTCATTATACGAGCTAGGGTTTGCTTGAGCCCATCCTGTTGCTCGCACTAGTTTTAGCAGTTCGGTCCACAAAGTCAACATCTAACGCCTACTTTCGTAGAGTGCATAAAGACCTGACCGAATCACAAATCTCTATCTGCTAAATCTATTAATCCACCTCTCTTTCAATTCCCAACTCGATGACTGAAGTAGTACCTACTGCCGTGCATACTCCCATCATGAATTTGAACCAGTTAATTTCAGACATAAAAATAATATCTTAAGCATCAAATTAGGTGACGTCAATCAAGATGAAGTACAAGGGAGAGTAGCGTTCTACCCAAGTTTGAGGGATGTATCAGAGCCATCGTCTTCCAAAGGAGGGCCGGAATTGCAGCTGCACACATTGGTAGCAGACTCGGATGACACCCCTTCCTCCGGAACTGCAACATCTGGCTCCGTGACAATATGCCGCTTTCCTTTGGTCAATGTAGTCATCTGAAACATAACCAAGATTGATCAGCCGATTCCTTTTTCCAAGTGTCTACAGTCGAATATATGAAGTAAAATAATAAACCCAGAACAAGAATGACTAACTGTCTGCTTTAACATCTTGTTTTCTTCAATCAACTCTGCTCCCTGCATTCATCAAAACGGCAAAAAGATAGGAGTACTTTACAATAGTTAAAGCGACCAAACTGTCGGGAAGATCATGCATATATATCAGCACCATGAAAGGGCTTGCACCATATACGTAATTTAATATTTTCCTGCACTTGTATCACGTCTGGTACCAAAATAATTCAGTTTGTTATTTTGTCAATCAAAGCATACCGAATAATTGATGGATATAACTTGTCATACCAGAGCTATCACAGCAGTTGTTGGTTAGTCGATACAAATAAGTGTTAAGAGTTGAAATGGCTGCCTTCTTGAAAATATTAGGATTTGCCAAATATGCTGGTAAGCCTAGCAATGTCATGCATGTTGATCTTGTGTTGAAATTTTATTAGCCCCATACTTTGACATAAGCATCTTCATCAGACACATTGATTTCATATGCATGGCCTCAAAATCAGTTCTTCAAAATAACTTCCTCAATCTATATATACTGAGTTAAAAATCAGATAAGGCTGCAACTCAAAATCACTTGATCCACAAACTGACCTTTTTCTCTAGATCAGTGATCTCAGTCCTAATTCGTTCTTCCTGTAAAAAAATAGATAAAACAACTCCAGCTATCCTCACATGATCAACTTAATGGAGTTAAAAAGGAGTGAAAAAGCAACAATGACATCACAAAACCTTGGTCACCAGCACACGGTTAAGTCCAGCTTCAAGCATCTTCTCCAATTGCTGCAGCTCCTCTATATTCAGTCCTTGAAGATCCTCACCCCTCAACTGCCTGTTACAATGCAGAAGTCAGAGATCCACTATTGGAATGCAAACAAGCATCAAGACAATTTTTTCGTGTAGGCCAATTAAAAATGTGTACCTGAGTCGATGGCTCTTCTCTGCCACTTCCTTGCTTAACCTCATGTTATTGCTATGCTCCAGCTATAAATTAACACCAATTTAACCAAAATCACACATTTTATGATGGTTAACTCAGAAAATGTAAAGGCAATTGCTTGGACTTTAAAGGTAAACCACAAGAAACCATTGGGTTGTCAATCAGAAAATAGAAATTGGTACCTCAGATCTGAGAGAGAGTACCTGCAGCTCGAGAGAAGGTTGGTCCATATTCTCAAGATTATTGTGGTGGAGAGTGTACCTCTCAAGAGTGTCCTTCATGCTTTAGACATAAATGGGAATAATAAGCATCACTCCTTTAGTCATAGTCAACACTAGGATTACGCATATGTAACTAACATTTCCAGAAAGAATGGCATGTCATGACATGCTAAGAAGATTAATATCTAGTTTCTTTGAACCTCCAAGTAACTACTTCAGAAAACAACGTACATTCAAAACCAAGCAAGATTAGTCACAAAGCTACATGTAATTTAAACCGACAATTATTCCGAACTTTGAAGGGCCTCCTCAACGCACTTATCCTATCGAGTAATGCTAAGTTTGCAAGAGACAGATCTGCACAACTATGACAGTATGCAATCTGGTAGATTTTAAGTTTGTATTTAGTTAATTGGGTCAAATTCAAGACTCGAGCAAAGTTTGCCACATCGCTCAATACAGGACTTTGTAAACCAGTCAGTCGTTATTCTAACCCTATTTGGAGGAGCACTCACTCAAAATGGACATGCTCAATTCAGGACATAAATCAGAACAAATGGCTGGACATAGTACTGACGTCTGGTCTAAGTTAACAACAAATATACATGATATGGAAAAGCTTTTCCATAAAAAAAAATTGCTAAAAAACAAGTATCATCGATCCTCTGTGGGATTTTAATCCTTTGTGCAAAAGGTGTCAGATCAATTAACTTAGGGTTCGTCTGGAGACCAAGTGTGGCTGATGGGCATGATTAGGTTAACATTGGCTCTATAGAGGTCTTTCTCAAACAGAGAATACAATTGTAAATTTACTAACGTGCAGACCTCATCTGTGACCGAGCATAAATGAAACTAAATAAAAGGAGCAACTAATCATCTGCCACACTACGTGAAAATTCTCAGAGTGGAACTTATTCACTAAAACTCAGGGCATTGTCGCTAGCACGATACTTGGAGGTGAAACATGTTTTAGGATCAACTAAAACTTCTGACAGGTGTGCCTGTGGACCAGGAGCATAATTCATATTCAATATTCAAAGGTACGTAGAATTAGCACAATCAGAATTACGGTGGAGCAATCACAATTTGTATCACAGCGTGAAATAAAACTCATATTTATCCTTTCGACAAAGTTAAGCTGTTGGAAAAAATGGTAGCGGCGAGCCATCTGGTGTTAAACTGATTACTTATTATACAGGCGATCCAAGCTGTAGGCCATTAACTCATAGCTTAAGCTGTTGAAACAGATCAGCAAACATGATTCTATCGCACGCATAACATCATGAATGCAACAATTGTAGAGGACTAACGATGACAAAATATTTGAGAAACAAAACTCTGATCAATCATATCAACCTACTTAAGAAACGCTATACAGAACAATTCTCAAGGACCAATTACTCTACTAGTGTAACACCTCTTGACTAATGTTGGTAGCCTATCAAAATAACTGCGATCATGTGCATACACCAAGGTCTTCTCAAAGTAGCATTTCTATAAGTGTAGTTCACATAGACTCCAAATTCACAACAAGCAACCAATCTTCATGTTAAGCGCGCGCGCGCGCGTGCACACACATCTAATTGGTTTGATAGAGATCACACAGCTATGACAAAGCTTGCAAGTGGCGATATACAAATAAGGGTTGCTAGATTTGGTATTGGGAATATCATGGCTTAGATCATTCTTTAATCTACCACTGAGGAGGTGTTATAATTTTTATGAGAAGCTTTTGCCTGTGATCATTCTTTAATTTCTTCCTTCCACCCATGCTGGACAAAAACAAACGTCAGTTTCCAGGACAAGTATACTTATGCAAATTCACTATCTGTGTATGCCTATCCTTTTATCCTTGTCTATAACCGTAAAGTTGGCGGTCAAGGCAACTTCTACCACCAACGAACGTTTTTATAATCTCCTTGTTTTTATGATGATTGAAACGTGATAGCACTAATTAGATTCATCCTCAATGAAACAGCATTGAGTTTCGCTGTGCCATGCCCATACCTATGCATTGATATGTAAATTTTGTTTTCTTATACCTCCAGTTCAACACTCCAAGATTCCACAAAAAGAATCTTATTCCTGACAACCCGATTAGCTAATTCAGACAGTCCATCGAGGTCAATGACGAATGAATCATAGCAACTAGACTGCTGCTTAGACAGCTATATTGAGCTATCTTCTTAGGGCTATGCTTCTATCAAATTTTTTGAGCTAGTTCATTCACAACAAAGGGGAATCACGCAGCTTCTTTCTGCTAGTCCTAACTTTAATCGCACAAACCCTAAAGAGCACCTCCAGATTGTTGCCCGTACTTGTGTTATCTCCAGTCTTACAATAGGCAAGGGAGTTCAATGAAGCTTACATTATATTGATGATATCCTGAAGTCACATTTGAAAGGAATTGAAGTTAGGCAGTATCATTATTTGGAAAAATAGTCTTTATTATCCAGGGAATTTATGCATGAGAAGACACATTGCTCCTTGCAATTTGTTTATTACAGTTGAAGCCCGATTTGGGAGTCACGAAGTTGGCCAGAGCATTAACCGGAAAATTGACCTGCACAATGGATTCCCGGTTAAGGCATCTGGATTTTATTCTTGGTATGGCCTTCCGATACTTAAGTTAGTTTTTTTAGGAGAGAGAGCTTGCAGAGCTGTGACGAATATGAAGTGACCAGCCTTTACATATGTGTTTAGATCGCTGTTTAGAGGTACCTCTTTTAGTGGGTTACTAGGTGTTGCTTAATATGGACCAATGCATATCCAGTCTTTCTAATACCATCAGCCACACTTTAAAAGATCATGAAAATTTTTTAAGCAAACTTATAAGTCAATATATGAATGTAGTGAAAGTTTCCCCGTGCTTCTAAGCATTAAAAAAATTTAAAAAATTGAGAACACCATATTTTTAAGGAAAAAAATTAAATAAGAGTCAATGTAGCCACATATATTTCTCACTTTTTGATTCATGTGGCACATCTATATCCCATGACTAATTTAAGTTATCGGATACCTCAATGTAGCTGATAAATTTATTTTTTAACTATAGATATTTATGGGTTCGAACCCAAGTTCGAAATTCAAATGGCGAGTTTTCCAAAAGTAGGAAAGGGCGAAACTTCTATATGTTTAAAGGACATAATCTCAAATTTATTACATGGTTCAAGAGACCACTGCTATTTTAATTTATCTGGAAAAAAGAAAAAAAAAGAGTGTGACATCTTCAGCTATATTCTATAGTGTCTTAGCAGAAAGTCCATTATATATATGCGCGAAACTTAGATTATCATTTTTATGTTTCACTTCAAAGATGTAAACACTTTTAACCACAAACTCTGTGGCTGTATTGATGTCCTTTGGCTGTACAATGTCAACTTTTCTTAGTCCAACTATGCTTCCAAAGATTCTTATAACATAAATTATGTTTTTTCTTCGAGTTGAAATTATAGGAGTATTTTATCTCCATAAAAAAGCGTATGCTGTGCAAATATTACCTTTGTGGCACTGCACGTTATCTAGACATTTTTGAACACTTTTAGCAGAAGGTCCAGGATTGGCGTTCTTTCTTTCTCTCTACAAAGTTCACTATCTTTTTTCCTTCTTGACAAATGCTCAAAACCTCATCCTACACAAACCATGGAGAATTCTGCTATGTAAAGAGTAGAAACTATTGAAGAAAGACCAAGAAATTTGAGCCCGTCTTTCTTCCTCATCTCCGTTCTCCTTCTTGTTCAATCTCTCCATTTTCCTAATACCTATCTAGTTTCACCTTTCATTCCAATACACACTTCCCCTTTGCAATTTAATCTTTCGAATATGTGCTCATGAGCATAGACGAACATGTGACTTATCACTTAAGCGTATGAATTAATAATATAATGGGAGGCAAATAGTTAAACGGATACAAGATTTAATACTTAAATACTTCAACCAATAGAGGTTAGGAGTTCCAAAGAAGTTAGATTAAGTCCAATACTCTACAGGGTGAGTGGGATAGAATTGAGAGGAACGATCTTAAGGATTTGAGAGTACTAGAAAGTGCTTTAACCTCTTCATGAATGAAAAAGCCTTCCAACTCTTCTAACAAGCACTAGATCATTTTAGTTGGTGAACAATCATACATATATCGAGTGACTATGTCCAATCTTAATGTGTATTCAGTTGGCTATTTATAGAGTAAGGGACTTATCTAGATCACTATGTTCTCATAAATGTTATAGAAGTTATATATTATTTAGCCATTGCCTATTAGATCTCCTGAAGTGATATCTAGACTTCAATTGTGCTAGACTATTTTAACAATGGATATCAAAACTGGATTGCTCCAGAAGATATAAAAGCAAGCTTCATTCTAGGATAAGATCATAAGGGAAGGGTCAACAAAGATTTAGCACTAGAAGTGGCTGAACAAGTACTAGGTGAGATATCATTAAGTTTTGGCTTTTGTCCACGAAAAGAGAAAGCTGTGTTAGAGAAGGAAGTCACCCTGAGTTTGTCAAAAGTCAATGTTGTCAAGAGGTAACAAGGGAAACAAGAAAATAAGCGCAGCAAGGAGGACAAAAAATTTGAAGATGCCACTGAGAAGCTATTTATTGGTTGAACATAAACCAGCTTGCTGCAGCAGATTGAGTTTGAGGACAAAATGAAAGACCCTTGAGACAACCTACAAACTCAACTTGCCCAGACATACTCGGATGTTTGTCTTGATATGGTTTAGAAGACGTCAGGACCAAGGACAGCGACCGGTAAAATTAAATTTAAAGGGGCATGCACAAGGGAAAACTCAATCAGTTAAGCATGCAACAGAGACCATGTCCTTGCATTGCACTTCCTCTTGGATGATTGTATGCATATGATGAGAGAATACTCAATCAGTTAAGCATGCAACAGAGACCATGTCCTTGCATTGCACTTCTTCTTGGATGATTGTATGCATATGATGAGAGAATACTCAATCAGTTAAGCATGCAACAGACGCCATGTCATTGCATTGCACTTTTTCTTATGTGATTGTATCCATATGATTGTATGCATATGATAAGACATATGTATCCCACGTAAGCAGAATGAGTTCTTTGTGCGCAAGTGTGTCAATATATGGCACTAGATCACGCGACATACATGTATTTCTTTTGCTACAAGAGAGAGTATATTATGAACAAGCTTCAATTGGCGAATTAAAAAAAGCAAAAAACCTTGTCTTGGATGCTATAGTTTACAAGCTACTTAAATAGTTTTGCCATACTTTTATTAAAACTTTAGTAGTCCAAGCACTACTTTTAGTGAAAATAGGCCCCGAGTCATTTAGAGTCTCGAGTAGATGGGTTTTGTATGGATCCTCAAGAGTTGAAGTATCATTCATAAGGAGTTAGAAAGAAGTTGGGCTGCAGTTCTTAGTACTGATAGCAGTTTCAAAAGTTTTAGGGTGATGGAAATCAGTGGCTTTACACACCCTTTGTGAACCCAAAGAGTTCGATTTCTATTCCTCCAGCATTAACCTCATTAGTTTTCTGTGTTTTTTTCCCTCCTATTTAGGTATGTATTAAGCCCTCAGTAGGTGGACCTTCTATGCTTAGAAATCCCCAACATTAAGTTTTCAATATTGCACATTTGAATAATCATTTTAATACACAAATCGATTTAGCTTTGGTGACACCTACGCTTTGGATATTGAGAAGCTAAAGGAAAGGACAACGAGGTGGTGATGGTCAAGTACTCGGCAATGCGCCCAAAGAGGACAAGCTAAAGCATTATTGTAGGGTCTTCCCAAGTATCTTTCCAAGGTTACACACCAGAAGATATCACTTAAGAAAGGACTACCCTCGGCGCCCGGGGGACTTTCCCATCATCAGTGGCGCGTCATTGGTGAGGTCATGGTTAAGCTTAGGATTGGCAATTTTCGACAAGATCAATTTTCATAACACACACTTAAGTGTGTTCGGATCAAGATTAAACACATTCTGACAAAAACGGATTTAACCTTTTTAACCCATTTATAAACGAATATTAGACTTGCCTCGTGTGGGTTGACCTATTTTTAACCAGGTCAACATATTTAGACAAGTTCAACTATATTGACTAACATGTTAGTAATGTTGATACGATCGATTCAAATCCGTTTAGACACGCTTATACATGTTTGAAAACATTTTTAAAAGTTTACATGTGAGGGTTCATGTCTTAAACATTATAAACATGCCATGTAACTCACTTAATAAACATGTAATGTTATGATATCAGGGTCATGCCACGATTACTTAACATGTCATATATCTGAGTTTGATGTAAACTCCAGATCATATGATGATAACCCAAAATAAACACACGGATTGCCACCCAGGGTAAGCTCTTGTTAACAAGGAACATTTAATGCACGCTCCTGGCTAATTTCATGCAGACCCTAGGATCATCCATGACCTCATTATATAGGCCAGCAAGAGCAACAGCAATACTGAGCTGTCTTCTACAGGACCATAATTAGGCCATGATTAAGGTAAGATTTCTCTCTCCGTCCTTTGTCCAGCTTTCCCGGATGAAATAAGTTTATCTCCGAAAGTGAGACAGAAAATGAAGGAAACACTTCATCTTTTTTTTTCCTTTTTAGATACACACGCACCTCTAGGTGACTGGAGTTAGATCTTTTTCCCCTTCTTGTTCAGTGGGTATATTCTTACTGTGTGTTGTATGCCCCCACATAAGATACCATGTGGTTGTGGTTTTTCAAGACCTAGGACCCCGTCTCCTCACATCTCAAAAGCGATCTATGAAATCATTCGGTCCGATGAAATGATAACTCAAAGCTCCTCCAAAACTTTCCGGTGTACAAATACGTGTGTGTACTCGCTTATATGGTCGTGTGTATAAATGTATGTATTAGTGACACCCGTCATGGGAGGATTTAAGTTACATTATTACGCCACCAGATCGAAGGAAAAATCCTTCCAGAGCGAGAGACAAAGTACTCTTCAACGGTTTCCTGGGTTTATGTACTGAAAGACTGGTTTAGCAACAAGTGGCTGAAATCAATCACAACCCTAATTAAGCGTGTGGATCGATGAAGAAGAAGAAAAAGAAGAGGACGAGGCCAGAAAACCAGAATACCAAAGTGGGTAACTTTGACGACTCAGCGAGAAAGAGAGAAGCCAAATTTTCGGGAAAAAAAAAAAAAAAAACCTGTAGAATCTACACCCTAGAGATCTATCAGCATTAGTAAGACAAATACGCGAGACAAGATCGCATCCTCGTATGGCATCATTCCTTTGAGGAGAAGCGAAATAGTTAAAATACATATATTTGAGGTACATATTTTATTAGCCGGTATATAATACGAGGTGTGGAAGAGACGCATGCATCACCGCTCACACTTCAGCCCGAGAGGAGATCTTAGCTCTTGATTCTTTCGGTTTTTAGTACTCTCATGATTTGCCTCCTGATTTTATTTCATAGTCATGATGATTCATGAGCGTCCTCTCTCTCTCTCTCTCTCTCTCTCAAGCACACGCACAGGATACACTTAGACAAACGAGGAAAGACACACAAACACTCAACCTTTGATGGTCAAAATGTCAAGTGAAGAAGTCAAAATAGAGAGAGAAACCAGAAGGAACAACAAAGAAAAGGGAAAGGAAAGGACAGTAACACAGATCACATACCTGGAGCTGGAGTACTCAAAGAGCTTGCCGGTAGCCGAGAAAATGACGACAGCGACCTCGGCATCGCACAGGACCGACAGCTCTCCGGCCTTCTTGAAAAGCCCTCGTCTCCTCTTAGAAAATGTCACCTGCCTCGCCGTCACATTGTCTATCTTCTTGATCTTGATCTTCTCTCTCGCCATATTCCTTGTCCTCCTTCTTCACTGTAAACCCAAGAGCGAGAAAAAGAAGGAAACTTTATCAAGAGCCGAACCATGAAAACCACACATTGTCTCGACGTACACTGAACATAAATAGGAAAATTGTACACAATAGTAATGGCAAGTGGGGATTGATTCTGTGTGGAGGAGATCTTGCAGAAACACAAACCCTAGACCAAAAAAAGAAGTAACCAGAAAAGGAAAACCAGATCCATTTCCAAAAACAACCCAGAAAACCCACCAAACAGTGACGAACCTCAAAAGAGAAAGCAAACCAAACTGCAAGACGAGGAAAGGCGGGTGGGGTTTTTCCCTAGTCTGGCTTATTTTTTACCTTGCTTGCAGACGCGGCCTCAGGTGATGACCGATCAAAAGCCACACAGAGACACCCGTCCGAGAGAGAACTGAGAGAGAGAGAACTAGAGCCGGGAGAGGGGAGGGGGGGACAGGTAAGAAAGAGAGAGGGAGAACAAAGGATGGGGCTTCCCTTTATAGCTAAACAGGACCTCTTTTTATTATCACCGGTATTTCAACATTTTGCCTAAAAAAGCAAGGAAATATCTGCGCCGTTGGAGGGCTTCAAGGAGGCGATATGGAATGTGCATCCAAGCCTCTCCCTACTCCTACTACACTAGGGCGAGTCACTTTCTGTTCTCTCTCTCTCTCCCTCTCTTTTTTGGTCTCCATTTTCTTTTATGTTCTTTTCTTGCAAACCCCAAAAAAGAAAGAAGGCGAAAATACTGTTCCTGACAGTGAAGGGGGGTAGGGGGGGTTAAGGTTTATATCTCAGATTATTAAACTTCAATAGGGTTTGAGGTTTCGTTTCTTTTTATGTACACAGTTCAGGAGTCCAGGGTTCCGTACATGTGGAGCCATACCTTCCCATCGCATTCGCAGAAGGGCGATGATTATCAACCCCCCCCCCCCACCCACCCCCCCCCCTCCTCTCTCTCTCTCTCTGGCTCGTGATATTTGCTAGTGATGTCTTGGCCAACCCCGTCTCCCCAGTCGCCTTCTCCTCGTCAATTCACCGCGGTATTTTTCGCGCCTGAGCGAGCGATCTCCACTGGATTCTCCATTTTCTTAGGGAAAAGTTAGAATCCGCTGTGCACCGCCCTAACCACTGATCAGGTACGCAATTAATGTAATTGTCCTGAATGAATGTACTCCTTGGCTGGCCACGTCAGCATGTGCCGAACTTTACCATGTCATTGCGCATTTGAGAGTGCTTGATCGTAAGCATTTCACCACGTCATGCCGTATGAATATGGGATTTATAGTATATTATTTCCTTAATATATGAATTTAAACTTTTAACACGATTAACAATAATTTCACATAAATGATCATTCGCTATATTTTCAATACTATCTTAAACTCACGTCCAATTTACATGAGGGAGGATAATAATTTAAATATTTTGGTTGAACTTTCTAAGGTGAGCACGATATTTTATTTTCTTCTATATGATAAATCACAATTTCTCATTTTGAAAGCCCTCTTAAAATTATTGATGAGATTTTCATCTAAGATAGTATGTACTGTTTATCATCAATTTTTGGAGGCCATACGTACAGAGATTTTTTCTAGATAAGAATGCCATCTCAGGGCCTATTTTGTCTGATTTTTGTTGGTTCGTATCGTATCAAGGTAATCGTCATTGGGATTTATTAAATTTTATTCTTATAGTAATTTTAGCCCCAGTAGCTTTTCTTTTCAGTCCGGTAAATCTTCATCTCCCAATCTCTTTCGTGAACACTTCACCGTCGCCATGAGCCCAGGACCAGATAAATACCAGGAACTTTGAAAACCTAGATTTAGATTAAAGCGAGCCCTGATAAAGTTCGGGGATGTAGCCAGCAAGAAGTTTTTTCATCGAGTCTCTTCAAGGTGAAACCTTTGCTTTTTAGGTCATTTTCGATGCTTAAAAACTTAAGTATGTTGAGAATCTTGCCTACTGGGAGCTGATTATAGGGTGTTTCCTTTAAGGGGGTTAGAGCAAAGGAAGAACTTTCACAGGGCATCTTTGCCTGAAGTTTGCTTGATCACCATGCCTGCTGGTGAAAGATTCTGTGAGATTTGACAAGCGAAAACAGAGAGGGGAAAAGAAGTGGAAAGAGAAACGAGCATGAACTGTATATTCTGCGTTAGCTGCACGACATTCATGATAGGAATAGGTGAATATTCGGAGTACCTGTGAATAGAGCTCGTCTAATTACCAATTTTAGCGCCAGTTTGTATGACAGAAGTAGGCCGTAAAGGCCGAGTATAACAAGTTTAGTGGATTTTTAGCTTCTAAATTGCGTAGTTGGTGGATATTAACTTTTGCGATGCAGCCCCGAATTATCCGAATTATCAATGCATAGAATTCTTTGAAGTAGTTGATCTTCGAGCATTTACTACCTTGTCAGATTAAATGACACTGTAGACAAGTTGCGTGAGTAATTAAGAGGTGAATTTATGCCATTCGTATGCTTAATGATACCACGAGAGTCGTGTTGATGCAGCCTTGCATGTGGGAAGCACGGTAAATAAACTATTTTTCTTAAGGGAGAAAGAATTCATCTTGCTAAGAAATCTTGTCGTGATTATTACCGGTCCATTCGTGTGATATAGTTCCAAACATGTAGCGTGCTTTAAAAGGTGGAAGCGCATGGCTTAAATCCAAATACCTCTGAATCAGTTGAACTCACGCTTTACTTTGGATACCCTTTAGCATCAACAAGTTCATCTCTAGAGATGAAACCCCTGGAGACACCCTTAAGCGAGTCCCATCTGATTTTTAATAAATTAAATACGTTTTTTAAAATTTGAAAAGAGTCACGAGTGTTTTTTTATTCAGCAAAGATAAAATGAATAGTGCGTCTGTTTCAATGGTAGAAGTTTCTGCAAATCAATTTTTCATACTTTCAATTTTTTTTTCGCTAATAATGGTTAATCAATGAAAAAAACATTTATGGTCAAATAAAATACTTACACTTAAAATTAGGAAAACGATCTAAAAAAAGGAGATAATTTTCCTAGGCATAACATGTATCTCAATAGACACTCACTTCTTCATCCTCTTTATTCCGAATGAGATTCAAATATCCAAAAGCATTTTTAACCTACCACTTGATGAATAAAAATTAACTGTTTTCCTTAATAATGATAAGCATGAAAAATATAAATTTTCATCATGAAAAATTGCACAAAACAAGCACCTTGGCACTCTTTCCTCGCAAGATCAAATTGATCCCACATTTACTTTCTACGTGTCTTTTGGGAGAGGGACATTGAAATAGGGAAAATGATTTAAATGGTTCATGAAGTTTGACTTAATATATAATATAGGCCATGAACTTTTAATTTATTAAATGAGGTCCATGAACATTAGCTCAATATATATATATATATATATATATATATATGATTTTTAAACTTTTAATTTATTCAATATGATCCATAGATTTTTAATACACATTTAAGTCGGCCCTTAATTTATATGAAAATGTTTAATGTTACTAATTTGAATATGTACTAAAAGTTTAAGGACTACATCGAATAAATTAAAAATTCATTAACCACATTACATATTGAGTAAAAATTCATGGACCATTTGAATTATTATCATATAAGTTGGGTAGAAGAGACACATCCGACTCGGATCCATGATATTGCATTGCCGAGATTGCATGGTTTGAGCTTCGGACACCTGGTCTTCCATCAACCAACGGAGTAAAAATATCTAAGTGGAAATGGACCTGACAAAAGCCAGTTTGTTCGAAAGCGAAACACGCTGATTAAAACGTGCATCTGTTTTCCTTCTTTACATGAGACAAAGGGCATGTGCGTTGCGTGCGAAGAACGATAGAGGAGAGTTCCTATTCAAATTAGGTAGACATTCCCCATCAATAACCACATGCCACGGCAGTCTGAGCATCAACTTGATTTCGCAAGTGCTGCTAAATGTACATATAGGCGTTTGCACGCGCATCCTACTGAGAAGAAAAATTGTTGACTAATCTCCAAACTTGCATGAAATGATCTAGGAGCCCGTGAAAAAACAATAGCTTCGATCAATTCGGAAAACATATTCATAATAAGGTTAGCTAAGGAGAAACTAACCGACCATACATAGTCCAAAATCATAACAAAAATCAGACAAATTAGAAAAGTAGGACACAATCATGCTAGCTTTATATAAATTTAAACATTTTCAAATATATGTTTTTCATGCATTTAGAAGATAAACTCCTCATCAATTCCGTATATTATACTTTTCGATTTACGTAAAACTCACACTGCTTTTAACATAAGATGTGGGTCGATCTTCCTCGTACCAAATGCCCTTTTTGTGGATTTATATTTTGCACTCAAATGCATTATAATTTCCTGTTAATGAATTACAAAAAACTTAAATTTTTTTAACGTTGTAGATATCGGTTTAGCATAGGATTCTGGCTATAAATTATGAATGATGATTTCCTTAATATGTCAAGGCGAATTACGCACGATGCATTCATAATCTAGATTTTAATATATTATTGATTAACATATAGTATTTTGCACACATCATGAAGGTACGAAAACTTATAAACCTTATTTATAGAAATTCAATGTAATTACTCCATGACAGTCAACGGAAATAAAACCAAATTAGCGTGCGAGGACAGGCACGAACCTAACTAGTTAAAAGAGAAAATTACGTTTTTTAACAAAACGTTAATGAGTTTCTAAGGGCATGGATTATGCAATCAATTAAGGACATTTACATTTCTCAATGGATTAACGGATCTCGTGTTATGCACGATTGGTGCTTTAAAAAAATTAAATTATCATGAATTAAGTACACTTAACATTCCCCGAGCGCGCGTATTAACAATACCCAAAAGATGAAAGCAAAGTGCTTTATCAGGACTTGAACTGGTGGAAAAGCTCTCTTCTCCACGTGCAAATGCAGCACAAAGAGGAAGCATCCACGCTGCCTTTCAATTCAAGGGGGTCTTATGTATGCGTGTAAAATCATTTCACAAAGGTTTTAATCATTACCAAAATGATCCGGAATTCCAGGCATTACTTCCGAGCTTTTTTTTCTGGGTATAACGTAGAAGAAGCTGTTTCTACTAGGATTTGAAGTAGAATCGAAAAGTTTCAAATTTTCTACTTGTCAGAAAAATTGAAACTATAAAGGGTATGAGCTGCTCTGGGCATATAAGGCGAGCTATACATAAATGTCACAGTAAATCGTGTTCACTAACTATTGGCAAAGAAAAAAAGAGAATGGAAAATATTTAGATTTTTCTTTAATATCAATATAGAGTCGAGAATCCTTAAGCACCTGCTAAATTAGAGCCTTTTGCAGTCGCACCACACACAACAAGTAATTACTAGCAATATAAGTTTAGCTCAAGAGAATGTACAAATATGGTGATTCGAACCTTTATCACAAGCGAGAAGGGAAAATGCAATTATCACTTGGGCAACCTGGTGGGACCACTAGAAAAAACCCTTTATATTGAATATCCCTCCGCACTTGCAAATCTAAATAAAAAATTGCATCGAAAAATGCACATGTGCTTGAATAACAACAAATCGGCGCATGGAGTAGTAAAATACAATTCAGATACCACAATATATTTTCCATATACGAGTGTTGTTTATCGCAAGACGTAGTTCACTATTAATGATGAGAAAAATTATTCAAAAAGTGCAAAGTTTATTATACTTTTGTTAATTCGGACCTAAATATTTTAATTTTATCAATTAAATTTCAAATATTTTTATATTTTACCAATTTAGTCAATCTTATCAATTTAGCCGGAAATCATTAATGTGGATGGCAATTATCCTATGTGATATAATAATCATTGGCTTGTATAATTTTTAATAATATTTTGATATATTTTTTTTTATTTTATTTCTCTTTTCCTTCTTTGTTGTTTTCTTATTGTGTCCTATGGGTCACCAAACCCTCGCAAGCCACTAGGCAAGCTCGCCTAGATTTGGGCGAGGCCATCATAGCCATAGACGACCAGCCTCACCTACATCTAGACAAGGCTGCCTTGCCCACAACTAATGAGATCACAATGGTTTGGGTAAGGCAACCTTGTCTAGATCTGGACGAGTGCTTATCGAGCCCTGTCAATCATAGCAAGAAAACAACAAAAAAGGAAAATAGAAAGAAAAAATGGAAAATTAATAAGACAAATATTAAATATTATCTCCATGATGATTATATCATGTAAAATAGTTAATACCTATTTATGGCCAAAATAGGCCGAATGGACTCAATTAACAATACGTAAAAATAATTAAGATTTAATCGATAAAATTGAAAAATTTAAAATTGAATTGATAAAAGTGTAATAAATTTTTGATTTTTTTGATTTTTTTTTATTGATGATGTGTGAAATATGCAAGCTTGCGGGTTGCCGAATAATACTTCACCGCTTGCAAACTGCACATCAAAAGAAAGGGAAGTCTTCTAGGCATTTGCCAAGACCTTCCAAAGCTAAAGTTGATACACATGCGTCCATGAATCAAAGAGAGGACGAGAGTCATGAGTTTTATAAAAGAATAGAGCATGCCCCATTTAAGATACATGCATAACTATATTATATATAGGGATGCAATAAACGTGGCCGATGGGTCTCACGATGGGCCTACTGTTTGTAAAGTGTGACATGTCTCAAATTAATCCACCTTTATAGCCCTGTTCATAAATTAAAAGTTTGGCCACATCAAACCCTGAAAAAATGGCTTATAGTAATTATATAAGAAATGAATTTCTGAGTTAGGAGCACGATACAAGTTTTTGAATCCATATTACTAGGTTAAGATGCAAATCACATTCTGATTTTGTTCAAGCGTTAAGTAATTAAGGACAAATGATTGTGCACTCAACTTCGTAATGGCATCATAATCAAATGTTTAGAGTTCCTCACAAGCCATTTTATTCGACGGTTCAAACTTTAAGAATGAACAGTCAAGCGATGAAGGACATGACTCAAATAATCTCACAATTGGGCTACTCACCCAATCTAAGATGGTTTCTAATCTGCGTGAGGTTAGCTGGTGTGCAAAAGTAGAGTTCAAGTCAAGAAAAAAAGCATATTATTTTTGTCTTGTTATAATATTTAAATATTACATCGTCCATGTGTTAAATAACAAATCTTTCAATAGTTCAAACTTTTAGAACATTTATTAGCAAATTCACAAATCTAACGTGATATCAAAGCAAAAGATTCCAAATTCAATTTTTTTATGGCTTCTATTTTCCTGTATTTTAGGCTGAAGTTCAGATCACCTTTTAACTTTAGAATATGTAACGGTAGAAAATCTATCTTAAAAGGCATTTGATGCGCCGAAGCACCGGAAAAGGTGTCGTCAGCGTTTAAAGGAGAAAACCGAAACGAGTGAAGGTGGTCCTGTCGCGGCTCACTTCTTGGTTTGAGTCAATAAACGTTGATTGGGCACATTTTTCTTGGTTCGACACGAATGAAGGAAACGAAGCACCACGAGGACGAAAAAAAGATGTGGTCGAGATGCTACCACGCATAGGCTTTTCCATTTAAATATGGTTGGATTGGATGCATTTCTAGATATGTCATAGATGTCGCCTAAAGGAAGGCCTCGTTTTTCTTCCAAACTCTGGATATCGATTCGCTCAAAGTACTTCCTCGTTTTTCCTTTCCTTGATTCCCCTTTTGCTTTTCTGAGTTGAGGGGGAAAAATAAAGGCGCTCTTCGAAGTCGCCTGAAGTTTTCTTATGGTTGGTATTTGTCATATTAGATAGAAACTATGATTTCGATATTTTACTTTTCAAATGTATTATCGGGAATCAAGACGTTTTCATCATTAAGTCCCCGATTTATGAAAATCGATAACTTGAAAGTTTCAATTTACATACAAGTCTCGTTAACGAATGCCTAACATACCTGATATGAAATACTAATTAATTCTAAATTGGGAAAAGGATGGATTGACGCTTGGATTTGAATGCAAATTTTCAAACCGAAGATAGGACCAAATTGTCAAGCGATGTTCTTCCATTATAAATAGAGGTAGAGCTAGGACTAGAATGACCATCTTTTCAATATGTATAAGCCTACAACTAGAAAGGTTGCTTCAAGTTGGCTTAATCCCAATTAATTTATACCAAGCTACCTTTGCACTCTTGTTTCAAACCAAATTCCAAGCCTAAACAAGATTGCATCCACCATTTTTTGTGCCGATCAAGAAAAATAGTACCACACATGTTGTAGATCGAAAGCCAATCAGACCAACAGAACGAGCATGAGGTCATCTCCAATCACAATTCTTTTATGTGGTCTTACACAACCGTCATGAAAAGTGCGAAACTTTGAACGATAGAAGTTGATCCATGAAGATTCTCCCTTATCTTATGTGCAATTCCACTCTTTTGGTACACATTCAGTATCTTATCAGATGTACATTTCTCAAAGTTGATCTCGTAAAACATACGTCATTTGATAGCTACTTCAAGGATCCAGTGTATAGGAAGTGGCATCGATAGCCTTGATACTTCAAACCGAATCACATCAACATCATTTTTTGTTGATGTCCTTTGGAAATTTTTATTAAAAAGAAGAAGAAGAAGAAGAAGAAGAAGAAGAAGAAGAAGAAGAAGAAACTTTCATAATGAAGAAAATCTCACCCGTTTGCTATTCCTCCGACCCTTTCATTAACAAGGTCCTTTTTCCTCCTAGCCGTTTGAATGCAGCGAACTAACTTTCATCTAAATACTAGAATAGCCTATAGCCTGAAATTGCGCTTCGCTTGCAGAATAAAAGCTATTTTTCAAATGAAAGGGAAACTAAATGTTGTAGGGCAAACAGCACTTTTCCGCCTCTTCTTTGGCTAATAAGTGAAAAGATAGTGATGGAAAGGATAAGATTAACTGGCAAAATTAAACAAAAAAATTTAGTATAAAGAAAAACGTTACATGAGTTGGATAATACAAAATATAACGACAACACTGAAAGGACGCCTTTAAGGGGTGACACGTGTCGTCTCTCAAAACCTCCCATTAAGGGAACTGTAAAGAGCAGCGTCCGAATATTTTCGGACTTGAATAAAGTTAGGAATCGCATGTGGGAATTGCATACGAAGAAAGTTAGATGATTGAATATGGTTTAAGACGGTGACACGTGTCATCCCAAAACGGTCATCTATAGATATTTTTATAAATGTGGAGAAAAATTAATCTTTAGATTATATCGCAAAATATGAATGATTAGTAAAAAAAATTGAAAAAAATAATCACTTATATCGCTCGAAATAATTAATTTTTTATTATTCATAACAATTTATATTTAAATATTTTCATAAATAATAACATATTATTTATTTATTATTCTTATAGGCATCATAAATGATTAGTTTTTGAAAAATATCGTTTTAAATTATTTATTTTTTACGAAGTAAACGAATTAAGCTTCATCGAATAAAGTTGGGAATTGCATATTAATTGCGTAGTTGTCCAGAAAGCGACCTCTCAGTTCATGTCAACATTCTCAATCACAAAAAATACAAAATAAGAAAAGAAACCAAGGAAAAAGAAAGTTGCTCCCCGAGAATATCGGCCCCGGTGCTGGTCAACGCACCCCTCCTTTTTTTTTTTTTTTTTCCAGGGAAAGAAGGAATCTCAAATTTCTCCAAAAGTTGGAATCAAGATAATATGGGAAAGAAAAAAAGTAGCAATTAAACGTCTAGGGCTGCCAAGCCAATGGCCAAAAGGCAAGAAAACTGCATAGTTGCATCTGATATTCCCCGTTCATTTTCAGTTTGAAAGCATGCTGTCGGCAAGAAGAATCATACGCCATACTAAAATTCCCCACAAATATGCCTCCTATTATTTTTTATGAGAGGGGAATTTTATTTTTTCACTTCTACCATTTTAAATATTTTTTATTTATTTCACACATTGTTAAGCATGTCGACGAATCGTGAACTGATCACCAGCATCAAATTAATTTGCTTCAGCGTACTAAATGGTTTAAGCTAAAGACATTTCTCTATTGTCCTGTTGGTCCATTTTTTGTTCTTTTCTATACAAGGTATAACTATAGCCTATTTTAATAGTATCTCGAAGCAATAAACCGATCTTGATAAGAGGAGGGTTTACCAACCCCGAGGTAATCAAGGCATGCCTCAGGTGCTCCGGCAGTCAATCACGAAGCACCAAGTCAGAACCTCGGAAGAAGCTTATAATCCGACGTGGGGAGACAAGCAAATTCCATAGAAATTACAGGAGAAACATCATAAGAATAAAGTAAGAAAATGAGAAGGGAAACCGGGAAGCATATTTTGCTATATATAGCCATGGACTCCCCACCCACGTTCTTCAGATCCCCAGTCATCTTTTTTACGAGTTTTAGAGAGGGGGAGGGCTGAGTCATCGTCCATGCGAAAGCGCACTAGTATAGCCCTTAGAATATGTTCCCGGATAGGCCATTTTGGAATTAATTTATTCTCCCCTTTAGGAGAATGGGACTTTTGAACAGCACTTCCTGCTCTTGTTCTCTCTTTTGTGCCAACTTGATCGTTGTCCGAGGCGCAAGTACAGCGTATTGGGTCATTAGCAATGTGAAATGGAACATTGAAGAAGTCCTCATTCTCCAAGGCACAAGTGCCGTGTTTTTTAACAAGGGGTTTGCAGCATTTTGAGACTCTCTCTCTCTCTCTCTCTCTCTCTCTCTCTCTCTCTCTCTCTCTCTCTCTCTCTCTCTCTCTCTCTCTCTCTCTCTCATGGAGAAATACAAGGGTGGAAAGGTGACAATTATATGGAAACTATTGCACTTTAGCCAGGTTTTACATGAGATACCGTACGGATGGTTCAAATAGGTTATACAAAATGCGCATATTTTAGCTACGTTATTTGCTAGAAAGACCTCAGTTTTGCCCCCACATAATGTGTTTTTAGTGAATTATTAAGGAACTTGGTATTTGGGTAAGTGAGTTTCAAATCAAGACTGAAGAAATTCTCGATCGTGCAATATTAGTATGCTCACTTCTTATGTGCAGATCAAAAATATATTAGTCATTAATTGACTAAGCTAAGTCCGTATGCAAGAGTCGTAAGATTTAATAGTTCATGTTAATTAGGATCTTCTTCGTAACATGCGATATAGGAGCACTATTATGGATATGGCATCTAATGGAGGGAATCATGAGGTGTGTTGATTGATCCTTAAATACTTCCTTTCACTCCTTTTTCTCTTTGGTTCTTTTTGTTTGTTTCTTTCTTTTTTGGATTCTACCAATTGTGCAACAGTAAAACCACAATCCTGTTGCCATGATCATCCTTGTTTTGTGAAAGTTGAGACTCATGGAACGAAGTTTGTCCTGACTGTTGACATGAAAGGGTCAAGCTTTGTTCTCCTAGTCCTCCATTTCGAGAAAAGGAGTTAATTCATGAATTAAGTTAAGGGATCGAGGAGTGAATATTCATAAATGAGTCTAGTGACATATCCTCGATCTTTACATTGTCAATACATATATGATTCTATACTTGATCATTCATTCAAGTTTTGACTCGCGCCATATCTTAAAAGGTTAATATGATATTTTCCTAATCTCATTCTCTATTAATCTAATATTAATTTCTTCACCGTTTGAAAGGACAAAAAGAAAAGAACGAAGAGCTAAGCAAGTCGAAGTAAGGGCATTATACATAGGCCTAACCCCTTGGCGGTTCAGGAGAGCTAGCTAGCCTCATGTAACAATGTTGTTTAATTCTTGATCTAAATCATGAAAACAAATTACCATCCAGCTTATTCTTACATAAAACCACGCAAGTGAACAACCCTAAACATTACTAAAGTAATAAGCATGTTTGTCCTTCTCATTTATGGTTTAGATTTGAATCACTGTATTTGCAAATTCTAATTAGGTCACTCCTAAGAGAGCACAAATTTGTGTGTCAGGGGGACTAATACTAGAAGGAGATTGGTCGAGTGTTTAAAAACTTTCGGGCACTCGATTGATATTTAAAAAAAAAAAAAAAACACGAGAATAAAAGAATAGTCCCAGAATGAGTGATTTATAAAGAAAAAGGAGTACTAGAGAGAGGGAGGGCTGCAAAAAAAGAAAAGAAAAGAAAAGAAAAGTGGCAGGGAGACAAATCAAAAGAAAGTCAAAAGTGGAGAGTGCGTCTAATTATGTTAAAATTTAAGTTTCTTTTCAGAAACGAAATACGAATTTTCAAAAGGTAAGAATGAGAAGTGGGACCTATGTTTGGAGGACATTCGCTAAGAGATCAATTTCACAGTTGCCGCAATTGAGGACGAATTGACAATCAACTTTGGAGCTCAATTTCACAGAGCGGAACTTTTCCTTCTAGGAATTCTGGCGAGCTGTGCTCGATTTGAGGGCTCAGGGTCTGGCCGGTGTACCAGCGCAATCAAATCCAAGATCTCTTCGTTCGGCCTTATGAGGCTACAAGTGCTGCTTCTTGTAAGGCCCAGTGGCAAGCAGTCCTGCTTCATTTGGTGGATCCGCCTGGCCCCATCAACCCCACCTTTTCTCGCACCGGAAGGGAAAATCTAAAGGCGCGCCGGGGGGTACCAAACCACATGTTTTTCCACGACATACGACGCGTTATAATATACTTTTGTACTTGCCGGTAGATTTATGTTAGACATGGATCGTCAAAATTCTGACATGGGCGCCGGAGCACACGTCATTTGCTTACCATGGTGACCCCAAATGGGCGCCAAGGGGATTAGGGCTGAGCACGGTTCCCGGGTTACCCGGAACCGGAACCGAACCGGAGGAGGGTCCGGTTCGGTTCCCGGTTCCAAGGGGGACCGGTTCCGGTTCCCGGTTCCTTTTAAAGGAACAGGGAGTTTCGATCCGGTTCCGGTTCCAAGCGGAACCGGAGCCGGAACCGGCTCGTCCGTGAACCGGTTTTGGAACCGGTTAGGGTTCCAAAAGGAACCCCACTCCCCGAGACTCCCGACCCCCTCACTTTCCATTTTTCGAGTCTCGCCGGACGCCGCTCTCGAGTCTCGCCGCCGGACGCCGCTCGCCCTCAAGGCCACCACCGCTAGATGCTAGTCACCGACGTCGCTCACGAGAACCCTCGCCGCTCGACGCCGTCGCCGCCGCCGTGCTCGCCTTGACGCCCGTCGCCAACTACGACGCGCGGCGGTCGAGCCGAGCTCGTCTCCGCTCGCGACCCACCGCCTTTGCTCTCGCCGGCCCCGACGAGCGAAGCCCCGACGACGCCGGTCCTGCTGTCTCCACTCGCGACCCACCGCCTCGGTCACTAGGTCTCCGATTCGACCCACAACGCCGCTATGCTGCTGTCTCGCCTCGCTCCGACGACCCGACGCCGATGGTCGTGACGCCCGACGCCGCGTTGCCCGAAGACCAGCGACCGCGTCCACGCTCCTTTGCTCGGCGGACGCCGCTCGCCGGTAAAATTGGATTTACTGGACCTTCTCTCCAAGGGTACGATTCGGGGTAATACCATCAAATGCTTGTGAATTTCATTTGTACGATCTCGGGGTAATACCGGCGTAGGGAGTGAGTGACCGATTCGGTGATTCTTGGACTTGCTCTGTTTTAACTCCTTATTAGAAGCGATGCGTAAAGTTTTCTTTTTATTATTCGTTTTTGATTGAGTTGTGCTTCTTTTTTTGGGTTTCGGCTTGGCTTTGAATTCGGAGACGAATGAGCACGTGGCCATAAAGAAGATTGCTAATGCTTTCTATAACAAATCGACGCGAAGAGGACCCTCCATGAGATCAAGCTCCTCCGGCACATGGACCATGAAAACGTCGGTGAATCCCTTGCGTTACGGTTTTCTATTACGTGATTGAGAATGGCTTTCTGGGTTGTTTGAAGTGTGTTGTTTTCTTTGATGGTTGGCTTATGGGTGTCGGTAGTGCCATCGATATTATGCAATGGTGCATTTACGTTGCCCTCCATCTTGGTTCTAAGTCTAACGAATGTGCGGTACGGTGAATTAGCATTTCCTGCTGTGGACAACGAATTAAGAGTTAGTGCAGCAAATAGTAGAGCTTTGAATCTTCTATTTCACTAGAAGGGCTATCAATTGCTTAAGATAATCTAGTCTCCATGTTGTTACGTGTTACCATTTCTCTGCATCAATTGTTAATGAGACAGAGAACATCTTGAAACACCAGTCGAGTCTTGTCATCACTCATCAAGATATAGAAAGTCTTATTGTCACTTTGCTACTTACGAGTTGAACGTCCCTTCTTTGAACTTTTCGAAGTTTAATTTCTATTATACTTGATATAGAAGGGCACGATACTCATCATTCTTAGAGATGGAATAGATGGTTATATCTTGACTGGATGCAATTTGTAATGGTATGAAAGTGGTTCTTGTTGGTATAAAGAACAAGTTTTGAACTATGATTGATGGGAATCCACATGCATGCGGTCCTTAATGAAGCTACATTTATTTATGGCGTGGCTATGCCGAGATACAAAATAAGCTCTTTAATCAATGCGGAAACGGTATTGCATGGCAATTTTAACGAACTTGCTTTTCGGTTATTATGATTCTTGTATGCTCATGTGAGGTTATATTATGTTAATGCGAGGTTGTGGCAATTAGAGATATTATTCCACCGCCACGAGAGAGGTTTTCAATGATGTTTATATTGCATATGAGCTTATGGACACTGATCTGCATCAAATTAGTCGTTCCAACCAAGCATTGTCTGAGGAGCATTGTTAGGTTTCATTTTGCCATTTATTGTACAATATTGGCGCTTCCTTCTAGATGGGATATTGCTTTCTTGTTAGTTGCTGGTTCTTAATTATGCTAGTGGGAGTTGCCATCCGCTGCTTTCTTGTCATTTGCTTTGGGTCTTAATTAGGTTATTGGGAATTGATTGTAGAGTATGCGCGTACGTTATAGTTCAAATCTAAAAATTAAAAAAAAAAAAAAAACTGTTGGAACCTGGAACCGACCACAGGAACTGTGACGGTAGGTTCCGGTGTTCTCGGTTCGACGGGTAGGTTCCGGGTTCCAAAAAATGAGGAACACATGTACTGAAGTGGTTCGGGTTCCATACGGAACCAAGCCGAACACAGAACAGCTCACCCTAAAGGGGATTATCAATTCCACTGGGGTGAATAGGTTGTTGAAGAATTTTAATCGAACTTTCTTGTGCAAGACTTTCTTGTGCAAGATAATAAGCAATTTAACATCGATCAATGATAGATGGGTGATGACAGGTGCAAGTGGAAATAGCACCCCCCAAAAAGTATATTTATAATTATAATGTTTTATCGTAGAATGGGTACCTCAATTTTATGCTAAAAGATAAAATTGTCTTCAATCATTCAATTGCAATTTAAAGTAATGCCCCAATGCTTCTCTAAAAAAAAGAAAGTGAGACCCCAGTCCATTTTTTAAAATTTTATAATCTAGTTGCTGTTAATAAGCATTTCAAATGCATCTTTTAGTCTATAGAGTTTTTTTTTTTTTTTTTTTTTTTTTTTTTTTTTAAGTGTATTCTTAGATTTTCCTATAATGTTTTACTTGATCTAGATAAAAGAATTTCGCTGGGAAAAAAGATAAATATGTGATATTGTAAAAACCTTAAAAGTCTCACTTTGTTATTACTTTTATAACAACTTATCTATTATTTGTTCTTGTTTTCTCAAAAGCTCACTTTCTTGGTATATTTTTTAATTTCATTGCTTTGAAATATATATCAAATCTTTTTTATTTACTACATTAAAGAAATTATCTTTTTTCCTATTATTAGCGAGATACTTTTATGCATAACATGTTGACATTACTGTAATATCAATGATTACACTTAAACATCATGCACAATAAGGTATTTCGATATTTTTCCATATACACTTAATGGATGATATATATTTTTGTCAATTGAAAATAATGAGAAGCATTTATAAAAAATTATCATTTGATGAAAATGTTTTGGTATTATTCTTTAAAGTTTCACGTTGGAGGATAAACTGTGATTTTATTTTGGAAAATCTTTAAGGCTTTTTTCTTCTTCGTCAAATCATCCCATTAGGTATATGTATATAAAAGAAAACCAATAAGAAGAGATTTGATGGTGTTGTGCATGAGAAAAGTCAAAATGTATAAATAAGTGACTCTGAAAAAATTTATCTATGTTAATCTCTCTATTTTTTTTTTTTTAGATTCAACTTGACTTCATATCGATAAATTTTCTCGATAACGTAGAATAGAACTAGGTTTCTCAAAAATTTCCTTTTTCAATAAAACTAATTTGTATGGAAGTAAATACTAACAATGATAAAACATATTGCCTTTAATATATATGGGATACCTACAATAACAAAAAATCAAACATGTGAAATTCTTAATTATGTAACTATGTACTATATATAAATTAAAAATATTATAAAAAAGAAAAGCGAATAAATTTGAGGTTATCACATTGAATTTTAATTTAACAATTGAGGGTAATTTTATGTTCTTCTTTTTTTTGTAAAAATTTGATGGACTTAGTCATATAGGAGTAGAAACAACACTATCCTACTTTTAAGGGGCAATATAAGCCTCTTTTTTTGGACAAAGAAAATTTCTTAAATCATATATTTAATTGACGGTTACAAGTCGTGTCACACTAGTTTTTTATAGGTGTAGACATTATTCACATTTAATTTTGGTTAAGTATGCTTGTGGTCAAGACATGTGATTTGCAACCACCGATTAAATGCTGGGCTGGAAAAGATATTGCATGTTTCTAACTTACCACTTGGAAATGTGAGTGGAGAAAACTGCATAAATAGACTCTGCCAAATTTGACAACTTTTGAAGTTTGACATTTTTGCAAATTTTATAAAGCTTAAATTGTGACATTTTCTAACGGGAAACTTTTGAAACTTATCATAAAAGTCTAAAAACCCCAAAAGTATATCCATCCTAATATGTTCATTCTAAATTTTTTGTGGTGCAAAAATTCAACATATTTACATGACACATTTACTATATCAATATTCTGTCAATAAACACCAATAAAAATGTGCCTTCATGGATGGCAGAAGCCAAATAGCATTGGCAATGATAGCTACATGGCTAAAGAGAAACAAAAAAGATGCTGTTTTTACTATGATAATCACCCAACTAAACTTTAAGGAATGAAAAATGTGTCATGTAAGTACAAGTTTGAGGTTTTGATGTCATGAGAAAAAAAATGATGATAAATGTATCCTAGTGAGTATAGTTTGTACTTATTTATGTTGCAAAAAAAATAGGATAAATGTGTTACAATAAACATATTTAAGGGTTTTTGATTTTTTTTCTTAATATCTAAACAATAGTACTTGTATATTTTTTAATGATTAAATAGCATGAAAAACTCAAAGTTGATAACACTCATGATAATTTTATCTAGAACTAATCGTTTGACTATAAAAAACTCAAATTTACTTCAAATTAATTTTTGAACCACAAAAAATATTAAATTAGTATATTTATAATAAATTTAAATTCTGTTAGTTTACATTAAATTAATAAATATCACAAAAAATCAAAATTGAATATCACCTGTGATAAATAAAGAATAAAATTCAAAATTTGTATTTTTGTCAACTGTTACATATAATTAAATTTAGTAATTTGATGATAAAATTTAATAAAAATTAATGAAAAATAAATTTATCATAAAAATACTTATTTTGGGTAAAATTATCAATATGTACTTGTTTAGAGTTTTTTCACAAAAATTTATAGTGATATTAGCTCATTTTTTAAAATTATAATTTCGTTAAAAATTATTAATTTTGGAAAGCAAGGCAACAAGTTAAAAATCCATCCCCCCGGGCCCCGGCCCCGGCCCCCTGGTTTTGGCGTTGAACCGAGTTAGAATTGAAAAGACGAGATTACCCATAGCACTCAACGAATAGCGCACGCCCAAAGCCCGCGTGATTAGGCGAAACCACCAGACCCAATTCCGTCCACTCGGCGCCACTCACAATTTTACCGTCCGGACATTCCGTCGTCGTCGCCTCCTCGGACAGACGCTTTTCAACTCAACCACTTTTCCATCAATCTCCCCTTTTTTCTCCCACTTTCCCTCATTTTCTTTTTGTTTTTTTTTTCCCGAGAAAATATGCAGAGCCCCAGCCGGACCGAGGCCGAGCGCCTCCTCGGCGTCGCCGAGAAGCTCCTGGTGGCCCGCGACCTCACCGGGTCCAAGGACTTCGCCGTCCTGGCCCAGGAGACCGAGCCCCTCCTCGACGGCTCCGACCAGATCCTGGCCATCGTCGACGTCCTCCTCGCCACCGAGAAGCGCGTCAACAACCACCACGACTGGTACGCTGTCCTCCAGATCGGCCGCCGATCCGACGACCACGACCTCATCAAGCGCCAGTACCGCCGCCTCGCCCTCCTTCTCCACCCGGACAAGAACAAGTACCGCTACGCCGACCAGGCCTTCCGCTTCGTCGCCGGCGCCTGGGCCGTCCTCTCCGACCCGGGCAAGAAGTCCCTCTACGACAAGGAGTTCAACCTCTTCTCCAAGGTCGATCTGTCGCCGGCGGCGGCCGCGGCCGCCGGCGCGAAGCTGCCCGTGCGGAGGGGCGGGCAGCTGAGCCGGGGCTTCGGGCAGCAGGAGCCGGCGGGCGGCAGCGGGAGCGGGAGCGGGAGCGGGCACGGGAAGGGGAGCGAGAAGCAGGCGGGAGGAGCAGCCGCGGCGGCGAGGTCGGCGAGCTTCTGGACCGCCTGCCCGTACTGCTACATGGTGTACGAGTACCCGGCGGTGTACGAGGAGTGCTGCCTGAGGTGCCAGAGCTGCGAGAGGGCGTTCCAGGCGGTGGCGATCGAGGCGCCGCCGCCCGTGGTGCCTGGGAAGGAGGCGTACCACTGCTGCTGGGCGGTGTTCCCTCTAGGGTTCACGATCGGGAAGTTCGAGGGCGGAGATAAGGTCGGACCCCCGAGGGCGGGCTGCCGAATTGGTTCCCGCAGCAGTCGGCAGACAAGAATGCCGGGATGGCGCCGCCGCCGCAGCAGCAGCCAGCCGCCACGGCGCCGCCGAAGAGGAGGAGGGGGAGGCCGCGGAAGAACCCGTTGTGACGGGGACCGCGGCGGATGTGGGTCATCCTGCTGAAGTAAAAAAAGCATAGGAATTTGCAATGCTTCTCGCCGGATGAATCTCGAAGTACAGCAAGAGATCATCAGCTTCAAAAAGCGGGCTTTTCTTTTTTTTTTCTTGGTGAGGAAATGGGGACGGGCAAGAGCTCGAGGGAGGTGAAATAGATAATAGCAATGTTGGAGGCCGAGGAGGGTTTGCTCAGATGCTCCGAGCAGAGATTGAGGTGATGGCGGCGCGAAGGTTGAATTGTTGTTGTTTGTTAGTCATGTCTTCCGGTCTTTGTCTGTAGATTATTAGGCATGTTTATGTATACTGTCCTGCGCTGCAGTCGGATGATGTAAAACATTGTAGCTCGAGATGTCGAGCGATGTTCTTGAGAAAGTAAGGACCTCTTTGCTCATGGTGGGTAATCCTCTCCAATACAGTCAGAGTCATCTTGGATTTGAAGTCTGCCGCGATTGCTGTGTCGCTTGGGGTCATAGGGGAGGACTTTGGTGTTGAACTGTTTTCTGTTTTAGCTAGGTTGATAGTCTGGTTTCTTTTGAGAGCTTAAGATCCATGCTCACTCCTCCAACCTTTGGTGGAACACTAGTGCAAAACAGTCTCGTATCAGGGTGACTGCATTCGAAGCTTAGTTTCAACTGTCTTCATTGGTCATGCGTCTGCCGTGTTCTCCAAATCTCTCTCTCTCCCTCTCCCTCGCCAATAGAGGCAGACGCACAAGCCGAAACGAATGCTTAATGCCACGATGCTATTCTCATCAAATTGGCAATTCGCGAGTGCGCGGGCGCTTTTGCAGCGTGGCTTTGCTGGAGTTGCCTGAAGAGATTGGAGGCAGGGAAGAGACAAAGCTTGGTGTAAAAGAAGAACTTTGGCGATGGCCACGAATGCAGAGAGTACCGGTTCAGATGCCCTTCCATGTTCCTTGCATAGATAAAAGGGGGAAAGAAGAACATATGCCAATCCAAGTGTGACCCCTCGGGCACAAGTGTGTGGTTAGATGGACAGACGGACGCTGTATCAAAATGTCAAAGCTTTTGAACTGTCGCCTGTTACTTGCCCTAAACATATACCGCTGACGAAGCCTACGTCCAACCTACGCCCTCCGCACGTTCTTTGCATTCGCCATTGTTCAGTGATGATTCCAGACAAACGCCGGAAGCGAAGGCTTTTCGGCATCATGCAATCGATACTGCGGGCACTTAGGGTGCGTTTGGTAACGATTACGTTAAGAAGGCGATTCGACAAATAATGATTATTTTTGATTACGTTAAGAACGATTCGAGTAAAAAAAAGCATTTGGTAATTGTTTAAAATTTTTGATTACGGAATAAAATTGCGTTTTGTACCGTATTAATTAATTATGTTCCAAATTAATTCCTTTTGATTTTTTAAATAAATTTTAAATAATTTCTTTACTTTTTTACTTTTTTTTTCTTTTTATTTTTCTTTTTTTTTCCCTTTTTTTCCTATTCTTCTTCTTCTTCTTCTTCTTCCGGTCGCCCGGCCGAGCTCACGAGTGTCGCCGGTCGGCGCGTCGAGCCGGAGCGTCGCCGGCCTCGCCCGGCCTCGCGAGGCTCGGCCTCGCCAAATCTAGGGAGGCCGAGCCTCGTTGGTAGGCGAGCCTCACCGGCGGCGAGCCTCGCCCGGCCACCTCGCCCGACCTCGCCCGCTAGGTGGCCGAGCCTCGCGAGCCTCATCGGCGGCTCGGGCGAGGCTCGCCCGGCCCGCCCGACCGAGGCTCGCTTGGCCACCCACCGGCGAGGCTCGCCCGGCCCGCCGGTGGGCCGGGTTAGCCTCGCCGGTCTTTTTTCTCCGCAAAGCTCGCCGGACCTCGCCCACCGGTGAGCCTCCGGCGGCGGCGGCGTGGCGAAATGCGGCGGCGCGAGGGCGGCGGCGGGCGATGGCGAACGGCAATCGAGATGTTGAAAGAGAAGAATAAGGGTTTTACCGTTTTGATTCTTTTTCTGATTCTCGGACGTAGAATCAAATTTTTTTTTTTTTATTCTCAATTTTGTCCAAAATTGTTCTCGGGAACAAATTTATTCCCGAGAACAAAAAGTTTACCAAACGCGATTCTCGTCGCAAATTGATTCTAAGAACAAAAAATTAGAATCTGACACTTTTTGGCAAGTTGCCAAACAGGTCCTTAAATTTTTACTGTCTTCCGTATGGCTACTTTCTTGAGGGGCAGCCTGCTTTTTTTGATTTACGAACGGAAAAAGTGACCGCATTAATCGCTTCTTTGAGGTCACTCCGATCTCCCGCGATTTTAGTGGATTGGAAAATTTGTAAAGTAGAACACGGTGCCAAACAAAATCGATACTTCAATTTGACACCGTGGACTTATGCGGTGCAAAAAGGTGCACCGTGTTGCACCTTAAAAGTGGTGAAAAATGGTTTTATTTATTCCGCATGTCCCACTTGAAACTAATCCCCAAAAAGTACTCTTTTAAGTAAATCGCGTAAGATGATGATTATTATAGGGTAATATTTACTTATGAATCAATTGATATGACCTTTTTCCTTATGATGTGAAATTTTGTGGTGCTACAGACTTTCCCATTTTAGGGATTGCCGCTCTCATTGATTTGACCCGCATAACCCAACACATCCTCCCAGAGTTGATATGTGGTCCAATCCATTCCTACCATTTTCATTATTCTGCAAGTCTATTAAGAGCCCGTTTAGTTCGGCTTTAGGCGAATGTTCTTGAGAAAATGTAAATATCTTTGGGCTAAAAAGGTATTTGAAAATGTAAATAACGTTTGGTAAATTATAATTTAAAACTACATTGTGAAACAACTTTGACTTAAATGCTTTGTTTGGTGAAAATTACATTTTGCAAGAGGTTTTTGCTAAATTTTTATAAAAAAAAAATGTTTAATTTTTTTTTTAATCTAGCCACCAATGGTTAGATTTGGCTGTTGTTGGACGTCCTCGTTTGAGGTCACTGAACCTCAAGCGATGCCTAGGTCGCACAACCTAGGGAATGCTTGACCTCAGACGATGGTTGACGGGTGGCCGCAACTCCTCAAGCGGTGGTCGCCGGCACCATCAACTCCTTGGCCGGCGGTCGTCGGTCTCCATTCTTTATTCAAATAAGATGAATAGTACTCATGACTTGCATTCCGAATATGCAACTTTTCAAAGTATTTTCGGAGTTACTTTGGAGTAAAGGCCCTTAAAGCCATTTGGAGAATTGCATTTTGCCAAAGTTGTCCAAAAAATTGAACCAAACAAGTTCACATTTGGCCAAACTCCTTTAAAGTCCAAAAGCTCATTCCAAATGTTGTAACCAAATGGGCCTAAAAGCTCCTTGTTTGTGCCCTCTCGTCCCCACGGTCCCTCCCCATCCCGGCGGATCAGGTTTGCGTCTAGTCCACCATAAAGCACACATCTACTCTAGTGAATCTTCATTAATATAATAAGTAATGACTTGACCAGTTTCTTGTAGGTCAAATCCCAAGTATAATACTCCGGTAATCTCACAATGAGGTCACCATTTTAATCAAGTGCATTATTTATGAATCACTCGGTAGGGTATACTCCATCTAATATGGAACTATTAAATTTCCGATAATCAAGAGATGTTCGCCCGTTGAACACCACATAAGCATATTTTCAATTGGCAATGCACAATTGCTGGCATTTTCAAAGACATGCGGCACCAAATGAGTGGTACGTAAAAAAAAAAAAAAAAAAGCTAAAAAGACAATAACCAGAAAAACCAAATCGGGAGATTAAGGAAGAGAAGCGAAGGGGGAGGTGGGTGAAAGCGGTGAAGCCGCTACCTCACCTTGGCCATCGAGGGCCGACAACCCTCGCTCGGACGCAGGCGGTGGCGACTAGCCATCACGGTGAGCAAGCAAAGGTGAGCACGCCTTTGGCTAGTTGTGGTGCCACCACCCATCATCAATAAGTGAGGGTCGACTGGCCCTCTTGAACACCATCAAAGGCCCGATCGACCCTCGCTCGGGCAGTGAATGGCGGCACCAGCACAGCATGACCACCAGCTGCGACCACCGATGGCCGCCGGAGGGTCATCGGGTAAGGGTGCAAACGGGCCAAGCCTAGAGGGATTTGCCGGCCTGATCAGAGCAGACCGGACTTGACTTTTCCTGGTCTAGTTCGTTGGCCAAGTCCGCGAAAAGGAAGAAAAGGCCCCGACCATAATTGCTTGGTTCGGTCTGGGCTGCTTCGGTCTTTAGATTGTAACTTTTCGCTTTTAAAATTTTTTCCAAAAATATTCTTTGTCGTCAAATTTTAAAACTGCACATACAATTATCAAATAACTATCATTAACTTGCTTAAAATTCATAAATTTCATCCAAAGAAACGAAAACTCGCACATCTCAACTAATAACTTTTGTTGACCATTAATTTTTTCATATTTGTAACTTTGTGGAGGTTAATTGATTATAAACAAATAACCTTTCAATTTCAATTTTTTTTGATCTAATTTCAGTTATACTGGCCAATTTAGTCTTGAGCATCTTCGATTTAAGAACGCAGACCGACTCAATCCTGAATAAGAATTAAGAAATCCAACTTGTGGAGTAGCTCGGTCTTAGTTGGACCTGAAAATGCTGGTTTATCCAAATGTTTGAAACTTGATTGTAATTTTTTTAAGTAAATCTCAGGATTTCAGGTCAGCTTAATCTAATTATTTTTGGGTAAAAATTAAATAATAAGTTAGGCATGCGTTCTGGAACCGTGGACTTCAGGCTTTCTTTCCGGCAAAATAATGTTATTCACAGACAAAAACGCATTTCCCCTTCATCACGCAAGCCCCAAAAAGACAAGGGAGAGTTGAGATTGTGACGAAGACAAGACACTCGTGGGACTGCTGAAGGGACAAAAGCAGTGGCCACAATCATCTCCCATAGACTTGGATAGTCATCCATGTCCGCCTGTTGGATAAGCTCGCCATGTAAGCAAAATCACATCCCTTCTCGCCTCTTCTTCCCCTCACGAAGACAGAGCAATGACGGAACTAGCAACTTCCACACAGTTCGTCGTACCCGGAAACGATGGCGTGGTGCACTCGTGAGCCCTCCTCCTTCCTTCTCTGATTCGAACATGATGATTTTTCTGCTTAATCTTGAAAATGTCTTGAAACGATTAATCAAAGGATGGTGTTTGTTCAAGTTAAGTGTCCATTGGGTTAATATTAGGTAGCATTTGGTAATGCTTCTAAAACAAGTGTTTATGTTTTTTTTTTTCCTCTGAAACAGAAATGCATTTGGTAATTGTTTTGTTTCCAGTAATAAATTTAGAATATAGACAAGAAATAAAAATAAAATTATTTTTTGTTCTTAGGAACAACTCAAGAAATAAGTTTTTATTTTCTCTTACATTTCTTTTCTCTTTTTCTCTTCCTTTCTTCTTCCCCCAGGTGGGTGGTGACCTCGTTGGAGCCTCATCGGCCCCGACAAGATTGCAAGCCATCGACAAGGCCCCTCACACCTTGCCCAGATCTGATGAGGTTGAACTTTGCTCGGCCACCTTGAGATCGGCGTTGCCGAGCCTCACGGAGACTGGGTAAGGCTCGACCTTGCAGATTTGGACGTGGTCGAGCCTAGCCCAGCCACGGCTAGGTCGACCTAGCCCAACCATCATGAGGTTGACGTCGCTTGGGTGGGTGAGGCTGACCTAGTAGTGGCCGGGTAAGGCTAAGCCTCGCTAAGCCATGGTCAGGGTCGATGACTACTTAGGAAAATGAGAAGAAAAAGAAAAAGAAAATGTAATAAATTATTAATAAATTAAAAAATTAAGTAAAAAAATATTTACGATCATACTAAAAATATTTTTATTCCAAGAACATAAAATTTATATAATTACTAAACACTTTAAAATACTTAGGAGTTATTATCAAGAACATAAATTTAAAAAAAAAAGTGTTTTCGAAAAAAAATTGTTTTTGGGAATAGAAATGTTCCGAACGCAGCCTTAACCGCTGATTCGCTAGCTTGACCCCGAAATGGAACGGGCAGTGGAGTGGGGGCTTCTCCTCTGCGTTTTTCTTGCATTTTCCATCTCGAGCTTTTGGTCTCTTTCTGACTTATCGAGGGTTGACTTGCGATTGATCCATGACTGATTACGCAGGTCATGTTGGAGAGCTTTGAGGACTCCCGGATCACTTTGCCTCCTTCGAAAGAGTGAGTTTGTTCGTGTTTACTTGCTTATCTGAGTTGGTTATTGTGGATCGCATGCTCGAGCTGGTTTTAAGTTCTAATGTTCAGGTCTATGGCAATCTAGTTGGTTGCAATGCGAGCTTTTTCTTCTCTGTTGGTTGCTTTTTTCACATATTTTGAGAAACTCAGTTTCAGTTGTCTTCATTTGTCATGCCTCTGCCGTGTTCTCCAAATCTCTCTCTCCCTCTCCCTCTCCCTCTCGGATAGAGGCGCTCTCACAAGCCGCAACCAATGCCGGATGCTATGGTGTGAATTCCATCAAAATTGGCAATTCGCGGGTGCCTGCTTTTACAGTGTGGTTTTGCTGGAGGTGCCTGAAGAGATTGGAGGCAAAGAAGAATCAAAGCTTGGTTTAAAAGAACCTTGGCGATGGCCAAAAATGCAGGGAGTACCGGTTCAGATATGCCCATTGTTCCTTGCATGGATAAAAGGGTAAAGAAAAGAACATAAGCCAGTCCAGGTTTACCCTCCGGGCACAAGTCTGTATCGAAATCTCGAAGCTTTCTCATCGAATGAGAAAATGAGAGATTTGAATCGTCACCTCTTACTTGCCCCGAGCATGTACTGCCGGTAAAGCCTACGTACAACCTACGCACTCCGCACGTTCTCTGCATTCGCCGTTGTTCGGTGATGAGTCTAGACAATCTTCCCAAGCGAAGGCTTTTTGGGGTTATGTAATTGACATGGCAGGCAGGCACGCAAATTTTTACTGTTTTCCGTGGCTGCTTTCTGTAGCTGCTTTCTTGAGCGGCAGCCTGCTTTTTCTGATGTACGAACGGGAAAAGTAACAGCGTCGGTGGCTACTCTCTTCACTTGCGATTTTTGAAAAATTTGTGAAGTAGAACATTGTACCAAACAATCACAAGAGTTCAATTTGAGGCGGTAGACTTAGATGGTGTGAGTGGTTTTAATTATTTGGCATGTTCCGGTTGAAACTAATCCTTAAAGAGAACATGAAGTAATCACATAAGATGGTGATCATTATGTGATAATATTCGCTTATGAACCAATTAATAGGACCTTCTTGCTTTTTTCATTCAATGTGAGATTTTGGGATGTTATAATTCCCCGAATGAATCGACGTTCTTATTATTGTTAACTTGCACAACGTCACAGATCCCCTTATATTTGATATATGGTCCAATCCATTTTATCTTTTTCATTATCTTAGAAGTCTGTCTAGAGCCACATCTTATTTATTTGTATCGGTAGGTTCATCCATAAAAGCATATATCTACTTAGGATATCGTTCTTTAATATAATAAGTAATGACTTTGACTAGTTTCTAGTGGGCCAAATTCCAAATTCAGTACTTTGAGTAGCCTCATAAAAGAGTCACCATTTTATTTAAGCGTATTATTTATGAATCACTTAGTAGCGTATTTTCCATTTGATATGGAACTATGAAATTCCCAATAATGAAGAGAAGTTGCCTCTTGAATACAACATAAGCATCTTTTCAAATGGCAATATACAAATTTTGACCAAAAAAAAAAAATGGCAATATACAATTGCGGGTATTTTGCAAGAGGAGAGAATTATAAAAAAAGTTATAAATCTATTGCAATTGTGCCAATTCAGTTATAATTTTTTTTGGCAAATTTAATTCTAAACCTTTTACAATTGTGCTAGTTTAGTCATTTCGACCAGAATTGACCGTCGGTGCTTAACATGGACATCGGTCGTCCGACGAAAGCCGCGACATGGCAATTTTGTAATATATATTTTTTGAATTTTTAAATATATTTTTAATTCTTTTTTTTCGACCTTCTCCTTCCTTTGGTGACGAGGTCAGCCTCGTTGGCCAGTGGCGAGGTTAGCTTCGTCGGCCACAGCGAAGGTGAGCCTTGCCCAGCGATGGTGAGGCCGCTGTCGCCAAATGCTGGTGAGGCTCGGCCTTTGCCTAGCCATCCCTAGGCGAGGAGCCTCGTTGGCCACTAGCGAGGTCGACCCTCGCTTTGGCAAGGTGAGGCCCTGCCAAACCTTGCAAGGCTTGGCCTCACCTAGCCAAGGTGATGGTTGACCTCGCCGGTGGCGGTGAGACCGCTATCGTCAAATCTAACAAGGCTCGGCCTCGCCCAGCCATGGCGAGGTCGACCCTCGCCTTGGATCTGGCAAGGCTTGGCCTCGCCCAACCATGGTGAGGCTCAGCCTCGCCCAACCAAGGCGATGGTAGACCTTGTTGGTGGCTAGCGAGGCTCAACCTCGCCATCATTGGGCGAGGCCGAGGCTCACCGGATTTGGTGGTGGCGGCTTTGTTGTTACTTGGGCAAGGCTTGCCTTTGCCGTAGCCGTGGGGATGAGCCTTGCCGGCCCTCGCCTCCGCCGCCGCCGGCCGGAGGAAGGAGAAGGTAAAAAAAATAATTTAAAAATTCAAAAAATATTTTAAAATTGGAAAAAAATAAAATGAGAAAAAATATTAAAAAAATTTTCATGTCAGCTTTTCGCCAGACGATTGGCATCCACATGAGTGTCGGCTGATCAATTTTGACCGGATGGACTAAACTAGCACAATTGTAAAAGATTTATGACTAAATTGGTAAAAAAAAAGTTTCGGACTAAATTGACATAATTGTAATATGTTTAAGACTTTTTTGGTAATAACTCAGTAGGGTATTTTCCATTTGATATGGAAGTATGAAATTCCCAATAATGAAGAGAAGTTACCTGTTAAATACAACATAAGCATCTTTTCAAATGGCAAATATAGAACTTCTGACCAAAAAAAATAAAATGGCATTATACAACTGCCGGTGCTTTGCAAGAGGGCTACATCGAGAAAAAAACGTAATTGCTAAAAAGATGGAATAACAAAAAATAGGGAATTGGGAGTATCGAGGAAGAGAAGCAAAGGGGGAGGTGGGTTAAAGCGGTGAAGAAGCTATCTCGCCTTTGCCAACGAAGGTTGACAACCCTTGCTCAAACGCAGGCGATGGTGATTAGCCCTCACGATGAGCAAGCAAGGATAGGGATGCCCTTTGCCAGTTGATCGGTCACCCCTCAGCTCCTATCACTTAAAAGGCAAAATTAACCCAACATTCAAAGGGTTATCCCGCGGACTTATATCGAGATATTAACAGCGATTCTCAAATATCGAAGAACAAATGGTGCCACCGCTCATCATCAATAAGTGAGGATCAACCGACCCTTGGGAACACCATTGAAGGCCTGATTGACCCTCGCTTGGGCAGTGAATGGTGGCACTAGCACAGCATGACCACTAGCCACAACCGCCAGTGGCAGCCGGGATCGCTGATGGCTGCCGGGGGTGCAAACGGGCCAAGCCTAGAGGGATTTTCGGCCTGATCAAACCAGACTGAGATTGACTTTTCTTGGTCTAGTTCGTTGGCCCGCTCTGGAAAAAAGGAAAAAAAGCTCCCTATCATAATTACCCGATTTGGTTCTGGCTGCTTTGCTCTTTAGCTTGTAATTTTCGCTTTTAAATTATTTTCAAAAATATCCTATGTAGTCGGATTTAAAACCGCACATACAATTATCAAATAACTATTGTAAGTTTGCTTAAAATTAGTAAATTTCATTGAAAGAAATGAATCTCGTACATCTCAACTTATAACTTTTGTTGACTGTTAATTTTTTTATATTATAACTTTGCAGAGGTTAATCAATTATAAATCAATAACCTTGCAATTTAAATATTTTTTTTTATCTAATTTTAGGTATAATGGCCAATTCAGCTTTAAGTATCTTCGACCCAAGAATGTGGACCCACTCATCCCGGACGAGAATTAAGAAATCCAACTCGTGGAATAGCTCGGTTACAGTCGGACCAGAAAATTCAGGTTGACCCAACCGTTAGAAATTCGATTGTAATTTTTTTCAGTAAATCTCAGGATTCCGGGTCCACTTAAACTAATTCTTTTTCGGGTAAATATTAAATAATAAGTTAGGCGTGCGGTCTGGGACCGCGGACTGCAGGCTTCCCCCGGTTTATTTTTATTTTCTCTTCTTTCTCTTCTTTCTCTCCTGAAAAATAATGTTATTCACAGATAGAAAGGCATTTCATCTCCACCACGCAAGCCCAAAAAAAAATCGAAGGAGAAGAAGAAAGGTTGAGATAGTGACGAGGACAAGACACTCGCGAGACCGCAGAAGGGACAAAAGACATGGCCACGATCATCTCCCATAAACTTGGATAGTCATCCGTGTCCGCTCGTCGGATAAGCTCGCCATGTAACCAAATCGCATTCCTTCTCCTCTCCTCTTTCCTCTCGCGAAGACGGAGCAACGACAGAACTAGCAACTTCCATTCATCTTCAGTTCGTGCCCGGAAACGATGGCGTGGTGCATTCGTGAGTCCTCCTCCTTCCTTCCTTCTCTGTTTCGAACATGATGATCTTTCTGCTTAATCTTGAAAATGTTTTGGACCCATTAATCCAAGGATGGCTTTTTGTTCAGGTTACAGAGCCCGCTGGATCAATCTCAACCGCTGCTTCGCCAGCTCGACCCCGAGATGGAATGGTGGCAGTGAAGTGGGGGCCTCGCATTTTCCATCTCGAGCTTCTGGTCTCTTTTTGACTCATTGAGGGTTGACTCGTGATTGATCCGCGACTGATTATGCAGGTCGTGTTGGAGAGCTTTGAGGACTCCCGGGTCACTTTGGCTCCTTCGAAAGAGTGAGTTTGTTTATGTTTAATTGGTCTTCTTATTTGAGTTGGTTATTGCTGATCGCGTGCTTGAGCCGGTTTTAAGTTCTAATGTTCAGGTCTATGGTGCAAGCTTTTTCTTCTCTGCTGGTTGCTTTTTCACATATTTTGAGTAACTTATGTTGTGTCTGTCCTGTAGTTCTTACCATGAAAAGAACGTGTCTGCAGTTCTTGAGCAATTGTAGTCGAATTATTGAAGTAAGAGCCAAAAACTACTGTTTGGAGCCTGATTAAATTTGATCTGTTATTTCTGAATTGTGGTCTTCAGAGGAGATAGGGTAGATCGGCTTTTCTTCTCTTGACCCTCGCTTTCATACCTCAGTGCCGCTTATTGTGTAGCCTGGGACAAAATGCGAGTGGTCATGACCTGCCGATACACCATTTAATCACTCTGTCAACCGACGACCCGTTTGTATGATGACTGCATAATGTTCTCTTACTGTTTCCAAGGGTTTGTCCTCAAAGCCTTATTTTCCAGATGGAAGGTTGCGTATGTAGTTGGGGCCTTTACAATACAACATGGTTTACATTCTCATATATCTTAGGTCATGGCAATCAAGTCATATCGACGTGGATTAGTTAATATGTCTCTCCTCTGCTAAAAACTGAGATTGACTGTTGGTGTGATCTATGAAAAATGTGGAAACTGCAAATTTTGCATGGAACGCTGAAAATCGTGACCTGTATCTGCATAGTAGAATCGAGGTGCCCCTGCCGGAGGAAATTGGTTCATCTAGAATTACTCACCAACGCACAACATTTACTGGAAAGGATGTGGCAAAAGCAAAAGCTGATGGTGGCTCGGACATGTTCGATGAGATCAGACAGAGGTTTCTAGAGTTCAAGAGCAACAAATTCTTGTACGTGGCAGCTAATTTGCGCTGATGTCCTTTTTGTGGTTTGTTCTCTTGAGGAGTCTTTTACTCTGTGCTTGTTAGGTAACTCATCATCTTGAACAGGAAGGAGGCGGCGCATTTTCAGAATCTCGCTAGAGCTCAGTCACCAAAGGTGAATAAAGGGAACTAATAGTGTTCATATTTCTGATGCACGACAAAACAGGACTTTCTCTTATGCCTCTTTCTGAATCCAATGCAAACATTGCTTGATTTTGGTCTAAACTGACTTTGCGGTCTCACTGGGACTAAAATTGTGGTTGGGACAGTTCCTGGTGATTGCTTGTGTAGACTCTCGGGTGTGCCCGACTAATGTTCTCGGACTCCAACCAGGAGAGGCCTTCATGGTGCGTAACGTCGCAAATCTTGTTCCGGCAATTGAGGTTTTGCTCTCATCTCTTTTGCATTTTTATGCTGTTAAGAAGGTGCTTTTCTTCTTCTTCGCCTCTTAGGAAAGTGATTTCATGTTTCCACAGTTTGGACCATCGGAAACTGGCGCTGCTCTTGAATTTGCAGTGAAATCTCTTGAAGTAAGCCTACCTCTAAAATACTGTACTCATGTTTTTTCTCAGTCGCATAACTCGTGTCTTTGAGCTGATATCTCCGTTTGAGCGAATTCATCAACGTGCAAACTTCCTTGAATTAGATAGATGCCCATTCAATGCCTGGGACTTTGGTTACGTATGAGAATTCAGAGTGTCACTTATAAGTAGGACAAACAAATCGACAGATGATTGGGATTGCTGTGTGCATCTTGATCATTCACCTACTCTCATATACCTATCGCACCCAGTCATTTTAATGGATTTACACTCAAAGTTCTGCCGGTTTTGTTTCAGGTCGAGAATATATTAGTCATAGGCCATAGTCGATGTGCTGGAATTGAAGCCCTCATGGGCATGCGGGATTCTAATACAGGGTACTACTAGCTTCCTTTTTTGTAGAAGTTAAAGTAAAGGCTCATGAGAAACGCTTTTTATCCTGGCTTTCATGCCATCGTAATCCATTCTCTTATGTGATGCGCCTCTGCAGAAATTATGTAGAGAGATGGGTCGTTAATGGAAAGGCTGCCAAGCTACGAACGGAAGTGGCTGCGCCACACCTTAGCTTTGACCAGCAATGCACACATTGTGAAAAGGTGAACTAAAAAAATTTCTACTTCTGGATGTCAAACAAGTTGATGTTGGCAAGGTTTCTTTTATGAAGATACAAGTTCCCGGCTACAGTGAAGTTTTATCAGCAGGCTGATGCTTTTCTGACCTATGCTTCGTATATGAATCCACCACCGATATTGCAGGAATCCGTCACGCAGTCCCTAAACAACTTGCTTACATATCCATGGATAAAAGAAAGAGTCGAGGATGGACTGCTTTCCATCAGCGGAGGGTACTATGATTTGATCGACTGCACGTTCGAGAAATGGAGTCTCGACATTGAAGGGGCGGTGCCATCGGAGGAAAGAGATACTCAACGAAAGATCACCAGTTCTGGCGCTGAGATATCTTCCTCCAATGTGTCCTGGAAATTGCAATGCGCATTGCATGTAAATGAACTATGCAGTATAATCAGAATGTGGCTGCACAGATGGTTGAACTTTCTGCAGATTCTCCTGACACAATAGGAGGCGACGAAAGTCGACGATTTAGTGACCGATGGAAGCCAATGAGTCGATCTGTTTACCTGTAAAATGTAAGGTGAAAGTTATTTAAGGACCTCAGAGCTCACCATCTTTGCAATCTCAATTTCTATCTTAATGTTCAGATTAATCCTTGAATATCTGGCAATATATTTTATCACAATGAAAGGATTACAACATAACTAGAAGAGAGTGTTTTAACAGAGAGTAATGCATTATTTACAATTTCTTAATATATCTAAAAAGATGGTACTTGGTATTGCCCAAAATTTTCAATTTTGCTGAGAAAAAGTTTGTCGAAAATGCACTATTTTGGTAAATACCCAACGATGATCTCGCATTCCAGTCGATATATGATCCATTACCGTGAATCGGGTCCTTTTTTGGGGGCAAAACACAAAAAAGAAAAAGAAAAAAAAGACCTTGGGTTTTGGTAAAATTCATGATAAAGTTCCGGACTAATGTCATTGCTGGTAAACTGGCAATTACCTTTTTTTTGAAGCAGAAGCAATTCCAAGAAAACAGCAATTTCACATTCCCGGGGGGTGAAAAAGCCAACTCCAGCTTAAATTAGGGGCCAAATTGAAAATGACAAAGACCAAGGTGCACAACGACGATAACAAACAGGAAATCAGAGACGAGCTGAAGAAGAAATTTCGCAGGGAACGAACGGAGCTCGGGGCGCTCGCGAGGAAGAAGGATCGACGATGATCTCTCAGTTCTTCGTGCTCTCGCAGCGGGGCGACAACATAGTCTTCCGCGACTGTGAGTAGACCACTCCCGCCTCGGCCCGCGGATCTGGCTCCGAATCGAGCTCCTCCTTTCGCCCTTTCTTCTCGAATCTTTTCTCGATTCAGTGACGCAGTGTCCGAATTCAGTGATCTCGCGCGTCGAGAAAGAGTTCGCGAATTGTGCCAATCGCGATGCTCGATTGCTGTTCTGGTGTCGATTGGGTTTCTCCTTTCGTCGCAAAATCTGATTCGAATCGCGTGAATTTAGCGAACTAGATGGGGAAGGCGCATTTCCGGTGTTCTAGTGTTGTGGTTTTGCGTTTTGCGTTTGCGGATTTGTTGTGATCTGAAAGAGCTGTTTTTGATGGGTTTTTAGATCGCGGGGAAGTGCAGAAGGGGAGCACCGAGACGTTCTTTCGGAAGGTGAAGTTCTGGAAAGAGGATGGGCAAGAAGAGGCGCAAGCGCCACCTGTCTTTGTAGGTATTCTCGTCTCTTTGCCGGTGAATTCGAGCCGCTCTAGCGATCGTTTTGCTACTGAGTTTATGTGTCGGGAGAGTAGTGTTGGCACTTGTTGTTATTTCGGAGGTCCGTGGATTAGCTGAATTGGGAAGTTCTTGCTGATACTGTTGTTTCGTTTACATGGGTTTCATTCATTCGGTTTGGGAGAGTTGGTGGCGTGTTTTATGCATTGAGCATTTCCGGGACCCAATTGAGTTCGGTTTTGGATACTGTTGTTTGACCTCTGCATTTTTCCCGGTGTAGAATGTGGACGGTGTAAACTACTTTCACGTGAAAGTGGCCGGCTTATTGTTTGTCGCAACCACGAGGGTCAATGTATCTCCTTCTCTTGTCTTGGAGCTCCTCCAGAGGATCGCACGTGTCATCAAGGATTACCTCGGTGTTCTTAGCGAGGATTCGCTGCGGAAAAACTTTGTGCTTGTTTACGAGTTGCTTGATGAGGTCATTGTAAGTTTGCCTGATTCTTTGCCTCTTTTTTTTTTTTGGTTCTTTGTCTTGATCTCATGTTAAGAAACCCTTTTCCTGTGCCACGATCCTGTTGATGGCATGATGGACATAACTTAGGTGCATTACTAGATGGAACAGTTACCTTTAAATATTGTCATTGCTGTCATTCATGTAGGTCAATTTTTTTAAGCTTAGTGATCTTTTGATGACAAGCGAGAAGGTATTTTGAGAACAATATCTTACATGCAGTTTTTAGGGCTCGGTAGTTATGGGCCAATTGATCTCTAATTTACAGCAGATTACTACGTATTAGCTTAAGGCTTTTCTTTGATATTCATGTAAACTGAAGCATATCTATTATTCATTGATGACAAGATAGGACTATTTACTTGAATATGATTTCTGACCGCTGTTTATCCTAGGATTTTGGTTATGTACAAACAACATCGACTGAAGTACTGAAATCCTATATATTTAACGAGCCAATTGCTGTGGATGCTACTCGTCTGCCTCCTCTTGGTCCAGCTGCCATTTTCATGGTATCGTGTTTCTAATAGTTTTATATGGTTCTGAAGAAAAGTGAAACTTCACTGTCATGTAGTTGGTGAATTTGCATTTAAAAACCTTTTTGCAGCAAGGAAGTAAAAGGATGCCAGGGACGGCTGTGACAAAATCAGTTATTGCAAATGAGCCTGCTGGAAGGAAGAGGGAGGAAATTTTCGTGGATATTATTGAAAAGATCAGCGTCACTTTCAGCTCTAGTGTGCGTATCTTTTCCACTGGGAATTCTTCAGTCATCTTCATTTAAGTGGTCTTTTTTTTAATGCTTGGGGGACCTCAAAATTCTGTTCATGACAAATATTGTACTATTTGAAAGGAGAAAAAATCATCTTGAAATGGGACTTAAGATAGTTCATATTCCAGATTGGCCTTTTCTCCACTCAGAATGCTCCACTTGATCTTGTTCTCCAAGGAGATACTTATCTCAACTGTTGCACCCTCTCTGAGTCATAATATTCAACACTCATTAAAAAATGTTCTTCTATTGGTCAAGGAAAGGAAATGAAAAGAATCCTACATACTTTGCCTTCTCACATCTAGGTGAGACGCCTTTTGTCTTATTGATAGTCACTTATGATACTTCTGTTAATAGTTTAAATGAATGATGACTCTCCTCCATGGACCTTCATGGCACTCTTGTCTGTGCTTTATGAACCTCAATAGTGTTGTCTAGTTGCACCACTTGTCAGTTACTTAGGCTAGATGATTTATCTTCATTCAACTTATGGTCATTTATTGTATTGGCAACTCGTCCTTTCTGTGCTATTTGTCTTATCAGCTGAACAGAATCACCCATCACATCTGTGCTATTTGTCAATGCACTTTGATCCAAGTCTCTGTACTATCAACATGCAGGGATAGTGGCACGTCAATTGAAAGAAATGAAGCTTCTAATATTTCAAACGTGCTGATCTGCTAGCAACCATAAAATGTACTTGATTTTCTGTGCAATGCTTGAATTCTGGCAGGGATATATACTGACTTCCGAGATCGATGGAACCATTCAAATGAAGAGTTATCTATCTGGAAATCCGGAGATTCGAGTGGCTTTGAATGAGGAGTTGAATATTGGAAGAGGCGGGAGATCATTATATGGTAGTTCCCAGGGTTTCCCTTAACGCATTACGCTCTGATTCTTTTTAGTTGTAATATACATGACTAATTTGACACGAGTGCAACCTTCTTGGTCATAGAAATGTTTCTGTTTGCATTTCTTGTACTTCTTTTTCATGCTCTAAACATTGACAATTTTCTTAGAGAAACTGCTATCGCAATTCGGGATGCTACTGTCACTAATAATGATGGCCATCTAGTTAGAGCTACTTGATCTAAGCAAGCAATCCCAACCTTACTTATGTCATTTATTTGTAACTGTGACTGATTACAGAATTTCAGCAGGTTCTGGAGCGGTGGTACTAGACGATTGTAATTTTCATGAATCTGTGCGCCTCGACAGCTTTGACATGGATCGGACTCTAACTCTGGTATGGTGCATTGGGATTACTTGATCTGCTTTAATGTAAGGGAGAGAAGTTTAGGGTGTGTCTACATAGACTTTTACCTTTTGTTTTTGGCTTAATCTAGATGTTGCGATAGATATTTTCTGACTTTTTGTTAGCTGAAAACACTGAAGTTTTCACTACTTACAAATATCAACAAGTAGAATCACTTTTTATCTTATCACACTTAAAAATTTTGATAAGAAAAAGCTTAGCCAACTTAATGTTTTGTCCTCATCCCTGCTTAAGGTACCGCCAGATGGCGAATTTCCTGTCATGAACTATCGTATGACCCAGGAATTCAGGCCTCCATTTCGCGTAACCGCATTGATTGAAGAAGCAGGTAATCTCAAGGTGAGTACATTTAATATCAGCTATGAATGTGCTACTAAACTATGTGTGGCTGTGGACCCCATTCTGCATCTGTTTGTTTCAGTAAAGCAACAGTTTTACTAACTGTGCTGCTGTACTAATCATATAGGCTGAAGTAATTATTAAAGTACGTGCTGAGTTCTCTTCAAGTATTACCGCGAATACAATTGTTGTACAGATGCCTCTTCCAAAATATACTACCAGGTATTCCCTCTGAACACTGTTATTTTTTTTTTTTTTTTAAATGTTAAAGGAAAAGTTGCTCCCTTGGTTTGGTACCTCATAAGTCAATATTGTCAGCATTTTGCTATTATATAGAGATCTTTTGGAAGATAGCTGGATTTATGGAAAGAAATGCCTATGGGAGCTCATTCCGTTACTAGCATGCTCGAGATATTCTGCCGTATAATGATAGTGTGTTGTAAAGTTTATCATTCTACAAGAATAATATTGAGTAAGACCATTCCAAGGAGTCCAACCATGCAAGTTAACTGAGAAGCTGGAACTAAGAGGAATTGGATAAACCTGTTAATTATCTGTTGGATGCACTATTATCTCTTAGTCAGATCCTTCATCACCATCAAGGTATTCTCCACTTTAGGACCTGTTCTCCAATTAAGTGATCCCACTTCTTAGTGTTATGATGGTGATGTATGTTAAAATAGGGAAGTTTCATCATTATGATCTTGAAGAGTTATGCAGATTATACTCTAGAATGGATACTGAGTCTTATCTGGTAGGTCACATTGGGCCTGGGGCATATGTTTTTACTTTTTCACTTTTGGGAAAGAGGAGATTCTTTTCTTTTCTTTTTTTTTTTTTTTTTTTTTGGGGGGGGGGGGGGGGGTGGGGTTCAGCGGACTATAGAAGGTGCATTCAGCATCAAATGTTTGTTGATTAAAATTGATTGTGTTTACAGAGCTACTTTTGAGCTGGAACCTGGAGCAGTTGGGCAAACTGCAGATTTGAGAGAAGTGAGCAAGAAACTTGAATGGAGTTTGAAAAAGGTGCCTTCTTGCCAGTGTCTTCAAGGAATCTAATTCATTTAACTTAACCACAGAATTTCCATCACACTGAATTCATTTTAATGAGCTTATGGCTGTTGTGTGGGTCAGATTGTTGGTGGATCAGAAAACACGCTGCGTGCCAAGCTAAGTTTTTCTCAAGAATCCCATGGTATGATTTGTCTGTCATCTATAAGGATTCTAGATTGTGATAGATATATCCTCTTTGGAGATAATCATGATTAATTATTTGTATGTGTTTGGTTGCTTCATAGGAAATATCACGAAGGAATCTGGACCAGTTAGCATGACTTTCACCATTCCTATGTATAATGCTTCAGGGCTTCAGGTAATAAAATCTTAACATGGGTGTGGCAAGTGTTTAAGGTGATTTTACTTTCAACTTCTAAGTTCAGAATCTACCCATTACAATTCCATTGTGGAATAGTATATGGAGCATTACATATATAGTTTGTGTACATGGCATTCATTGTGCTTTGGTCTTGGCAGTTTAGGGGGTGTTTGGCAAATTTTTGTTTCTATTTCTCGGAACACAATTTTTGTTTTTTTTTTGTTCCAGGGAACAAAAAAAGAATAGAAATGCGTTTGTTTACATTTTTGTTCCTAGGAACAAAAAATCTATTTTTTTTGTTCACAGGAACAAATTTAGAACAGAAACAAGAAGTAGAAAAAACCTGTTTCTTATTCTCAGGAACACTTCCGAGAAACATTTTTTTTTCTCATTTTTCTTCTTCTTTTTTCTCTTTCTTTTCTTCTTCTTCTTCTTCCTTTTGCTGGTCACCGGCCTTGGCCATGGCCGTGACCTTGCCGGAGCGTCACTGGCCCCCAGAGAGGCCCAGCCATGGTGAGGCTTGGCCTCCCCAGCCGGCGCGAGGCTGGGCCTCACCCTGGCTTGGCGAGGCTCCAGCAGGCTTGCCGGATGTCGCCTAGCTGGTCGCCGGCCACTGCTGTGGCCGGCGACTAGCCAAAGAGAAAGAAAAAGGAAAAAGAAAAAAAGAAAAAAGAAAATAACAATATTAAAAAATTAAAATAAACAAAAAAATTATATAAGTTTACCAAACGTGTTTCTGTTCTTTTTTCTATTTTGGGAATAAAAATTTTGTGCAGTTACTAAATGCGCTATTCTGTTCAAAAAATGTTCCCGTGGTTGGGCTTGGCCTGGCTAGCCTACAGTTGAGGCCGAGTTCCATTTCCTGTTACTGGTCTTGCCTAAATCTGCCTATCGATTGGCATCACCATCCTGAGCTATTGCATTGCTTTCTCTTTTTTGGAGTGCCATAAGAGACTCACTGTCTTGTGGACGGACCTTTCTTGTAGGTGAAATACTTGCAAATTGCAAAGAAGTCCAGTAATTATAATCCTTATCGGTGGGTGAGATACGTTACTCAAGCTAATTCCTATGTGGCTCGAATGTGAGGTTATTGAGCTTCTTTCTGCCAGAACTTTACTTTTTTTTTTTTTGCTTTCCCTTTCACTGTATGTGATTCCATCTCTTTGATCATCCTCTCAGTGTTTTTTCTCTTTTTAATTTTAAAGTATGATCAATCTTCTCAGAAGAGTGAACTTTTGCTTACTTTTATGGGTATCAATCAATATCAGCCTTTTGGAAGAAGGTTGGATTTAACGAATTGTGTTTAACTGAATTTTTGAGGTGTTTCTTATGTTGCGAGTTGTATATGTTGAATCTCATGTCCACTGAGATACATGAAATGAAAAAAAGAAAGAAAAACCAAGTAGAGAAAAAGGACATTTCGTGCACGAGAGGATGACTTCTGCCTCTGTCAGCAAAGTTTAGATAAGCAGCAGCACTTGTATCGACTTTTGTTAAAGATCATTGCTACATGTGGCATGCCCATGCATCAAACCTCTCTGATGTGTGCTCATGATGGATGGAACTGTTCAACTAACAGGATAAAGTCTTTCCCACCAACCCTGCTCTGGTCTCTTATCTCCTAGATGCCGCATCGCGCAGTTTAATCAGTAAAAAAAGCCTGAAGTATTGGCTTGACATCCAAATTGAACTTAAACACAACTCCAATCTTCAAGAGGTCTCAAGTCAAAAGCAACAGAGATGGCTTGTTACAAGAAATTCATTCTGTTACCTCTATTGCTTCTCACTCTATCCTTAGTAATTGGTGATGGAGTCCTTGCTTCCCGTCACCTTCTTGATGCAGGCTTGCCCAAGATTCCTGAGCTTCCCAAGCCTGAGCTACCTCCTACTCCCACAATCCCAACTTTGCCTAAGCCGGAGTTACCGCCTCTGCCAAAACCTGAAGTCCCAACCTTACCAAAGCCTGAGTTGCCTCCACTGCCAAAGCCCGAGGTCCCAAAGCTGCATGAAATACCAGTTGTTCCTGAGTTGCCGAAGCCCACCTTGCCCACCATCCCTTAGCTCCCAAAAGATTTACCTACCATCCCTTCTCTTTTCCCGCCCCACTCATCCAGTCCTTGAGCAAGCAATCTCCTCAGTATGACGTCACTTCACTTGTTATTATTTAGTAGGTAATACTTATATTATGTGGATACAGGTTATTGTGTCTGGCTTGAGGTTATTGTGAGGGGATTGTAGTTCTGCTATCTCCACCCATTTGAGTTTTTCTATGCTGCACTAGCTATTTCCCGTGTTTCTCTGATTGTCTGTGAAGTTATTGTTATTCTTCTTTACTTATGTGAGGTTTGATATTCTGTTGTTCCTATAATTTGTCTTTCCAATGAATGGCAGATATTGTCGATTTGTTTATGTCTCATGCTCTTGAAGTGAACGGCATATCACGTATGTGAATGTTGGACTGGGAGATACCATGCCTTTTGCTTAGATGACCTTGTTATGATATTGCTTTGTGAATAACTCCGAGCATGGGAGGCCAACTCAATCCATACTTTGCAATGAAGAGACACTTGCTGGTTTTGTGAAGCGTGTCCAACCAGAGCAATACGCAAGTTAAGTTTAAAACATCGGAAGATTATTAGCTAGATGCGCGATGTTGTTGACGACTAGACCATCATTGTACATGAAGCAAGAATCGCATGTCGCCCTATACAAATGAGATGCGCATTATCGCACTGTCTCGATGGCACTTAAGGGTCCTAGAGAGATCGTTAGTGGCTTTTCTGCACGGATAAAACCTCTGCGTAACAAATGGGGTAATTCCCTCTTCTTTCATATCACTTCAGCATCTCTTGAAAAGTTAATTCCTCGCCCTCATCGTGGAAAACTGAGCGTGTACTGTGCGAGAATGCTGGCCAGTAAACTCGCAATCACAACAAGAACCACAGTGAAAACAGTGGAAGATCTTCGGCAACGTTGCTTCTTGCTCACAGGTCGACAGCCCATGATTTCACATTGGTCTTTTGCTTTCTCATGCGATTGGTTATGGGCAAAAGTCACTCTCTTGCGCTCGCATAAATCCTCGATCGGTTAGTTTCGTTGGCTGCTCTTCTTGTCATGGGTGTTCTGTCAAAGAAAATAGGTGGGGGAATCTGCGGATTCCATTCCATTTTTAACCAAGGTTACTGTTTCTATACCCCAGTGAAAGAGAAAAAGGAAGAGGGAATCGTATTCAATTGGGACTCGAAGAGGCAGTTTGACCCTGAGAGGCCCCCACTGTCAAAATGGACATTAGTGTGACATGAGAATTTGGCGCTCTCTTCGTTCCTTTCGTTGGGTTTCTCGCATGCCATCATGTTGACGATAATGTGGAGGCATCTTTTGTGTGCCTGAACATAGGTGTGGATTTGTGCATGAGTGATTCGCTCGACCCTTCACAACCTAACTTGAAATCTTGCCGAGACACTAGTTTTGCCGGTCTAAAACTCGAGGAAAAAACTCGAAACAGTAAAATGGGTGTTCTGAGCGCATAATTTGTCAAGACACCATACGTCTAGTGTTGTCCAACTCATTGCCCCAGCCAGAACGTTTTATAGGCGCTTGGATGTTTCCGTTTGCCTGTGTCAAATTATTTTGTGTCGGGCAATTTATAATTTATTTTCCTGTTGAAATGATAACACTAGGCAGAACGCACGTCATCACAATGCTCTGAAAGCACCTCAAAATAAATCCTATTATCGATGCGGCAGAAATGGGGTCACGAGCCATCGATCGACATTGTTTTATTCATTTCATGTTTAAGTACTTGGGGTTCTGCGGCAGAGGCCTGGGTGGGTGTGTAACCTACAAGGGAAGAGGTTGGATTCTACGACCCTTACCTTAGTATCTGCGAATTGGAAAATTTTAATGTAGTTTTTAGTGTGATTCTTCCCTCATGGCAAGCTGTCTTCTTTTCTCAACATAAGTAAGGGCTTCCTATACCAAAAGCAGTAACTGATAAGGAAACTCTTATCTCGTCACTCAATTCGAGAACAGCGGCTCGAAACGAGACTCAGCGTCCTTCGTCATCCACATTGCTCATGTGCATTTATTACGCAGGAAAAATAGGGGAAGACTTAAGCGAAGGGGCAATTAGCAGAAAGTCATTAAAAAAAAGTCTTAAATATGTATCAATTCAATCATAAATATTTTAATTTGATCAATCTTAGTTTGAAATTTTTTGACAATTTGTCAATTTAGTCCATTTAACCTATTTTAGCTAGTTAATGTGGACATCGGTTTTCCTATATAAATGTGACCAATTTTTTTAAATTTATAAAAAATTTATCCAATTTGTTTTCTTTTCTTTCTTCTTCCTTCATTGGTTGCCGAGCCTCCATAATAGCCGATGAATGGCCAAGCAATAGCCAGCAAGGGTCAGCCTCATTGAGGCTTGCCCTCACAAGGGCGAGGTCACCCAAGGCAAGCGAGGGGCAACCTCTAGTGGTAGGAGAGGTTGGCCCTCGCTAGATCTAGTGGGAGTGAGCGTTGCTAGCTCTCACCTGTGGCTAGTTGTTGGCAATCGCGGGGGCCTGGCGATCGGAAGAAGGAAAAATAAAAGAAGAAAGAAAAAAGAACAATTTGTTTTTAAATAAAAAAATTGCAAAATTTTCCATGTTAGTGTTGACCATGTTGTGTATCGGCTATATCACAAAAAATAGTTAACATTAAAGTCATCATTTTTTTTTTTGTGAAAATTGATCTAATTGACTAATTGATAAATTGTCAAAAAGTTTAGAACTAAATTAATCAAATTGAAAGGTTTAAGAAAAATTCCCAATAAAAGCTTGAAGTGCTTTTATTTTTTCAAATAAGTGCTTGCAATGAATTTTATTTCAAATAAGGATTTGAAGTGCCTATATCAATCTCAAAGAAGAGCTTGAAGAGGTTATGGCTATTTTAAAGAAGGGCCTAGTCTTGTCGACCAACAAAATATTTTGGCCAATCACTGATATTTTCATTCAGACACAAGTTAAATTTAAATTAAATTAGATTAAAAATTAAAAAAAAATTCTAAAAAGGAAAAACATAGGTTGGAGGGGCTTTCTCTTAGCTGTGGCCGTCGCCCCATCATTGGTGGGGTGGGAGTGAAGGCTGGTGGGGTTGCTAGCACCTAGGTGAGGGTTGACAACCCTTGCCGACCAGAGACAAGGCCTTGCAAGCCCTCGTTAGACGCAAGAGAGGGTGGTGACCATCTCCCAGATTTGGGCAAGGGTCACTAGCCCTTGCCTAATGCCTTCGAACCTCGCCCAAGGTTTGGGGGTGTTGAGCAAGAGCTAGCAACCCTTGCGGACTAGAGGTGAGGATCCTCTCCTAGATTTGGGCAAGGGTCGCCTGCCCTTGCTCCGGCCTAGGCGAGGGTCATTGCCGATGGGGCAGTGGCCGCAGGTGAGAGGGAGCACCCTTTAGAATTTTTCCAAAGTTTATGATTGAATTGTGTAATAGGTTTAAAAATTTTCTAATAATTATCCCAAGCAATCAATGTATATATCATTTTCAAACGTAATTGGCCTCACATCACATTATTTCAATGTTAGGTGGCCTACTACAGGCGGGTTCACCTCATACCCTTCTGGTGACTTCATAGTGATTGCATGGCCGTACTCGCATGAAGTTATGGATGAAGAGGTTCTCCTGATGGTCCGGGGCAATATATTACATGAAAAAGAAAAATACAAAAAAATTGGTTTGGAAAAAGATTTTGGCAAAAGATAAATATGTTACCCCTGTCTCACTTATGATGAAGTACCTCATACATTACACATATAATCATCACAATATATATATATATATATATATATATATATATATATATATATATATATATACGCACAATTACACAAACCATCCTTAGCAATTCAATTTTGGGTTGTATTCAAGAACTAATGATGGTTTGACATATCACTTACCAATTCAATTTTGTAAATCAGCCTTAGGAATTCTAGAGTTTTCCATTTATTAGAATTGGTTGGATTTACACCTGTCATTCATCAACGCCAAGTTTGTTTAAAGAAACTCCACTCGGATCATGTACACAATAAAAATTCTTCATCGTGTGCATAAAAGGAAGCGCAAATCATAATAATTTCATCTACTTTAACAAAGACCCGTAGAAATGCATTCAAGAAAAAATATTTTATTATTCATAAATTTATTGTATTGATATCAATTCAGTCATGCATTTTTCAAATTTGCCAATTTAATCTTTAACTTAAACATGTTTATGACTAAATTGATAAATTTAAAAAGTGTAAAATTGAATTGATTCCATATAATAGGATTAGCATGGATTGGGAAATTTTCCTGTGCCATTCGTGTCCTTCCAATAAAAGCATACATGTCCCTTCTTCTTCCATCTATCCCACACTTCCTTCTTTCGACCCTCTAGAATTTCATTCACAAGCTCAGCAATAAAATCTTTAGTCTATGAAATTCAATCAGCAAGACCCCAATAACACCTATGGAAAGTCCTAAGTATATCTACAAACAAAAGTCTATGCAGTCTCATGCTCAGACAGTCGCCAATCCCTCTCCCGAGCCAATCTCTTTGATCCGAGAAAGGAATGGAATGGACTTTGCAGACGAAGAGGAATCAGACACGTAACAATCCCCGGTACGCCAAGTCACAACGAGACGTCACCGAACGAGAGAGTCTAAACAGGTGGTCAAGGCAAGGACATTTCCTCTCTCCAAAGAAGCAGAACTCGCCCCAAGAAACTTTAGCTTCCCCAATCCCCAGTCGATCTAGCGAAACCAAGGCGGAGCTGCAAGATGGGTTTCTTTTACCTAATTAAGAAAGACCCTTTTCGAGGGAGGGACAGACGTTGCTTCAAATAGAACACACGACGACATGGGAATTTGGAGACGTTCCGAACAGGATAATAAATAAATAATGATGTAGCATAAGAACTGAGAGCAAGCCCATCGTCCCGCGGTGGGTGACTAATTATTAAAAGGAGGAAAGACAAGGTAAGACGTGTCCTGTCCTTGCCTTCGATGTTTCCATAAATGGACGCCAACGATGGGAACAGCGGTAGGAGGAGGGAACGTCGAATCCCACTAGCAGTGTCGACCAAAGCAGGAAATGTAAAAAGGGGAGAAAAAAAAATCCTGGCCCATCACAAATTTGGTCAAACATAAAAATGAGCGGCAGAAGGCATTTTATTCTCCATGTTTTTCATTCGTTAACATATGGAAATTTCCTCAACGCGAGACGGGGCCGGCACGAGACGGTCAAATTCGCTCTCGAATCACCGGGGGAGAAAGAGAGAGAGAGAGAGAGAAAGAGAGAGAGGGGGCAAATGGAACCATCCCCCATGTCGCAAAAGCTGAGCATCCAACATTTAAGAGAGAGAACAGATAAAGGGATTGGATTTGAAGTGACCCCTTCTCAGGAAAGAGAGGCAAAGCAAACGAAGGCGGTGGTGCCAAAGGAGAGAAAAGGCCTGTTTTTGGTAAGGTGGACTCTCTGCGCTCGATGCCACCATCTTCTCAATCTTTCTCTCTCTCTCTCTCTCTCTTCGGGTACTGTGTAGTGTGGGACCCACTTTCCCAAACAGCGGCGCCATTAGTCTTTACTTGCAAGCCCATCCACCTCCATTCCTAATCTTCCTCTCTTTCTCTCTCTTCCTCTCTTCCTCCCTCTGAAACTCTTTCATCATTTCTCCACCACCACCGAAGAGAAAGGAGAAGAAGAAGAAGGAGGAGGAGAAGAATATTCAGATGAAAGGCGAGTACTTACAGCAGCACAGCAAGAAGACCAGCTCCCCCGCCCACGACCAGACCGCCATGTTCTCCAACCTCCACCACCCCCGCCCCTTCTCCCACCGCTTCCAGCTCGACGACGACCCCTCCTCCACCACCACCTCCTCCCCCGCCGCTGCCCCCGCCCCCTCCCCCAGCAAGCCTGGCAAGCCCAACCCAGCCTCCGCCTCCGACCACCCCAACCCCGCCGGCGACGGCGCCTCCATCGAGGTCGTCCGCCGCCCCCGCGGCCGCCCCCGGGCTCCAAGAACAAGCCCAAGCCGCCCCTCATCATCACCCGCGAACCCGAGCCCACCATGGCCCCCTACATCCTCGAGGTCCCCGGCGGCACCGACGTCGTCCACTCCATCTCCACCTTCTGCCGCCGCAAGGCCATCGGCCTCTGCGTCCTCGCCGGCTCCGGCGCCGTCGCCAACTTCACCATCCGCCACCCCTCCGCCTCCCCACCCGGCGCCACCGTCACTTTCCACGGCCGCTTCGACATCCTCTCCATCTCCGCCACCTTCGTCGCCCCGCAGGCGGCCTCGTCGACCTTCTTCGTCCCCGACGGGTTCAAGATCTCCGTGGCCGGCCCCCAGGGCCAGATGCTCGGCGGCTCCGTGGCCGGGCCCCTCGTGGCCGCCGGGCCCGTCTTCGTGGTGGCGGCGACGTTCAGCAACCCTTCGTTCCACCGGTTGCCCGCGGAGGAGGAGGACGGCGGCGGCGGGAGCGGCTCGGTGTCCGGTAGGGGTGGGGACGGGCACTCGCCCCCGGCTTCGGGAGGCTGCGAGAGCGCGCCACCGCATCCGCAGCCGCCGCCGGCGGATTCTGGAGTGTCGATGTACAGTTGCCATTTGCCGTCCGATGCGATTTGGGCTTCAGCTCCAAGGCAAGCACCGCCTTACTGATTCTTTTTTTCTTCCCCCTTTTTTGGGGCGGAGGGTGGTCTCTGTCATCAACTGTCTTTTTTCTTTTTTGGTAAGGTTTCATCAACGGTCTTTTGAAGTTAGTTTAGTCGAATTTTTCCGTTTCAGGGTTCTGATTTTGCAGCACTGTGAATCCTCTTTGGTTATTGCCTTTTCTTATTGGATTGACTTTAGTTGTAATAAAGAAAGTGGAGAGATGGTTTTCTTCTTGGCTTGTCCAATGTTGTACTTGTTATCTTCTCTTGTTCCTTTGGGAAGTGAAATTGTGCGAGAGAGAGAGAGAGAGAGAGAGAGACTGCGCACTGAATCTTTCATTTCGTTAGCTGTTTTGCTCCCTTCTTATGTTTCTTGTCGTCAGTTAAGGACATCAGGAAACCTTGAATTTTTTGCTTATTCTCGGTGTTTTTTTGGTGGGAAAGTAGATGATTGGCTCTTTTGAAGTATCTACAAACAAGCTCTCACTAAATTTTAGTGTAAAATAATCCTCACATGGTACCAGCATTTCTTAAATGTACTTTTTCGGCCTTCTCTCCTTTCTGTCTTTGCTTTTCTCGATTTAAAAGTATGGACCTTATTGACGAAGAAGACCTCCTCGACCCTCAAAATGGGTCATTTTCATTTATCCGTATCGTATCAACCACGACCAATGTCCTGAAAATGATAAATTATTGACTATTGCGTCGAATATACTCATTGACAATATCTTTTTAAGCATTCCATTTTTCTTTGGCGAGAAGGATTGTCATTCGGGGATTTGTTGACTTAGGACTCGTTGCGAAGCTAAGGTTGATAATCATCATATCAGAGGAAGTTTTTACTTGGCCAGATCCCGGTACTCGAGAGAACAGCCCGAGGTTTCATCCAATTTTCACGCTTCCTAAGGTTAATCCTTGAGTACAAGAATTTGACCCGGCATTGTTTAGGGTTCGCGAATCTTGATTCTTTGCAAGAACGACAAAGCTCCTTTTCTGATGCCATCAGCAAGCAAAAGCGGCCTTTCCAAGCTTTGAGGGGCTGATGTTTTGTGGGGGTTGGGTTTCCTTTTCAAGAGGGTTTTCAGAATCTACCCGAGTGGTCTCTAGGTAAAGAGATCATCTTCATCTGCAACTTCCCGCGGGGAGGAGGATAAGGGCGGTGTCACCAAACATGGGCGCTAGGGTTTGGTCCTGGTCTGTGCTTGCCAGCTCCTTTGTCGGGGCAGGTTAGAGGGAGAGAGAGAGAGGAAAAGAGAGGGGAGGCGATAGCTTTTGCTTTATCCCTACACACTTCGTGAAAGATTGAAAACGAGCAAAACCAAACCCCACTTGTCACCAAATTGGGCTGACTATTGCAGACCAATCAAGCCATCCATCTGTACTTTGATTTGTCCCTTCCTGCTTCCTTTCCTTCCCCTGATTGGAAAATGGGGACGGCCCGGTGCCCACGCAGAAAGCAACTTGCGCGATGCAGGAGGTCCCCATCAATCTTTTCCTCTCTCTCGTTCGCCCATACCAATTTGTTTTTTTGGATCGTTTCTCTCGATGGAGCCATCATGAAGTTCATCTCTTCTTCCTCCAAGCGATAAGTGATGGGTGCATGGATGGGGTTGAGCCTGTTCCCAGTCTTTGCATTAAATCTTCTCGTTGCGATCATGACGCTTGTCTTCTTCCTCTCACGGCACGCAAACCCAACAGTAGAAAAACCAGGCTTGTAATCTTGTAAGTCCCTTTCTCTTGGTAGTATTCTGAACCTGAGTTTGGGATTGTTTTGGGATTTAGCTAATAGATCAATATAAAACATGACTCAGGAGATCCTTTCAAGAAATTGAAATTATAAGATTTTGCAAATCCTAATATAAAATTAGCTGACTTTTAATATTATTCAAAACGGTCACCATTTCACTCCTGGTTCTCATTTGGAAATCGGTCGATTTCAAACTTTTGATGTATAAATTGCTTGAATTTGTTTGAATTGACTTTAATATTTTATTTATTATTTTGAGGAAAAACCGCGTGCTCCTTTGAAAATTGGTCTCGATTCCACTTTTGAATCATTTGTTAAAAAGGTTACTAAGTATCTTATAATTGAGATGACCCGATTACTCTCTATTTGAAAAAAAAAAAACACCATCTCAATTCTCAACTCACCAAACACAATTCGTTGCCTTCAATTTCAACTCTTCTACCCACCACATGCCCAATAGTTCTCGGCCTCCTCCATCCTCAATGACTACCGTCCTCAGATTGTGGCCTCCACCATTGTGGGTAGCTATCACCCTGCTCTTAGCCGCCGGTGCTCATCTTTTTCTCTTTTCTATGCATCACTCCTCTTTTTTTGTATGTGTTTCACCGATTTTGATTCTTGTGAACAATCTTTCGCCAAATGATATGTTTTTATTTTATTATAGGAGACTTGAATTCTGTGTTGAGCGCGGACATAAAATGTCAAATGTAAAGGGAAATTTCATTTCAACTTATATATATAACTCTGATAATTAATACTTCAAAAATTAACTACTTTTGAGCGCAAATTATATCGGAATCTTATCAATGATGTAATCTAGACACTAGTAGCTGGATAGTCTATGCTTCAAACTCAAATTACACTAGAATTTAATCTACGACACAGCTTATTTTAGGTGTAAAGTTGGAATCTAATCAACAGTAATACTCATGGATAGAAAACATAAAGTTGGAATTTAATCAACGATGCTGGACTTGTGAAACGACACTGGAATCCAATCAACAATGTTGGATTGGATAGAGACACATGCCGAAATTTAAACAATGACGGAATCTTAAAAACTATAGCTAAAATGAGATAAAGTAAAGATAGTTTTATTATTTAGGGGGCACTTCATTAAATAGGTTGTGGTATTTAGGGGTGTGCAATCGAACCGAGTATACTTGAGAACCAGATCGACTTACCCAGAAAACAAGGTTGGCCCAGAAAACAAGGTTGGGAACCGGTTCCGAGTAATTATCACCCCGAATCGATTCTCAAACCGGTTTTGGAATTGGTTCCAAAATCCTATTTTTTTTCCTTGATTTTTATTCTTACTCTCGTAGCCATGCGGCCTTTTTTCCTCTTAGCTCTTTCAAATGTACACAGCACTCCTCCTTCGTCGTTCCTCTTCCTCGGTCGCTTCCCTCCGTCGTCAGCTCACCATCGCACTATCCATCGCTAGCTCCCTCTCGCACCATTCAATGGACAGCATCTGTCGTAGCCAAATTCCTATGATTTGATTCATACTGTTGCAGAACCAACGTGGCAAGATCTGCCTTGCCAAGTACTACGTCCCCCTTGAAGACTCGAGAAGCACAAGCTCAAGTACGAGGTAGCCCCCGCTTTGCTCGATATTTTGCTTGTTCCCCATTTCTTGGGGCCAAATTGGCGTTTTGCTTGGCTATAATCTTTGTTTCTTATGTGTCTGATTTGATGGATTTCTAGATTCATCGGTTAGTGGTCAATAGAAATCCCAAGTTCACCAATTTTATTGAGGTTAGGAATCTTCAATTTTTTTTATTTCAAATTTGTTAGGCTCTTTTGTGCAAATGTGCCATTAGTGCGCGTTATACGGATTGTTCCCATTGATTATTTTGTCAATTGGTGAACCTTCGCTCAGCCACTCCAAAATTTGGTGTAAATGTTCTCGCTTATTAATGTACAATTCAAGATCATATAGGATATCGAGTAGTTACAAAACAGGTTCTAGTGGAAATAAGGTTAACCCTGAAATTGGACAGAAAAAATATGGTGGTTCGGGTACAAAGTCTAATGCAAGAAGTGTCGGATAAAGGGTCCAAAAAAAGAGAATATGTTATAACAGGGTTAGGTATAGGGCCCAGGTCTGGACCCTCCCCACCCTAGAATCGATCACCCCTAGTGGTATTTATAAGATGGATTCGTAAACATTAGTTGGTTTCCTTTCCTTGGGCATTACTCTTAGCATTCTCCACGTTGTTCATTTCTTCTTAACACCCTTATCCATAAGCAATTGTTTTCTGACTTATCGATGATACTTACACAACTTGCTCATCAAGTAAATAACAGCTCTCTATTTTTATGCATATTTCTTGTAGTAGTGATTCTTGCTTATGCTATGTTGCTAATTTCACTTAATCTTCAAATATAGTGCACTATCCCCATAGTCTAACACGTGGCAATTAGTTACTTGGCCATCAACTCTAGATTTGCTTCTAGAATTCCATCAAGACTCAACCTAAGTAGCCTTCACAAAAGCTGTTTGCCCTCGACTTTATGAACAAAATGGGGCATTTCACATATTATCCCTTCGTGGCCAGCACGTGATATTAGGGGTAATTTTGGGTGTCAACAGTATGATATGTGATGTACTCCATGGACAGCCTTGGTCGTTAGAGATCACTAGCCGCCATGCGTGACCTCGGTCAAGGTTGTCCATGGCCGGCCGCCTTGACTTAAGGGAGGGGGCAGGGGGATGACGATATAGACTGGCAGGGTGGAGGATGGCTTAGTATTGGTGACGCAGATGGCAACTGGAGGTGGTTTGTAGCGTACAGGAGCGGCGTAAATTGGTTAGACTAGGAGGGTCGAATTTTCTAAGTAGGGTTTGCTTTGGAAGGTTGAGGAATTCAGAAGATGAGCAGGGCTAATTTGAGAAGAGAGCTGGGTTATCTTGTAAGTAAATCTAAGTCTCAAATTAATGGGGGATGCAATTTGGTGTCTCGCGCGAAAACACAAGATGCAAAATGGTATATTATAAAAAGTAGACGATGGAAAATAGTGTTGATGTTAAAAGTGACGATCGTGTCTAGGTTTTTCCGACTGTTAATTTTTAAATCTTGCGCCGTGCACGCTTTCCCTTTTTGTCTGTTCCATACGAAGAAACTCTTAAGACTTTCAAAATCTGTATTTGGATTAGTTGGTAAGTCTCTCATAGTTCTCATAAATTAGATAATAATTTCGAAATTTGGTAGGAAAATTGAAAAGTTACTTTTGAGCTTGTTCAAGAAGACAAAACAACGAACAATACTCTCCATGCATTATTCGGCATCGCTCCAGGACAAAACGACATGCTTTTGGGGTAAAAACGAAAGCTATTGGAAGACCAAGACTTGTAGAGCGTTTGTTAAGTCTTCGACATTTACACTGCTTAAGATTTCTTCATCAATCTGCATCTAGCAATTAAGAAATCGTTTTCCTTATGTGCGTTTAGACAAATGCGGAAAGGAATCATGATTGCATTTGGAGACGGAATGGACATTCCAAATTGGAACGCCCACCCGAACACGATGGTAAGGGATTCACGTGTCCATGACTAAAGCAAAATTTAGATGAATGATTCATGTGGCATGGCTCTACACGCAACCTCAGACATTTGAACCCAATGATTTCAAATTCTGGTCGGTTGTGCTTTAAGAGAATGTTTGTCTTGAGTTGATAAAAAAGAAAAAAAGAAAACGAAAGATATAAATATGTATAGAGTAATACAAAAAATTCAAAACTATATTTATTATGACATAAATACCGTGAACTCTTTTTTAGTATCACTAAAAACCCCAAATTTTTGTTCATATCTTAAAAGATTTCAAAATTATACGTGTATGACAAATTTATCTCGAAACATGCATGCATGATATAGGTTATTAAAGTGGATAAGTTTGAGGTTTCTTGTGACATAAAAAAAAAAGTTAAGATTTTTTGGTTATAGTGGACATAATTTGTGATTTTTTTGTAGCATTTGCTCATATATATATATTATATTAGTGAATAAGTAAAATAAGAAATGCTTATATTTTATCACTGTCGGTATCAGCCGCAAAGATAGGCTACTAGTAAATTAATTTAATAGAAAAATTTGGGTTGACACTCTTCCCTTCGGGACTTTAGTTGCTGTTGCTTTGTTAGACAAATGTCCGCAACGCATGGGATGCTGTGGCGAACCGACTTTTGTGATGCCTTCGTAGCTCCGAACATCTTGTTATATTCTTTTAAGGATGGAGCACATGGAAGGACGCTATACGGTATTGACACGGTGAAAACACGGATTCATCATTGAGTGAAACTCTCGTAGAACCGCGGATTGAACAAATCTCGAAGCTCGAACAGTTTTTCCGATGCTCACTTAAGAAGCTTAACTCTCCCGCAAGGAATATGAGAAAAGAATGATCTTATTTTTCATTCGCCTGACATTGCAATCCCGTTAAATTCTTTTGATTAAGAACGAAGTTGTCGTAATTACAGTTAAAGTGTGAAAGATTTATTATTGCAAAAAAGAGTAATAGCCAAACTCGTAATCCAAAAACTATTTAATTGTAGACTCCGATTGTTTCATGAAGAATTTTTTTAGGAAATATTTTTCTTATTTTTTAGCGTTTGGATCACTTTAGAAAATGAAAAAATAATTTTTAAGTCAATTGAAAAGTTTTCTCATACCAAAACTTAAATTTAAGAAAATGATTTTCTTTTTTTAAAAATTGAAAATTATTTTCCAAAATATGACTAAGTATTGGCGCTTGAACCATAAACTCTATATTTAAGCACGAGAATCCTAATGCTCATTCTCGAGTCCTTAGTAGCGAGGCTAAGTCCCTAGCACCTATGCCCTAGTTCATAGAGGTAAGGCCTCAAACCCCAATGCCCATGCTTGGATCCTTGACTTTCGAGCTTGGTCCATCAAGATTGGGCCTAGGGCTCTAGGGTCCCCCATGTCCGCACCCCGGTGCATCAATGCTAGACTTGGGGCCATGCATTGGGGACGAGGACTTGGCCTCGATGCACTCGAGCATGGGCATTGAGGTCTCTGTTTGGGAGCAAAGGAACTGGTCTCAGGTGTCAAGTTGGGGGGCTGACCTCGATGGACCCAAGTGCAAGCATTGATACTGGATTTCCAAGCCCGACCTCAATTGACTCAAGCTTAGGTGCCGAGGTCCTATTCTCGGTGCTGGAGTCTAGGGGTTGGCCTCAGTGGACTCAAGCCTAGGCACCAAGGAACTAAGCCCTGTCTCTATACACCTAGGCTAGGGAGCCAGGGAGCTAGGATGGGCATCAAATTCTTAGGCTTGGTTTCGATGGACTCAAGGTCGATGCCCATGCTCGTGTTCAGGAGCTAGGAATTTAGGCTTGGGACTTTGATGCCCATATTGGGTTACTTGACAACCTATGCACAAGTCACTAAAGCCTGAATAATGTAAGTCTATTTAGGAAAATAGATTTTTATTACCAAACGATAGAAAATATTTTCAATTTTATTTTCAGTTTTCAACTAAATACTGTAAAAATATTGTCGTTTTCTCAGAGAATGACTTCTTGCAAATCATTTTCCGAAAATGTCACATCTTTTGCGTATCAAATGGAGCTGTAAATACAAATCAAAGTTCCCCATAAATCCATCGGATCACGCTTCATATTTTATATTGGGGACATTGGCTGAAGAATCAATCTAGCCCACCAGAAACGAACTTTCGAAGTCAAGGGTTACGACATGGGCATGCGCGTTATACTTGAAATTCAAGCATTTCGTGAATCGATTTCAACTGCCACGGATGTCATGTGGGAAATGATGGTCACAGCACGGTTCATGCAAATCCAACTACGTTGGTCTTTGTTTCGACTTGGGCAATGGTCCCCCCACGCGAACTGCAAATGAGTCGTGCCGATGTATGGCGGACAAACACGACCGAGTCGACATGTGCACGAACGTATAATGCCGGGATAGGCACGCCCACCCAAAGAACAGCATGAGGCATTAGATAGGAGGATGCACAGAACATGCGCCGTAACGTCATCACTGCTTCTGGCATGCGCGGGTTCTTTTCATTTGCTCCTCTTTCGGCTTGCTCCTCTTTTGGCAAACAGGCCACCCGGTTGCAAATCCTTGTTTGGGTTATCAAGATACTCTTCTCCGTGTCAAAAATAGGTTTAAAAATCCACTTTTCTATTCTTTTCCTGGATGATGCAAAGAATCTTTCTTTATAAGGCTAAACTTTAGTAAAATCCCAGTTAAAATGTCAATGCAATCTCTTGAGCAGAGAAAGACAACGTTGCGATTCTAGCTTAGATCGTTTTAATTTTTCCTTGAATTGATCCAATGAAACACATTCAACTAAAGGGCGATCTTTTAGGATTGGCCGTTGCGTTTCGCCATCCCCCCAGCCAATCCTAAGCATTCGATCAAGGTTGACGTCATTGAAAGCTTCGACGGCTTGTAATGCCATCATCTCTCTACAACAGTTTTATGTTGATTTGACACTTTTGGACAATACTTTGACCAAGTACCAATTCCCATGGAGCCCTATCTTTCATTTGATTTTGGGCTATATATTCCTATGCATTATACCTCCATAGGTAAATTACGAATTATGGAATAACCCGCTCCACAAATTGAACTGATTATAAGTATGGGCGTATCTATGTTCATAATCCACCAATCAGGAGTAAGAAAAAGGATTGAGGAAGATACGACCTTTTTACTTTTACATACCTATAGTGGCTGTGTATCTTTGATTTTGTTACCAGCATTAACGTCATTTGCCTCTGCGAAAAAGTAAAAGAAGACCCACATTGGTATAGAAATGGGCCAAGCTCACAGAGTGAAAGTACACTGGATCTATTCTCTGTTGGCATAGGCATAAGTCACCCTAGCTTCAGAAATTTCCTGAAACGGGCTTGTCTTTCTATGCATGCGGGCGTCATAGATATGCTCGACCTTCCATTATTGAATTCGCTAGTCCAATCAAATAATGCACACCGATCTAGAAGTATGGCCACATGCAGGAACTGGCCATTCGATGTCCATTCTCCATCTAGATCGAGTCAAAGACAAATCTTCATTCCCACGTGGAGGACTTGAATTGGTCGCCGGAGGCAAAGAAGACAGGAAATTCCAAAGTCGTCCATGGCAGGCCATGGGTTCTTTTCAGATTTCAGACCCACACAGTGATTTGGCAACAGACGGGGAAGTTCTTCACGTGCATGCATGGCCCGTTCTTGGCGGTGCACTACCTAGTCACGAGCATCCCTAGTGCAATCCCTAGAGATCGCTACGGTTTTGTCGGTTTGTCGGTTTGTCGGTTCGTCCTCCTCGATTAAGATCTGAATTTGATTCGCACACTGTTGCCTTCTTAAGTTCAACTCGAGAAGCCCGGAGCTAATGCCATTTTGACGATCATTAAGAATGCCGTGCTCATGGGGAGTCCGCACATTTGTTTGTTTGGACAGAAGGAAGGTGCGAGGTTAGCTGGTTTGGTTTGGTTTGGTTTGGCGGTGGTTGGACCGATCCGCCTCATTTACTGTCCCTCTTTTTTTGGGTCGGCTGTCCCTTCTTTTGACTCTAAGTTTTCCCCCACCTTCTTTCGGTTTCTAAGGCCGCCATTCATGATCTTAACGTCGACTGTGGATTGTCATAGACTTGGGAAGATTTCCCTTCTTGATCTGCATAGGTACTCGCACACGCATCTTAACTTCGGCACCCGATAGGAGGCGGCAATGGTCGCAACTCCCATGTCGTGACATAATTTTTCATCTCGACCTAAGTCACCAGTAAAACCTAGTTAAGGTTAACCTCAATCTCGATGTTGGTTCAGGCATCTCACACGATCAATTTGGACGAGCGCGGTATTTGCGTGAATCTTTTCATACTCCAAGACCAACCTTGGCCGAACGGTGGAACCCATCGGAAGAATAAGACTGATGGTTCAGATCAATAGGTAAGTACCGAGATATTTCATTCTGGGGATACGAAAAATACTTCTTGCACCATAATGAAACTTGCTAAAATTCACCAAATCTTTAAGAGCAGACAGCACCTACTCGCAATTAAACTCCAAATCTTATCCACCATGTCCACACAGATTCATTGTTGAGAGCAAAGCTCCTCTATGCACTATCTTGATCTCATGACCTTCCCAATTTTAAAATCTAAACGGATTTTCAAAATATAAAAGTGAGCTGCAAAAGGCCGAGTATATGCAAAATGGTGATTTTACTCATATTTACCAAGACATGACCAGCCAAAAGGATTACACTTTCAGATAAACCTTCCCCAGAACTTTTATTTACCCACCCTCTATCCTAAGTAATTAAAAGGCTTAATCTGTTCTTTCTCTCGCCGATCTTCTTAAAGAGACACCATTTTTCACATCATAAGAGCCATTCGACCAGGCTAATCTCTCTGAGTCAGCCTCTCTACATCTACTACTACTGCTGCTACTAATTTCTAACTCACTACGCCACTTAGTAATGTCCGAATTCAAAAATTCATCACCACCCAGACTGGAATCCAAACCGTATCTTTGAGATGGGCTTGTTTCAGCAAAACCCGAAGCATGTCTCTCTGGATTGGCTAGCGGTGAGTGCCTCGAATAAAGGGGAGAGGAAGAAGAAGATGAAGTGTCAGAATCAGAGGAGTTCCTCCAAGAGCTGCTACAACCTCGCACTGCATCAACAAATATATAATCTGAAAGGTCGTCTGTGCTGGCAGAATCTCGGGTTCCCTCTGTACTGCAAGATCCTTCATCTGAAGTGTTACTGAATAGGGAAGAACTGTCGCTCGAAGAATCTTCTTCCAGTATCCTTTGCAACCGATGGAACTTCGAATAGAAAGATTCAATGTTAGCTGAACCATCTGAAGACATTGAATTGGGGTAAATATCACTGGAAAATCTTCCGGGCAGCTTAATGCTCAATGCAGCAATTTTCCCACTGTTTCTGCCAAGTACTGCTTTATTTTTTGGGTCCGTCGAGATTATTTTGTCTCTTATCGATCTGGGAGCCCGGGGCGAGCACCTATACAAGGTCAACAATTCAACTAATTCAGCGATGTGCCGCTACCATAATTGTTCATCAAATGCCCAAATGCTCAAATGCATATAGAAATTATTACCTAGCATAAAGCAGCATGTATGCCCCCGTTGAGAGGACACTCTCAAGTTCCATCGGTGTTACCTATTCAAGTATAATCAAAGTACAGTCAAAAACATAAGTTCTACAACAATTCGGTACCATCTATATTCTGCAACATGTAGATAAGTTCAACAAACAGAATAAGCAATTAAAACTACTACAATAAAGCTTCATACAGAGTAACAATTAGCTACTAAAACCATCAAGAAGCTCCGCTCTCGTCAAAAGGCAGGCAATTGGTGAAAGCAACTACAAGAAATCTTAAATAATTGTGGCAAAATAGCCATGCACCAAGCACATGTACATTTCCGAATGGTTAAAGGCACTGGATTTTATGTCAAGGACAATTCCAAATGCAGATATTAAGTAAAAAGGTTAGAACATTCAGAACGTACCCAAATGCAATTCCATGAATCGATAGAAATTAGTTAAATGAAAAGGCAACATAAAATAATGTTAAATTCTCCAGAGCAGCGATGCATGGACGTACCGTGCTGTCATCAATCTTGAACCACTTGTTTTGAGGATTCTTAACATAGCACACATAATGACCAGAAACTGCAGCATTCATGACATCCAAGTGGACTATTACTCCATATAGTCTGTATATAGGCGATTTGTCACTAGTTCCACTCATATAAGGAGCCAAGTTGAGGATCTCTGGGAACCGAATCAACTTGTTGAGCTTTCCAAATTTTCCTGACTGTTATTGAAGAAAGGGATCAATTTTTCACATAAGAGTAGACCCAAGGAAATACACCAGTTGAAAGTACCATCAGTATGATTGATCAACTTTCGTCAGTACCTGAAACCGTTTTAATGCAATAGTAAGCACATTTGGAGCCTCCAATATTGTCAATCTCTTTCTGGCCTTCTCATAGGATTTACACCTGATTAACATTAACAAAGTGAGTACGATCCCCAAAACCTGCTATGCAGATGCGAAAAAAGTACTAATGGAATTAGATGAAGTGCCCATAGCATCGTACAGCATAAATAAATGAGACCAAATTTGAGCAGAATTGTAACAACAAAACAGTATTACATGCCCGTCACCATTTTAAATAGGGATTAACAACATTAAAGGCAAATAGCAGCGCACTTATGAGTGTGCTCTAAGGCCAGAGCATAGAAGCATATCAGCTCAAGGTTGATACACAATGAAAGAATATCATACAAAGACCATTATGCTTAGAGTTCATAATTAGTAAACAATACGATCCCCAACCAATCAATCATTGTACCCTTCTTGTTGATAAAGTTAATAGCGCCTTCGTATTCAGATGCAGAGCCAAAAAGAAAAACCTATTTCATCTTCTTGAGGATAAACCAAAGCTACAATTTGTAAAAGAGGAATAGTCTTCCTAATAAGATCTATTTGTCCCTTAGTACACTATCCACTACCAAACTATAGACAAAAAAATTATGTCATCAAGACTGTTCTTGTGAGCTAATATGCCAACCTGCTGCAATAATACTTGTTTTCTCCATCCAGAGTCTCATTTTCGGTAAACCGACGAAGAGCTTGTTCCAAGGTTCCAATATCTCCCTCCATCTCAACAGTTAGATCCATCATTCTTTCATGCCGCTCGGATTTTACTTGACACTTGGTGCACCTAATCTGCAGTTGAAAAAGTTTTGGCCATATAAGAATTTTCACACACATGATGCAGAGAAAAGTAAGTACTTTAATGGCTATAATTCAAAAAGAGAAAGGACTGGAAGGAAAATCTTGGTGAAAAGAGTATCAGCCCACCTTTGACCGAAGATAGCCGCCAAATGTCAATCCCATCAGAGTGGTTTCCTCTTCTGAAGAACCGGACTCCATCTCCACAGATTTCACAAGACAAATAGATTGCATCGCATCAATGGCGCACCTGACATATTAAAATTGCTGGAGTTGGTATGCCAAAAAGGAAGAACTTCAAAATAGGAACAAGACGAGCATTTTCAGATCTAGAGTGGATGTTTTCAATAATACCTTAAAAATTCATGGGCGTCTTCCTCTCTCCCATTATGAAGCTGGCTTCCAATTTTCTGTAGTTGGGATACGATCCTAATTGGAGAAATTGGAGAGGTCCCTTCTTTGGCTTTTTGAATCAAGCTCTCAAATTCACACATGAAACACCACTCCTTCTTTAGACCTAACACAGTGAGACAGTCATTAGTATCACAATTCTCAACTAATCAAACATGCCAATGGACAATGTCTCAGTAACTTACAAAATTTTGAATGAAGTCCCTGGAGAAAATATGCTGTGAGAGGAGGAGTAAAAGCCACGCATTGCAACACGGCATTAGCATAACAACTGCAGAAAACCACAAATAAAAATAGGCTAATTAAAGTATCTGTTAAAATTCTTAATATGGGGAAATAAAAAAAGGTGGGGGGGGGGGGGGGGGGGGGACTAAATGAAACCTGGCCCTTTCAGAACATGGTAATTCTCAGCAAGAACCATTATTTATTGAGATGATGAGCATATGCAGATGCTATTAAAATAATCACAAGACGCCAGATGGTGACTCCATAGCACAAATAAATCCCAAATGGTACCTAGACATGCCTATGTCACAAGTATATAACTGGATATGTTCATTATGAAGAGCGCACTGAAAGATACCTGTTCCAACTATGCTAAAAATTTAGAGCTTTTTGAAGCAAAAGAGAAGAGCACAAGTGCAACATAAATGCACATTAATATGTTTTTTAAGGTCTTTAATTTCTTAACAACATGAGTTTAAGAACATAACAGAATTTCCCGGATATCCAATCAAATATCTCCCTCAGCTTATCTCAAGACACACAAAAACAAATAAAGCTTTAAGTTTTGCAAAATGAGAATGTCAATACTGAGACATGTGAACACAAACTCACCAGAAAATGGAGAATATTAAAAAGCGCAAAATATATATCTAATATACACCTGTATAGAAAAATTATCCTCCTCCAAAAGTCGATCAAAAACATGTTTGGTGCTACATGATCAAAGTAACGGATAGTTGCTACATCAACATTCAGAACCAAATCTACCACATTGCTTCGAAAATTGTTATTGATTGATAAGTTTACTTTCTAAAGTTATGAATCTTTCCAACTAACCTGTTCCCACAATTCACAAAACCACATGGGAGCAATTCCACCTCTTTCCATGTATAAAGCTTGACAAAAAGATCATAAGGAAAGAGCCCCTGCAAAGTAAAAGAAATGTAAATGCAGTTCACGGCATTATAACAGATATCCACAATAAGTAAAAGCAATTCATAATAATTGTCGAACCTTGTCATTGTATTTTCCAAATCCATCACCTCCATCTCTGGCTAGATACCGTTTGGACAACACAGATCCTTTCGATTGGTCTCCAGCAGTATCAATAGATGACTTTACATTTTGCAGAGCTTTTAAAGAACAAGCTGCCGACTGAGAGGGTAAAGCAACACTCTGTTTAACTTTGGCACTTTCAGCCTTATTGACAGTTGGAATCGGATGCCTAACACCAATGGTAGAAGCATCTCTTCTTGAAGTATATTCCTGTCTGTAAGGAGCTCCATCAGAAACAGAAGAGGTGTCATCATCCCCTATGCGACTAGATCTCTCACAGTTCAGAGGTGGTGATTTGCTAGCACTCAAACTGCCTTTTACCACTTTCCCCAATAAAGTAGGTTCCTTGTCAAACTTGTTCTGAGGAAGAGCATCACAAGACACAAAGCGTTCTTCTTCAAACCCTTTGCTACGCAAGACCTGTTCATTACTTTGGAACTTACTAGAGGAGAAGAGCATGTGAGATTGAGAAGATACTTCACTCGAATTGGCATTATTAAACTTGGGCAGCAGAGTTCTATCTGAGATGACACTTTGCTTCTCAGCAGGATCCACAACACCCTGCCAAAAATTAGGAAACTTCACAGATGGCTCAACCATCTGATCACTAGGCCTTTTGATACTTCCACCTTTTATATCCCATCGTTCTTGCACATCATTGCAGCCGCGCTTCTTATTTGACTCGCCCAAAGTAGCGCTATGGACTGCACCAACTAAACTCGCAAATTTTGGAGAGGGTGGCTTAGCATCATCTCTAGTATCATCACAAATAGCATCAGGCATGTTCTGTCCAACATTAGATGATCTATCCTCATCTGAACTCCCGGAATCACCTGTACTAACACTTTCACGTGTTGAAACATCATCAGATAATTCATTACTGGCAGTGGAGGCAGAGAATCCAGAAAATTTGGTACTTGAAGAATCAGAAAGATAACTTTCCGACTCAACTTTGATACTGCTATCTTTGTCAGGTGATGTGCTTGTAGAGCATTTACTGTCTGCCAATGTTGGTTCATCAACAAAACCTTCAGTAGATTTTGTAGCATCCCCAAATGCACTCCCAAGTTTATTTTCATAATCTACATCTTCCTCGAATCCTGTGACCTTTGGATTATAGTCATTCCCAGGCTCAGGAGCACGGCATTCTTCCTTATGACCTTGTCGCCAGTGAATGATTTGACACTTACCAGAACTGAAAGAAGGCAAATTAAACACATGTTACAACTATGAGGAAGAACCCTCTATAGATGAGATAGTTCATAGAATTGCAAGCACATTCACACGAAGTAAAAAGACTATTTTCAAATTAAATTTAATAAAGATGGATATAACATTATCATCTCTAGTTGGCAACATGATTTAAGTTCCACTTTCAAATGACAAAATCTTGACTAGCTAAAACAAAAATTGGGGATACAATTTCTATAAGCAGCAATAAAGTAGTTGTGGCTACAAAAAACACCACCGCCATGAGGGCATCCAAAGAAGATCAGTCTGAAGTCAGCTTATAATCTGCCTACTGAAACCAGCACGAACCAACAATCTGCCTACTGAAACCAGCACGAACCAGCAAAACATAAATATCGATAAATTCTAACTAAAACAAAGAAATTGGTGATAGAGTTTCTTGAAGTAGCGCTGAAGTAGCTACAGCTACAAAAACGCCACCATTGATGAGAGGCCTAAAGGCAACTTATAATCTGCCTATTGATATTAGCATGAACCAGAAAGGTATAAACATCTTACAAATACGAAGATTCCCATGAAATCCCCATAATCCCAAAACTTGTAGCATGTTAAATAGGACATGATGCATGCAAAACTTATACTACCCAAGATTGTCTCTGCACACTGCAGGCTTCACATATGAACATAAGATGGATTTCTTGCCCATTAAACGGGGCATGGCAACAAAATAAAACTCACTGCAGAGGAACCTTTTTCTCAGCATTTATAGATCTAATTATTGAGCCAAAATATGATGAAAGAAAAAATCGCTATCTGCACGACCTTCACAGTTGCAAACTTTTTTTTTTTTTTTTTTTGGTAAAGTCCTTCACAGTTCCAAACTATTCTGGAAGGGAAAAAGCAAAAATCTCACTCAACTTCGCCAGCAATCTGTGCATGTATGCCATGTTTCCAGTCCTAAAAAAAATTACTCCTACGACGAAAATAAGCGCAACAGAACCTTGCCACATTCTCAAAACCTAACATTAAGGTCAAAAGTATTCCGACAGCGTTCCAAAATCAAAGCTTTGCCCAGCAACCGAAAAGAAAAGAACAGAAAACCACCGCAAGAACAAAAATTGACGCACCAGTATCGCACCGCCTTGCAGCGGGCGCATCGCGTGGTCGTCGGGGAGTAGCAGATGGCGCACTGATACCCCCGGGGAGCCGAGAACGCGCCGTACCCGACGGAGGCCTCGCGCTCGGCCCTCGCGGCCTCCTCCGAGGCCAACACGAGCAGCCGCTTAATCTCGCGGCTCCGCTCCACCGACTGGCGCCACTTCCTCCGGATCACGAGCCCGAACACCAGCGGGACCAGCCCGCAGGCGCAAAGGACGAGCCCCCGCGCGAGCCCTAGATCCCACGCCACGACCATTTATCGCGCTCAACCCGCACCCAACGCGCACGTAGCGAGTCCCAGAATCCCTAACCTCCTAATCGCGCGAAGACACATAGATTGCTCCTTCCCGGGAGGTGGAATTCCGGCGGCGCTCCGGCGGATCGGCGGGGCCGGCAAGCGTGCGCCGATCGACGATGCGGGATCGAGCCTTCCGATCGGGGGCGGGAGGAATTCCCCAGGGATCGCAATGCTTCGCAAGCGCTCCTTCGCCAGCTGAAGAAGGAAGTGAGGGTCGGAAGTCCAAGCGGGGCTGCTGGATTCGGACAGAGGAGAGAGAAATTCTCGTCGTCCTCGTTGTCGGAAGTCGAGAATTTAGGGATTTCGGAGGTGCTGGTTTTCCAAGGGGGTAGAGAGAGAGAGAGAGAGATGAGTCCGTGTGAAGGCGGAAGGAATAATTTTTCCGGGAAACGGATCGGAAATGTTTCCTGATTTATTTTTTTCCTTTTTCTGCGATTTGATTTTCCTTTTTTTTTTTTTTGCTGTATATTTACCGTACGCTTTTGAATTTATATACGGGAACGTTAGAAATAAGCGATTGACGGGGGAGGGGAAAGGAATTTTCCTGCCATCGGGAAACGAGCGCCCCCCCGTCCCTCCCCTCCCTCCCTCGCATCGATATATTCTCGGCCCGGTCTGTTCCGGTTCGTTTGGACCGGTCATTTGTCGTTTCTCGTTTCGATTTTTTCTCTTTTTTCTTTTTTTTTCCTTTCCCGGGCTGATTTTCTTCCTTCCTCTAGTACCTAAGTAAGTCCTTAAATTACTTTAGCTGAACTCTAGGACGTGAAACTACAAAAGTATTCGCTCCTAAGTGGGGAAGATAAACATACACTTGGGAACTTTTGAAATCTATCATGTATGGCTAATATAATAACTTCTCCAGCTTGGGATGAGGAGATGGAACTTGCAAAGATTCTTATTAAATTGAGTTGTGCTTTTAATAGTGTCTTTAATTGACCTGTCGCCCCAATACCCTAGGTCAAAGCCTTAAGAATGGGGAAAATCACCTAAAAAAGTCGATTCCTAATTCCTTTTTCTATTCCATTTTACTTGTTTTAAATGTAGTTATAAATTGACAAGCAAAGGCGTTTGGGGATTTAGAGCAACCCTTTTGCACCATCGAGCAAAACAATATCATCCCGTTGATTTAGCAAACGAGATAATCAGAGTTAACATTTTAGAAAATACAAGTTTTTATGTTCCTATGAGATAGTTTTGACAAGTAGAATTATGTGATGGTTATGAGTTAGAATTATAATATAAAGTAATTTTGATGATAAAAAAATATATTAAATCTTTTTTTTTAAATTGCAAGGTCTCCTAATTTTATATGAAACAATTCAAGGCTGGAGAGCATGAAGATCACCACCTGCAATCGTCATTTGCAGGCTAAAAGGAAAATGATCTAATTATAGTGAGATGATTCAAGTTTGCTTTTTAAGAAATTTGAGTTTCTCTTTTGTATGTGCATAAATTGCATCAAAATAAAAGTCACACAACTTATAATAGCCATATCTTCATACTTAAATTAAACGGCTCATTAAGTATAATTGAGTTTTACCTTTTGAAAATTAAGAGCTCTCCTACATTTTACTAATTATCCACTACTAGGAATGAAACTACAAGGCAGTTGGCCTCTTTTTAGGGGAACTGATGGTGTAAAGACATACAAGATAATATTAGAGTAAACCTGAAATTTCACTCGATGCCCTGTGATAAGAAGCACCGCGAACAAAATTAATGGTCAGCAAACCCGAGAATGCATGAATTTGCATGTTTATGCAATGCAATGATTGAAACTAATTGGTCGTGCAGGATTGCTAAATGCAACGTGCATTCAAAAATCAAAATAGTCTAGGGCTAGCTATCAAGAGTATCAGGAGTAATGGCTATATCAATTATTATAGAACTAGAGCTGCATGATGGAGATTTGACTCGTGGCACTTAACTTGACCTATCTAGTCAATTATCTCACGTAGGAACATGATTCCACCTATATTCTTCTTTTCAATTAATAATTACCTAGCCAGATTATTATAATCCAATCTTTTTTTCCTTGAGGTACATCCATCATCACAACTACTAGTGAACCACCGAATAGAGTAAATTTTCCTGTAAGTGGAGGAAGGCAACATATAAAAGGAGCGCGTGATCAGGTGAAGAAAATGATATAAGGTGGATAAAAAAATCCACATATGAACAAGCATTAAAATATAATATTTGGATAATTAAGATACTGATTTTGCCGTAAGGTCAATTTAATGTTCTGAACTTGGCGACCTCTTAAAGGTAGATCAAACACGCAATTGAAATTAACAAGGCGTTCGAGTGAGTCTAGAAAAATAAGGCACGAACCATGGGAATAGCTAAACCATATTTGGCACGCAACGAAGTCTTTATCAAGTGTGAAATTCCATGCGCATGTGATGTAATCCACAGCATTCTGACACGAACAAAGGGAAAATAATAAATAAAACAAATAAGGACATGTTCCGGACCACGAAATTGAAAAAAATAAATAGATAAACTGAAGATGTGTGTACGTCTATGCATGTGATTATTCTGTCAATCCAACCAATCATTCTCCTGCTTTTCCCAACTAGAATTATAGCGAGATCTGAATCCGATGGCCCCTTCTGATCTTGATCTGATCATAATAATTGAGAATTATGCGTCATCCTCAGTTAATCACGCCAACATATTTTCGGCCCAAAAGAAAGAAAAAATCACGCCGACATAGCTGGAAGAAAAAGAGAGAGAGAGAGAGAGAGAGAAAAGAAGAAGAAAGAAATTCGATTTTTCAAAGTTTAAAACGTACATTCAAGGAAAAAATGGCGTTAACCAATTTTGAGGGACACCCTTTAAACCAAAGAAAAAATCATGCTGACGTAGCTCGGAAAACAAAAAGAAGAAGAAATAAATTGGAATTTTCAAAGTTTAGAACGTACATATCTAGAGGAAAAAATGGCATTAACCAATTTTGAGGGAGACCCTTTAAACCAAACTAGCTAATCCTAATTATGATTTTTGTCCCTCAAAAAATGATTATTATTATTATTACTACTACTATTACCATCACTATTATTATTATTATATATAGAATAAATATCAATCATAAACTTGTATATTTATGATAAATTTACCACATGTCAATGTCAATTGAATTTTATTATCAAATTGATGAATTAGATTATATGGCAATTGATTGGTGTACTAATTTAGAGTTTTATCTTTTTCGTTCGTAATAGGTGTCTTAGTTTGTAATTTTTTGTTGTACTATTTCAATTTAACAAAAATTAATGAAAGGTAAATTTGCTACGAATATATATTATAGCGATTAACAAATTAATTTGGAGTATTTTTGTCATATATGTATACTAATTTAAAATTTTTCGTAATATTAACATGTACATCTAAAAATATAAATGTGTCATTGTCATAGGGCATGTTTAACTTCTCTTCGGGGGCATAAACCAAGGCGCAAGCAATCGGTCGGCAGGGCCCGACGTCAAACTGTGGGGCTTCCAAACTTTTCGACAGCGACAGGCCGGGGTTAGGCAGGGCGAAGTTAATTTAGGAAATTAAATTGTCTTGTCCTTGTCTTGTCGGGATTAATTCTAGATAAGGCCAAGGAATTATTTAAAACATCGTCATCATCAAAAATCCTTGTCCTGAAGATCGACGGCCTCGGAGAGAGGTACCGTTCCGCGGATGCCACCCGAGTCAAAAGTCTGGACTGGGGGGACCCTGTCGTTGTCCGGCGATCGACGGCTCTGATTCGCTCTCGGGTCTACATTTGTTTTACACCTTAGGAAGGACGCACGGCGTGTCGGAACGGCCTGCCGTCTCGAATTTGCCTTCCTTGGGAAGGAAGGAGGAGGTGTGCCTATAAACTAATGCGCCGTGAATGGGAGACTTTTGGATTACTTTAATCGACCTGAAAAGATGGATTCCTTTACTTAAAAAGAACTCACGTCATCAAAAATCCAAAATTAATGCATCAACGGTAAATTCACCTCACTACTAAAAATCATAATACATTTATAATAAATTTGTATTCCGTTAACTTTCGTTATATTTGATTAATATCACGTAAAATCATAAATTGATATATCCATGACATTCTTTAATAGTCACGTGCCATTAAGTTCAGTAATTTAAGTTAAAATTCAATGAAAATTAATAGAGAATAAATTTATCATAAATGTATTGATTTTGGATAAATTTGTTATTATTATATCAATTTGGGATTTTCGTTATATTAATCTATTTAGAAATAATTATAGCTGTAAGGGAGATGCCGACCAGATGGCATTGGGTTTACTTACGTACGGACAAGGGTTACCTCTCGATCTGATCAAAGACGGGTCTTGTTGTGCAGATCGTGAGCAAGTTGGGTACCTGTCGATGCGTCTTTGTTAGGTCGTCTCACCGGCTTGACTAATTAAAATTTCGAGAAGCAAAAAAAGGGGATGAAATTGAATCACGGGAAAGAGGGGGAAAAAATGGCGTCAAAGTGAAGCAATTTGTACGTGCGATATAAGTCGGAAAATGGGGATGGGCCATGCGGGACGATGTTGGTGGACAAGAGTCATGGTCAAGACAGCGATATAGGAAGCTGCTTGGAAGGAGGGGTAAAGAATTTTATTTGAGTGCTCGGTGTTCGCAATCACAAAAGTCTAATGTGAGCTTTGGATCTTCCCACAACCCTTTTTTAGCTGTGATCCGTGAATGGTAACTTTATATATATATTCCCGATGTTTTATTGCTCATGCGTCGCGTCAGTCGGCGTTAAATATGAAATCGGTAGCCTAGGTAGGATTAATGTAATCTTGTCGTGTATTATCCCTTTCATGCAGTAAATATTGACCAACATCTTGTGTTCAACTCATTTTGTTAAGGAGAATAACTCAAATTATATCAAAATTTCTAGCTTTCAAGTATTAAATGCGTTCTTCCTCCAAAACAACAAAACACGATCATAGGGCCACATGCACACGATTATGTGCGAACGCGGGAAATTGGCTGACATTGAACAGGATTTATTGATCGTTGCCAAATTTTCTCTTTGCAAAATGACCCATCGCTGTCATGACATCATCGGAAAAGCACAAGTGTCCGAGCGATAAAGATGTTTTACCGCATTCGTGCTGCCATTGTCAAAGGCGATCATCCCAAACATGCTAGCTCGGATTCTAACTAAGGCCACCCACTTTGGAAATTTTACAGCAAGCCAAGGACTTCTTTTTACCCACTTCCACTTTCGCACTCCATCCCATATATTCTTCCCGTGAGCCGCCAGAGGTCATCAGTACGGATATGTGCTCGAATGCTCTCTCTTTCTCATTAGAAAACCCTAGCTACATGCAACAAAAGGACGCAATGGTTAAACTCGGAAGGCCCCACGGTGGATTTTGCTTCGATTTTCTGCTCGCACTGATCAGCCAACTCGGGTTGGTGTCGATGGGTTTGCAACTTTGGTTGACCCCGCGGGAGATCCTAATCTCGCTATTCCTCAAACTTTATTCTCAAGCAAAACAATCTTTTTAAGACAAGGGGGAACGCGCACCGAAAGTCCAAAAGTGGCCAAAAGGAGTAGATTTCATTTGGTTTTGTCTCATAATGCAGAAACTCTTGCAATTTGTTAGCCAACCCCGCTCATACCATGCTTAGTATTCTGCATATACAGGCTCTGTAGGCCCTAAAGCGTGATGCCACGAACGAGGAAGGAGACAATGGAACTGAGTCTGTCGTTGCCTCTTCTCTGCGCCGAGAGAAAACCCACCTCATGGCTGACGCCGAATTGCATATTCAAATGCCATCCGTCGTTGCTAGTGGGATTAGACTAAGGGGGTTCGTGGGTTTATAGTTGGACGTCCAGCCATTGACTTTGTCTGTTGTTTCGTCGTTCTTCTTCTTGGAAGGTGCAAAAGGGCGAAGGGAAACCACAAAATCTAACGAATGGACAAAGAAATTGTGCACGTTGTGATGTTGTTTCGCATATTTAGGATGGTTAGTATATGGAAATATGGGGTCCTTGTTTGGAATATTCCTTCGTCATATGCCCAATCGACTACAATCCAAAATGTGCCGAGAGACAGTTGCCGAGAGGTTTACAGGATGTCGACCACATATTTTGTTCCCCTCTCTCTTTTGGGGCGAGACTCGGCAATGCAACTATTGGTAAGGCAATGTGAATTCCATGCATGAATCATGAGATCTCGACTTGTCTGAGCACAACTAGCTGGTTAGGATCACATCGTGTGGGAGTAAATTCTCCCCGGTCCCTTCTCGGCTCTAGTAATTTGTTGCATGAAACATGAGAAGAAAAGGAATACTGGATATATGTAACGATGTCCTGCCACATTGGAGTCTAGAAGGTCATGCTTGAGAGGATCTTATGAAATCGAATCATAAGAAGAAAAACATTTCATGCGATAGCAGCTGGGGCAGGTGATTCAACAAACCTCTCCAATAAGTCTCCAAAATCAACCTTTGAGCATCCATTTTCTGACTAAAAAAGGAAGACCTTTGAACATTCTGCTAGAGCAACAGTGGACTGTAGTGCTTCTGGAGGGACAACATATGTTCACAGCTGTTGAAATATTCGTCAGGTATCCATGAGTCCAAACAGAAGGCATTGCTAGAGGAAAAGTATACGTCGCAGAATTTGACCGCTGTGTTCTTTTGAATTATCGTAAGAGCAGTGCTTTGCATGGGCATTCCAGAAGGAATTTCAGGGGCCAGGCAACTCGAAATAGTGTATAATGTTAGAATATCTAACTATTTAATTCACCTTTGTATGATATGAAAATAAAAAGTTATGAGTTTGGATCTTTTTAAGACCTCTTATATGTCTCCCGTATTATTTGTTTTAAAGATTAGTCTCAGGCAAAAGTTCACAACCTATGCATGGGGAGGACGTCAGAATATTTAAATATTAAATAATTATACATTCTTATAGTTTAAATTCTCATAATAATTGACTATGTTCCCATAAAATTTTACATAGATAGGCATAACCAACAAGATTTGCTTAATGGAATGGAACATATGTTTGTGGTTTTAGGCTAAGCTATGTTTGGATGTAGGGGCAAGAAAATGGAGAGAAATTTGTCAAAATTTTTAGATTTTCCTCTACTTTCTAGCGTGAAATTTCATAATTCTCTAAATTTTCTACCCAAACTTTCATTACCCTCACTTTCTCTTAGTATACAACCACAGATTTTTGTTCCATACCCAACCCTTGCTAAGAGCCGTATCCCATAAATTTCAACTTCTATTTTACCCAACTTGCTCGTTAATGAGGAATTTGAGCCTAGGAATGTAAGGTGGGCTTCCTAATAAAACTGTGTAGAGCTCATAATAAAGGATCGATCAATTATCTGAGAGTGTTTGGAACTTTCATTCTTTGAAAAGGCACAACCTCAATAACCTGAGGCCAAGAGCAAGGGACCTTGGACATAGGCCAGGTCCGACCTAGACGGACTTGGGCGCAAGCGCCAAAGACTTGAGTCCGGGTGTAGGGGATCCGAGCATAAACATTGGAGTCTTGAGCTTGGGCATTGGGACTTGGGCCGGAGTGCGAATAATATGAGAACAAACATCTGAGCTTGACTTCTGTGGACTCGAGTTAAGGTGTTGGGACTTGGGCATGGGCATTGGTGACCCAAGTGCTCAAGACCTAAGCATGCACACTTTGGTCTCAAGCCTTGCCTCTATGGACCCAAGCTTGAACTCCGTGATCTCGAGCACAGCATGGATGGACCGAGCCTAGGCGATGGGGACCCAAACACAGGCATCAGGGTCTTGGGGACATGTGCTAAGGTATTGACCGTATTTTTTTATGGACCAAGCCTAGGCATAGGCACTAGTGTCCTAAGCCCATGTGCTAGTGTCTTGAAGTCGACCTTTATGGATTTAGGCTCGAGCATTAGGGAGCTGGGTACAGGCACTGGAGTCTTGGGCTCACTCTCTTTGGACCCAGGCTTGACCTTAATGGACATAAACTCATTGTCAAGAACTCGGGGATGGCATTGGGATTTCTATGTCCAAACGTAGTAGTCTTTTGTATAAATACTAATATCTACTCATATTTTGAAAATTATTTCTTTGAATTTAAGCATAAATCTTCTATTGACACGTATTTGTAAAGAATCCAAACACTTAGAGACCAGAAAAAAATTTCGCTTAAAAGTGAATCCAAAGAGGAAATTGCCATAACAAGAAAATAAGCCCAACTATGTGTTGAGAAGTAGGGGTGTCCAAAAACCCAACCTGACCCGACCCAAACACGAAACAAGTCGAGTACATGTTTCGAGTCTTAATATTGTTTGGGTAATTGTCATGAAACAAGAAAACAAATATTTTTTGAGTTGGGTTAGGGTCGAAACATCATTCAGCCTCGAACACATTATTGGTTCTGTATATTTGAAACAAACACGTTCTCCTCTCACCCAAACCCAAACACTCTTCACCCAAACACATTATTGACCCTCTCGACACGACGATTGCGCCTTCTTCGGTTGTCGACTTTGCCATCGCCGCCGCTATTGACGACTACACCCTCTTGTCAATTCCGCCGCCGCCCTTTTCTTTGCTCCTCACATTCTAAGGTTTCATAGAGCAACTGTAGCAGCAGCAGGAGGAGGCCCCCCTCCCTTGGACGATTCAAAGAACAACTCCCTTACTCAATCCAAAGTTGCAGCACCTTTGTCGGGTGCGTATTCGATCTCTCTTGCATTCTAGGTTCTGTTCGATGTTCATCAAAATGTGCGGGTGTGCATGTGGGGCTTTGCTGCTCCTCCTTTGATTCGCTCGTGGTGTGAGGCTTTATCTTCTTTACGTGTTGGTCTGTGTTTGAATTTATGCACTTGTGATTTTCTCTTGTTTCTAGATTCTTGTGTTCCATGTGTTCATTTTGGGATTCATCCTTTTTCGCCAAAATTGAGTGTAGTTGTTTTTCTGGAGCAAGACCCACTTTGTGTGATGTGCGAATTTGGGAGCTTAGTTTGAAGCTAGGTTTGATGTTTGTTTGGGATCCATGGAAATTGATTATGCTTAGATTTTCTTGTGTAGAGTTGTCAGACTAATGTTGATGCAGTAATGATTGTTTAGCAGAAGCACCTGAAAGAACATTGACACAAGTTATTCTGATTATTTATGATATTTGTTTCATGCAATAATTCTTCTGGAAGAGAAGTCCATAGTCGATTCTGATTTATTGGGCATTTTCTTAGTCCCTTGCATTTTCACGTTGGACTTGAAGTCTTAACTATTTCTTACTGAGTGTAATACATGAGAATCAGTTTATTCATGCACTGATGTTTGTTCTATGCTTCAGGTTGTTTATTATTTAGGTAGAAGATGGGAGCCTAGCTTTTTTGGTAGGGTTGATGCTTTAGAGGTTGGACTTTTTTATCTGAGTTATCATTTTGGTCATGGGATGTTGCACCTCTTGTTTGATAATTGAATTATGTTTTCAACCTAAATCAAAGTGCTAGCAATTCTAAATTTCACATAAGAAAAATATATTTTTCATTCAGGTATCCTATCTTCCCATTTGGGGGAAAAGTAACTTGTTGAGGAGAAAGATCTTTTTAAAGGCTGACAGTGATAGTGGGTCAGGACAAGCCTGTTTTGGAAGCCAAGACTACTTTCTAATAGTAAGGCTACATTTGTGTTGCTATCTTAGATGTGTGTGTCTCTAAATATCTACAAACTCAATGAAATTCTTACCTATATAGTTGCATTCTTGTTTCATTAGTTATATTATGCAATCCTCATTTCATCTTTAAACATTGTTTACATGTCTTCCAGTAAATATTATTAAATTCTCTTGTTCATTTTTTAGATGTTTGCCTTACCTTCTGTTGTCATAATCTTGTTGCTTGTTTCACTTAATGACCTACTTTCCGTTTATTTAAATTCAGAGAATTAGCTTGTTTCTTATTAAACATTTCTTTTTATTTACATGGTGAATGTAATTTTTTTTAGGATCATGATACCACAATGGCAATTGGATCCAAGTCATATAATGTCGATTCCGTTGGACTCACGTTTTCATGTCTTTAAGTTGATGTTTGATCTTCAAGTTCATAAATTTTGTTCTCTTTGCACATTATTGTTTTAGGTTTTTGTTTTTCTTTCAAGTTGATTATGTTGCTTAGTATTTGAAGATTTTTTGAGCTGATATTACTAGGGGCAAAAGAAGAAAAATTGTCTTAAATTAGAGGTACAAACTGACCATGTGTTTCAATCTTGCAAAGAAATAATAATGCTTGTAACGTGCAACAAAGGATGAACCCATCACTATTTTTTTAACACCTTCTGAATGCTAGCTTACTATAAATTATTGAAATAATAATTTGCAGGCTCTAAGTGTTATAAATAGAAGGATTGCTAGATATTTTCAGCGGTGGTGCTAATATCACAAATAAAAAAAAGAGATCTATAATGTGGGAATATTTTAAAGAGAACCTAATCAAGAAAATGCTAGTGTTTATATTGTAGCACCCTTATTGGTTGTGCTAGTGGTCAAGGGACTAGCTCAATGCATCATCATCAAGCTATATGTAAGGAATATTCATATGCAGACGTCGAAAAAAGGCAAAAAAGTGCCTTGAGTGAAGTTGTTGGAGGTGGTAGTTCATTGGGTCCTCGAAAATTTGATTATGATACTAGTAGAAAATAATTAGTAATCATGTTTATTCTTAATGAGTTGACTTTTAAGTTGGTAGAGCGTGAGGGATTTTGTTGATTTATGAATAGAATTTAGCCAAAATTCTTAATCTCGTCGCGCGACACATTAAGGCATGATTGTTATGATTTATACATGGAGGAAAGAAGTAAATTGAAGAAATATTTCTGCGAAACATCTCCTAGAGTATTTCTAACAACTGACACATGGACATCTTATCAAAACTTAAGTTATATGTGTCCGACTGTTCATTTTGTTGATGTCGATTGGAAATTGCAGAAAAAAGATATTAAATTTTTGTTAGATCTCATATCATTCTGCTGAGATAATAGAAAAATCAATTGAGAAATGTTTGACTAATTGGGTGATCCAAAGTGTTTTTTCTATCACTATAGATAATGCTAGTTCGAATAACTTGGGAGTTCAACTTAACTCTTGGAACTCTTTGTTATTGAGAGGTGAGTTACTCCATATGAGGTGTTATGCCCATATATTAAGTTTGATTGTTAGAGAGGGGTTAAAAGACATAAATGATTTAATTGCTAGAATACGTTCAGTTATATGTTATGTGAGATCTTCCCCTAACAGGCTAAGAAAGTTTAAGGGTTTTGTTGAGTTAGAAAATATGGAGTCGAAGAGTTTTGTATGTTTGGACGTGAAAATTCGTAGGAATTCAACATGTAAACTCGCTGGAACTCAATATGTATAATGTTGAAATCGGCTTTGAAGTTTGAAAGAGCTTTTAGTAATATCGAATTTTGGAATAGCAAATATGCCAAAGAGCTTTCCAATGGAAAATGGTTGCTACTAGTGAGGATTGGAATTATGCATATCACTTTTTTTCCTTTTCTGAAGTTGTTCTTTGATATAACTATAAAAGTTTCAGGTTATTCTGATATCATTAGTAATAATATGGCGAATGATGTGTACGAAATTTATATGATGATTGATAGATATTGTGGAAATGAGGACCAAAGCTTGCGAGAAATGGCTCAAAAAATGAAAATGAAATTCTATAAGTATTTTCACAACGTGAACAATTATTGACACCTAAATTTTGGCGACTCGATCGTTTATTCACCACATAGAAAATTAGAGATCGACCTAACCCTTAGCAAAAATATTAATTAATTGCATCAAAAGCATTTACTACATAGTTCATATTTCCATTAATTACATTTTAATTTGATGCTACTTAGACCATCACTAGGCACCATTCTCATCATCCTTGGCAAAATTGTCCACAATAGGCATCGACAGTCTCATTCTTCGATAACATCCGACAAAGGCATCGCAAAAGTTGCAATCGAGGCAAAGCCTCATGGATCGCGCGAGGTGGTGACCCATAGGAAGCCGCGACTGCCGCAACGCTCATTTGATCTCATGATCAAGGCCCGAATGGCCGTCAAACTGATAGAGAACGAAGATATCGAGATTCTAGTTTTAAAGATCATTAATTTGAGAGAATTCAAAATGCATAATTCAAAATGAAAATTTCCACGGGAAAAATTATGGTTTCGTAAGTACAGTTGGGTCAATTCGAAGTCGGGAAACAATAAATCCACGGTGCAAACTCAAATTCATATAAATAAATAAATAAATAAAACCGAGAAATTCAACCGAGGTCGATAGCAGTTGGGTTCCCCAAAAATCTAGAAGACTCCGCCCTAAAGCATCTTCGTTCTGACCTTCCTTCCGCGGCGTCTACTGACGTCACCAACCTCGTAGCCCCGTGGGGACCCCCCAAGAGTAAGATCTGGCAGTGCGCACAACTCCGATACGATTACACTTTGACTCCCTCAAAACTCCGTTGACTTTCCATAAACAAACGAATAAACAAAACACGACCGAAACGCGCGTATGATTGACAGTCTAATTTCATATTCGAAATATGACTCGCAATGGCATAGAAAAATCGCTAATTTGATCTCACGCTCGAGATACAATTCACAATTTTGTTAAAAATTGGTCAATCTGATCTCATGCGTGAGATACGATTTATCAATTTATTAGATGGATCTCAATCATAGCTTGCCCAATTTGCTGTCGTGTTGTTTGAATCGATATTGTTTCTGTAAAAGAAAACCCAAAAAAATAAATAGATTTGCGTTGAATTAGGATCATGTTAGAATATTGCTCATTTTAGTGTACTTTGCATGTTTAAGATAAAGAAATTAATTTATTTCGATTTTTTAAAATAAAAAATACCAAAAACATTAATCTAGGATGTTAGATTCTCTCTTCATTAATTTAAATTCCACGTTCAATTATTGGACAATTTTAATTTCGAATTTCATAAAAAAAGAAAAAGAAAAAAAATCTGGAATTAGGGAATTCTTTGCACGTCATCTAGTCATTGCATATTATGATAAGATTGCATGTTTAATTTAATTCTATATAATCTTTCTAATTAATTATACGTTTAGATAATTTTTCCTAGATAGATTGCATTTTAGGTTAGGATTACCTAGTCAAGATAGTATTCTAGTTTAAATAAGGACTTGGCCTAATATAAGATAAACAATTCTTGTTATTTTCTAATTTCTAATTTTACGTAAAATATTAAAAAACCCATTGTCTTAGAATAAATTAGTTTCTTTCTCTAGGATAGATTGCATACTCATTAAGAAAACACAAAGAAATACTATACTTATGTAGTTTAGGTCATGTTGCCATGTCATGTCATGTCATGTTAGATTAGTAGCATGCATTGCATAAAACATGATTCTCATTTAAAAAGTGAAAATAAAAAATCAAGTGATTGTGTGTTAATTAAAAGTCATATCTAGAACCGTTGATATGAATTATGATATAATATTATAGATGCTTTCGTTGCTATGAGATGAGTCTCATAATTTATTTATTGCTTTATTTTGGTGTTAAATTGATGGTTTGCACACCTGCATGATTACCTCACATGTTAGGAGAGTAAATTAAAATCAAGTCGAGCTGTCTGCAAAATATTTTTTAAAATAAAAGAGAAAGATATTGAAAGGTTGGTTAGAGAAATCTACCGTAATTAAGTCTCCGAACTCACAATCTCTAGTTCGTATGAATAAAGTAAATCTCTCGTTACTTTACTTGAGTTTCTAATCGACCCACAAAAAATAGATTAGTGTCGACTCCTAATTGAAAAATCATTTGCATGTTAAGAACTTGAACTTAAGTTGTGAATTGGTATGAGCTTGGGTGAACCTGAGTTAAGTTTAGGTTTAGTAATTCATTAGCTAAACCCTAGGTGATGCACCCGAGGTTAGGTCGCGACAACAACATAAGTCTCACTTTATTCATTGCTTGCATACTTGACCCGCAACATAAGTGGGACTTTGTCATGTGAATGATTAGTCATGTTTATCAAAGCAAGGAGGCAGAAACTTTACAAGAAAAAGTAATATCATCTTTGACATTATTGTTTAAGTGATGTCGCACGGGCTATGCCCTAAAAGCAACTTAAGGCTAAAGAGCACAAGGATGGTGATCATGTGAAATTCCTCGGTGGTTGGTGCTGATATTATGATTGAAATGTATTTTAGCCAAACCGAACAACAATATTTGGATGAAAAATCTGCAGTGGACAAGTTCTTGGAGGAAGCATGTGAATGTTACTTCATCGAGATATCCTATACTTTCTACCGTTACTAGAGATATCTTGGCTGTGCACATCTTGATTGTAGCATCGAAGGCGGCATTTACCACAAGAGGTCGTGTGCTCAATGTGTTTCGTAATTCCTTGACCTCAACCATGGTAAAAGCTCTTATATGTGCTCAAGATTGGTTACAATCTGCACCACTTTTACGTTCAATTGAGGAAGACATAAAAGAACTTGAAATCTTTGAATTGGGTGAGAAAATATGATTATAGAATATTTATACATTTCTTTATTTTAATGCATACGTTAGTTTTCATTTTTGTTGTGAATTTATTGTAGAGTTGCCAAATATAACCACAAAGTCAAACTTGATAATGACTTCTCTTGATGATTGATGTCTTAGAGGTTAGTAATTTATAATATGCAACTTGTGTAAGTCCTATTTCTTTTTTTGCACTCCTAACAATATCTTCTAGTTCTCAGAATTTTTCAATTTTGTGCCAAATTCATATACAAGCATTGTGGGCTTCGCTACTCACCAAGCACATAGATTTTTCGATTTTTGAAGGACCCCTGGTGGTGCCTCTTGACTACAAATGGATATGGCACCATCATAGGCTTAACCTCGTTTGCTGCAAAAAATAGAACACTAATAAACTTTGTAGTCTAAGGACATGAGTACTAATTTGTCTTACCAGATTTGTCGCATTGGAAATTATATTTGCTTGTTTGAGAGCATATCCAATGTTTGTATGCTTCATTCTTGTCTAGAATTTTACCTCTTTCTTTGAAAGAAACCATCGTCTTGAACATGTCTACATCATGGTTGTAGTGTGCGAATTTAACAAAGTACTTATCTTATTGCCTACAGTTGGGTTCCGTCTCCTCGTATTCAAGCGACAGTTTGCCAAGAGTTTCCACCTCTTTGGTATGTATCCAACAATTTCTCAAGAGTTAGAAAGCCAATTTGCTTTAGAAAGCCAATTTGCTTTCTTCCTAAATAGTGTCTCTCCATATAGGAATGCTGCTCTCCATGTTAGACCTTTTTTTTTACAATTTGTTAATTTTGGGATGATGCCTCAACTGTCATTCCTACTGCATCTTTATGGTGGATTGCTTGCTTATGGGTAAGTTCGTTTTTAATTTCTGCTTATGATAAAAGTTCCTAAAGCCTTAAAATTGAAGGCATTATCTTTTAGATTTGTTGTTCTTCAGAAATTAAATGGTCTTTTACTTCAAAAAATTTATACCAGGGAAAAGGGAGGTGAAAAAAAAGAAGGAAAACCCAGAAACCTGATCTGACTTGACCCGAATTTTCGATATGAGCCTAATGTGCTTTGGGTCTGGTCATAGTATGTGACCCTTATGATTCAGGTTGGGTCGGATAACATCAAAACCCGACCCGACCCCTTGACACAGTGACTAGGACGCCACGAGCGGCTGGTCTATCCGCCAATGATGCCTTGTCATTGCAACTCTCGGTCCTGGCCGAAAATAAAAATCACATCTTTTGGAGAAGCAATTGGGCCAATTGGGCTTCAAGCTGGGCCCAGACGCAAAACCGCCAAAAGACTGTTGGCGCAGACCAACAGCCGCCGCAATTTTTTATATTAAAAAAATACATATATAAATACGAAAAAAGGATACATCAAAACTACCAATTTGAGCAGCTCACGTTCATCGCATTCGAAGTGAAAAGGACGAAGGAAGAAGAAGAAGGAAGAAGGAGAAGCAGCAGCGACCGATGGCGAGCAATCTGGGGTGCGTGGTCGTGGCCGTCGACGGCAGCGAGGAGAGCATGAACGCCCTCCGGTGGGCCCTCGACAACCTCAAGCTCCGGCCTCCGGCCGATCCCCCCTCGCCCCCCTCCTCCTCCTTCGTCGTCCTCCACGTCCAGTCGCCGCCGTCCATCGTCGCCGGCCTCAACCCCGGCGCCATCCCCTTCGGCGGCCCCAGTCAGTACTCCCTTCTCCCTCCCCTCCCCCTCGCGCTCGACTATTTCCTATCCTCTCCGCTCGTTTTGTCGCTATTTTCAGTTCGATCGCCTGATTTGGTGATATGCGAACAGGCGATTTGGAGGTGCCGGCTTTCACGGCGGCGATCGAGGCGCACCAGCAGCGGATCACGCAGGCCATACTGGATCGCGCCAGGGAGATATGCTCCGATAAGGACGTAGGCATCTCCGTCTCACGCTTCGTCGTTTCTGTGTCGATCGCGGCTGCTGTTTTGACTTCTGATTGCCTCTGTTGGCGAGCTCGATTGCAATCGTTGTGTTCTGTTAATTATGCGGCGCGAGATATGCGATGGTTCGACGTAGCACGGATTTACGGCGTAGCTTGTGGCGTTTGAATCAGCAGTTTCTGTTTTCCGGGATTTTGTCCTTAATTTACTCTAAATAGTTCCGACTAAGTTGAGACATCTCTGGCAGTGTGCCTTCCGGTCTTCCATGTCAATTGGTGGAAACACTCTGCAGTGATTCTATGACCATGTCCGAAACTTATCCTTCCATGCTGTAGCCTTTGTGGACCTCTGGCTCTCTTGATAGGTCTAGCATCCGTTGTTAGAGGAATCGTTGTTGAATTTCTGCATATTGCTTTTGATGCAGGTGAACATTAAGACGGAAGTTGTAATTGGTGATCCGAAGGAAAAGATTTGTGAAGTTGTGGAGAACTTGAATGCGGACCTGCTAGTGATGGGATGCCGAGCTTTTGGCCCTATTAAAAGGTTGGTCCTTGACATCAGATGATCCTATGGTTGATTAATTAGCTGTTTTATGTAAATTCGCACGATTGGCGCATCTAAGTTGTGTTTTCCTTTACTTCACACGCTTTCAATTCAACCAGTAAGTTTTATCGTCCTTATTGAACCATAATAACATCTTATCCAAGGACAAGTTTTGGACATGACCTTGTAGTAAGATAAAATGCATGGCTTTAGTAATACCATTTGAGTTTTGTCTTATATGAGATATCACATTCTTATAATGGTTGGTTGGGGTGTCAAGACATAAGTGAAATGTTAGATTAATCATTTAATTTGAAAACTTTGCTGCTAGGAAAGTGAAGTCACCGACAATGTACTTACAGCATAATTTTTGAAATTTCACCTCATGAGAGCCTTGCACATGGTAGATAAGATGTTGATGTAAGCACATCGATGAAATAACTATGAATTATGTTAAAATCTCTGAAGCAAAAGTTTCAGGGGGAGGGAGATTTTATGTATTAAACTCATATGCCAATAACAAGTGATAAAAATATCAACACCCCTTCTCATGTGCAAATTGATCTAAGAACAGAACATGGAATTGATGAAAGGGGAACAAGACAAACATTAACTGCATGTAAATGAGCATATGAAATATTAAACAAGCTATGAAGAATTGAGACTTGACTAATACCTTGTGAAACAAACTGCTTTCCAAAAAAAACTGAAGTTATTAAAAATAGATCAACAGTTAATCTTGTATGAACTCTTTGTACTTTTTTGAACCTATTGTTCTTTGACAGGATGTTTTTGGGAAGCGTGAGCAACTACTGCACCAACCACGCTCAGTGTCCTGTTATCATAATCAAGGGAAAAGGCGATTGTTAACAGTTGAAATAGGTTTGCATATCAATGTTGATGCTTCTTTTTGATTGTTTTGTTTTTCTCTTTGTACTATTGTTGATGGCTTATTCTCCCCTTGGTGGGGAATGGCAGCAGGAGTGGGTTGTTATAAATCCTCAATCTGTCTCTATCTTAACTCATTACTACAGTACAGCTCAATAGCATCATCTTGTTGTTATTCATGGAAGCAGGACTTGGTTTTAATGGTCACTGGTTTGCGCACATCTTCTTCTTGGGTCTACTTTCTACGACATAGTTCTTGTGCAATTCAAGCAATATTTCCAACTTGTATTCATCTTGGATCATTAAATAATGCATTAAGTCATATGGAATTCAACTCTCTTGCCAAAAATATTTTCGTATAGTTTGATGGGCTATGCTCCTGTCTCTTTGCTCTTTTTCTGGAGGTCTTATCTTAGGTCCCAGAAATGGAATAAAGCCTCAGATTGAGAGCAGCTGATTATGGACAATTACCATTCTGAGAAATTGTTTTGTTCTTTTTTTGTTAATATTCATAAGGAGTTGTTGATTGTTCTAGTATATGCTTTATTTGACTGTGATTATTGAATTTGTTGCTTTAGTAATCAGTAAGTAGGATGGCAAATTGCTGACGCAATGCTGTGGAGAGGAAACTTATCAGTTGAAACATTGTGCATTGGTACATGATGTTGCTTTGTTCCTCTGCCCTGAGGATGTATCTAATTTTTCTGTATCAGTACCCCTGATTTTGACACTATCAGTCGAACCATTGTGCATGAGTATATTATCTTGCTCTGTCCCTTTGCCCTGAGGATATGTCTATATGTTATATGTTGGTAGCACTAAATTTGGCACTGTCAGATGCTCATTGCTTGATGCATGGAGCACCTTTGTAAAGCCGACACTATTTCTAGGCATTGCACATATTGTTTTTCGTGAATTAAGTACATATTTGACACATTGACATATCTCACATCTCTTGTCTATGAAGTTTTTCAACAACCCTCATATTCACGTGGTCTCCCTTCATCCATTAGCTTAAGTTTTGGAGTTAAACTTTCTAACATGATATCAGAGCCAAAGTCCACTATTGTATATTTTGCATGCACAATCCTGTTTGTATGTGTGAGAGTTGATAAGGTATTCCACATCTGCTTAAGCTTTTGGGTTGAACTTTCTGAGAGATTCAACTCTGTGGCCACTCATTGATCTCTGACATCTAGCTTGAACTGTGCTGGACTTTTCAGTTGAATATGCATCAGGCAAAATGCAATGCATTTTTGAACATCAGATGGGTTAAATTCACTTTCAAAAGGTTGCTTCTCCTAAATATCAGAGAATGTGGATTGCTACACAAGTCTGCTTGACAAAAGGCAGCAGCAAGTAGCATGCATAAACTTGTCTTTTGGTGCAAGATAAATGTACTTGAAAGAAAAAAAAAAAAACAGACAACTGAAGTTCATGTGCATGATAAACTACCTTGGAAGCCATTTGTTGAAGTCACTGGACTAAAGAATAGTTCCTTATCTATACAGACATTCTTTAATTTGGGGGAGTCCTCAATGATGGAAGAAGTACATGATTAAGCAATAAACCTAAGAAGTAAGGTTGGATAAAGATCTCTTTAAGAATGGGCTAGAATTTTTCTAGTACTTTTAAAATTGTATCCAGTTCACTTGCCCCAAAAAAGTTCGATCAGCTTAAACCAGGGCAAATCACCTAATCCACTAGATTAAACTTCAATCTAAAGCATATAGAAATTGGAAAAGTATTCAGACAGTTATTTTGTGTATAGGCATTTCACAGAGGGTTCCTAAAATGCCATATGCTTCCTCATATCATTTTAGTGTGTTCCAAGATGTTTTCTTTAAACATAATTATTATTTCAAAGAAATATATCACTTTATCCTCGAAGTTCATATTAGTTTGAGTTACTATTTGCATTTGTTAATGTTCAGTTAGGCCCTTTTTTTACTTTTTACTTTCTGATTTAGTTGTTATGTTTTTGTATTTTCTTGGTCACTTTTTAATAACTCATTATTGCTGTATGTTTTTTTCTTTCTCCCTTTTGGCAGATGCACCCTTTTCATGCCTTGTGACCACACAATGTAGGATCATGTTGTTGTTGTCGTAGTGTGCTTCATTGAAACTCTGGAGCTGTTATCATTTGGGTTTGCAGCAGGAGCCAATATACCACCACACCAATCTTAGCCATCAGAAGATGTATGATGATACTGATGGTACTTGTCGCCTCCTCTTGCTGCTTCTGTGCTTTATATTCCGATGTGTATGTTTGTGCGTGTGTATCTATCCCATTTGTTTATTCTGTTTGCATCGAAGCTTGGCCTGGATGTTCACTAAGAATAATGATGTGAAATCTGCTCATTTTTTAGCTGTGGTCTTTGTTTATATTTTTCTCTCCTCATTTCCCAATTGCCTATCATTTCCCGAGCTGCATGAGTGGTAAATTACCATCCGCTTAGGATATGGTTTTATAATTTAGGAAGTCACTGCACATTTGCTATGGGTGGCAGAGTTGCCATCCACGGTAATGCCCATGCATCATGCCTCTTGCACTTGAAGTAAAACCATATAGAGGTAAGATATGCTGTTGTAGGCTGCGAGCAGTGACAAAATTTCACTTCTGTGGCATGCCATGAGAATCTTCGATAAAATTATTTTCTTGAAGGTACTTGAGCTGCTTTTCTCATGCTTCAGTAATTGGCAACCTGCCTTTGTAATCTGATTATGAGCTTCTGCATTGGGATTCCCGTGACTAAGGGTGGGGCCTCTCGTCTGAAATCATTGGAAAAGTTCTGAGTGGGAGCAGTTTTATCTTGATGGTGTCACTCATTTCATCTTATGTCTTTTCACCTGGTTCCATTGCATTCTTTTCTTTGTAAATATGTTGCTTTTTGTGTGTCGCTTCTGTAGAGAAAGAAACGGATTGGATAAGTTCCAAATTGCTTGAGGTGGCGCTTGTCACGATATGAACTTACGAAGCTCAAAATGTTACTGCTGCTATGTCCTTATCGAAATTTCCTGCTTTCACATGTGCTTCGAAATCACACTATTCTTTGCTTGTCCTTCCGTTCCATTTCATCTCCTCGGTATGTGAATCTCTGCAATAGCCAAAAAGATCCAATTAGGAAGTTCTCACCATCAAAGTTTTCATGGTAATCCCGGTCATCTCCCTCTCTCTCTCTCTCCCTCTCTCTCCCTGTGTGCCCCCTCCTAAGTTGCAGCACTGTATTTTCGTCTGTACGCCTTTCTGAACTTAAATCCGGGCAAAAGAAAATTACGACAAGGCACCGTGCTCTTGAGTGTTCTCAAAGGATGCTTAAAGGCTCCTAAACAAGTGGGCAGTATTAAGGACGGATCAGGATTTTATAACAAGGACCGATGCATGGTCTCGTGCAGATTCGCTGGAACTAAAGATCCAATCAGAGTCCTTGAGGCAGAAGTATCAGGAGCATATGGCCAAGCAAGTGGGCTTAAATCATATTGTTAATTCGTGATTTATTTGTCCGGCATGATTTGATTCTAGATACTCCCGACAGTCCCCACCCCAAAAAACTGATGCGCGAATCACATGGCAAATCTGCAGAAACGCGTTCGGGTGGACCCGGCCCATCAGAAAGTCTCCGTCCGCCCGTGACCGACCGCGTCCCTTCCAGCCGCACACCGCGACAAGAGTCATTACGTTGTTACGTCGTGCCTTTTAAAAAATATCGTTCACGTGACTCCATTTCTCTTTTTCTCCCCCTGCCCCTGGTTCCACCTTCCCGACTCATTACGAGATTTTTCTTCGACCAAACAAAAAAAGGACTCATTACGAGATTTTTCAATTTTTCGCTCCATTTCAGACACGTCCGTGCGACTCAAGCATAGGTGATGTCTCACCACCGACATGACCTGTATGTGGCAAATAATTCGATGGTCGAGTTCAAGATCAAACCGTAAAAGCTATCTTTTAAGTGTCCATAGATTTAGAACAGACGACATCTTCTCCTGTACTGAAAAATGCACAAAGGAGATAAAAAACAAAGTTTCCAAGCGGCGCTCCTTGAATTAACATCGGCGATAATAGACAAAAAGTAACGCTGGCCAGCATAATCCCTCTTTAGATTAAAGTTTAGATAGAGAGATCCATTATTTTTTGGCAAAATCTATATAAGTTTCAATATTAGTGAACATGTCATCCAAATATGCCTCTTCCTTCCGGGACAAGATAGATATATGTTGGGGAATTATCTTTCTCTAAAATCCTTATTCAACTACTTTACTCTTATCCATGGTGGCATTTCTCGCATGTCTCTATCGGATTCGTCTATTCCATCTTTACTAGATACCTACATTCTCTTTTGGATCATTACAGCTTCTTCGCTATTCTTGGACTCTTGCATCAAGGGTCTCTAGCTCTCTCTGTACCCAACCCGTGTCATAGCCGAAACAGTGTCCTTTTGCTGCAGCTCTCTCCCGTCAACTTGGGCCAAATTTGTCCCTCTCTCCCGTTATCCCCTTTCATCACTTTTCTCGTGTTGAACACAGCTAACGATGCTTGCCACCATCGCCTCAAACTCATCCAAATTTGTCCTCGCCTGGACTTACCCATCGATTATGCAGCAATTATTGGAGGGCCTTTTGGTAACTTGGCGGGCCTCGGATGAAATTCATGTATATAAATATAGCTCTCACTTGCCTTCTAGCCCAAAGTGCCCCCTTTAGTCATGGACTTGACCATTTCTTCATTGCTCTTCTTTGGTCTTCTCATCTCAGGTGCCTTAGCCACTTCTCCTTGCGCTTCGCCATCCGGCGACTCGGATCTGTCGATCGTCCACATCTATGGCAAGTGCTCGCCGTTTAACCCTCCCAAGCCCGAGTCTTGGGTCAATACGGTCCTTGACATGGCCTCGAAAGACCCGGAACGGGTCGAGTACCTGTCGACCCTAGTAGCCCAAAAGACCGCATCCGTGCCCATTGCTCCGGGCCAGCAGACCATTAACATCGGCAACTACGTGGTCCGGGTCAAAATTGGCACTCCGGGTCAACTCATGTACATGGTCCTAGACACAAGCAACGATGAAGCATGGGTACCGTGCAGCGGTTGCGTCGGCTGCTCCACCACCACCTTCTCGCCCAATACATCCTCCACTTACGGGTCATTGGACTGCTCCATGCCCCAATGCACTCAGGTCCGCGGGTTCCAGTGCCCCACCACCGGGTCTGGCGGGTGCTTCTTCAACCAATCCTACGGCGGAGACTCGTCCTTTTCGGCTACCCTCATCAAGGACTCCCTCACTTTGGGCACCGATGTCGTTCCGAATTATGCGTTTGGATGCATCGGCGCCGTCTCCGGCAAGTCGATCCCGCCCCAAGGCTTGTTGGGTCTGGGCCGGGGTCCAATGTCACTGTTGTCCCAAACCGCATCGCTCTATTCTGGCGTATTCTCTTACTGCCTACCCAGTTTCAGATCTTACTACTTCTCGGGCTCTCTCAAACTCGGACCCGTCGGCCAACCCAAGAGCATCCGGACCACCCCCCTCCTCCGTAACCCTCGCCGGCCATCCCTCTACTACGTCAACCTCACTGGCATAAGCGTGGGCAGGGTGTTGGTGCCCGTGGACCCGAAATTCCTCGCCTTCGACCCCAGCACCGGGGCGGGGACTATAATGGACTCGGGCACGGTCATAACCCGGTTTATGGAGCCCCTGTATAACGCGATACGGGACGAGTTCCGCAAGCAAGTGCCGGGCCCGTTCTCGAGCCTAGGAGCTTTCGACACGTGCTTCACAGCCTCCAGAGAGGCGGTGGCGCCGCTGGTCACGTTCCACTTCCCGGGTTTGGACTTGAAGCTGCCGTTGGAGAACAGCTTGATACACAGCAGCTCAGGCTCGCTGGCGTGCTTGGCGATGGCCGCAGCGCCAAGCAACGTGAACTCGGTGCTGAATGTCATAGCCAATCTGCAGCAGCAGAACCTGAGGATCATGTACGACGTGACGAATTCTCGGATAGGGATTGCCCGTGAGCTCTGCAACTAATTTGCTCGTGATGAGCTGAATGTGTCATGTACTGTCTTTCCCTACTTCTCTGCGTGCTCTTCTCTCTCTCTCTCTCTCTCTCTCTCCCCCTCCCTCCCTCTTTATGCTCAAATGTGAGATACGATGTTGCGCCCATCGAAAAGAAAGGTGCTGCAATCAATAAGACGTAGATGAATTTTGGTGTTGTTGGATACGATGTTGTCTAGTGCACTGAACTAGCGATTCCTGTCTGAGTTTTTTGGCCGTTCAACCGAAACTGTCCATAAATTTGACTACACCTCAACAAGCGTGTCCTTTAGACATCTTGCTGAACGAGAGTAGGACGCCGTTCTATGGCCTTCGCCACTCTTTCACTGATGAGTGATTACCGTGTTGTTATTGGCGTGCGACGCACTGTGACCTGGTCGGTCCATCAAGCTATAGTTCCATTCTGTTCTCGAGATCGGCGTGCTCTTCGGTCCCATGATTTTTGAAAACGTTTAGAACCGCGAATAGTATTAGTAAAAAATTGAAACGACAAACGAACAATGCCACTGGCATTAGTAAGCCAAACAATGGATTAAACAATCAGAACAGAAACAAGAAAAGTTAGGGATCAGATCCGGACGAGTATCCCAAATGATACCAAAACATGTCTGTCAGGCCCAAGTTCGCCCCCAAGCATTATGTTTAGATTTTGAAAGAATGCAAGTTGATGAGTAGAAAGCTATTTTCAATATAATTATTTCTTATACGTTCGTGTTTAGGCCTTGACGCGCCCGGAAAGAAGTGGTTCATTTGATTCGCCAGGCCTAGATTTCGGGCATGGAAAAGTCTAGCCCGAAAAGTTCAGATTGCGCTGCCTGGCCAGCCACCTGTGAGAAGCCCCTACTTATGATAGGGAAAATACCACAAAAAACCTTTTACTATGTCCGCTATGTTACCAATACCTCAAACTTGTTCTTGTATCATCAGAACTGCCAAATTTGAACTAGCATGACAAAAATACATTCTGTTTGCCACAAAAAATTCTAGACTTTGTCTATTACAAAACCAACTCCCCAAACTAATTTTTTTCGTTTCACAAATAACCTCAAACTTGTATCAGTGATCCAAAAATACCTTTTGTTACAGTATCATCTAAGAGGGCCATTGAAAAATCCAACATGGCGGCTTGCATTGACAATAGTAGGCAAATGGAGCTGATGTTTATTTAGCTTAAGACAGAGAAATCATTTCTTTATTTGCAGGTTCGACACATATATAGTTTATATGTGTCGGAATTCACCACGAACTCATATTTCTAGGTACTGACTTGTCAATGTTTAATTATCTCAAAGAATTGGACCTCCATGATAACAAATTGTCTCTTTGGCAATTTTCTGGAGTCCTCACAGTGACATAATTCAAGAAACAACGTTGTTATGGACTAGACTAAAGTCACGCGAGATCCACGTCAACTTCATTTGTTTGCCATTGTGCATGCGAGCTACAATGTTGGATTTTTAATCACCATCTTGGACGAAATTGTTATAGACGATATTTCTGTCACTATAGTACAAGCTTAAGAGTTTTAGTACCATTAAAAAAAATTAAGGTATTAGTGTCACTATGAACATAATTTAGGGATTTTAGTGACACTAAGAAAAATTAGGATATTGGTGTCACAATCAATATAATTTAGGGTTTTTAATCTAGAATTTTTTATGATGTTAACTTTTTATAATATTTGAAAGCCTTGTAGGCTAGTCTTCTTGTTCTTCTTCTTCTTTTTTGGGGTCTTGGACTTGTAGGTTCGCGTCTAATTGTTAACGAATCTGAGTGCCTAATTTCATGTTTGCCTACAATTTGCCATTCATGCGTTTGCCTACTTGTATAATGGGATCGTAGTGTGCGCTAATTGTCTCTCGTTGTATCTCTTTCACTACAAACACACACACAGAGACTCCCTCTCTCTCTCTCTCTCCCTCTCTCCTCCTTGCAACGATTGAATGTCGACAGCGACGAGGCTCAAATCTCTTTGCGACTTGATGTGAGGCACGGTTGAAACTCGGACCTCTCTCAATCGATGTTCCTTGAGGTTAGCCAGAGCTCGACGTAGAGAAGCACGGTGGGTGGGATGAAAAGGCCATGCGTGGGCGGTGGAGGAGAGCAGAGGTACGATGATTGTGTCGAAGAACCAGCTAAGGAGAGGGCACGGCAATCATCGGTTGAAGACGGGGAGGAGACGGCGTCGGTGTTGTTTGTCAAAAATGGCGCTTCATGGTGATTTCACTCGAGGTGGTGATAGCAACAAACCTGGTAGTGATTAGCTGTGGCAGATATATAGAGAGTATGAGGAAACAGAGATGCTTAGGTTATTTTCGGTTGAGTAATTTGTTGAGATGTAATGCGCACTTGATTATTGAAACATATATATGGCAAAGGGATATGTTGAATGAATGTCACGAATAAGCCTACCTTGGCCAACCCCTCATATTATTTTATTAGATTATACCCTAATGTACTTTTTGTAATATACATATAGATTATTGGGTGATTTTAGTTTGGTGAAGGTGCTACCAACGACAAGTTTACGCAGCCATTTTTATCTTAGGATTCGTTTGTTTCACGGAAAACATGGCGTTTCTAGAAAATATTTTCCAGAAAAATGTAATTATTTTTAGTGTTCGGATAAAAATTGAAAATGAAGTGGAAAATCTTTTTTGGCTGTTTAGTAAGGAAATTCTTTTCCTCCATATACTCTTCATCATTTATTTTTTTTTTAAAAATTTATTTTTCATTTTTTAAATCAATTTTTAATTATTTTCAATTTTTAAAAAATATATTATTAAATTATTTTTTTTTCATTTTTCATTTTCTTTCTTAGTAAACATCTTATTCTTTCTTGGCTGGTCGTTGGCCATGATGATGGCCGACGACCGCCACAAAGAGCCTCAAGCTAGTTAGCAAGTACAAGCGTCACGCGAGCGGCAAGCTCAAGGCTCATCGATCAATGAGCGTGAGCTTGTGGCCAACGAGCTTAGAGCTTGCCAATCTAGTGAGGCCCTAGCTCGGTGAGCTTGAGGCCCGCCAAATTGGCGAGCACGAGCCTCACTTGCCAGTCGATAATGTGAGCTTCACCACAAGCTCGCAACTCGCCAACCTCAAGCCTCGAACTTAACACTTGCGCTGGCCAATCTAGCTAGTGGCGAGCCTAAGCTCGCTAGAGGTGGACAAGCTCAAGGCTTGCTCACCAACCAGGAAAGAGCTCGATGCTAGAAAAGAAAAAGAAAATTTAAGAATAATTCAAATTAAAAAAAGAAAATTAAAAAATTTCGAATAAAAATACAAAAGAAGAAGAAGAAGAAGGGGGAGGAGGAAGTGAAGATTTGTAGAGGTGTGAGATAAGAGAGATCAAATGAGAGGAAAGTGTTTTTCACTTTCCAAAAATGGAAAACATTTTCTCTTAATTTAGAAAACTTTTTCCTTTCATGAAAAATATTTTCCCCAATGAATTCATTTTCCGTGAAACGAACATTAGAAAATTCGAAAAACGTTTTCCGGAAATTATTTTCCTTAAAACGGACAAAGCCTTATTTTTTTCGATTTTTCAAAGCAACAAACGAAGAAAGAGAACTCTCGTCCGTAAATTCTCATCAAAGTATGTATGTTGAAGGCATGTATAAACGCACGAACATGGTGATGCATGCAAAGCTATACATGTTCACGCCCTGCTAAACAGGATAATCCCTAAACGATAGTTATCTTAACGAAAAAAAAATCAAATTTCTTTTCATGGAAAATGTTTTCATGATAATTACTGTAATGTGCTATCCTTTTCCATGCACGAGAACAGCTGAAAGAACAGTGATTAACACGCAGAACACACGCATCGAATAGGGAGCACCAGGCAGCGATTTTGTAGGGCATTCCAGCTGATGATTCAGGCGAACATGCGAAGAGATAAAATCCCCCCTTACAGCAACAATGGCTTAACTGGTTTCTCGTTGCGATCAACCCTAAATTAAGCTCAATACAACTTCGCTTCTTATTTTAACCTACCAACGCAAACCCTCTCTCTCCTCACCTCTCCTCTCTCCTTATATCACCCCCCTTTCCACTTCCTAGTTCCTCCAACCCCACCATTTCTATCTCTCTCGTGTATCTTGTCTTCCCGATTATAGTAAAACCAATAAAAAAAAAAAAAAAAAAAAAAAAAAAAAAAAAGAAAGAAGAAAGAAGAAGAGACGTCTTCCATGTCCTTTCCATAGGCTCCTTGTATCCCTAATATCCTCCGATGGGTCGCTAAAACCATTGGAATCTTGGTGATAGCGGGCCGTCCGTTGGAACGGGTTATGCGCGAGGTCGAGGAAATGGAGGTGGAACGTCTGAGGCAGTTGATGTTGTTGTCATCGAAGCAAAGCAACCGTGTCGCTCTTGTGGGTGGGAATCACACCGCGGCCAGATTTTGCACCCGCTAAGTGTTTTTGCTGATCAAGCCTCCTCTCCTCCCTCTTTCTCTTTGCCTTTCTTACTAGCTTTCAGACCTCTAATTTTTCTTTAGGATCATTTCGCTTTCCTTTATGTCCTTTTCTGTTCACAAGTTCCTGCTCCTTTGCTCATCTTCTCACAAGATACCGCCTGATCTCGTTCACCTTTGATAGTTCAGCAAATTTAATCCGTCCTCACGTCCGTGTTTTTCCTCTGGCTAAATTTTGGAATTCGAAGAGAATGGCCTTGGAATTGGCTAAGGGTTCCCAGCCGAAGCGCCCGAAAAGGCACAAACGTTTCGATCTCGGTGGCATTGGCTTCGATGCTTATGGATCTAAGTACTTGATCATCAAGATCCCTAGCTCGAGGGTCTTGATGGTTCTGGCCCGTGCATTGGTTCTAGCATTCGTCATCGCAGCTTTCTCTTGGTTGAGATCGGGCTTGAAGAGATCCGTTGATCCTTACCGAGCCATTTCCGAGGTCTATCAGCACGTATCAGATCCTGTCAACTTGGAAATGTTGCCATTGCTTTTCCAAGATTTAGCAAACGAAGGCATGTTGAAAAGCGGAAATAGCGTTGCCCTCTTGGGCAATGGGTATGAGGAGTCCGTTGACACCTCTATTATTCCGGGAAGCAATGAGATGGATCGTATTTCCATCACCGATTTAGAGCGGCAAAGTTCGATCCCGAGTGACACATTCAACTTCGCCTTCACAACCGATTTCACTTCTTCTGCAGAATTCATTGATCGAACCCTAAAGGTTGGTGGAGTGGCGGCGATTCTGCTAAGTAAAGACCCTAATGTGCAATTCGATGTGCCCCCGAACTACAAGATCGCCTACATTAGGAAATTCGAATCGACCGTCCTCGCTATCAGGAAAACCGACGAAAGGAAAACGGCCAACTGGGCCACGCAAAGGCGGCTATGCGGATACGCCCCGGAGCAAAAGAAGGCGGCGCTACAGAACCTCGAAGACGTGCTCCTCGAGCCCCCACGAGCGGCCTCGAGGAGGTCCCGGGCATACTTCAAGAGGACGAGGTACCTCCCCGACTTGATGGGGGACTCCCTGGAGAGCTACCCGCGCCGCGTGTTCATCGACGTGGGGCTGCCGGAGAAGGACGGGGGCACCAGCAGCACCGCGTGGTTCGCGAGGAACTACCCGACGAGGAACCTGCACTTCGAGATGTACAAGATCGAGACCGTGGCGGCCGAGGACCCCACGGCCACGTCGAGCAAGGAGGCCACTGCGGCCGCCGCCGCCGCAGCCGTGGCGGCGCACGTGGGGATGTCGGACTGGCTGAAGAAGAACGTGAAGGAGGAGGAGTACGTGGTGATGAAGGCGGAGGCGGAGGTGGTGGAGGAGATGGTGAAGAGCAAGGCGATAGGGTTGGTGGACGAGCTGTTCTTGGAGTGCAAGCCGAAGGGCGGGTTGACGAGGATGAGCGACAGGAGCAGGAGGGCATACTGGGAGTGTCTGGCTCTGTACGGAAGGCTCAGGGATGAGGGTGTTGCTGTGCACCAGTGGTGGGGCTAACAAGCTTAAACACTTCCGTTCGTTCGTTCGTTCGTTCATTCATGTTCGTTCATATTTTTTTTTCTTGTTTGGTCGTTTGGTGTGCTTTGTGTGTACGTGTGCATGGTGTGCGTCTTGCGTCTTTTTGTATTTGAATTCGAGAGGGGGAGAGAGATAGACAAAAAGAAAAGAGTTACCCAGCAATTGTATTATGCTTTTGTCATCGTCTCATGTATTGAACCTTTTTGCGTCTTTCTTGACATTTCCTTTGGCATGTATTGTTCGCGAGCTTCATGTAATAAATGGAGGGGTTGTTTCTATCTATCAAGTTGAGTACCCTTGAAGAATATTACATTTGTATAAATTAAATTTAGCAGAGACAATGGTCAAGTAAGCGTCGCTTTGGCCGAGTGGTTAAGGCGTGTGCCTGCTAAGTACATGGGGTTTCCCCGCGAGAGTTCGAATCTCTCAGGCGACGTTCTTCTCACCTTTTTTCTCTTTTCGAACCTCTCGATTTTCCTTCCTATTTTGTCCCCGCACGGTAAGGAGTAAGGACATTTCCAGCCCGAAACGAGCTGGATTGCAAATCGCAACGGCCAAGTTGGCTGTCCAATTTATGGCCCGTCGTTTTCACGGCAATCAAAGCGGGACGGACGCCTGGCAGGGACCTTCATTGATTTCCGAAAACGGACTAAATGAGAGCCGCGGAAGTGACTTTTCCGCGGTGCATGAACCGCGGTGCCCGAAGTGTAATTGCCTACCTGACCGATGTGATGCGATGGTCGGGCCAATCGAAATGGACGTCTCAGTCGGATCTAATTGGGCATCGGGCATCAAAAAATGGTATCTCCAGATTCTCCACTTCGCTGGCGGTCTAGAGCGTTGCTCCTTTTTACTAGTATTAATCGGACCGGAAGGATTTTAGTTCACACGAGTAAGGATATATTTAGTAAATAATTCTATTTTTCTATTATATTGTTCTTCGGAATAAATAATGAACGTTATTTTGTTTGATGATGTCAGCTAATTTTTCTATTCCTCAAAATTTGATCAAGGAATAAATTTAGAATAGAAATAAAAGATAAAAAATATCTACTTCTTTTTTTTTTTTTTGGTAAAGAGAAATATCTACTTCTTTGTTCTTGAATATAAAAATGAAAAAAAAATTATTTTTGAACATAAATGATTTCTGAGAATAAGAAGATTTCCAAATGTGTTCCAAGACTCCAAACACAATACGATTTTGTGTGTTTATCGATGTAGGATTGAACAATGATCGGTAACTGTGTGGACCTTTATTAGGTGCACAACAAAATCAGCAAAAGAGGAAGGGGGGGAGACGAATATTCATGTACCGATTCCAAAATATTGTTATTTGTCTACTTTTATTAGTCTTTCTCAAAATGCATTTTCTTTTAGGACGATAACTCTTGGAAGGATTCAAATTTTGGGAGCGCACGTCTCTTAGTGCATCAAAAAACCGTGTCCCAACTTTGCTCGCAATCCAAGAATTCTTACAAATACTAGTTGAACTGGAACAAGTTTGGTTACAAAAATTAGGGCATGTTTAGCAAACATCTTATTTTTCTACTTTTTTTGTTCTTTTGTTCCCACAATTAGAAAAAGAAGATAAATCCGTTTAGTAACCTCACTAAATTTTTCTATTCCACATAATGAAAATAGGCCAAGGAATAAACTCGGAACATAAATGAAAAGTAAAAAAAAAAACCACTTCTTTATTTCTGAAAATGGAAATGGAAAAAAATATATATATTTCTCAATAGAAATTCTTCTTGATAATAGAAAAGTCATCAAACGGATCCTAAAACTCCAAACACAAGATGATTTTGTGTGCTTATCGATGTAGGATTGAACAATGACTAGTGACTTTGTGGGCCCTTCATTTGGCAGGAAGGGGGAAGACGAATATCCGCGTACTGATTGATTAATATTCATCTACTATTATTATTAGTCTTTTTTGGAATGCAAATTCCCTTGGGATGTGAACGTTTGGAAGGATTCAAGTTTTGGGACTGCACGTCTTAGTGCACGTTCAAACCCATGTGATCTTGAGCATCGGTGGGCTTGCCAAGTCAATGGAAACACGCTCCTTGCGAAGTCCAACTGTTCGAGCGCCGGGCTCCTCTCGATGGTCGTTGAAACTTCGAGTGGTTGACCCGCTCCGAGCTAAAAAGCCTAATTTCCATCTTGAAATCGTGCCATTCGTCGTCGTCAGCAAGAAGGCTAAAGAGGCCCTTTCTTGGATAAACAAAATTCATTGACCTCCGTTCCCACTAAACCGCGAAAGACAGCTGAACCGAGCTAGGACGAGCCCGAACGACACTTTTGGGCGTGCTTGGACAAGGTTTTTTGGTCATAAGTTTAGGATCGGCCAAATTGAACCCAACATAAAGTTTTGATGAAAAAATTATTCAAGAAGTTCTAAGCTTATTGTTTAGTCCTAAACATTTTAACTTTATTTATTTAATCCTAAACATTTTTACTTCTTATTAATTGAGTCAATTCAACTAAAATTTAACTGGAATATACTAACGTGGGCAAGATCGCAATGCCATGTGGCACAATAGGCAATGATTTTGATCATTTTTAATAATCTTTCAATATTTTTTAACCTGATTTTTTATTTTCATTTTCTTTTTTCTCCTTCTTTCTTTTCCACTTTCATTTTAACTTCCATTAGTTTTCATCCATTTGAGATTTTTTATGATAAACAAGTTAATTTATGATAAATTTATCAAATGTGCATATTAATTTGAAATTTTTGATGATCAAAAAAGTAATTTAAGATAAATTTCTTATAAATATACTAATTTGGAGTTCATTGGAGTTTTTCTTAGTACTACTTGGCCCTAAATTTTTTGTGCGTGGGCAGATCATGCCTTGACCCTCCCGGCCAAGCCGGTCCACTGATCGCGTATATACGGTCCAACCATGAAAAGCATTTTTATAAAGCAACACTCCAGTGGGGCCAACTCAAACGAAAACCCCAAAATTCGATTATTATCAATAAAAAGCGATTTGAATTCGAGTATTTTGACGGACGGGAATCGAAGTTGGCAGAGGGAGGGAGACGGCCGCAACCCTAGAGAGAGAGAGAGAGAGAGAGAACCGAACCAGCTGCGAGTTGGCGTCAAAGTCAAGTGAAGGAACAAAACAGGGAACCTTCTCAATATCACCCAAAAATCAGAAACCACCCGTCCCAGTTGCGGCCGTCCCTCGTCACGCGTATTCCTCAAGTCCACTGCCTCCCAATTTGTAGGGCAACTCGTTCCTCCCACTTTCCCGTCTTTCCTCTCCCTCTTTCCAAACCCCGCTATATAAATTCTCTCTTCCCCCTCCTTCCTCTCCATCCCTCAAGAACCTCACCCGGCAATAACGCCAAATTCCAGCACAAATCTTGCCCGGTTCTTATATGTCTCAGAGACCCTCCGTCCCTCACTCCTCCTCCATCGCCTGCGGCGTCCATTCCCACCTCCTCGTCTCCAGTGAGATGAACCCTAATTCCAACTGGTCCTAGCACTTCATTCCGTCCCGAGAATCCACCCTTGAGAAACCCTCTTCCCTTCGAAAAACCCATTCTTTGATTTCTTTTAGCTCTCAAAGGTAGAGACTTTTCTTGGTAGTTTTTGTCTCGTGGCATTATGGGTGTCAAGGGATTCGTTGAAGGTGGTATTGCCTCCATCGTGGCTGGTTGCTCGACCCACCCGCTCGACCTCCTCAAGGTCCGGATGCAGCTCCAGGGCGAGTCCCTCCCCGCGCCGGCCCCGGCCGCCGCCGCCCACGGCCTCCGCCCCGCCCTCGCCTTCCACTCCCCGGCCATCTCCGCCGCCCACATCCACGTCCCCCACGCGGCGGCGCCTCCTCTTCCCCCGCCGCCGCCGGCGGCTCCCGGGTGGGCCTCGTCTCCGTCGGGGCCCGCATCGTCCGGGCCGAGGGCGTGACCGCGCTCTTCTCCGGCGTCTCGGCGACCGTGCTGCGCCAGACCCTCTACTCCACCACCCGCATGGGGCTGTACGAGATCCTCAAGAAGAAGTGGTCGGACCCCCGGAGCAACACCCTGCCCCTGTCCCGCAAGATCACCGCCGGGCTCGTGGCCGGGGCCATCGGCGCCATGGTCGGGAACCCGGCCGACGTGGCCATGGTCCGGATGCAGGCGGACGGGAGGCTCCCGGCGCACCAGCGCCGGAACTACCGGAGCGTGGTGGACGCCATCGCGAGCATGTCGAAGCAGGAGGGGGTGGCGAGCCTGTGGCGCGGGTCCAGCCTCACGGTGAACCGCGCCATGGTGGTGACCGCGTCCCAGCTGGCGACCTACGACCAGGTCAAGGAGGCGATCCTGGAGAGCGGCGCGATGCGGGACGGGCTCGGGACCCACGTGGCGGCCAGCTTCGCGGCCGGGTTCGTGGCCGCGGTGGCGTCGAACCCGATCGACGTGATCAAGACCCGGGTGATGAACATGAAGATGGAGCCGGGGCAGGCGCCGCCGTACGCCGGGGCGCTGGACTGCGCCGTGAAGACGATCCGGGCGGAGGGGCCGATGGCCCTGTACAAGGGCTTCATCCCCACCATCTCCAGGCAGGGCCCCTTCACCGTGGTGCTGTTCGTGACCCTCGAGCAAGTTCGGAAGATCCTCAAGGACTTTTGATTCGCCACCGTGACAGATGATGACGATGACGACGACAAACATTTTATATGACTAGTAGAGAGATTTATCGTGATTTTAGTACGCTGTTCTTTTTCTTGTTCTCGCCGTTCGGCCGATTGATCTCCAGATGAAATCAAATTGCTGTTTGCTTTATGAGCTGATTCTTTGCGTTCTTCTTGTGGTTTGTGAAAGCGAAGAAAAAGAGAAGGGGCGCCTCATGGAAACTGCAAATTCCAGCCCCCGAAAACACGTGGTCGAAGTCAGTGAGAGCGACCCTTTTTTTGGGCGATTGTTTATTCGGCGAAACTGCGATCCTGTCGTTTTTTCTAGGATTCGATCTCGGGGAAAAGCCGAGCCCCTCACGGCAGGAAAACGCGAAATTCCTTCGTGTCGCTTTTGGGTTGGAGTTCATACGGCTTCGCTCCATTGACGCTGATTCGAGGTTTCTGCGGAAGGTCGGCCGTCTGGAATTCTAGGTGAGTTTGACTTGACTCGTTAGGCACGACTCGGTAAAAAGCCAGATGAGCGGTTTCAAATGGGTTCGTCACCTTTTCTTGGAGCTCTTTCTTTCTTAATTTCAGACCTATTCTTAATTCTACCCCGGCTTTTCCTTTCGTCTGAAAAATATATATATCAACTTTCATTCTAATCATAAACGTGATAAACCTCTGATTATCTTTGATGTTATTTTGAAGGAATTAGTGGCAATTTTTTAGGCACGGATAGATTTGAGATTGCAGTGAAAATTTATTTTTATTTTTAAGAAAAAAATTGAGATGGGATTGGAATTGGACCTAAGATCGAAGGTGGTCTTTGGGAATTAAGTCATTGAGTTTTAGTGCTTATGACTGTATAGACTAGTGGGCACAAGGGGTTGGGACACTTGGAGCCCGTATTATTGGTAGGGAGGAGGTGGATGCACAATCCTTTCCACTCAGACGTTTGGTGGAAGGCAAAGGCGTCGGCAATGATGCCCGAAACTCGTGGCCCGCCGAAACGGGGCAACGTCTTACGTGAGACTTTAAATTTCACATGACACGTTGATTGGCGATCGATTCTTAAGTTCCGTCGACGCACAAGATACCACAGCATATTATATATGCGCGCAAGCATTATCCTATGTTATATGCATTAGTACATCATACAATAGAAGATTCATGCAATCCCGACCTTCTTATCTTTTCTCGCATCCCACCTAACCGACGGTTCACAAAAGTTCATTGACAATCATGGCCCAATAGTCTGAGAAGTGCAAATTTGATAGGACTGATTAAAGGTGCGTTTGATTCAACATTTTGAAAATCCATTTGAAAATTACAAAGCAGTTTAGTTTAAAGGGTTTTTGATAAATGTAAAATTTGTTTGATAAACTATACTTTAAAAATCAACTTTAAGAGAAATATTATTTGGTAAAAAACACATTTGAAAAGTTATTTAGGTAATTAATATAAGTTTTATAATTTTTTTGTTTAAACTTGAAAAAATAATGTATGCAACTTTTTAAATTAAAAAAAAAATAGCAAGGGACAAAAACAAAATTTGAAAAATTGGTGAGAGTAGTTTTGAACAAAAAATAAGTTTTAAAAAAAAGCCAATTTGGCTTTTTGAAAATTTCTTCAAAATAGTTATCAAATGATCTAGATTTTCACTTTGAAAGCTCATACAAAATGGTTGTCGAAAGGTCCAGATTTCTTTAAGAAACTTTGAAAGCCCCTAAATAAAATGTAAAAAGTGAAAAATTTATTACCGAATTACACCCTAAAATATTTTTTTGATATTAAATGTAATGCTAAGCATATTGAGATCATTTTACCAAACCCGTCTTATTCAATGATGTTGCGTACTCTTATTGAGCCCTTAATAAACTATTCTAGCGACAGGAGACTTGGTATCGGATTTAATGCCCACACTCCATTTAGCAAGCTCGTCGGTAGGCTTAATCAAATGGGGTGCGACGGCCTAATTGACTGCGGAGGGGAGAGTTTCCATCCAATTGGCACCGAATCGTTTCCGATCCAACGACGTCCCTTCCAGTCCACCAACTTGAAGCACTCGATGCGCGTTGACCGACCGTTCTGCAATTAATTATGTAAAAGGCTCCTTTATACGCGGAGGGGTGGATGATCTGCTGCTGCTCTCTGTCTTCTCTTCAATCATCGCGGGGACAACAAGCTTCAACAACCGGCACCGTCGTGAGGAGGTGATTAATCATGGTACCTATTACAAATCAAATAATCATTTTCATCCGATTATTTCGATCTCCATCTGTCCTTCCTTTTTTTTTTTTTTTTTTGATATATTTTGATTATGTTCTTGAGTAGGATTAGGACAGGATTTTTTGCCCGAACAGATAACTTCCGGCACACGGCATTTCAGTTGATGATGGATCATCTCGAGGAAAGCCCTCGTAATGAAATCGAGGGAGGTAGGAAAACGTGGTCTTTCGTCGCTTGCTAATGAAACTGATTGGAAAAAGGCGAGTCATCCTGAATCCGAGACAACTTTGAGCTGGGTTGTCCAAGACTTCTCAGTGTCAACCCGTAAATGTCGGATTAACATCCTCGGTATTTGGTCGGAATTTGTCAAGTAAGGAAATATCTTTCATCGAAATTAATTCTTTAATTTTTATTTAAGGAGGCCAAAATTTAATCAACAACAAGATTCGAAAGGTACAAACTCGAATGGATAACTAAACGTAATTAAACTTAACTGGAATTTAATCAACAATATAATCCGAAAACAAAAAGGCAAAGATACTACACTAGAATTTAATCGATAACACAGCACCCATGATAAAGATATATGTTGAAATTTGATCGATGACACGGCACCCATGATGAAGATATACGTTGAAATTTAGTCGATGACATGAATTGGAGAACTATAGCTAAGGAAATTAAAAGTACAGCCCACAAAAGCTAAAGATAATTGAAAATAATATTTGATTTGATTTTGTGAGGCTTATATGATAGACGACTGGCGATATTCATAATGGTTTTGAAGTAACTACCTTCTAACAGTTTCCAGCAATTGCACTTCCTCAAGTAACTTCCGTTGATCACCTTCATGTTCCTCTATATCCATGAGCTTCACACCCATGTTCTCAAACCGTCCCGTGATCTTCTTTCTTGTATCTATGGTTGTCTCACAATCTTGCTTTAAGCAATAATTGTTCCTCAAAAAATGTGTCTTTAACCTTAACTGTCTTGTCGATTATAAGATTCAGGAAAATTTCCAAATAAAGACCTAAGGTGCTTTTATTTTCTTAAATAAAGATTTGAAATAGATTTTATTTCAAAAATGGGCCTAAAATACTCAAATTATCTCAAATAAAGACCTAGAGTAATTAAATCATTTTAAATAAGGGCCATTTGGCTAGCCAATGACTCTTCTAACCATTGGAAAAAGGGTATTTTGATAAAAAAAAATGTAATTATTTTTTTTGTTTTTTTCCTTTTTTTCCTCTTTCCTCCTCGGCCATCGACAATGATGGTCGATGGAGGTTGCTCACTTGCTTGGGTGAGGGCAACCCTCCAAACGATCTCACCTGACACCAACGGAGGCTGCCTAACACAAGCGAGGTTGCCCTCACTTGAGTTTGGCGACCTCCACCATGGTCAACGAAGGGAGGGGGAGAAAAGGAAAAAATTAAAGTAAAAGGAGAAAATTCCCTTCAGTCAAGATAGATCATTTTTTGAAATTGATATGACTACTTCATATTCTTATTTGAGGATTTTGCCACTTCAAACCCTTATTTGAGAAAATGGGGGCATTTTGGATTTTTATTTGGAATTTTTCCTAAAATCAAAACTGCATTTTAATTTCCCTTCGATAATTATTCATTGCCGATACTTATCTCGACTGCTACTATCCATCATCATATTTCGATAACAGGGCACACCGCATTGATGACTTACCAATGCCGTTTAACACATGCTAATCTTTATGTTTGCCAATAAACTGGCACATTTGGAATGACAATCAAGTGCCATGCACATGAAGGGGAAAGCGAACGCATTTAATCCGCGTGGAAAAACTCGGGGTGGGGATTTAAGGGCTCGTGCTCGATCGAGCGAATTAATCATCTGGTCTAATCAGCGCGGTCTACGACTTCGGTGGGGGAGAGCTCCGATTTACATCGAATCGTTCCCGATCCAAAGGACGTCTCTCCAATCCATGAACGAACTTGAAAGCGTTTGATGCGTGTGGACCAGGGTGTTCTGCAATCAGTCGTGGGAGGTTCGTTATGTCTGGTGGGGTGGCGATGTCTTGCTAGTGCTTGTCGCCTTCAATCATTGTTCAAGGATGATACATGTTTACAGCACCACCACCACGAGAACGCGAACGTTCATTGTACCTCTTGCAAATCTGATGCTTGTCCCCTTCAATCAATGTTCAAGGACGATAGATGTTGCAGCACCGCCACGACGAGAACGCGGACGTTCATTGTACCTGCTGCAAATCTGATGCTTCGTCCGAGGATTCCGATTCCATCTCTCGTTTTATTTTTATTTTACCTTACTTTTTGAAGATTTGTAATTATGCTGTCCGGTAGGATCATGGCAGAAATTTCGCAGGCGCCGCAGCTTCACCTTTCCTGTTCTCAATATTAGGATTCGTCACGCAAACACAAGAAAATAGCGACTAAAGGCCAGAAATAAATTTCAAGAAACAAAATTTATTCTTGTTCATCTTTAAACTAAGGCTATATTCCACAGAGAATTCTACTATAATTAGCATCGCATCTCTCCATTATAATCCTCAATTACAAGAAAATGAGATTATATATACTCAATAACTATTCATGAGCTTAAGCTTCATAAAATCATGACCGTGTTTTGTTGATGGGGAGTATAAATCACATCCAAACTCTTTTAAGAGAGAAGAGAGGAGGTGTTGGTGGCTGCGGCTATGGCTATCGTAGTCCCGCTGGTGGCTGGGTGGCCTGCCATCCTTGTCATCGTCCCTTCCCCAGGTGCACCTCCCTTTCCCAATTTTTTTTGTTTTCCTGGTGGTGCAACGGTGCCAATGACTTCTTGTTTTGATGGATCTGGTATTTTTTGTATTGCTTTACGTTTACAGTTGGTGCATACAATGCTATGCCAGCATGCAACACTAACTTAAAAGGAACGTCAGATAGACGGATCAGGTCAGGATCAGATTGGGTCGAGAAAAAAAGAAAAGAAAAAAAGAAAACATACATCTGTTTAGCCTACTTGATTTATTATTATTATTAAGGATCAAGTAGTTGAGGTTGGGCAAGCTGAAGCGGGTCCTTCAACGAGTGTCAATTGCTCGAGACTGCCTTAAGATGGGTGGGCCTACAGTTACTGGGCCCATTATGAGCCCAGTAGTCGCCAAACGGGCCTGCCCAGGTGACGTTTCAAGACTAGTCCCATCACTTCATCCTGATTGGTCGTTCCAGGGTACTTTGGGCATTGTAGTTGGGCCGGGGATGGAAATATCTAATTTCGATAGGCAAAGGCGGGTAATCGGAATACGCAAGTCAGATGTTACTATCTACTGATGAAAATCACGACATATTAGAGCAGTTATTCATTGATAATGGCTCTAAGGTTTAAAAATTATGAATGGATGTTACGATCATGAAGATAAGTTATTAAAAGTAGGAAAATAATATTTACAATAAATTCAGATCAATACAATTTTTTAACAAAAATTTCTAACACCTCAATATTTTGCCAAGGGCTATCATGGGCTCAAATAAGTTTAAGCAAAATGTTGATGTGCTTGTCAAATGTCTTTGAGCTCATAAACTTTTCACTCAGCACTACCATTTAATATTTTTGAAATACTGCTTTAAGGTTAATTAATTATTTTTTTGATTTTGTTCTAGCTAATTATTGTGATAATCTTGTTTTGCCCTCAAATCACGGTTTGTCTTCTCCTTTGCCAAACCAAACATTCTAGATCCACATATGGTTGCTAGTCCAATGCCTGCCAACAATTGTTGACGTTCTAGGTTCGCGAGTCTAGGTCGTCAAGGTTGTGTGACCCTCGACATCACCTCACCTAGCCTCTCTGACAATTCCATCCTTGCCAATCAATCGCTCTCAAAACCCCAACTTCAATTGGTCCATGCTATTGCCATCATCAAGATCCCTGGTTCATCGGCTTCTCAGGGATCCTTCTTTGGTTCTTAGTCTGTGGGGGCTGGTTTTATTGATTCGAGCTCAGATGAAGCTAGGCTGCTTCTTAAATTCTTGGGTGATTGTTGGTTTGCATGTCGTTCAGGTTTATTTGGAATTGGGTTGGTTTGACGATGAACTCTAATTCAAATTACACTAATTTCCTTAATCGCTAAGTGAGCGGGTGGGTAAATATTCATATGCCGAAATTTGATCTTCAATGGCCAACCATAATTTGATATTCACATAAAACAATACATTTACTTTTAGCGAATGCACATCAAGTCAAAAAAATAAAATAAAATAAAAAATTAAGAAAATAACTCTGGATTTCGTTAGAACTCCCTACATTACGAATTCCGTAGACAAATCATTGCTCATGGAGGCGAATTACTAATTATAATTGCAAATAAATTATGAGAACGGCAAGTAAGTCACGAGTCATAAACTACACCGAGGTAAACGTATGGGTTAGGTTACGACAAATATTATGATATTCAAAACCGAAAGAGAATGATGATGGGGCGGCCACTAGGCGTGGGACAACATAGGCACCGGGCGTCGGGAAGAATACCATCCCCGCGCCCGACATCATCAGCAGCCAACCCCGACAACCGAAGTAAATTCCTTCTCCTCGACCTCGGATCTCCTCGAGGAATTTCGAAGACGCGAGTCTCGGATTCTCCGAAAAAGCGAGTTCCTCCGCCTGGGGAAATCAATTTTTTTTTTTTTTTTTTTGGGTCGAATTCTTCATGGAGGAGGTGGGGGTCGACGACAAGGCAGCTTGCGGATCGGTTCGCGTGAAGCGGAAGACTCTGCAGGCCGTGCTGGAGCAGTGCCAGAGAGCCCTCGAGACGCTCGGCAATGGCGAGGGTGGCGCGGATGCTGACGACGACGGCGGCGACGGCGGTGACGGCGACCGCAGCGACGGCGATGGCGCAGAGCCGAGCCGCCGTGACTCGGTGGATCCCTGCCAAGATCGGGAAGCTGATGAGGTACGGTCGTGGTGGTAGGCTTTCGGGTTTTGTCGTTGCGATTTGGAGCTTTTTTCTTGGCGTGCTCAATTGCGTCGTTCGGCTTGGAAATTTGAGCCTAAGAGAAACTTTTGAATTCATGAAATATGCAACTTGATAAATCTGCGGGCTCGGAATCCCCCCCCCCCCCCCCCCTCTTTGCTGGAATTGATTCGTATTGCGGTGGTGTTATGGGGAGAATTAGATTCAGTTAAAGTTTCTATCTTTGTTCGTTACTCAAGAGTATGGGTTGTAAATAGCAGATAGAACTACAATTCTTTCTGCTTACATCAAGTAAACTATCGGCATTTGCTTCTTTTTGAGGGGGTCAGAAAGTGTGTAATGTCAAGAGCTGTCATATGTTAATAACGATTTTGAAATCATTAATGGTTGAGTGCTTTCATTTTGGGTAGCAGATATTAATGCGGCATCTGGATGTCAGTTGTATTTGCTTGCTATGAATCATTCACATGTTGGTGCTTTGTGCGCTTTGCGTATGCAGATTTCAATCATCGTGTTACAAATTCTGAAAGATTCTGACTTTTAGATCTCATAGACAGCTGTTCATTTTCTTGTATTGGTTATTCATGATCGATCCCTGTCCAACAGCCAAATTCAGGAAATTAGTCCTGTTGATGGAGCTGATTGTGTTTGAGGTGCTGCATGCTAGTGTATAGATGATTTTACATTCTTGACCAGTTTAACTGAGAGCTACTGTTATACTGCAAAGGTCGTTGCTTCAAAGTAGCATGGCCTCAAGAAAAACTGCTTCTCTGATCAAAATGAGATTTTTATCAAAATATAAGGATCATGTGACAAGCCATTTACCTCAATGTGCTTTAACGCATTATAATTTTTCATCAATGTTTTTATATTTTGGTCCTTTTCTTGGTCCCTGGTACTTTGACTTATAGTATTAAGTCTAGGGATTTTACGCCTTTCTATTTTCAGGTCAAATATAAGAAGAATGTTTGACTTCTAAAGTAGGCCTGACGTTGGCTGTGGATTGTTTTCCAGCTTCATCAATGTTTCGGGCTTACGTAGGTCAGAATTGTGATATCATTGGCTTTTTTGCTGGTTGATTGGAGAACTTGTTCTTGGAAGTGAAAGATTTTAGTAGTCAGATTTGTGATCATGCATTTCTGGACCTATTTTTCATAGTGGAAAAGAATGAAAAATTGGAGAGCAATATTTCCATGACCACATTAGGGTTGTAGAGGACAACAATTCAACTGGTGATGGGCTTTGCTGTCTTATGAGGGGAGGATTTTTAATTTCTTCCAATTACAAATGACTTTGCATAACTATCCATGGTGGGCTTTCTGTCATCTGTCGCATATGTAATCTTACAAGAGTGACTTGTGCTTCACTCTCTTTATTGGTCAGATCTTGCTTCCGACAATTTTTTGTTGATTCTTCGATGGTTCTTAGTTGACAAAAGGTCCTTCCAGTAGAAAATCCAGAAGCACCCTAAAAAAATGGAAGAAAGTTATGATAACAGTTGACCATACTGTTCATTAAGCCATTAGTAAATTTCTGTGGGGAGCTCACCCAGTCATATGTATGTTGTCAAATGATGCATGCTTTTCTTCCTGTTTTAATACAGTTATGCGAGCTTCTGAAATCTAGAGTTGAACGCCCAGAATTCCTGGAAAAGCTTGAGTGTGCTCAGGTGTCAGTTCCTCAAAATGGTATGCTTCCTGTTTTAGTCGTAGAATGCGATTCAGAGCTGTTGCCCTTTGGACCCTGGGCACTTTTCAATTGTTAGACTGCATAGCTATTCTAATTAATAGTTTGCTTATGATCAATTGATAGTTATTTTTTCATATGCAAGCAGAGGAAGGTAGCTCTTGGGATATGGTCAATAAAAATGACCTTTGGGATATTGAAAATGCCGATTTGGATGAAGATGATTATGTTCTAGTGAGGCAAGAAGATATTGTAGAGGGTATTGCATGCTTCATGGCTGCATATCTGTCATCTCTCAAGCAGACAAAGGTGTGCAAATTCGTTCCCTGAAGTCAGTTATTTCAAATATTTTGCTTATTTATTTGCATATTGCGTAATGAGAACATTCATTAAGAGCTTTGATGTACTGACGTAACCCATATATTCAATGACAGACACTTGTTATAAGACATGAAATGCATCACTTGATTAACCAGGGTCAAACATAGTCACGAATGATGAACACTCAGCCAATATATCATATTTATTACTATGTTGATTGCGCTGGATTTTGCATTAGATATTCTTTTCTTTTGATGCTATTAGAATGATTTATTCAATAAAAACTTGTCTGGTGTGGTTGGACAATCAACTATTGACACTAGTAGAGAAAAGTTACATTGGAGCAGAATAAGTGGTGGTACAATTGGAGGTCACTTTATTCCACTGGATTTACTTTAGGCCACTTTCTCTGGTATATCTGGCACCGGTGTGATCATTAGGTGCACCAGCAGCATATGGCCTAATGTATCTGATCCAGTGGATCATGTGGGTCCCATATGGGATTCACCTTACCCAATAACTTACATAGACTAGCCTATGGCTCCGGATGCAGGCAGTAATGTCTCCTGAAACTGTGATAAATGTTGGTTAATCTGATGTTTTGGTCAACGGAAAATTGATGACTGCACTGTTAAGTTCTTCAGACTCCCAACAGTGTTGTGATTGTAAAGAGCTCATACAACCTGGATCTTCTAAGGTCTACACACCTGGGCTCATACTGCTTTGACATGAGAACAATTCATAATGTATCATTTTACCTATATGTACCAAATTTAAAGGAGTACCGGACTGCCCTATTTCCTGAATGATGCAACTTATGCTGCTTTTAGGTTAGCACAGAATATATTCCACTAGAACTTTGTTCTGCATCAATGTATGATGGATGCTGATTGCAGTGGTGTCTTATAGCATGTATCTTGAATGATAGAGATCAGAGGAACCTGTTCCGTTTTAGATGATTGAAAAATTGTGTCACCTGCTTGAGAAGCATCAACTATTGCCTCTGATCTTCAGCAAGGCATGCTTATTCCTTCCCCATGGCATGATGGACATGCATTTCAGCAACTCACGGTTTTCCAACCTCAGAGCGCTTTGAATCTTAAAGAAGGCAAATATTTCTTTATTTGAAGTTGTTAATAGAGGTTTCTTATATATATCTGTCCTACAGATTGGTTACATAATTTCATAAGCTTCATATATTGTAAAGGCATATTGGAGCTGAGGTTATATTTCAAGTTTGTGCATTTTTCTTGAAAAGTTATGCATTAAAAGGCCTGACATATTTAATAAATGATCAAATCATGTCATAGGCATACTCATTTGATGCTAAGTTTTCAATATAAGCATGATTGGAATATACCTCAGGTGCATATGACTTTGCTAACAGAGCCACTGTGTGATTTCAGGAATTAACTCCTAATCAACTCCAAGCAGGTCAGACATTGGAGCCTCTCAGTCGTTTTACTGTATTTTCCTACTAGTCACAAAAAGTACTTGATAGGCTGTCAGTGCATGGAAAGGGGATAACATTTTATACATCGCTGGTTGATAAGAAGAGTCCTGACATACTTTCACTTTCCTATTAGCTCTTAGCAAGACATTCTCTGTGAAAAAGAAGAAAGGAAAGCTCCGGAAGGCATGGGATGGGAGCAAAGTCATCTATAACGTAGCATCCTGGGGGGCAACAGCCATTGGGTGTGTCTTTTAGTTAACCTCCTTTCAATTATTGGTTTATTATTTTTTCCTATATTTTCTATGCTGGAGCATGTTTGTCCTTTTAGACAATTCTCGACCTCCATACTCCTGCAGATTTAGCTAGCTTTTGACATTTGCAATGAACTCTCTCTCTCTCTCTCTCTCTCTCTCTCTCTCTCTCTCTTCTCTCTCTCTCTCTCTCTCTCTCAACATAATTGTGGTCAATGTCTGTTCTTTTCAGGATCTATCAGAACCCAGTACTTCTCAGGGCTGCCTCAAATGCCTTTTGGACTTCTTGTCATGTTATATCAAAGCTTCTCTGAACTTCACGATCTGCCTGAAGAGGAGCTTAATTAGTTCATTCCATGCCTGTGCTGCCAATGCAGTCTGATGTTGTCCACGTTGTTTGACATTGGTGCATTAATTAGGCTTTCGAGTTTGATTTATTACCCTCTGGTGTCACCAAAATCGTGTAAATGAGTATCTGTTCTATATTTGAGTTTGGATACAAATGCGTAAAAATTATCTGCCATTGAATGCAGAACTGGTCTTACACCTTCTCTCAGTACTTTGCAGTGTTAAGAACACATGCACTCAGCATGTATTAGGACTTTACGACTCATTTCCTATTTGTGTTGCAGAGCCCATCAGAAACATACAACTGCCAAGTCATCCTCCTTGCTTGATTCGGCTTTGTACTCTCGGTCATCATGTGACTCAAGATCTTCCACCTTGAATTCAGACTCTTTTAACTCTTGAAAATCTTGAACACCTCGAGTATTGTCATGTCAAGGGGGACTTGATCGATAATCTTTTTCTTTTTTAACTCTTGAAAATCTTGAACACCTTGAGTATTGTCATGTCAAGGGGGACTTGATCGATAATCTTTTTCATTAATTGCACCCCCACAGCAATAAATAATTTTTTTATTTACTCAGAGAGTCCATCCATCTCACGAAACTCTATTCATTGCATATTTATCTTTACACAAAACGTCTAAATCAGATATCAATTTGCCAACTGTCTAATCCAGCTATGCATCCTTATTTGGGTCAACTGTAACATTGCAGTAACTTGGTAAAGCAATCTTAACCAATTCTTAAGTTCTCTGATCTCTACTCTCGAAATGTTTTATTGTATCAAGGCAACATCTTGCATGTCCAGAAATAACCCTGGTCTGATCTCCCGAGTTAATTGGAGCAGTAGAGGAGTTATCCTAGTCATTAAAATGCCAACAATTCGAGAAAAGTTAGAATAAAACGAGGGAAAAACAAAACTATTGCATTGACATATGCACATGACATAAAAACTATAAATATGAGCATAGCTTTCTGTCACTTTGAAGACCAATATGGTAACAGACCCTAATGGTATTAACTCTACTGACAATACTATGCTTGGAGCAGCAGAGTTGCTTGCTCCCTCTACAAAATTGCCGCGAGTCAACAAAAAAATTGTAATACTATCAATGCCACGTGTATTCCGGCAGACAGAAAGATTGCAGGAGAAGACTTCAGGAAAAGTGTTCTCTGCTCCGGCATCCTGCCCTATCGCTAATCATGCGATGGCTTCATATCTCAGGCTCCTGAAGTCCAGCTTACTTGATCTTCAACTCAGGTCTATATACACAAGCCTAATAGTAAAATGTGCTGTCCTTGTGATTAGGAGCATCCTTGCACAGTATCGACCGCACTTCCATTATCGATCTAGGAGGTTCGACGTCTTTTTCTTGCAGAGTGTTCCCAAGAAGCTGTTGCATTTGTGAGGCAAACGTATCATCCAAGATCTGCACAGTATGCTAAAGTTATCACCATCTGGAAGGAAAAGGAGAAAGTAGAAAAGCAAGCAGATGGAATTTCCTAACTCAATGTCGATACTTTTAAAGTATTCCTTTTCCATGAAATTGGGATTCCTTTCATCCTAAACACATTTATATATACTTCCACTGATTGAAATGTATAGTGAAAAAAAAAAAGGTACCAAGCTGACTCTTGTTAAACAGTGCCTGTGCCCTATCAACAATTAGTGTAGATAAAAGCTGATTTTGTGAACAAGCAGTTAAACTGAGAAAGCTATCCTAAAAATTTGCCAGTGATGCTCTATGCATGCTCCTCTACTCTATTAATCACTGTCAGATAAAAAAGTACCAAGCTGACTCTTTTGAAACGGTGCCTGTGCCCTATTAACAATTAGTGTAGATAAAAGCTGATCTTGTGAACAAGCAGTTAAACTGAGAAAGGTATCCTAAATATTTGCCAGTGATGCTCTATGCATGCTCTTCTACTCTATTAATCACTGTCAGATAAACAAATCTTAAGATTCTTCTACTTACAGATACAGCAATTCGTGAACCTTTATACCACGACCTGTTCTCCTTCCTGTTCTCCAGGAAACTCAGAACATCCTGCATCATCGATGACACAAATCCTATTATTTCAGTAATCAGGAAACTGCAACAATCTGTATCGATTCATTTGAGCATAATCTACCTGTCCCATCCGGTCCCAGTAACCTCGGCAAAGAGCGACAAAGACATGAGTTTCAACGACCATGTGGAGGTGATTCATTGTTTCAGTCAGCTGCTCTCTCAGGGGTTGCATTCTACCCCGCACATCCGATTCCACCAGAGTCCCTTTGGAATCTTGCAGAACCTTTTTCAGTTTTGTAGAGGCCTGTAACTTTGACTAGAAGACAAAAAACAAACTGGAAGTCAGAGACGCGAGGAGATTGAAACAATGAGTGATGCAAGTTTACAGGATAAGCACTACTAATTAAGTTTAAGATAAACGCGCAACTCGCTAAAATTGGCATGATAATCAAATAATCCAACAACGAGGCAATAAGAAAGCAAGAGCCTTTGGAAGGATGACTCCAGTGCGTTTGGGAACTGCTTTGGAAGGGGCTTTGGGGAACTACTTTGCAAGGGGCTTTGGGGGGATGCTAGCATTTGCAAGGCTGAAAGCCCTAGGCTGCCTTGGGCTTTCAGCATTCTTGAAATGCCTCGGCTACTGTTCATCTTCCTTCTCCAGCCATGCCGCCGATCAGAGAGCTCGCCGGCAAGGTCACGGCTGAGGTCGGCAAGGTCGCGGTGACCGTCACCGGCAAGTCGCGCGACCCCGGCGAGTCACTGCGACCGCCTGCGAGTCTCAACGACCGCCCGCGAGAAGCGTCTCCGCGACCCCAGGCGTGACCCAGATCTGGGTCGCCGGAGGTCGCATGACCTCGCGGCGACCGGCGCAACCCAGATCTAGTCGCAGCGAAGGTCCGCCCAAATTTGGGTCGCGCCGGTTGCCGCAAGGTCCGCGTCCGACCCAGATCTATGTCAGCCGACCTCTGTGAAGGGCCGCCGGGGGTCGCCCGACCCCAGGCGACCCTCGCCGGAGGTCGCCCAACCCTAGTCGGCCCTCACCAGTCGTCTCCAAGGGTTGCCTGAGGCTGCCAGCAGCCACCTGCCTCACCGGCGGCCGCTTGCCCTTGCCGGTTAATTTTTTTTATTTTCTTTTAATAATTTTTTTTTTATCACCAAAGCCCTTTGAACCCCAAACACCATTTTGCTCAAAGGTACTTCAAATGAGATTTCAAAGTATAATTTACCAAACATAGTTTGCATTTTGGAAAATACCTTTAACTCAAAGGTCTTTGCATTTTCCTAAAGACTTTCCCCAAAAGTCTTCCCAAACTCACCAAGAAACTCAAGGTTGCAAGTCCTCACAAAAAATAGGTGCCTTCCACCATAGGGAACCATCAGCTATTAGATATGACTTCTAGTGTAACAGGCACCCTTTCTCTGGGACTCTCCATACTACAAGATCCAAGACTACTTTTTTGCCAACTTTTAAAAACACATGCTCATTTCGAAATTGCATGGACACAAGATCAGATTATACTTTAACATCTGACATTTCCATATAAAAATAATAACTTTCACAGAAATTATCAATGATGTGAGTCGATACTAACATTCTCAGCGAGTTTTTCCACAACAGCCTGCAGATAGTTTCTGAATTTGGCTCTCAGCATGACTGTCACTTCACTGAGACGCTCTCCAGGAGCAGTGTTTCCACTGATGGGCATGCAGGAACCCCATGACTTGAACTGGAGTTCTATCTTAGGACGCAAGACATCTAGCATTCTCTTCAGGGAATTTAGAAGTAACCCAAGCTGCACACAAGCATCATTAGGACACCAAAATATATGTCACAAACACCAGAGGAACTTCAAAATATCAATTAATGGACTGGGAGACTTCATAAAATAAAGACTCACCTCATCAGGCACAGTGTAGGAGCATACTGATCGCTTTGCAAGTTTCTGAACATACTTAAGGCCAAATTTCTTAGGTGCTAGATTATCCTTTAAAGGTGAGAGGACATCTGCATACTGTTTGTCCAGAGCTTCCACCACTGCCTTTTCGATATCAGCAATAGCCTATTCAGCAAAAGAATTACAGCTATATTACAAAAGGCTTTCCATCTTTATATCCTCCAAAAGAACAAGCTTACCTCCTTTTTTTTAAATCTTTTCAAGAAGAAAATAAACTCACGCACTGGCACATGCCGAGATAAATTAAAGACAAGAAGAAGAAATATTTGAACAAGTATAATCAATATCAGCAACTTCATTTAAATGGATAAGGAGCAATAGATAATCATGCTGACATACATTTTCGAGCACAAATATGTACTCTGGCCACCTGCAAATAATGATTTCATAATCATTCAGCATCTCTCTCAGCCGATCATACATTTCATCCACAAAGGGAGTCGTAGAATGTTGAGTCCTAACACCTGACCATTTCACCTGCAAAGTGATGAAAGTGTCGACCAGATTAAGATTCTTGAAACAAAAGCAACCAATCCGGTAGGCCTTCTATTCCATTGCGAAAGTGCGAATCAGATAAGGATATGAGATTGAATGCATGATGTCCTTGCAAACTCATACCTTGTCCAATTTACATGACTCGAGTAAGGCCAGGCGCTTATCTTGAATCCATACCAAAATATACAGATGGAACAATTCTTTAGCATCGACACCACCTTTCACAGTACTGAAAATTTTGAGAAGAAAAAAAATGGTGTTAATTTCATCTAAGGCACTGTGTCACATAGAGTAGTAGCGTATTTCATTACAGTTCCCTACCTGATTTTCCAGCTAGCAAGATCCCTCTGAAAATCAGATGTAGCAATGACAAGCTCTGCCACAGGAGGGGACGGACCAGAGGGTGGGCAAGCAGTAAGAAATGCACGCAATCTATTGCATAACTCATTGCTGTATATTGCTGAAGATAAATTTGGCAGGTCAAGGAAACTGCAACAAAAAATTATCATCAGAATAATTGCAGGACTCAGTAACTGTTCTACCAAGTAAGCAACAGAAATGTGCAGACATTCCACACAAGATGCCCCCAAGAAAATAGCATTTTGCAAGATCGCATGCGGATGAGTTGCATGTGCAATCTTGTTCCATGAAGTTGCAACCTTGATGTTCTACTCATGCATGTGCAACTAGCACAAGAAAATACCTAGGGTGGTCAACAAAATGTGGCTAATATTGGCAGCAATCTTGCAAGTGCAAGTAGTGTGAGAGCAATAGAATGCTGTGGCTACTAAAAGAACCCAGCTAGTTTTCATAGCAGATAAGGAGTATTACTGTTGTACTTTCGTGACACCAGTGTTAACAATGAAAAAGCTTGAGAGCAGTCACATAACTATTTTTCGTGCTTAGGCATTCTGAACCAAATTGTAAGAAATTGACATGCATTATCAAGCTCAAATGCAATGCTGAATGCTGATGCTGAATGCAAATGCAACTGATTTTCCAGAACAAGCCTTTTGTGTCTTACAATGAGCATGAGAGCATACCTAGGCAGTATATCCTGATTATGGATCTCAATATCCGTAGAAATTTCATTCTTTATATTCATGCAAAGTGCGGTCATCTTCTGGTAGGCAGTGGACATAGATACAGGATCCATCAGCATAAACTCAGTATTGCTTGTAACATATTCATCAGTCTCAGTCAAGTGTCTTCTTGATCTTTTTCTGGAGGCAGTCTGCAAGCAAAATGCAGGTTAATAAGGTAAAAAGGAATTAAGAGTAAATAAATCGCACAAATAAAGGAAGTTGGCATTTGGGAGTATGCCAGTATCTTGGACCTGGAAATACTGACACAGGCTAGTCTGTGCCTCAGGAGACAGTATATCATGAAGCAGCGTATATAATTTGATAGCAGGTTCCAAGGCAGGTGCAGCAACCCCAGTTGCAGGGCCTGAAAACATCCATAATCCCCGAGAGTGTTGATTCATCCAGTGACTTGTAGTTCTCAAAAACAAGAGCAAGGATCTGTTCAATCTGCTCCTTGGCTTCTCCCAATATGCGGTTCTATTGAAGTGAGTGAAGATAGTACATAAAATTCAGGATGAATGCACTCAAGCATAAAGCCCAGAATTGAAAAGACTGAAGAAGAAAAGAAGCTATCAAAGAAAATAAAAAGTTGTACAAAAGGCAACAGAGGCAGTCCCACCATTTAACACAATCAAATTCTTATGACGGAAAAGAACTCCAAAGCTGAAATTTACCTCCTGATGGCTTAATGTGCCTCTACTTTGGCCCTTCATAAGTACAGGGAATCAATAAGTCATACACCAGTTTAAGGCAGTCAGCAGTAGGAGTGGCCACATCCATTATGTATGAAAGGTATCTGCAGAGAATGTGAAAATCTCAACCACAACAGGAAATTGCCAGAAAAGATAGAATGATGTTTATTGATCGATGACATCATTAACAACTCCAACAGAAAGTGCAGCGAAACCAACCGTCTCCCTACCTCAGCTTGGTGTAGACTTCAGAAACTCCATAATATGAAGCAAACTCTGTCAAAAGCCATTTCCAAGGATCATCCAACAACAGGCTCCTTTGTTGAAACTGCTGCACCTTCATAGCAACTTCTAGGACCAGGTCATATGCAACAGTTTCTGCAACAGTTCCATACTAGAATCCAAAGAAACAGGAAGTCAACAACAGCCAAGAGAAGACATTAAAATTCAAATCATCCACAAGTGTTCAAGAAAGAACTGAGATATTAACAGATCATTAAAGGGATAAGCATGTTCCTCAATCAAACAAAGAATCACTGCATTAAACCATGGTAAGTCTCTGAGCTGCTTAGATTGCAGGAACCATGGTAAATATCTGAGCTGCTCAGCTGGCAGAGTAAACCATGGTAAGTCTTTGAGCTGCTTAATTTGCAGAGTTCCCACCCCACAGTTCAACTGTGACCCAGGACCTTAGCAGGCTCTCAAAGAAGTAAATAGGTGATTGCAATTGACAGTAACCTCTAAACAGTTGTTACTAGCCACACATAGCTCCGCACAATAAGGAAGCAAGAAGGCTGGAAAGCTTAATCTAAAAGCATTTTCGGATTATGCTCCAATGTTCTTCCCTAGTTAATTTAATAATTTTTTAATTCTAAGATACTTCTTACTATAGATATCCATCTTCTATCCCAGTAACTTCCTGTGGGTTAGAAGGAAACCTCATTTAGTCTGGTTGAAATGTTCAAAAGGATGCATGATGACACGTATTTCTGGACAAGAAGGGAAATTTCTGAAAGATCAAATTTACGATTCAAACCAGAAAATTGCAAAACTTTTACTCTCCTCTCTGACATGGCCTTTGTTAGAAAACAGGATTATAAAAACAGCTGCCCTCAGCAGTTTGAAGATACTCTGTTATCAGCTTCTTAATATCACATGCTCTACTTTAATGACCACAGAAGTCAGAGCCAACTTGGACACAAAAAATTCACAATTTGTGTTTGTATAGTCGTAGGCATCTACATGAGATCTCAGATATGTCATGTAGAAAACTAGAAAGTAATGATAATCTAAACTTACTCAACAAAGCACAAGTATCAATCTAATGCTACTAAAGAAACTCACCTTGAGATGACTATTGTCTTCAGAACTAGTTGAGTAATTTATATATAACTGCAGTTTCCCTACAAGCTCATGATCTGGCTCACGATAAATAGACCACCAGCGCAACTTGTCAGCCTGAATCCAATATCAAGACAAGCTTATGTTATCTTCCTCACTGAAAAATCTATCAGGAGCCGAGAGTAACCAGCCCAACAAAGTATTGCCCCAAGTTAAAACTTCTGCAGGAACTAAGAACTTGTATTGAAAAAGACATAACAAGAAGTTACCGGGTCATCGGCAATACTTGCCACCTGTGCCAGGACACGACCATAATGCTTCCCCTTTGAATCCTGAACTTCAACAATTAGATCATCTCCTGCGCCATCTGGAAAGCTGTAGAGTTGTTCAATAAATTTTTTCTTGCATGATAGAATTACAAAGAGTTGAAAATGACACAGATGACTTACAAGACATGAGTTTCACCAGATCCAGGTTGCACGCGTATGGCATCTTCTTCACTTGTACTTTTCAGTCTCAACAGACAAGAGTATGTTTCTGATGATGTTTGATATAAAATGTTTAGTCCATGAGTTAAGTAGCGATAGATTTCTAAAGAAAATGAAACTGAAACATATCATGCTGTTGTGAGGAACAATATACATTCATTGCTCAAACTAAGCCCCTATTTCCGTATTCCATATGGCTAGTTTGCTCACATTTCTAAGAAACTGGCAAAAGAACTTCTTGCCCTATAGATTCTCATGTTCTAAGATGCATAGTAGATGGACTAGTTAATTGTCTGTCATCCCCAGTTTACATCTCAAAGTCCTTATAGGTGCTTGCTAACTAAACATATCGGCAATTGCAGATATATAGTAAAACACAGGGCATTCACTTCCCACCACTCGGAAGGCACCATGAATCTTCATTTACCTTGCACAACCTCATATGATGTTGAGCTGTTACGCAGACTTGTCACCCCAGTTTTCAGAAGTCCAGAAACTTGCTTCAAGTAACGAGAACTGGCATTTACATACGCCAAGCTCTGGCGTGAGAAGGAACCCTTTGCTGGAATTCTGGGCGTTCTGTGGGCATTTCCAAGAGATTGCCATTTAGAGGACAGAGTTGACTGAATGTTGGAGAAGTTATGTCGTAGAACTTCCATTTTTAGCGATGGCATTCTCAATGATGAAGGTGTCCTCAGAGCTAGTATACTGCATCCCGTAGGGGGATCCAGGACTGTTTTAACTTTCCTTACTGCAAAAAGTAAGGACATCTTAGGAGCTTGGAGTCTATACAAACAAAATTATATGCAGCTTAAGAATTGAGACAAATAAGTTATAGTGACAAACAAAGGATGATAGAATACCTTGAACCTTCATCTTGCCAATAATTTTCTTGGGTTTTGGCGCAGCTGCCTCACTGGCAAGCTCAGCCGATCGCTTAGACAGGAGTTCCTCCTCTGACTGCAGGAGAACTTGCTGCAAGCTGTAGAACAATTTCAGGTAGCTGACCATTAACTTGACAAAGCACCAGGGAAAGCAATTCCGAAGCAAAAAGAACTCATGTCAGAAACCATGTTGAAAAAGAAAGGCTTACTCACCCAAATGCATCCCTCAGCAGAAGACACTCATTTTCCAGAAACCTAGGAGCCTCCATGCAGCCCCTAGCCCAAGCATTGAGGCAAAGGCGTACACATGCATCATATGCTATCACACCATGCCAAGGACCCAATGCACTGCATAGTATTTAAAGTAAAGAAAACAGAATAAACAACAGATTACAGGTCAAAAGAACTGTTTATCGTCAACAGAAGCCACAACTACAATCATCAAATGTTACCTTGCATGAAACGCTGGAAGACGAGGAGGGTGTGAACTGGAGGGCAAAACAGTTTCTGCACTAGGAGTAGCCCTGTGGATTGGGAGCAAGCCATAATGTGAGTGTCAATTCCAGAGAAAATCAGTAAGAAGCTTTTTTAGTGCCTTGTGCACAGATATATGGTTTTAATGGAGAGAACAATTACAGAGCTTCAACACACCTGACAAATTGCTCTGCACTCTTACTCGCACTTTCATTCCCATTATTCCCAGATGTCGATTTAACCGTTTCTGGGGCATTGGTAGCTTTGAGACCTGCAGAGTCCTGAATTCCTGCTCTACTTTGAGCTCGAGAGGCTGGTGTTTGTTCAACTGGTTTTCTGATTTCATGGGCAGAACTGCTAAAAGGAGGCGCACTGGGAATATCATCATCTGAGTATTTACCATTCTGCATTTTTCTGGCACTATCCTGCAAAAAAGGCTACTTCAGCAAAATGATCAACTTTACAAGGATTCTGAACTCAAATCTCTAGTTACTACTTCCATCCAACTAAGAAGTTTCTTGAAACAGTAACAATACCAATAATGGGCACCAATTGCCAACAAATTGGAAAACCTGCTTTCAACTCCAAACGCACACGTACATAGTCAAAGTTAAATGCCAATATTAAGAGTAAAAGACTAGTGACCTACAATAGCCCTAATCACAATAAAGCAGAAAACTGCGGATTATGCTATTTTAACCATTTCATAGAGGATCTTCATCACGTTCAATCAGTATAGCATGCCAGCTTGTTTGTATTTATCTACTGCAGATATTACTACGCATCAGCAGAGAGTAATTGCTTATAGATAAACATGCAACTTTTTCGATCAATAATGTACCCCATTGCTGCTTGGGAACAACACTCTTGAATTCATGCATCATTTAGCAATATAGTCTATGATCTATCTTAAACTCTAGGTATTGTTCTGCTGGTCATTGTTCTTATAGACATTTGAACAAATACACCTTGATCACCGCATGCAAAAGGTAGGATTACTCCATCATCAAGCACATATGCAGTGTCATATTGGATATAAAAAATACCAGATATGCTGAATTTCAGATAAGACTAACTCAATTAAAGGCAGATTATTATTTTATTTTTAAAAAGACAAACCTTCACAGCAGTAGATTCTGTATTAACTCGCGAAGGCACGCTCGAGGCATATCCTTCAGAACCATATGCTCTACTCCGTGGAATAGTCCCATTTATGCTACCAACTTGTGTGCTAGAGAATTCTGAGCTAGCAGCTGAATCAGATGACTCATCCTCCTCTGTGTAGCCATTCTGTCTAACTGGGTACCTCCCATTCCCTTTTACTCTAATATTAGCCTGTCGACCCACCATTGTTTCCACCGAAGAACTGACATCTGAGTACATATAATCAGTGGTATATCGTGGCTGGCCTTGCAAAGGGTTCCTCAATCCATGAGCCTTTCTATTGCCAACTCTTTCATCTTGAGGAGACGAATCCAGGGAGTAACGACCACCATAAACTTCTTCTTCTGAATCGGTGATCTCGTCATTCTCTGTCCCCGACCCACTGTCCTCAACATTGCGATGAATAGTACTTGCCACTGGGATTGCACTTGCAGGGAGATGGCCACTACGGAACTTCGACGTCGGAGGCAGTACAAAACCATGGCCACCTTTTCGTGTGCCAATGACAGGATCCATCCTCGTCCTCAGAGTCGAATGTGGGAGCGCACCGTTATTCTGAAAAGGAACAAGAACCACACTCACACATCAAAATCATTGCAAAAAATCGATTCACTGAAAGCTTTGAAAATCACAGCACCCAACTCACGTGGGCAGGAAACGACAGAATCTGAGAAAATTTGCACCAACCGAATGAGAAATTTCACAACTTTAATTGCGTCGAAGTGAATAATAAATCACGACAAACCATATAAAGAATTGCAAATCTCCATCCAATATTTCTTTCGAACAACAAGGTAGCAGCACTCATACAGAGAGAAACATGGAAAAAAAATCCAAAAACAGAGAATGCAGCTTCTCTAGAGGATGTTAAGACACCAAACGGACAGAAATCCGCAATCTCTCCAGTCGCTTCGACAGCATCAAACATCAAAAGAACAAAACATACGAAGTGCCCCGAGATCACCATCAACAACAAAAGAAATAAAACCCACAAACGAAAAACCCAAAATTTAACACCGCAATAGAAAAAGGAGAAACTTTGATCCGGGGACGAGGCCGACCTCTCTTACCCATCTGAGGGCATTGGTGTCCAGGCCGTCGGTGAACATCTTTTTTCCACCCAGCAAGTGAAATTCCTCCTACCCAACAGAAATCCTCAGATCCTCGACTCCAGGTGGGAACGCGAACGCGCAGCCGGGTGCGTCGTCTCGACGCCGCGCACGAGGAGCTTCGGAGACGTAACGCTAACGCGGAAGCGCACTTAAAGCGCCTAAACTACTGAGCAGTGCAGAGCAGAGCACGAGATTAGGGAAGAGAGAGAATGTGCGCTTGCTTGCTTGGCTCTTCTGCTGCGGAAGATTTCCTACTTCAGCTTCTGCGATGCACCACGGCTTCTCTCCAGAAGGAGGCAGCAGATTATGGGACTGTCGCTCTCCCTGAAAATCAAGAAACCATAAAAAAAGAAATTTGTGATTTTTATTTTTCATTGTTAATATCATTATCGTCGTCGTTATGTAAATTTTTTCCCAATACGAAAGATTCCCCTTTTTTTTTTTAAATTTCTCTTCTTTTTTTTTTTTTTCCTTCGCCGAGCGAGACCAATAATTCGAAGACAGTTTGTCAGACGGTGTCGTTTACTGGTTGGTACCGCCCCGTCCCGAGAAAGGGGAACGTCGTCGGATTGGGAACACGATCCATGTGGGCCCCGTCTCGGGTGATTATTTAGGAGGGGAAATTTTAATTAAATAAGCAAAAAATGATATAAATAATCTCAAATTTTGACCAAATATGAAATGTGATCCCTGAATTAACATGAATCATGTTCAACATAATTCCACTAAATAAATTAAAAGTTAGAATTAAGGAATTTATTTGAGTCCAATTTAAAAAAGAATTATAAATTAAAATTTTGAATTAAGGAATTTATTTGAGTCATAATTTATAAAAAGAATTATTTCCTTTAAATTTGCGCCGAAGCAAAAAGGGATGGGCACGTGGTAAAAGGCGACCGGAGTGGGGAGCAACGGGAAGTACGACGTGGCAGAGAGAGAGAGAGAGAGAGGAGCTGGTCTTTTCTTGTTGGCTAAGTTTTAAGGTTTTTTTTTTTCCTTTCAAAAAAAAAGTTTTAAGGTTTTTTAAACAATAAAAATAGACAAAAATCCTTAAACAGTCGAACGTTGGGAAAGTGGGGGCCACGGGTGGACCGGAGGAGGCACGTCCTTATTATTCCATCCCCCACGCCCTTTGCTTTTTTTTTTTTTTTTCTCTTTTTTTTTTTCGGTTTCTTTTTTTTGTTTCTTCTTCTTTTTAATTATTTTAATTTTGTTAATGGCTAATAAAGCTGCTTTTTGCTGTTAATCTAATCCCATCTAATCTCCCGCTAAATGCGAACGAAGTCGCTAACGTGGTTGACGTGAGTGGCGTGGAGCGGGTCCCACTCCTGCCCCCCTTCACGCCTTCTGTCTTCCTCGTTCTCCAGGGAAGAATTTCTTCTCTTCTTTTTTTATATTCGTTTTGTGCGACTAATTTCAAGTTAAATATTCCATTAAATAAGGATAACACAAATCTTCAGTTTTTATTCGAAAGTAAAGATTTCATTCATGATACTCCTGTGATGAGTACCATCTCAATAATGAAGTATATTTATGGAGATTAATGTTTTCCTATTAGTGAATATTGTTAGAGATATGGTAGATATTATTTGATGTTTCATTAAATTCTAGAATAAGTAATTTCCTTTCCTATACATATTGTCCAAATATAAATACCATTCTTTAATAACTTGTCAAGTAAAGCCAGTTGAGGAACCATATATTATTTGTCAATTCTCTCTCCTTTTCCCTTGAAGATCCTCGAATAATTACGCCCCTTATCAAAACAGAGTATAATATTGACCGATCAATGGAGCTTATATCATCATCTATGATGAATACACACTATAATTTAGGTTCACTCTCCTCAATGTCATCACAATATGGAGACACGAAAAAAGAGGATGAGCGGACTTTTAGACCTCGAATTAGATCGAGAGAGATATGACAAGCACGGAAACATATTTTCGCAAATACCTAATGGAAATGAGCATGTTGTCCGATGTATCTCCTGCACCCAACACCGTCACTAATTATCATCATGACTTTGAATTGTCACATCTACTTCGATTACTAAAGTCAGTGGTTGTTATCATTTGTCATATTTAAATTAAAGCACCCTATCTATTGTCCGTGGTGAAACTTAACTCGAGCCCAAAAAAATGTAAAAATAATCAAATCATTGCATGCCCCAGCAGCGGTACCAGGGAGGCAAGAGGGTCTCCATCAAGCCAAAGTTCAAAGCGAGCTACAATGTCCTTTTCAGCGCGACAAGCATCACAGGGGGGACCGACCAGAAGGTACCGTTTTTTTGAATCCGGGTGTGCTCGTCACATGGGAGGCATTAAAACCCGAAAACCGTAGTTTAATCAAATTTTCTTTGGTTTTAACTTGCGGAGGAAGGACTTGCCAAATTCCACAGATTTCCACGTTGACTCCAGCTCAAGGACAGATCACGACCCTCGATACCATCATTTCAAAAAGCTTCACGGGAATGACACTTACGGCTAAAAAACACTGGTGATAAAGAAAGAGAAAGAGAGGGCATTTGGCTCGGCCGGTCCAGTGTGCTCTCTGTGGCGCTTTCTTCGCGACAAAGAAAATGTTCCCGATTTGGGCCCGCGAGGGGCCACCGATCGATCGAACATTTTGCTTCTCCATCGCCAGCTGACCCCTTTTTTGTTTTGTTTAGCATTTGCAATTCAAAAACTGCCGAGAAGGATCGGCATTTGTGATGGAAACGCTGAGAATACGAATCCGGGTATATTTTTCGGCACTTCAGTTGCTGAATTGGAAAACATGAAACGAAAATAGGCGGATTGCTATGTTTGATCGGGAGCGGTCGAGATGTGGGTGAGCGGTTAAAGAGAAATTCGAAAGCCCCACCTCGAGAAATGAAAAGTATGAAGAGTCAAATCAGGTAGGTAGGAAATTGCTTTAGTGACTTCAAATTCCATGCTACACTATAGGCATATGAGATGATCATTTGCCTCGATAATCGATAAGGATGAGCATCGGTCCAATTCTAAATAACATTGGTCTAGTTCCTAGTTTGGTACAAATTGGACTGATATTTTTCCTTTTTCACAATTCCGAAAAAATGATTGGGGGCAGAAGATTCAAAATCAAACAAAAGCGACCTTCATTCGGATATCTAGGGATTTTGTTATGTTTCGACAATCGTTTTACTGAGGTTTACTTCCAAACAAGCGTGAAACGTGATAATATTACATAGGCAAGACAACCCCCTCCGAGAATGACAACTTGCTAAGGGCGAGAACACACTTGCATGCAGCCTTGCAAAAAATACAAGGGAAAATAAAAAGATTTATTGGAACCACCTAAGAACCGGTTCCCGGTTCCGCAACGGGTCCAGTTCTAGGGCGGCTCGTCTCGCCCTAGAACCTATCACCGTAGTAGTTACCCAAAAAAATAGCATGTATCGAGGCCCACCCTTTAGTCAACGGGCTTCAGCTCAGTGGTCTCCCTTAGATCTCAGAGCTGAAGAGACGAAATTCATCTTGGATTCTTGGGCTAAAGCGACAGCCCATGACCACCTGTCGAGGCCTATCATCTCATTCTTGGCCCAAATTGAGGCCAGGCAATGGGGCCGGGCACAATTCATGCGGTCACTGGGCCAGGCCCAAACGAATTCCAATTCCACTTACGCAACGAATCTCCACGCCTTTTGCCCTTGGGGCTTGGGCTGGCACAGTGGGTCGCCCGCCCTTCGATTTCGTTTGCTGCCAATCACGTGAATAATTATTTGATCGTTTCTGTTCTTGGCAAGGAGGGTAGAGGTCACCGACTTTGTTTATTTGAATCAATCACATAAAGTTACAACGTAATGGTGTCGAAGGGGTTGAATGCGGCTTTAGTTTTAGAAAGTTTCGTCCTTGGTCAGACGCTCCATTTGCAAGTCCAAGGTCATAAGTTCGACTCTCGACCTACCCTTGGTCTTAGGATATTTTGGTTAATCTGTGAAGAGCGAGCCTAGCCTTATGTATATCGCTAGTCTTGAGTTTTGTTGCTCATGCTTCATGATGTCGTAGTGACGGGCTCATCGACCAACATTGATTTGGTCCGACATGTTGAATGGGGCGTGAAGCCGTGAATCCTCAAAAACGTCATCCAGTACGAAATCAATGCGTAAATATCTTATTCGCTTATCAGTCACGCAGAAGCGTATACCTAAATTAGTGGATCTGGGACGGGGACCAACATGACTTAATTGAAACTCTACGCGTGCAAGGTCAATAGTCCCTAAAACGAAAAGTCGAAGGGCCAAATCACCCGTCGTTCGACTCGATGATGATGTCCGCTAGGCCCCATCGCTTCGTAGCAAGCAAATTCGTGCACGGTGGTGCGTATGAGCTCATTTCGTCTCGACCATCATATCTCGCCGCGTGGAAATCCCGCATGGGCCCCGCGCCACGCAAAGATCTATCCAACGAAACGGGCCTCCATGCGGGCCGGCCGTGCATCATAAAGAAAATTCCGGCGGTTTCGGTCGCTGTTGCTTCCTCACGTGCGATTAAGCCGGAATCACGGTCATCGCTTTCAGCCGCTCTTTTGGACCGTCGAAGAGAGACCACCCCCCCAGCTGTTCTCCAGCGTTCCGAGCTCTTTATTAAACTCGACAGCTCCCGCGACCGATTACTTTAAACGACCGGTTTTCAACTCCGACCGCAGTTTGCAAAATCCTCGTCGCGCGCACGCGAAGCGCCCGCGATGTCGTGTCGCCTTGTTAACAATTTACTCAGCGAAAGCTCCATCCTGTTTCCCATCGATGGAGTTGGACCTCGTAAGAGGATCTCACGCACGGCGACAAAAGAGCGAGCACGAGAATTGACCTGCGGGAGAAACTAGGTCAATTAAAAAGATAAAGATTAATACGATAAAAAAATCTTAAATTGAGATACAAATTTATTTAATATAATTTTTTATTATAAAAAATTTCAAAACTGATATACCTGTGAAACTAAATTTTTTGTCATAAAAAGTTAAAATCGATATACTTGTAATAAATTTAGCCTAACTTAATATTTTTTACCAAAAAATCCAAAATTGATATATTCATAATAAATTCATTAAAAAATTCAAAATTGATACACTTATGATAAATTTACCCTATTAAATTTTATCATCAAATTGTTAAATTAAATATATTGACGAATGTACCAATTTAGGATTTTACTCTTCATTTATCATAAGTATATCAATTTATGATTTTTTGCAATATTAATCCATTAAATATACTAATTTATCACAAATGTATCAGTTAGGAATGTGCAAAAAAGTCAAAAACTGCCTAAACTGGTCAGAACCATTTCCCAGGGAGCTGGTCCAATTCTCGAAACTGATTCGACTCTTGGTTCATATTTATTAGAACTAGTGAGTATTGGGCTTGTTCCCAATACCTCATTCATCTAGAAAAAATATAAGAAAAACGAAAACCCTAAAACCCATATTTTGGAGCTCAACACACACTGAGCATTCGTCTCATCTCACTCCCACCTCGTCCGAGTCGTCTCTTTATCTCTTACTCAGGCCTTTGCTTTCAAGCTCAACACTTATCGACTCATGACTTCGGCTCTCAACTTTTAATATGAGTTCAATCTTTTTACTAAGATTGTAATTAAAACTACGGAAGTTTTTTGTTTATTGTTTTACTTTGACTTAAAATGTTGCACTAAATGCGAGGAGCTTGGTGGGATCAATTCAACCCACCCAATTGGATCGAAGGTGGATTTACGAAACTAATAGATGATTATCGATTTTAATTTTTTGAAATCGCTTCTTAGTGGGCGGTTCTCAGTTTTAAGGTGGGAATCGTCTCACTAGACCATACTCACCTCTCGTACTGGTCTGGAGATTTTTAGTGGAGTTTAGAGTAATTTTATTGTATCTAATATTAGTTTGGGATTTAAGTAAATTTGTCGTGACGTGTTAATTCGAAATTTTTCATGGTATAAATTAGGAATAAAAGGATAAGCATCGGGGCGTGTGCGGATGCACTCGCTTTTGCAGCTGATGAGTACGGCTATTTACAAAAGGCTACACGGGCTGATTTTCTCTCTCTCTCTCTCTCTCTCTCTATCTCTCTATCTGCGCCTGTCCCGCGTGCTGTGATATAAACAATGGTTTGACCGAGCGAGAGAGCGTTTTCATCCACCTCCGCGGACTGATCTGGTTCAGGCTCTGAGCGAAGATTCGGGGCGTGGGCGATGTGGATGCACGAGCCGGAGCGTGCGCCCCCGTGCATGCGGGGACGGTGGCGATGTGATGTGATGGTCTCTCCTCTCTCTCTCTCTCTCCATCCCCTCCGCCTCGAAACCAGAAATAAAATCTCCATTAGTCCAGCACCTATTTCCAAGAGATTTTCTAAAGATGGTGCTAGATGATCGCACCACCCCCCGACCTCGGAAAAAAAAATCCATCTCTCATTCATTAATCAGTCCTCCCCCCTCGTGCCATCGTTAAGAATAAAACCTACCCACGCCTGGTTTCTAGAGTATGGGAATTGGGTACGTGAGATTCTGTTTCGGTCATTCAGGAAAAAAAGAATCACGTCATGTTTGGTAGGAAATTTGGCCACCGCCTTCTGAATTCCCACTATTAATTATCTTGTTTAGAAAATTTACATTAGGACCTACTTATACAAGCACAGCGTGTGAATGTATCATTATCGTACGTGTATTTTAAGGAGTGTCCAAGGGACACCTGTTCAACAATTATGTCTTCGTGATAGGCATGATTGAATGCCATCTTGAAAATTTTATTCTAAATAAAGCATGCTTGACGATTGTTAACACGATCCGTATTTTACGAAAGCCTTGTTAATAAGTGCCCTTAAGATACTAGTTAAAAATGAAGATAATACTTTTTCTTAAGATGTCTTAAAGGTCTGTGAGTTATACCTTTTAATAAAAGCTATTATATTATCCATCGTAGTGAAATATGAATTCCATTGTTGAGCTGCTAATATGGAAACTCTGGCTATTTTCAAGATAATCCCTGTAAAATTAAGACAAAAAATAAATTTGGACTTTACCATTGAAAATCTAAATTTATGTATATGCAAATATGATTGATCTGGATAAAATAGATGGGATTATTCTCTACTCTACGGATTTTATTTATCACGAAGGCAAGGTAAGGAGTCTACATCTTTGCAAGTTTGCTATATTTTTGTGCATTACATGAATTATTATGGTGTTTTAAATGAATTTTTTATAAATAGAAAAGACAGATGACATCCTAATTTTTTTTTCCAAGAACCTACCCATGCCTAGTTTCTAGAAAATGGGAATTGGGAAAGTTAGATTTTGTTTTGATAATTCAGATGAAAAAAAGGTCATGTTTGGTAGGAAATTTGGCCATCGCCTTATGAATTCTTGCAATTAATTATCTCGTTTTGAAAATTTACATTAGGACCTACTTATACAAGCGTAGCGTGAATGTATCATTATCGTAGGTGTACTTCAAAGAGTGTCCAAGGGACACCTGTTCAACGATTATGTCTTTGTGATAGGCATGATTGAATGCCGTCTTGAAAAAATTATTCTAAATAAGCATGTTTCACGGTTGTTAACACGATCCGTATTTTACGAAAGCTTTGTTAATAAGTACCCTTAAGATACTAGTTAAGAGTGAAGATAATACTTTTTCTTAAGACTTTTTAAAGGTTGACGAGTTATACATTTTAATAAGAGCTATTATATCATCCATCATCGGTGAAATCTGAATTCCATTGTTGAGGTGCTAATATGGAAACTCTGGCTGTTTTTAAGATAATCGCTGTAAAATTAAGACAAAAAATAAATTTGGACTTTGCCACCGAAAAATTAAATTTATGTATACACAAATATAATAGATCTGGATAAATTAGATGGCATTATTCTCTACTCTACAGATTTTATTTATCACGAAGGCAAGGCAATGAGTCTACATCTTTGCAATTTTGCTATATTTTTGTGCATTAAATGAATTTTTATGGTGTTTTGAATGAATTTTTTCATAAATAGAAAAGACGGATGACGTTCTAATTTTTTTTTTAAAGAACCTACCCATGCCTAGTGTCTAGAAAATGGGGATTGGCAAATTTAGATTTTGTTTTGATAATTTAGGGGAAAAAAAGGTCATGTTTGGTAGGAAAATTGGCCATGGCCTTATGAATTCCCGCAATTAATTATCTAGTTTTGAAAATTTACGTTAGGACCTACTTATACAAGCGCAGCGTGAATGTATCATTATCGTATGTGTGCTTTAAGGAGTGTCCGAGGGACACTTATTCAACAATTATGTCTTCATGATAGGCATGATTAAATGCCGTCTTGAAAAAATTATTCTAAATAAAGCATGCTCGATGGTTGTTAACATGACTCGTGTTTTACGAAAGTCTTGTTAATAAGTACCCTTAAGATACTAGTTAAGAGTGAAGATAATACTAGTCGGTGATTTATACATTTTAATAAGAGCTATTATATCATCCATTATCGGTGGAATTTGAATTTCGTCGTTGTGGTATTGATATGGAAACTTCGGTTGTTTTTAAGATAATCACTGTAAAATCAAGACAAAAAAAAAAATTGTGGACTTTGCCACTAAAAATTTAGGGCGCACATGACAAAATTTATGGAACAGAAATCAATTTATGCCCATAAATTGATTTCTCAATTTCTATTACATAGACAAGCTTCTAAGTAAAGAAATGTGTTTGATAACAATTCAAAATTTTTATTTCTGAAATAAAAATTCGTTTGATAATAGAATAAAAAATTTCTATTTCAAAGAACAACAACGACCGGCGTTTGATGGCCGGAGTCCAATGTTCGACGATCAGCGTTCTACGTCTGGTGACCAACAGCGGACGATTGAAGTCCGAAGTTCAACATTCAGCGTCCGGCGCCAAGTCCGATGACCGGTGGCATGACCAAAGTTCGGCAACTAGCAACCGACGTCCAATGTCCGGAGTTTGGCGTCTAACGTTCGACATTTGGAGTTTGGCAATAGGAGGCTGGTGGCAAGTGGCCAATGGCCAGAGTTCGGCAGCGGGTGGCGGGCAGCCGACATCCAACGGTTGGTGGCGAGCCAACAGTTGCTAACGAACATCCAATGGTTGGTGGTAAGCCTCCGGCATCCAATGATTGGTGATGAGTGGCCAATGACCGGTGGGTGTCCAGCATCTGGCAACTAGTGGTTGGCGATGGGCGGCCGGAGTGCGATGGCCAGTGGCCAACATCCGGTGGCTGGTGGCCGGGACGGGCGGCGGGCATCCAATATCCCACAGGTGGCAAGCAGGCAACGGGCGGTGACGAGAGTGAAAGATAATAAAAATTTTGATTTCTCATTTTTATTTCAGAAATAGAAAAACTAAAAATTTTAACTTCCGATTACTTCTCCAAATCTATTTCTGGAATAGAAATCTGTTCAAAAAATAGAAAAATGAAATTGTGTTATCAAACAATTTCAGTTCCAAACCTGTTACGGGGAACAGAAAAATAGAAAAATAGAGAAACATAAATTTTGTCATGCGTGTCCTTAAAGTTTACGTATACACAAATATAATAGCTCTGGATAAATTAGATGGCATTATTGGTCTACTCTACAAATTTTATTGATCACGAAGACAAGGTAATGAGTCTACATCTTTGCAATTTTGCTATATTTATCGTGCATTAAATGGATTATTATGGTAATTTGAAAGAATTGTTTTATAAATAGAAAAGATGGATGACGTTCTAATTTGTTTTTTTTTTTCAAGAACCTACCCATGCCTAGTTTATAGAAAACGGGAATTGGGAAAGTTAGATTTTGTTTTGATAATTCAGCAAAAAAAAAAAAAAAGGGTAATTTTTGGTTGGAAATTTGGCCATCGCCTTCTAAATTCCCGCAATTAATTATCTTGTTTAAAAAATTATATTAGGACGTACGAGTACATGCACCGCGTGAATTTATCATTATCGTATTTATACTTTAAGGAGTGTCTGAGGGACACTTGTTCAACGATTAATCGATGAAATTTTATAATTTCTAAATTACAGACTGTTTTTGTGATATGCATGATCGAATGCCGCCTTGAAAAAATTATTCTAAACAAAGCATGCTTGACGATTGTTAACATCATCCATATTTTATAGAAGTCTTATCAACAAGTATAGTAAAAATGAAAATAGTACTTTTTTAACACGGTGAGTTATGCATTATAATAAGAGTCATTGTATCATCCACCACCCGTGGAATCTGAATTCCATCATTAAGTTATTGATATAGAAACTCGCCCGTGGAATCTGAATTCCATCATCAAGTTACTGATATGGAAACTTCGGTTGTTTTCAAATATAACCACTAAAAAATTAGGATAAAAAATAGAAAAACTGAAAATTTTAACTTCCGATTACTTCTCAAAATCTATTTCTGGAATAGAAATTTGTTCCAAAAATAGAAAAATGAAATTGCGTTATCAAACAATTTCGGTTCCAAACCTATTACGGGGAACAAAAAAATAAAAAAATAGAGAAATATAAATTTTGTCATGCGTGTCCTTAAATTTTACGTAAACACAAATATAATAGCTCTGGATAAATTAGATGGCATTATTGGTCTACTCTACAAATTTTATTGATCACGAAGACAAGGTAATGAGTCTACATCTTTGCAATTTTGCTATATTTATCGTGCATTAAATGGATTATTATGGTAATTTGAAAGAATTGTTTTATAAATAGAAAAGATGGATGACGTTCTAATTTGTTTTTTTTTTTTTCAAGAACCTACCCATGCCTAGTTTATAGAAAACGGGAATTGGGAAAGTTAGATTTTGTTTTGATAATTCAGCAAAAAAAAAAAAAGGGTAATGTTTGGTTGGAAATTTGGCCATCGCCTTCTAAATTCCCGCAATTAATTATCTTGTTTAAAAAATTATATTAGGACGTACGAGTACATGCACCGCGTGAATTTATCATTATCGTATTTATACTTTAAGGAGTGTCTGAGGGACACTTGTTCAACGATTAATCGATGAAATTTTATAATTTCTAAATTACAGACTGTTTTTGTGATATGCATGATCGAATGCCGCCTTGAAAAAATTATTCTAAACAAAGCATGCTTGACGATTGTTAACATCATCCATATTTTATAGAAGTCTTATCAACAAGTATAGTAAAAATGAAAATAGTACTTTTTTAACACGGTGAGTTATGCATTATAATAAGAGTCATTGTATCATCCACCACCCGTGGAATCTGAATTCCATCATTAAGTTATTGATATAGAAACTCGCCTGTGGAATCTGAATTCCATCATCAAGTTACTGATATGGAAACTTCGGTTGTTTTCAAATATAACCACTAAAAAATTAGGATAAAAAATAGAAAAACTGAAAATTTTAACTTCCGATTACTTCTCAAAATCTATTTGTAGAATAGAAATTTGTTCCAAAAATAAAAAATGAAATTGCGTTATCAAACAATTTCGGTTCCAAACCTATTACCGAACAAAAAATAAAAAAATAGAGAAATATAAATTTTGTCATGCGTGTCCTTAAATTTTATGTAAACACAAATATAATAGCTCTGGATAAATTAGATGGCATTATTGGTCTACTCTACAAATTTTATTGATCACGAAGACAAGGTAATGAGTCTACATCTTTGCAATTTTGCTATATTTATCGTGCATTAAATGGATTATTATGGTAATTTGAATGAATTTTTTTATAAATAGAAAGGATGGATGACGTTCTAATTTGTTTTTTTTCAAGAACCTACCCGTGCCTAGTTTATAGAAAACGGGAATTGGGAAAGTTAGATTTTGTTTTGATAATTCAGCAAAAAAAAGGGTAATGTTTGGTTGGAAATTTGGCCATCACCTTCTAAATTCCCGCAATTAATTATCTTGTTTAAAAAATTATATTAGGACGTATGAGTACATGCGCGGAGTGAATGTATCATTATCGTATTTATACTTTAAGGAGTGTCCGAGGGACACTTGTTCAACGATTAATCGATGAAATTTTATAATTTCTAAATTACAGACTGTTTTCGTGATATGCATGATCGAATGCTACCTTGAAAAAAATATTCTAAACAAAGCATGCTTGATGATTGTTAACATCATCCATATTTTATAGAAGTCTTATCAACAAGTATAGTAAAGGTGAAAATAGTACTTTTTTAACACGGTGAGTTATGTATTATAATAAGAGTCATTGTATCATCCATCACCCATGGAATCCGAATTCCATCATCAAGTTATTGATATAAAAACTTGTCCGTGGAATCTGAATTCCATCATCAAGTTACTGATATGGAAACTTCGGTTGTTTTCAAATATAACCTTAAAAAAATTAGGATAAAAAATGAATTTGGACTTTCCTACCAAAAAATTAAATTTATTTATACACAAATATGACAGCTCTAGATGAATTAGAGGGCATTATCCCTCTAATCTACAGACGACAAGGTGATGAGTGTACATCTTCGTGACCAATGAGATTATCAACTAAAATTTAATTTTGTTATATTTTTCGTAATATAAATAGAATATTATGGTGTTTCGAATTAAATTTTTATAAATAGAAAGGACGGATGACGTCCTAATTTTTTGTTTTTTTTTTTTTTTGCCCTTTTGGAAAAAGTAAGGTTTCATTTGTCGACTCGCTTTTCTCGCTCGTCGTTTCGCGTTAAGCGTTGGGCGTTGGGGGGGGGTGGGGGGGGCGTTTTACGGTAATAAAAAACATTGGGGGGATTCGCCTTCGTGCTGACGTAAGCCGTTGCCCCTATTGACCCGAAAACGACATGCGAGGGTGGAAAGTAGGGAGGCACGCGCGCCGCGTTTTTGGGGGGAAAAGAATAAAACGCTGTCGCCGTCTCCGTATTTTTATTTATTCACCTTTTTTTTTTTGTAATGTTTTTTTTTTTTCAAACTTTACTAGAAATTAAATTTCTGTACTGTCCAACGCGTCAAACCTGGGAACCGCGTGGGCCTTTTTATTCCCTCTTCCTGGATATTCGGTGGTCACCATCATCAAATTTTTATATATGTATTTTTTTTGCTCCTATTCAAAACCCATAAGCCGAACTATAAATATATAAAAAAATAATTTACTTCGTTTTTTTTAAGAATTAATATCATGAAAATCTCTAAATGATTTATGATAAATTTACTCTCTATTAATTCATGTTCAATTAAATTAACTGCAAAAAAATCACAAATTAAGACGTAAATGATAATCAAAAGTGAAATCAAACAAAAAGTAAAATTTGCTCAAATCAATATATTTACGCGTGTCGCCGCTTGGTGGTTTCCGCTATCGACGTTACGTGTAATCAAATCAATAATTTAATGATAAAAAAATTTAATGAAAATTAATGAAGAGTAAAATTATCATATATTTAACGGTTTATGATTTTTTTAATAATAAAAAAAATTAATTTAAGATAAATTTGTACCAATTTGAGGTTTTACGTGATATTAACCTTTTTTTTAGAAAGTATCACGGTTTATTTATATTTCCAAAAATCTCGAAACCAAGTTGAATGAGAAACCCTTTAAATTTCTCACGGCCCTTTCTTAAATTGAAACCATGGCGAATATATGAATTGGATATAAACGTCGGAACCATACCCACGCTCATAGATCAACCCAGTGATGGTCATCTGGAGCAGTGGCCACTGCACAAGGATTTTATCATTCATTGAACCAAATATGTCATTGGTAGATGTCATGCCGATTGAAAGGCTCCAACCTGAAAGTATTATTAGGTGCAAAGCAGGGGAGAAAAGGAAGGGTTTGCGAAATCAATAGCTCATGGTATTTCGTGCTTGACTAAATGAGATTTGTTCTCACGCGGTAGGATTCCAACTCGATTGAAATTTAGGCTAAGTCAAAAAAGAATGGACCCCGGCCACGACCTTAACATTTCATGGGTGGATGCTAATGCCATGTCAAAAACCAGCACTTACGTAGTTGCTTTCTAAGTGGAAATCAAGGTGCCTACTTTTATGAATCGATTTGTCTGTCGTCCGTTCACTATTGCCAAATTAATGGAATCTCATTGCTTCCATCCCATGATGACATCGTTAATGTGGTCGCTAGATTGAATCGAATCTGTCAACCCCATGTAATAACTCTGCCGTTGAAGAAATCACCCTTTTGCACTATCTCGAAGTTGAATTTTGAAGGAACACAGAGATGCAAGATTGAAGTCTCGCCATGCCAATGATGCGGAATGCCCTTTTTTTTGCTGTTGTCTCCTTAGACATCTTGTCGGCAAAATAAAATATCTGAAGTTGGTAATTCAAAGCGATAACAATTAAATTATAAAACGAAACACTGTGACGACACTAGGGATGTGCACTGCTCGCGTGTCCATCGCCTCAAGCAAAGCTTCGGCAAAACCTTATCTCCCTCCCGTCATGCCACGGATCCTTTAGGTCATGGAAACAACCGAGCACAAGCCGATCCCACGTGTTTGATGATGAAACCTCCATGCGCCGCTCGTCGCCGTCACAACCCAACCCATCTCGAATATCTCCGATCTTTTCTATTCGCAGCCTCTCGAGGTACTGAACTCGTATTAAATTTCCACCCCCACCTCAAGCACCCATTAGAAAAATCATTAGGGTTGAAGAACGAGCAGGAATGGCGGATGAAAAGTCCAAGGAAGTGGGTGATGCTCATTAGAATATCAAGAGAAAAGCAAGGTGGCGATGAGGCATGGATTGCGATTCCACGCTCTCCGGTTCCTCATTTGCGCATCCATTCGGGAGGCGTGTGAGGGTTTTTTGAGTGGGGGAGTGGAGAAGGTATTCTTTCGCTTTCCAAGCGTGGGTTGTATTTGTTGGCGAATCCACAACCAAATTGGCTCCTCCACCAAACCCTTTCCCCCTCGTTTTTCTAATTGCCAATCGAAGGCTTTTTAGCCCCACCAAACCCTAGCTTAAGCAAAGAAAAAGAAGGTCTCTTTCCCATTCCCTTAATCATAGACTTTTCCTTTTCCCCTCCTTTGTTTATTCTAAGACAGTTTTTAGTGGCAGAAAACAAGGGAAGGAAAAAGAAAGTTAAAAACCAGGTTCATCTGTGCGGTGGCCATACTGGCCAAAGGCATGCCTGGCCTTTTCCTTTGAATCTTCTGAAGTCGCTGGATGGCTCCTTGTCTTGGTGCGTCAAGAGGCAAACTACTTTATGGTGTTTTCACACTTTTGCTGGGACTTTATTATCACGCTTGTAGCCGTATGTATGCATATGTATGGGCACATACATATGTGTGTGTAATCGGCAGTACTTAGAAGTCGCATGTTAATTGCCCATCTCGCATGAAATCAAAATGCAGAAAGTTGAGGCTCTTTAGAAGCGAAACTGGAAACGGTCCAGAGTCCTATTTAGGAATAGGAAATTGACAATGTTCTTAGAGAAAAAAATAACGTGTGGTGAGCATCTCTATGCTTTAGGTCACTCGTGACATGACCACCTTTTCTACAAATATATGGATGAGGATTCACCACTTATATGAGTTAAAAGATTAAAATTCTTTTAACTCAAGAGAAAAAATCACATGACCAACCAAGACCCCTTATAGGAAAGTAACGATGTTCTTAGAGAAAAAAGTAATGTATAGCGAGCATCTCTATCCTTTAGGTCATTCATCACGTGACCACCTTTTCTACAAATATATGGATGGGGATTTACCGCTTATATGAGTTAAAAGGATTAAGATTCTCTTACTTTAAGAGAAAAAATCACGTCAACAACCAAAACCCCAATTCCATTTTCTCCCTCTCTCTATTAGCTCCCTCAGTGCACAGCGCCACTGCCTTCCACGGACCACCGTCGAACGTCTTGGGCAACCCAAGACGTTCGGCGGCCACCATCGATGCCCAACACCCACTCACGTCGCTTGGCTGCCAAGGAGAGAGGGACAGAAGGCGGGAGGAGGTGCCAACCAATACTCTCACGACGCTTCTTAACAAAAATCCCTTCAATATATACATACATATATGTATGTATGTATGTCAAAGTACAAACAGTATTCTCGCGACATACATTGGTGTATAAACAGGGGGTTTTCTTTAGATGCATCGTCTTCTCGATGTATGTGATGATTAAAGCTAAGCACCGAGGAGGAATCCCTGTCACTTTACATCTCACCCCAAAACTAAATATAAATCCATACGCCCCCAGGGGGCTGTATTGCTACCAAAAGAGAGGACCCGTTTGGATTAACAAGGCGGAGGGATGTGCAAAAAGCGATTGCCTCAGGGATTTCGTTGTTCCCTCCTCTCCAAACAAGAGGCACGACAGATAAAGCCGACGGCACCACGCCGATCCCTTATATCATACGCAGGAGCAGGAGAGATGAATATACAATTAGGGGGCCGTGGATCTGCCCACCTGTGGAGAAGATTTTTTACAGGAGTCGGGAATCATGCCCTCCCCTGTCGATAATCATTTTACTTAGGTTGAACAACTTTTCCTTTTTTGGGGTTTTTCACATTCTTCGGAGCTAAAACTCTTGTCACCTCGGGGCTCCTTTGTGCAGTACCACTTCTGTACTGCGCCTATCTTTTTTTATTAAGAAACACGTCCTATCCAGTACCATTAGCTCGTAATGTCAACCTTAGCTCCTTCTTCTTTTGATGTCCAAAGAAAAAGGCAGACTTATTCAGCTTCTTATCCATGACGCTGTCAAAAAAATTTAAAAATTGTTTCATTGTTCAGTAAAAAATTGCCTCCAAAGTTCCTGTCTGCATGATCAATTTTTTGATTTGTTTGTGTTATTCCGGATATAAAGAGCCTTCTCTCGCTTTTTTCCCAAAATTTGAAATGCGATCCAAATTTTAAAAAATTAAGAAGATAAATCTATGTGTCAGGCACTTACATGGTGTGAAAGTTCCGAGCATTGCGGGTAAGAGAAGTAAAGAAGGTAAAAGTTTTATCAGGTCACGCACACTTGATTAACCATTTTCCTGTCGAGCCATTCCCCGTCCAATAACCCCCTCAAAAAGGGCAAAGGGGCAACTTCCTAACTTAGCTCAAAAGGGAGAACAAAAAAAAATGGGGGTTCCTTAGTGCTAGTGTCGACGCGATGATTAACCATGATAACGGGAGTCAAAGTTCGAGCCCGATACATGAAGCGAACAAAACAATCCTCCGTGGACATCATCCCACGAGCGACGAAAGACGAACGTGTACATCTCACCCCCAAGCCTTAGAAAGAAAGGAAAAAAAAAGAGGAAAGAAAAAGGAATGTGCGCATCGTGCAACCCTCTCGCATGAAACGAGGAGTGGCGAAATCATTGGCCGAGCGCATGTGTAAGAGAGGAAAATGAAGAGAGAGAGAGAGAGAGAGGCAAGGGGATCATCATCGAGTGCAAAAGCCAAGGAGGGATGGTTCGAGGAGGAGCAAGAAAAGGGCCCCTCCCCCTCCCCTTCCCTCGCCTGCTTTTTGATCCTTTCCGGTCCGTGGTTTGAACGGTCAAGTGCCAAATAATTGGTCTTTCGTGTATCGACATAGGATACCCTTCCTTTCCATCCATCATCGATACTCTTCCTTCCTTCCTCCCCCTTTTAATCTTTTTCCTTTCCCTCCCAGAGTTGCTTTCGCTGCATGTTGACGGTGGTTGCGTCTCCGTTTTCTTGTTCATTAGTTTTCCCCCCTCAACTTGCGAAATTTGAGCTGATGTGACGGGCAACCGAACCCCGCAGACCCGGTCCGGATGATGAACGTGTTCGATAAGCATGAGCGGGATGTGGACACTGCGGCGATGGCATATGCGATTGGTCTGTGATCGTCGATGACCCGCGTAGAATGACGCGATGGCGTTGTTGATAAGGAGGCAACGCTCGCCTGTACAGTACCGGCACGTCGAGTTGTACTACGTCGAAAGACACGATTTTGTACTGAGGAATGCGGGATGGATGAATCTAGATGGGAAAGGATCCAAGGACATCCCCCCTTTCTTTTTATCTTTTTTGAGGAGTGATTGATTACTATAAATGCGTTTGGTAACGATTATATTCCATGAATAATTTTTGATTTTTTCTGATTTTATTTTTAGAAATAATTTCTGAATAAAAGAACATATTTTGTAATTTCACAAAATTTCTATTCCTAAGATAGAAAAACATTTGATAAAATTATTGATTACATTTCCTTATTTTTCTTTTTCTTTTTCTCCTCTCATTCTTTCTTCTTTGTTGCCGGTTGCTAGCCACCACCAACTGGGTGAGGTCCAATGAGCTTGCCTAACCACGCCGAGCCTTGACCTCACTTAGGTAGCGCAGGGTCGGCCTCGTCCTAGCAAGGCCAAGCCTCGCGTCAACTAGGGAGGTCAAGCCTCACCATGACTATGTGAGGCACGCCAACCTAGAGGTGGCTTGGTGAGCTCGATTTCGCCAAATCTAGGTGCCTAGCCATGGCAAGGCTTGGTGTCGCCGGCAACCGGCCAAAATGATGAAGAAGAATAAAAGAAAAGAAGAAAAGAGAAGAAGAGAAAATAAAATAAAATAAAATATACATTTTTTAAATTATTTTTGAGAATATGAAGTTATTTTTTTCTACTTTTTAATTTTGTTCCAAATTTATTTTTGAAAATAAAAATTTTACTAAACGGATTTCTGTTCTTTTTTTTGTTATCGAAAACAAAAGAACATAATCAATTGTTCTCATGAATGAAAATAAATAGGCCCTATATAGCTTCTTGAGATATAGCTACTTGAGATGGCATATTTTTTAAAATATTTTACTTTAACTCTCAACTCATGTTAAGACTTCTGCTCTACTTTTTGCTCTTCGAATCTCATGCTTAAAATTAAATGTCCCTACCCCCAACTTCTTTTTAAGAGGTGGATAATCAAATTCTTTACCTCATCATTTCTATGCGAAAAGGGTGGCCATTGAGACAATCACTAATGATTATTACAGTAGTTGAATTATTAGTGGCTTACACTAATTTGATCTAAAGTGATTTATGGGGCCAAGTTATTGAACATGCCTCATTGACACAATAGAGCTTGGCACTTGATAATGCCTTGTTCGAGCACGCGATCATCATCTCTTTCCACACCAACCTCTTTATATCAAGATGGATTGGGCAATGACACCGCTGCCGTGTCTGGCATCCCAACGATTGACCTCATCTTCTCGTTGCTAAATCGATGAGTCCATGCTTTTCCTCCACTATACTTTTTCAAAAGATTAAACGAATTCGTCCCTGTCAATGATCAGCATTATTGAACAAAATCTATTCACACCCGGTTCTATATTAAACTATTTGCCCCATTGAACTTCTAACTTTGACCTCGTGTTTCTTCACTTCCACTCTTCACAAGCGTAAACATCATTCTAAAATATAGGGTTAGCAATAGTTTAAAGGGATAATACCCTAAAAAACCCCAAACTGATACACTTGTGACAAATTTACCCCAAACTATTTTTTTGACCACCAAAAACGCCAAATTGGTATACTTTTGACAAATTTATCCCAAACTAGTATATTTGTGACAAATTTACCTTATGTTAGTTTTCGTTAAATTTTATTCTCAAATTATTAAGTTAAATGACACGTAACAGTTAACCAAGATATCAATTTAGGATTTTACGCTCCGCTTTGTCACAGTTTACAATTTTTATGATTTTTTTGTGGTATTAATCCAATTTAGCATAGGGTATATTTGTCACAAATTTACCAATTTAAGGTTTTTTGCGATGAATAAATTAGTTTGAGGTAAATTTGTCATAAATGTATCGGTTTAGGGTTTTTTATAATCAGTTGGGGTAAATTTGTCACAAATTTATCAGTTTGGGATTTTTCATGGTCAAAAAAATAGTTTGGGGTAAATTTATCACAAGTGTACCAGTTTGGAGTTTTTTAAGATATTACCCCTAGTTTAAAATAGAGTGCGACATTATCCGGGGAATTTTCCATCTCGGCGCATCTGCCGGTCTACGTTGGATCACCATGGCTCGATCCCAAAAACCGGGCCGCCGGGGAGGGAGGGGCACCAGCGTCAACTCGCTCCTCCTATAAAATCTCTGCCTCCTCGTGTTCTACAAGTTCCGATTTTGATTGCACTCTCCCTCTCTCTCTCTCTCTCTCCCTTTCTCTCTCCTCGTGAGATTTGCTCCTTGCTGCGAGCGTGCTGCGAGCTGGACTGATCTTTTGGCCGTTTCTTCTGCACAGCTTCGTCCTTCTCTCGTCGCCATCCTCTGTAAGTCTTTCGAGCATGCCGTTGCTCTCTAGTCTGTCTGTACCGCTGGGGGCTCTCTCTTGCGTTGGCTTTTATGCTTGGCACTCGCAATCCCTCCTAAAGTTTTTTTTTTTTTTTTTTTTTCCATTCATGGGCTTTTTCTGTTTCGCCGTGTTTCGATGTGAGCCTGAAAGTGGAAGATGGGTTCTTGCTTGTTCGGTGAATCGGTGGTGTTCTGTTCTTGTTTGTTCTGCATTAGCTGATACTCTGTGAAAGCTCTCTTTTAAGTGTTTTCGCCGTTCTTTAAGCGAGGCTCAAACTGAAATCTCTCTTGACTTATTCTAAAGGTGAATCATTTCATCTGGGCTATCCGTTTTTCCCACTGTTCGTTCTTCCATTTTGCGTCCTGAATGTTCTGCATCTTTCGTTTTTTGTGTTGGGTCGGTGAAAGATTTTCGACCGCAAAAGAAAAAACTTTTGAGTTGTTGACAACCAAGTCCAAATCTTTGTCGGCTTCAACGTCTTACAAAGTTGTGTGGAATGGCCTAGTATTGTTCTTTTCTTGTTTACTTTTTTGATTCGGCAGCGCCTGGATTTGCCTATGCAGTGAACAAGCTTCTCTAACACTTCATCGAATGACTTTGCAGGGTCTTTGAATCAGTTCTTGGCGAGGACCAGTTGTGGTGATTTAAGCAGAAAGGAGAGAACAGCATGCGTTGTTGGTTGAGTCTCTCTGTTGATGTCTTCCGCGAAGTTATCTCTTTGAACCTATATTGCAGAGTCATTCTGTAATTTGGTTTACAGACTTTGAGCTTCATTTCACTCTGTTTCGATAGAACCTTCATGTTATAATGGGATCCAATTTCTTTGTTGTCGTTCCCTGCTACGTCCTCCAAATTAGCTGAATATCCCGCTGTCCACTTGTTCCGATTCAGATTTCGCCAGAGAAGTTGGTCATAAACTTTCGTCTCTTTTGGTCATTTGAGCTTTGGGAATTTGTTTCTTGGGATTGTCGGTCTGTTATTTTCTGGTTCATTTTCCGGGTCTATATCTGTTCATTCATTCTGGTTGTTGATCAATCCTTGTTGGAAGATTTATTTCCTCCATATTCTTGAGATCCGAGGGGTGGGGAAGTGTAGTTATGGTGTGCCAAGCAGCAAGCCAGACAAGATTTCGGGCAACGAAACATGAAAATGGGACTGCTGGGAGCTCAACAATAGTTGTTAGAATCATAGCATGCTTTCAACCTCTTCGTGATTGCCAGGTTGGTGAGAGTGTCCTTTCAGAGTGTTGGCTGCCTATGTGCTTTGGCGTTTTTGTCAACGTTTGAAGGAGATCCTGGTTTTATTTTGTCACACAGTTGAATAGGGTAACGACAGCATTGTGACTAGATACTGATTGGGTTGCTTTCTTGGATATTTGCAGGCCGAATATTTCCGCCATTTGCTAAAACCTGTCACGTAGATTGTGATCTCGTTCCATACTTTTCAAGTTTAGCTGGAGTTTTTAGGTTCTTTCTACTTTGTTTTTGGAGGAAGCAGCAAGTGAAAAACAACTTCAATCGATATAAATCGTTCTTGGGGTATGTACTTTGTTTTCTCGAGCATTTCATGTTTTTATTTCCTCAGAATTGGTTTTCTAAATGTGTATTCTTCTTTAGGTGACTGGTCCAACTCGTTCTTTGGGTGGGAAAAGATTGTGGGGCCTGGTTTTCACGCACCATCTCAACATGCAATTGCCTAGTTTCGATCCATTATCTGCTCCATTTGCTATGGGGCATGGATATGTCCTTTCAACTTGTGCAGCCACAGGAGCAAAAATGGTCTCTAATGATGCTGGGTGTCCACTATATGCACATGAAGAACTGCCTACTTCACACGTTGGTCAACCTGATGAATCTCACAATTGGTTTTATTGGCTGCCACGCTTTAGGCAGGCTTTTATACCAGAGCTTAACAGTTCTGTTCTAAAGGACGGATCTCTTGTTGGTCCTTCAGTAGATTTTGATGGTGACAATAGGCCTTGGACGAGTACGGGATATGTTGAGAAGAAATTTCTTGTGTTCGATCAATCAGTGGACCACACTAGGATTTTCTATAGCTCAGGGATAAAAAGTCCAAACCATTGCCCAAATTCCTCGTGTGTCCCTCATAACATCAATGAAGAAGTTGGGAGAAGTAAAAGTGATGTTAATTTTCTGTCTGGACCGACCATTGGCAACTTTAAGGATGATCATGGGGGTGATGTGCAAAGCGAGATGCATGAAGACACGGAAGAATTGAATGCATTGCTTTACTCTGATGATGATTTTGATGACTCTGATGAGGATGAAGTTGATAGCACTGGTCATTCTCCTAGCATAATGACTGTTCAGGAGAGGGAAGAATATTTTGGAGAAAGCGCGGAGGTTGTTGCCAGCTCTGCATGGCCAACAAAGAAGCGCAAGCTTGTGGATGCCCTGAGTTCTCCCACTCAAAACCAATACGATGAGAATGAAATTGAGGCAGATTCTAATGCCGGTGATAGGAGCAGTTTTTCAGGTGAAGTCAGCTCCACATGTTGCAACAAAAAGTTGTGCAGGGACAGAATTTGCGAGACCATAAGCCTTTTGGAGAAAGTACTTCCTGGCACAAAAGGGAAGGATGCAACTGTTGTACTCGATGAAGCTATCCATTATTTCAATTCTCTGAAGGATGAAGCCAAAGCCTTGGGATTTTCTACGATGTGACTTGGAGGAGGTTAAATTTGCTGTTGCCCCTTTTCACAATTGCTCCGCAAGACATCATTTTGGTGAGAAAGCACAAGGAGTAAGTTGACTACGTGGCTGTTGAATTTTTCAAGCTAACAGATTGAGCATTTGCACTTGGAAGCGGTAGCGAAGTTGGATGGCTGCACGAGCAAATTCTTGGTTCTATCTTCCTTTGGTAATGGTCGGTATAATTAGTTGGAAAGAGATTTGGCTTGTGGTCTTCCTCTTCTAAAGTCCTGTGACCATTGGCAAAACATGTTTGCCCTATACTTCGTGCTGATGGACCGTGTACAGATTCTTGATACAATGCCATTACTGATGGGGGTGGCTGACTTATGTTTGCCTGTTCCCCCGCCTCTTTACTGTGGTTGCTTGGGCTTTTTGTAGGATCAAGGCGGGAGCCAACTCATGCTTGCCTCATCCCCTGGTCTACTGCCATCGCTCATGCTTTGTTTAGGATCCCATGCAGAGACGAGGTCCGCCTGGACCATGTTATCTTTATGTGCTCCCTACTCCGAGTGTTTGGTCAGGTGTGTCGTTCACCATACTCTGATCTCTTTCCATCCGGGATGCCGATGAGTTTTGATTATTTGATATTTTGTCAGTCTAGCCGAATGTCAGGGACACTGGCTGCTGCTAGAAAACCTGCAAGCGTCTTGCTGCATTCGGGTTTTAAGTGTGCTTTGTAGTAGCATTCCATTGGTTTGTACATGGTGCTATGGTGGTAGGTTAGATTAGTAAACTAGTGAAGTCGAATGTGAGATTCAATGTCGCTGTGCGATCGTGCACTTGCTGCTCGAGACCGATGTATGACATTTCCTCTGGTTCCATCGATATGGATTTATCTTGGGAAAGTTTCATGTGTGCAATCTAGATTGGAATTAGGGAAATACGCAGTTGAATCATTCCTTTCATGCTTCTGTCTTTGGGGGCTCATTTGATATTTATGATGCTTCTGTGATTGCGATCTGTCTCATGAGAGAGAGCGCGCCTCTGTGAAATTGAGAACATGTCTTTGCTTACCCCTGACGATCCGTTAGATGGAACGGGCTGTGGACTGAATTGCTTCCAAGGCCCAAGTGAACCTCACGCCAATTAATAAGCCTGATAATTCTTAGCATGTTAAAATGGCGTTACTATATCGAGTATTATTGTTAGTTCCACTGTCGGTATAAAAAAATCCAATGGTTCGCGGGGTGCGGTGAGTTTATCCGGGATTCATTTTGTAATGGGATTCCTTCGTATGTCAACTATTCGCTTTGTAATGGGATTCCTTCATAAGTCAACTATTCAATAACGACCGTGAAAATTCCCATCTCCCCAAGGGTGTGGACCTAATAAAAAATTCAGTGCTGCACAACTTGTAATCCGCAGTTGCCTTTGCATCTGCATCGTGGATCTCATTTCATTGCTCAGCATCCTGTGCTCAAGAACGTACTTCGAGCCCAGAAGTTGATGTTCAGGCCTCGCCCCGAACTCCGGGATCTACGATCTCTTCAAGTCTTCACTCAAAACCTTCGTTTTAGCATTTGAGATGTGTTAAAAGCCAAGTAAAATTCTGGTTTGGTGACCTTTAGCATTTGAGATGTGTTAAAAGCCAAGTAAAATTCTGGCTTGGTGACCTTTGAATAGGGCGATGAGCTTGCCATCTCTCTCCAATTTTTTGGATTGGAAATATTTTATACCCTCTTTTTCATAAAAGAAAGAAATCTGGGGGGTTCTAGATTCTTCCATTAGGCGATTACACAGCAAAGAATCTGGGAAACGTGTGGCCCCAATTGACGGTGCATTCCACACGCTCCAAGTCACCACCAATTCGAGAGAGTCAACGAACCCCTCCACGTTCCAGATTCTTCCATTCACCTAAAGTAAAAGTATCATATACATGATCACCGAAATTCACCGTGGATTGCGGAAAAAACTCGGTTTCGCATTCCAAAACAAGAAAGGATCATGATCAAAGGAAATTTCGTCTGGTCAGATGGTCAGGTGGGGGTTGGAGGAACCATATACGGAGCAAATTAGGTGTAAATTGATGCCAGCTCCTAAGAGTTCTCGAATGGACATTTGCTCATTCATTTTCAATTGAGTGTAAACACAGATCCCATATGTAACCGTGACTTACTAATTAAGAAATAACTATCTAAAAAATAATCTTAAATTGATGATATGGCCGACTAATTCAATTATTAGCTTTTCAATTTTAGTCATTTAGTTTTGAAATTTTTTAACGATTTGCTAATTCAATTTTGTGATCCGTAAAACCGTCTTCGATTGATTGAAGAGTTGCTTCACCTACTATGGCAGGCGAGAGGAGAGGAGCCAATGATAACAAGTTTGGTACGGTGATTGAATCAAAATCACCATCAGTTTCGTATCAATGATCACCTACGCTCCAATCGAGCAGAATGGAAGGGGCTCAAAGCCCCTAGCCCACCAAATCATTTTAGGCGGAAAAGTCAGCTTAGCATATAGGCTCTGTAATAATAGATGAATAATTTAAGTTTAGTACTTGTTGTCTGCGTTAACTTAATCATTGTCTGGCACACATGCCCCTGATAAACGAGATTCCTGCCTTATTGTGGCAAACAGATTCCCAGCAATCTTGCCACAAAGTACTCATTTCCATCCATCCATCCCGAATGATGGGCCCTGCTCATTTGCTAATTTCATCAAGAACTTATTTTCATTTCTCGAAATCTGCGTGCATCTTTTAGTCCAATTAGTTTGGTGTGATGGTACGAGTTGGTGAACTTTAGGGTCGTGCGTGTGAAAAAAATGATCCCGAATCTGTGATTGGGATTACTCATTTATGTCCGTTGTAAGTATATTTGATATGATTGATCTCGAATGTGTAGGAGGATTAACTTGTGGATTTAAGAAATGAATCGCTCAGGTGTGTCGAGGGGATTTGGTGGATCCGGAGGTGGATCGGTGCTGCCATGGCGCTCAAACTCCGGAGGTGAAGTCGCCGGAGATGTCGGGGAAGATTGGCGGTGGCTGCTCTGGCATTGTGCTGGTCGAGAGAGGGGAGGGCAGGGATTAGAGAAAGAAGAAGGGTGAAAGATACGATAAAAGAGAGGGTTAGGTTTTAACAACTCTTGTCACGCGGTGCATATCCGACGGTTAAGATTACCAAATCAATTTGATAACTAAGTGGGACATTTTCTATGTCCGAATATTTACCTACGCAAGTTGTAGTTACACATCACAAGGAGAAACCGAGGGACACAAATTGCGACGAGACACCTCGATCACATATTTTAATAATATCACTGTCGCTTAGGGAGAGCACGGAAAATTGCCAAAGAAAAACAGAGCAAAGAGCTATTTTTGCTCCTTTCGAAAAAGCACAAATCAGAAAAAAGAAGAAGAAAGTTTCGTGCTGATTATGCAACATCATATTCATAGCCAAATATAGATAAAGATATGCTGCAATCACTTTTTATTTCATTTGTATACTATATACTAAAAAAATACCGAATATAATCCCAGCGATTATGACCTTTTTCCCCATAAAAAAAGCAGAGCCTCTTCTTCTTCTTCTTCTCCTTCTTCTCCTTCTCCTCTCCATTATGACGCCCTCTCCCGGCATCGGATACAAAATTGCTAAATTGCCTAGCGAACACGCGGGGACAGCGACATGAATGTTACAGAAATATATACAGAGAAATCATCATACGATCCCCTACCCCGAGAAAATATATAAATTCGCTCTGCCTTTGTCGGTTTTTCTCATTCCTCTGTTTTCGTGGTGCTGGTGCAGGGCGACTCTGCCTCCCGTCAAAACTCGATCTTTTTCTCTGTTGTCTGTCTGTCTCCACATGAGACCGAAATAATGACTCCAACAGGCAAAGCGTCGATCGTTCCACCGTCGCCGCAATCGAGCGTGGAGTGCTGCATGTGCGGCGACCACGGCTTGACCGATGAGCTTTTTCAGTGCAGGATCTGCCAGTTCAGATCTCAACACAGGTAACGCACGCTCGCTCGCTCGCTCGCTCACCCCCACCCCCACGATAGACCCGGGAATCTGCCGCCGTTCGTTGCATTAAACTCACAATGTCTTCTTGTTTCGATGGCGGAATCGGTGCAGGTACTGCAGCAATCTCTACCCGAAGGCCGAGACCTACCGAGTCTGCAACTGGTGCCTCGGTCAGGACGGCCGAGACGAGGGCGGCCCCGTCGTCAAGACCCAGCAGCAGAACTCGTCGGATTCCAATTCGCCGCGCAAGAGCGGGGCGGAACCGGATAGCGACGGCAAGAGCGGCAGGAGGCTGAGGAGGGGCAGGATCGACGACGATCGCCAGCAGAGACCCCCTCCCCTGCATCTGCAAGCCTTGGGCGGCGGCAGGATCAAGAAGGAGAGATCCCCGGAGAGGACCTCGTCCCCGACGACGCCGATCAGGAGGCGGATCTTCACCAAGGGAGAGCTCGAGCTGAGGAGGACGAGATCGGAGGAGATTTCGCACGTGGTCCCGAGGCAGGGGTTCAGGAGCAAGGTCAGGCGGTACAAGCTTCTGGAGGAGGTCTCGAGCTGACGGCGACGAATCAAACAAGAACCAAGACGTACAGAAAAACCGCATATCGAGAATTTACTTGTAAATGGGTGTGTTAAAAATCGTTCCTTTCTTCCTTTTTCCCCTGTTTTCTTTTTTTTTCCTTCTTTCTGGGTACCAGTTTTGATCCGAAGACAAGAGGGACCGCAGGATTACGTGCAAAGTTTTCGGTGTACAGAGGAACCCAGTTGGCGAATGAGAGAGATGAGACGTTGCTAGCGTTAATTGATCAGATCATGGCGATTGGTGTTTTAACTTGCGTTCTGTTTTTTGTCTGCATCGGAAGTTTCCCCTGCAAATTGTCCAAAAAGAGAGTACGATGTTGCCGCCGTGTTGAGTGCCGGAAGGAAGATGGAGATGCCTCACCTGTAATTTTAATGGTGGTGGTGGCGACTGGTGAGGAGGAATTTCTCCTTTTTCTTCTTCTTCCTTTTTTTTCGATGAAAACGGGTCCCGCCATTGATGCATCAGATCAGCCTATCATCACCGTCGTTCTCCATTATCGTGAAGAGCAGCCTCGCTGTATTTTGTTTTTCTGACCACCAATCGATCGCGTGGATCCGTGAATTGTTCTAGAAAGTTTAGTTAGATGTTAGATGAGTGCTTTTTTTCCATTAGAGAAATCTCATAAAGTTTGAAAGAGAATTCAGTTGTGCATTGTCTTAGGTGACATGGGTAACTAATAATTTGAAAATTGAATATTTTTTTTGGATTGACTGTGTTTCATGCGTGAAGTGGATCATCCATTAACAAGATTCTTATTCTTCATTACAAGCTGAGAGAGGGTTATAAACATAATGATAATGAAATACCCTCGTGGGACTTATGTTTCCTTGGAGTCATGTCTCCATGGTCAAGCTCATTGTAACCGTTGTTAATCATGCGAAGCCTAAGTGAATATAAATTTCAAAATTAATGGTTGTGATCGATATGATCCATAGACCTGCTGTGTCATATTGTTGATGTTGTATCATGTTGAAACATGAGTTTATTCGTAATCAAAATATGACCCATTTAATAAACACGTCAAATTACCTTAGCACAAACACTACACAACTAATTTGATTATGATACATATCTCGTGTTAGAGTCGACACAACATCTTGTTTAAAAATATATCGTTGTACCATAACCCTTCTATAAATTATGAGTAGATATCACTTCATATTACTTCTAAATTTTATTATCAACTAACGTAAGATGCCGTTTTTTTATCATATCATCCAACACACAAATTTGTTTATGTCAAATCCGAACCAGTTTAATTGCTTGTCGTGTTGTGCAAACGAGTTGTGTCAAAATTGCTTTTGCTTTTACTTTTTTTTTTTCTAATTTTTTTTAACAAGAGTTTTGCTCTTATTTAAACACAAACAAACTTGCCCAAAATCAAATAAGAAATGTAGTTCAAAGTCAATTGCGACTATACGTGTTCCTACAAGCTACGAAACCTTTTCTTATTCCAGATTGAAAAAAAATTTATTTAACTCTTGAAAAATATGGAATAAGTACACTATTTTTCAAAAAAAAAATACATAATTAGTTAGTCTAATTTAAGCTTAAACTTTTTTTATGAGCAATCTAATACAAATCGTTAGTTTTTCAAGTAGGGCTGAGCATGGTTTTAAGGTAGAATCTATAACCTGAGAGTTGGATCGGTGCAAACATGTTCGGTTTTTGTTCAAAGGTATGTGAGGGTAGGTTTCAAATTCCAAAAATTAGAAAACTTGTTTCGATGGATATGTTGGAATCTGAAACTTGGAATCTGTAAATTAGAACTTGAAATAAGTTTTTGTGTTTTTCTTGGTCTATGTTTTTGTGCGATCTTACGATATTTCATGACATTCAACGATAAATGTATAAGTTGGAATCACTAGTCCAAGCTTCCATTTTATGATTAAGACTTTAACTGTATTAATGCTTTTTATTTTTCGTGTGTTTAAATATAAGTTATGATTAGTAAATTGAAGCAAGAAGCGATGGTTATTATATTCACTACAATGGTTCAATTAATAATAAAATGAAACTTGAGTAGATCGTGGAACTAACTTTGGTACTCTATTCTAGGTTCTAGAGTATGTAGGGTAGGTTCCAAGCTTCATAAAAAGAGAGTCTTGCTCTAATAGGTAAGTTCTAGATTGTAGGTAGAATTTGTGTAGAATCTAGAGCCGCTCACCCCTATCATTTAGTTCGATAGAAATCTCCTATCGTGCAATGTGTATAATTTCCATCAAATTTAATATAAGAATTTAATTGACAACATATTAAAAGAACTATCACTTAAATCTTCGGTTGAAAATCTATATAACACTCTTTACAATGCACATTAAGTATTAGGATTCTTGGTAGGACTCTTGGTGCGTCGCATTGTGACTAAAGTCAAAAGACCAGGTTAATGGAACCCCATAATTTTGCTTAATATGCTAACTGAGAAATTGATGCCCGTTTAATGTAGACCGGTTAGACAAATAGATGGATCGGCACGTTCTTGATGATCAACCTGCCTTATTAAGTTGATATTTAGGTTAGGTAGGGTTTTACATAAGAAGAAAAAACCTGATTGATAAGCTCAATGAGCTGTTGATGATAATGTTCTTATCATGACCGCCCTCAAACCCTAATTTTATCCTATCCTCCTTATTAAATTTGAGGATTAGCGTGCAAACCCTTTTTCCTCCGGCACCAATCGCGAGAGAATCTTCCTTTATTTTTCCCTACATTAAGAAGAGAGAGAAATCGACATAAATCAATTCTCTTCGCTGAGATTCTAAAATATCTCTTGACCTGGAGAGATTCAACCCCAATGCAAGATCAAATTGCGTAATGAAGGAAGTGACAGAAGGCCCTTTTTTCTATTAGTTATCAAATTCAATGCGAATATATAATGCATAATGTACGATCTGATTAGGCGTGAATGATCGATCAAACCTCGCGGAGTACTCTTTCTAATCCCGCAAGGCACGACAGGGTTTGCATCTGGAGCACTCCAAGCTGCGAAAGTCATGGGGATCCCCCGTAGCCGTAGGAAAACTGACCAGGTTGAGTGCCAAAGAGGTGCTGATTAGCAGAGGTAATTTAGTCTAGGATGAGCATCAAGAACTATCCACTAAGGACCTGTTTTGAAAAATTAAAATAGGAATTCACCAATTAATTTCATGAATCCATTTGAGAACCAGTCAAAATGTCCCCGCTTCGAAAGAGAAGTGAGAGTTGAAAGTGAGTGACAAAGTCAGAGGCCGGAGGTAAATGAGAGCAAGAGAGATGAGATAGCAACAAGGCTAGCGACAATTTAGAGCGAGAGTGAGAAAAGGATTGACGAGGCCGTAGGCCACCTAGAATGAGAGCGAGAGAGGGAGGCTAGGTCACAAGATGAGTGACGTCAAAGACGGAGAGAGGCAAAGAGGAAACTTAGTTTTTTATACGAAAAGTTAAAACTTCAAAATTAAGAATATATATGTATATACACACACATGTTTGGTCCGTATGAGCAGTTCCATGCATAGAATTAGGAGCTAGATCAAAATTGCTAGCTCTAGTAAATTGGAACTAGGAACCAAGCCAATCCTCATTATAACATTGGTTCTAGGCCAATCTGATATGATGTTGGGTCGTATCCAATTCCTTTGTACACACTTACTAATTAGATGCATTTTGGGCTGCGATTGCGAACTAGCCATTCGCATTTTGTGTACTGAATTATTATTTTTTTATTTATTTGTTTATTTAAGTTTTAATTCGTAGACTATGTTTGTTTCATAAAGAATGAATGATTTGATAAAATATTTTACTAAAAAATGATCGCTTGTTTTAATTGAATAAAATTAGTCAATGAAAAAAGTTCTTATTATTAACAATGGTTTTTGTCAAAAGATTTTTCTAAATGTTGATAATATTTTTTGTTTATTCATTTTCTTTGGAGCATTACAAATTATTATTTTTGAAAAACCATTCATTTCTTCACAAAACAAATGCCGTAGACCCTTTAGCAATTACTTTCTACTAAGAAATGTTTGAATCAAACGGCCATGGATATTTCACTTCTTTCTCGAATCAGAACCCCTAACCATGCTGTTGTATTGGGTCGGGTTTGCTTGATACTGAATGAAATTATGCTAACTGAGTTAAGGTTGTAGGACTTTAGAGATCCCTGGCCCAAATTCATCGAGATTGCATCCCTAGTTCTGCTGGGTCGGACGGTCAAATCCTAGGAGTCCTAGCATTTGATCTTCTAAGTCAACCCAAGTTGGAGAATGCTCATACCGGATTGGCACTTTTCGAGCGAGCCATGTCGACGGGCGACCCATTTCAGATATACCTCTCGTGAAGTCGGTCTAGAGCTCTAATGCTCTGTGGTCCGATCGGGACGATCCAATGCGGGGACGAGGCCTTGGCGGCTAATGCTAGTCACCCTCTCTCGTGCTTTTATTTTTATTTTTTCCCCTCTCTGCAATAAAAGAACTAATACGGCTTGATCAGGGAGAATTTTTTTGGCGTGCGAACAGAGGCTTCTGGAGGCACAGAGTAAAATCGCCTTACGTCCTTGATTGTGGGGACGAGACATTCCTTTTTCAGCTGCTGCTGTGGAAAGTGAGGGACTTTGATGGGCCTTGGCCTTCACGTTTTGAGAGGATGCAGTGATGAAGAAGGCTTTTGTGCAAAAAAGTTAAGGCGCGAGTTGAATTAAATTGCTTCTTTTGCTGGAACTAGGCCCGCGTTACATCGATCTCAACATAAGGGGCCCCGGGAGCTGGAATTCTAGCATTAAGCATCATTAGTGTTCTTTCTTTATCATTAGTGACGAACTTTCTATCACACTCCCAGCACGTCGTGGCTAACATGACTATCCAATTCTTTTGATTTTTTTAAGCAAGTGGAAATGCCTAATGACAAATCAGTACATTATAATTTCAATCAACGCATGTAGAAATATAGAACCAGGCACTTTCATTTCTTTATTTATATATTGTAGACGACCTAGATCAGTACATCAGGGATTAAAATGTTAATTCTCCCGGATGTATCTAAAATTCCATCTAAAATGCTGCCTCGACCATCCTAGTGTTTATTTACATGACCGCCAACATGATAAATCATGCTCTAGCCAAAAATGCCACCCTTGTCCTTGGGTCCTCATCTTACTTAACCTCGCTTGTCCTTGAGTCCTCATCTTACTTAACCTCGCTCTCTCCATTGTCATTGCCGTCTGGGAGTGGGAGTGGCCCTATTGTACACCCACGGATTCGGGCATGGAAGGCAACAACCCAATCGGCATCAGGCCCAATGGGAGGCTAGCATTGATAGTCAGGATCGCAGTAATCAGAATGAATGTGACCTCCGGGAAGTCAGATTCGTTCTGCTCTGTTTGGTTCCATGTGAGATCTATCGGGACACTGTAGAGGAATGGAGGACATAGGTAGCAAAGGCATATATATAGGTTTTAAAAAGATGATAATCCACTAAGGGTGAGCATGACACTCAACAAGCAAAAGCCTACTGGACTATACTACATGAATCTACCACTACCCGTTTGATGGAATCCCAAAAATCCCAAATATAAAATATACAAAATTGAAATAATTCAATTTGCAACAGCTTTGAAAGAAATTCACGTTAACAGTATATTAAGAAGTAAATGGACATTTAGGAACTTCAAAACTTATATTTAGTCTAGGTCTAGCTACCATGAAGGGAACCGTGTTGTACTTCTTTAGGCATCTCGCATTCCAACTGGTATCGCGAGAACTTCTGGGGGCCCTTATTATATCCCCAGGCATCCAGAGGGTGCCATGTTACACCCCTCTAAGTATCTTGCATCCCAACTAGCATTGCGAGGACCTTCGGAGGCCTTAGTACATCCCCCAGGCATCCGGAGGGCATTGTGTTACACCCCTCCAAGCATCCCAAAACCTAAGACATTGTCATCCCAAGGATCGACGGCATCCATCAAATTCATATCATAGTGTGGTGATTCAATTATTTAATCGACAATCGTATTGTCAATGCCAAATTAAAACATTTCTAGAAATAAGGTACTGAAACCAAGAACCAAGATACAAGTCGTGGCACTATCATTTTGAGAACTTTTTACCTCTCATGAAACTGAACCATAAAGCAAAAGAAACCCACAAAAGAAAAATTTACCAGGAAAACAAGTAAAAAGAGAAAACCAAAGTAAAGCAATTGAGTGACCCCTTATCGAGAATAAAGACCGATGGTTCACGCCTCATATTCCAAGCACATCGTCAACCCAAAATCGCAAATCCTGAACCATAACCCAATTACTTCAGTCTAGTGGCCCTCTTCCGAACTAGCGGTCGAGAATTGAACTTTACCGTAAAGACCACAAAAATTGATTGACCCAACCAAACTAGTTGCAGCACAACCACCCATCATCACACGAATTGCGACAAAACTAACCCTAACCCTCAAATCCGAAGGAATACGTCTCATCAAGCAATGATGGAATTCACATATTATAGAATAGTCGACGTCTACTTGCCTCGATGCTTGTCGATGGCGGCTAAGATGGCGGGATGGCGGGCGATGAGAGCTATACGATGTTAGGCTAGCAGAATGAGGGTTGTTCGTGGTTGTGGCGTGACGAAATGAGGGGCTGTGATGCTCTGGTTAGGGAAGAATATTGGTGAGGGTTTTTGCTGAAGATCGAACCAAATGGGTGAAGAGCTAGTTTTATACCCACTTTCTGCCGCCTTTGGACGTCTCCCTTGGTCAACATTCCTTACTGGGACTGCTTAAGGAGGCGGAACTTGGGGTTGAACGTGGACTTTGGATGGAAATCCTCATGCATCTTCTTGACAGCTTGTCAAAAATTGCAAGTACATGGCTTGCTTTGGCTTAACCTTCTTTGGTTAATTGCCAGGTTTTGTATGAGAGGCAGCTGGCGACTTTGTGGCGAATGGTGGTGAATTTCAGTTTACCAAGTTGACAGCTAAAAACTTGAGCAACTGATTTTGGGCTGGTCATTTTGGCCTTTTACCTCTCCATGGGCGTGATTCCATTTTGGGCTCAAATAAATCCACTTTGGCAAATTTCATGAAGAAGCGGCTAGGATCCGGAGGGTATTCGGTGCGCGCCGTATTGGTGCCACGGTGGCAGTGGCTAGGCGATGTGGTGGAGTGGTGCGATAGTGCCATGATACGGTGGTGAGCTTAGTGATACAGTGATGATGGCTTGGTATCCTAAGAGTGCTCAATTTTACTAAGTGAGGATCCAAATGTCACACTTTCAGGCATGAAGCCTAGAGATATCGGCAAGATTAAACTCACAGGTTCAAGGGACAAAGCCAATTTGTATATAGAGGCCCGAGACGCGCCGAAAGAGGAGATCTAGATGGCCTCACGTTTGGTAAAACCAGGCATATATATACAACAGCCTTGGCATCATTAGTGGCGTAATGGTCTAGCTAATCTCGGATCTTTCCAATGCTCATAACACCTAAATATTTCTCAACAAAATTGATGGCCTCGAAGAGGCCATCCAGGGGAAACGTCAAGCCCGCTCACTTTCTCCACGATGGATCCGGAGAACATCATCCGAGTCCGTAGAAGTCACAGGTTAGAAAATCAAGCTTGTCCCAAACCTTCCAATTCTTTTTTTTCTTGACATGGAAGAAGAACATGAAAGAGGCCATCAGCCTTATAGTCACTTTCACGTGACAATTTGACATCACCGTTAGGGCACGTGCGTACAGCCCTTTCGATTCAAAAAACTCATGAAACACTCGACACGTCTCAAGCTTGAATTTTGCAAACTGGATCTCTCTCATCCTCCCCCGGCCCGGACGATGAGTTGTCATCGGGGACGACCTTTTCGTCGTCCTTAAAGAAGCGAGAGATGGGGTTCCATAAATGGGGACAGCTGAACCAGATAGGTCTGAACTCGTCTCCTTCAATTTTCCCCCCATCCTTTTTCGTTGCCTTGAATCGTCTGTTGGACTCCTGGATCCGGGGTGTCAGGGGATAGCCTGACAGCATTAATTTCTCTGAGCTGACGGTTGATCCCGCACTTATGTTGGGTGGGACGGGTCCGTCCATCCGGCCCATTTTGCTGGAGATAAATTTAATGACCCTTCACCTGCCTTTCCTTCTGTGCTCCATCCTTTTTCCTGAATTGAAATTGATTGCAACAGCAGTTGCTGCAGTTGGATTCATCTGCAGTTACGATTAAGCTCTGAATTGGCACGAACGACATGAATTGCGATGCATCAGGCGAGCGCTTTCTCTCGAACCAAAGGAATTTGCGAGTGACGGCGGAGCTCATCGACCCGAGAGTCGAGGTTGAAGAAGAGCAAAAAAGGATGCGTTTGGTAACGATTTTGTTCTCGGAAACAAATTCTGATTAGAAATAATTATTTATGATTCTGTTCTCGAGAACTGATTCTGAGTAAAAAAACGCGTTTGGTAATTATATAAAATTTCGATTCTTGAATAGAATTGTGTTTGGTCATATTCATTGATTCTGTTCCGAATCAATTTATTTCAATTTTTAAATAATTTTATAATTTTTTTTTCTTTTTTCTCCTATTCTTCTTCTTCTTCTTCTTCTTCTTCTTCTTCTTCAGGCCGGTGACCTCACTAGAGCATGTCACCGACCCTCGTCGGCGAGCCTCGCCAGGTGGCCAAGCGAGCCTTGTCGGGGCCGGGCAAGGCTTACCTAGCCACCGGCGGGGCTAGGTGTCGCGAGGCTCGCCCAACCACCGATGAGGCTTGGCCTCGCCAAATCCGGGGCAAGGGCGAGCCTCGCCGGTGGCCGTGTGGGCCTCGCCGGTGGCCAGGCAGGCCTCATCAGGGCTAGGTGAGGCTCGCCTGGCCACCGATGGGGCTGGGCGAGCCTCACTGAGGCTAGGTAGGCCTCACCCAGCCTTGGCAAGGTCGGCCAGGCCATCGGCGAGGCTCGGCCTCGCCAATGGTTGGGCTTGCCAGACCTTGCCTTGGCCTAGTGAGCCTCCGGTGAGCTCACCGGACCGATTGCTTGGTGACCGGCGGCGGGCGGCGATCGCGGGATGTGGTCGATGAAGAAGAAGAGTTTTGATTCTCAATTCTAATTGCAGGAACAAGAATCACATTTTTTTTTTTTATTCTTGATTCTACTCCCAATTTATTCTTGAGAATAAAATTTGTTCTCATGAACAAAAAATTTATTAAATGCGATTCTGTGCCAAAATTCCTTCTGGGAACAAAAAATCAAAATTTGAACTTGTTTGGATTGTTACCAAATATGGCCCAAGTCAACGGAGCTTGTCTTTTGTTGATGGTGTTTTGACCAAGTCCGTGTGTAACGTAACTCCCTCAATGTTTCGTCTTTAAATCTGACATGCGATTTTACCGCTCCATTCCAAAAACAAAAGGGGCCGTTTTTTTTTCCCTTTCGTGTTAGTAGATTTCTGAAAGTGTTTGTAAACAATGGGAAATTGACTGTAAAAAAAATTAGAGGTCGCTTGATTTTCCCGATAACAATTTTATTGAACTCTCAACTCTTTGACCATCGGAAATTACCAATTTTTATGCCTTTTATCGGCTGTTACTTGTTTTTTTTTTTTAACAAACATTTATTTCATTATCTTTACTTCATCAACTTTGTCGCATACCAAATTTTATCCGTCTTTTTTACAAACATGTTAAATTTAATCTATATGAATTTAGTAATCTTTATTGTGTGACTTTGTAGCTTTTCTCTCAATAAATTACTAACTGATTTTGATTTACCAGACTCATATTTGAGTTACTCACAAACATTTATTTTATTTCTCTAAAGGTACATATTTTCCTTACTTGCCGCCTTTTGGATATTATAAACTATTTGTAGAGATAACCAACATTAATTAAAGTGATAATCAACTTAACTTGTCTCTATGTCACCAAACTCTTAGTTTGAGCTAGTTACTACTATTTCTTTTTCGTAAATGCCCGACCTCCCTTGTGTTAACCCACTTTTATTTGCATCTTTTTACCAACTCCTTAAATCTACCGAGCTATTATCTTACCAATCCTCCTGTGTGATTTACCAATTTTCTCTGCGATCAAGTCACCAACTGATCGTGTTATAAACTCTAATTCAAGTTGTTAACCGACGTTTTAAATCTTACTCAACAATTCCTATTGAGTTACTACTTTCCTTCGTCTTGCCGGCCAATCATATTTCACGAGTAAGCTACTAACTAATTTTGCATTACTAGCTCTTATCTGAGCTAGCTACTAACTAATTCCCAGGCCCCCGAGCTCAATTCCCTGGTCCGCACCGGAAGTTACGAAATTAACCGGCAAAGGCAGTAATATTTTCCGTAACAATGGCCGGACAAATCGGTGCTTTGTATCGAATTTCAAGCTTTTGGGTGGCCATAGTCAAAGCGGGGGGGATGCAAGAGTCGAGAACATGGCATGCTTCTTCGGACCGATGAATTCTCCATCGTGCGGCATAATTGGTGGCGCCACCTCACGTGCGATCGCAATGATTCGCGATGACCGTCTCGTCCATCAGTTCCCCATTGGAAAGACACTACGTCAAAGGCCATTCGAATCACGACAGGGGAGGGTCATAGTGGATCACTTGCAAGTAGTTTTCCCTCAACATAGATACAGTGTATCTGTAGCAATAAGTTGTAGCATATTTTAGATGGAAAATTGTCTTAAATTTTTCAGTTTAGTCCTCAAACTTTTGAAGATTTACTGATGTAATCTTTTTAGGTAATTTTGGCCAGAAATCACTTACATGACGGTCTATTCAGCGCCATTCATCTAGTTTTGGCAATTTTTGTAATGGATGTATTTTTATTTTTCTAGATTTATTTTTCTTTCATTTTCTTTTTTTTTTCCCTATTTCTCAGTGACCTTCACTGGCCATTGGTGAGGCCTACTCGACTGGGAGAGAGAAATAGGAAAAAAGAAGAAGAAAGGATAGAAATTTTTTTAAAAAAATTCAAAGATGAGTCATATCAATGCAGCTTGTCAATGCAGGCCATATCACATAAGATAGATAGTATCCACATTAGCATATTGTCAAAAAGATTTTAGATTAAATTAATCAAATTGAAAAATTTTAAGATTAAATTGTTTGTCATACTTTAAGCTAAGTTGATCAAATTGAAAAAGGATCAATAGATTCAAGACTCTTTTTAGCATTCATTCCTTCTTTAGGCTAATTTGTCAGTTCGAAGAACATGTTTAGCGCATCGAAGGAATGTCCATCAAAAGGTCTTCGAAGCCCATCGTGGATTTCGCCTTCACATTTCATCCCATATCTTATCCTTCCCGCACTCCGCAGCAGCCGAGATTACCAATTGAGAACCCCGTCAGCGAACACGGGACGAAGCCAAATCCAAGGATTCCCATCGCCCTCGTCTTCTTTTCGTTCCGACAATCACTTGGCGATTTGAATTCCCGCACCCTCTTTCCATCGGCGGTGCATCCTAAAAGGGTCCGCCGCTGCAATCCGAACGAACGGTCTGTCATCTGCCAGAAGGGAGGAAGTTCGATCGTGCAGTCTTTTTTTTTCCGGAGGACGACGTTTTGTGTTCTAGCTAAGATCAGCTGTCGGGCACTACTACGTGGCTGTTAAAAAGTGAATCGGCGACTTGTCAACAATTCCGCAGCGGTGTTTTTTCTCCCTCTCTTTATCGAAAAGCATGACGCGATTCTTGCCTTCCATCGACAGCAAGAATTAAAAAGGTATAAAGCGACCCATGAAAATACGAGAAAGCTTCGAAAAAGAATGCCGTCCACATTGGATTAAGGGCAACCCAAAAAAAAAAAAAAAAAAAAACCTGACCCTTTACTAACCGCCCCTTCTACTTATGCGAATTTTGAATTTGGGTGGATCTTGCAAAATAATTTCATTCAAGGAGTTTCGATCCTCACCGAATCTTTCTTGCCAACTCTCAAATCAAAGGCGGATAAAATCGCTTTTGGTGAGATCTCTTTGAAATTGTGGGGGTTTTTTTAGCTATTCAAATGAGAAATATTTCGTCCAAAAAAAAATAATGAGAAATATGACTTTTTTAGTTTTGGGCTCTTGATTGGATAAAGATAAAGCTAAAGGGCGTGGGGGGAAATCTACACGTCTTCAGATGCGGACCTCCCCCTCCCGTGGCCCCCGCCCTCTTTTATGACCTACTCCAAGAAATTCCATCTAATCCTGCACGCCAATGCATGGCTAATAACATTAGTAAAATAATCAACGGAGCTGCTCATGCTAGAAAATTAATAATGCAGTACGTATATTTGTTGAACTTACCTCGCCTTATTTAATTCTATATAACTTGATCTGATTAGGGACTTTAATAACTAGTTAGGAATTTTTTTATAATATCCTGTGCATCAATTTTGCTCGTAACATGCGCAACTAACATCTTGAAATTTTTGATTTCGAACATAATATATCTTATAAACATCTCGAAATACTCGTAAATGAGACCATATAATATCCACTTATAGTAAAAAAAAAAAAATTAGAAAAAAAGTCAAGAACCGCACCCCGAATTTCCAAGCTGTTTGAATATTTTTCATTTCACACATCTCTTTTTTCAAATCCCATCAACTTTGTAACTAAATAAATAAATAATAATAAAATAACAGCTTATATATCAAAGCTTTGCGCACCACACTTTTCTCTCAGAAGCCATGGCTTTTGCAGCTCCCCTCGTCGTCCCTCTTCGCCTCCGTCTCGCCGGTCTCGCCCGCTTCATCTCTTCCCCCCTCCTGTCTCCGTCGCTCCTCGCCGTCTCCTCGCTCGGACCGTAAAGTCTCCGGCCGTCAGGCGCCGCCGTCCCGCCATGGGCTATCTCTCCTGCAGCGGCGAGACCGCCGTGGCCACGTGCGACCCCTACAACTGGAACTGCAAAGAACCGCCGCCGCCACCGCCGCCGCCACCGCTGCAAAGCACAAGCCCAGCAAGCCCGCGAAGAAGAAGAAGATTCGCAAGTTCTCCTACTGCGACCTCGTGAAGGCCACCGATGGGTTCTCCGCCGAGAGCTTCCTCGGGAGAGGCAGCTACGGCAGCGTCTACCGCGCCGTCCTCGACGACGGCAAGCTCGTCGCCGCCGTCAAGAGGACCAAGTTACCCTCGAGCGCATCGGCGGCTGCGATGACGACCAACCACAATCTCAATCTCATCTCCAACGACGGAAAAAACAACAACAACAACAACGCGAGCCCGGCAGAGAACGAGATTGAGATCCTGTCCCGGGTCCACAGCCCGAGGCTCGTCAACCTCATCGGCTTCTGCGACGACGTGTCGGACGGCCTGCTCTATCTCGTCGTCGAGTTCATGCCGAACGGGTCGCTGTACGACCTGCTCCACCGGAGCTCCAGGCTGCCCGGATGGACGCGGCGGATCCGGTTCGCGCTCCAGGTGGCGAAGGCGGTCCTGTGCCTGCACTCGGCGGACCCGCCGGTGATCCACCGGGACATCAAGTCGTCCAACGTGCTGATCGACGGCGGGTCGAACGCGAGGCTGGGCGACTTCGGGCTCGCTCTGAGGGGTCACGTGGAGGACGTGCGGGCCAGGCGCACCCCTCCGGCGGGGACGTTGGGCTACCTCGACCCGGGCTACCTCCAGCCGTCCGATCTCAGCGCCAAGAGCGACGTGTTCAGCTTCGGGATTTTGCTGCTCGAGATCGTCAGCGGCAGGAACGCGATCGACGTCAACTTCAGCCCCCCTTCCATAGTCGACTGGGCGGTGCCCCTGATCAGACGGCGCGCGTTCGACGCGATCTGGGACGACCGGATCGACCCGCCGGCGGACCCCGCGGCGGTGAGAAGCGTGGCGGCGCTAGCGGCGAGGTGCGTCAAGGGGAGCGCGCGGAGGAGGCCGGAGATGGCCGAGGTGGTGGAGGTGCTGAGAGAGGCCAGCCGGAGGGCCCGCGCGTGGAGGAGCTGGGGGCGGCGGCGGCCGGCCGGGCCGAGCGCGGCCGTCGACGCGGCGGCGGCGGGCGATGAGACGGCGAAGGCGATGAGGAGGCTGGGGAGCGGGAGGAGGAACAGCAAGGTATCCAGCGTCCCGACCGCGGAGTGCGGGAGCGAGGGGTCCGGCGTCGCCAGCGTCGGCCACAAAAACGTCGCGGTCGGCTCGGGCGTGCACGTGGTGCGGTCGAGGTCGGTGGGATCGTACGGCGAGATCTGGGCGGCCAGCAGAAAGCCGCCACCACCGCCGCCGCCGCCGCCCAATCATGGGTCGGCGGCGAAGCGGGCGGTGAGGGCGGGGCTGAGAAAGTCGAGGTCCATGGGGGTCATGCAGAGCCGCCGCGCCGGGTACCGCGACCTCCAGGGCAGCGACGACGAGGCGACGACCTCGCGCGACGGGGGAACCGAAGCCGACAGGGCTGTCGCCAAGGAAAGCGAGGGCTCCAACGAATCGGAGAGGAAGTTGCTCGAAAGGTCGCCCGCGCAGTTGTGAGAAAAAAAAAAAAGGAAAAAAAGGGAAAAAAAACTCAAAGCCTTTGAAAAAGAAAATTACATTTTTAATTCAAAGAAATTACAAAAAAAAGGGGGATTGGAGTTTCGACGTGTTTCATTTGGGGAATTCCTAGGTGGGCGGTGATGAGAGATGCGATTTCGGTCTATGGAGGGAACCGAGATCATTCGAAAAGTCAAAGGGAGGAAGGAAGAAAATAAAAAGTCAGCAAAAATTGGTTGTGGAGTTTGAATCAATTTATTGGTCTCTTGACTTGATGGGTGTTTTTTTTCTTTTTTCCAATCTATTACCTGAAAATTGTCAAATGATGGGGATGGGTCGGATGGATCCATCAACTCTGCCCCCCCCATGATTAATTCGCTTTCTAATCTAACATCTGCAAATTAGCGGCTCTGTTTTTGACGTCATCGGTGACGTCATCGTCCATTCCTCTTTCCTCCCCTCTCCTTGTGGGGCATTAGAGGCAAATGATTGGAATCAATCACGCAAAGCTAAAGCTCATGGCGATGGATCAAAATGAAACGGACTGAGGTTATACTACTATATCGATTTTGAATTTTTGCGGCGGCGGTCATGGCGGCGCCAACGATGACACGGAGGAGGTGATTACGGCGGCATACGTCACGTGGCTAGTCGACAACGGTAGCGCGACAATCCGGCAACGACATAACCTCTTCTTGACCGTTTATACGGTCGCTTCTTCTTGGGCTGGCTACTTTAGTTCTCCATCGTCAATTTTTTCTCGATTGAGGTGGTCCACGTCGTCTTAGTGGTGGGGACATTTTCGTGTATGTTGGTGGTCTCGAAAGCATGGATTCAAATCTTTCTTTCCTTTTCTTTTTTTTCGTTGGTAGGCTTTTGGCTATCATCCCACCTTGTCCGCATCTCATTAAATGCCTTCCTTTTGTTCTTCACCGTAAAGTTAGTTGGCATTTGGTGAGGGTGAGAACGGAATGCAAAAGGTCACTGTACATATGATGCACCGACCCCAATTAAATTCACAGCAGATGAAGAATCTGATCCAATCTGATCTTGAACAGTGCATTATCCAGAATTAGTATGAAAAAGGAATGGGGTGGTACAAGTTAACTATTACGACTTACTTTCACTAAAAACTATTGAGACCTAAAAAGTTGGGCCTGGTTTACGTTTGGCTTGACTTTAGAAATAGACTTTGAGTGTGTTTGGGAGTAGCTTCTCAAGGCTACTTTGAAGCCCCAAAGATCTTTGAGCTAAGGATGGGGTGTTTGGCAACAAAATTTCAAAGCCCCTTTACAAAATATCAGCATTCACAAGGTTGCAAGCCCAAGGCAGTGGGCTACCTTAGGTTTTCAGCATGCTGAGAATGCTGAGCTGAGGGGCAACGAGGTCATCTTCTTCTTCTTCTTCCGTGAGCGATCACCGGCGAAGGGCAAGCAATTGTCGGCGATTATCACCTAAACAATTGTCGGTAGGGGGTGGCGTGACCGTCACGCCATTTGGGTCGGGTCGGGTCTAGGTCGCCGCGACCCGATCCGGGGTGGCGGGGGTCGTGCGAGGACCTTGCCGCCCTCAATCCGAGTCGTGCGACCTCATCGCCCCGGATCTGGGTTGTAGCGGTGTCACGCGACCTCCCGTGACCTCACTGCGACCCAGATCCGGGGCGGCGAGGTCCTCCTGCGATCTCAAGGCCCCAGATCTAGGTTGCGGCAAGGTAGCCGGAGGTCGAGGCGGTGTCGCGCGACCTCGCCGCCCCGCATCCAAGGTCATCGGAGGTCGTGGCGGCTTTGTGCGACCTCGAGCGGCCTTTGCCTGGTGGTTTTCGGGGGTTGGCGGAGGTCGCCCGCCAGCAACAAATTTCGATTGCCTCTCGGCGTGCCTTTACCGGTCAATTTTTTTTATTTTTCTTTTGATAATTTTTTTATTACAAAAGTCTTTTGTAAATGTAATTCTCCCAAACGCCATTTTGCTCAAAGATACTTCACAAAGGGTTTTCAAATTACAATTTACCAAACATAGTTTGCATTTTGGAAAACATCTTTAATTCAAAGGTCTTTGCATTTTCCTTAAAAGACTTTTTCCAAAAACCTTCCCAAATGCACCATTTGAAAGCCATACAAATGCTGAAAGTCAAAAATCTATTAGGGAAATGCAAATTACGTTTGATAAAAACTTATTTGTAGAGTAATTTTGGATAGTGTTTGGCAAAAAAAATAAAAAATTGCAAAGGGTGTTGGTTGAAATTTTTCTATTTTTTATTTAAAAAATCAATTTGTTTGCTACCAATGAAGGGCTCATACTGTAGGCAAGCCTAGCAGTGGTTATGACCTTAGGGAGTTAGGTGATGAGGCCTAAAGTCGTGAAACCCTAGGTGACCCTCACCAAGGTAGGGTGACCCCAAGTGGCAAGGCCTAAGCTTTTGCTGTCGATGTCACGCATCACTTGTGCTGACAACCAATCACAAATGTAGAAATAGTGAGGGCAAGATGGGTATATGAGAAAGCTAGTGAGGGTAAAATGCAAAGAAAAATGTCTAGAAATAGCAATTTGTTCAAAGTTGAAAGTTCAATGTGGGTCCTCACTAGTTTTGGGCTTTTAACATTCCTAATACTAGCTTTCATCTTAAAACCCTTTGAGATTGGTTGCCAAACACCCTGTAATTTCTCTAAGGCTTTCAAAATATTGAATCAAATGCATCTTCAAGCCTTACACAACCCTTGATTTCAACAAGAAATTAGGAATTTGGTTCTGATAGGAATAATCAATGTGGCAACAGGAGGCTTGAACTCCAAAAAAAAAAAAAAAAAAAAAAAAAAAGAAAAAGTAAAGGAGAATCCAGCCTCCTCGCATCGAAAGTTTAGCGATGAAATACAGGGTTTTCTTGAACTTTTGACTCTTGTCTCATCTTATATAGGCGGACCTCCCTATCATCAAGAGAGTGAAGCTACGCTGCTGCCGGATAAGGGCGTTATTGCCACCGACATGACACGCATCACCCGTTGAACTCTCTCCTGTAAATCTAATTTGGAAACCCTTGCATGATCCCCAATGCTCTCTCTCCTTTCTTCTCTCTCTCTCTCTCTCTCTCTCTCTCTAAAATCGTATTGTGGTTCAAATCGAACCCTAGTGTAAGGGGCCGAATGGTTTGGGAAATGGGCCTCGTGCGGCACGCGCAGGCTTCTTAACCCACTAGAGGAAGCGGAAAAAGATTACCTGGGCCTTCGGGAGACAAATGTCGAGACAAAGTTTTAAACTAACAGGACGCGGCCCAAAATGAAAAGCAAATTTTTTTTCTACAAGTCCGATTCATGAATCCAGCAAATTGGCCCATCATCGAGCCGACAGCGCAGGCTTCATTCTTCGACGTCTTTTGCGGCAATGGAGAGAACTTAGGTCCCGTGGATTAGGAGCGCAAGCAGGTCAACCGGCCGTTGTGCGATAACGCCGGAGCTTCTTGCTCCCGAACCCATCCATATAGACTTCACTCTCTCAGGCCCGTCTAGTCCCGACCGTTTTTATGAACAGCTAACGTCTTTCAAATTGTGGCAGGACCTGCCAAGGACTTTTAAGCCCGGTACGCAGTCCGCCCCACACATACCCACTTCATTGACCAAATTGTGAATGACCCGAGCAGTTTTTGTGTAGGATTCGACTTGATCATAGAGGTTATCATTGGGCCGGCAGTGTAACAGGCCCTCCTAGGTCCATTTAGGCCCAGTTGGTCCAAAAGGATAAAGAGACGCGTCCAGGCAAGCAATTCCCTCTTCTGGCATGGCCTGACCAAGTTGGCCCGCTTGGGTCTGGTCAATTCTACGTGAAACTCTAGATTTTTTTAATTATGGGCTGGTTTAGCCTCGCTCATCGATCAGGTCCAATGTCTACTGTCGAGCACTTAAAAGTGCGTTTAGTAATATTTTTGTTTTCGGGAACAATTTCTTTTCATAAATGGTTTTTTCTATTTTTATTTCCTGGAATTGTTTATGAGTAAAATAACACATTTAATAGCTGTACAAAATTTCTTTTAATTTGTTAATAATTTTTTGAGATTTTTCTTTTTTTCCTCTCTCTTCTTCCTCCTCTTCTAGCTAATTGCCGAGCAGCGGCGAGCCAGGGAGGCATCCAATGGCATGCAAGGGTTGGCGGATGGCGGGCGGTGAGACTCCAATGACCGCTTGGAAGAGAAAGAAAAAGAAAGGCAAAAAACGAAAAGAAAGAAAATCACTTATTTCAGAAATTATTCTTGAAAATAAGAATATATATATTTTTTTTTCTAATTCTTGTTTTTGTTCCAAATTTATTTCTGGGCCACTTTTCTATCATGGGGAATAGAAAAATTAACTAATGGTACCAAATGGTTTTACTTGTTAACTTTTTCTATCTCGTGAACAAAAGAACAAAATACTAGAAAAATCGAAATGTTACCAAGTGGAGCCTAAACCATCGCCTCTTAATATTCTCCGATACTCAAAATTGAATTTATGAGTCATGACTAGTACCCATTAATGAATTTAAGATACATTATCTCGATGTCGCAAATTGCAAAACATTTGAAGGTTGTATGATTTAATTTCTGTCAAGTATTTCCTGATATCAATTACATTTTACGGTTACTTTTGACAAGACAGTCATGTTGATTCATCATCTACAATTTCCCCATGGCAGTACTATGTTCATGTCCAATAATTTCCATGAATCATGTCATTTCTTTTGCCCTAATTTCTCACTCCACTGTTTCGTCCCCTCCGCAGCAGAATTTGCATCCTTTTGTCCCCATGCAGCAATGGGGAAACCTCACTTTGGCATATGCCTCTTTAACCTGTCCACTAATACATCTTCAGAATCTTTGGCTGTAAGATAAGCGATGTGACACCGCATGCATGCCCACACAGCTTTATAGCTAGAGCACAAATAGAAACTGATGTGTTTGTATTTATACGATTCATTTGTTTTTGCAAAAACATATATATTAGAAAATATTTTTCAAAAAATATCGCTTGTCTCGCTTATTGAGATGAACGAATGGAAAAAATCTTTTAATGTTCACGAAAACATTCAAACATAAATGGTTATCAATAACGAAAATGATTTTTATTAATTAATTATTTCAAGCAATACAAACAATCACTTTTGGGAAATAAATGGATCCTAGCCTTTTTTGTTCAACCTTGATCAATTTTCTGGATCCAAATAGAAACGACAAGAAAGGACCCTGGCAATTTACTTAAACAATCGAAACTTCAATGACAAGAGATCATCATCCTTGTGCTATTCTAGGATAGCATTTAGCTTTTTTAAACTCTGCAATCTTGCTTTAGTACCATCCACGCCAAGGTTGCTGCCTCCAACTTTACACACGACACGTTCCATTTTGTAGGAGACAAAAAAGGCTACAATGCTAAGGTTCGGCGTATGCTTAAAGGATAAGTCTTTCATCAATAGGGACTCCTTTGTAGTCCCTAATCCTGGTTATGACAACTACTAATCCGGGGTCCCCAGCTTTGAGGGTCTAGCGAGGAATGGGAAAGGCGATGTTTATTGATGGCGACTTCAATTGCATCCTTATCTTATCGCAAAAAGATTAATATTCGAGAGTAATCTCGTGAAAAACACGAAATTTCTAGAAAATAGGAGGAATCTTGCTATTAGAGCATGTCTCATCTTATTAATTTATAGTGCTTCAATCATTTGTGCTAGTTCACTTCAATCTCCCATCAAATTTGATGCATTCCATGTTAAGTTTATGGATCTCTGCGCTAATTTTAAATATGTTCTAATAACATATAAATATATCCGGTGCATGTATTATTTCCTTGAAAAATGTTAAAAAGAGCCCCAGGACAATTGTTAATGGTCATTAATTGCACTTTGGAAACGAGCATTTCTATTTTAAGTAGGCGACTCTTCTAAATATGCCATTATTCATTTTTTTTACGTGAATTGGCTTTATAAGTATCCTTAGCAGTCTAAACTAATATATAGGCCAATAGACATGCGGTCCTATTGGTAAAGGGATTATGGGGGGTGGGAACACTAGTATCATAGGTGCGGGGTTCGACTCCTGAACTCTACAAATAATCAAAGAAAAAGTCAGAGTGAGAGGAGAGCTAGAGATAGGATAATAAAAAAAAATATATATATTATATAGAGATAAATTGTCCAAGAAGTCCTAAACTTACTATATAATGGCTATTCCATCCTCAACTTGTTAATTTGACTAATTTGATCTTAAACCTTTTGAATATTTATCAATATAATCCTTCCAAATTTGGCCATAAATTATTGATGTGGACACTGGTCATATTACGTGGCACTACCATAACTAATGTGACACAAGTTCGGGGTCTCGGCGAGGGCCCACAAGCGTTGATAAGGGCATCTTGCAGATGTGGTTAGCAAGTACTACTGCCCATGGTTGAGGCCTTGGACTAATGAAGGAATATAGCGAAAAGAGGAAAAAAAACTTAAAGCTTTTGATTTTAATAGTTTTTAATAACTCCTAGTTTCTGAGTTTTTCTAATTTCTAAGTACTTAAATAATTTATAGTTTCTAGACTTGACTTTAATCTTTTGCTTTTCTTTTGTTTTGCTATAAAAGGTTATCGAGTCTTTGTAGCACAAACGCCTAATTTAAATAATAAAATTTGCTTAGTGCAATCCCCTTGAACCATGAAGAGTTCAAATCCCTTGAAAACCTAGAAGATTTTTTAATTCATTCTTGAAGAGTTGGAGCTTTTAAAGCCTACATACTTAAAGAGTTGCGGTCATTAATCTAGAAGAATTGATGCCCTTTCAACTTCATTGCCTAGAAGAGCAACCACTAAGTCCCTATCCCTTTTTCTCATTCTATCTATTCATGTCCGTCCATTTTCTCCCCAATTTCAACCTTTCTAAAGTGGTCATTTGAACCATCGTAGTTTGCCCCAGTGGCCACCCTTCCAACATAGACAAATCCACACCTACTCAGGAGGGATGAGATGAGATAGGGACAATTTAGTTGTAAGTACGAGATTCAACTCTCACGTCTTGTAAGGAGGTATAATAAAAGTTTGAGAATAAGAGTTAAAGTAGGAATAGAGAAGGATTAACTAAAAAAAAAAAATGGTCATTTGAGAAAATTCAAGATACCAAATTTGTGGATTCAAGAGTTTTCATTTTTTTGGCTTTGGAACCGTTATCAAGAAAGTTACAACCATTCTCCCTAAATAGTGCATAACCGAAATTTTTGCTTGTTTTGAATTTGTGACCTTACAAAGAAAGATGAGCAACCATTGCCGCTCACAAGGATCTCGTGAAAAATGCCGAGGATTTTATCTTTTAAACTCTTGCTTTGGCAAATATCTTTTAAAACTTCTTATGGTACTTTTAAGTGACTAACTGAGAATACTTCTTTTAATAAATTGAAGTAGCATTTCCCATATTATTTTAAGAAAGTATCATGGCGATCCCATCTCTCTTCGTCGAGCAAGTAAATAAGATCATGCTGTCCGACCCTTACTCTTTCCTTTCTCTCAATGCCTGAAAACAAGTTAGGCCCGGTTCGAGGGTCTCCGCCGGCCGATTCAAAGTGCGTCCAGTTTTCGAACACGCTCATCGATCGCATTTGCTGCCCGGCGAAACCCGATCGATATCTTTCTAAACAAGTCAACGGTAGCAAGTGAAGAGGCCCGAATGAGGGGAATTCTCGACTGGATTTGGACCCACACGAACCGAACCGATCATAATCGATCATAACGGTGGTGAGCTTCACATATGATTTCACGAGCTCCAATATAATTCCTTGTATGATGCCCGGGCCTTGGGTCCATTCCACCAAAAGAGAGAGAGAGAGAGAGAGAGAGAGAAATTTGGGGGAGCTGGTGTTCAATCTTTTTGGATGGAAGGAGGAGGAGAGGAAGAGAGAGGGGATGGGGGGTAAAAAGGCTGCCAAAAAGCATGGAAATGGAAATGGAGTGCGAGAGGAGGGGAGGAGGGAGGGGTCAGACTGGCCTGTGGCCCCTTTCTTTTCTGTCTTTTTGTTTTTTAAAATTCTCCGATTTTCGGGTCGAGTTGTCAACATCGGTGTCTCCTTTTCCCCGCAATTCCCTCTCTCCCTCACACGCACACTCACGCCCCCACGACCGAATCTCATCCCCCCCCTCCTCTCTCCCTTTCTCTCGTTTCATTCATTGATGATGATGAGACGACCCCGCCTTTCGCCCTTTGCCTCGATGGTCAGTGCCGAAAACGGAACGGGGATCCTGCATTCATTACGGGGTCGCCCTGCACGTGCCTCCTGAATTTTAGTGTTCACCCTTCTCTCTCCCTCTCTCTCTCTCTCCTCTCTATCTAATCAGCAGTTTGTCGATATTGTGCCCGAGCTCGAGCCTTAGTTCTTCGTCGGTGGGTGAGGATAAAGGGAGAAGCAGTGTGAACTGGAGATTGGATCCGACAAAATGAGCCATTGACCCAATTTTCTTGACCCATATAAATAATAAATGGGTTAATTATATTGAATATATAAATCGTAAATGAATTCAAAATATTAAATAGGTCGTAAGTAGATTTACTTACCTAAATTCAATTTACTTCCATGACTCCTTTGTTTTTTTTTCGCCTTTACTCGATTTCACGCTCGTTCGCTTTGCACTCTAATCTCAGTTTAAATTTTAATTTTTCTGTATTGGATTAAATGTAAAAGTGTTTTAATAATACGAGTTGGGATGGATTGTGTATAAATCATTAAATTTGCATTATATGATAATTCGTCAGACATGGTTTAATTGGTTTATTTGGGTAGGATTATTTTTTATCCGACTCATTCGTTTGATGAATTTATTTAAAATATGGAATTTTGCATAATGACAAAAAATGAGAGGAAATCTAGAATCTTCTTCCCCTCTGAAGCAAAGCAAACCAGGTGATATCTTGGACACAAGCCGCGATCCCGATTGTCAAACTACATGACAATCGAGCTTGAGATCGAGCATGATTCTCGTACCAATCATCAAGCGTGGTGCCTTTTTTTTTTTTGGGGGGGTGGCCTAGATAGCCGAGCATGGACTTTGGATACGAGAAAAATCTGAATAGCCTTTTGGCAGGTAAGGAAACATTTGAAGATTAGTTCGTGTAGGGTTGACTTCCGCTGGGTCGGGCTTTTAGTTTAGAGTCGCAATCTTTGTCGTGCCATTGCATTTATGTTGGTTATTAATATTATTTCAGTATTTTCGCCAAAAATAAATTGAAACAGGCTGGTTTGTCATAGTTTCGAGTCATTCTCATTATGTTATGGCATGTCGTATTCGTGAGGGTCTTAAAACATCTGTTCGTGTTTGGATCGAGTCAAATGACAAGACATTGGGATAGCGTAATGGTGTTTTTTTTTTTAATGGGAAAAAGTACTGAAAACCCATCCTCAAGTTCAAACCCACCTTCAAATTATTCATCTATTTCTTTTCTTATAAATGAAAAGCATGAGAATAAAGATTCAACTATTTAGAGACTCATAAAACACCCTACAAATCTCATATGAATATATATAATTTGGACATTTGATATGTTCATATTGATAATATTTGAACATGAGATCTCCAGTTCTCTGAGTTGGAAATCCTCTAATTCCCAAAGTACCATTTTTCATCCTTGACTTTAAAGAGTGTATTTGTTTGTTGAAAACTTCATAATAAAAATTCAAGCATTATTTACAAAATATACCAAACTCCCAAATCACAAAACCCTAACAAAGAGTTTGAATTTGAGGATATGATTTAGTAAAAAAAGTGTAATGACTTGAGAAAATTTATAGCATGTGATTTGGTCAAAACTTTAAATGGTGTCTATTTTAGTAACTCAACTATCTAAACTGATTACATAGTTTCCTTCAATAAAATAAAAAAAATAATCGGGTTCGTGACCATTTTAAAAGTAGTAAAAAGTCGACAAGCAAAAGAATTTTTAAAAAAAAAAGAAACTCAACGCAAAAAGTTAAAAGAAAGAAGGGCAAACGAAATATAAAAAGAAAAAGGATGATGAACAAAGGCCTTGACTTGACTAATGTTAGGTCAGACTCTGCTGTTCTGCAAGAGCATGACATCAGCATTTTGCAATCCCAGAGCAATATATTATTATTATAAAAGGTCCATCTGCAAGAGGAAAAAATAAATAAAAAGAAGCGGCGAAAATCCCCGAGATATAAAAAGCAATTAAAAAAGGAAAAAAAAGAAAAAGGAAAAAGAAAAAGCTTTGACTGCTTGGGGAGGAGCCATGGATTGTGTCGGAGATAAAGGGCACGTAAGCCCCTAGTCCCCATTTATGCCGACAAATTTCACGCTGTGTTCATAAATAAATAGAAAGGAAAACATCGAACGGTAGATGGACATGTCCCAACGTGTCCCCGGGTCGGTTCGTACCCGACCCGTTCTCATCAGCCCACCAAGCGGTCAACCGTGTGCGTTCTCTATGTCCCTTGAGATTTCTAACCGTTCCTCCCCAACGGACGGTCGGAACTTGCGGGCCCCACGAGACATCTTACCAAGATTGGCATACGCGAAAGAGAGGGAAAAAAAAAAAAGAAATCTATGTGACGCTATGACATTTGATGTGATCCGGTCGCGTGATTGGATTCGGAAAATAATTGGAGGGCTCCGGCAAAGGTCTAATATGAAGAGGCCCAATCCAACCTAATCAAGAAATTCCTAATGAACTTTAATTGTATATCCCACAAAAAAAAAAAAAAAAGGTATTGCATTATGTTACATTCCTAGACTTATTCACTTGATATTTTGCTCTCTTTGACTAATCCATACTAGCCTCATAGTTTCGTTATTTGATGTATGGGTAAACACTTTCCTAAAAGGCTATCTATTTCAATAGTGCGAACACACTTAATATTGGAGTTATAATCTAAAAAAAGTTGTTACGTCAAAAAAAAAAATCTCCAATAAGTTATTCTAGGTTTGCATATGTCATCCATGAGCGCTCTCCTTCTATTTGGTACCCATAACCCATTCACCATCTTAGAAGTCTACTAGGATCAGCTCCATGTATAGGCTTTCTTGGCCTAGCAATCGTTTTAGCCCTCATTACAAACCCACTAGTTTCCACAGGGTTCATCATCATATCACATGCAAATTGGAGGGGGTCTCTCTAACGCTATCACATGATATTTCATATTAGTTCACTCATAGTATTGTCTACTTTGGCCCTTCCATACATTTCTTATTTCATATTGTTTGAATTAGATTTCTCTATATTGATTGATTGCATTATTTTTGTCATTTAACCACAGTATTTAACCTAGAAGTAGACACTTTCCTAGGAGATTACCCATTCGAATAGTGTTCTCAACTTAGCACACTTCACATCTAAGTTCGTTACATGAAAAGATGCCTACTGGGAATCATTATAGGTTCACGTATGTAACCTAGGATCGCTCTTCTTTTGCTCGGTACACAATTCAATTCATTTTTGCTTGTTTCTTCCATTTTGGAAACTTGTCGGCAGCCATTCCTTGTTTAGGCCCTCTTGCCCAACAATCACTCCCGGCACTCATTGGATTGTATTATTACACATTAGGGTGACGTTTGGATCCTTCCCACCCTTAACTTGCCCGATAATCATCACAAATCAATAATTTGCAGAGATTATACTAGATACATATATTTGTCAAAGGACATGATCAATTTTGCGAAACTTACAGCATCCAATCGAAATTCTTGATTGGGTTCACGATCATTTTTTCAAGTGCGATTCATGATTTCCATTCGGGAGGGTACTCAATGAAAAGTGTACTGAGAGCATTACGATTCGATGCCAATTATCAAGGTAGGGAAGCCCATCTCCGGCCTTGAACATATTGTTGGGTTCAATTTGGATTGCAAGTTTTGAAACTGTACAAGTTCGGTTTGGTTGAGTTTGGCCTTCAAACAAAAATCCTGTTCACCCCCCACTTGATATGGACTAAAAGATAATGATTTAATGAACTACATAGTAGGGGAAGCATCAATCAAGGGAAACAAAACCCATGAATGAAAGGGCAAAAGGACCTGGCCTATCGTCATTCTACTCTTTTCAAAAGAGTGGGTACGTGAAAATTCCAGTTTTAATTTTAAGAGTGTTCATCAAAAATGATCAAGGGGTGGTCGAAGGCAAATGGATACAATCGACATCATTTTAAGACAAAGCTTGCCTAACTTCAATCGAGATAGCCCGACCCAAATGTTTCTATTTGAATTTCATTTATGAGAGGATGTAGGCAATGGATTAGCTCCAGCCTAGGCTTGCCCAAGGAGCCCCCTTTATGTCCACTCTGACCTAGTACATTTGTTTCAATCATTGAACAATTCGATTCTTTTTTACATGATTGTTTATATCAATTAAAAAAATTGATCCATCGGGAGTTTTTATTATCAGAAATAATAATCTACAATTCAACATTTTCTTTGATAAATGTTAATAGTCTTATTTTCACTTATGATCTACACCTAACCATTTCGGTCGTTAATGCATATAGCCTTACCTCATTTCATTTTTCTTAAAACATTTTTGAAAAAGATATCTTTTCATTCGTTGAATTTTCGCCAAAACAAATGTACTATTTCCTACCAATTCGACCCTCGATGCAAATGATTTGCATGTTTGGTCTATTCTCATATGACTTGACAATAATGGCAGCATTATAACAATAACAAAACAATAATAATCATTATTATTTGGCTTAATGCAAGAGAGAGTAATCTTTTCAAGGCTTTGCCAGATCCCCATCCAATTCCGTCTCTCTGATTGTGCCAGAAGACGACACCCTTCTCCTCTCTCCTTCAGGCCCCCGACGTCATTTCTCGAAACAGCACGCAAGCCCCCTCTTTTTCCCAATAAAACATTTTCTTTTCTCTCTCTCTCTCTCTCTCTCTCTCTCTCTCTCTCTCTCTAGGTTTTTTTATTTTTGATTTTTTTTACCGCCATGTAATTTCCAGAGAGCATCTCATTCTCTTCTCAGTCTCTACCACCTTTTTCTTTTATCGTCTTCTCGGTCTTCTCTTTTTTCTACCCTCTTCTTCTTCTTTTTTAAATTACCGCAGCAGACTGCTGCTGACAGGAAAAAAGCACTCGCAAGCAAGCACAAAACGGGAAAGAAGTGAGGCAGACAGTCCCCATGGCCTGGCCTGCAGTTTTAGCTAACAAAGGGCAAAATTTTCAGACCCCCACCATCCTTTTTTTAACTTTTTTCACAGACCCCCCTCTCCCCTCCCTCCTCCTTCAGACAATTAAGGTAAAGAAAAGGAACGAAAGACGGTTAAAAACAAGATAAAGACAGAGCTTGCTGATAATCACGGGGATTAACCGGCGGTAGCCAGTAAAGCCACCCTCTAGGTGACCGGAAGAGGAGGGCTTCGGGTCCGAAAGAGGGGGGGGGGGGCAATTTTAAAAAGCCTTTTGGGGCTTGCGAAATGGAGAAAAGGAAAGGGTTTGTTCGAGTGAGACACCCCCCACCCTTCTGCCTCTCTCTCTCTAATTTCTCTCTCTTCTGTGCAGAGTCGGGGGAATTGATGATGGCCACACTCTCTATCCCCTCTTATCTTCTGTTTTCTGTATTAGCTCTCTCTCGCTTCTAATTGTTGGGGGGTGTTTGTTTGTATTCTTTCTTTGCCCTTCTTTTTCGAAATTCGAATTCTTTTTTAACTTGTTAAGTCGAGTGAGCTATTATCGTTTATCATCGTCTTTGCTGCTGACACAGAGTGTGCTTGGCGGATCTCTCCACTCAAGCGAAAAAACCCATGTAAAGATCTCGGCCACCGCCACCCCTGCCGCCGCCACCGTCTCATCTTGGAGAGAGAAGGGAATTGGAGGAGAGAGAGAGAGGACGGGAGGAGAGGGAAGATATGGAATTCGACGAGCATGAGGACCAAGACGAGGAGATGGAGATTCCGGTGCACCACCACCAGGCGGCGCCGGCGCCTGTGGGCTACGACTCCCTGGGCAACCCCGGCCGGCCGAGCGGCTCCGGGGCGGTCGGGGAGGGCGGGCCTCGGCGGCGCCGAGGAAGTCGGCGTCGGCGTCCGTGCGGTACCGGGAGTGCCTCAAGAACCACGCGGTGGGCATCGGGGGGAGCGCCGTCGACGGCTGCGGCGAGTTCATGGCGGCCGGGGAGGAGGGCACCCTCGACGCCCTCAAGTGCGCCGCCTGCAACTGCCACCGCAACTTCCACCGCAAGGAGACCGACGCCGGCGACGGAGGCGGGGCCCTGGTGAGCTACCACCACCCGCACCATCACCCCGGCCAGCAGCACCCCCAGTTCTCGCCCTACTACAGGGCCGCGCCGCCGCCGGCGGGGTACCTGCACCTGACCCCGCCGCAGCAGCAGCACCGGCCGCTGGCGCTGCCGGCGGCGTCGGGGGGCGGGCACAGCAGGGAGGAGCTGGAGGACGTGTCGAACCCCAGCAGCAGCGGCGGGGGCGGCGGCGGCGGAGGAAGCGGGCTGAAGAAGAGGTTCAGGACCAAGTTCACGCCTGAACAGAAGGAGAAGATGCTGGGATTCGCGGAGAGGCTGGGGTGGAGGATCCAGAAGCACGACGAGGCTGCGGTGGAGCAGTTCTGCGCGGAGACCGGCGTGAAACGCCACGTGCTCAAGGTGTGGATGCACAACAACAAGCACACCCTCGGTAAGAAACCCTAATTGGCGGTGTCGAAGTGGCTGAGGATCGATGGGGTTAGGGATAACAACATCAGTTCTTTATTTTTCTTTCATTTTAGGTTTAGGGTTCTTGTTAACTTTTCTTGGTTTTTCTTCTTCTTGTTTTGAGTAGATGTTGATCTCTTGGTGGTTTTAGCTAGTTCTTGAGAGTCTGATAATCATTTGTCGTTCTTACTAGTTCTTGGATGCTGGTGTTTGGTCGGAGATTGTGAGGATGATGAACTAGAGAGAGTAGGAAAACGTTAATTTGATCCCCTTGGAGGATGGATGGGCCATTGCTCATGAAGCTTAAGTTACTTTGGCATTTCCATTAACGTGATTATTATCTCCTCCGATCGTCATTTTCTTCTTCTCGATGATGGAAATTGTTGGAATTGGTGCGCCGTTCAAGCTTTTAGTTTCAGCAAAAGCTGTGGTGCATACATCATCTATGGGCTGAACTGAACTGGTGAAGTCTGCATTTCTCCTCTTGTTTTTCTGCGTCTGAACTGTTGTGTTGGATTTTGGTTAACGTGGGTCGATGAATTAATGAGTGCCAGAATTAAAGGCGAAACTGAAACCGTAAACAGACGACATGTGATGATAGTTAATGGGGGGTGAGGACTGATGATCAAGGATCGAGAAAGAGAGAGAGAGAGAGAATTCTGAATGTCCAATCAAACGTGTTCATCATGCAAACCTGCGTACCTCACATCTGTCATCTCCCTTTCCTCTCTCTTCGCTTTCCTCACTCTCTCTCTCTCTCTGCACCTCCCTCTTTCTCGTGTTCATTTCAGGTAGAGAATCCTCAATGTGCAGAGATCTGAGGTCGGACCTGAAATGATAAGAGGCTGTGAATGGCGTGCATAGTTTCAGAGAGAGAGAGAGAGAGAGAGAGAGAGAGAGAGAGAAAGAGAGAGATCCTTCATTTTCTCTTTTATTTCTTTCTCTCTTATTGCCAAAATTTTCTGAAACCTCGTAATCCATTAATTTCTTCATTCTGAAGAAGTGTACTCTCATCCTCTACCATGTATTCAGCCTTCAATTACAGCCTCTGGTCGCCGCTTTGTGTGCTGTCCTTTATCGTCTCTCGACTCCCCGTCATTCTCTTCCCTTCATTTCTTTCCTCCTATCTTCCTAATGCCCTACTGATTACTGTAGATTTTTCGTTAATTGTGATTACATGATGAAAGACGGAATCAAGATTGTGATGGGCAGCAGCAACATCTCCCCCTTCATGTATCTTCCGTATGCATAATAGCTTGTTTACGTCATAACCATATTCTTATACGGCCTATTCATCGAGATGCCTACTCTCGTAACGTCACATTACATCATATGCGGTTTCCCTTCATGCTCGTCGATTATGCAGATCATCTGCAGAACCCACTTGAAATTATGTGGCCAGTCAATAATAATAATAATAATAATACTAACAAACCCTTTTCTTCTTCTCCGAAGGAGAAAATGAAAAGAAAAAAGAGGAGAAAATGAAAAGAAAAATGAGAGGGAAAAAGAAGGAGATTAATAAAAGGAAGAGACTGGGAGAGGAGCATGTGAGGGAGTTGACACGGAATGAGGATGTTGGAGAAAGTCGAGACTCGGGAGGGCTTGTCGGGGAAATCATCTTCAAGCTCGACCTCGGTCTCATCCTATCGGTCATGTGTTTTTATGCTTTGACATGTGTGGGTGTCTGTGTATGGGACTCGAGGGGGGAGGACATGTGGGGCTCCATCGAAGGAGAGGAGGAGGAGAAGGCAAGGGAAAAGAAACAAACTGAATGGACTGACACTACAGCTCATACAGCTTCCCTTTTCTTAGCTCTCGTTTTTCTGGGGGCCTTGTCTGAATTAAACCGCGATCGAAATCCCCACACCCTCTCCCCTCCCTCGTGGATAAAAAACCCTCTCTGCCCTGTGGCCACATCCATCGTGATCATCAACGCTCCTCCTCCTCTTATCTCGTTTTCGAACTCAGATTGCAATTATATCCCCTGTCCCCATTGGTCGCACATACTTTTCTTTTAACTCGAACCGACCGCGCCTCTCGCTCGAGACGAAAATCTCATGCATACGTAGGATCTAGGGTGTCGGATGCATTTCTGAAGCGCGACCTTGAGATTAGCGAGGATGCCATTTAAAGCCTTGCAGGCGAGGTAAACTGTGACAAGAGCGGGTAGGCAGATTTCTGAGTTTGTAGAATAAAGGAAATTGAGTTGGTCTCCCACGCCACTTGGAAGGGTGGGCGGGATGATTTACTTTCATCTTTGGCAGGCTTTTTGTGTGCCGTGGTAATGTAGCAAGGGTAAGGACTATAGACTTACTGTTACCTCGTCAAACTCTCTATTGCAAAAGATGTTAAAAAGGCATGCGTGAAAAGATGTCGTTGTTATATAAGAGAATGATTTGGGTTATGTCATGTGATCAATATTCGTGGAGATGCATGTTATGAAAGCCGTTATCCCAAGAAAAGATCTTGGCATAAATTGTCATTTGACATGCGATCGGAGCTATAAATTCGGTGTTCATCGAAACATCAGTGGATATATATTACCAACAGTACTATATAGTCAATTCCAACGTGGCCCTTTAATTTAGGTGTGGTTCTGCACTTCATCACCATGAGATATTGACAAATGAGAGCACAAGTCCGACTCCATCAACATATCCAATTCGACCCACTTTTGTGCAAAAACTTAAGTTAATAAGTTATGAGTTAATTATGATAAATTAACTACGTTACACCAAATCATTTCTTTGATAAGGAACTTTTTTAACATAACTCACTTGTACATTCTAATAATTAGGATGGTTATAAGTAAACCATGTTATCAATTAACTGTGGTAGCTAGCAAACATCTCTACATTGAAAATTATTTGGAGTATAGTGGCCAAACAATAAGTTGTCAACGCATCCACTATATGTTAGGAAGCATGCGCAAATTGTGTTAGAGAATCCCACATTGGATTAGGGGTGAGCATGGTCCGGATTGGCCGGATCCACCCCCTAACCCTAGGACCAATCCACATAATGCTGGTTCTCGATTTTTGAGACCAAGGACCGACCCTATTGAGCTTGGGATCGAGGATCGGACCGACCAAATGGGTTCGGTCTGATTTCAGGATCAACCCGAGACTAACGATAATTTTTTATTTCATTTTCAATACTCATTGAAAAAACGATTGAGGACCGGACAGACCCAATGTGTTCGGTCTGATTTCAAGGTCAATTCGAGACCAATCAATAATTTTTTATTTCATTTTTTATACTCCTTGAAATGACAACCGAGGATCGGACTGACCTGATGAGTTCGATGACGAGCGAGGTCAACTAAAAAAGGCAAGCGATGAGGGTTGAGTGGGGTGAGCGTCGAACAGAGTGAGCATATAGTGTCGAGCAAGGAGCAAGGAGCAAGCCAAGCGAGCATCCAGCAGCGAGCGACACGAGTGACCCAAAGCAAATGAGGTGAGTGTTGAGTTGTGAGTGGAGAAGTTGTTTCTCTTGATTTTGGAAAATTGAAAACTAAGAAAACAAATAAGATGGAAGAGAATGAATACTAGAGGATAATGTCGTAAGGAGCTATTTATGCCATTTTAGACGCTGTGAGGACTTCTTACAAAGACATTTTCTTCCTTAATAAATTATGGTTGTTGATATCATAAAAGACATTAAAAATCTAAGTTATTAAAGATCAATGTAAAATTATTTGAACTACTCACTAAATAGTTGTTTAATGTTATTGACGCCGTTTATTTTAAGGTTTTCTCTATATAAAAAAATATAAATATATATATTATATATATAGTCAGGATTGGTCCAAGTTGGACCAATCCTAAACTCTTTGGACTGAGGATCAACCCGCACAATACTTGTCTAGGAATCTTAGGACCAAGGAATAACCTAGTCTCCTTGGGAACCAAACTAGGACCGTCCAGGGTCGGTCGAAGGTTGACCCTAGATCAACCTTGGACCGATGCTCACCCCACATTGGATAAGTGGTGTGGTATGTAGCTTAACTTTTTAAGTGAATGTGGGTTTAATTAGATATGTTGACAAGTTCTGACTTGGGCCATTTTTGGTGATCTCCTTGGATGAAGGTATTGAGCTTTTGCTGGGCGCTCCTAATAAATGATATTAGAGCCAATGATTGATTGGTAGATCACTCCTAATGTGTACTAGTGTTTGGTGAAATATCTCAAGGAAGGAATTTGGTGATTAGTGTGGCTTATGGGCCAGTGGACATTGTGGTGTAGCAATATAGGCTCGATGGCAAACTTCATGGTTTGGTTTGGAGAAAAAGACTAGGGATGAAGTCGGACTCTAATGGAGATTCAACTTGAGATAAAATCAAGTGGAAGAATACCTAGATTACGGGGGAGTGGACCCAACACTAAACTCGCATGTGAGAGAGAAATTGTTAGGATGCATGTGTGAGTTATAGAGAACCCTACATTGACTTATAACTCATTGATTTATGCTTTTGAATGAAATTGAGTCCAACTGAATATGTTGATAGGTTCAAATTTGCTCCCTCTTAGTGATCTCCTTGGATCAAGGTATCGGGCTCCTATTACATGCTCTCACACTATACACATGGTCACCATCTACTTAGTGAGATCCCTTTGAAATTGGTCATGATTGTCTACCGCGGTTATGTTCTTGATCACGAATTGATTGATTATGGGAATTTAAATGAGTCTTATATAATGTATCATTTCTCTATCTATAAGTTTAAACTTTTGATTAGAAATTCTAACACTATACATGACAACAAACTATTATCATCTATGGCCAAACACAATCATCTAAACAAGTCGGTAATTCTAGATAGCTTTTGTTCATGTTGGGAAAATTGTCTAAAAAATCTTAAACTTATTATACTTTTGTCATTTCGGCCATAAACCTTTTAATTTTACCAATTAAGTTATAAATCTTTTTACATTTTGTCAATTGAGTCCAACCTGATCAATTTTGACTGGAAATTACTTATGGGAGCGCCGACCATCCTATTTGGCACAATTGGTTTAGTACTTACATGGATTTTTTTAATAATGTTTTGATACTTTTCAAAAAATTATATATTTTTTATTTTTATTTTTTTCTTTCTTTTCCATTTCAATAATTTTAGACCATTTGACCAAATGGACTTAATTGAAAAAATATGAAAATGTTTAATATTCAATTGATAAAATTTAAAAAGTTTAGGATTTCTAGGACAATTTTCTCAATTCTCATTACCTTTATGATTGCACAATAAATGAACACCAAGCAAATTGCAACACTCAACCTATAAAAGCAAATTCATATCAAACTTACCTTTATTTGAAGTAATTGATAAAAAAAAAAAAAAAAAAAGAAAGCATGTAGACAGAAAAAAAAAAAAAATAGCTATGCTCTTTCCTGCCCACTTGGTCCAAGCGAGCAGACAGTATATGAGCAAAAAAAAGAAGTTCATCACTCGCATCTTGACATCTATTTTTTGCATCGCTATTAGAAAATGGGATGGACTTTCTAGCTTGATTTGGCCATGCAAACGCATTAAAAATCGCAGGCGTTCGAACTTGTCTTCAAGATCTCATGAATCGATAAAGTTGTCTGGCGAATTCATCATAAAATGAGGAATCACCGTCGAAGACAAATATGTAAGAACTCCAGCAACATAGAAGATGTTGTCGACATTACATCAGCTTTATTTGCTTGTGCTGAATTTTCTCAGGTTGAGTAGTACGAAATCATCGGTTGGAGACATATTTGATGTTAATTCTACAAGGTACTTGATTACAAACATCGAAATTCAAAGCAGCCTTTCCTCGCTTTTACAGCTGAACTTATGAACATACTGAACCCTCGAGATATCCTTCTGGCTGGAAAAAAACAAAAGAGCGAGCAATTGAAGTTGGAGCAGGCTTGTGTGTACAATAATGGCACGACCAATTGCGAAATCTAGATAAAAGATTTGCTTATTAGGGGGGCTAGGATGCGATAGACAATATCTTTCCCGCACTCATCGTTCAAACATAATGCCGTACAAATTTGCGGATCTTCTTATTTCGAATTAGTTCCAAATCTTTTTCTCGTTACTTGATCATGTACAGGGGGGAGGGGGAGTGCCCTTGAAACGGATGATCTAGGGACAAATGGGCCGACAGTCAGCATTGGAGCCTCCCCCCCTGCCTCCACCCAAGGCTCTAATGCTCCGGTCACATCTCGGTTCATCCTCTAATCACGCTTTATCTTATCGCATGCGATGATATGAAGACGATACATTCTGCACAAACTTCAAAGACTTTAGGGGGCATAATATTTTAATAAAGCATGTTATATCCTATGATTTTCAATTTTGTTTATGGGAAAAGGGATCGTAATTGCTTTAGGGGTGTGCATTCTTGAAGGAAATCATGGCACTGACATTTAAGGGCGCAGAGGGGAGAGACATGGGGTACTAAGGAAGTGGGGTAGTTGGACAGACTTAATGGCCTGTGCTGCTGCACAGCTCATGGCTTATTAGGCGACGCAAGGACTGAGGGGGGGATCAAATTGCAATCACATCTTTTCTTTATTTAGGCTGACAATGTTAACATGCTTCCCTCTCCTCCACCCCCCAACGCCCCCCCGTCGGTCCCCTTTTTCGTCCTGTGCACTCGGAAACATCTGACCCCTTTAAGATCCCACAAATCAAAATGACCCTTGTAATGGGGTGCAACCAAGAAACAGGAATGGAAAAAAAATCTCTTGGACGATGATTAAGTGAGCCCTAATTCCTAAAAAGAGATTGGTCAATATTAGATCCCGTTTCAATTTCTATCAGGAACTTTTTTTGTCTAAAGAAAAATCCATAATTTTTACTCTAATCCCAAATCCGTCTATGTGTTCATTATCACAACCAGTGTTTTTACCAACGCCCTCATCTTCATAAGGAATACTAAAAATCTCTTGAGGTTGATAATATTAAAGAAACCAATGGCAGTTTTTGGACGTGTGGTCGGATTTAGGATTATAGTGAAAGTTGGTGATTTGTTTAAAATAAAAAAAGAATGTTCAAGATAGAATTGAGATTGAAACTAAATTTGGAGATTTTTTTTTTATAGAATTAGCTCAATTAATTGATGTCGCATTCAACACAAATATGACCCCGAGAGTTGGATGGCTGCCGCCGTGGCCTGTATTTTTACCCCTTCAAAAACAGAGCACACTTTTTGATCCCTTTCGTCGAGTTTTTTCTTTTTAAATATTATTAGCTCTTTTGCTTTTGCTTTGGCAGGGAATGATGCATTGAATTAAACAAAAGCATCTCAAGTATATACAAAAGTGCGGAAAATGACTCAAAATTAAAGAAAGCAAAGCCTTTCTCACTCCTAGGGTAACTTTCATAATCCAGATGGATCGAAATGGCCATGTAATAGGTACATAAAACAAAATGAATGCTTCAATCACGTTTGTTAAGTGCTCTCGAAAAACTTGTGAAGTAATTAACTGAAAAATTTCTACAATTTCTAATGTACTAATTTAACAATTCTACAATCATCAGTGCCATGAAAATTGAACTCTTATGATTAAAGCTCATTTAACAATTGTGTAAAACAAAACCCATGTGATATATTGCCACCTCTCTCTCTCTCTCTCTCTCTCTCTCTCTCCTCCTTTACGTGTGAGTGAAAACCGGTCAGACAGAAAGCTGCTTTTTTTTTCCATTCATTTTGGGGGATATGATCATGACAATGTGATGTAGGGGGAGGGGGGAGGTTTGAGGCTTGATCAGCGTTGGAATCCACCCAATGATACGCCATTTTAGAGGCAAGCGTGCTTCAAAGGTTGACTGAGGAGAGGCCCTAATCGGCGTAGCCCACTAGCCATTGAGCTTCGTAGGAGGTAGGAAACAAACCACACTGCTCCTGCCGCCATGCCTTGCCACTCGATTGCCATTGACTCCGGCGGGGGTTTTATAACTTTACCCATACGAGATCTAATCTCTAAGATTTTGGGGTTTTGTCCAGCGTTCGTAGGTTGGTCCCAAAAATGAGGTCCTTGGAGGCATTTAATAAAATATAAGACCCATGTCTTATAAAAGTTCATGGAATTTAGATGCTTCCGCATGACGGTTCCTTTGTTCGCCGGTGTGGTGATTTTTGCTGGCCCGCTGCTAGAGCGACGGAAAATAAAGCCGGCGACGTGGTGAATCCGGCCCGAGTCCTTGGTCAGACCATTTCTTGGGGTCGTTGAGGGAGATAGCTCTATTCCTAACTAGAATGGTCCGGCGTGATCCGACCCGACCCACTCGCAATTGGGCTTGACAATAGCTTCAAAGTTGGCTTTATTCATTAGAATGATTCTCATTTTCCAACTAATGAGCCGCGGCCCGTGCCATGAAATTAGCATGGATCCAATGTGTTTAGGCCGCTGGGGAATTGGATCCATTTCGAGCTGCTTTCGTCTTGAGTTGTGATTACATGTCAGCACCACTTTGCGAGAGATTATGCTTAATTCTACACTCTGCCAATCATGCCCGAAGGATATTTTTTCCACAGATTTACTCCGATGCGCAAATGCCAAGTTCCAATTATTTGCTCGTTGGTACGCCACATTGATCTCCGGAAACCTTGAACAGTTGCTATACAAAAAAAAAAATTTGCAGCTTGAGTCGCAGCGAGTATGGAGCATAATCTTCTGAGTAAGTGCAAGCTCAAGAACCAGTAGTTTTTTTATTTGGGAAGCAGTAGAAACACCAAATTACTAATCGGTGGAAGAAGACTCGAAAATCAAAGAATGCTTCTATCTGAATGAGTTGACCAGGCGTAGGGTAACCAAACTGCACCAGAATAATTACGAACATACGGAATCAGAACCACACCACGTGCCTATGCAAATCGACAAAACTTTGCATTCGTGATGACACCGCAGAAGAAAAGGAACCGTGAATGTTTTGATGTACCATCATTTACTCTCCCACAATATGTTGCATTAGAATTCGATATTGTTCGACTGCAAGTATGAGGTTAGGGCTGCCGGCGTTGGTGTTGGAACTGCTCCTTGGAGATTCTTCACGGCGCTCTCATAGTGAAGAAATCCCATGAACCAGAATTCATGGTTGTCGATAGAAATTACTTGGATGTACTTTTCAACTGGCTTGACTGTGCTTGTTGAAGGGACGATCGCCTTTAACTGATGCCGTTGAATGACCACCTACACACATAACATAAAAGAAATAGATCGCCTCTGAAAAAACATATGCTTGTTGAATGTGTTTGAACATCGATTTCAGCATTGGCAAGAGTAAAGCTGTCAATCGCGCACCAAAAAGCATTCTTCATCGTTTGAGCATAGTTCTTATTGTGACAAGAAATTAAGATCAACGTAATTGCTTATGATGTTTAGCAAGGTCCCATTTTCCTGCAGAATCAGTTCAATTCCTGGAGATCTAAGTAACCGATTACATCACCTGCCAACTATGTTGACCATTTTCGTTAGCTATTGCATAAGCCTATCCAATAATTTCATGTTTATCCGCTTTCTGCATATACTATATACTTGGTGATTATAAGCATTCAGTGCCCATGTCAACAATGCATACCCTGTAGTAACCATATTCAGCGTGTTCGCCGGCTTGGCAAGCTATAGGATCGTCACTACAGAACACGAGCTTCGCCATCGAGAGGTATATGACTCCCATAACCGGGCCGGCAGATGTGGACAAGTAGCAAGGGTACGACTTCAACAGTTTCTCCTCGGGAATAGTCTCGAAAGTATGCCGGAAAATCTTATCCCTGCCTCCTTCTGCCAGGACCTTCGTTCCCTGAGCGATTCTGCCTATGGCGACATCAGCAATACTCGGACCTGTTTTGACTAATTAAAGTACATTGTTGTCAGAAAAGATGTGTGCATAATTGGAAATCGAGCATTACCATTAAAAGGTCGGTTCTTCAACAGCTTAAATCTTAGATATCACAGTTAAAGGGTGAAAGTCTCTGAGCAAACCAATAGAGAAAGACATTAGCCGATTTATCTGCAAACGCAACAAGAAGTTCCTAGCGGAGGCATTGATAGGGATTTGATTAGTGCTTCAGCCACATAGAACTAAATGAGTGGAAGTACCCTCTATTTCATGAGAAGAATTGCTGAAGCACTCTAAAAACAAGAAGACTTACGGTGTTGCCATGTGTCTCTGGCGAGATCCTCGGCCTTCTTGGCCGCTTCAGCCTTCAGCCTTCGGCCCCATTTTTCTAAGGACCTCCTTCGCCCTGTCCATCTTTCTATAATTCACGCAAGTCCACATGTGTTCAATATCATGATCGCGAATAACATTCTTATTCTCTAAACTCTATAGCGTTGGACAAAAGACTCATCTTGCTGTATACATGTTACAAAAACAACATGCAAAGTAGACAATTATATGAAATGCTCACTAGCGACAGAGTGGATTGTTGCAGTAATCGGAGTCGGCACTGCCTCGACTGTGAGCCCTTTGAGACGGTTGGTTCCGACCCTTAACTTTCCTCACGAACGATCTCCATCTGCCATGCTTGCCGATCACATTGTTTAACTCAGCTTCCTTGTTTCTTGGGATCATAATAATAACCGGGAAAACCAAGGGGAGTTGGTGTTTGTTCTTTGTTAGCCTGTCTTTATGTATTTGATAGTCTTGAACAGCTGTCGGAGGCAAAGCTGTATCTGATTGTTGTTATCGTTCTCTCTTTTCTCGTACAAACCTTGTCTGTAACACTTCAGATTACATAGCTACGAATGCTTTTTTCCTTCTCTGGCTTATAATGGAGTGCTTGAGACTCTTTGAACCCCGTAGTTAATCTCAATTAAGATCTGTAGTCCTTCCGTCCTATGCACACCGTGCAATTGCTAGAGTCGTGTGAATCTGTGTGCTCTTAATTGTCGAGGCGATTTGAAGAAAAATAAACAAATGTAGCAATTTGAATGCAGATTTCAAGCAAGGAATATGAACGTAATTCACAATTAACATAAAATGTCGTTGATCTCGTAATGACCTCGAGTGAACTTTCTTGTCTTCCCTAAATAACACAAGGGCTGGTGATTTTCGGAATAGTCACTTCCTCCGTGTCACCCTCCAAGAGGTCAAGGAGTCGAACTATTAGCCCCTTGCTTTCCGAGAAAAGATAAAGTCATCAAGATAACTGCCTCCCTAGGTAAAATTACTTTCGAGAAGTTTGTATTTGCACGCGCTCATGCATTCTTATCTCATTACGAGTTATTATTTAAGGAGCATTAACTTTTTAGTTAGACATAATACCCAAGCTATCAAAATCTATAAGAGCGGGATTAATCTCTCATTAGTTCAGTTTCTTTTGTACTTGTTTCTTATATTCTAAAGCATTAAGTCTTGAAATTTTCATCTTACAAAATCGAAGTAATGGAATATAATCCACATTGAAACAGATAAGTAACGACTACACCAGAAAATCAGTTCATGGAGAATTATAACCAGCATTACTTGCTCGGTCATTCAAGGTTCAGAACCTGAACGCCAAGACCGTATATCGGTCGAAGTGCATACATGTAGTTTAGGCCCTGAAGTCTGAACCTAGATCCGACCTATCAAGCTATATTTGAATGTCAAACGTACAGAACTTATGAAATGACCAAAGATTGGATCGTGAATAGAAAGCTGAAACTATAATGCATTCAAATAAAGCAAACAAGACTCTTATTAGGTCTCTAAAGAAACGAGCTATCGCCAAATGGTGATCGATCTAGTGTTCTTCATCCTCTGCCAAAACGTCCCGAATCCTGTCCAGGAACTTCTCTGCCGTTTCCAATCCCTTTTCATCTGAAATAAGCAGGCACACACGTAATCGGTACAGTGAAAAAAAGAGAGACGGGAACAGAGACAGGAGAAGGAGGGGGAATGTGTTACCAAGCCTGGGAATGGTGTGGCCTTTGGGATGATGAACTATGATGGGATCCGCACACGACTCCAACAGTTCTAACCCATACGGCTTCAAAAAATCAGTCTCCCCTGCAACAAGAAGCGGTTCAATCAATTACTAATCAGTAGTAGTCACGGAACGGTCCATATTAAGTTGGATCGACCATCGTCTTCGATCGCGACCAGATCGACTTAAAAAGCGCATTAATAAACGCATCGATTCCGTACCAGATGTCTAAAAGAATCCGGAGACGAAACCAAAGAAAAGAGACGAGACGGACGGATGATTGGTACCTAAAAAGTGGAGGGACGGGCATTGTATGGGAGAAGCGTACGCGTTGTCGGCCACCGATGGAGACTTGAACTTGGCCCCCCCGATGATCATCAGGAATTTGATCTTCGGCACCTTGGTCAGCGCCACTCCCTGCAGCCCACCACAATAAATAAATAAAATCAATTTCCGGGAATGTAATAGATTACTTCTTTTTTTCCTTTTGGGTTTTCTTGTTTGAGAGAAGGAACGAGGAAAGAAGATTCCCGCAGGCAACATCGACCCACCTTCGCTTGAAGCCCCGGAAGCGCCGCCGACAATATCGCCCCCTGCATTGTTCGTGCATTCGTCGTCGGTCAGAATTCACGCCAAAAAAGATATACCAAAAGGGGAAAAAAGAAGGAGAGAGAAAACTGTTGCGTTGGGTCGACGCACGCGAGATATACAGGGCGAGAGACGGAGCCTGCGTGTTCTTTTTCGCTTCGCTATTCTGCGTTCGTTTATTTTGACCGATGGAGGTACAACGAACCGCGTACGCATCGAAATTAGAATTCCAACATCGTCAAGTTTCGATTTTTAAGATGGTAAAACCCGTTCTGTTTCAGAGGGAGAATGGACGGCACCTGTGAGAAACCCAGGAGACCGTCGAAAGGTCCTTGCTTGATCATGACATCTTCGATGTAAGCGAGGCACTTGTCGAAGTTGGTGTATTCCGTGAACTCCTGCGAAGAAAAATAAACGAACTTTGAGAGACCGTATGATGATACGTAAAATTCTAAACAGAGAGACAGAGCGCGGATTCTGGAAACAGGGGAAAATCGAGGAGGAGGAGGGGACCTTGTTGAACTGGAACCACTCGAAGTAGGGAGGGTCGAAGATGCCCTCGACGTCGGACTTGCCCTCCGCGGGGAAAGGGCCGTCGGGGAAGACGAGGTCGACGCGGCGGAGGACGGAGTCGGGCCACTTGAGGACCTGCTTCTTCAGGATCTCCCCGCTGGTCCGGAAGCCGTGGAGGCAGAGGATCCTGGGCCGCCGCTGCTGCTGCTCCACCGCCGTCTCCTCTCCTTCGATGCCCATCTCTATATCTCTCTCTCTCTGGCTCTCGCTCTTTCTCCCAAGGTGGTGGCGTCGAACGTGAATTTAAAGGCGAAGGCCTGCCAGTTTTGGAGGGCGCCTTGACGAGCAAAGGGCTCTCTCTCTCTCTCTCTCTCTCTTCCCCTGTCTCTGTCGATCTCCCGTTTTTTTGTGGAGTGAGAATTGAAAGAAAGAGAAAGCGATTTGAGGATCGATGGCGTGCGGTCTGAGGTAATGGCAACTTCCACGTGTGGGGACTTCATTTGCTCGAGTGATGAGGTAAATGGGCTTAGCCCCAAAACGGAGTTACCTTAATTTCTCCGAAGTTGACTTTTGGTCTATTTTGTCATCCTGAATCAAATTGTCCTTTGGCGCCAGTTCGAGTTCTAAAACCACTCGCTTCCTTTCTTGATAAACGACCCAAAAACAGATAATTTAGTCCAGGCCGGCCATTGACATGCGGTCCTGGGAGCCTATGTGAGCGGGTATCTACGTGAAAATGACTTCATTTTTGTCCCCGATACAACGCATCTTTGCTTCACTGACAAAAATGATCCCCTTATAAACTAATCAAGGTCATGAATAGGTGATGGCTGTGTGCATAAGTTCATTAAAATCGTATCGACAATCGAATCAAGATTGATTTTTTTGAGGTTCTGACATTCGTATTATGACAAACAACTCATCCAATGTTTCAAGTAGATTAAAAAAGCCTCAGGCACATACACGCTACGTGTATTGACCGCCTGGTATAATCACTCGAGATTTCCATCAAGTCAAGAGCAAATATATGATGACAAATATGTCAATTTCATGGAAGATTGATATATGGATTAGGATTTTTGTTAAATTTAATGCTTATAAAAGTGGGGGACTATGAGTAATCTCATTTGGGCACTTGTCCAAATAAGCTTTCTAGCGTCGATCGTTGGTGTTCTTAGCAATTTTCGCCGTACTTTAAATAAAAAAATCGGACAAAAGGATATAACTAATTATCTTCTATATTGGGGATAAAATTGCAAAAATAAATAAATATATATTGAGATGAGAAACGAAACTTTCTAAATTTAAGGGGGTTGAAAATGCGGGATGCATTTGACAATATTTCTCTTTTCAAGAATAATTTTTTTTTTTTCACCAACAAAAAAAAAAGAATTTTTTTAATCTATTCCCTAAAATAGTTTTTAAGTAAAAGAACAAGTTTAATAATTGTACAAAATTTTTCAACAAAAAAAAAAAAATTGCATAAAATTCTTATTCTCAAAATAAAAAAGAACATAATTGCGCTTAGTACAACTTACAAACTTTTTTGTGATGTAAATTTTCTTTTAGTTTATAATATTTGTTGAGATTTTTCTTGTTTTCTTTTCTTCTTTTTTTCCTCTCTTCTTCTTCCTCTTCTAGCCGGTCGCTGAGTGGCGGAGGGCAATGAATAGCAATGACAAACGGGGAGTAACATACTGATTAAAAGAGGAGGAAGAAGAAAAGACATCAAAGAAAATAAATAAAATGACTTATTTCAGAAATTGTTTTCAGAAACAAGTTGCAACATTTTTCTATTTATTGTTTCTATTCCAAATTCATTCTGTGACTACTTTTTTATCAATAGAAAAATCAACTAACGTTTCCAAATGAATTTATGTTTTTCTTTTATTTTGGAGAATAAAAGAACTGAATAATAGAAAGAATAGAAATGTAAGAAACCAAGCCGAAGTTTCTCATATCTTGACATATTTTGCTGTGGAGATGGGAGTAAGCATGGTCTAAGTGGGCAGTTCTCACCTCAGAACTAGAAATTGCCCACCAAAAATTGACTCCAGAAAATTGGAATTGAGACCCACCCATTTGTTCTATGGAATCACCTTGAAATCAAACCTCTGGTCCAATTTGATTTTTAGGTGTGTCCATAGAACCGATCCCCAGTCCATACAAAGTTTGTTCAGGCTTATATTCGGGTTAAATTGCGAGTCATTGATTTTGATCAAGAATTGAAAACTATAAGATGGAACTAATAAACAATACTTGTTAACTAAATTTTTTTTCAAAGGTCATGGTGTGGTCTTCTTAAGATTTCCCAACACCAAAAACATGTGGAAAATTAGGCTCCACGTTAAAAGTATTAACCTCCACAGAAGTTAAAACATTAATTGCTTAATCTATCTTTTTTCAAGGTCAACTTAATTTTATAATGGGAATGATTAAGGAGAGACCTAATTATACTCTTAAAACGAGCCGTCGGCTCTTATAGACATCTCCAATCAGTTCCCTCATTTATTCATGTTTGTTTGTTTTATTTTGATTGAGAGAGTAAGTAAATGGATTATTAGAATAAAAAAAAAAAAGAGGTACAGGGTTAATTCCATTATGCATCTAAGAAACAAAAATAGTTAATAATTAAGCAATTTAGATGGAATTTCTTTATATATATATTGATTCGGTGTAAGTGAGTGGATGGACGGTTCCTTGTCTAGAATCGAAATCGGATCGGTATTCACCAGTTCCACCAAATTGAAACTGGGAATCGGACCTATTCCCATAGGAAGCACTGGTTTCAATCTGATCTGGTATGGTTCCAAGTGATCTCTTCGATTTCTAGATCTTTTGCACACCCCTATATATTACTTCCCTTTTTGCCATCCTATGCCTATAGCATCAAACCCAACAGTGTCTTTCACAATAGAAGCAATCTCCTCTTCCTAGAAATGTTTAAAAATTGGAACAAATGTTCAACATGTGTGCCTAATGACAAATTGGGCATACCCTTCAACATTATCTTTTTGTGTGCAGGGGACTAAAGCCAAGAGACTTATGACAAATTGCTCGATCAGTCAACAACCATGCAAGACACTATCCGATGCCATCATAGGAAAAATGCCGAGACACGACTAGAATCGCCTCTGACTTGGATAATGAAAGCCAATTTAACACTCGACTAGAACATCAAATTCAACTGAATAAGACACTAACCAGCATATCCCTCAATAATTGCTGTAAAAAAGCTAATAAACAAAACAAAAATACAATTTATATCCTCAAGAGAGAAATGATCATACTTCTTAAAGATTCAAGAAAAAGAGCGAACTTTTGCTTGAAAGATAATAAATATCCACGGACTTATATCTTCTAGGGAAACATAACCTCAAATTTCAAACAAGGGATTAAAACAGCCTCTCTAACTAAGAAATGATCATACTTCTCAAAGTCTTGGCAGGCTTTGTTCCCCAGGCTTTGAACTGACTGCCGTGTGACGCCATTCCGAATCGGGCCAGCGGATGGGGAGTAGCTGAGCACGGCCAGACCGAGAGGGGTTGTGGCCGTGGTGTTCTGGCCAACAATGTCGGTCGTAATCAAGTAATTTCTCGACGGATCTTGACTGGCTTTGATCTTGACGAAGTATGTCTTACCCGAGTAGATGATCAGGCTTTGGTTCACAAATGGCTCTACATAGTGCCCATCCGCTTCAACAACAGTAAGGTTGTGACCCTGCAAATCAAAGATTGAGGTCCTGAGTAAATAAAAAATGAAGGGTCGCTTCATCTTGCAAATCTATCTCAGAAATTTCTTCAATCTAATAGTCTTTAAAAACATCAAAAAGGCCCAAAGTATACGATCCAGAAGTGGAAGCTTCACTATAGAAAGCGAGGAAATGAAAAAACCAGAGGAACAATTTTTTGGTTGTAATCAAAGTATACCTCAATCTGAAAGCTGAGAGTACAATAAGTGGTCACACTCAAAATATCGAGGTGATACGTTTTACCAAGGACGACCCTCCAGTGCAAATTTTCAGGATTGATGGCATTACGAGCCGTCCTGGGAATCAGTAGGAACTGCAATCCAAGCAACAAAAAGAGAATGAAGCGAACGCAACAAACGAGCAAAACTGGTGTTTAAGTTCTTCATAATTGAGGCAATCAAATTAAATTAATCACCTCAGGCTCTGTTGCCCAATCATAATAGCTTTTGCAGTACCGGTCATCGAGGATGATGCTCTTGTGATAATCTTGAGCGAATGGCTTGGCCATGCCGTTCGAAGGCAAAACATCGATCAACCCATGCAGCCCAGGCTCCAGCCACCGTTTGCATTGTGTAATAGGAGTCGTACGGAGATTTTCCAAGCTGCAATGAAGCATATAAGTATAAATGACATCCCTTTGCTAGATAAGAAATTAAATGCCTGCCGGGCATATTCATCAAATGAGGTGGAAACAGCTTGAACCTCGCACAAATTTCAGAAAAAGATTGGATGATTATCATACTTAGGGCTCACCTGATGCATGATTGAAAAATAAGTTTTTTCGGGTGAAATGGGCCTTGGAACACATCCCCCTGTTCCATCGCTCCCTAGACTTTGAATCTGCAATTCAATCCAATCCGAGCTCATTGTCGCATGAACTTCTCATTACAATCTTCATCGAACACAGTTTCGATGGGTTTCGCTACCATACCCGTTGGGTGTTGTGCCAATGGATCGCGACATCCTCGCTCAACCTGTTGGTAGCTCTGACGAAAGCTCTGTCTCCCTGATGACCCTGGATGGTCGGGCCGGCGTGCCGTCCATTGATGGTGATAACCTGCTCCTTGTAGGAGCCTATCATATCTTGCTTCACTTCCCAGTCGTAGAAAAGCCCTCGAGCCCCCGCCATCAATGCGAAAAGACATGGAAGCAATATAATCCAGATAGCCATCTCTCGCGCTCACCGGAACCCAAGCTGCGCACGAAAGATTGAAACTTTGATAGGAACAGACGAGATTTCGTGCGCGGCCGCTGTCGTACCAGCAGAAGAGGGAGACGAAGAACAAGAATCTGGCTTCCCCGAATGGACAGACCCCGCGAGAAAATATTGTGTACCCCAACAGTGCCACGTCAATTTTGCTCTGATCCATTCAGAGCGTCGACACCTGTCGTCGGGGCCCGCCACGTCTTCTCTCTTCTCTCCATCTTCTGCTCTCAACTCAGCGCTTCTTTCTCTCCCCTCTCTTCCCACTCTATCCCCTGTTTCCCGACCCGACGACTCTCTCCCAAATAACGCTTGGTCTCCGACGACGGCCGCGCTCTCTCCGACGACGGCGACGCTCGAGAAAATACAAAAACTGAGCTGGTAATCACCGGATAATCAGATCCAAAGCCGATTCTGCGCGTGGCGAGGGCCGCCTCGTGATTATTAGCGGACGCATTCGAATCGGAGCCGCAGGGGCCCGAGGAATTCGCCGAGAGTTTTGCATCGAGGCCGAGAAGGAGCCGGTGCTGCTTCTCGGTGCGCTCGTCGTCGTCGTCGTCGTCGCCGCCGGAGACCCAATCGGAGGGGGGTAGGGACCGTCGCGGCCGGGGTTCCGGCGGGCGGAGCGCCGGCTAGGGTTTGGGGTGGGATCGCGGCTGGCGTCGCTGGGACGGCGAGGCCGCCTGCAGCTTCTGCTGCTTGAGGAGGCGTCCTTGAATATCGAGCAGGGAGGGGCGCCCCTTTTTCTTCTTCTTCGTCTCTGACGATGCTTTCTCCATCTTCTTCCTCTCTCTCTCTCTCTCTGGCGATGTGGCGGGCCCTGACGACAGGTGTCGACGTATGAATGGATCAGAGCAAAATTGACGTGGCACGGGTATGCAATATTTTTTCATATATATCTGTCCCATTGGGTTAGCCACCTCAACCGAGTCGTTTTTCTGCGAACGGTCCGACCCCGCGTCGGCGCCACCTCTCGATCTCTGTCCCTCTCCCTCTCCCTCTCGCGCCGTCCCGATTCCGGCGTCGGCGATCCAGCGCCTCGTTCTCTCGCTAGGGTTCCGGTTCCATTCCGTTCGGTCCCGCCTCGGGAGTCCCAGTCCCCCTTCATGGCCGGCAACTACCACCGCGGCGGCCCGTTGTACGGAGGCGCCTCCGCCCCCTACCGATCCCAGTACTTCCTCTTCCCCCTCTCGCCCCCGTCTTCTGCCTGGATCTTCGGTGTCGCGTTCTTGGGAGATTTTCTGTTCTTGCTTCTGAGCGTTTGGTTCTGCTTTTTTTTTTTTTTTTTTTTTTTCGTTTGAAAAGGGAGGGGCTCAGCACGAGACCCGCGGGCGGCTCCGATGAAGTCCAGTTGCGGATCGATCCGATGCATGGGGAATTGGATGACGAGATCACCGGCCTCCGCAAGCAAGTTCGCCAATTGAGAAACGTACGTTCTCTTTTCTTTTCCCTCCGTCCTAATTTTTGAGCTGTTTGGGGGTGGAATTTTCGTTGCTGTGATCTCGGCCCTAATCACTGGTCTCTGCAAGCGAGTTCGGCAATTGATCGTTTATTGCCGAATTGCTTCCTGGGCAAAATAGCTAAGTCGAGGTGGCCCTTTTTCATGATCCTTAGGGATGCTAGAATGCGGAAATTTAGCAAAGTAATGTCAATTCTTTGCTCGAAATGAATTCTTACTTTTGAAAAGGGCCTAAATTTACGAACTTCAGTTCATTTTAGATGGTAATCAGTATTGGATTAATAAATTTAGGCCATTTAAGAAATTCTGTTATCTTAATGACTAGGAAGTGATGCTTTCTCTACCTATGCTGGGTTTGATGAAGGGGAATGACTTTTGTCCTGAATCCTGACTAGCGTTGCTGCATCGATATCATATACAGTTTACTAAAATCTCTCTGAGGGAATCTTCAGGGAAGAGATTAGTGCTTGTGGATAGTAAATAATAGACTTCCCTGGTTCAGTGCAATGACTATTTTGTTTTTCTAGAAGGGCTTGCTGTTGCCTAGAAACCTTTGCTGTTACTAGCTTACCATATTTTTTGGGGAAAACAGTGGTTTAGTTCCATAGTTTTAGTAATAAAAAAATTAGAAAAAGCAGGTGGAGGGTCATCTCCATCATATCATACTGATGTCAGTATTCATCGAAATTCTACTTTCTACATTGTGAAACATGCTTTGCTCAGGCTTAAGTAGTTTTTTAAGTTTGCACTTCCATTTGTCTTTGACCACATTTAGCGAGAGAAGGCTTTGTTAAGGTGGATGTTGTTCCTTCTCCGTTTGTCAATAGTTTACTGGACCATAGTAGTATTTTATTTTGTGTTGAGTAATTGTCTGTTTGATTAAGTGATGATTTGGTAAGAACGTTTTGACCCTCATTTATAAGACATTGTTTCTCAGGGTGAACTTCATCCTGTTTGCTCTGGGCTCTCTCTAGCTTGGGAAAGAGGTTGTGGGAATTTAGTAATTGAAAATTTCCTTCTGATTTATATAAATTAAGGCTGAAGATGTAGATGACAAACTTGACTTTTGACAAACCATTTTTGGGGACATCGTTACCTTGTAAGGTATTAGGATAGTGTTAGAACCACTCACAGAGAGAAGGAAGTGCTTGCATTGATCCTGTGCAACAAGCTCATGCAAAAAGGTTTGGTTTGGCTGGTGAATTGATTTCAAATCATGATGGTGATATTTGTTATTTGCGCCTCCTCATGAATATCTTGAGTTCTAGCCATTTATTGTTTCTAGTGTAAACTTTTGATGCTGGCCATTTTGCTGGGATAGCATGTTGAAAACAAAGAATAATCTCATGGTGGTAGGGAACCTATGTTAAGCTATTCTTCGAGTTTGAAGGAAAAGAGACTTAAGTTGTTATGACGTGTGTGTTGGAACAATGTGTGTTTCCTCCCTTCTACATAATACATATGATCCTGAACTTTAGTGGATCACCTCTTTGTGGCAGACATGCTACTAAAGTTTGTGTATAGATCTTTCACTATTTGCTTTCTCAGCTCCTCACTCTTGATTCAGGTTGCGCAAGATATAGAGACAGAAGCAAAATTTCAGAATGATCTGCTCAATCAGCTGGTATGTGCACCTACTTCTTAGCCCTCTGAATTTCTCTTTGCTTTTACTTGCAATGTGTCGAGCCTTACTAGTCAAGAATGAAAATGGTCTATAAAGCATGGCTTATAAAGCTGGAAACAGTAAGTCAATGGGAGAGCTAGTGGATTTCTTCGCTTTGACAAAGGATGTTGAACTAGTTATGGTTGTACCATCCACCTACACTTTCAAGTTTAAATTTCGTTTATGGTCATGAGGTGTAGCCCCATTCCCAAACCTCTTGATGTCTGCCTTTTCTCTTCTGAAGACATTTTCATTTTAGGAGCCTAATAATGGGATTGTAGTCTTTTATCATTTAAATTTGCTATTGGATTAAGCACTGTAGCTTTTGAAAGTGTACTCGTTGCTCTTTGATTATTTTCTACCTTGTTTAGAAAACGGGGAAAAAAAAAATGAGGGGGATGACAAATGCGTGGGAATCTCATCCTGGTCCATGAGATTGATCTCTTCAAATATGGAGTGAAAACGAGAGGGTTTTTAGTGGAAAAATCGGGCCTTTTTCTGATAAACGTAACTGATGTGTTACACCATTGAAACGATCAAGGCATGCAATGCTGATTTTGCATCTGAGGACTCTGATGGCGAATAACATGACGATATCTGCTGTGTCTTGTAGTTTACGCTTTTAAGAATTAAGACAAAAGAGTATCGAATTGGACTGTTTGTGATCTTTTTAACTGCACAGTTTGATCTGTTCACTAAAATGAGAGATTAGATTAGTAATTTGTATGTTGCCAACTTGCCAACTACTTGATGGCCCATCGTCAGCTCCCCAAGAGAATCTAAATTATTTTATTGCAGCAAATGACGGTGATCAAAGCACAAGCAGGTGTTAAGAACAATGTGCGGAGGCTGAACAAGAGTATAGTTCAATATGGTTCAAGTAATGTCGTCCATGTTGTGGCTTTTGCAATGGTTTGCTTCTTCTTTGTCTACCTATGGTCAAAACTTTCCAGAAGATGAGGAGTGCTTTTCTACTGCGGGGCTAGTGGCGATGAGCTGCTGATTTACGGCTAGAGGCGTTTGCTAGGACAATATTCGATTGTCTATCCACAGCTTTACTGTAAATTTTTTTTTTTCTAGAAAATTTATGCTACATGAGATTTGTATGATAGTGACAGATTTTCCTCATTTGAAGAGAACTCACAGATGCTTACCACCTATACTTGAGATGGCAAAAGTGCATGTTTATTGCTTCCTTTTACATGATGGTATGTGTTCATGTTCTCTTACAATGGGAACTCTGCCCGTTGACCTTTTGCTGAACAAGACACCATCGAACTTCCCTTCTCGAGAGAGAGAGATCCAAGGGGAGGAGTGCCGGTAAACTTTTTACTGGGGAATGACAAATCACGACCCTAGCAGACGCAGGTGGTTCTATTAGGCTGCAAACGCTTCTTGGCTTCTTCCAGTTTGCTTTCTCTGACTCGGCTGAGGACGTCTCTAGTCCACTCGGCAAAGAATGTTTCATTATGCCCCACCTGGCCATCTTTGTAGAATAAGAAGCAATCGAGATCCTGGTGAGGGTTGGGGCAATCTTTAGTCCCCAGCGGTTCCCAGTATGTGCCCTCGTGTATCATGCCACACAGCTCAGCCGTCCAACGGTGGGCATGTCGGCCAATGCCTGCGAGCTCTAACCATCCTCTGGGGAAGAATTCCATCACCCTACTGTCCTGCTCCATGAAGAGCATGTTTGTCAGCTGTGCACCATGCGGGGTCGCCACGATGTCCGTGTAAGTCATCACTCGCACCTGAAAGATTAAGGAACATATGTATGAGCATGTATAGAACACTTATTAGGAAATTGATGGCAGCATACGTGCCAATGCCTGGTTTGGAGTTTTAAATCTGAGGACGCAAGTTCAATTGATCATAAAGATCGACCAGCAATTCGGTACTGATGAACTCTTTTGAATTACTCTCTAGAAAATAGCAGTCGCTCTGAATCCTCGATATTTTGTTAGGATTTCCCATCTTCCGAAGCTCTTGATGACCTAATCCACATGTCTATTCTGAAATTGCGACTTTCCACCCTAAATCTCAGCTCGTAGTCAGCCTTCATGGGGATTGGAGAACTTAAATAGCCTAATAAATCAACTGTCGCCGACCATGACGTGATCTTCGACATTGTTTAATATGGTCTACAGTACAAAGTGTAGCGTCGAACCAGGAAAGCCCAATAAAATAAGAGGGAAGAGAAGCAGCAGGTTCACGAACATTGTGCAGAGAACAAACCTGGTCGCAGAAGCTCAGATCTTCCGACTGAACAACGTTCAGGGCGCATCCGTCCACCTTCTCACATTCCCTAGCGAACACGTTAACCACAGCCGACGCGTTCTTGAAGGACCTCGACCCTCTTCTCATGAGCAAAGTCATGTTCACGACTGGTTCCCCTCTCTCGTTCACCTCGTTGCCTTTGCTACTTGTGTTGATCCCGCAAAACTCTCTTGCCTTACATCTCAGCTGCTCAGAAACTTGCACCCTCTTCTTCTTCCCCATGTTCTCAATATTGTGCCTCATCACAACTGCCCTCTCAAAACAATACGGCCCGTCCCCTCCCCCTGAAGACTTCAACGGCGGCATCTCCGTAGGTTGCTCGCATGAGGTTCTGAGCCCAAGCCCCCATCTTGCTCCTGAGCTCACCCCAATGGAATAGTACCCACCTTGCTGGCTTCAAGCATTGGTTCTTCATTGACCACCCAACAAAAGGTGCCACTGCATATAACCCATGCCACAGATTCAGGTAGTCATAGTAGGTGTCTGATACAAAGGTCAGGCCCTCCAAGAGACTGGCTGATTCTGGAAGGCTCTCAGGCCATGCCAAAGCATAAGAGTTTTTGCTGCCATCTCTGCTGTCCCGCCCCTTGATGCATAAGATTCTTCCCTTGGATCCTTGGGAAGGGAAATAGAGGTACTCTGCTTCGTTCTCTTCGACAGTGTCGCTTAAGGAGCTCATGAACCAAGTATTCCCAGACATGGCAGCTTCCATGTCGGCATATCTCAGGTCCTTGAGAGGGAGGAAAGTGACTGACTCCCGGAGCTTGGCTGTTAGATTGCCGAGTCTATCAGAACAACTGTGGTCCGTGGTGGAGTCAATCGTGATCGCTGTCCATTTCTGGAAGAATTCCCAAGAAGTAGAACCGGAAGGAGTGGAAAATGTGAAAGAGTGGACGCGGAAGAGAAGGAGAACTAGAAGCGGAGTCGAGGTAAATAAGATGACAAGCGTAGGCGACTGACAGGAGCAACCCTTGGGGCGTTTGGTTGGTACTTTTGAGTGCTTCTCAAGGTCCATGGAGGGAGGGAGAGAGAGAGAGAGAGGGGGGGGGGGGGGGGAGGGGGGGGAGGGTGCTTCTTAAGCTTCTTGACAGGTCTAAGAGAGAGATTCGACCAGGAAGAATTATATAAGCTTTCTTGAAAGTCTAGCCTTGACAATATCACATGCATGAGTCAATACTTTAATCCGCAGTTTAGAATACGCGGGCTCTAGTGCCGTCCCTCGAAAGGCAATCCGCTTCCGCAGGAAGAGGCCGAGCTTGCTAACATGCAAGGCAGAAGCCGGACAGTGTCATAAATTCTGGGAGCCTCTAGGGAGATCGTGGTTTGACCTCCAACAAAATAATAAACTTTCCCTTCCCAAGTCGACCGATTCAATATAGACCCTCGAAAACTGTCTACTCCAGTCTCTATTACTTAACCCAAAGGTGGAGTCCCCGAGCAAATTTCTGTCAATGCTCGATCTTACTTCTGAGATCTGTGCCTGGATATATTATATTCAAATAGAAGCTAGAGCAGTACGTGGGTGATCTTTTAAATGAGAGACCAAAAGTTTAATACGAGTGGGAACTGATACTTCGGGTTACAGTAAGTCCCTATCGACCGTCAGGTGGAAAACTCAACCAGATTAACACTTCTCTTGCACCAGGTACATCCACCCGAGATGACAGAGGGACACAATCCCCTGTCACCATGCGCGCTAAACCATCGTTAAAACTGAAACAGAACCCGGTGCATATGCCCACATGAACCATGTAGATGATGTTAGGATTAAACGGATAACCAACGACAGGTTGAAAGAGCCCTACGTAGAGACATAAAAAACACGACCTTCAGAGGCAGCAGTCCTTTTTTCTTCCTGAGGTAAGGAGCAAGCTGGCTTTGGGAGGGCAAAGCACAGTACTCAATAAACTATTTACATTCTCTGTACAATGATTCCATCAGTTCACATGGTTAGTGTTTCAGACCATTATTGAAATGCATAAAAGAATAAAAGTTACTTAGCACATTTTCAGGATCCAGAGCCAACTATTCCAATTCCACTGAAATCAGCTGGTTATTGTCATCACTTGCTCCAGGGAGATTATGCCAGACGCAGACGGGACGCAGACGGGACTTATCCCTAACTTAAAAGCAATGGAGATGACCATGTTGATGTCATTAGTCGGTCAGCAGATCAGAAAGCTTTACAGAGTGTATTAGACCTCATGTCAGAGGGGCACTGTTGCTCTATTGGGCCTGTGGGACTACACAGCCTGCTCCTCTTTGGCTCTGAAATCCTAACTTGTGAGATAGCAACTGAAAGGGCATCCACAAAACAACATTCATCAAACTCCTCAGGCTTGCAGCTCAGACTAGAGGGTGATGGAAGTCTTGAGCCACTATCGGCAGAACCAGAGCATACTCTGCTTCCACATTGCTCAGGGCCAGGCGCAGCAGACACTTGCACAGAGGAAGCTGCCACTTGGTTCTTTAGTTTTGTGCGCTCAGTGTAGAACAAGATCCAAGGATGCCCTGAATTAACATTAGCAGTCATCTTAACCAATGCAACTGAGAAGAACACACCTTCGGAGCGCAACTTTACATTAAACTAGCTCAGAAGGCAAAATTAAAAGTCACGGCAACAAGCAGATGAATACTTTGCCTAACACAAGCCAACAAATCATAAAATGCAGTTGAAAGTGAAGAAGACCAAAAAAACGTCACCTTCATTAATTAATGGTCCAATAATAGAATGGTGGGATACCAGCTAGCAAGCTGGCATTTTTTCAGCATGGAACTTGAACTTTTGGTGCAATTGCCCCAAAAACTACCGCCTTGAACCTTAGCCCAAGTGTTATATTTGATGCTAAATATAGTCAGAACTATGAAAACCATGGATACCACAAGCAGCAGTGACCAAAACAAACAATTTCGGCAATAGACAAACCAAAGCCATGAGCCATTTTTTCATTCAGAGAGATACAGATACCACAAGATAGTCGGTTCAATAAATGTTTGCAAGTGGGGCATAAAATTTTTCATCTAAACAACAATCGGCGAATCCATCAGTTCAAATTGAAAAAGAAAATAGAAAACAGCATCAAGAACTTACTTAATACTTCCTCTGCAGTTATCCTAGCAGAAACATCTCTTGTCAGCATTCTCGCAATTAGATCACGAGCAGGTTTGGACACAGACTGCCATATGCCTGACTGAAAATCAAGCTTCACACTTTTGATTGCCTCGAAGACTTCTTCTAGTGAGTCACCTTGAAAGGGAAGAGCGCCCAGCAAGAGTGCATACAGCAGGACACCCGCACTCCATATATCAACTTTCTCAGAATAATTCCCAATCAGAACTTCTGGAGCAACATAAGCGGGACTTCCTGCCAAACCTGTTAAGCTCTGACCTGTTATGCAGCACGTGTAAATATTAGCACAAGACTAAGTCTTGACATGGAAAACTCTAAGTATCAATATGACCTGAGATCTTGACTGATGATTAGAAACTGCTCCCTAACTTAACTTGGCATCCACACATATTACAGACTACTTGAAAAAATTCATGGAAAAAGGAGAGAATTGAGGGTAACTATTCAGCTACGAAAAGGAAAAGCAACAACCATCATACGTAACCTGTGGAGGAACCATGTCAGTAGAGATGGTTCTCCACAATAATCAGTCTCCAAGAATAGCTCATTTTCGTGTAAGATGCACCAAAACTCTTGAATATTGATATCGCTTGAGATCTAGAAAGAGACAGAAAGCTCCCTGACTTTGCTTAGTATCCACATAATGTCAGAGATGATATTAAAAAAAAAAAAAAAAAAAAAAAAAAACGCCAAAAGACAGAATTAAGGATAACAATATGTATGAGAAGGAGATATAATATGCATAGCACATAAACTGTGGAGGAACTATTCCCAAACTAATTTCAAAAACATATATTTTCACTTAAGATGCACTTAAGATAGTTTGCGTAAGAAAGATAACTGAGAGCATTCAACATATCACCTTACAAGGAACTCAGCTCAATTACAACAACATTGAAGGTGTCTTGAATTGAAACACTGACAAGTAGAAAACCAACCCATGCATCTACGGCCTATACAAAGATCGGATCCACAGTTTTCTTCAGGAACAAATAACCAATAATAATCAGGGACAGATTTATGTGTCGGAATGTGGGGGTTCTTGACCCGACTCATTTCTCTAGAGTTATAATAACATACTTAAAGGTTTAGAATTTTTTTAAATAATAATCCATTTTTTAGCCTTGAAATTGAGTTCTGTCCCCATAAAAATTTCCAAAAGAATACGATAAGTCATTATTGCAAGTGATTTGCCCCCACGAAATGGATAAAGTTCATTAAACCATTTTAAAGTCCAACGATTATAGATAAACAAAGAATTACATGATATGAATTTTTACCAGGCTTTCTAACGGTAGAATAATGCTTTTTGTAGATAATATTTGCCCTTGCTAAGACGAAATTGTAGAGCCGTCCCTGCCCAATGAAGGAGAAGAAGGAGAAGAAGGAGGAGAAGAAGAAGAAGAACTCCCTACCACATTCCCACTACAATTGTTACTGGATTCCCTTGCTGAGCACAGATGAAGCGAAAGTTCGCATTAATACATGCTCTATCAATTATTGTTTTTCTAATAGTCATCACTATTTTTCATTCCCATAGATACCCCACCTTATCAGACGGAAAAATAAAAAAATTGAGGCTCAATATTGATACTATAATCTCCAGGTATGCAACCAATAATTTTCGTCCTTCTGTTACTTATGTAGTTAAGTACAGCTTGCTACAGGATAAGTATCTCTGAGTTTTATTGTGCAAATATGTTCTCTCTTTTCAAGAAAGGTGATGACTGGGACAATATGTTGGTTCCATAACCTCAACCATCAAGAAGGGCCACCAAAACTCCTTCCTAAAGAAAATGAAACGCAAAAGGAATCATATGCACTCCACTATGATCTTCTGATGCTTCGAAGTGTATCATATATTGCACTCTTCAAGACTAAGATTAAAGAGTTCGCTAAAGAAATTCGTGAAGGAAGCCACTGACAAGAAAAAAAATTGTAAGACTGAAGTCTATGAGCAAGCAAAATTTCATCAATGAAACCATACCAAAAGAGAATCTCATGGCCAGTCCAAAATCTGCAAGCTTCAACTTTCCAGGGGTTGTAAGCAGGATATTTTCGGGCTTGATATCTCTGTGAACGACACCCATTTCGTGACAATATTTGATGACAAGCATCACCTCCTTGAATATATTTGCAGCCCGCTGCTCTAAAAAAGGACCTTCCTTCACCATCTGATCAATCAAACGTCCCCCGGAGCATAACTCCATCACCAGGTGAAAAGATTCTGGCTCCTCATACACTGCCTGCAACGTTACAACCCCCGGATGTCCTGATAAATGCTGCATTATCTCCACTTCCCGGTGAACTAAATCCTCCCCTTTCTTCAAAGTCTTACGGGCAAATTCCACACCACTGATCTTAGACCTACAGAGCCAAACAGAACCAAATTTTCCTTGGCCAATTGAGTCGCCTGAAATGTAATCATCCTCAATCTTCTTCTTCCGACCCATTTGGGTAGCAACGTCTATACATCCTATCTTCCTCTTTAAACCTCTCCCAGGAGCAACCAAGGACGAGCTGCCGCAAGGCGGAGCTGTGGCGATGCCCGCCAGTCTACTTTTACAGGAAGCAACAGGTTCCGTGCCCGCATCTTCTTTGTACCTCTTCTTCAGCCTCGTATAATCTTCCAATGAATGATGAGACCTCGGATTCGACGGCTGCAAATCATGGGCAGATCTCGAAAGTTCCGGCAACTGAGTAGATGCATCGGCTTCACTCTCTTTCCTCTTTTTCCTCATCAATACTGCCTAAAAAGGAGCAGTAAATACTACCCGAAAAAGTGCAACATATCAATCTGATTTTCAGGAGAATCGGCAAATCAAGCAATCGAGATCAGCGCTACACTCCTCCATCCGATCCTAGCTTCAAGAAAAGAACACCCCCATCAGAAAGTTCCACTCAATCAGTCCGCGAAACAACATTAACATCGCTAAGAGACAATCGAAACGGAAACAAGAGAAAAAAGAAAACCTTTTCACTATACTTCCCAATCCGATCCCAGTTCCAAGAAGAGAACACCCCATCAGAAAGTCCCACTCGATCAGTCCGCAAAAACAGCATTAAGGTCGCTAAGAGACAATCGACACGGAAACAAAAAGAAAAAAGAAAACCCTTTTCACTTCTCTAGTGACCCAGTCGTCAAAACGCTTCAGACACGAACTCCCCCCACCACATTGAACACCAACTCAAATGAAAAAAAACGGCTGCTTTCGCACATAAAACCAACGCCGACGAATTTCTCCCCAAACGCCGACTTGCCGACACGCCGAGCACCCACTGCACAGATCAAACCGAAACTGCACGCCCCGCCCACTCACCCAATCAGCAAGCTTTTCCCAACAACGGAAAACCCATCAAGCGGAGAAGCGCATCGAAGACCGGCGCAGGAGAGAGGTGAGAAAAAGAAGAAGGACCCACCTCTCACCCGTGCCGGACGAGCGCATGAAAACCCCATCGACGGAACGAAATCGCAATGAGAACGAAAAGCGGCGCCGGTTGGGGGCGCGGGGGGCGGCGTCTCGGAATCGGCGAGCGCCGGCGGCGAGCGATCGGAGGAGGGGGCCGGGCGCGGACGAATCGGGGAGGGGGGAAAACCCTAGAAATCCCGGACCGGAGGAAACCCGATCGGGAGGCTCCGGCGAAAGGTCGGGGCGTCGGGTGGGATTTCGCTCGACAAAGATTGACTGAGGAGAAGAGAGAGAGAGAGAGAGAGAATGGTGTGCTCGTGTCGAGAACGAGGGGGTTTTCTTCTCTTCACTCCTTCCTTCCTTCGGATTTTGGCGCAACGCGAGCCTAGCCGACGTGTCCCGGGCCTTTCGGGCGACGGTCTCGGGTCCGGCCCGAATACCCGTTTCCTGCGTAGAAATTGCTTTCTTTCTTTTCTTTTGTTTTTTTTGGTTTCTTTGGCGGATCTGCGCTTTCCACATTTCGATTAGGGATATTTTTGAGGAAGATCTGTGGATGGTGGGGATGATGACGACGACTTCAGAAGAAACCAAACCGGTGACGGAAGAGAAAAGGGCATTGAAAATTCAAAAGAGAATGGTGGGGGATAGAGAGAGACTGCAAGTGGAGTTCTCACTCAACAGCCATTAGAGAGATTCTCTTTTGCTTGGAAGTATCTAGACATTTTTCGATTAATTGAGAAGGCACGTCTTCATGGGGAAAAAGATTAAAAAAAAAAACACTAATTTAAGATGGCATGAGTCATTTACTGAGTAGTATGGAAATTATATACCCTAATATTTTTCCCGTCGCCTAATTATTTCTCCCCAACTATTTGTGTATATAGAAGCTCGTGGACAGCACACGCTGCATGCTTGCATGGAGCGATATTATAATGCGACGGAGAGGGTTTGTAGTTATAAAAGGAAGATAGATGAAGTTGATAGTTACTTAATATAAGATAGAGTAGTTGTTTTTTTTCTAATTGTTTTGAGGAGGTGGATGAAGTTGGTAAAAAGTGGATGGAATTAGTTTTGGTTTTTATATCGTTCTTACAGTTTTATTTTGTAGTTATAGATTAGAATGGATGGAGGGTCGTGACATCAACTTAGAAGGTGTGATCGAAAATTTGAAAGTTAATATAACTATAGATAAACTCAAGATTTATTTTCTCGACTTTTTGGCAAATGTTACTAGAAAAACAGGCGAAATGAATAACACCGATAAATGGTAGTTTAGCAGGAGAATTTTACTCTCCTGATTTCCTATAAATCTCTTATTTTTTAACGATCCCCAATACAATTTTTTATCTTCCTCGGTTGACTTTTTTCTCCAATTTTTTTTTAACCAATGACGTGCAAGGGAGCTTTTCCCAAAGTGGAACGATAGGTTAAAAGAAAAAGGGTTCTCCTCCACAAACTTGTAATTTCTCTCATGACCGCAAAAGAGAAAATCTATAATTTATCACTACTGCTATTCAAGTAAATTCGATCATTATTCCAATTTCAAATTTTTATGAAAACAGTATAGTAAGATGCTTTACACACACATTGGCAAGTGGTCACTCACCAAATCTCTTCATTTTTGAAAATTTAAATTCCCAGAATGGATCCAAATTTCAAAATTTATTTTATTCTTTACTCATTGGAAATTTTTATTTCACTCTTGTACGCCATGCTCATTTTCTTGATCTTTCACAATCCCACCATCAGTTAAGTTTTTTCTTGATCATTTTAAGTGTATAAAAAACTTTCTCCAATGGCACACATTTAAAACTTTCATGAATCTTTTTGACATAATTTATTCATGCTACAAAGTGCTGAGAAAAAGTTGTACGATGACGTTATCCATTTTACATTTAAAATGCTACCATTAAATAGATTGCATTGGGATATTTAGATATAATATATCTATTAAGACATTGCAAATCCAAATGGGTTCTATCTCTAATCTCGTGCTTTCCTAACTAATTGCTCCATATATATATATATATATATAATAAATATGCATATACATATACACTGCATGCAATCATTCGAGATATTCTGTCTGCGCTTTCTATGTTATTTTATTGGTAAATTCCTCTTTCTAAATTTAATTGATTCGACGCAACTAAGGAGAATAACAAAAATTAATGCCGAGAAGAAAAAAGTTTCTCATTGGGTTGACTCGTGGCAGTGAGGGATTCGACGTGTGCTGTCGTGGCGGGAAAAAGACCGACAGCGGAGAACAGCAGGGGAGCCGCCCTTCTTGACGCGCGTGACGTGATGCCACGTGGTAGCCACACCGTGCGAAGCGCACATGGGATGACGACGTGGTCCCCGGCCTCGCTCCCTCGCTAGATTCCTCCGACACGCTGTCCGAATCTGTGCCTTTGTACGGAATGCCCACTCGGTCGCCGGAACATCCGCGTCTTCCGGCACGCGCGCCAGTCACTCGCTTGATATTTCCACTTCTCTTGACTTTCGCACTCTCAATTTCTGCGTTTTGACCATACCAATTCTATAATAGCCTACCGCTTTTGCTAGAACTAGTTCCCATTTAATGTTTAGTCAACTCTTATTAGTTTGTTCCTTCTTTTTCTTTCATTGCTTCTTGCTTCTCTTCTTTCTGTCGCATGCAATTCTCTTAAGGGTCTCTAGTTCAACGCAATTTTCCATTACCCGCAATGTCGTATTGTTTCTTTGAATTTCTTCTTCATGATCCCATAAAATTCTATGGCCAGATTGCATTCACACTAATATGATTGCACAAAGACAATGTAAACATACACCAACGATCCCAACAAGTCCCGTAGAAAAGTCATCCTCCATGTCGTGCAAGTGGATCGCGTCAAGCTGTCAATTACCATAAAAGCAAGAGTGATTGAGATAGCAGGTTAAATAAATATAGATAATGAATCCCAACAAAATGTGTGATTGCGAAATGATTATTCATGAGCTGGCTTGAAGATCAACTCCACGCACAATTACATTTTATGGCTTAAAAGCAACAATTACAACACAAACAAAAGAACAAATGGGTCATTTTAGTAGTGTGCTCCCAGTAATTAGTATTCAAAAACACAATTTTCATTTCACATTTGGACACCACATTGAAAACTCAATCAATTTGAATTTCGCTTCATATCATCCAAAAGCACACGACTCGCTTGTTGCCTTAGACTTTTATGCCTACACATGGTGGAGACACCTATTGTTTCTCTACATTTTAACCTTTGCGAGAAGAGGAGAGAAAATTCTAGAAAAGGGAAAGAGAGAGAGGTGATGCTTCTCAATATTACCTTCCACACCATAAAATTAGGTTGTGTGCAATGGTGAAAAGAGGCTCGTTGGCAAGGTCAACAATGAGCCCAATGCCAGCGCCAATGAAAGTGTGGAGAACAACGGGGCCGGTGCCATAAATATTCACCTTGAATGCTCATTGACTTGAGGAGTAGGAGGGCATAGACAAAAAGAATAGCTTGTAAGAGAAAATGAAGAGTCCGGAACTAAGACATTAAATGCGTGGAAAAGAGAATAATGAAAGCGAGACCCGCAAGGTAAGAAAGGGAAGAAATAAATTCGAAACTTTAATTTTGGTCGAAAATTGATATTTTATTTGATACCAAGACCTTTTCAGCAATGCAAATTCCATTGCGAAACTTTCTATCTTTTATATACTTCTAGGCTGCATTAGGCGGCCAGAATAAAACTCAAGATATGATAAAATTTATTTTATTTCGCATTTAGTGTCTCGCTTAAAATAGAATAAAGTTAGATATAAATGGGATATATCTTAAATAAAATTATCTCGTTGAGGAGGTGGGATAAAGATGGATATGATTTCTAATTTTATAATAGGAAAATTATTTTTCTTAAAACAAATTTCTTAAATTAAAAAATACAAAATTATATATTATATATCAATATAAAAAAATTTGAATTATAATATAAGAGATTCAAAAAATCAAAACAATAAAAATTTGGTTTTTTATTTATATATTCAAATTTAATTCTACCTTATAATATAAACTAAATATAAAAATATCTATTTATTATATATTTTATGTGTTTTAATATTTAAGGTATATTAGCATAGTTTTCTATTTAATAAAATTTTATTAGAAAATGATGGAATGGGAAGAAATAAATAAAAAATAAATTATTCAAAAATAGAGTAAAATAAAATTAAAAACGAAAAAATAGAGTAGACATGAGGGTCACAAGTGATTTTTACCATCCGCGTTTGTAAAATTTGTGGTTCATTTATATTAATATGTCATTTATACCGAACGACACGTACGATATGATTTGAATATATTCAACTTTATTATTATAATAACCAAATATTGGATATAATATAACAGAATCTCCTATATTTCATATCTTATCATGATTAGAAATTCAAACAATTAAACGCAAAACGCACTAAGGTTGCGTTTAATAATCATTTTATTCCATAAAAAAATCTTTACTTAGAAATTGTATATAATTTTTATTCCTATAATAAAAATGCATTTGATATGACTCACATTTTTTTTGTGATACAGAATTTATTTTTTAATTTTTAATATTTTTATTACACTTTTTTTTTTTTTCTTCTCCCTCTTGTGGGTCGTTGGTCTCGGTCTCGCCATAGCCAGTGATCGGCGAGATGAGAGCAAGTAACCTTGCTAAAGTGTCACCGGGTGAGGCTCGACCTTGCCTAGCCATTGTGAAGTCGAGCCTTACTAGTAGCTAGGCACTAACAATGTTGTCGTTGGCTCTTGGTCCTCGTTTGGCCAATTGTCAACTATTGTCGAGGTTGGCGATCAACTAGAAATAAGAAGAAAAATAGGAAAACAATGAAAGAAAAGAGAAAAAAAAGAAAAAATTTCCTTCTGAAGTTATTCCCAAAGAATAAAAAAGGAACTTCCTTTTACTTTTTGGTTTTGTTTCAAATTTATTCATAAACTTAAATACTTATCAGAAGGATTTGTAGACTTGAATTATATATTATTTCGCATACTATCAAACAGACCCTTAATTAGTTTAAAATTGCACGTTATTACATCTCTTGGGGCGAAACTCCCACCGTCATTTTAATATTTTCCACACGCTTTCTCCTTTTCAAGAAACAGCATCGTCTGATAAAGAAGCCCTAGCTCCACACTCCACTGCTGGCATCTCCTTCCCCGTCGGAGCAACGCAATGGCTCAGCGCTTGCCGGGCTTAAACCCTGTCAAAACCCTCACGACCGATCGGGGTCGAACGCCCGTCGCCCGCCCTCCGCAAAAGTCGGTTCCTTTCTGGCAAGCGCGGCCGAAGTCTTGGAATTCCTTTCCTCTCTGCTTATCAGCGATGGCGAGCCAGAGTCAGGACCAGAAGAAGCACTCGTCCCTCGACGCCCTGATCCACGGCAGCCGCAAGGACGAGGTCTCCGAAGCTATTAGAGGGTCGATGTCGAATTGCCTTGCCGAGACGAATCTTCACCTGACGGTCCCCGGTCTCAAGTCCAAAACCAGAGGCAAGGTGAATTGCCTTCCGGGTCGTGTTGGGTTTTCCGGTTTGTCGTTTCTTTAGGCTACTGAGTAAATTTGAGGCGTGACTGGTGCTGCGTGGAGCATAAAGATTTGATTTTTTCGACCGGTTGATTCAAAGCTGCAATCTTTGTATGAGTTCAAATGCCAGCTTTTACTTTCAGTTAAAAAAATCAGTCATTCCTTCTGGATTGTTATTAATGTGAAATCTGGGATGCTGTGATTCCACTGAAATGCATAGAAGTTGGTCTTTTTCTTGAAGTTCTTATTCCGTTTGTTTAACTGTTAGAGAAAGTAAATTTTGGTACTGCTTGATGTTAAGCACATAGAATTGCAGGTCAGGGACATCTATGATGGCGGCGATTATCTTGTCCTGGTTACAACTGATAGGCAAAGTGCATTTGATCGGATTCTTGCTTCCATACCTTTTAAGGGCCAGGTGTGTTGAACTGCTATACTTACTTCTTGGATTTTAGCTTACACACTTAGGCTTTGTTCTTTGGTGGTTACGAAATTGTTTATGCCATGTGCACCTTTTCAGGTCCTCAATGAAACGAGCTTGTGGTGGTTTGATAGAACGAAGCACATCACTTCCAATGCTGTAGTAGCATCTCCTGATAAAAATGTTACAATTGCAAAGAAGTGTTCTGTCTTTCCTGTTGAATTGGTTGGTGAGTTGTTGCTAGCTTTTTATTTGGCTTTCTTTTAACCAAAACACACACTCTCACTAGTGTAAAGTAATGTTGAACGTGATCCTTCAGGATTTTTGTTGCACAAGTTAATAAAAAGTTTCGGTACCTGAAGATAGCCCCAGTGTGTCTTATTGACAGATTGCTTTCTTATGTCAGTGCATTTTACATTTAATATGATTAAAGTCCTAAGTTGAGGTATTTTTTTTTTTTTTTTTAAAACAATACTTAAATCGAAGTCATCTGTAGGACGCAATATTTGATCCAACTTTAATTCTCAAATTGCAGTCAGAGGTTTTGTGACTGGAAGTACTGATACATCATTATGGACTGTCTACAGAAAGGGAATCCGTAATTATTGTGGCAATGCTCTCCCAGATGGTGTGTTTTCTTCCATCTAGTTTGAGTGTGTTCTGATGTTTCTTTCCCTATCTTTAAAGGATGTTATAATACATTTAGGCTTGCTGAAGAACCAGAGGCTGCCTGCAAATATATTGACGCCTACAACCAAAGCGGCAGATCATGATGTACCTGTCACACCAAAAGAGGTTTGCTCTCATTATCTAAATGAAGCTGCTTACAGTAGATACTCTGCAAATTAGAATAGATAGAGATGTTTAAGGCGTGGCATGTGTGTATGGAGCTGTGCTCTGGAAATTAGAATAAATGCGCATGAGAGAGAGAGAGAGAGAGAGAGAGAGAGAGAGAGAGATGCATCAGTGTTGATGGGTTTTGGCATGGTAACTCTTAACTTAATACTCTGTCGAACTTTTCTTGTACCTCCTTACTAAGTTAGCTTATCATATTGCATTTGCATTTTCCTGTCAGATTGTTGAAGGTGGGCTGATGACTCAAGATGACTATGATGAAGTCAGTATGAAAGCATTGAAATTGTTTGAGTACGGACAGGTGACTTCATTTTACTTTATTGGCTGCACTTGTTTTTCTCCTTTTTTGTTCATCACTGGGATATAATAATCAGGAAAGTGACCTTTTGCTGGTGCATTGTTCTATTTCTTTCTTAGTTTTCTCTTTTGATGTATGAGACTGAACTTGAAGGAAAAGTGTCCAGAATCCTGTCATGAATTTTGAACTTTCTTGCCTAGCATTGTAGTGAACTTTGCCCTTCGTCACGTCTTACGTGAGATGCTTGGAACCTCAAAAAATGTGATTTGGTATTGTCTTCTAGCTTCTTGACTATTTAACTGTTGGATGGAGAGGCATGGGTACTCAAGAAATGTAAGGGTTTGGTAAGTGTTGATCTCTTCACTTCATCAGGCATTAGTATTTCTTCTTCATTTCAGAAGTACTGTAAGTGGCCACAGTGCTGATATTTGGTGGTCATGAGGAATGGGGGCTTAGGGCAATAACATTTTATTTGTTGATGGGAGAAGTCTTAGCCACAATACTGTTTTCATCACGAATTTTTTGGCTGCAAATATACGCGCAATTTAGAATATGTGTTCCTTCTGATGCTGATGTGATGTGATGTGATGTTATGTAAATGTGATGATTCCAATTTCCTTACCTAATGCATGTGGGAAGGGCTGTTTGCATGTATCCTAGGGAACTAGTTGAACGAAGGTTCAGATGCCCATATTATAAAAACAAAATATTTTCTGTGGGGAGGGAATTGCCTGTCAGTGCCTAATCTTTTCCTCTGTGTCTTCACATGAAGTGCTTGGGTTCTGGTCACAAATGTTTAATACGGAAATATCCTGTTAATATTATTATAACAATCATATTCACTCTTTACAATCTAGCACAACTGCTCACTAAAATTGAAAGTGCTGTCCACCTTACTTTGCAGCATGTTGCTTCAGAGCATGGCCTTATATTGGTGGATACAAAGTATGAATTTGGGAAGGCTGAGGACGGTTCCATTCTTTTGATAGATGAGGTTTACTTTTCCTCCTTCCGTTTACCTCTCTTGTATGCACTGACACATTCACAGCGTGTCCTTCTGACTAAATCAGGAAATGGTATTACATCATGATAGAGTGCTATTTTTTTGGGCATGGAACTACAGGTGCATACTCCTGACTCAAGTAGATATTGGATAGCGCAGTCTTATGATGAACGGTTTCAAAATGGTCTTGAGCCTGAAAATGTCGACAAGGTATGCGATATTGTCCCTGGTTCTGGTCATTGTTACTGTTGCTAAGGCATGTGCTGCACTGCTGCCAAATAATGGCTGAACAGATGAATAGCAATTTCCTTGGATGTGCTATGGATGGATTATTTTAATATCGTTGCTTGTCCTCTTGAAATGTTCCTGCTGTATCTGAATTTTATTCTCAATTTATAGGAATTCTTGAGGCTATGGTTCAAAGATCATTGCAATCCTTATGAAGATGAGGTACTTAACTCGAGGAAGTACTATTGGATCTTCTTATGCTTATGGTGGACAGGAGATGGTTTATCTAATCTTGATTGGTTTAAATATTAGGTACTGCCTGAGGCCCCAGAAGAACTTGTTGCTGAACTGGCATGGAGGTATGTCTTGCTCGTCATTTTAGCATTTGAAGCAGTCTCATTTCTGGTGTTTGCAGAACAATTCTTCCGCTTTAAGAACATTTAGTGAAAATTCCTGCACTATAGGTCTCTGGAAGTGTCACATTTTGCTCAATTATATATTGTGAAATCTGTGATTCATGAAAAAGTATTAAATTAATGTCCAAAGTTGGAATTTTGCCTGCGATAGCTTCACATAGAGAAAGCTAATGAACATGTTTGTGTAGAGATCTCCCGGGTCAAAAAGGAAAGAGTGATTGTGTTGCTTCTATTGTGTTTTAGTCAAGAAGCCTTCAGAAGCTATAGTTAATAGGGAATGTGGTAGATAGGATGGATTTCTAATGATCTTCAGTTTACTTCCTGAAACCCAAGCAACGCTCTATGGCTGTTTTGTTCTGTTTCTCCAATTGTTTTGGTAGACGTGTTTGCAAACATAGGTGGATAACAAGTGGAGATAATTACTGTTGTGAATTTTGCTTGGCAGATATATATTCCTGTACGAGACAATTACAAATTCAACGTTTGAAATGCCATTGACCCAGGTAAATTTTTCTCCGTAAGCGAGATTGTCAGGACATGGAATCACTCTATCCACTATTGACATCATATGAAAGCCAAATTGATAAATTTATTGCTTACTTGGCAAGGAACCTGTTCATGACCGGATTTCACGAAATGTTGCTTCGGTGTTGTCGTCTTTGTGAGGACTTACTCATTGGCTCCACATGATTCTTCAATAAGGCATTCAACCGAAACATCTGTTCCTTGGTGCCTGCAACTTGCCGAGAGTCCACCAAATTCACCTGCGTGTTCCATTGTGTGTTACTCAGCAAGATTGGGCCAGACTAACTTATTTCTCCTGATGGAACTACTACTTAATCCGATGAGAGGGCCTTATGTAACGACTTAGTACAAATTTTACTTGTGTAATCCTTTTTGCTTTACTTCTCATTATTAACGTCTTATCTATGGCCAAACTTTTGGATTGGCATGTGGAAAACATGTCATTTGGGAAACTGAACAAATGGGTTTACGAGTATAGGTATAACCTTGTTAAGAAAAAGAATGAATAGAAAAGAAAAGGGAATTTGATCTTGTGATTGCGTGGCAAATTTGCGCCACATGATTTTCTTCATGAAGACTGCTGATTTTACTTTAAATGTCGAGGTTTGGTGGCCAAGATCTAAAGTTACGAGATATTTTCGTCTCTCTCTCTCTCTCTCTCTCTCTTAATTTATGATTGGAAGTGCGACCAACTAGTGATAGCATGTTCAATAATCGTGCATTGTCGAGAAGACCATGAGTTCTTTTTCTTTTGGAAATATCTACTTACGATTCACATTTGATTGATCTTGTTCAATATGCACCAAAACACTCCAATGAATGTCATTTATATCTATATCATATGTTATATATACAATCATTTACAGAACTCTACAAATGGGGTAAGACCAATACAAATACCAAATACCAAACCAAACATCAACCAAAGGTGATAAAGTTGGGTTAGGCCAATAGCAGAATCCTTCTGTTGCTAGAGATTTATGGTCTTATATTGATCACGAATAGGTAGAGCAACTTGCCCCTTTACGCAACATACTTAGATTTTGTTGATGCATCATACGTACGAGACAAGTTGAGCGAGACTTAACTCAGCCCACCTCAGTTGATCATCTACATATCAATCAAGCAAGTGGTTTTCACTGCCTTGTCCTCTTCCCGAGCATCAAAGATTTCGTGACTTTTGGTACTCAAGAAGCAGTTCTTTTCACTTATATTTGTCTGAGGAATGGTCAAAACAGAGCTCGATTATTCAACATTTGTTTTGGCACAAACCGACGATGGCCGATGGAGGAGAGGTGAAGCTGCTTGGGTTCTGGGGGAGTCCGTACGCACTGAGAGTGATATGGGCGTTGAAGCTGAAACAAGTCCCTTATGACTACTTGGAAGAGGATCTCCCCAACAAGAAGAGCTCGCTGCTCTTGCAGTACAACGGTCCACAAGAAGGTCCCGGTTCTCGTCCACCACGGGAAGCCGATCCCGGAGTCCCTCGTGATACTTGAGTACATCGACGAGACGTGGAAGCAGAGCCCTCTCCTTCCTCAGGATCCCTATGAGAGAGCCAGAGTGCGTTTCTGGGCCAAGTTCGCAGATGAGAAGGTAAAGGAATGAGTGCTTCTTTTAATCTATGCGCCGGCCTTGTTTATTTATCTTTCATCAGTTTCGTCCCTATGTGATTTAAATCATTGATGAGTAATGCTTTTACCGAGAATAAAGTAGATGTGAAGTACCACCCTGAAACCGTGACGCTAATGATTGAAAGGACATTTTGTTAGCACAAGTCGATCTCTAACACGTGGACGGTTCCTGTCTCAGTGTATGCCGGCTATGAAGGCTGTGTTCTGCACTGAAGGCGAGGAGCAACAGAAGGCCGTGTTAGAAGCTCGAGAGACCCTGAAGACCCTGGAGAGTGGACTGGAGGGGAAGCTGTTCTTTGGAGGTGAGACGATCAACTTTGCGGATGTCGCTACAGGCTGTATTGGTTGTTGGGCTCGAATTGTCGAGGAAATCACCGGCACCACTCTCATTGATGCTGATAGCATGCCTTCGCTCGATGCTTGGTCCAAGAGGTTTCTGGAGCTACCCGTCATCAAGGAATGCGTGCCCCCTTGGGATAAACTGATAGAGCTCAATTCTGGGTTCCTCCAGAAGTACCTCGCTTCATTGAAATGATCTTTCTTCACTACCGTTTCCAAATTCTTTAGGACTGCGTTAGAGGGACTGCGGACTATTGTGTTGTATCTCCAGCTCATGATGATAAAACGCGATCTGATGATAAAGCATAATTTATGCTTGCGTTGTATTACTCTGTGAATATGCTTAGTGCAGTTTGCAATGACAATACAAACCGAGAGAATATTTGCTCATACATGTTGAAACTCTCCATTCAAAATCCAGATACATGAAGAGTGATGAGGTTCTTGTGCCGATGAATTGCCTTACAACAGAAACTGACTTCAGAAAAGCAAAACGATTCCTGATTATGAAACCAACCTCTAATCAACAAGAAGTGCCAGTCACTTGTTATGCTTGAGTATATCGATGAGACATGGAAGCAGCTGGCACTTCTTCCACAAGACACCTACGACAGGGCCAAAGCGCATTTCTGGGCCAAATTTGTAGATGCTAAGGCAATGCTACAGAAAGAGAGGATGTCTTTTACCATGTACTGCTTTTCTTTTTCCCCAAAATTTACCAGTTTTATCTGCTCACCATTTAATACCTTGATGATCAGTGCGTGCCAACAATTATGAGCGTCATCAGCAAGAAAAGAGAGGATCAACAGAGGCCGCAAAAGAAGCTCAACAAAATTTGAAGATCCTGGAAGGAGAATTGGAGAGGAAGCTATTCTTAGGAGGACACTATCAACATTGCGGACATCGCTGCTGGCTCAATGTGGTATTGTGTTAAGAGTGGTGGAATTACACGGGATAAAACCAACTGTCTAAGATGGCAAAAAAGGACTCGGTAAATTATGCTACAATGCAGATCACCAATGACAGCGCTTTTGGGACAGTATGCAATTGCAGGCTGACAGTAATCATCTCGTAAATAATATAGAACGCCCTCTTTTTACTTTGATATGAACACTCTCAGAGCCCAGATTGTGACAGACCACAGCAGCAGGCTAAGTTTGAGTCATGTCTTTCATTTTTTGCCTTTAGGGAAGGCCTCGTTGATGCATTTGGTCTCTGGAGATCTAACCTGCTGCTGCCACTGCTGTTGCTACTTTTTCCTTCTTGGCAAGCTCTAATTCGCTGTAGAAGTATGGAGCAAAGCCCCGGAGCGAGAGGGTGAGGGACACACCTTTCTCCGCCTAGAACTTCTCCTGGAAGCATATGACTAACTCAGTCTGACTAGGGCGGGGAGTGATTGTTGGGCCAGAGGGCTTGGACAATGAGCAGCTTTTAAGATAGTAAAGGAGGCAGGAATGAACCGAACTATGTAACAAATAAGGGAAGACCTATTCTGAGATATATACGTGAAAACTGGTATCTACTTATAGATGCGGCTTTTGATGCAACATAAACTTTAATTTGGAACTCCAAAGATGAATGAGTTTAGGCTAGTCTCCTGGGAAATTGCCTGTATGTTAAAGGACAAAACCATGAGGCTTGGTATCGGACGGGCCAAAGTGGACAATGTCTCGAGTGATTTAATCTAGAGATGTCACAATGATGACTAGGATCTCAGTGACCCAGAGAAGAATGGCAATGATGAGTCCTAAGAATAGAGAGGAATAATAGAAGATGACTCCCATGGCTCTCGAGAAAAAGAATTGACAGATGAGCGCATTCCATACGAGCAAGAGGTATTGGGAATCGCTTGCGTAAACATGACGTCAGGAGCAACCTTAAGTCGATCTAATCATAGTTTTTGGTTTTCCCCTATCAGTGGTTTCTTAATTATAGAACTTCAACTGAACGAGACTAGATTATTGTCATTGGCTCACCATCCAAATATCAACACTCCAGCAGATTGAAAAGATTATTATAAGATAGTTTTATTAGAGCAATTAACCATAACTATTCATCCTTGGGCAAGGGCAACATAGCACCCACGATGTAACCGTGTCGAGGTGGTCATACATGATCATCTTCCTATTCAATGATTGTTCATTGTCAAGAAGACGATAAGTTCTTCTTTTTCTTTTTGAACTCGAAATGTTTGGTTACAATTTACATTTGATTGATCTTATTCAATATAAACCAAAAACTCCATCGAATGTCATATATATCAAATCATTTGATGGGGCAGACCAATACAAGTACCAATGCCAAGCCAGGGTAGACCGATGGGAGAATCCTTCTGCTATTGCTAGAGACCGAGAATCCCGAAATTGATCACGAATTGGTAGAGCAACCTGCCACATTATGCAACATACTTGGATTTTTTGACGCATCATCTGTCCGAGGACAAGTCAAGCAAGGCTTTACTCAGCCCACCTTAGTTGACCATCTAGAAAAAGCAAGTATAGAATGGTCAAAGAATAGCGTCATCATGCAATCCTCGCATATTGACAGGTCTGGGTCAAAATCTTTGCTTTGGCACAAACCAACAATGGCTGACGGAGGAGAGGTGAAGCTGCTTGGGTTCTGGGGGAGCCCGTCTGCAGTGAGAGTGATATGGGCATTGAAGCTGAAACAAGTCCCTTACGACTACTTGGAAGAGGATCTCCCCAACAAGAAGAGCTCACTGCTCTTGCAGTACAATCCAGTCCACAAGAAGGTCCCGGTTCTCGTCCACCACGGGAAGCCGATCGCGGAGTCCCTCGTGATACTTGAATACATCGACGAGACATGGAAGCAGAGCCCTCTCCTTCATCAGGACCCCTATGAGAGAGCCAGAGCGCGTTTCTGGGCTAAGTTCGCAGACGAGAAGGTAAAGGAATGAGTGCTTCTTTTAATCTATGCGCTGGCCTTATTTATTTATTTATTTATTTATCTTTCATCATTTTCATCCCTATTGATGAGTAATGCTTTTATCGAGAATAATCTTCGTAGAATACTTTGGATCAATCTTTTTGAGCCACGCGCATAGAGGAGCTCCATTCTTGAAAGTATGGTAGATGTGAAGTACCACCCTGAAACTGTAACGCGAATGATTCCAAGAACATTTTGTTAGCACAAGTCGATCTATAATACATGGACGGTTCCTTGTCTCAGTGTATGCCGGCTATGAAGGCCGTGTTGTGCAGTGAAGGCGAGGAGCAACAGAAGGCCGTGTTAGAAGCTCGAGAGACCCTGAAGACCCTGGAGAGTGGACTGGAGGGGAAGCTCTTCTTTGGAGGTGAGACGATCAACTTTGCGGATCTCGCTACAGGCTGTATTGGTTGTTGGGCTCGAATTGTCGAGGAAATCACCGGCACCACTCTCATTGATGCTGATAGCATGCCTTCACTAGATGCTTGGTCCAAGAGGTTTCTGGAGCTACCCGTCATCAAGGAATGCGTGCCCCCTTGGGATAAACTGATAGAGCTCAATTTTGGGTTCCTCAAGAAGTACCTCGCTTCATTGAAATGATCTTTCTTCACTACCATTTCCAAATTCTTTAGGACTGCATTAGAGGAACTGCGGACTATTGTGTTGTATCTCTAGCTCATGATGATAAAGCAAGATCTGATGATAGAGCATAATTTATGCTTGCGCTGTATTACTCAGTGAATATGCTTAGTGCAGTTTGCAATGACAATACAAACTGAGAGAATGTTTGCTTATAGATGTTGAAACTCTCCATTCAAAATCCAGATACATAGAGTGATGAGGCTCCTGTGCCAGTGAAATGCCTTACAACAGAAACTGACATCAGAAAAGCAAAACGATTCCTGATTATGAAGCTTAAATCATATCACAGATCATAGAAGTATTGTCACACAGGCAACTAAACTTCAGACTCTCCCCTGACATGATGTTTCATTCATCTCCTTTTCTATCTTTTCTAATCTCCTGCTAAATGAGAGACAAGATTCTTCCTCAGTGGTCTCATAGGACAGAGAATTGATGCATGTGAAGCCGGACTTACTGCAACTTAGAAATAATCACATTGTTAATTGACACTCGTCAAAGTCATAATGTGCTGATGGACCAGTGTGGCGAACCTTTTGAGGATAGTATCGATAAAGAGCAACTTGCCACATGGCACCTTAATCTAAGTTTCCGCTCGATCACTTCTTGAGAAAGAAGGTATGGTCTGAAACAATGAGTACTCAACCTCTAATCAACAAGAGAGGATCAGCCCACCGTATAAATGAATCTTATTAAATGAGTGTTCCATTCAATTAACCATGAACCTCATCGACGCAGCTTAACTATAATAATCTCAGGACAATCTCAATGCTCTTTTCTAGTCAGGCTGACCGATACTGTTTACATGCACACACAATGTATGCTTGCGTTATATCACTCTATCTTTACGTGAATATGCATAGTGCAACTAGCAATGACGATTCATACACAGAGAATGTTTCAAACATGTTGAAGCTCTCCACTCAATAACCAGATACATAGACTGATGGAGTTCTTGTGCCAGTTAATTTGTTATACAAGAGAAATTGACATAAGAAAACCTAAACGATTCCTGACCGAGAACCTTTTAATCCTATAACAGATTATGAGAGTATTGCCACACAGGCAAATTAAACCTAAACTCTCCTCTGACATGATATTTTCGTTCGTCTCCTTTTCAATCTATCCTATTTTCCTGCAAAATGGGAGGGAGCAAGATTCTTCCTCAGAGGTCTGATAGGACAGAGCTGATGCGTGTGAAGTCTGAGTTACTGCGAATTAGCAACTATCAAACTGTTAAGTTACACTCGTTAAGGTCATATGGTGCTGATGGACCAGTGTGTGAACCTCTGAGGAGACCATCGACAAAGAGAAATTTGCCACATGGTACTATTATCTAAGTTTCTGATAAATCGGTTCTCAAGAAAAAAGTACTGATTTAGAAACAATGAGTGCTCAACCTCTAATCAACAAGAGATAATCAATCCACCTCATCAATCAATCTAAACGGGCGTTCTCAATGAACCATGAACGTGATTGACACAACTTCGCTATTATACTCTCAGGACAATCTCGATGCTCTTTTCTAGTCAGGGCAGTGGACATCATTTACATGCACATGTCCGACGAAATACAACCACTATAAAGAATGGTGAAGCATAGGGGAAAAACTATCAGAGATTAATGGGCATCAAGACTCCAATTTGCGATCAACTGAAATTCATTGCCTGAGAATTGCTTCCTGTTCGTTGTTTTTCATTGTCTAGACTAGAATGGCTGCCAAAAATGCCAGCTGGAGAAAAGTGAGTGGACTCCATCATGTCTTTTGATTCAAACTAGTCAAATGTCATCTTGTAGCTGTCTCTGTGGCTGCAGTAACTAAATTCCAAAACTAGGATCAATCATACACGACTTGAACTTACATGAATAATCCACACACACCTTTTGCAGCGAAATTTCTATAGATATCAGAACACGATAACAACAGCTTTTGCAGAAAGAAAACCAACGGATGGCTGAGGTGAAGTTGTTTGGGTTCTGGGCGAGCCCTTTTGCCATCAGAGTTTTGTGGGCTTTGAAGCTCAAAGAAGTTGCCTTTGATGAGTGTGTGGAAGAAGATCTCGTGAACCATGGTTCCACGCTTTTGCAATACAGTCATCCTCATAAGAAGGCTATTCTATCAGGGAAAACTGATTGCAAAATCACTTGTTATTCTTGAGTATGTCAATGAGACATGGAAGCAGAAGGCCCTCCTTCCACAAGACCCCCATGACAGAGCCAAAGCACGTTTCTGGGCCAAATTTGTTGATGATAAGGTAATGCTTCAGATAGAGAAGAGGTTTTTCACTTTGTGCTGCTTTTCTATATCAATGGAATCAACCTGCTTTATCTGCTCACTGACCAATACCTTGACAATCAGTGCATGCCAGCAATCATAAGCATCTTCAGAAAGAAAGGAGAGGATCAACAGAGGCTGCAAAAGAAGCTCAACAAAATTTGAAGATCCTGGAAGGAGGAACGGAGAGAAAGCCATTCTTTGGCGGCAACACTATCAATATTGTGGACATCGCTGGTGGCTCGATGTGGTATTGTGTTAGAGCGGTGGAAGTACACATAAGGATAAATCTCGTCGATGCAGAGGACATGTCTTTGCTCAGTTCTTGGTTTCAGAGGTTCATCGATCTATCAATTATCAAGGAATATGCACCCCTCTGGAAGCTATTCTAGAGCACAAGGAAGGCCTGCAAAAGATGTTGATGGCTCTATCCACATGAATATTTGTCCATGCTACCATTTCTGGCCTCCAGGAGACGATGACAGCTGGCCTCCAGGAGACAATGATAGCTCTACGGCAACATGTTTATTTAGCGTTCCCTCTCAGAATATATTATGGTCATATTTCAACTGTCAGTCAAGAAAGCTTCATGTATTGAAAAATGAAGAATAATACCAAATAAGGTCTCCAAAAGAGGAGTTGCATATTAGATAATAAGAATACCCAACAGTAATATGCAACAGTAACTGAATAAGATGTTGATGATTTCCATTCTATCACCTTGAAGTTCTATGATTCATTCCTCCAAGCATGTCTGTCTTTGGGTCATAGAAATAGTCTCATCATCCATTTTAAATTTTTTGCTCTCCATGAAAGATATCAGAAGCTGGCATCCTGATGCGCCAAGATGTATCCCAGGCTGTAATATATGTAATAGAAAATCGAATGACCCAAGCAACTGATATATTTGATACAATAACATGGAACTTTACTAAGATTTAGAGGTTTTCCAAAGTATCTGCTAAGGCCAAGTAAAGTACTGGGTGATTGACAATGTTTCATAGAATTAGGGCCTTAATCATGTTCTGACTGTCTTCTGTTCCTTCTTGAGCATCTGCTCTGTCTCTCAAATTGGATCTGCCTCCTCGCATCTACAGTGCACACAGGCAATGAGTCAGTTCTTTCTACCCTTACCTTCTGCATGTTGTGCCAAGAACCTTGGAAACTATACTATATCGGCTACATTCAGACTTTAAATCTAGAAATGTTATCACAGATTCTACTCATACTTAATTCATTTGGTTTCTGGTTTCTTGCTACTCAGAGCTGAAGAACCCATTCCTTTTAGTTTAAAAGCCTTTTGAGAAAACATATAACCAATAAAATAACTAGGAGAAAGCTTCTTTTCAACATTAGTTTCAGGGCTAGCCAGGATATCTTTGTAATCCTCTCTGAGCAACATCCTATCTCTCAGCTCATGCATTGTATTTCGCAGGTTGTCAGATAAGGAATCTTATTTTGTTTCATTTCTTGGACAACAGCAACAGACTCTCACACTAAAATTAAGCAGTGTAAAGCTTTGTCATCTTATCATATAGTGAGTTTGCGACCTAAGTCAGATGATACAGGTTAATCATAAAATGCCCGAGCCTTTTCAGTTCCCCTCTCTTCTAAATTCTGCATAATCATGAAGAGCATGGAAACTTGCACTGCTGAAGCAAAGTTCACTAATATGCACAAATTAATCTTAATCATTTGTCTTAACTTTGGGCATCCATATTCAAGGTAACTCATGCCATGTTCTTAGCCTGACATCAGAAAACCTGTTCAGCTTTCTGTCTATGTTGACATCCATACATTGATTTTATAGATCTGGACACATTAATATCATGTATGAACTGCTGGATAGCATCATTACAAAACTGGGAAAATTTTGAAAGCAGGGGTGTTCACAAGCTTGAGCAGAGGTACCTAACGAAACCATCTAAACACAATTCACATGCAGCTCTCAGGTTTAACCGAAACGAGATTCTCCCAGATCTGCTCAGATATAAGGAGAGGATTAAGCATCACATGCTGCGTAGAAACAGATCATTTGCGATGCTTGAAGGACAATATAATGGCTTTTGACATAAACCAAACCATAGAAGCGGCATGATTGCTACTCCATTGCAAGTTGTGATGAAAGTGAAAAACAAGAGCATGATAAAATCAAGTACAAATTCAAGTGTAATGAATGATTGCCCTTGTTGCTGTGAGAGAGAGGTAAATTTTAAGTTTGTCACATTTGACGCTTTAGGATCTGGTGTCTTCATCTTTATGTGCTTTAAAAAATCAGTTTAGAGCTGTTAACATTAAGACAAAAGTAGATAAGGAAAAACTGCTGCTTTTACTGAGCAGATTGCATCATTGGGATCATCATATAACCATAGAGCAGCTACTGATTTATGAACTTCTTGTAGGAAGATACCAAGATTTGTGAAGTTTATTGTGTCATCTTCACTTTGTTGGAGCACTTTGTATCTCGCATTTCCATTCTTGTATTTTGGTTTGGTGGACAAAGTGAAGACCTCTACATAAGAGTAAAGATATTTCAGAGAACAAGTTTTGTGTATCTCAGAAAATGATCTGACTTCTTTGTGACCATCCTGCAAGGTGATCTCCCCATCTTTAGTAATTGATTGACAGGGCCAGAAAGCTAGAAGTACGGTATTTTTTTTCTAATAGAACGTCACCAGTAACGTGTCTCTCTTACATTGGATGAGAATCTTATCCCATCTACAACGGTCGTGCTTATTGCAACAATGACATGGAATCGCCAGACTATTCAGGCTATACAGCTTCATTGAAAAGGGAGAAACATAAACAAGAGGGCAACAAAATGAAAAAGCAAGGAGGTTTATTCCAGAAACTCCATACCTTTTGTCATTGTCCCTCTGTCTTGACCATCACTGGATTGTTGGTTTACTGCCCAAAGCAGAGTCTCTATGCAGTGCAGCTCTAAATTTCGGTGCTGGATGTATTAGACAATAGACAATGCCACATTACATTATTGCATGAATATAAGAAGCAACACAAGTCCTAAATTACGATTTACAGTTTTCTTTTCCCTTGCGCTGTCACAAATCCAGCTGTCTAGAATGGCAGAAAAGGACTCGATGAATTATGCTACGGTGCAGATCACCCATGGCAGCGCTGTGGGACAGTATGCAACAGGAGGCTGACAGTAATCGCCTCGCAAATAATGTAGAAAACCCTCTTGTTACTTTGATATGAACAATCTCAGGGCCAGAATTATGACAGACCACAACAGCAGGCTAAGGATGAACCATGTCTTTCATCTTTTGCCTTCAGGGAAGGCCTTTTTTGTGCATTTTGGTCTCTGGAGATCAAATCTGCTGCTGCTGCTGCTGCTGCTCTTTCTTTTTCCCTCTTGGCAAGTTTGAGTTCGCCATAAAAGTACGAAGCGAAGCCCCAGAGTGAGAGGGCGAGGGACACGCCTTTCTCCTCCTAAAACTTCTCGTGGAAGCATATGAGGGCTAGGATATCGGTGACCGGGAGAAGAACGGCAATCATGATTACTGAGAAGAGAGAGGAGGCATAGAAGATGATTCCTATGGCTCCCAAGAAAAAGAATTGCCCCATGATCGCGTTCTACACGTGCACCACGTAGTATCAGGCTTCTCCGAGCTAGTAGTTCCTTGCTTCTCTAGGAATCGCCTGCGTAAACATGATGTCGGGAGCAACATTATGTGATGTGAAAGAGAGAACCTGGAAGTCCTTGTGGACCAGCATGCCGATGGTGCAGAAAGCGGGGGCGAAGAAGCACACAACCAACTGAATCTCCAAGACCAGCGAGTATGTGATCGCCTGCTTGGCCTTCTTGTACGTCAGCTCCACCAGCGGCAGTATGAACCCGAACAGCGCCGCTGGCCCAGGCGTCATGAAGAACCCCCACGTATTACGCACCCTTCGACTCCCCTGCCGGCCGGTTGCTGCTCGTGTGCATTGCCAGGATCCCTGCCCCCATTGTCAGCAGGAATATCGAGTGATCAAGTACGACGTGAACTGCTGCCTCACCAGCAAGAACGCAAACCCGGCTGTGAAGGCCAGCTGTGTTGCGATGAGCAGGGCCGACGTCGAGACGGGGATTCGCGCTGCACCATATGCGTAGAGGTAGTCATTGAGGCCCGTGAGGACCCCGATGACAGCCGAGGGGCGAAGAGGAAGGGGTCCATGAGGACGAGGTGGGTAAAGGGGCCCTCGGTGGCTCGGCGGCGGAAGAAGGCTAGCGTGAGGGGGAGGAACATGATCAGCCAGCCGCTCATCTCAAGTCCACTGGACGAAGTAGAGGCGCATGAAGAGTGGCCGCCGCACATGCCGAGGGAGAGCATGGCGCAGTTGAGAGCGAGGAGGAGGCGCTTTAGCGTTTTGCCGTGGGGATTGTCCATGTTTTCTAGCGGCCGATGCTTGAGATCGCCAACCAGTTAAGCATCCTCACTAGTCCACTAGGATCATTAAGAGAAAAGATGTTCAGAGAGAAAAATGTATATTGCTTAGATGTTAATGATATAGATCGAGGGGAGAGCATACTATTTAATATTTATACACGAGACTCCCAATTACCACGGTGATCATCCTTTGATCAAATGGTGGAGATCTATGCTCTCCAATTACTGTCTATATTATTATATAGAAGACTACCATCTAACCCATTAAGTATAAGATATATCACGAATACAAATATAATTTTTTCATACCACTCTCGGAAGTATTCTAGAATTCTTAAAAAACCCTAAAAGCCTAAGACATTTCAAGTCTTACCAATCATTTAGGCTTTCTCGTTGGTCGGTTGGGTCTTGAAACCTCCATGTTCTCAGACTCTCTCTCTCCCTCTCTAATCTCTTGCGATTTTTTTCAGTGAAGGTTCCTAGTCAACATTCAGGATTGGGAGCACAAGGCGATGGTTCGTTCATTCTAAAGGAGAAAGTTTAGCACATACTAGATTAAATGTTTGATCTTGTGAATCTAAATCTTTCAAATTATCTAATTCATTCACAGTTCTTCTCGTTTAAAGTTTAAAAGAATTTCGCGAGAGAAGTTGTGTAGTTGGTTTTGTTTTGAAATCTAAAAGTTTTGCTTTATATCCTATTCATTATTTGGTGAATCGTAATGATAAAATCGGATATTTCCATATACTATCACGTTCATTGTTTGGTATGAATAACATATCAATGTAAGTGAACCTAAAAAAACACAAGTAAAGATGGTAAAAATCTCTCCTGATCCATTTTCATTTACTTAGTTTTTTTAATTTTTTTTCCGTCTCTCTGTTTTCTTATTTCTTTTTTATTCATTTCCATCATTCGTTAATAAATTGATTAAATAATAAACTATACTAACGCACCCAAAATATAAATTTTATAAGCAGTGTAAAGGTTGGTCATCTCATCATGGTAGCGAATTTGCGACCAGAGTCTGATGATACAGGTTGACTATAAAAGGCCTCAACTTTTTCAGTTCGCTTCACTTCTAGATTCTACATAGCCATGAAGAGCAAGGAAACTTGCACCGGCGAAGCAAAGTTTCGCTACTATGCACAAATTAATCTTCATTGTTTGTTTAACCCTGGACATCCATATTCGAGGTAACTCATGCCATGATCCTTGGCCGACATCAGAGAACCTCGTCGGCTTCCTATCCATGTTAAGATCCCTACGTTGATTTCACAGAATCTGGACACATTAATGTGGTGCATGAACTGCTTGATAACACCATTATAGAACTGGGAAACTTCGAAAGCTGAGGTCTTCACAGGCTCGAGAACAGGTGCCTTATGAAAGCAGCCAAGCACAGTTCCCAGGCAGCTCTCAGGTTTAACTGAAACAAAGGCTCTTAGATTCGCTGAGTTCATATGGGGAGGACTAGCCATCTCAACAGGCTGTGTAGAAACAGCTCATTTGCAGTGCTTGCAGCCCACTATAATGGCTTTCGACACAAACTGAACCATATAGGCAACATGATCGCTCCTCGGTCTCAAGATGTGACTAAACTTGACACATTTTAAGAGCTTGATTTGCCCTTGATAGTATGAGTGAGTAAGGTAAATTTAAAGTTTGTCACATGTAATGCTATAGAGTTCAGTGTTCTCAATTTTATGTGGATTCATCAACCAATTTAGAGCCGTCGAAATTGAGACAAAAGTAGATGTGGAAGAAGGAAAAACTGTGGCATTTATTAAGGGATCACCGTATGACCATAGGGCAGCTTCTAACTCATGAATTTCTTGTAGGAAGAGAGCAAAACTTGTGAAATTTAATGTGTCCTGTTCACTTCGTTGGAGCACTTCGTATTTTGCATTTTCTTCCTTGATAGTTTGGTTTGGTGGATAAAGCGAAGGCCTCTACACGAAAGTAAAGGTATATCAGAGAACGAGTTATAGGGGTGATTGGTTCCCGGTTCGGTCCGGTTCCACCTTAGAACTGGGAACCGGACCGGAAGCACCAATTTCCAAAATTGCGAACCGTGGACTGGACCGTTTGGTCCTAAGACTAGGAACCAGACCGGACCATCGGTTCTGGTCCGGTTTGGTCCGGTCCAACAAAATCGGCCTTACTTTTTTGCACTAAAAAGTGACTGTTCAGTCCAACAAAATCGGCTCTACTTTTTTGCACTAAAGAGTGACCGATTTTTTTGCACTAAAAAGTAACCGCACTCTGGACTGATCAATCAAATTCGGTTTTCGGGCGATTCAACGAAACTAATCACACATGTTCCCACGTGCAAAATATTCAAACTTCATTTGTGTGAAACACACGAAGTGTGAATCACACTTAACTTTAACCATAACTGCCATGAACAATTTGGCTAAAGGTTGGACTTGGCTTAAATTGTAATCCTATAAACCCACGTTTTAATCACTAGAAGTCAAAAAATTGTAATCTTATTCGCTAAAGAGTATATCATCTAATTTCCTCAAGCAAGCAGAACAAAACACAAAGCAAGGATCATTCAACCATTCATCACAAAATCCCCAATAAATCAATTAAAAAAGAAAGAGTCTCTTACTTTCCCTCTTTCTCTCGATAACCAACTTGTTGGTACCACTCGAGGAACCTTGAAAACAGAGAATTCAAGTCACAACCCACATTACTAACAAGGAGATTTTTTCTATAAATAAAAGAGTAATAAAAATGGTTTTAATGGTCTCTTAGCCACATAAGAGGTTCCTACATCAAATTGCAATTTTGATTGCAATAAGTTATCATGTTTATATATTTTATTAATTCTATGTATATAAATTATATATTAAAAAATTTAATTCGGTCCGGTCGGTCCGGTTTGGTCCGGTTCCCACCTTGGAACCGGGAACCGGACCGACCGGCCACCGGTTCCAAGATTAGAACTGGGAACCGGACCACCGGCCGTGGGAATTGCCCAAAACCGGCCGGTTCGGGCGGTTCCCGTTGCACACCCCTAACGAGTTAGATATATCTCAAAAAATGATCTTCGACCTCGTTGCTACCATCCCGCAGGGTGATCCCCCTGCCTTTAATGGTTAAAGCTAGAAGTACAGTATTTTTTTTCTAATTGAAAGTAACCAGTAATGTGTCCATCTTATATTGATTTTTTCGGATTGATTATGTGAACCTACCCGACTCAAAATAAATTATCATTTGTAGATGCTTAAATATATGCCATAGGGATAAGATTTCCTTTGAGTTCTGGTGGATAAGGATTCCAAGCAAAATAAAAGGGAAAGGAAATATACGCAAACCTACCGCACGTTGGAGATAAGGCTGAATTTATAAAGACAATTATGTATATATATATATCCTGCAAGTGCAAGCGTGGTCCATAGAGCGTCGCTGTTGAGAGGAAAGAAGCACCACTTACGTGAATGCTTGGCACGCCAATTAAATCTTGTGAGTTTAAAATTTATTGATTATTTCGCGAGAAATTGTTGAACCAAATATGTATGAGTTATTGGGTGTAATTGGGGCTTGAAGAACACTAATTGTGTTTGAGTTAATTGAGTGTTATTATAATCACCATTTATTGCTTGATCTTTTGGCATGCCTGATCTCGAAATTAATTGAATGAGTAAATGGGTAATGATCTCTAGATCAAATATCATAAAAGGAACGAAGCCGAATTATTACTAGAATGGAAATAATTTTATTTTTGGCTGATTTTAAATTTAAAATATAAAAATTCAGAAACTAAGATTTTCAATCGATTTTTGTAAAATTCTTTATGTTAAAGTCAAATTGGAATTGGAATGAAGTGATTAGTGAATTTTTATATTTTCCATTTTTTTTATTAAAAGTTTCACCAAAAGTCTTTCCCTAAAAAGTTGATTTTGTGATCAAATATTTGAAATTTTTGAAATCTAATGTGGCCAAAGTGCTATTAAGGCCAAAGGGGATATTTTTATGCAAAAAGCCAAATTTTGATCAGGATTTAACTTTTGGTTAATGGGTAGACTAAATATTTAAAATTTCAATTTATTACTACTCTTCCCGAAGATCTAGGTCACTAGGACCAAACCGCGTAAATTTGGTACCTGATTTATTTTATTGTTCTGTCTATTTCATTGTTCGATTACTTGCTTCCACATCGGTCTCCATTAGCACAACTTTATTAGATGTGATCAGATTCTCTTCCAGCAAGTCCGTCTAGCTTCAATGGAAAGGGAGAAACATAAAGAAGAGGGCAACTTGCTCATCACTGGATTGTTGGTTTCCCGCCCAAAGCAAAGTCTCCATGCAGTGTATCTCCAAACTTTGGTGTTGGATGTATTAGACAATCAAACATACCACATCACATATAAGAACTAAGAAGCAACATAAATCCTAAATTACAATTTGCAATTCTGTTTTTTTCTTGAATTATTATTATTTTTTTATGCTAAAAATCCAACTGTTTAAAATGGAAAAAAAAAAAAGGACTCAAACAAATTATGCTACAATACACATCGCTAACGGCAACGCTGTGGGACAGTACAAAATTGAAAGTTGACAATTATCACCTCGCAAATGATGTAGAAGGCCCTCTTGTTACTTTCATACGAATAATCTCAGGGCCAGAATTATGACAGACCGATTACAACAGCAGGCTAAGTATGAGCCATGTCTTTCGACTTTTGCCTTCAGGGAAGGCCTTGTTGATGCATTTATGTCCCTGCCGTTGCTTCTTTTTCCTTCTTGGCAAGTTTGAATTCGCCGTAGAAGTAGGAAGCGAAGCCCCAGAGCGAGAGGGCGAGGGCCACCCCTTTCTCCGCCTGGAACTTCTCCTGGAAGCATATGACGGCTAGGATCTCGGTGACCGGGAGAAGAGTGGCGATGATGACTGCCGAGAATAGAGAGGAAGCATAGAAGATGACCCCTATGGCTCCCAAGAAAAAGAATTGATTGATGATCGCGGTCCACACGAGCACCACGTAGTATCGGGCTTCTCCGAGCTCGTAGTTCCTTGCTTCTCTAGGAATCGCCTGCGTAAACAATAACATGATGTCGTGAGCAACCTTATGTCATTCTGATCATGGTTTTTTGATTTCACATTTCAGTAGGTTCTTAATTATAGAAACTGATTAAGGAATTGCCATTGTCTTACGACCCAAACATCATCCACTCCGGCAGATTCAAAAGATGGTCTTGTAATGTTTTTTTTATCAGAGCAATCAACCATAAGATCCTGGCGAAAGCTGTGGTTTGAGTAATCCGATTAAGATGATATGGTTGAGAGAGGAAGGTCATGGATCACACGCAACCGCGTTCATTCCAATTTGTGGGAGCCGCATGCACTCAACGTTACATGACCAGTGATTTTGATGAACCTGGAAGAGAGAGAGAGAGAGAGAGAGAGAGAGAGAGAGAGAGAGAGAACCTGGAAGTCCTTGTTGACCAGCATGGCGACGGTGCAGAAAGCGGTGGCGAAGAAGCACATCACCAACTGAATCTCCAAGACCAGCGAGTAAGTGACGGCCTGCTTGGCCTTCTTGTACGTCAGCTCCACCAGCGGCAGTACCAAACCGTACAGCGCCGCCGCCCCAAGCGTCATGAAGAACCCCGTGTAGTACGCCCCCTTCGACTCCCCCGCCGGCCGGTCGCTGCTCGTGTGCATCGACAGCACCCCCGCCCCGATCGTCAGCAGGAATATCGAGTTGATCGAGCACGACGTGAACCGCTGCCTCACCAGCAGGAACGCGAACCCGGCCGTGAAGGCCAGCTGCGTCGCGATGAGCAGGGCCGACGTCGAGACGGGGAGTCGACCCAACCCGTACGCGTAGAAGTAGTTGTCGAGGCCCACGAGAACCCCGATACCAGCCGCGGCGGCGAAGAGGAAGCGGTCCACGAGGACGAGGCGGGCGGTGGGGCCCTCGGCGGAGCGGCGGCGGGAGTAGGCTGCCGCGAGGGGGACGAGGAGCATCGGCCAGGCGCCCATTTCGAGCCAGCTGACGAGCCACATGCGGGCTCCGCCGCGGACGAAGTAGAGGCGCATGATGAGCGGGCTGCCGCACGTGCCGACGGAGAGCATGATGCAGTTGAGGACGAGGAAGAGGCGTTTTCGGGCTTTGAGCCGGGGAGTTGCCACGGTTTCCGCCATGACCAAGCTCAAGCTCTGGCTCGCTCTGTCTCTCTCTGTCTCTCTCTCTCTCGTCCCTTGGGATAGTTTCTACTTTCTAGTCAATCCTTCACCAAGATTTATCAATCGTTCTCTAATTAAATAATCCAACAAAGTAATTTCAATTTGACCGTTCCCTTCTCTCCCTCCTCCATCTCCATCTCCGTCTCCATCTCCATCTCCATCGTCTTCTTAAACCCTGGTGAGCCTCACCTGGTCCCCTCTCCTTTTGACTTTTGTTGGTGCCTTTTTGTTATTTTCTTGTTTCCTTTTCTCTCCCGACTCAGATCATCTACAAACTCTCTCCTGCACATCTAATTCTAGATATACGAGCTATCTTTTCCAATCTAGATTTAGGAATAAATATGCTTTCAAGGATTAAATGCTCTTGTGCTTTGTCGTGTACGAGTTCTTTGCCTTCAATTTTAATGATGGTTGCAAGAATATCGCAAAAAATTATTTTCCTAAATGTTGGATTTGTGTTCATTTAATCTGTTTTGGTTGTCTTTATACGGCGATGATATAAAGGAAACCAAATTTAAGTATGCACTGCCAATAGACAACTCCATAGTCGCTAGTGGTGGAATTTCTTACATTTGCTCGTTACTGACAAAGAAATGGGATTCAAGTTGTCGATTATTTTGCTTAATTGATCCGTTATGGACAAGTGTGTATTTAACTATGTTGATGCTCCGTTGATTTTTTTTTCTTTCTAAATTTGGATTTGTGTATTGTAGTACTTTGGACTTTGCTTGTTGTTACAAAGTTTATGCACTTCCAAAATATCTTGTGAGCAATGAATATAACTTTCATTCTAGTCCCAAAAAATCTCATTTTCAAATCGTTTAATTTATTTACATTGATTTTATTTACATTGATTTTTTATTTTGATTTAAAATAACTTCACAAGGAAGAGAGAGAGGTCACTACTGATTTGTAGTCACTTTTGTCTTGATATGGGCAGTGCAAATTAGCTAGACAGCACGTTTTCCGAATTTTTTATGGGGAACATTAGAGAATAGGGAATCTCCTTCGTGTTCGGGCGCACTTGCTCATTAGGGCCCCGCTCTCTTTATTATTATTATATTGTAGCTTGTAAATGATTGATTCTATCGCAAGGATCGAAATAGTTAAGTGGGTCCCTTCTTTGACTTCTAGAAGTGGACTTTGACTGTAAAACTTACAGTTCCAATATATATTTTTGAGCACTTGACCACGTGCACCGCCGAGTTGTCATCGGAAACCTGCCCATCTGTGCTAAGGTTGGGTCCAAGAGAATGGAGCCAAACGACAGTTTGAAGCCGGATATTGAATGTGGAGGACGACGGGCCGACCACGTTTAGCATAGCTTGTCGTCTAGTGTACAGATTGGGAACCGCCCATTTTCAATTATTGAGTTCAGTGTGAACTCATCCTTACCCTAGGCTAAATGAATTAATGGAACGAGATTGCAACATCTTACCTAGAAAGATTGCGAAAAAATATTTGAAATTCTCAAATTTTGTGCCCAATTGTGAGTCACAATCAGAATCTTTTAGCTAATTACCAAATCCTATTCCAAGATCCCTTTAAATTGATATGATCGAAGTGATAGTTGACTTTATTTATCTCATTAGACAAGTGAAAACTTTAATACTATATTATTTTTGCTACTTTCTCTTTTTCACATGGCTATTACGTACCTATTGATGCTCATTGATGCTGTTCGTGCGATGTGTGCACATTTTGCATTCTAAGAATTATATGATTTGGAAATCATCAATTTGTCAAGATTGATGGTAGAATTACAACAATCAACGATTTCCTACTTTTCTTGTTGAAAGAAGAAAAATGAAGATGGAATTCAATATCGATGTGATGTATCATGAAAGCACATAGAAATAGGATCACTTCCAATGGTATATTCTTTTGCATGGAACGATTACAGATGCAGCATTTTCAAAGCAGTTAGTACAGAACGTGACGACTCTGTTTTCGGATTATGAAATCGATTTATAATATGAGCTAATGCACTTTGATTTTAAAGTTAATTCACCCTTAACTTTTCGTCTGCGCACATGTCGTGCACGCACGTCTAGGCGAACGTCAAATTCGCCATGGACCAAGAGACACGTGCATCAAGAATCCTAACCCCGCTGATTCCCTAGCGACAAAAAGAATAATTTAAGGTATCGAAAGGTTTTTTTTTTTTTTTTTCTCTTCGGCAATAAGGTATTGAAAGGTTGATTCATGGAGGAATAATGACACGAATACGTCCCAAATTTTGATTCATTAAACAATATGATATATGAATTTTTTAATTATTCAATGTTGTCCTTGACAACATTGAACATTTTTATATATTTTAAGGATTAAATAAAATATATTCCAAAAGTTTAAGGACTATATTACATAAATTTAAAGTTTAGAGGCAATATTGAATATTGAGTTAAAATTCAGATATTATATTAAAAAATTAAAAGTTTAAGGACCACATTACATATTAAGTCAAAGTTTATGGGCAATTTACGCTATTAATATACCAAACAATAAGTGGGTATACTTCACACAAGCCCTCGATATCTTTTAACAGTATAATAAAGGTTGGATCTGCCTTCTGGTCCAGGCATCTACTATTCGATGGTGCACACCAGCAATGACTCGGTTCTCTCTTCACTTGCCTTCCCCATGGGCCATGACGTAGCCCAGAGCTTTGGAAACACTACTGCATCCGCTACAGTGGGGCTTCCGATCTAGAAATGTTGTCACAGATTCAATTCTACCCAGTTCATACGGTTTCAGGTTTCTTGCTCCTTCAGAGCTGAAGAACCCTTTCCCTGGAGTTTAAAAGCCTTTTGAGAAACATATAACCAAGAAAATTACAAGGAGAATGCTTCTTTGCAACATTAGTCTCAGGGCCAGATGAAATCTCTTTGTGATGACACTTGAAATAAGAGCTGGGTATAAATTCAATCACAAATTCAAGTGTAATGAATATTTGGCCTTGCTGCTGTGGGATAGAGAAGGTTGAATTTAAAGTTTGTCACAAGTAATGTTATAGAGTTCACTCAGTTCAGTGTCCTCATCCTTATGTGGCTTCGACAGTCTGATTAGAGCGGTCGATGTCGAGATAAAAGTAGGCATGGCAGGAGGAAAAGAGTGTTTCCTTTTTTAGCAGATCGCATCATCGGAATCATCCTATACCCGAAGAGGAGCTTCTAATCTAGGAACTTTACGTGTCCACTCACTTTGCGGGAGCTCTTTGTATTTTGTATTTTCTTTCTTTGATAGTTTGGTTTGGTGGACGAAAGTGAAGGCCTCAACGTGAAAGTAAAGGTAGGTAGAACAAGTTTGGTGTATCTCAAAAGATGATCTTTGACTTCTTTGTCACCAACCTGCAAGTCGATCTCCCTACCTTAGATCGTTGATTAACGGTTACAGAAAGCTAGGATTTCGTTCTTTTTCTGATGAGAAGTCAACAGTCATGTGTCTCCCATTGGATATCTCGATTCATTATGTGAACAGTATTAGTTGTTCAGCAGCTTTCAATCAATCTGGTAGTTCCCTGTCATTGCCTCACTTAGCACCGCTACATTACATCTGCGAGAAGTTTCTTTTTGGTCTATTCGGGCTACGCAGCTTCACTGGACAGGGAGAAACATAAACAAGAGGGCGAAGTGAATATCCGAAATTCCCCTGGCTTTTGTCATTGTCACCCTCTGTTTTTCTGCCCCAAAAACAGAGTAGCCATGCGGTGCAGATCCAAATTTCGCAAAGTACGAGCCGTGTCTCTCTTTTTTTAACCTTCAGGGAAGGCCTTGTTGATGCATTTCGACAGAAATCGAAGAGGAGTTATGAAGGAATTGTAATTGCATTTTTTTCAATGTATGTTGTCCATGTACATAGGAATGTTTATAATACAAGAAAATACGATTGGGAAAAAGTACACAAGATAACGTTTTCCTATTTTCCTCACTGAATATCGATCAAATCCTATCTTCAACACATTTCCGTCTCTGGAGGTCTAATCTGCTTCTGCTGCTGCTGCTGCTGCTGCTGCTCTTTCTTTTTCCTTCTTGGCAAGTTTGAATTCGCCGTAAAAATACGAGGCCAAGCCCCAGAGCGAGAGGGCAAGGGACACGCCTTTCGCCGCCTGGAACGTCTCCCGGAAGCATATGATGGCGAGGATCTCGGTGACCGGGAGTAGGACGGCGATCATGATTCCTGAGAATAGAGAGGAGGCACAGAAGATGACTCCAATGACTCCCAAGAAAAAGAACTGCCAGGCGATCGCGTTCCCCACGAGCACCACGTAGTATAGTGCTTCTCCGAGCTCGTAGTTCTTCGCTTCCGTAGGAATCGCCTGCATAAACATGATGTCGGGAGCAACCTCATGTCATTCTGATCGTAGTTTCCTGTCTTCCCCTTTCACCAGTTTCTTTAACTATAAAAACTTCAATAGAACGAGACTGTAAGTACTGTCATTGTCTTACTTACCATCCAAACATCATCCACTCCATCAGATTCACAAGAAAGATTGTCGGGTAGTTTTTTTCAGAGCAATCAACCATAACTATCGACCTTGGCAAAAGCTGTTAAGCAGGAGACTGAAAAGAGCCAAGGTTAAGAAAAGTTTTCTGTTTTGAGTAATCCGATTTCTAAAGATTATACGATTGAGAGAGATCTCGTTTGTATACTGGTCATTCTAACTTGGGGGAACCACAGGAAATAGACTTCACATGACAATAATTGGTGATGAAAGGTCCAGGTTGAGGCAGAGAAAGAGAGGGAGAACCTGGAAGTCCTTGTTGACCAGCATGCCGACGGTGCAGAAGGCGGTGGCGAAGAAGCACATCACCAACTGAATCTCCAACACCAGCGAGTAAGTGACCGCCTGCTTGGCCTTCTTGTATATTAGCTCCACCAGCGGCAGCACGAAACCGTACAGCGCCGCCGCCCCAAGCGTCATGAAGAACCCCGCGTAGTACTCCTGGTCCGACTCCCCCGCCGGCCGGTCGCTGCTCGCGTTCAATGCCAGCACCCCCGCCGCGACCGTCAGCAGGTATACCGAGTTGATCGAGTAGGACGTGAACTGCTGCCTCACCAGGAGGAACGCGAACCCGGCCGTGAAGGCCAGCTGCGTGGCGATGAGCAGGGCCGACGTCGAGGCAGGGAGCCGCGCCACGCCGTACGCGTAGAGGTAGTCGTCGAGTCCCGTGAGGACCCCGACGACGGCCGAGGCGGCGAAGAGGAAGGGGTCCATGAGGATGAGGCGCGCGGAGGGCCCCTCGGCGGAGCGGCGGCGGAGGTAGGCCACCGCGAGGGCGAGGAAGATGACCGGCCAGCCGCCCGTCTCGAGCCAGCTGGAGAGCCACACCCCGCTGCCGCCGTAGAGGTAGTAGAGGCGCATGAGGAGCGGGCCGCCGCAAGTGCCGAGGGAGAGCATGGCGCAGTTGAGCGCGAGGAGGAGGGACTTTCGGGTTTCGCCCCGCGGGGCTTCCGTGGTGTCCACCGCGATCAAGCTCTCGCTCTCGGCGTCGCCATCGCCGTCGCCCTCTATCTCCCTCATTTCTCGTTGACTGTTTCTCCTCGACCATTCACAAGGAATTACCAATTGTCTCCGGTCGACTGTGCAACAAAGTTTGGTGAAAACCCGTCCAATTTATTTAGGAGGAAGGAGAAGGTTGCTTCGTGTTGGGGGGGCACTTTGCTGGTTAGGTCAGTTTCTTCGTGACTGCATACTGTAGCTTGTGGAATGATTGGTGTCATTGGCAAGAAAGGAGATTTGCAGGAGTCCTAGAAGTGGAACTTTTCACTTTCTTCACCAAAAACGTCCGAAAGAAGCCTTTGCTCTCATTGGCTGCGCTGGAACGCGACACCGGGTTTTATTCTCGTTTCGCGAAAAATGAATCACTCTCCAATATCTACAGAATGAAGGGTCTCTGTCGAACGCGGTGATATTTGGGTAAAATAATTTCTCATTCTCTGAGTTATTACAATCTCTTTCTGAGCATATGACTAAAGCTCGTTGCGTGTGACAACCTTCAGTTTCACATGCATCGGACTATTATTGAAAACACTTGGATCTGTGCTTTGAAGATGGCTCCGAGAGAATGTGCAAATACAATGATTTGAATTCAAATCTTGAATATGAAGGACACGCATGTATATTGGTCATCATAATTTATCGTGTACTTCGGAGATTAGGAACTGTTTATTATATTCAATTCCTTGACATGGTTGTTGAGTTTGCTGCGAACTCATCCATATCCTAGGCTAAAAACATCAATGGAACGAGATTGCAGCATCTTACCTAAAAATAAAGAGACAAAAGCATTAGAAATCTCATAATTTGCATTGATTTGTAAGTCAATTTTAATTTTCCTTTTTTAGCTTGCTAGTAAATAATACTCCTAAGACTTTTAGAATCGATTCCATCGACACGTCAAGTCGATCTATATAATCTTATTAGACGAATTAAACTTCAATGTCCTATTTTCTGTCGCTTGCTCCTTTCCACGTGGCTATTTAACGTGAGCGGGAGTCTGCATTTGTACCTGTTGATGTGCTGTCTTAAGAGTTTGGAAACCATCAATTTATCAAAATTGACTACGCAACTAGGACAATCAACAATTTCTCTTTTTTTGTCGTTATACGAAAGTTGCAGGAGAAACTTTTATCAACATGACATCTGATGAAAGCACGTGAAAACGGATGTAGCGCTTGCAAAGGAGGTACCGACCAAACTAGCTGATGATCCAGTCGCATAAGATAGAACAATGCCTTTGGCATTGAAACCGTTGCGAAATTGAGAGATAAAACAATAAAATGGATAGATTAAAAAAAATTGAATATTAAATTTACATAGTTTAATCTACATTCACGACGAATATTTTTTTGTAGAATGATGAAGAGTATAACTGTACTCAACTCATTCAAACATTTTCAATTTTCCCAAGTCCCAATTACATCTAAAATTTCACGTAGTATTTAGCTTTGCAATTCTTCACTAAAATAATCTCTCTATATCATAAAATAATTTATACAAATTTTTATCATATGAATTTAACTCGAACATTCGTATCTTGAATGTAGTTCACAAACGAAATCATCGAAAATACTCACATCGAGCACTCACTTTAAGACAGGGCTTCAAGAACTCACTGAGCCGTTCTTCAACCTGTAGCCAAAACTAAAATCTATGAATATATAAAGATATAAAACACAAATCTCCCAAATCGACTTCTGCAGAAAAAGATAAGATTCCCGTGTCTTTTTCTTCCTGTCCCTTCTCTGACATGTTGACCAATTCAAAGTCCGTGTTCGATCTTCAGATTTGAGAACCAAGACTCCAATTTATGTACGAAATTATTGTCCGCTTCAACAAACTTGCGTCCAAATATAAGTCCAAGATTAACTATCCATTATTGATCATCACTTTAACGCAGAAACAATTTCTGTATTTTGCCAGTCTTTATTTTGCTCATGACTTCAACAAAGATAGAATTTCCTCATTTTCTGCATATTTTATCCGGATCAGGTTGTCATTCACAAACTCGCTCTCAAAACATTTAAAAGAAACTAATGAAAGACGGGTAGATAAAAAGTGGGTATGATTGCACACAAGCCCTTGACATTATTTTACTAGTCTTACAGAAAGTGGATCCGCCTCCTCGCATCTGCTGTGCACACCAGCAATGACTCAGTTCTCCCAACGCTTGCCTTCTGCATGATGTAACCAAGATCCTTGGAAGCTCTACCGTATCTGCTCCAATTCGACCGATCAAATGTTTGATTTCATTCTATTCGGTTCGTTTGGTTTCTGGTTTCTTCCTATTGAAGTTTATCTCACATCGATTTTGAAAGAGACTGATGATTCATTTATAAGTATGAGAGAAAACTCTATATTTTAAACTAAATTTTGAAGTGAAAGAGAGTATCATCGAGATCATTATAAGGGAAAATTGCTACTTTTACTAAAAGTAGAGAGCATCATTGAGATCATCATATAACCATATAGGAGCACCTAATCTACGAATTTCTCGCCGTGAAACTTATTGTGTTGTATTCAATTTGTTGGAGCACTTAGTATTTTATATTTTCTTTCTTAATAGTTTGGTTTGATGGACAAAGTGAAGGCTTCCACATGAAAGTAAAGGGTACTTCAATGAACAATTTGGTGTATCTAAAAAAAAATTATCTTTGACTTTTTTGTCACCATCCTGCAAGGTGATCTCCCTAATCTTTGGTGGTGTTGACAGGGCCAGAAAGCTAGAAGTACAGTACTCTTTCTAATAGAAAATCCCCAGTAATTTCTTTTGCATTGGATTGTATGATTGATTACGTGAACTTGTCTATTGATCAGCTGCTTCAAGAGTCTGGCGATTCCATGTTCTTGTCTCGATTAGCATGACTGTATTAGATGTGATGAGATTCTCCTCGGGTCAATCTAGGCTATTATTAGCTTCAATGAGCAGGGAGAAACTTAAACAAGATGGTGAACAATGAGGTGTAGTCCGAAACTTCCTGGCTTTTGTTATTGTCCCTCTGTCTCGCTCATCACAAGATTGCTTTTTTTTTTTTTTTTCCTGCTCAAAACAGAGTCGCCACTCAGTGCGGGTCCAAATTTTGGCATTGGATGTATTGGAGAATCAAATATAAATTATAGTATGTATGTATGCAGCAACATAAATCTTCAATTACAATCAACAGTTCTGTTTTTTCCTCCTTTAACTTGCTCTTTTTCTTGAATGGACCTTTAATTCTTTTCAATCTCGTCGTTACACATCCAGCCACCAAAGATGGTAAAGAAAGACTAGATAACTTCTGCTACAATGCAGATTGCGAGTAGCAGTGCTGTGGGCCAGTATGCAACCGCAGGCTGATAGTAATCTGTTATTTATTTTCTTGTGATCCCACATTTTCTCTTAAAGTTGCGATTATTCGACATGAAGTTTTTCCACACTTCTTACCATTTTGTGACAACCGCCCATTTGGTAACCGTCTTGATGGGAGACGGGATATAAAAAGGAACGTACATTTATTTCTGATGGGTGATGATAAGGTCTAACTCAAACTCTCTTATTCAGAATACACCATCAATACGAGAGTGAATTGAGGTAGTAGCGTGTCCCCAATTTTCTTTGATTTCAGGTTTTTTCTGACGAGCGTGAACAAGAACAATGGCTGGAGGTTTGTCTTTAATTGATTCTGGCTTCCGCATATGAATTTTTATGTCTAACATTTGGCATCAGAGCATGTTTAGTACCTTTGCCTTGTTTTGTTGTATTTTTGTGTTTTTTCGGTGTATTTTTGAGCATTTTAGAACATGAACAGTAATTCGGAGTTTTGAGGCCAATGGAGAAACTCCTAAATTCCGGGCAAAATCCGGCGACCCACCCCTCGAATTCAGACCTGTACGGTCGCACCGTCATGAGGAATATTAGCCATGAGTTATTTTGGCATATCAGTGTTCGCCGGAGGCTAATCGGGCGGCGAAAGTCGCGGTAGTTGAGGATTTGTGTTTTTGGGAAATTTTCGTATGATTTGGGGCTTATTTCTTTGTCATTTTCGCCAAAACTTGAACCCATGTCATCGTGCCGGCATGCTTTTCAAAACCCACTATTAATTTGTGTTTGAGATGGGCTGCCGGAGAAGAAATGGCCGGCGAAACTGCGGCGGAACGGCGAAAAACGGCGAAGAAAACGACTCTGTCGTGCGAGGAAGAAGGCGCATGGTCTCCACGCGCGCACTGCAGTCGCCCACGCGCCACGCGCCGTTACGCGTGCGCAACCGTTGGTGCGTGGAGTCCATGCGCGCGGAACCGCCCTTGGCAGTTGCCGGGCGCGTCAAGCGCGTGCTCGTCACGTGCCTGACGTGGCCGCGGGGCTGTTTTTATGTTTTTGCCCCTACGCAAATTCATAAATTTCCATTTTGCCATTTCAGAAATTTTACGATCCTTTCCTTGGCCGATGTATTTACTGTTCTACCCTTTGATGTATTTATTTATTATTATGTCATTTTATGCATTTTTATGAATATTTTATGCATGAAATTAAATGTCCAATGATCCATATAATTAATTAATTAGAGAGTGACCACAACATCTTTAATTAATTAAATTATATATTAAGAGCCTCCGGATCATATTTAGAAATGGACATTGATTGAATTAATTATATTAATATGATGAATTTTATCCCCAGGAATTTTCATTATATTAATATGATTAATTAGGATGAAATATCATATTATTTTTCTTAATTTACCCACAGGGATTAAGAAAATGCATATAATATGGTAGTTTCTTCATGAAGTAATTATGAATCTATTTAAATTAAAAACTTAGCCCACGGGTAGTTTTTATGTTACGTGATTCATATTATGACATGTTTACATTGGTAAAACATGATTTATTTATATTTGCCTCAAATTTTGTGACATAAGCATGATTATTTAATATGCAGTTTCACAACCTATAAATTTCTCTGAATTTAAGTTTGATGTTCCCATACTAAATGGTGAGAACTATAAAGTTTGGAAGGAGTCAGTTCTTCTTCAATTGGGGTGGATGGACATTGACTATACTATAAAGAAAGACGAACCACCTGCTCCTACTGATTCAAGCACTTCAGCTGAGATAGCTCTTTATAATCAATGGGAGCGGTCCAACCGCATTTGTGTGATGTTTATAAGAGCTAAAATATCTCCTAGTATTCGTGGTTCGGTTGCTCAGCATAACAATGCTAAGGCTTTATTGGAGGCCATAGATGCGTAGTTTGAGAGTTCTGAGAAGGCGCATTTGTGTGATGTTTATAAGAGCTAAAATATCTCCTAGGTGGTTCCATAACAATGCTAAGGCTTTATTGGAGGCCATAGATGCTTAGTTTGAGAGTTCTAAGAAGGCGCATGCCATGACCCTGATTATGAAGTTTTCATCATCGAAGCTCACTAATGTTAAAGGTGTGCATGAGCACATCATGCAAATGAGGGACATTGCAGCTCAGCTTAAGAAACTTGAAGTTGATATATCTGAATCTTTTCTTGTGTATTATATTCTGAACACTCTCCTACAACATTATGCGCCTTTCAAGATCTCTTATAACACACATAAGAATAAATGGTCAATTAATGAACTCATGACCATGTGTGTTCAAGAGGAAGAAAGACTGATTATGGAATTGGGAGAAAGTGCTCATTTGGTAACACAAGGAAAGAATAAGGGCCATGGCAAGCATAAGGGAAAAAGGTAAAATATCTCCCCAAGCTGACATTAAGAAAGAATCCAAATGTTTATTCTGTAAACAGAAGGGGCATATAAGGAAGGATTGTGTCAAATTTAAGGCCTGGCTTGAGAAGAAAGGTAATCCAATCTCTTGTGTTTGTTATGAATCTAATATTACTGATGTAAGTCACAACACTTGGTGGATTGATTCTGGATCTACAATCCATATTTCGAATTCCTTGCAGGGTTTTCAAAACCATAGGAAGCCCGTGGGAAGTGAGCAAAGTATCTATTCAGGAAATAAGATGCGCTCACATGTGGAAGCTATTCGGACATGTAGACTAGTTCTCAATAGTGGCTTTGTTTTGAATTTGGAAAAGACTTTATGTTCCTAGTTTTTCTATAAACTTAATTTCAGTTTCAAGACTTGTACCTTTTGGGTACTCTTTTAACTTTTCAGATTCAAACTTCTGTTTATCATTTAAATCTGAAATTGTTGGGAGTGGTACTTTGTCTGATGGTCTTTTTCAAATTAATTTACAAGACAATGCCTATTATGATGCGATGCGTGTTCATGATAAAGCTGGTATGAAACGATGTGTTGTGAAAGAACATTCCTCTATATTGTGGCACCGGAGATTGGGACATATCTCTATTGAAAGAATTAAGCGATTAGTAAATGATGGAGTACTCGGTACTTTAGATTTTATTGATTGTGATACTTGTGTGGACTGCATAAAGAGAAAACAGACTAACAAGACAAAGAAAGGTGCCAAGAGGAATACAGAAATATTAGAAATCATACATACAGATATATGTAGTCCGGATATGGACTCTTGTGGTCAAAAATACTTTATTTCCTTTATAGATGATTACTCACGTTATATGTATTTCTATTTGATTCATAATAAGTATGAAGCATTAGATGCCTTTAAGGTATTTAAGGCGGAAGTAGAGAAACAATGCGATAAGCAAATTAAGATCGTGAGATCAGATAGAGGTGGAGAATTCTATGATAGATACACTGAAGATGGACAAGCACCTAGTCCATTTGCAAGATTTCTTCAAGAGTATGGGATAGTTGCCCAATATACTATGCCTGGCTTTTCGAACCAAAATGGCGTATCAGAAAGAAGAAACCGGACCTTATTGGACATGGTGCGTAGTATGCTTAGCAGCTCCAAACTTCCTAAATCCTTGTGGACTGAATCACTTAAGACGGCAGTGTACATACTAAACTGAGTTCCGACAAAGTTGTCCCAAAGATACCTTTTGAGTTATTTAAGGGTTGGAAACCGAGTTTACATCATGTGCGCGTTTGAGGATGCCCGTCTGAAGTGAGAATTTATAATCCACAAGAAAAGAAGTTGGACCCAAGGACCATAAGTGGGTATTTCATTGGATATGCCGAAAGGTCTAAGGGATATATGTTTTATTGTCAATCTCATACCACTAGGATTGTGGAATCAAGAAATGCTAAATTTCTTGAAAATGACTTGATTAGTGGGAGCGATCAATTGAAGGACCTTGTTCTTAAGAAAGATCATTCAGACACTCAACCTTCCACCTCAAGTTTAAGGTTAGTTGTTGATCATAATGCCCCTTCAGTTCAGCCGGCTATTGAACAACCAATTGTTGAAGTTCCACAACTTACTAATATTGATCTAGTAGATCTAGTTGTTCAACAATTACCAGAAACTGTTGAACAACTAGTTGAGCAACATGCTCCTCTAGAGAATGTTGATCCAACATTGAGAAGATCTGCTAGAATAAGGAAATCGGTTATTCCTAGTGATTATATTGTGTGTTTACAAGAGTCTGACTACAATATTGGAGCTGACAATGATCCCGAAACGTTTTCACAAACCATGAATAGTGATAAATCCAATTCGTGGTACAATGCCATGAAGGAAGAGATGAGTTCTATGGCATCTAACAAAGTCTGGGATTTGGTTCAGTTATCTGATGGTGCAAAGGCCATTGGTTATAAATGGGTCTTCAAAACTAAGAAGGATTCATTGGGTAATATTGAAAGATATAAGGCTATACTTGTTGCCAAAGGATTCACTCGAAAGGAAGAAATCGATTACATGGAAACTTTTTCTCCTGTATCTAAGAAAGATTCTTTTTGTATTGTCTAATCATTGGTTGCCCATTTTGATATGTAATTAAAACGGCGTTTCTCAATGGAGAACTAGAGGAGGAGGTTTACATGAAACAACCTGAAAGATTCTCCTCTAGTAAAGGTGAGCATGTGGTGTGCAAGCTTAAAAAATCTATATATGGCTTGAAACAAGCATCCCGCCAATGGTACTTAAGGTTTCATGATGTCATCTCTTCATTTGGTTTTATAGAGAATGTCATGGATCAATGTATATATCAGAAGGTCAGTGAGAGCAAAATTTGTTTCCTTGTGCTGTATGTAAATGATATACTACTTGCAACCAATGATAAGGGGTTGCTACATGAGGTGAAACAATTCCTCTCTAAGAGTTTTGACATGAAGGATATGGGTGAGGCATCTTATGTCATTGGCATTAAGACCCATAGAGATAAACCTCGAGAAATTTTAGTACTATCTCAAGAAACCTATATCAATAAGGTCTTAGAGAGATTTTGGATGAAAGATTGTTCACCAAGTATAACACCCATTGTGAAGGGTGACAGGTTCAATTTGAACCAATGCCCAAAGAACAATCTAGAAAGGGAACAAATGTACAACATTCCATATGCTTCTGCTATTGGAAGCTTGATGTATGCTCAGATTTGCACTCGACCTGACATTGTTTTTGCCGTGGGAATGTTGGGAAGATATCAGAGTAATCTAGGTTTAGACCACTGGAGAGTTGCAAAGAAAGTGATGAGATACCTTTAAGGTACCAAAGACTATATGCTTATGTATAGACGGACTAACAACATGAAAGTGGTCGGTTATTCGGATGCGGACTTCGCGGGCTGTGTTGATTCACGAAAATCAACATTTGGATACATTTTGATGTTAGCTGATGGAGCCGTGTCATGGAGAAGTGCCAAGTAGACCTTGACTGCTACTTCCACTACGGAGGCTAAGTTCGTTTCTTATTTTGAGGCTACCTCGCATGGTGTATGGTTGAAGAGTTTCATTGCTGGGCTTAGAATTGTTGATTCAATTTCTAGGCCATTAAGAATATATTGTGACAATTTAGCTACGGTTTTTATGGCCAAAAATGTCAAAAGTGGCAGTCGAATTAAGCATATCGACATTAAGTATTTAGCCATAATGGAACGTGTTAAGGAGAATAAAGTGATTATTGAACACATTAGCACTGAATTGATGATAGCCGATCCTTTAACTAAAGGCATGCCGCCAATGAAGTATAAGGATCATGTAACCAGTATGGGAATAGATCCTATCATGTGATTTGTCGACATATGAACAATTTTTGTTGTATGAAACTCTTATTCAGTTATAATGTTGATTCTCAATTTTGGTGTACACATTTTGTTGTTTGTGAGAATAACATTTATCCTTGATTTTGGAATAAACATGGGGTTTATTCATTAAGATTTGTTGTCATATATAGGCTGACATTAAAGAAATAAGGTGCATTGTGATACATGGAAGATATTACTCACTCTTAGAGGACATGTCGCCATGATCCATGTGTTTTGTTTCTTTTCTTTAAGCATAAAGTTTTTGTGGAATTAGTTAAATAATCCGTATGATGAAAATGATGGGATCAAGTGGGAGAATGTTATTTATTTTTTTGTGATCCCACATTTTGGACCCACTTTTTCTCTTAAAGTTGCGACTATTAGACATAAAGTTTTTCCACGCTTCGTCCCATTTCGTGACAACCGCCCATTTGGTAACCGTCTTGATGGGAGACGGGATATAAAAAGGAACGTACGTTCATTTCTGACGGGTGATGACAAGGTTTAACTCAAACTCTCTCATTCAGAGTACACCATTAGTACGAGAGTGAATTGGGGTAGTAGCGTGTCCCCAATTTTCTTTGATTTCAGGTTTTTCTGACGAATGTAAACAAGAACAATGGTTGGAGGTTTGTCTTTAATTAATCCTAGCTTCCGCATATGAATTTTTATGTCTAACATAATCACCTCCTAAATAACGTAAGAAGATCCTTTTGTTACTTTCATGCGGGCTAGATATAAGACATACTACCACAGTAGCCTAAGTAAAAGCCATGTCTTTCAACTTTTTCACTTTCAAGGAAGGCCTCGTTGAAGCGCTTCTGACTCTTGCTGCAGCTGCAGCTGCTGTTGCTGCTGCTTCTTTTCCTCCTTGGCATGTTTGAATTCGCCATAGAAGTACGAGGCAAAGCCCCACAGAGAGAGGGCCAGGGACACGCCCTTCTCCGCCTGGAACTTCTCGTGGAAGCATATGACGCCTAGGATCTCGGTGACCGGGAGTAGGATGGCGATCATGATTCCTGAGAATAGAGAGGAGGCGTAAAAGATGACCCCTATGGCTCACAAGAAGAAGAATTGCCAGATGATCGCGTTCGACACGAGCACCACGTAGTACTAGGCTTCTCCGAGCCCAAAATTCCTCGCTTCTCTAGGAATTGCCTGCATAAACATGAAGTCAGCGAGCAGCATTGGGGCTCATCACTGAAAACAGGATTCCTTGATGAACCTGCAATAACATCATAGTTGCTACCTAAATTGACCAGATGAAGTTGACCCTCATGATGTTACGTTGAAAAATGAAAGCAAGGGTAGCATCCTGGTCACAAAGTAATGATCTTTTAGGCTTTGCTTGATAACTGGTCAAACAAAGCCTGATGCTATTTTTTTTTTGGAATAAAAAAATAATATAAATCTATTTGGTAACTTTTTTGTTCTTAGGAATAGATGGAACATAATTAAGAAGTAAAAAAAAGTTGCTTATTTGTTTCCATAAATAATTCCAAAATCAAGTTCATTTTCCTTTTTCCCCTTTTCTTTTTTTCTTTTCTTCTTCTCCTTCTTTCTTTGGCCGATGATCTTGTTAGAGCATCGCCGGCCCTCGACGAGGCCAAGCCTCTTCGACAGTTGGGTGAGGCTTGGCTAAGCCTTGGTTGGACAAGTTCGGCCTCGCCTAAATTTGGCAACCTCGCCGAGCCACCATAAGGTTGGCCTCGCCAAGGTTGGGCGATGCTACCCTCATAGTGGCTTAGCGAGGTCAAGCCTCACTAGTAGCTAGGTGAGCTTGGCCGATGAGGCTCAACCTCGTAGAGGGCTGGCGACGATCCAACAAGGTTGTCAGCCAGCCAAAACAAGAAGGAGAAGAAGAAAAGAAAAAAAGGAAAAAAAATAAAATTATTAAAAAAATTAAAAGAAGTTTTAAATCACAAAAAAATTTAAGGTTTTACGAAACGTAATTCTATCCCGAAAATAAAAATTTTGTATAGTTACTCAACGCTTTTAAATGCTCAAAAGCTCATTTAGGGGACAGAATAAAAAAATCATTTCTAAATAAAAAATTATTCTTAAGAACAAAATGATTATCAAATAAAACCTTAGCCAGTTTTTATGTTATTATTGTCCTATTAGTTTTTTTTCCCGGTCATATTGTCATATTAGGTTTTTTTTTTTGAACAAAATATTGTCATATTAGGTTGGAAAGGTACAATACGTGCATTTGGTTTAGTATTCTCAAAGGCTTTTGACCTCTAAAGCCCATTGGGAAAATATATGACCATTTAGCTTATATTTCAAGTAACTTTCAAGTGAAAACCATTATTGGGAATACTCAAAGCCTAATGCTAGTGAGGGCTAGTATTGAGCTTTTAACATTTAGTCAAATACTAAAACTCATTTTTTTTCCAAAATTATCCTCACCCATTCTTCAAATTTCCGATTTTGCCCTCATGATTATTTTTTAAATGCTAAAAAAATCAAATATATATATATATATATATATATAAATGCTAAAAAAATCATATATATATATATATAGATTTTTTTTTTTTTTTAAAAGACCAACCCTTTGTAAGTTTGGCGAAGGGCTACAGCCACCGGCGAGCCAGATCTAGCGTTGGTGGTCGTCGGTCGGGTAAGACTCTCATGACCTTGATGAGGGGCGCCGACAGCAGATCTGGCTCACCGACGACTGTAGTCCTTTGCCTCATCAGTGAAGGGTTTGGTCTTTATAATAAGGAATGTATCCGTAAAACCCGCCCTCATTGTAAATCAAACGGATAGGCCACGAAGATATCTATCGGAGTTTCAACTCCTCTTTTATGATGAGCTTATACCTCATAACCAACAACATATAATCCAATACCTGCTTTCTAATCGATGGGTCACATGCTCAAGTATTAATTATCATCTTAGCGCAGCTTTTGAACAAGTGACATAAAATTTCAATTAATCGTTTCTAATCTGATGTGGCTTTAACTTATAAATTATAACACTAAGGAACGTGTGTTGTAGTTATCTATTAAGAAAATGTATATACTATATACCGATTAGAGGCATATTCATTAAATTGAATATGGGATTACTTCGTTGGTTTGTACAAGTATTTTGGTTTCACTAATGACTACTATTTTAGATACATCTTGGTATGGGATTATTTGGACGACAAAGTCAAACCAGATTATCGAGCAAGATTTGATAGGTAATAGTCAACAAATTGGAATTCATTTATCAACAGATTTTTTTCTTCCATTTGAACTCATTTCCATAATTCTTTTAGTTGCTTTGATGTTCCTATTTATTTTTGTTTCGAATTGGTCAGGGACTCTTTTACCATGGAAAATCATAGAATTACCTCATGGGGAGTTAGCCGCACCCACGAATGATATAAATACTACCGTTGCTTTAGCTTTGCTTGCATTGTATTATTTGGTCTACGTACCGGAACTGATAACATTCAAGATTATGCAGGATTATACATGAAAGATCCTTTTTTGGCTCTCTCTTTAGCCCTAATTGTCAAAGTCTATATTTAAAAAGTTGCATATATTTTTTTTTTCAAATTTTAAAAAATAAAAAATAAAACACTAATATTATTTACCCAACAAACTTTTCAAATGTGTTTTTCACTAAACAACATTTTTCTTAAAGTTAATTCTTAAAACATTGTTTACCAAATGACCTTTGCATTTACTTAAACATTTTTTTTTTCCAATCACAAATTTCTAACAAAATTGCCCATATTTTAATCGATGGAAAATGTCTACCGGCAAGCTAAGGTCCTTAATAGAGATTAACTTGATCACTTTGGGTCCTTATTTGACACAAAATTCACTTCAGGTATTTCTTTGAAACACTGGATCCACTTGGGTTCTTATTTGATACAAAGTTCACTTTGGGTCTTTATTTGAGAAAATAAATTCACTCTGAGTTTTTATTTGGAATTTTCCTTTGACTTTTTGAAGCCACTGATTTAGCGATCGATTTCATGTGTAAAAATGAACTGGATCCCGACGACTTAGACGAGAACCAAGTTATTTTTATATCCAAATCTTGCAACAAATAGACTTTGATTCTTTTTTGCATCTATGATTCGTAATATTTAAATTTTAATACGTAAATTATTTTTTTGGGTAAAGATTTTAATACGTAAATTCATATAAAAATTTTCAACAATTTTTTTTTTTGAAATCAATTGCTAATAGAAAAGTAAAAAGGTTCGGTCAAACAATAAACAAACATCATTGGAGACTGAATCCTTATCGTTGACTTTTTGAAGCCACTAATTTAGCGATCAATTTCACGTGTAAATATGAATTGGATCCCGACGACCTAAACGGGAACCAAGCAAGGCGGAGCACGAATCAAGCGGAACCACGAAAACCTGATCTGGTCCACAGGAAGCTGGTTCATCAGACCAGAAATACCGATTTCTAAGGCAACATGGTGAAGAGAGAAAACACTTTTAAGGGTTACGGATCATATGCCATCAAAGGTCAGTCCGGTTTCGTGAAGAGGATGAAAACCAAGTGAATTTTACATGATCAACGATTGTGATAAAACTTAAGAGGATGAGAGAGAGAACCTGGAAGTCCTTGTTGACCAGCATGCCGATGGTGCAGAAAGCGGTGGCAAAGAAGCACATCACCAACTGAATCTCCAACGCCAGCGAGTAAGTGATCGCCTGCTTGGCCTTCTTGTACATCAGCTCCACCAGCGGTAGTACGAAACCGTACAGCGCCGCTGCCCCAAGCATCATGAAGAACCCCGCATACTATGCACCGTTCGACTCCCCCGCCGGCCGGTCGCTGCTCGTGTGCATCGCCAGCACACCTGCCCCCATCGTCAGCAGGAATATCGAGTTGACTGAGTATGACGTGAATAGCTGCCTCACCAGCAAGAACGCGAACCCGGCCGTGAAGGCCAGCTGCGTTGCAGTGAGCAGGGCCGAGGTCGAGATGGGGCGCCGCGCCACGCCATGCGCGTAGAGGTTGTTGGAAAATAATCCAAAATAAAACACAAACTGTTTGTTGCAATCAGAACATGAAATTGGAGGTGAGGTACGGATATCCGAATCTCCTTAAGGCAATTAGTTCCCGCCAATGGTGCTCCGCAGATTCACGAACTATGCCTCCCAAGATACAACACCTCGAACCTGTTTGGATTAGCACTATGCAAAGAGGACTCAGTCGAACCGTTCAATTGAACCAGCATACTCAGAAAATTCAGAAGAGTAGAAAAGTGTATCAGAGCCTTTTTGAAATCGAGTCGGAAAAACCAAAAACCATTAGAACCTTATGAAGCTCTATGCTCATATCTATTTATAGAGCTTTTTAGTTCATGTACTACGAGATGCATGAATTAAATAGACGCGTGTATCCACGAAATTCATGAATAAAGAGATACGTGAATCCAAGAGATTCATGTATCCAAAGATACATGAATTCAAGGGATTCATGAACTCAATAAATACATGAACTAAACGATATATGAATTTAGGAAATTCATGAATTCAATAGATACGTAAACATAAAAATATATGAAATTCATGAATCCAAAAAGAGATACGTGAACAGAAAAAACGCATCTTAATTTATTGGCTTCCGTTGATCCATTAAGCATAATTATAACCATAATTACAACAATCCCCCACATTAATGGATCAACAAAATATTTTTGACTCGAAGGAATCTGAGCATACCTGTTGAAATACACTGCATCAAGATAGGTAGCTTTCGCTTTGAACCTTCTTTAGTGAAAGCCTATCGGACTTATTTAACTAGTCGATGGACTAAGCCTTGAATCGCCGGTTGTTTGTGTAAGCCTAGACAATAAACCTCACACAGAGTATTTCCAATTCAAGATTGGTTCTCGATTGTGTTCGTTCTTTCGGCCCTGAACTTCTTGGGATTCATGCGTGCTTTAGAAAATCTAGCCTTTAAAGATTTTCATAGAGTCGGCCAGCTCCACGCCTATAGGTGCATTCCTATTAAAGATATCCTACCATATCTTACTTGAGTGTTATATTGCAAGTTATAGGAATCATTAAACGCATAGCGTATCCTTAATAACGCTGTAGGAAAGCACGGTTGCATCATAGGAATGAGAGACAATGCTCACACTAGAGTTTCCAAAATTTGCGTTGTCCTATTGAACCTAGTCCATGGGATCTCCAATCGCATAGGTTAGGTTTCCACCCTGGAATCTCTTTATTGGGTTAAGGCTCTTAAACCCATTCCCCTCGATGCGCAGTTTATCTGCTCTTTTGACAAACCTTTTGTCAGCGGATCCGCAATATTTTCCTTTGACTTTACAAAGTCTAAAGAAATTATTCCATTTGAGAGCAACTGCCTTATGGTGTTATGTCTACAATGAATATGTCTAGACTTACCGTTATAAATCACATTATGTGCCCTTGCAATTGCCGCTTGATTGTCACAGTGTATGCAAATTGCAGGCATAAGTTTTGGCCACATTGGAACATCTTCTAAAAATTGTCGAAGCCATTCTGCTTCTTCAGCAGCTTTATCCAAAGCAACAAACTTTGATTCCATTGTAGAGCGTGTTATTAGAGTTTGTTTAGAGGATTTCCATGACACTATAGCACCTCCTAGCGTGAACACATATCCGCTAGTCGATTTCGATTCATCAGAATCTGAAATCCAGTTAGCATCACAATAACCTTCCAAAACAGCTGGATATTTGCCATATTGTAGAATATAGTCTTTTGTCCTTTTCAAATATCCTAATACTCTCATCAAAGCATTCCAATGCTCGTGACCTGGTTACTGGGTATATTTACTCGCCTTTGCTTACCGAGTACGCAATATCGGTCTAGTGCAATTCATGATATACATGATGCTCCTGATTACTTGAGAGTATTCTAGCTGTCTAACACTATTTCCAGTGTTCTTTCTTAAAGTTACGTGTGGAAGAAAAGGATTGTTTGCATCTTTAATGCCGAATCCTTTAAATCTCTCAAATACCTTTTCACTGTAATGAGATTGTGTTAAACTTAAGCCATCAGAATTCCTTAGAATTTTGATGCCGAGTATAACATCTGCAACACCTAAATCTTTCATCTCAAAGTTCTTCTTGAGAATGTTCTTGGTGATTTTGATGACCTCAATGTTATCTCCAAAAATTAATAAGTCATCAACATATAGACAAATAAGTACATATCCAACTGTAGTGGATTTAGTGTACACACATTTGTCACACTCATTGATTCTATATCCATTTTGAATCATTACCCGGTCAAATTTCTCATGCCATTGCTTAGGAGCTTGTTTAAGTCCATATAATGATTTGACAAGTCTATACACTTTGTGTTCTTGTCCTTTGACCTTGAACCCTTCAGGTTGTTCCATATAAATCTCCTCGTCGAGATCACCATTTAAGAATGCGTTTTCACATCCATTTGATGTATCTGCGCAAATTGTATAGCGAAGCTATAGCAATCAACATCCTTACTATGTTATTCTTGTGACAGGTGAATAAGTATCAAAGTAGTCAAGACCCTCTTTTTGTCTAAACCCTTTGGCTACAAGCCGAGCTTTGTACTTATCAATGGAACCATCAGCTTTTAGTTTTTTCTTGAAAATTCATTTACATCCAATTGGTTTATTTCCAGGTGGAAGATCAACCAATTCCCAAGTATGGTTACTTAGGATAGAATAGATTTCATTGTCAATAGCTTCTTTCCAGAAAGGAGCATCTGGAGATGACATTGCCTTTTTATATGTTTGGGGCTCACCTTCTAACATGTATGTTAGAAAATCAGGTCCGAAAGATTTTTCGATTCGAGACCTTTTACTCCTTCGAAGTTCGGCTTCTTTGGCCACAACTTCATCATTCTCAGATTTTGATTCTCTAAGCCTTTTCTGAGAAAGTTCTCCTTGATTTCTTTTTGCAGGATATATATCCTCAAAAAATTCAGCATCCCTTGATCCTAGGATTGTATTGACATGAATTTCCGCATTTTCAGATTTATGAACCAAAAATCTATATGCGCTACTATTTTGAGCATAACCAATGAATATACAATCCACCGTTTTAGGTCCCAACCGAGTTTGTTTCGGAGGAGGAATTGCCACCTTAGCCAAGCACCCCTACACTTTTAGAAAATTATAGGATGGTAACTTTCCATTCCATAACTCGTATGGAGTTTTACCTGTCTTTTTGTGGGGTATTTTATTAAGAATATAATTTGCAGTTAAAACTGCCTCCCCCCACAAGTTCTGAGGTAAACCTGAACTCAAAAGCATGGCATTAGCCATCTCCTTTAGTGTCCTGTTCAATCGTTCAGCAACTCCATTTTGTTGTGGAGTATAAGGTGCAGTCGTTTGGAGAATTATTCCAAAACTAGCACAAAACTCTTTCAAATTGATTGAACTATATTCTCCTCCTCTATCAGACCTAAGCACTTTGATTCGTTTATCAAGTTGGTTTTCAACTTCATTTTTATACTTGAAAAACATGCTCATAGTCTCATCTTTGCTAGTTAGTAAATAAACATAGCAAAATCTAGTACAATCATCCACAAATGTGATGAAGTACTTCTTTCCACCTCTACTTTCTACAAATTTTAAATCATATAGATCACTATAGATTAATTGTAGAGGTTCACTTGTTCTTTCAATGGATTTGAAAGGTTTCTTGGCAAACTTGGCGTCAACACAAGTCTCACACTTGTAACGGGCATCCAACTCAAACCTTGGAATTAACCCCAAGTTTGCTATTCTCTTCATTGCACCATAGTTTACATGTCCTAATCTACCATGCCATAGATAAGAGACACAATAATGTAAACTGAAGACTTTTCTTTATTCATAGTCTTTGGGTACACATACTTTGAGTTTACATCAATGACAGCCACATTGGCCTTAAATAGGTCATTACACAAGTACCCTTTCCCCACATACATCCCTCCTTTTGAAAGTACAAACTTGTCAGATTCAAATACAACTTTGAAACCCTTCTTGACAAGTATAGGGCCAGAAATTAGAATTTTCCAAATATCTGGTACATGCAGCACATTCAGTAGGGCGACCTCCTTGCCGAATGTAAACTTTAGGATCACCTTTCCTCTTCCGGCGATCTTTGCTGATGCAGAGTTAGCCATATAAAGCTCCTCATCTTCTTCAGCCTTCTCATAAGATGAGAACGTGTTTATCTGCACAGATGTGATTTGTGGCACCCGTGTCTAGCCACCAGCCATTAATGTTCGACACCAGAGATGCTTCAGACATTACCACAATAGACAGTCTCTCAATATTATCATGCTCTGTCAAATTCAGTTGCTGGGCTGCACCTTCGTTCTTGCCTTTTTCGGGCGCTTCTTACAATCCTTAGCACGATGGCCGGAGCTTGTTGCATATAAAACACGTCCCTTGGAATTTCTGGAACTGCTCCTTTTGCTTGCCTTTTCCTTGAAAAGACATCTTCCTTTTTCTATCTTGCTTGGATTTGGAAGATTCCACAATGTTGGCCTTTGGCTCAGAAGAAGGGTTTGCACTCCTTCTATTGTCCTCCTCGATTCTGAGGCGCATAATGAGATCTTCAAGGCTCATCTCCTTCCGTTTGTGCTTCAAATAATTTTTGAAGTCTGACCAGCCCCGAGGTAGATTCTCAATCATGGCTGCCACTTGGAATGATTCACTAAGTATCATTCCCTCGGCCGAGATGTCACTCAGAATTAATTGCAATTCTTGAACTTGACTTATGACAGATTTAGAATCCACCATCTTGTAGTCCAAGAATTTGGCAACCACAAATTTCTTGGTGCCAGCATCCTTAGTTTTGTATTTTTTCTCTAAGGACTCCCATAACTGTTTAGCAGATTCAATATTACAATAAACATTATAAAGAGAATTCACTAAACAGTTAAGGATATAATTTCGGCATAAGAAGTCCCCATGCTTCCAAGCCTCCAATGCATTGAGCGTTGTGACATCTTGCTCGTTTGGACTAATTATCGAGTACACCTTCGATAAATATTTCGTCAGATTGAGCATGGTCAGATAGAAGTACATCTTCTGTTGCCACTGTTTAAAGCCTATTGCGGTAAATTTCTCCGATTTCTCATTAGTTGTAACTGGAGGTGTAGCCATCACAGTAGGCAAGGTTCATTGAACCATCCCTCCAAAAACAGAGCCAAAAGCCATTTGGCCTACACTATTCTAAAAAACAGTCCCGGGTATACCAGTCATATGACTTGTACCCGCACCACCAAAATTGGTGTTGGCCCAAGGGCCCGTAGCATTGGCTGCTACAAATTCAGAATCGGAGGGTTGAACATCTTCCATAGCATCAGTCGAATCGACCATAGGAACGTCTCTAGAAACATTCGGGACATTGAAGGGCACTTGGTTGTTTTCAGCCATCTCAAAAATCTGACAAGAACAACAAACAGTGAGTGAGTAATTGCCTTAAGATTGTTGGAAAATAATCCAAAATAAAACACAAACTGTTTGTTGCAATTAGAACATGAAATTGGAGGTGAGGTACGGATATCCGAATCTCCTTAAGGCAATTAGTTCCCACCAATGGTGCTCCGCAGATTCACGAACTATGCCTCCCAAGATACAACACCTCGAACCTGTTTGGATTAGCACTATGCAAAGAGGACTCGCCGAACCGTTCAATTGAACCAAGACACTCAGAAAATTCAGAAGAGTAGAAAAGTGTATCAGAGCCTTTTTGAAATCGAGTCGGAAAAACCAAAAACCATTAGAACCTTATGAAGCTCTATGCTCATATCTATTTATAGAGCTTTTTAGTTCATGTACTACAGAGATGCATGAATTAAATAGACGCGTGTATCCACGAAATTCATGAATAAAGAGATACGTGAATCCAAGAGATTCATGTATCCAAAGATACATGAATTCAAGGGATTTATGAACTCAATAAATACATGAACTAAACGATACATGAATCTAGAAAATTCATGAATTCAATAGATACGTAAACATAAAAATATAGGAAATTCATGAATCTAAAAAGAGATACGTGAACAGAAAAAACGCATCTTAATTTATTGGCTTCCGTTGATCCATTAACCATAATTATAACCATAATTACAACAGAGGTAGTCGTCGAGACTAGTGAGGACCCCAATGATGGCCGCGGCGACGAAGAGGAAGGGGTCCATGAGGACGAGGCGGGCGGAGGGGCCCTCAGAGGCGTGCCAGCAAAAATAGGCTACCGTGAGGGGGATGAAGATGATGGGCCAGCCGCCCGTCTCGAGCCAGCTGGAGAGCCACACGCTAGCACCGCCGTGGATGAAGTAGAGGCGCATGAGGAGCGGGCCGCCGCAACTAAGGGAGAGCATGGCGGTGTTGAGCGCGGGGAAAATGAGCTTTAGGGTCATGTCCTGGGGGCTTCCAGGGTTTCCCCCGTGACAAAGCTCGCTTGCTCACTCTCTCGCTCCCCCTCTCTCCTCTTGATCCCTTGAGATTGTTTCTAGGTAAGGCTTCTGTTTACCCAAAGAAGGAAAAAAAAAAAAGAAAAGAGAAAAGAAAAAGAGACTCGAAGTGCTTGAGGGACTGATCAGGAGAAGTCAGCGCTCGCAGGAAAGCAATGTTGGAGAAGCGTGCATGGAAAAAGAAGCGTGGAGGAGATAAAGTAGTCGGGCGAGTTTCGTTGTCTTTCGTACGCCTCTTGAAATGGAGCGGTTGGTGCTAAAAAGTTGATTGTCTAACGACATGTGATAGAGATACTTGGGATAATTCTCTAAAACTTGATATCGGTGTGATATCTGATGAAAGCACATGAAAACAGCCGTAGCCTTTCCAAGCAGTTACCAACCAAAGAAGGTGATGACTCTGTTGCGTGAGATAGAACATTGCCTTCCGCATTGAAACTAATGAAAGACCGGGAGATAAAAAGTGGGTATGATCGCACACAAGCCCTTGACATCGTTTTACTCGCACTTGAGTGCAAGCCAGCAATGACTCAGTTCTCTCTACACTTGCCTTCCACATGATGTACCTAGTCTGCTCCAATTGGACAGCCGATCCAGAAATGTTGTTGCGGATTCCATTCTACCCAGTTCGTTTGGTTTCTTGCTATCAGAGTTTACCTCACCGTGGTTGCGGCATGGGCTATTGGTTGGTTTATAAGTGTGAGAGAAAGTTTCACTATTTGAGCTAATTTTTTAAGGTAAGAGTATCCAAAGACTATTTAACATTAGTATCAGAGCTAGTTTATCAACAAGTTTGGGCTCAATAGTCATAAAGGAAAGATATGTGTGACATCCGGACTTTTCCGAATCTCGAATATGTAACTGTCTGTGATGGGTCGACAAAATTGTTGTCGGACTACGTCGTTGGCACCACTTGTGGATGCATGTTTATTACCATTATTATACGTGCTGATTTGGATTGCGTAGAATCGAGTAGCAATAGGCTTCGTAATATAGTTTAGTAGAATTTTAACTGTTGAGTAGTTGTACTCACCCCTCATGGGGCTAACATATTATAGAGTGATAAAGATGCCACTACTACCTATGTCTTCCGATACCTTCTATGGCATTCCCGTCAATCTACGATGGGAACAATCGGAGCATCCCAACCTTGATTTGCTAGGACTTACTTTCATCTGGATAAGGGTGATACTGACGATTGACATCGGCCTTCCCTTGGGTCCCATGTATCAGGAGTTTGTGGTCCTGTATGTCCGGAGGAATGGACACACCTTGGGGCTGCTGCCACCACCACCAGAGGACGATTATGGAGGCTCGAGTGGGATAGAGTAGTGGAGGACGAGTGGACAGTAGTGAATTTTTGGGACGCCAGCACTTGAAGATAGATGACGTTGTAAATGGCTAACGAAAAAGTCGGCCAATTTTTGGATATACCACTATAGAAAACTTTGGCTTTTGAAGTACCAACGAACAACGTCTATCAAATATATGTAAATAAAAAGTGCTTGGTTGATATCTATGTGTATATCTAGTGTACATCATTTCAAAGTTTAGGAAAGGAGTTGATGGATCCACTTCCGCAGTAAAATTGCGCAGGGACTAGGATATTCACTGTGGCGGACCTTGAGGATCAAAGACCATTGTGGCCCGAGGTTGTCACAATATGGGTTGTTCCTGCTCTGTCTCAAGGCCTGATGTATGAGGGAAAATCTTATTCTTTAAGTTAGTTTTTAGGAGTGAGAGAGGCTCAAGACTTTTCCAACTCAGGGCCCATTGTGTGAAAGGAAGATTGGCCCAAGACTATGTGAAAGGAAGATTATTGGAGTATATCCCATATATGTTGTGGAATGGGGTTGGTAGTCAATGTGTGAGGGAAAGCCTTTTAAGCTAGTTTTTGAGGTGAAAGAGACTTACTAAGACCACTCAACAATTGCTTGTTTTGAAGCCTTTGAACAACGTATAACCAAGAAAACTACAAGGCAATATTAATTTTGGGGCTCGCTGTAATCTCTTTGGGATAGACACTCAAAACAAGAGTGGCATAGAATCCAATCACAAATTTAAGTGTGATGAGTATTTGCCTATTGCTGCTGTGGGAGAGAAAGGTAAAATTTGTGCTCGTCTTCATGTGGTTTCGATAGTCAATTTAGAGCTGTCAACATTGAGACAAATGTAGGTATAGCATATGGAAAAAATGCTGCTTTTACTAAGCAAAGAGCATGGTCGAGATCATCATATAACAATAAAGGAGCACCTGACCTACGAATTTCTCGCTGTGAAACTTAGTGTCGTAATCACTTTGTTGGAGCACTTCGTATTTTCTTTCTTGATAGATTGGTTTGATGAACAAAGTAAACGACTCCACATGAAGTTACAGGGTACTTCAAAGAACAAGTTTGGTGTATCTCCAAAAAAAAAAAAAAAAAAATGATCTTTGACTTCTTTGTCGGCATCCTGCAAGGTGATCTCCCTAACCTTTGATGGTCTTGATAGGGCCAGAGAGCTAGAAGTACAATATTCTTTCTAATAGAAAATCTCCAATAATGCGTCTTGCATTGGATTATCTAATTGATTATGTGAACTTATCTGTTGATCAGCTGCTTCAATAATTCTGGCGATTCCGTGTTTGTCACCATCCTGCAAGATGATCTCCCTAATCTTTGATGGTCTTGCCGGCCAGAGAGCTAGAAGTATAGTTGTAGTATTCTTTCTAATAGAAAATCTCCATAGAATGATCTTATGATGCTCAACCTTTGCTCCAATATTTCCCAAATACTAATAGCATCTAAATGAAGACAATTATAGGTGTTGACACCTAAATTTTGCATGTTCACTTGAGTTTTAAATTTGCAATTTTGCTAATTAAATTGCAAATTTTATCATTTTAGTCCTCTAGGCCTAATTCAAAGTACCCATGATTTTGACTTGTTGCTTTTTACGATAATCATTCGACTAGGTTAATAGAAGACCCCTAGATCACGTTCATATTATTTGATTGGTTATGTGAACTTATCCGTTGATAAGCTGCTTCAATCATTCCAGCAATCCCATGTACTTGTTTCGATTAGCACAGACTGTATTAGATGTGATAAGATTCTCCTTGGGTCAATTCAGGCTATTAGCTTCAATGAACAGGGAGAAACATAGATAAGAGGGCGAACAATGAGGGCATGGTCCGAAACTTCCTGGCTTTTCTTATTGATCCTCTGTCTCGCTCACCACTAGATTGTTCTTTTCCTGCTCAAAACAGAGTCTCTACACAGAGCAGCTCCAAATTTTGGTGTTGGATATATTAGATAATCAAACGTACCACATTAAATTATGGCATGCATCTATGCAGCAACACAAATCTTCAATTACAATTTCCAATTCTATTTTTCCCCCTTGAACTCACTCTTTTTCTTAAATGGACTTTTAATTCTTTTCCATCTCGTTGTTACACATCCAATCACCAATGATGGTAAAGAAAGACTAGATAAATTCTGCTACAATGCAGATCGCGAGTAGCAGCGCTGTGGGACAGCATGCGATCGCAGGCTGACAGTAATCACCTCCTAAATTTAGTAAATTATAACAGCTGCCTAAGTAAAAGCCATGTCTTTTCACTTTTTCACTTTCAAGGAAGGCCTTGTTGAAGCGCTTCGGTATCTTGTTGAAGCGGTTCGGTATCTTGCTGCAGCTGCTGCTGCTGCTTCTTTTCCTTCTAGGCATGTTTGAATTCGCCGTAGAAGTACGAGGCGAAGCCCCAGAGAGAGAGGGCCAGGGACACGCCCTTCTCCGCCTGGAACTTCTCGTGGAAGCATATGACGCCTAGGATCTCGGTGATCGGGAGTAGGACGCGATCATGATTCCTGAGAATAGAGAGGAGGCGTAGTAGATGACCCCTATAGCTCCCAAGAAGAACTGCCAGATGATCCCGTTCCACACGAGCACCACGTAGTACCGGGTTTCTCCGAGCGTGAAGTTCCTCGCTTCGTCAGGAATCGCCTGCGCAAAAATGAAGTCAGCGAGCAGCCTGAGGGCTCATCACTGAAAACAGGATTCATTGATGAACCCGCGATAACATCATAGTTACTACCTAAATCGACAAGATGAAGTCGACTCCTATGACGTTACGTTGAAACATTAAAGCGGAGAATGCGGCCTCACAAAGCCATCCATCTTTTAGCCAGCTTGTCTTGTTGTTGTCATATCAGAAGCTGGGAAGGTACGATAAGTAAGGACAAGGTAGTCCCTATCTTCTTTAGTGCCTATTTCTCGGCAATTGATATTCAAATCTTGGAAAGATTTTCAAATTTTACTTTTGATTGAAATCTTGCCCTATTCAAATCTTGCGGTTGGGGGACTTTGATTCTTTTCTCAAACATGTAATTCTTGATATATAAATTTTAATACATAAATTCATATATAAATTTTTCAACAATTTTTTTTTTTTAAACTATACGCAAAGGGGAGAATTTTTAATAATTCAAAAATAGTATGAAATCTTAACATTTTTGGATTGAGCTTTCCAAACTTCATATAAAGGATTCTTTTTTATCCAAATCATGCTTGCTCTAGCTTTTTGATTTCGCAGTGAAGTTGATGCTGAGCATTCACCCTGGTACTAAACTTGTTTTACTTTATTCAAGTGGTGACCTTTTGAGTTTTTGATGAATATGATTAAGAATTTAGTCACAAATTATGGATCAACGAATAAAAAATGGAAAACAATACTACTTGTGGCATTTTGCCTATCAGCTTTATTTCTCTACTTTGGACAATCTTTTCTAATGTGCCATTCTTCGTGACACTCAAAGTACTTCACATGTCCTTTGGACTTTCTATGGTATGATTTTGATCTGCTTTTACCTCTGCTGCTACTAGACCCTCGATATTGTTCTCTACCCTGAATCGTAAGTGCTTGCGCTACTCCTTGCGCCATACCGTCATCTCGCCACTTTCTTTGTCACTCTTTAGAAAATAAGATGGACTTTATTTCTTTTGAGGTAATAGTAGTACGCGCCCCTGTAACAGTGAATCAGTAAAGTGCTTCTATAACTCTGGTAAAGAGGCTAATAACATCATGCCATGTTCTTCATCATCAAGTATCTTACCGACGCTCTTCAAATCCATCATAAATTTATTAAATTTATCTAGGTGAGTTCTGATATACGTACATTTAGTATATCTAAATTGAAACATCTTCTTCAACATGTATAAGCAATTGTTCAAACATTTCTTTACATAGAGTGCTTGAAGTTTTGCCCATAATGCTATGGCATTCTTCTCTTCAGCAACCTCTATTAAAACTTCATCCGACAAATTTAACAGAATTGTGCTATTTACTCTTTCCATTAACTCTACCCTCTTAGAGGCTTTTATTATTATAGGCATCCAGAAAATAGTATAGAATCTCCACAATTTTCAGATTGAGCTTTCCCCAACGCTGACACCTGCACCTTAGCCGACCTCCTTACTGTCGCCTGCGGAAGTCGAACTGAGAAACCGCACCGGCCACTACACCAGCAACGCCTCGGCCTCGCCTCCGCTTGTGCAACGAGGGACCTCCGCGCCTCAATGCCCAGCAACGCCGGACGCCAGAAGCTTCGACGTTGACACCCTTGCTTCGCCTCATCGGCAGCACTTGACCATTTAGTGCCTTGGCCAAACGATGGCTTATCAATAAAGTCCGCATCTTGATGCTTCATAACACAAAGTTATTACTCTCATTAAATTTCTTAATTTAAGATTTCCTCTCAAACATAATTGCAATAATAGAATTTCCATATGATAATTAGACAAGCAAAAGCTCTAAATCACAATCAAGAAATCTATCCAAGCTCTGATACTAATTGTTCTAATATAATACGCGGAAATGACAAGATTTTACAATTTATGTCAATGCGAAATTACCAGAGAAATAAACAAGAAATAATAAAGATACCGGAAATTTACGTGATTCGGTCCGAATATCGGTACTTACATCCACGGAGAGAGCCAGCAGTAAATAATCCACTATAATCGGAGAATAAGAGTTTACAATCGCTCATATGCTCGAATGTTTCCCATGCCTAAATTTAACCAAAAACCCAAAGTATTTGTAAATAAATAATTCATTTGAACATAAACTCATTGTACAAAATTACCGTACATTCAAGCTCGAAACAAAAAAATGCTCTACTTACGCCGAAACAAAGAATTCACGCGCAGCTCTCTTCAGCTTGATGTATGCAGCTTTTACGTGTAGCTCGTTTTCTTTCGTAGGGTTTTCAGCCACACACTACCTCTTGGAGACGTTTGCTTTGTGTATATGTGTGCCCAAAAGTCAAAGTCTTGACTTGGGCCCACCACCCTTATGGGCTCCACGTGCAGGACTTCCTACATGTGGCTCTCTTTCCCTTGTAGAGTTTCAGCCGCTCTACGTGCGGCTCTCTTTTTTTCGGAGTGGAATATGTGCGCCCAAAGTCAAATTTGACTTTGCGTCCCACATTGATAGCCTCACGTTAATAACCTCCTGTAGATAAAAGAAGAAACTTTGCTCCCCTTTTTTTATTCTTATTTCCTCCTTTACGTAGCTATAAGGAGTCCAAAAAAATTTCTTCACCAAAAAAATATCTTCATGATCAAATAATAAAAATTTTATTTGTTAGAAAAATAGAAAGCTTGGAGTTTGGGAAAATTGTATACTGCTTTTCTATATTCCTTTTCAATATGTAATTACAATCTATTTATAATACAGAGTGTCTAAAATAACAATGGAATAAAAATATACACAATATCCCAAAGATGTACATAAAATATTCCCTATAATCAAAAAGTCAATTAAGATCAATCGGCATCGGCAACAGTATCTTCAACACTCCCCCTCAAGCTCGGCGGTCTATACACATCGAAGATGCCTAGCTTGTTTAATAGATACGAATGTTGCCTCCGACATAAGGCCTTGGTAAAAATTTCTGCGGGTTGCTCTGTTGTTCTTATCTCTTTTGTTCTAATCACCCCACTCTGGATCTTGCCTCGAATGAAGTGACAATCAATCTCTATATGCTTTGTCCTTTTGTAGAATACTGGGTTCATTGCAAGCTTAAGTGCAGCATCATTATCACAAAATAGGACAGTGGGCTCTCTTATCTGTACACCAAGGTCTTGAAGAAGGCCTCTTATCCAGACTATCTCACAACTAGTCTTCGCCATTGCTCGATATTCTGCCTCAGCGGATGATAAAGATACGATTGACTATTTCTTTGTCTTCCATGAAATTAGAGAATCCCATAATTTTATACAGAATCTCGTGACTGATCTTCTACTCATGGGACAAGTAGCGTAATTGGTGTCACAATATGCTGTCATCTCCAAATTATTGTCTCGAGACAACAATATTCCCAATCCAGGACACCCTTTTAAGTATTTTATGACTTTCAGTGCCGCATTCATGTGAGACTGTTTCGGAGCATGCATAAACTGGCTAAGAATCTGAACTGCATAAGAAATGTCTGGCCTGGTCATGGTCAAATAAATAAGCTTTCCAACAAGTCTTTAATAAGCAGAAGGATCTTTAAGCAAAGGATCCTTGTTTACAGGTGACAACCCTTTGTCATATTCAGCTGTCGTTAACTTGATATTCTGATCGATTGGAATAACAGCCGGCCTAGATCTCGACAAACCTGCTTCCGACACAATTTCTAAGACAAATTTCCGTTGGCTAAGACAAATGCCTTTATTTGACCGTGCAATTTCTATCCCAAGGAAGTATTTGGGAGAACCCACATCCTTCATATGAAATGTAGAATGCAAATACTCCTTGAATCTCTCAATGGCAGGCGCATCATTTCCCATAATGAGTATATCGTCAACATATATAAGTAAATAGATTGACGACATACCTTGTTTCCATGTGAATAAAGCATAGTCATGCTTAGATTGCTGGAATTTTGCAGTTGTAAGTGCACTGGTGAACTTAGCATACCATTGACGAGAAGCTTGTTTGAGCTCATATAGGGATTTTCGAAGATGGCACACACTCCCCTCCCTCTATCAGCGAAATCCCGGTGGAATATCCATCTAAATCTCTTCTTTAAGATCTCCATGTAAAAAAGCATTGTGAACGTCCATTTGATGAAGGGGCCAGTCACGAATGGTAGCAATGGAAAGAAAAGACCGTATGGTAACTTCTTTGGCAACTGGAGAGAAAGTTTCCGTATAGTCAAAGCCTTCCTTCTGTGTGAATCCCTTCGCAACCAATCTAGCCTTGTAACGTTTAATGGATCCATCTGCTTTATATTTGATCTTATATACCCATTTGCATCCTATGGGTCGACGATGGGAGGTAGACGAACAATATCCCAAGTCTCATTTTCGATGAGAGCTTGTAACTCATCTTTCATAGCCTGTTGCCAACGAGGATCCTTGGCAGCTTCATCATAAGAGGAAGGTTCCTGCTGTGCAGAAATTTTACTAACATAGCATCTATGTTCAGAGAGAGATTAGCAAAACTAACATAGAAGGAGATGGGGTATTGTGTACCACACTTTTTTGATGATGAACAAATGTAATCCGTTGTCCATGTTGGTGGTCGAACTGTGCGTCTTGATCGCCGAAGATTAGTTGGTTCAGATGGAACATCGGTTTGTGAGTCTGCAGAAACATCGTCCGCCAGAATATTGGCTTGCGAAGATTTAGGTCCTTCAAGTATACTTGATGAAGGAAGGCTGGAAATTGCATTGTCCCCATCCGAGCTGATAGGTGCATCGACACTTGAAGATGCTATAGGAGATATCATTTGTGGAAGCATCATCATTGATCCTTGTGGAGGATCATCTTCATGCAGAAAAGGACAAGAAGATGTTAGGGGATCTTCATGCTGATATGATGGTAGCCTATCCTTGAAAGGGAAGACATCTTCATGAAATGTGACATCTCTGCTGACGAAGAATCTGCCAGTAGATGGATCAAGAACCAAATATCCTTTTTGAAGGGTAGGATATCCCATAAATACGCAAGAGAGGGCACGAGGACCCAATTTGTCCCAAGGGCCCGTGGTAGAGACGTAGCATAAGCATCCAAAAACACGAAGATGACGAATGTCCGGACGTTTTCCAAACAATGACTCGAATGGAGTCTTTCCACTCAAAACTCGAGATGGCATTCTATTGATCAGGTATGCTGTTGTGACCACACAGTCTCCCCAAAAAATTTCAGGAATTGAAGCTTGATACTTAAGAGCTCAAGCAACTTCTAACAAATAACGGTGTTTCCTTTCTATAACCCCATTTTGTTGAGGAGTATAAACACAGGAGCTTTCATGAAGAATGCCATTGGAAATGAACAATGAAGAACATTCATGATTAAAGAATGCTCGTGCATTGTCAGTATGAACCCGTTGTACAGATTTATTAAACTGATTTTTGATCAGGACAATGAAATTTTTGAGATGTGAAAGAACTTGGGCTTTGGATTGCATAAGAAAAACCCAAGTTGCTCGAGTATGATCATCTACAATTGTAAGAAAGAAGCGTGACCATGTGCAATAGAGAGAAGGCTTTAGCAGCACGCGATGTACTTTATGGAAAAGACATTCTAGACTGTTTAGCTAATGGGCATATAGGGCACTTAGGATGAGGAAAAGCGGCGCTGTGGCCTAGACACTGATGAGATAAAAAGTATCTTTATTATGATTGGCCTTACATAAGATGCTCTTATTAAAGGAAAAATTCTCTGGAAATGCCGTCCAGAAATAAAGTCCCTCGAAATTCCTACCCGAGCCCATCAGTGTCCCAGTCAAAGGGGCCTGAAAGAGACAAGTGTCATAATCAAAAATGACTTGACAAAAATTGTCTTGACAGATCTTGGATACAGAAATGAGATTGAACTGAAAATTTGGAATGAAGATGACATTTTTTAGTGTGATGGAAGGACTCAGTTTAACATCCCCAATTTTATCTACTGAAATATCACTACCATTTGGAAGGCGAACGGAAGTGTGATTTGAGGATTTTTCTAATTTAGAGAGGAACCGTTCATCACAGACTATATAGTCACTAGCACCTGAATCAATAATCCATGCGTTGCTCCAAATATTGCAGTTAAAACAATAAGAAATACCTATATAGCTAGGCATTTTTTCTTGAATGCCCATCTGACTTAAGGTCCTCATGATTTGTTGGAGTTGGTCATTGCTGATGGGTTGATTCACCTTAGCATTTGCTGCTACAAAATTTCCAATAAAAATTCTTGTTCCTTCTTCTCCCCTGGTCTTCCATGCAATTTTCAACAATTTTCTTTGGTATGATAAGGTTTTTTGCAATAATCACAAAATTTACCTTTCCATTTGTTTGAACTATTTCTGGTCGAAGATATGGCCAAATTTGGGCAGTTAGATCGCTTTAAAATAGACGCTGATGGTCCATCAGATCGCGGCACTACAAGGGCGAAATTTGAGCCATCCGATTGCGCGAAGGAGCCGTTTGATCGCGCGAAGGAACCTCCACCGTTAGATCCGAAGATTGGATCTCGGCCATTCAATCCCGTGAGCTGGCCGAGCCATCCGATCTCCCGAAATGATCCTGGCCGCCCATTTGAGACATGTAAAAGGTCTCATCTTCTTCCTTCCAAAACCCTAGCATCCCTGCCCTTTTCGAAAATCCTCCATGGCCGGACCTTGAGGACGCGAGCTGCTGCTCCGACGAAGCCTTGGCCGTGAGAACGACACGCTTGCCACTCTTCACATACTCGGATGACGCCAGCCTCTGGGATTCCTCTTGAACCGCAAGCTGGTATATGCGGCCGAGCGGGGGGACCGGATCCATGGCTAAGATCTGGCTACGAAACGGTAAGTAGGTTTCATTCAACATGAGTAGGAACCGTGTAACCTTCTCCCGATCTCTCATGGCCCGGTATTGAGCCAAGGTCCCCTCGGGTCCCTCTAATTTCTCCTTTGTCATGTCGATTTCATTCCATAGGGCAGAGAGTTTGTTGTAGATTGCTGAGATTGATAAATTTCCTTGCTTGAGATCTGATAATGCTTGCGTTAGGGTGAAAATTTTCGCTCTATCGAGCTTGCCATACATTTCCCGTAAATTCGCCCAAATTTTTTTTTGCATCTTCGATTGGTGGTACTCCGGCCACGACCTCCGCCGTGAGGCAATTTCCTATCCAGGTCCGAACAAGTTGGTTGCACTTGCGCTATTGTCGTGCAAGCCGCTTGTCGGACGGTATCGGGACGGTGCCGTCCAAAAAACCGTCATTGTCTTTGGTCACGAGCGCTCGCCGGAGCTCATGAGACCACAAAGAGTAGTTCTCCAGTCCTGACAATTGCTGGGAGATCACGCGTAGCTTCGGTCCGTTAGTAGTCGCGGTGTACAGTGGGTCTCCAGGTTCCAGTCGACCGCCAACTCTGGCGAGACCTGCAAAAGGAAAAAAACCAGGTCTGTAGGTCGGGTAGGGATTGTTCGCCCCATACCCAAGACCCGAACTACTCTGCCCGGGAAGGACCAATTTGCCCCGTATCCAGGACCCGCTCCAGGTATGTGCGATGGGCTTTCCTCGAGCCCACCAATCCTTCCGGGGTCGATTTGAGGTGAATTCTGAGCCGAACCTCATTGATTTGGCTGAATTGATACAGGTACCCACTAAATATATGGTCATGTGAGGGGATTTCCAGGATTAAATCCTGTGTTGAGCTGCGCAAGCTGCACGAGGCCTGTTTGACTTTCTGATGGATTCATCTATTGTTCAGCAGGGATGACATCTCCTCTTTGATTGTTGAGAGACTGTGGATTTCCCTCAGAAACGCCGGAAGCTGAATCCTCAGTCTTCGACATGATTTTTCCCTAAAAAGGCATTGTGGAAGCTAGGCTAAGGCGGGAGGCTCTAATACCATGTCAGAAAAATAGAAAGCTTGGAGTTTGGGAAAATTCTATACTGCTTTTCTATATTCCTTTCAATATGTAATTACAATCTATTTATAATACAAAGTGTCTAAAATAACAATGGAATAAAAATATACATAATATCCCAAAGATGTACATAAAATATTCCATATAATCAAAAAGTCAATTAAGATTAATCGGCATCAATAACAATATTTTCAACATTATCCAAGCGAATCACGTTTTGCAAACGCTCAAATTCGAGACATAATTTAACAGCTCTCTCTCTCTCTCTCTCTCTCTCTCTCTCTCTCTCTCTCTCTCTCTCTCTCTCTCTCTCTCTCTCTCTTTCCTCTCGATCCCTTGAGATTGTTTCTGGGTAAGGTTTTTGTTTACCTAAAGAAGGAAAAAAGAGAGAAAAGAAAAAGAGATCCGAAGTGCTTGAGGGACTGATCAGGAGAAGTGAGCGCTTGTGAGGAAAGCAATGTTGGAGAAGCGTGCATGGAAAAAGAAGCGTGGAGGAGATAAAGTAGTCGGGCGAGTTCGTTTCGTCGTCTTCCGTTCGCCTCTTGAAATGGAGCGGTTGGGGCTAGAAAATTTATTTTCTAACGACATGTGATAGAGATACTTGGGATAATTCTCTAAAACTTGATATCGGTGTGATATCTGATGAAAACAGCCGTAGCCTTTCCAAGGAGTTATCAACCAAAGAAGGTGATGACTCTGTTGCGTGAGATAGAACAATGCCTTCCTCATTGAAACTAATGAAAGACGGGGAGATAAAAAAAAGTGGGTATGATCGCACACAAGTCCTTGACATCGTTTTACTTGCACTTGCAGTGCACGCCAGCAGTGACTCAGTTCTCTCTACACTTGCCTTCCACATGATGTACCTAGTCTGCTCCAACTGGATATGTTGTTGCGGATTCCATTCTACCCAATTCGTTTGGTTTCTTGCTATAAGAGTTTATCTCACCCTAGTTGTGGCATGGGCTATTGGTTGGTTTATAAGTGTGGGGAAAAGTTTCACAATTTGAGTTAACTTTTGAAGGTAAAAGTATCCCAAGATTATTCAACACTAATATCAAAGTCAGTTTACCAACAAATTTGGACTCAATAGTTATAAAGGAAAGATATGAGTTGTTCCTACTTTGATTTACGGCATGATATATGAGGGAAAATCTCACTCTTTAAGTTAGTTTTCGGGAGTGAGAGAGGTCAAAGACCATTCCAACTTAGGGCCCATTGTGTGAAAGGAAGATTGGCCCAAGACTGTTCTGACTTGAGGCCCAATGTGTGAAAGGAATATTGTTGGAGTATATCCTATATCGGTTGTGGAATGGGATTGGTAGTCAGTATATAGGTGTAAGAAAAAGCTTTTTGAGCTAGTTTTTGAGGTAAAAGAGACTTAAGACTACTCAACACTTGCTTTTTTTTTGAAGCCTTTGAATAACATATAACCAAGAAAACTACAATGAGAAAGATTCTTTGCAACATTAATTTCGGGGCTTACCATAATCTCTTTGGGATAGACACTCAAAACAAGAGCGACATAGAATTCAATCACAAATTTATAGGTAATGAGTATTTGCCTATTGCTGCTGTAGGAGAGAGGTAAATTTGCTTGTCTTCATGTGGCTTCGATAGTCAATTTAAAGCTGTCAACATTGAGACAAATGTAGGTATAGTAGAAGGAAAAAATTCTGCTTTTACTAAGCAGAGAGCATCGTCGAGATCAACATATAACAATAAAGGAGCACCTGATCTATGAATTTCTCGCTGTGAAACTTATCGCGTCGTAATCACTTTGTTGGAGCAATTTGTATTTTCTTTTTTGATAGTTTGGTTTGATGAACAAAGTGAAAGCCTCCACATGAAAGTACAGGGTACGTCAAAGAACAAGTTTGGTGCATCTACAAAAAAAAAAAAAAAAATGATCTTTGACTTCTTTGTCACCGTCCTGCAAGGTGATCTCCCTAATCTTTGATGGTCTTGATAGGCCAGAGAACTAGATATACAATATTTTTTCTAATAGAAAATCTCCTCAGTAATGCGTCTTGCATTGGATTATCTAATTGACTATGTGAACTTATCCGTTGATCAGCTGCTTCAATAATTCTGGCGATTCCTTGTTTGTCACCATCCTGCAAGATGATCTCCCTAATCTTTGATGGTCTTGCCGGCCAGAGAGCTAGAAGTGTAGTTGTAGTATTCTTTCGAATAGAAAATCTCCATAGAATGATCTTATGATGCTCAACCTTTGCTCCAATATTTCCCAAATACTAATAGCAGCTAAATGAAGACAATTATAGGTGTTGACACCTAAATTTTGCATGTTCACTTGAGTTTTAAATTTGCAATTTTGCTAATTAAATTGCAAATTTTACCATTTTAGTCCTCTAGGCCTAATTCAAAGTACCCATGATTTTGACTCATTGCTTTTTACGATAATCATTCGACTAGGTTAATAGAAGACCCCTAGATCACGTTCATATTATTTGATTGGTTATGTGAACTTATCCGTTGATTAGCCGCTTCAATCATTCTGGCAAATCCCATGTTCTTGTCTCGATTAGCACAGACTGTGTTAGATCATAGATGTGATAGGATTCCCTTTGGGTCAATTCAGGCTATTAGCTTCAATGAACAGGGAGAAACATAGATAAGAGGGCGAACAATGAGGCTATGGTCCGAAACTTCCTGGCTTTTCTTATTGTCCCTCTGTCTCGCTCACCACTAGATTGTTCTTTTCCTGCTCAAAACAGAGTCTCTACACAGAGCAGCTCCAAATTTTGGTGTTGGATGTATTAGATAATCAAACGTACCGCATTAAATTATGGCATGCATCTATGCGTGCAGCAACACAAATCTTCAATTACAATTTCCAATTCTATTTTTCCCCCTTAAACTCACTTTTTTACTTGAATGGACCTTTAATTCTTTTCCATCTCGTCGTTACACATCCAACCACCAAAGACGGTAAAGAAAGACTAGATAAATTCTGCTACAAGGCAGATCGCGAGTAGCAGCCCTGTGGGACAGCATGCGATCGCAGGCTGACAGTAATCACCTCCTAAATTATGTAAGAAGATCCTTTTGTTACTTTCATGCGGGCCAGAAATAACACACACTATAACAGCTGCCTAAGTAAAAGCCATGTCTTTTCACTTTTACATTTTCAAGGACGGCCTTGTTGAAGCGCTTCGGTATCTTGCTGCAGCTGCTGCTGCTGCTTCTTTTCCTTCTTGGCATGTTTGAATTCGCCGTAGAAGTACGAGGCGAAGCCCCAGAGAGAGAGGACCAGGGACACGCCCTTCTCCACCTGGAACTTCTCGTGGAAGCATATGACGCCTAGGATCTCGGTGACCGGGAGTAGGACGGCGATCATGATTCCTGAGAATAGAGAGGAGGCGTAGTGGATGACCCCTATAGCTCCCAAGAAGAAGAACTGCCAGATGATCCCGTTCCACACGAGCACCACGTAGTACCGGGTTTCTCCGAGCGTGAAGTTCCTCGCTTCTTCAGGAATCGCCTGCGCAAAAATGAAGTCAGCGAGCAGCCTGAGGGCTCATCACTGAAAACAGGATTCAATGATGAACCCGCAATAACATCATAGTTACTACCTAAATCGACAAGATGAAATCGACCCTTATGACGTTACGTTGAAAAATTAAAGCGGAGAATGCAGCCTCACAAAGCCATCCATCTTTTAGCCAGCTTGTCTTGTTGTGGTCATATCAGAAGCTGGGAAGGTACAATAAGTAAGGACAAGGTAGTCCCTATCTTCTTTAGTGCCTATTTCTTGGCAATTGATATTCAAATCTTTGAAAGATTTTTAAATTTTACTTTTGATTGAAAACTTAGCCCAATTCAAATCTGGCGGGCAGGGGACTTCGATTGTTTTCTCAAATCTACTCTCGTGTGTTCGTACAAATGAATTATCCTTTTCGCAGAAGTAAATCTTTGCCTTTTAGGCAATGTAATTCTTGATATATAAATTTTAATATGTAAATTCATATATAAATTTTTCAGCAATTTTTTTTTTTTTATTGGTTGATAGAAAAGTAAAAAGGTTCGGACAAAACACTGACATCATTGGGGAACCGAATTCTTAGCGTTCGGTTTCACGTGCAACTGGATCCCGACGACTAAAACCTGAACCAAGCAAGGGGGAGACCGAATCAAGCGGAACCACGAAAACGTGATATGGTCCACAGGAATCTGGTTCATCAGACCAGAAATGCCGATTTCTAACGCAACATGGTGGAGAGAGAAAACACTTTTCATGGTCGTGGAAATCACGTGAAAACCAAGTGAATTTTACACGATCAGCGATTGTGATAGGCCTAAGAGGATGAGGTCGAGTTGAGAGAGAGAGAACCTGGAAGTCCTTGTTGACCAGCATGCCGACGGTGTTGAAAGCGGTGGCGAAGAAGCACATCACCAACTGGATCTCCAAGACCAGCGAGTATGTGACCGTCTGCTTGGCCTTCTTGTACGTCAGCTCCACCAGCGGCAGAACGAAACCGTACAGCGCCGCCGCCCCAAGCGTCATGAAGAACCCCGCGTAGTACCCACCTTTCGACTCCCCCCTCGGCCGGTCGCTGCTCGTGTGCATCGCCAGCACCCCCGCCCCCATCGTCAGCAGGAATATCGAGTTGACCGAGTACGACGTGAACAGCTGCCTCACCAGCAGGAACGCGAACCCGGCCGTAAAGGCCAGCTGCGTCGCGATGAGCAGGGCCGAGGTCGAGACGGGGAGCCGCGCCACGCCGTACGCGTAGAGGTAGTCGTCGAGGCCCGTGAGGACCCCGATGACGGCCGCGGCGGCGAAGAGGAAGGGGTCCATGAGGACGAGGCGGGCGGAGGGGCCCTCGGCGGCGCGCCGGCGGAAGTAGGCTACCGCGAGGGGGATGAAGATGATGGGCCAGCCGCCCGTCTCGAGCCAGCTGGAGAGCCACACGCGTTTGCCGCCGTGGGTGAAGTAGAGGCGCATGATGAGCGGGCCGCCGCACGTGCCGAGGGCTAGCAGGGCGCAGTTGATCGCGAGGAGGACGAGATTAAGGGTTTTGCCCTGGGGGGCTTCCACGGTTTCCCCCATGACAAAGCTCTCTCTCTGTCTCTCTCTCTCCCCCCTTGATCCCTTGAGATTGTTTCTGGGTAAGGTTTCCGCTTTACCCGAAGAAGGAAGAAAGAGAGGAGAAACAGAGACCGGAAGTGCTTGAGGGATTTGATCAGGAGAAGGGACTGCTCGAGAGGAAAGCAACGGCGGAGAGAGCGTGCCTGGAAAAGGAAGCGCGGAGGAGGTAAGAAGTCGGGCGATTTCGTTTCGCTGTCACCCGTTCGCCTCTTAAACGGGCCGGTCCGTTGTTAAAAATTGATTCTCTAATGATTTGTGACGAAGATGCTTGGGATAATTCTCTAGAATGATTTTCCTTATTAGAGGTAATTAGAATATCTTTGTTCATTTTTTTTTTTAATCTCTTAAAATTGTGTGTAGATCTCTCTTTTTTTGTGCATATCTCAATTCATACATGTCATCTTAAATAGACATAATGCACTCTTTATCATGATATATCGAAAAATATAAAAAAAATTTCAATTATATTTTCTGCATTTTTCAAATCTATATTTTAAGCGACTTTGTTACGTTTGAATAGGTAAAAGAATCCAATTGTGCCTCAGATTGGAGTTTTCACAAATGGATAACTATACATTCCACCATGGCTTTTGCATTGTAATTGATTGGACGTGTCACGTTGTGGAAGAAATGAGTAGAATGCACTTTCTTAGTTGGTGAAGTAAAATTTCAAATGCAATTATAATCTGATCGGGATACGAAGATTTGAAAGGAGACGGATGGAATATGCCTTAGTGGGTGTTTTATGGCCCTAAGTGAATGATTGCGTAGAACTATCGTACATTATCGTCATTTAATGGTCGGGACTTGACAAATAGCCGAATTTTTTTTATCAAATCGGTATTATCTGATAGCTACCCATTGATGATGCACAGTACAATATTGTATTGCAAAAGTGTCCCCTTCAATACGCATCGTGTGTGTTACCTAATAAGCTTCTGAAGGTGATGTTGATCCCGGATGTCTTAGTCATGTCAGAGCAAGGGTATCCTAAATGAAGGTCATGATGTAGGCACTGAAAATTAGGATATTTGTCGCATTGGTCCCAAAGGCATGGCCAGCAAAGCCACTAGTAATGTCCTCGGTTCAGAACCAATGTTCATGAAGTGTCTTGTGGGGCAAGAAGACCCTCCGTTTTTGGTGTGACAGTTGACTTCTCACACCTTTTGCATTCCCTTGAGAGTTTTACTTGGGCAAAGGCTATGGACGATTGGAAGTGGATCCTTTTGGGAGTGGGACACTAATCGATGACGAGGTTGTAAAAAGTTAGATTAGTACGAGGACTTGGTTCAAAGGATTATTATATACGAAAATTAGAGGTAAGCACGTGAATCATTAATAATATAGACTCTTCCCACGAATGAAGTTTGTACATGTCATTTGTTCCACATGGAGTGCTCATGATTCCGATTAAAATATTCCAAAATACGTGAAGAAAATGGGGGTAATCTTCATTTTTATTGGTTTACACTATTAAAAAAAATCTCAAACTAGTTTATTTGTGCTACAATTTTGTCATAAATTAACTTTTGCGTCACAAAATAAATCAAACTGGTATATCCATACCATATTTATGCTTGAACTAATTTTTATGTAATAGAAAATTCCAAACTAATTAATTTGTATCATGGTTTGATGTAACTTTTGCAGCATAGTTGCAACGGTAGATTAGTTATAGACGTACCCAATTTGAGATTTTTGTGACATGAAAATTGATCATGAGTAAATATAAAATTGATTTAGTGGCTCGAGATTTTAAACAATGTCCCTTAAAAAAAACAAAGAACAGATTCTTCAGCACCATCTCATGAAAATCGAAATCCCCCCCATCTGCCGGTCACCTCCACTTCAGCCAACTCCGGAAGCCACAATTACAAAAGCCAAGATGGTACAAAGACAAACAGACGAGCACGTGGGACAAAAGCCATTCTCTTCAAGGAGATGAGGTCAGCACCAATCGACGACTAGAGCGACGTGCCGTTCCTTTAGTGCTTGGAGGGACGGCTAAGTGTCGTTTTCGAGGAGGAGAAAACTCTAAAATCACAGCTGGGCTTGACTGACCAAGAAGGGCCTGTTTGGAACCATCCAAACAGTGCCAAATTCCGATTCTTCGTTCCCTAACCGCTTACCAATCGCGTTTGATAAAATTTTTATTCCCGAACAAATTGGGAACGTAATCGTAATAAAAAAAAAGTTGATTCGTTCTAACGACTCGTAATCAATTTCAATGAATTTTCTTCTTCCCTTCGGCCATCTCGCGACCGCCATCCACCACCGCCCGCCACCGTCCGCCGTCCGCCACCACCGTCCACCGCCGCCGCTGCCCGCGGCGGCGGCCGCGGCCCGGCGAGCTCGCGGAGGCAAGCCTGGCCACCGGCGAGCTCGCGGTGGCTGGGCGGCCTCGCGGGTTGGGCGAGGCCTCGCCGGGGACCGGCGAGGCCCGCTGGCCACCGGCGAGGCTCGGGCCTCGCCGGATCGGGCGGGCCGGGCGAGCCTCGCGACGCCCGCCCCCACCGGGGCCGTGCGAGGCTCGCCTGCCGCCGGTGGCTCGGGCAGCCTCGCCCAACCCCGGCGAGGTCGGCTCCGCCACCGGCGGGCTAGGCGAGCTCGCCGGCCGCCGGCGAGGCTCGGCCGACGAGGGCGGCCCGCGAGGGCCGGCGATGCTCCGGCCCGAGGTCGCCGCCCTCGTCTGGGCGCCGCCGGCCCGGCGACCGGCCAAGAGAAGAAGAAGAAGATGGGAAAAAGAAAAGAAAAAAGGAAAAAGAAAAGAAAAAGAAAAGAAAAAAAGGAAAATTAAAAGGAAAATGAAAAGAAAAAATGAAAAAAAAAAAAGAAAAGAAAACAAAGGAAAAAAGTAAAAAATTATTTAAAAATTAAAAGAAATTGATTTGGAACAATGAATTAATGAACACGGTACCAAACGCAATTTATTCCGTAATCGAAATTTTGAATAAGCTACAAACAACCTTAAAAACGCTAGACCGCCTTCCTAAATGGGATCAAAAAGAATCGATTCGATCGGGACATGTTCTCTAATCAATCAAGTACTAAACGCTACCAAGAATAGTTAATCTAAAAGCCATTTCCCTTAATTGTTTAATGTTTATGCATCGTTTCGTCACATGGTTGTGACAAAGGGCCACCCCCTTAATGGTCAGCCTTTTAGGCGGAACGAATGTAAACTTTCCGATACGCACTTTCGGACAGATCTTGATGTGTCCGGCTCCGTGTGGCTTGTATGCTCCGGACAACGCGCACGCGTGGCGTCATCCGAGCAAGGAAAAGCGGACAGAAAATGTATAGATTATCCCAGCGAAAGCGTGTGTATCGGTACCTTAGGAAGTATCCCGCATCATTGGAGTTGCAAATCCGAGAGAACAGGAGTTTTTTTATTTAAAGTTTTTTCCTCTTTGTAAGCATCACGAGAATATCCCTGTTTAACAAAGGGCGTGCTTAATCACTAGAATTTATCATGGTAGCCACATTTTCCATATAGGAAGGGAAAGATGGGAAGTTTAAGGAGTGAAGATGATTTAACATTAGGTGTAGATTTAGTAGGGATTTAGATTCTCACACCTTACAAATAGGTAGGGCAAAAATTGAAAGTGAGATTTAGAGTAGGAAAAAAAAAATATGACTGATAAAAAAAATAAAAATAAAGGTGTGCTCATTTGAGTGATTTTTTTATATAAATATAAATTAGTTTTCTAAACTTTTATACATTTTGTTTCAATGTAAAATTGTTTATGATCAAAGAAAATATGCATTATTAGAGAAGAAAGTTGACTTTGGCGATCTTAGTCATATAATATGTCTTTGTTTACATGACATCATTTCAATAGGGTATACCGGATGGCCATAAGAACAAATTATGACTATTTAACAGTGCTATTGCATGTTGGCATTATTTGTCCACAATTTTAAAGGAAGCCTTACATTGAACACCGGCCGCATTAGCAATTTTGGGCGGCTGACATGGACATGGATGTTAGCTGGTTTCAAGAGGTCATATTGGATGACCATAAGAACAAATTATAACTATTTAACAACGATAGTGCCGTGTTGGCACTATTCGTCTACAATTTTAAGGGAAGCCTCACACGGAATATTGGTTGTGTTGACAATTTTGGCCGCTTGGTGATAACGTGAACGTTGGCTAGTTTCAAGAGGTCATATTGGATGACCATAAGAACAAATTATGACTATTTAACAACACTAGTGTCGTATTAGCATTATTTGTCCACAATTTTAAAGGAAGCCTCACATTGAACGCTACTGGCGTTGGCAATTTTGGCTAGTTGGCGTTGATGTGGATAGTGGCTGACATTTGGCTACATTGACATGACAATATTTTCAATTTTTAATTTTTTTCTTTTTTTTTCCTTATTATGATTGGCTAAAGACTAGGGCCACTGAAGTTGACCTCGACAACCACACTGGGCGAGGGTGAGCCTCGACCACCTTGACCTTCCCTTGCAACGACAAGGGCTAGCCTTAGCCACCCCTAGTGAGACCTTCCCTTGGTTGTCGCTGGGCAAGGGCCAACCCATCCTCGCCCAATGACAATGAGGGTGAGCTCAACCTTGCTTGTAGCCCTAGTGAGGCATGCCCTCGCCTGCAATGGCCTAGCCCTCACAGTCGCCCTCGCCTAGCAATTGAGAAGCCTTGCAAGGGGTGGGCGAGCCTCAACATTGGCTAGCGAGGTCGACCTCGCAAGTCCCAACCTTCGACCAGTCCAAAGACCGACTAAGAGAAGAAGGGAGGGGAAAAAAAGAAAGGGGAAGAAAAAAATAAAAGATGAAAAAAAGTAAATTGGCAAAAAAAAAAAGATTTATGACTAAATTGATACAATTACAATAGATTTATGAATGTTTTGGTAATTTCATCATTGAACTGAATTTGAAAAATTTAGGTACTAGGTTGTAAAACGCCATCAAGTACTTGCTGTTTTATCACGAAAAATCTCTACAACCGTTTGAACATGGAGGAAAGCATTCCATCTTCTATGTAACCGCTTCACAACATAAAAGCCATAAAACGAGAATAGAAACCTAGGAGGTTCGTTCTGCGTAATTGCATGCTTAGTAGGCCTTGGCTCGCAAGCAATTCATCTTGTGATTGGGCCCTTTGGATGATTTGCCCTTATAAGGCATTAGGACTCTAATTCAGGCCCACGAGAAGCATTCCAGTTCTAAACCCACAGTGGGGGCCTAAAACGGATGATCAGAGAGGTAATATCGGAAATGTACACTTGTATTATAAAGAATTCTGTAATTAATGCCGACGATGGGTACGTCGGAAAGTCTCATGAATTTCCACCCACATTTGACGACAATACGTAGAAATCACACGAGTGAATAAGTTCAAAGGGGCGGTAAGTTATTGAAATAAAGTTGGTAAGTTAGTGCAAAAGCTGCTTATATGTAAACTATAAAAAAGTTGATGATTTCATAGAAGCACTGATAAATTATCAACAAGTGACGTGGAAAAGATTCACAAGTCATTTTTTTTTTTTTATCGTGGATTTTCTAACACTTACCAACGCTTACATATATTTAACACAACGAAAGAGGAATTCGTATTTTTGAGCATAGTTCTCTACATTCTGCTAGATTATGGGATATTTGCAGTTGTAATTTGAAGGGATTGCTTATGTGGAGGACCCCTTAACCTCATTTGTATCTTTCTACAGTTGGAGCAATATAAAGCATCTCGTCTGTACGATCCAAGTAAGGGAGTGAACTAGCGAGCGATGCAAAGATTAGATGACTCAATTAAATGTTGAATAAGTCCAAAGGAGCCTACGTGTTCACGGCACAACTGTGATCACGAGTGCTGGCCCATGACATTCATAGTTGGAGTTAACGATTTGTGTTTTTGCATCATAATCATATAATGTTTGAATTTATGATTTATGTTGCACCTAACTAAGATATGTTTATCAATCGTATCGTAAAGTATTACAGTTAAAAATTAGAAACATGCAACAACTTATTAATTGAGAAATGGATTCTCATATGTAAACATCCCAAATGGGTTTTAATCATTGTCGTCAATCCAAAGAAAATGCACAGTGAATTAGCACAAATCCAGTGGAAAACAAATTTAGCAAAAAGAGCACAATTGCCCATGCTTAAGTCACATCAAATTTTCTGTGCATGGCTATATCACGTCAAAACGAAAACACAATTCAATCCAAGTCCAATCCCTTCCAATCCCCAACCGTAAAGAATCAAAACACACGTGACAGATGCGATCTCTTACCCTACAAAAGCAAATCACAAGCTCGCGACCACAAAAATATCTCGACTCTTGGCACAGTGCATGGCCAGACCGCGTTTCGCAGACTCAGCAGTTGCTGTTACGTCCCGAACCGTAATGGTCAGAGCCGCCGGTCGGCTGAGGTTCACAAGAAGATTGAGCCCCAACAGCAGGAACACCAACTCCAGGACCGGTTGCGGCACCACCGGCCACACGAATGTCCACGTCCTCTTCTATATCGACCGTTGCTGACTGTTCGCCGCATGGCCCGGTTGTTATAACCTCGTGGACTACTTCGTGCTCCTCCACATCCAGGCAAGCAGCTGCAGGAACCATCACCGGCTTCTTCTTCTTCTTGGCCAAACAGAAGAGCCCCAATGCGAGGAACGCCAGAATGAAGACGCCGCCGAGCGACGCGCACACTGCGATCACGGTGGTGTGGTTTCCTCCTCCAGAGGAAGGAGGTGGTGGAGGAAGGGCTGGGGATGACGGGGATAGTGATCTGCGTGGCGGTGGCACGCCATAGATGGGCGGTGTGTACACATTATTTGGAGAAGGTGCGAGATAGGATGGGGGTGGCTTGTTGTAGGGTGGTGATGCTTTTGGTGGTGGGCTTGAACTCTTAGTGGGGCCGGTGCACTTGACGGCTTAGTCGGTGGTTGGCCGATTGGAGATGTGGGAGAGGAGGCCGGTGGCGACAGCGGCGGTTGTGGGCCAGGGCTCAGTGTTGGTACTGGAGGTTGAGTTGAATGAGATGGTGGTGGAATAGGACTGTTGGTGGTCGGAGTTGGGGTTGGGGGCGACGTGAGATTAGGCGGCGGTGCGGAGCTGGGGCGCGGAGGTGGATAGGATGGCGTGGGAGATGGAGATATGCTTGAGTGCGGTGGCGGAATTTCATGTGGTGGTGGCTTATATGGAGAGGAAGGTGCTGGAGGAGTGTAACTTTGCATTGGTGATGGTGCACTTGGATAGGGCAAGGGAGTTGGTGGTGATCCAGGATAAGATGGTGGCGGTGATGGACTGGATGGCGGTGGCTCATGGTGGTTTTTGGGTGGCGATGTCGGTGGGGTTGGGTGAATAGGGCGGTGATCATTGCATGGTGGTGGGGGGGACGTTGGATGGTTGTGGTATTGAGGAGGGGGAGGGCTCTTATAGACATGATGATTCTGTGACGGCGGGGGCGGTACCGGGTGGTGGTGCGGTGGAGGTGGTTTTGGGTGGGAATGGTGGGGAGAGTGTGGCGGTGGAGGTGATGGCCGTGATGCCGGCGATGGTTTTGGTGGGTGAACATTATGGGGGCTAGGTGGAGGAGGTGGAATGCCAAAATCACATGCTGGAGTTGGTGGCGGCGGCGGCGGCGGAGAGGCAAAGTCATAAGACGGAGGTGGGGGCGGAGGAGAGTAGTATGGATAGCTCATTTTGCGACGGTAAGAGTGATAAAATGCTCTTTTGCTTTGATCAACAAGTGCATAAGAAGGATGGGAATGAGAGAAACGGACACTAAATAAATATATATGAACTAGTTTTATAGTTAATTATGACTTAAAATGTTTCAAAGTTGTTCAATTATATTCAACGAAGGTTGCTCAAGGATTATATAGAAAAATTCTCATGAATTATTGGTGGGTTGGTGTTATAATGTGGTCTTCGATTGAACTCACGACGTATGAGAGCACGTGATGAATTTGATTATCCTGGCTTAGCTTCTTCCTATCTCGGTCAGAAATCTCCTTTTTTTCATATTCAATGAAGAATATCGCGTGCTAGAGAGATCACCATAGAATGAACCCTACCAAAATTTGAAAAAAAATGGACATTCGTTATCCAAATGGAAACACGCCATCGAAAATGCGAGTAGTTGCATCTCGAATTTATCGTCGAGGGGGCGAGAATACGACCACGAAGCTATTCGTTGAAGTCCTTGATGATGTCCACACGCGATTAAGAGGAGAAGGAGGTCGGAATCTTCAGCATGTTTTACAGAGAGAGAAGAGGCCAACAGGAGGGCTGACATTCGCTTGCATTTACTCACTAAGTCCATCCACATCTAACGCCTAATAAAACAGAAATTTGCAACAGACTTATTACTATAGAAGGCCAATCATAGATGTATTGACATGTATGTGTGAATTGTATTTGAAAAACTCTTCGCATTGAAGAATTGTGGTATGAAGTACTTAATATCACCTAACTGACCAATAATTCATCGATTTAAGTTTCGAGCAAAGGTGAATCCAATGAAGATATACCAATAGGTTCGAACTTGGATTAGATGAATGTGTCGAGCGATCCCTTTGATTGGTCAACCCTCGTGGTTGAGTTGCGAACCAAAATTTGGAGAAGGCAACATTAGACTTCGATGGGATCAATGAGGAACCCCGGCATGTTTACTGGCGGCGGCGTGAGCATGACGAGTCAAGCGTAGGTCCCAGAAAAAATATGGAGGACAGTGCTTGCACGAGTTGTACACATCCAGCGACTCGAGAGAGAGGTCAACGAAGACGGCAAGGCAAATGATGGATGCAATGGGACCAATTGGCAACTTGAGGAGCTGGCATCCTCTTCAAGCTTTAGGAAAATTGAACTAGCGAATCTGACAAATCATTGCAGCCATGCCTTTCGGAATAGACTTTGTAATGAGACTTGGGTTGCGTGTCCAATTTGGGCAAAAATTGAGAAGAAGTGAACCTAGCTAGCTATTTAATTCGCTTTCCTATCTCTTGTTGCTGTCGTCATATTGAAGAGATTTATCCCAACACGTTAGATTATACAGAGAATCTAAAACGGCATATCCAAAGAGGAGAACGTAAGAAGTTGATATTTGGTTAATCTCGCCTCCAATAGCTTCAATTAATTACTAAGATTTCTCTTGGTTCTTTTTTACTAATCCAACGGCATGAGCATAAAGGTCTGACTATCCGAAGCCCATGAACAACCAACAAGTCACATTAACTGGTGGGATTCGAATGAGTGACCTATAATTCCGAAGGTGCATATCTCCCAATGGTTCAAGCTAGAAATCCCTTGACGACCTTCTACCAAATTCTTTTAGTCTTGCATCTATATAAACTTTGTCTCCATAAAATGTAAATATTGTCATAGGGTTGAATGCTATAAGCACCTTTTTGAACACTATCTTGTGGAGTCAAACCCCTTAAGTTATAACACCAACTTGTTGGCCTCATTCACGAGATCACAAGTTTAATTCAAATCATGAGTGAACCTCTAAACAACTTGTGTTAAGATGTTCAAGTCATGATATATAAAGTGTAGAGAGATTTCTGACTGCTAGAATCTTAGAGGGGCTATGATGATGAACTTGTACATTTTGGGCTTTCGAGTCATGGATAATATTGAATAATTTTCTCTTTAACTAAATATTCCATTGTTGGTGGTGTAGAGATGCTAGCACCGGTCACCTCTATCCATCCTTCTATTTGGGGGCAAAAAAAAAAAAACTCTAACTTACATGTAAGCTATATGTTGCTGTATCATGGGGCTACGAATGAAATCTTGTGATGGATCAATCAACTATAGAGGATGTGAATTAACTCATTTTATGCCCTTAAAGTCAAGTTACATCATGGAACAAAACAACAGGACGGCGGGGAGGTAATTAAACAAGTCGATTGTTAGTTCGAAGTAAAAGATATTTTATTAAATATTTAGAAAAGCAAATAAACAAGTCGATTCTTAGTTCGAAGTAAAAGATATTTTGTTAAATATTTAGAAAAGCAAATATCCCAAATCATGAAGTAGAGTCTTTGTTTGAATGCATTAAAGGAGCTAGATAAACATAATTATTGTTTAGAGTATCTGATGTTTAGCTCTTGACCCCCACCGTTGCTACGACGCCGTGGTTGAACGTCTCTCCATTGTACCTTTTTATTTTTTTTTTATTTTTTCAGGTACTGCCAGCCACCTGAAACCATCGAGCATGTCTTTTTACTCTGCCCTTGTTTGACGAAAATTTGGTCCGACCCAGCCCTAAACGTCCACGACCCAATTCCTGATTTGTCAAGAATTGACGAATGGCTCGTTGAATTTCAGCACAACCTGGTACGCTTTGAACTTCTCTTGGTTATCCTTTGGTGGATTTAGAAGGAGTGGAACAATTTTGTGTTTAGACGGCAGAAACTGAGCCCAAGGAAACTCGTGGAATTAGATATGACTAATTATGCAAACATCACGAGATGGACAAAGGGGAGATAAAAAGACGAATAGAGCATCGGCTAGGGTATCGTAATATGTGAGATTGAAGCTGAAGGCCGCCAGAAAAGGGTATTATGAAGCTCAATAGAGACGGATCTTACCTGGAGGGAACGAATGAGGGAGCCATGGCTTGTGGGTGTCGGAACAGTGCTGGTCTCCCCGTAGATGGCTTCGCACGAACAATAAGGACCTCCTCTGCAGTTCAAACAGAAGCAATGGCACTTTGGGAAACCCAATCGTTTACAAGCTTGAGCTGAAGAGAGTTGTGAATTGGAATCGGATCATCTTGATCTGATAATAAGCATTTCAGGCGCAAATCAGGCGCAACGCGAAGCAAGCGCGCTTATCAATGAGGCCTAGGCTCTTCTAAGGCTTTTTTTTTTTTTTTCCACATTGTCAAGTGTTCCATCATTATAATCAAGAAGTAAATAAGGTCACCAATTGGGTAGTTAAGACCCGAAGAAGAAAATCCTCCCTCCAAATTGGACTTTATATCTCTCTTAGATACTTTGGGCTTTTATTTGTTTTGAAGGTTCACCTATGTATGCTCAATCTTCAACTTAATGAATGAAATGATCTTTCCGTCCATAAGGAAAAAAGAAGAAGAAAAAAGAACAACTGAAAAGGGTGATTGGGAAATCAAACTTTCTTTTAGAACATTAGAGCTAGAAAACTCACACCGTTGATAGAAAGAAACCCAAGGAAAGAGAGTAGAAATGGGGAAGCTAACCCTCTATAATATGATAGCATGAGCAGACAATCATGTTATGGCATTTTGGCCTAGTTCGACATCATTTTCTATATGGAAATTAGTGTCCTGGTATTTTTATATGTATAATTTAAGAGCATTGCTAGCCTATCAGTCGTGTTAACTAACGGTGCGATTCATATCACATTTTGGAGGAGTATCGCTTCTTATTTTAAGAAACAAATCTATTCATATCATTAAAGAATTAAAAGTGGAGGATCCACCATTTTATTTGTAAAACTTACGGTACTATCACCTCATCATTTTAGTTTAATTTGTGGGATGCTGGTCATGTGGTAACTAGTATTGTCCGGCCGATTTGAATCTTTTGAGTGGTGGATATGGTATTGACAAAGTTCATGGCAAGTACTAGTGCATGAAGAGTATCTTGTTTGATTCCGTAGAGAGCATTGCTACCCATAATCAAAGTCGTGCTAAGTGCAACAGCTCTTCGTACATCCGTACTTATGCCTTCCTGATGGATCTATTCAGCCATGTAATTTAGGCCAAAAAATTGGGTAAGCATGGATCTACTCCACCCTGTATAAACCCTTCATTTCCCAAATCAAAGTAAATCACTAGTCATTTCGTCATACACCTCATCACATTAAAAAAAAAAAACAGCCCTTGAGTATAATCAGAAGCAGGAGTTCTAGGAGGTTGTCTCTTCCCGATAGATCATCGGTTGTAACTTGGTTCCACACTTTATCATTGATTATCACCAAGAGTCACTACTATATACTATCATCTAGGCAAGTTAGAAGCCGTATGAGAGAGAAGTACCTCGTTTTAAGTACAGATTATATGTTCAAGGACTTGATTACACATGACATCACTTTAATTGCCATTTGTTTAGATGTTACGCAGGACTTCTTTTGAAGTCTTTTCATGCAATCATTTCTTGGTAGCTTCTAAACTGACGTACCAAATACATCCATCACAAATGCCGATCAAACAACTAAAAATCAAGATTCCAAACGTGTGATGAGATCATGCTAGATGCCCAAGTGAGATTTTCCGATGTATGATAGGGAAAGGGTACCCCAATAACCGGCACATGATACTCTCTTTATCAAGCGTGTAATTCATCAGTTACATCTATGAGATGTAATTATTCACGAGACGTTATCCTTGCACGCCATACTTATTCTGTTTTTGGGCATGCGAGCTTACAAACTAAATTAACAGCATTGCTGTGGTATTGGTCGCCCCACATAAGAAGTAAGATAACCTAATCGCCTTATTGTTGTGAATCAAGATCCATATATAATGGTTTTAGCTAATCTCGCTGAATTAAGATCCATTAACCTTCCTGCAATTGGTCCTAACTTGCCCGTCCGTTCCCGTGAGGGGGCTGAGGTTCCCCATCTTCACCATGGCATTGGCCAGATCGGCGAAGAAGGATGCCGAGTCGAGGCTGTAGGCCTTCACATCCGCGTCAGTGGATCCGTTGTTGAACAGCTGCTGGTCCGAGTGCAGGAGGCCCTTCATGCTCACTAGGTTCTTGAAGTAGTCGTTGTTGAACACTTTGCCCTCGACGTCGCCATCCTCGAGTGGCACGAGATTAGCGTCCCCGCCTGCGCTGGGACAGTTCTGCCTCAGCGAAGCGGCGTACGCGGGGTCGATGTTCTTCTCATTGTAGATGCGAATGCGGAACACGAAGCACCTTGCTTGGCCTATCGTGTGAGTTCCTGCGGCACAAAAGCGCATGTAAGACGGTGGATCATGGTCGGGCGATTTTCTTTCAGCGACAATCAAAGAAAGCCTTTCCAGAGGGCGACGGCCAAAAGAATGATACTTTTCTCTTAGATGAAACACCTGAGAGGGCGACCATTTCTTTGGCAGAGAAGCCCTTCTTAGAGAAGAGAGATATGAGATCGCTAAGGTCCGCGATTCCCGAAGGCAAATCGCTTTTTGCATCTTTCAAACTTGCCGTGGTTGAATCTCTCCTGCCTAACTGTACGGTCCACTTAGGTCCACCAAGCTGAAAATTTTTGCATGATCCCTGGTTAGGATAATCGATCTGAACACAATCGCCTTCTGTCTTAATGATCGAAAAAGGGATATAAGACTACACGTAGCAAAGGCATCTTACGGCAGTGACAGAATTGTGGGCCGCAATGGCTAGGATGTCGGCGCACGAAACGATTCCAGGGCATTGTTCTTCAAGCCGGGTCTTGATGTTGTTGACCACGTCAAAACCCCGGATTGAATTGACATTGGCGCCTGCCGTCTTCTCGCCGGTGAATCCTTCGGTGTCATCCAACAATACAGACGCGTCACAACCCTGTTCAAACCTCGATATCATTAGCATTTTTTGTTGACAAGCCATTGAGCTTTTGTTTCAACCTCGTTTGCTCCCTCTGGTAGACCAAAGTTTGACAGATAAAGCAGCTTGGATGGAAGTAGAAGAATCGCCTAGAATTGAATATGACATTTATAATCTATGAAGACTGACATGATAAAAAATTAGGTCACATCATTAACACAAGAATCGCCTCAATTTTCGTCTTTCGATTGTATGAAGTGGCCGTGTGAACCTAATCATTTTTATTTTTTTTCGACCAGAGAATTAGAGTATGCAGTAAGGTGTGGCTTACTGAGCTCCTTATGAAGGGTTCACGGAAGTATACAAAGTTGAGTGAAAGCTTGTATGGGCTCGAACCATAATACAAGCTCTCAATCTACTAGTTAACCCACGGATCGAATATTAAGTTCTGTATTTGACAGAGCAAAGTGATGTATTCGGTGGAACTTCGATGATGAAGACGACATATGAATAGAAAAAAGAGAACTTGCATTGACAAAGCAATCGTGGAAATGAAGACGCAGAAGCGAGGCTCCCATTCGGGGTTCCGAGGACACCGCGGTGCTCACGGCGTCCTGGATAATGGACAGAGCCGAAGGACACGAGCTCGCATAGAAGTCCGGCGATAGCTGAGCCGAAGCCACTGCGAATACAGCAACGAAAAAGAAGGAGAAGGTGATGATCATGGAGGAGAAAAAGGAAGCCATTGATGTAGCTTTGCGATTCATTAGTCTTGAACCTGAGACCTGACTGGTTTTGCAGGAGATTGGCTCCACTGATGGCATGGCCTCATTTATAGGCAAACGACGACACGATTTGGCACGAACTATGTAACATTGTAGGAAGTTTTTACAAGTAAACGCACCGATGAAGTTTCAGGCATAGTAAAGTCTTCCCATGAAATCCTTTCCTACATAATTATTTTATCATTTTGCATTTGCGATGGTGATTTGAGAGGGAAAAGAAAAAGGGAAAATTTACTGCGCAGAGGTTCTATAGCACCATTGCAATGCTACATGTACTGAAAAATCTTACAGAATTTTGTTTACTAAATAATCTGATAATATTGTATCGGTTGTTTCAGCGTGGCAATTATTCCAAATACAAATCCCACTTCTTTTAACATCCAATCGAAATTGTCATGTCACTAAATAAATAAGGTTTAGTAGGACTTTATAGGACATCTAAAGAATTTATCTTAGCAAGAAGAGAACTTCAAATCTTCAACTTACTCCTTTAAGAGGATGCCACATCAAAACATTTTTAAGTGGATGGTGTAAGTTCAACAAGAGTCTATTTGTTTGAAGTAAAACTATTTCCAAAAAATAATTTTCCTACTTTTCTGCATTTGAATGATGGAAAACTAATCGATTTACAGAAAAAGTTTTCCATGGACTTATAACAAGTTTAGATTTTGGAGAAAATGATTTTCCCTTCTAGCAAGAAAGAATCACTTTCCCTAAACATCAAATAAATGGAAAATGACCAATCATCCTTAATATAATTTTCATGAAAAATATTTTCTTTTATTTTCAAATTTTCAGTGAAATAAATACATCTAAGACATTCTAAAACGATGACGGGACATCACCCATCTTCTATCTCCTCCTCTCTTTCTCTATCCTATATCCCCGCTTGTTGCCCTCTAGTATCACCATGGTTGCTTTAGTCCGTGAATAATAACTAATTCTGTTTCTAAACACAATTTATGATGAGAAAAATAGATTTTTATATTTCTATTATCCAAACGAGTTTTTGAATAAAAATATGTGTTTGATAATGACATAAAATTTCTCTCATCAAGCAGCAGCAAGAGGTGGCCTATGGCTGGTAAAGGTGAGTGGGCGGCCGGATTTTAGCAAGGGCTAGTAATGAGAAGATTTTTTATTTTTTATTTCTATTCTAGAAATAAATAAATAAATAAATAAATATATAATGTTTACTTTTCATTTCTGTTTCAAACCTATTTTTGAACTAAAAATTTAAACTAGAAATAGAAAAATAAAAGTGATTATTGAATGGATTTTTGTTCCAAATATGTTCTTGGGAATAGAAAAAAAGATATGGCGACAAGTAAAGTGGTTGTCATGCGCGCCTTAAATCAACCAACACTACACTACTACACCCTTTACGTTGATTAGCCACCATTAGCGGCAAGCACTCTTCACCTTCGTCTACCTTCCTCTATCCTCAACCCTCAAGACTAGAAGAGTCTCTCTCTCTATACCTCTTTTGATTTCGAATTTAGGGTCTGAGAGAAAGAGAGAGGTGGTTGGAGGGAGGTAGAGCCACAACAATGGTGAGAAAGATGGTGACAATGGCAAAATTTTTAGGTTTCTATACAGTAATTAAGGAGCGGATATGGAAGAAGCAAGAAGGGAAAATAAAAGAGGGGGAAAAAGAATTAAGAAACCAATGCGGATGTCTCAACTTTTGATAACTAGGCGTGTTGACTTGACACTCTCTCATGAAGGTAGTTTGAAGATGTGCGTTTGGTTCTAAGAATAGAGGATCACACTTGAGTGTAGAGAACATTTCATTCTAAATATGCATAGATGAAACTATTATGTGTTAATATTTCTTCCTTTCTTTCCCTCAGAGTTGTCTGACTAAATTTTGTCTAAGCCAATTAGGTTTTCTTATGCATTTACAGCCGCTTAACACCCTGCTCAAGCGCCAAAACGGAAGATGAGATTCTGCCTCACATGATGAAGACGAAAAGGCGTAAGCACCAATTTCAAATTCTTTACCTCTTTTAATAAATCGAATATAAAGTAAAATCATATTAATTCCCCTACCCGATTGACTGGTATAAGATTCATGAAAAGAGTCAGACAATGGTCACCCTTGTTATTAGCTATTTGATAGTATATGAAAAGAGTCAGACAATAGTCGCTCTTAGCTTATACACCATACAAGGACAAACACATTGAGGCCTAATCCGACTCATAAATCATAGAGCAACACCAAAGAAAGCACATGGAGATATGGGACGCATGTCCAGCTCACCTTGGAAGAAATCGGCCAAACATTCGGTATGTTTCCTGCCCAACACGGTTTGATGGGGGGCGATGCTCGATTTGCTCAAAATCAAAAGTCGCCTAAACAGTTTAGATAGAACGAGTCAATTAGGTTAACATAGAATCACAAGCAAAACATGGAATAATATACAAGCAAATTAACTGATTTGAAATGACTATTAAGAAATTTTCTAATCACTGAGAAGTGTTTAGCACTTGGATTGGAGAATGGCGTCGAAGTTATAATTTTAGGTGTTCATCTGACTTTTTCTTCCCCTTGACCATATGATACATAATCATAAGCTCAATAGTTTATAGTTAACTTTGTTAAATTTTCTCCGAAAATGCCAAAAAAAAAAATGCTACATGTAATGGGAACAATCTACCTAGCAAAGAGGCAACAACAATTTACATTGATTCCATGGGCATCAACTAGGGGTGAGCGGTTTCAGATTCCATATAAATCCCACTTGAAATCAAAAACCTACCCATCAGAGCATGTTTCTTATTTTTTAAAATTTGGAACCTATCCTTGCATACTTGAGAATCCAAAACTTACCCCATCATAGGTTTTAGGTTCTACCCAAATTCTACATGTATTATTAATTAAACGATTGTAATGAATCATTACATTTACTAATCACCACTTATTGCTACAATTCATTGAGTATAATTTATATTTAGACACGAAGAATATGAAAAATTAATAAAGTAAAAGTCTCAATAATATAATGTAAATTCAAACTAGTTGTTTCAAATTATACACTCATCATTGAACACCACAGTATAATTGCACAAAGACATAGACCAAGAAAAATATACAAACTTATTTTAGATTCTAGATTACACTTACTTAAAACTTAAAACCTATCCATTGAAACAGTTTTCTCAATTTTTGGAATCTAGAATCTACTTTATATACCTTGAAATCTGAAACTAGACAGCGTCCAACTAGTTCGGTTTTTTTGTTCTGAGTTTTCCATGCTCACCTTTAGCGTCAACCGCAAGTATCCTTAGCATCTCTATCTTGTTGCTTCTATAAAAGAAATGTTTTCCCTGAATTAACTTCGGCACACGGCCCGTTGGTTGGGTCCCGGGCCCTAGCTTAGTTGTTCCTGAGCCTGGACAAGCCCACTGTCCTTAATGGGCTGGCCCAGGCTAGTATCATCTTTTGTGGATCGGGGCCGAATTCAATGATTGAGCCCATGTGGCCCCAATCATTCAAACCTTTATGCCCTCGGTGGTCACCAGACCAGTGAACATTGAGCAAAAACAAATAAATAAACAAAAAAGAACAATCATCCCAATAAATGGGGCTCCCTCTCCCTTTCATTTTCACGACTCTTCTATCCTCGCTCACGTATCACTTCCTAATGCTCTTGATCTCTAAGACCGCTTTTTAATTTTTAATTTTCTCCTCTCTTCTTTCAAGGATTTAGGCTATCTGAATTATTGCCACGGAGAATGGCAACTACTATTTGCTATTATCCCGACACAATCCCAACTTCAACTAGAAGAACAAGTCAGCTAGTTCAGTGTTCCAAGACAACCATGTCTACATGCTAGCTCCACCCTAGTAACACGCCCAATTTGATGACAACGAGACGAAACAACCTAACGATTAGGATGAATTCTAGGGAAGAATAATGTACCGGCGACCATAATCATCGGTACAACAATTGGACGATTGGGTTTTCTTGATTAGTTTGGGCTTTCACATATTTAAATATGAAAGTCACAAAGAAAAAAAGAAATTCATAAATAATTAAGTACACGCTATTTATTTATAAAATATTATCCATCGTACCTTGTAGCTTTTTACGTATCAGGGTAGAGAGTACGCGTAGCCCTCGTCTCATAAAGTCAAGAGTTTTGCCATTCCTCTCTATCAACTCGAAGTCTAAAGCAAGGAACTTTCAAATAAGCTCTTTTCTCTATAATTGGGATCAAATCGTATCTTCCTTCAAAAGAGTTCCTACCTACTGTTATTACTACTAGCAAGAGATTAGCAGCGGCAAGAGAGCAACTCTCTTCCCTTCTTTCTTGACTCATAGTTCTAGCTTTCTTCATAAGTAAGAACAATGGGTAAAACTTAGTATTACTCCAAACCCAAAACACTAACTTATGACACAAGGATATCGGGAGTACCAAAACTTGACATAAATGGATACTTAAGTACCAAAACTTACGAAAGTGACATTTAAGTGTTAAAATCAGAGCAAAATAGATAAGTTAAGTGCCGACAGCTAAAAAATCTAGCCAAAATGCTGACGTGGTAATTTTCCAATGAGCTTAGTGCAAAACGACGTTATTTTGTACGCTAATGTGGCTAAATAGTGCCAAAATGACGTCGTTTTGGTATTGATGTGATAAATAATTAATAGAAAAATTAATTAAATTAAATTTAAAACAATTTAATTAATTTAATTTTAAAAAAAAAAAAAAAAAAAGAGAAGGAGAACGGAGGCGATCGGCGGTCGACGGCTGAATGCTAATTTGTTTTAAATTTAATTTAATTAATTTTTATATTAAAATTCGAATTATGCCAAAACGACGTTGTTTTGTGTGTGTTTTGCTAAGTCAACCTTCCGGCAAACCACATAAGCGAGAAAATTAATAAAAAATTGCAACATAAGATTTCCGATGGGATTCGTTGGATGTGGTACTCAAGTGTCCTATTTTTCATAAAAAAAATGGCACTTAAGTAACACTTTCATAAGTTTTTGCACTTAAGTATCATTTTGTATTAAGTTTTAGCACTTGGGGTGTTCTTTTGCCACTAACTTATACTCATTAGCTTTGAAGCTCCGGAACATAGAGCCTGCCCTATGAGCTATAAAACCAATCGTCAAACCTACCTGAATATGTCAGATTAGTAGAATGAGCAAGATCCACAGGTTCTACTAACACGCTTAGAAAATGAGCCTATTAATTCAATTTTGATGTAAAATGATTACACTTTTGTCTCTTTGAGGGATAACTATAAGCCGGCATTCTAATGGCTTATTATATATCCCAAAGAAGACACAAGAACTCTTTATGAGTAATTATGCTTAGAACCAATCAGTTAATTAAGATATACAAAACTATATCTTAACCGCAATATATAAACATCCTTTAATTTGAATAATGCGAAATTGATAAAATAATTTATGTAGCAAATCAGGGAGCCTTTGGTGACCTGATAAATTGAGCATTTGGCTATCGGCACTGTATCACTGTTATTGAACAATGATTATATTATCTTCTGACGATGAAATCATAAAAAAAATTGCATCTCACATGAAAAGCACCATGCTAGAGAAAAGTAGCAAAATCTATTGGGAAAAGTGCCAAAAAAGTCATAAATCTTTTGTCTTTGTGCCGATTTAGCCCTAAACCTTTTTTTGGTGCCGATTTAGTCCTAAACATTTTATGTTGTACCCATTCAGTCTTTTTCGGCCAATTTTGACCGAATTTTGCTTATTGGACGCCGATTAACTAACTTGACATAATCGGCACTAACGTGGATAACTTTTAATAATATTTTAATAATATTTTTTTTTTTATTTTTATTTTTTACTTTTTCTTTTTTCTTCCTCCAGCTGGTCGCCGGACCTCGGCAATCGACCGGAGGCGACGAGGTCGACCTTGCCGGCCACCTTGCCAGTGGCCGCCCTCGAGGCCTAGGCGGCGAGGCTTGCCCTCGCCGGATCTGGTGAGGGTCGAGCCTCACCCATGGCCAGCGAGGGCAAGCCCCACCAGCTCGGCGAGAGGAGGCGGCCTCTAGCTGGCCTCACGCCGGGCCACCGAAAGCCTCCAACTAGATGACGAGCTCCGCATGCCGTTGAAGATCTCTCTCTCTCTCTCTCTCTCTCTCTCTCTCTCCCTCTCTCTCTCTCTGGCGTGACTGTCGAGATTCCCTCTGCTTCGCAATCCTCTCATTCTCCGCGTCCCTAGCATCTCCGCTAGAGACGGCCTCCTCACGCCGAGCTAGCAGGGCTCGCCCTCATCGCCCAGGCCTCGAGGCTGCCCTCGCGGCCACTGGCGAGGTGGCTGACAAGGTCGACCGCAACCTCGGTGGCCGTCGCCTTTGGCCGGTCATCGAGGTCCGGCGACCAACTGGAGGAAGAAAAAAAGAAAAAGTAAAAAATAAAAATAAAAATAAAAATATATATTATTAAAAGTTGTCCATGTCAGCCGGCCGATGTTTAATCAACAAAATCCGGCCAAAATTGGCCGGAAAGGACTGAATTGGCATAACCTAAAAATGTTTAGGACTAAATCGGCACTAAAAAAAGGTTTAGGACTAAATTGGCACAAAGATAAAAAGTTTAGGACTTTTTTGGCACTTTTCCCAAAATCTACCTGCCAAGGCTCGTGAAATACTCTTGGAGCTTTCTTCCCAGTTGGCTATCTCGTGGGATAGAGACGGGCAACTAGCATAAAAAACTCTTTCCGAGTGCTCACAATTTCACTTTCCTGACAAAAGGTCCAGATTCAAAGCCGTGTAGAGACTGTCACTCGACGTCGCTCGCGATCCATTAGCCCTAGTTCACTAGTCTCGTTGCCATAAGCATAGGACGTCAAAGACTATTTGACGAAGTGACAAATGTGTTCCCCTACAGCAAGCAGATTCGAACCTGAGTATCGACCATGCCTCACCCTATCGATGGAGACGGCAATCTCTTCTTTCTATGCTCGTTCCGAGCCAGACCACTCTTTGATTGTAGTTTCTTCAAACTGGACTTTATATCCCTCCTCCAAATTGGACTTCATGTCCAGCTGAGCAAACAAGGTTGCCAATTGAGTTGCTAAGGCTCAAAGAAGAAAATCCTTCCTCCAAACTGGACTTTATATCCCTCTCGGACTCTATGGGCTCTTATTTGCTCTGAAGGTTCATCTATGTATGCTCAATCTTCAACTTAATGAATGAAACCATCTTTCTTACCATAAGAGGGAGATAAAAGAACAGCTACAAAGGGTGATTGAAAAATCAAACTTTCTTTTAGAACATTACAATTATAAAATTCACGTCGTTGATAGAGAGACACCCGAGGAAAGTGAGTAGAAATGGTGAAGCTAAAGGCGCATTTGATAAGGATTCTATTCCTAGGAACAATTTCTAAATATCTTAAGCTGTTTGGTAATTGTTCAAAATTTCTGACTCTGGAATAGAATTGCGTTTGGTACTGTGCTTAAAATTTCTACTCCAAATTATTTTTTTAATTTTAAATAATTTTTTACTTTTTTCCTTTTTTTTTTCTTTTCTTTTTTTCCTTTCTCTCTCCTATTCTTCTTCTTCAAGTGGCTGGTGACCTCATTGAAGTGTCGCTAGCCCTCGCCCGAGCCTGCTTAGCGAGGCTCGCCTAGCCCCATTGAGGCCGAGGCTCGGCTAATGAGCCTCGTAGGTGGCTAGGCAGGCCTCACCAGATCGCAAGCCTCACCGATTGCTAGGCTTGCCTTCGGCAAGCTCGCTAAACCTTGCCCTGGCTTGGCAAACTCGCCGGACCTCATCCTGGCCTAGCAAGCTCACCGAACCTGTTGTTGGCAACCGGCGGCGGATGGCATCCGTGGCGATGCCGATAGATGAAGAAGAAGAAAAGGGAAGAAGAAGAAGAAGAAGAAGAAAATTGCTTGATTCTTAGATTTATTCCTAGGAATAAGAATGTTGACACCTAATATTTTAAAAAATAATAAATTAAATAAAATTCGGTTTTTGAAAATCTTTGTTGTTGAAAATATATTCTCATTTCAAAATTTTAAAAAAATTAATCGTTTGATTTTTGGAGCCATTTCTTTGTTGAAGAAGTTGAGTGAATATTGCCGGATCTTCAACAATTTTAAGTCTTTCCTCTATAAAAAGGAATGCGAGGTTTCGGAACCGAGGGGGCTTCTCTTGATTGTTCGTCCCAGAAAAAATAGCAAATTGAAGAGAAAAAGAGAAAGAAGTACAGTGGCAGAAAGTAAATGGGGGAGGTTTTCGGTAGAGAGTGAGAGAGACAAGTGAGAGAGAAAACTGAAGAAAAAGAAGAAAAAGGAAGGGAGAGAAGAAGCCGTCCGTAGAGGAGCAAGAAAAGAAAGTTGAGGAAAAGAGAAAAGCAAAAAGCAAAATAGAGGTGAAAAGACAGCTACTGTTCACTGTCTTCTTCCCTTGCTGCACGCATCAGCGCACCAGCAGCCGGGCCATCGCACCGCCGGCCACCCTCGTCGAGACACCACCAGCCGCCCGCAGCACCTTCCCCTCGCCGGCGTAGCCACCGGTTTCTGTCCGCGAGCCCCGACGACTCGCACCACCACAAAGCCGAGCCTCGCCGCGCCTTCCTCGCCGACGCTCCCTGTCCGCCGATTCACCTCCCAGCCGCGACGAAGCTTCTGTTTCTGTAGGTCCGCCCCTGACCCGACGCCTGCTGAAGCCGCACCCCTGCCTTGTCCGCGTGCTCGTGCTGCTCCGAGCCACCAGAGACGCTTGCAGTTCTTTGTTCCTCCGACGATTGCCGCTGCCGTGCCCGATCTTGCGCCTCCACCGCTCTCCACCCACCGGTCATCGAGCCATCCTCCGAATTGCCGGACCTCGCCGAAGCTCCGCACCTCCGTAACCTCCGATCGACGGTGACGCCACCGTTACAGTTGCCGCCCTTCACTGGAGCCGGTGACCAGCCGCACGAGCACAAGCCGTGCTTGGGAAGAAAAAGAAGAAAGGAAAAAACAAAAGAAAAAAAGAAAAGGAAATTAGCTTTTTTTTTTAAGTTGTAGTATTGTATGTCAATATTTGTAGACCTTGTAGACATTAGGAGTTTTATCTCAAATTAAGGTAATTATTAATTTGACCCGTAAGACGTCGGGTCATTTTTTAATTACTTTAATTTTTAGGAATTTTGTTAGTATTTTAATCGTTAAATCATTATAGAGTTAAAATAATTGTTATTTTAATCCGTGAGACAACGGATTATTTTTTCGGTTATTTTAATTCTTATCATCGTTCTTTTAAAATAATTACTTGTTTGGAAAGATTAAAAAAATAAAAAAAATAAAAAAGTACATAAAAATCTAAATATTGCATTAGAGCATTTAGGTTTAGTAAATTAGGACTGTATTTTTAGGGTTAGTAAATTAGAATTGCATTTATAGGATTATAAGTTTTAGATTATACTTTTAGATGGGAGATTTTTGCTAGGCCTAATTTTAAATAATGTTGGCATGTCTTGATTTTTTATATAGCTTTTAAGATAAGATATAGTTTTAGTAAAATTGATTCCTAAAATAAATTAGAATATCATTCACTTTAGTTTAGTCTAATTAGTTAATAGGTTAATTCATAGTTAATCTCATTTCATGTCATCATTGTTTAGTGTAGGTTGCATACATTTAAAAAATGAATCATCATCATAAAAAAAAAAACAAAAATTCATAAAAGAGCATGCATGTAAAAATACCATGTCATTCATCCCATATCATGTAGCACATGCATATTTAGGATCATATAAATTAAATTGCATACATATAGTGATAAGTTTAAGTCATATCATATGAATTGCATCTCACATATCATTTCCATGCATATTAAATTTAGATTAAGATTGCATATAATTAACATTTAAAAAAAAAAGAAGAAGAAAAAACTAGGTGTCATGTCATTTAGAAATCATGTTTAGGTTTTTATTAGCATTTTTTATTGAATGTTATTTTATTGATTGTGCACTCGCATGACCACCATTTGCATGTTAGTAGCTTAGGTTAAAATTAATCAACATTGCCTGCAAAATATTTTTAAAATTAAAATAAAATGTACCGAAATGGCGTTAGACTAATCTAGCGTAACCATGTCCCCGGACCTATTGAATCTCTGGTTCGCAATTGTAAAGTATTCTCCCATACTTTACTTGGGTTTCTAACTAGCCCTAATTGGTTAGTGGCGGCTCCAAATTGAAACTGCATGTTTATATGAATTAATTTCTATCAAGTCGCGGTTGGTAGGACTTGGGAGGGTCCGTGCCAAGTCTTCGGACTTAGTAATCCATTAGCCTTCTTTAGGTAATTCACCATCAGGAAGGTCGCGACAAAGAATTGATTTTTTTTTTTTATTATTGATTCTATTTCAAATCTACTTCCGAGAACAAAAAAATAAAAATTTGTTCTCAAAAATAAAAATTTTACCAAACACAATTATATTCCAAAACTACTTCCGGAACAAAAAATTAGAATCCGGCACTGTTGGGATGGTTACCAAACAGGCGCTAACCCTTTATAATATGACAGCATGAGCAGTTATCGAGTCTATGGCATTTTGGCCTAGTTCAACATCATTTTCAATATGAAAATTAATGGTCCTAGTAGATTTCTTACAAGTATAGTTTAATTTGTGTAACGCGGGTCATATGATTATGAGTATTGTCTGGCCAATTTGATTTTTTTGAGTGGTGAAATAGTATCGACGAAGTTCATGGCAAATATAAGTGCATGAAAAATATCTCGTTTGATTCCGTAGGGAGCAATGCTACCCGTAATCAAAGTCGTGCTATCTGCAAGTGCAATAGATCTTTAATGCATCCGTACTTATGCGTTCCTGATGGATCTATCCAGCTATGTATTTCAGGCAAAAAAAATCAGGGTAAGCATGGATCTACTCCACGCTGAATTAACACCTCGTTTTAAGGAAGTATAGATTATAAGTCTGAGGACTTAATTACACATTAAATCACTTTAATGGCCATTAGCTTAATTGTTACCCGTGACTTCTTCAAAAGTCTTTCTTTTTTTTTCTTTTTTTTCTTTAATATGTAAGTATTATAGAGCAAATGAAGTACAATAGCTTAGGGCATCCCTCAGCATTATAAATAGATCTAATAATTCAAAAAGATGGAGGTAGGAAATCTCCACATAGTTGCCAATACAACATTTGATTGGGAAGGTCTAATTTTTTTGGTGAAGTGAAGCTCTACCTCTTATATTTTTACGCACCTTGGCCAAAATAATATAGATATCAGTTGATTTGTTTTGAAACTGTCTACGGTTGCACTTCATTCAAATGCAATATATGGTTGCTAGGAAAGATATTTTGAGGAGTCTCGCCACCAAATCTTTGGCCTTTATTGCCCTCATCATCCACTGAAGTTCCTCATTCCATCCTCCTAAAGACCGCCTAATTCTATGTTGCATAAGGATACCATGCCAAATGCTGCCTCTCCATTTGCATTGGAAGAATAAATGAGTTCCGTTTTCTATAGCAGCCTTGCGGAAGTTACATTGGATTAATTGAGGTCATTCAACGTACTACGATCTCTATTGTTGGTAATCTTTCTCTACAAACTACCCTTCCAATAAATTTGTGTTTACCAATCTTCAGAAGTCTTTTCATTGTACTGTATCTATCCATCAGAAATGCCAATCAAATAACTGAAAGTCAAGATTCAAAACGTGTGATGAGATCAAGCTAGCTGCCCACCTGATATTTTCTGATCTAGGATGGGGAAAGGGTACCCCAATCACCGGCACATGATACTCTTTTTATCAAGCGTGTAATTCTTTGGTTACATCGATGAGGTAATTATTCACGGGACGTTATCCTGGCCCGCCACGCATGTTCCGTTTTTGGGCATGCGAGCTTCTAATCACCTTATTGTTGGGTGTCAAGATCTATATAAAATGATTTTATATAAATTACCCGAACATTCTTGCAAAAGCTAATCGCTGAATTAAAATCCATTAACTTTCCTGCAATTGGTCCTGACTTGCCCATCCGTTCCTGTGAGGGGGCTGAGGTTCCCCATCTTCACCATGGCATTGGCCAGATTGGCGAAGAAGGAGGCCGAGTTGAGGCTGTAGGCCTTCACCTGCGTGTCGGCGGATCCGTTGTTGAACAGCTGCTGGTCCAAGTGCAGGAGGCCCTTCATGCTCACTAGGTCCTTGAAGTAGTTATTGTCGAACATGTCACCGTCGCCAGTCTCAAGCGGCACGAGATTATCGTCCCCGCCCACACCGGGACAGTTCTGCCTCAACGACGTGGCGAATGTGGGGTCGATGTTCTCCTCGTTGTAGATGCGAGCACGGAACAGGAAGCACCTCGCTCGGCCTATCGTGTGAGTTCCTGCGGCACAAAAGCGCATGTACGACGGTGGATCATAGTCGGGCGATTTTCTTTCAGCGACAATCAGAGAAAGCCTTTCCAGAGTGCGAAGACCAAAAGAACGATACTTCTCTCTTAGATTAATGACATTTTTGGCCAAGGCCAAGTAAATTAGATGAAACACCTGAGAGGGCGACCATTTCTTTGGCAGAGAATCCCTTCTTAGCGAAGTCAGATATGAGACCGCTAAGGTCCGAGAGTGGCGAAGGCATATCGCTGTTTGCAGCGCTCAAACTTGCGGTGGTTGAATCTCTCCTACCTAGTTGAACGATCCACGTAGGTCCGCCCAACTGAAAATTATTGCATGATCCCCAATTAGTATAATCGATCTGATCATAATCACATTCTGTCTTGTTGATTATAAAAAGGGATATAAGACTATACTTGGAGTAACATATTATCCGAAATCATCGATTAATGCATCGCCATGGGCATGGAAAGTAATATTCTTTGCCAATACTGCCATGTCTGACCAATCAATATGGAGATTCTATAATTGCTGTAGCACATAACCACTATATTTAATGAGAATATCAATTGGTTGGTCATGCCGTGTTAAGAAGAAATGCGAGCTTATCGAGAGATTTTCGGTCTCCCTTCTTTTTTGAGAGATGATCAAAAGAGTATCTCGTGTTTCTCTACAAGTAGAAAAGGCATCTTAAGGCAACGATAGAATCGTGGGCTGCGGCGGCTAGGATGTCGGCACACGATACGACCCCGGGGCATTGTTCATCAAGCCGAGTCTTGATGTAGTCGACCACGTCCAAACCCCTGATTGAATTTACATTGCCACCAGCCATCTTCTCGCCGGTGAATCCATCCGTGTCGTCCAACAACACAGACCCGTCGCAACCCTGTTCAAACCTCGATATCATTAGATTTTTTTTTATCGACAAGCCATTAAGCTTTTGCTTCAACCTCGTTTGCTCCCTCTATGCTTGAACAAAAAGTTCGACAGATAAAGCATCTTGGACGGAAGCAGAAGAATCGACTAGGACTGAATATGACATTTATAATCTAGGAAAAACAACGCGATACGAAATTGGGTCGTGACATTTACTGAAGACTCGCTCATTTTTCGTCTTTCGATTGTATGAAGTGGCAGTGTGAACCTAGTCTTGTGTGTGTGTGTGTGTGTGTGTGTGTGTGTGTGTGTGTGTGTTTTTTTTCCGAGCAGGGAATTGTATTATGCTAGGTTCGTCTTACTGTGCTCCTCATGAAAGGTTCACGGAAGCATACAAAGTTGAGTGAAAGCTTGTCTGGGCTCAAACTGTAACACAAGTGCTCGATCTACCATTTAACCCACGGATTGAATACTAAATTCTGGATCTGCCATGGCAAAGTGATGTCTTCGGTGGAACTTTGATGATGAAGACGACACATGAAGAGGAAAAACAGAACTTGCATTGACAAAGCAATCGTGGAAGCGAGGCTCACATTCGGGGCTTTGAGGACACCACCGTGTTCACGGCGTCCTGGATAATGGACAGAGACAAAGGACACGAGCTCACATAAAAGTTCGCTGAGCTGAAGCGACTGCAAATGCAGCAACAGAAAAGGAGGACAAGGTGATGATCATGGAGAAGGAGAAGGGAGCCATTGATCTAGCTCTGTGACTCATTAGTCCTGAACCTGAGGTCTGACTGGTTTTGCAGGAGACTGGTTCCACTAATGGCATGTCCACATTTATAGGCAAATGACGACACGATTTGACATGAACTATGTAGTATTATTGGAAGTTTTCACAAGTCAACGCAACCACGAAGTTTCAGGCGAAAGTGAAGTCTTCCCATGAAATCCTTTCCCTTATAATTATTTAATCATTTTGCATTTGCGATGGTTATTTGAGAGGGAAAAAAGAGGGAAATGTACTGCCCAAAGGTTCTTTAGTACTCTATATGACCAAAGTAAACAAAGATTCTTTAGTACTATTGTAATGCTACATGTACTGAAAAATCTTACAGAATTTTGTTGACTAAATGATATGACATTTTCATATCGGTTAATTTAGCGTGGCAATTATTCCAAATACTGGCAATTCTTTTAACATCCAATCGAAATTGTCATGTCACTAAATAAATAAGGTTTAGTAAGACTTTTTAGGGCATCTAGATAATTTATTTTTATCATGGTAGGAACTTTGGGTGCGTTTGGTTCGGCATTTGAAAAGCCCATTGGGAAAATGCAAAGCAGTTTAGCCTAAAGGGCTTTGGAGGGAATGCAAAGACTGTCTGGTAAATTCTACTTTGAAAAGCAACTTTGAGATAAATGATGTTTGGTAAAAAAACACATTTAGAAAGCCCATTTGATGATTAATGTAAATATTTTTATTTTTATTTGTTTAAAATTAAGAAAATAATGTTTGTAACCTTTTTAATTTATATTTGATAACAATTTTAAAGATGTTGTGTAAACAATTTTATTAAAATTAAAATTCATTTTTTTTTACTAAAAGACATCAAATAGAAAAAATTTACATGCGCTCTTTCTCAATTAAAATAAAAATACTTTAATTACAATAAAAACATGATAACATATGCTTTGAGGAAAGAGTTCATTATCCTTAAAAATTACAAATATTCTTAATTACTTCATAAATGCATAGTTATTTGATCACGTAGACATCAAATAGAAAAAATTTACGTGCGCTCTTTCTCAATTAAAATAAAAATATTTTAATTACAATAAAAACATGATAACATATGCTTTGAGGAAAGAGTTCATTATCCTTTAAAATTACAAATATCCTTAATTACTTCATAAATGCATAGCTATTTGATCACGTAGACATCAAATAGAAAAAATTTACGTGCGCTCTTTCTCAATTAAAATAAAAATACTTTAATTACAATAAAAACATGATAACATATGTTTTGAGGAAAGAGTTCATTATCCTTTAAAATTACAAATATCCTTAATTACTTCATAAATGCATATCTATTTGATCACGTAGACATCAAATAGAAAAAATTTACGTGCGCTCTTTCTCAATTAAAATAAAAATACTTTAATTACAATAAAAACATGATAACATATGTTTTGAGGAAAGAGTTCATTATCCTTAAAAATTACAAATATCCTTAATTACTTCATAAATGCATAGCTATTTGATCACGTAAACATGCCATATCAGATGCTACATCATCATTTGAAGCATTACCCTCCCCATTTACATTATCAGGATCAATTGTGTATAAATTGGGATCCAAATCTACTCTAGCAAAATGTGTATCATTCAGGGCATTTCTTCGTATATAATTGTGCAAAGCCATCGTTGCTATCACAATTTTCACTTGCTTTGTGTATGGATAACTTGGCATGCCCTTTAAAATTTTCCACTTCTTCTTCACTATGCCAAAAGCTCGCTCAATTTCTGATCGTAGTAAGGAGTGAGCACGATTGAACACTTCTTTATAACCTGTCGGTTGAGGACCTTGTTGAAACTCAGGTAAATGATATCTAACTTCTTTATATGACCTCAAATAACCTGTGGGATTTGGATATCCAGCATCGACCAAATAATATTTACCTACACAAAAAAAAAATTGTAAATTTAATCAACATATAACACATACGTATATTAATGCATAAAAGCTATTAATTAACTAACCTTTTGGAGGATGAGGAAATTGTAAATCATGTCTCCTGATGGCTTCATAAAAGATACGAGTGTCATGAGCTGTTCCCTCCCAACCGGCCCACATGTAAGTAAATTCCATGTTAAAATTACACACGGCCATCACATTTTGCGTCAGTGTTCCTTTTCGATCAATAAAACGAAGCTGCTCACTCTAGGTACCACTGCTGGAATATGAGTACCATCTATAGCTCCAATACAATCTTAAAACAAGAAGAAGAATATTATTTGATTTATATTTAATTCATATTTTCTATTGTATAATCATAACTTACCTTAAATTGTGGAAAAAATCTTGTATTATTCCTGATCTTCTTTGGAACTTCCTTGAATTGTCGATTAGATGGTTGGATCAAATTTGCTCCCATTTCACATACTTTATCCAAAACTAAGCTAAATAGCCTGGATATGGTTTCCCCATAATGCTGAAAGTGCTCTTGTGCTAACCTATTACCTATATTATGTCCTAAAATATGAAGAAATAATCCTAACATTTCTGCAACATCAATATTTCTAGTTCCTTTCAAACCATATCGTGTCACTAAATCATTCATTAAATTCTTAAACATAATTCTATCCATTCTAAACATTTGATAAAACCTTTCTGGATTAGCATCTATATCCGTCAACTCTCTCAACCATGCATTTCCAGTATATGATGAGGTCATGCACGGTATTTTTTCACCATATATTGCTTGATAAACACTAACACCGCAAGTATGTGCAGCTACACAAAGTTGCCAATATTCTTCTTCCTCTTTTTCATGGTTTTCCCTTTCAGAAGAGTCATCCATAACTAATCAAAGTAACAAAATAGAATTAGAATAAGATATATAATGAATTATTTAAATCATTCATCAACAAAAAACACTTACCATATATATGTATGCAAACTCCATTCGATAAAAAAACACCAATTAAAAACAAGTCCGATAACGTAGTATAAATATGTCTCACCAACTAATACAAATAAGTAGTACAAATATATATTAAATTACAATAACATTACACGTGAAAAATATAAATAGCAAACATCCTAGTGAGCCCTACGTTGTGCGAACTTATACTTGAGCCACGTGACTTTTTCTTGATCATCATCTAAGTTCATAAAGATTTGCCTATTATCTTTCCTTTCTGAAAGATAATCTAGTGCAAAAAAATATAACTCTTGATTTTGCTTTATCTCAGGTATAGCTTTCAACGTCTCCATGAGTTCCTTGTAAGGATCAACCTCTTTGGCATAACTTTTACTTTCAATAGCTGAACAAATCCTTTCCATTTGCGATGCTAGCTTATTAGCCGTACTTTTCTTTTGTTTCTTTCCTTGAGATTGTCTCACCGAACTGTGCGACGTTCTTTTATCACTTCGATGTTGGTCACTGCTCTTTCCACCCATATCGTCCTCTATATTATCATCAGTAAATCCTGCTCCTGCTGAACCACCAATGTCAAATTGTGTGGCAACAACATCCTCATCAATATGTAAGCCTTATGCAGGATTCTATGTGATGCTCCCAGTGGCAACAGTATCTCCAAACATTCTATCCAATAAAACTTGAAGATCTGGATGTATGCCTTTCATCCTAAAAGGTCTAACCTTAGGATTTTCCTATTGTAATAAACATTTTCATGAGTTTTATAGTAAAAAAATGAACTTAAAAAAATTTAATAAAAGAATGGAAAAAACCTGAATTTTCATCTCCCACCATTCATCACTTGCATAAATGGTATTCTTTTTTGGATCCCATCCTAATCCAGTTTCCTTAAGAACCAATGTCCTCCATCTTTTCCAATCTTCCTTCAGATTATCCCACTTACTTTTCATTTGACCTTTATCATACTTTTTGCCCCTTAGGTCCTCAAACTTCTTAATAATAACCGTCCATCCATCCCTTTTGTTGTTTGCAGGACAATTGCCATTGTCAATTTGTTCAACGCATAACTTACAAAATGTTTCAACATCTTCAGGGCTCCAAAATGCCTTTTCCTTTGATGAACTTGCCATCTACTAATAAATGCAATATAAACAAATGCAGGTGAGACATGTGGTGTGGACTTCATACTTAGTTCACCATTTAAGATAGCTTTCAATCACCAAACAGCAAGTAAAACCGACACCAAACATCAAGGAACATGATACACAGCATAGATATGTTTTTTTGAAACCCCAGAAGAAAAAGATAGAATTGGGACTAACCTTTTTGGCTCTAGAAGAAGAGATTGCTGTTCAGAATTCTGGATGAGCTTATTTCCACCTCTTGAGCAGTGTATCTATTTTTTTGAAAAGTAAGCAATTGAGTTCAAATTACATGTATTCGGGCTAGCAATAACTACATAAAAGTAATAAAGATGATAAGGATCCATGGGAAGAAGAATATAAATATCCAGAAGAAGAAAAGCAATAAAGGTGATAAGGAAGATCAGAAAAGCATCAAACTCAATTGTGAAAACAGCATCATTAACTTCTAGGAAATCACACAATTATAAGATACTGACACAACCAATGGGGATCAAATTGCAGAAATGTACAAAGCATGCACATCAAATGACTAAGAACCAAAAGCAGAATTAAGTTATCTAGGTAAGAAAACAAAAGGCAGTATTTAGTCAAATTACAAACCTCCCAAGAGCAAGCAGATTGCCAAAAGTGAATGTGATACCAAATTTGATTGGATGGAAGAAAACAAGCATAGACTGCCAAGGCAAAAAATGATATTAGAACTAATAAGACATAGTACACACCACAGAAACGAAATAAGAATTACTTTTTTTATTCTCATGAACATCACATGTTTTAAATATCCAATCAGGAAAACATATATACTTGGTGCCCAGTGCTTGGTCCAAGTCATGGATAGAAAAATCTATCTTTGTTCTTTTTCCTTGAGAATCCCTAACAATGTACAAAAATCCTGAGTAGTACAGTTCCAAGATATAATAACTTCTTTTTCTCTGGTTTCTCCTTTTCCCTGTACTCACTATTTCTTCCTTATGGCATTGAAAGTTTGGACCTTTTAAATGACCCAATTAGTCCCACTAGGTCATAGCAGTCCCCAAAAGCCACCAAAACTTATAAATCACCAACGTAGGACGCCCAAGAGGTTAGCTTGAGGGAATGTGAGACAGGATTTTACAGAGTTAATTGCATAAAGGAATAGCTTCTTGAAGCCAAAAGGACTTTTCAGCATTTTTAAGACTACAGTCATGTCATATGACATGAAAGCAGCGTGACCGTGTATCAAAACACCACAAACAGCCAAGAATCCTGCCATGAGCTTAGCAGTATTAATAGAGTGCTAACTAAATGTCTATAAGAAAACATAAAGCTTAGCCGCTTAATAAGTCCTTTTTAAAAAGAAAGACATCTGAAAATTTGTAGCCAAAAAGAGCATTCATTTCTAAGGCAGCTTCTCCTTTGCATAGAAAAAACGCATTACTTCCACAAGTGAATCTCTTGCCCTATCCTCAAAAGAGCCATCTAGACACCAAAAAGCTGTTTGCACTCCACAATCACAAATGCCACTATAGAAGTCGACCAAGATTGATCTCAGTTGCATTTGCAATTGCTAAAACATGTTTACCACCAAAATACCGACTAGGGCCACAATCATGACCACAATCACGACTGCGATCACCATCTCAGTCTCTACCTGAACCTCAAGAAATAGGGCATGGACGAAGGGCTTACCGGTTCGGCCGGCTCGATGGTGCCGATTGGAAGGAGTCGTCGGTGGAGCCGGCGCACGGGCGAGGTGTCGACTCAAGCTCGTCGCTCTAGCTCGCCGCTTTCCCTTGGACTCTCTGTCGCTCGAGCAAGAACTGGTATCACGAGGGAGGAGAGAGCGACGGAAGGGGAGAAGGGGAGGAGAGAGTCGGAAGGAGTCGTCGGTGGAGCTGGCGCGCGGGCGAGGTGTCGACTCAAGCTCTGCCGCTCTAGCTCGCCGCTTTCCCTTGGACTCTCTGTCGCTCGAGCAAGAACTGGTATCACGAGGGAGGAGAGAGCGACGGAAGGGGAGAAGGGGAGGAGAGAGTCGGAAGGAGTCGTCGGTGGAGCTGGCACGCGGGCGAGGTGTCAACTCAAGCTCTGCCACTCTAGGTCGCTGCTTTCCCTTGGACTCTCTGTCGCTCGAGCAAGAACTGGTATCACGAGGGAGGAGAGAGCGACGGAAGGGGAGAAGGGGAGGAGAGAGTCGGAAGGAGTCGTCGGTGGAGCTGGCGCGCGAGCGAGGTGTCGACTCAAGCTCTGCCGCTCTAGCTCGCCGCTTTCCCTTGGACTCTCTGTCGCTCGAGCAAGAACTGGTATCACGAGGGAGGAGAGAGCGACGGAAGGGGAGAAGGGGAGGAGAGAGCGAAGCGACGGGAAGGGGAGGAGAGAGGAGTGCGGACGAGCTAGGGTTTTTTTTTTTTTCTATTTTCAAAATGGACAAAAGTGGGTTTTCAACAAACTTTTGAGGGCAAAATCGACAACTTTAATTTTTTCATTAATTGAAGCCTTCAGCATTCCGAAAATGCTGAAAGCTCAAGGCTGGTGGAGACCAGCCTTGGGCTTTCAGCATTCCCAAGGGCCAGCTTTCACTTGAAAGCTCCTTGGGAATTGGTTGCCAAACGCCTCTCTTTGGCTGAAGGAGCTTTGGGGGCTGGATGGGCTTTCTAAATGCCCATCCAAACGCACCCTTGACCCTTATGCCCTTGTTGCAAACTGACGAGGCTTTCCCTATGATGGAATAGGTCAGCTAACTGCCGCCGACTCCTCCTTTGGAGTGTCCCCTGGCATTAAACTCGGCAGATAGAAGTAGCTCCCACACCTCCAAAAATATAGTGGCTGAAAATCTACCCAAAAGTTTGGATTTGGACAGGTCCTTGAAAGGCCTACAAAATACAGAGGGAAGAACCCTCCTGGCCCCTTCTACTCCTATTGTAAAATGATGGGGCCCTACCCTATAGTGGGGTAGGGTAGTTGATTGCCGTCGGCTCCTCCTCTAGAGTGTCCCCCCACGTTAAACTCAAGACATAAAGATAACTCCCACATCTAAAAAAAAATAGTGGTTGGGGACCTTCCATTAAGAAGCGGATGAGTAGGTCCTCCAACAACTCAGGGGAATGAATTGTGGGGAAGAACAACCCTCGAGGGGTGGAACCCCCGAGATCACCCCCACTATTCCCTCTTTCCAGGGAAGAAAAATACGAGGAGAGAATTGTGGATAAGGACGTATTATTCCAAATACAAATCTCATTTATTTTAACATTCGATCAAAATTATCATGTCACTAAATAAAAAAGATATGGAAGGACTTTTTAGGACATCTACAGAATTTATCTTATTATGATAGGAACTTCAAATCTTCAAGTTACTCCCTTAAGAGGATGCCACATCAACACATTTTAAATAGACGGTGTAGTTTAACTGAAAGTCTGTTTGTTTGAAGGAAAACTGTTTCCAAAAAGTTATATTTCAACTTTTTTGCATTTGAATAACGAAAAACTAATTGATTTACAAAAATATTTTTCATGGACTAATAACAACAAATTTAGATTGGGGAAAATTGCTTTTCCTAAATCATCAAATAAATGAAAAACAAGAATTTCCCCTAATAATAATTTTCAATAAAACAAATGCACTCTAACTCATTCTAAAAAAATGATGAAATGCTATCCATCTTCTATCTCCTCCTCTCTTTCTCTCTCCTATGCAGTTTGCTTGTTGCCCTCCAATATCACCGTGGTCCCTTAAGGAATGTTTGGTGACGTTTCTATTAGGGGGCCAATTATTTTTTATAAACATTTTTTTCTGTTTCTGTTCTAAGAAACAGTTTCTGAGTATTTGAACGCATTTGAGGGGTGAATGATAACCATTCTAGCCAGAAATTAATTTATGGAAAAGAAATAGATTTTTTTATTTCTATTTCTAAAAGAGTTTCTAAGCAAAAATAACCGTTTAATAACGACACAATTTTTTTTCCTTTCGGACGACAGTGGATCGGTGAACCGGCGGCGGTGGCAGCGGGCGACCGGCGACCAACAAACGGTGGTCGACGACGATGGATGAAGGACCAGTTGATAAACGATGAGAATAATTTTATTTCTCATTTCTGTTCCAAAAATAGAGAAGTAGAAAATTTCTACTTCTCATTTCTATTTCAAACCTACTTCTGGAACAAGAATCTATTTTCGAAATAAAAAAAAAAGGAAATAGGTTTATCAAACAGATTTCTATTCCAGAAACAAGTCTGGAATAGAAAAAATGTTTATGGAATAGAAATAGGTGGTTGTCATGTATCCCCTTGGTATCTACACAAAATTTTTGTTGCTAGGAAAGAAATACGTTTGATACAACTCGATATATTTTTTATGATTTAGAATTTCTTTTAATTTATTAATAATCATATTACATTTTTTTTTTTATTTTTCTTCTCCTTCCTCCAGCTAGTCACTAGCTAGAGAAGGGCCGGGAAGGTCAACCTTAGGGGAGGCTTGCCGGCCACCGCATGGTCACCTTGAGCCTTGCCATGACTAGGCGAGGCTCGCGGTGGTCGGGCGAGGCTCGGCCTTGCCAGATTTAGGCGAGGTCGAGCCTTGCCTAGCCAAGATGAGGCTTAGGAGGGCCTCGTCGATGGCTGGCGAGGCTGGCTACTAAGGCCGATGACCAACTAGGGGAAGAAGGAAGGAAGAGAAAGAAAAAAAAAAAAGGAATAAAATAAAAGGAAAAAAAAAAACTTGATTCGTGATTCTTATTTCTTGAGTTATTCTTGAGAATAAGAAACAATTTTTTTTTCTTATTTCTATGCTAGATCTATTCCGAGGAATAAATTTGTTCCCGAGAACAAAAAACTTACTAAACGGGTTTCTGTTCTATTTCTACTTTCGGGAATAAAAGAATAGAAACATTTGTTCTCGGAAACGTTACTAAATGCACTCTTAATCAACCAATACTACGCCACCACACCCTCTCCCTCCATCAGCCACCACCAGCGGTGAGCAAACTTTGCCTTCCTTTATCCTCAACCTCAAGACTAGACGCCTCTCTTAGTTGTCTGAGTAAATTTTGTCTAAGCCAATTAGGTTTTCTTATGCATTTGCAGCACCGTAACCCCTGCTCAAGAGCCAAAACGGAAGATGAGATTCTGCCTCACATAACGAAGACGAAAGGTGTACGCACAAATTTCAAATTGTTAACCTTTTTTAATATATTGAACATAAAGTAAAATCACATGTAAAGCCCCTACCCGATTTACTGGTATAAGTTTCATAAAAAGAGTCAGGACAATAGTCGCCCTTGTTAGTAGCTAGCTACTATTTGATAGTATATGAGTAGAACTGAATTCTAAGCGCTCTTAGCTCATACACTATACAAGGACAAACACATCAAGGGCTAATCCGACTCATAAATCATAGATTAACACCAAAGAAAGCGCATGGAGATACGGGACGCGCATTGGTTCATTGGAAGAAATCGGCCGAACATTTTGTATGTTTCCCGCCCAACACAGTTTGACGGGGGCTGATGCTCGTTTTGCTCAAAAACAATAGTTGCCTAAATAATTTTGATAGAACGAGTGAACTTGGTTTACATAGAATCACAAGCAAAACATGGAATGATATACAAACAAATTAACCTGATTTGAGATGACAGTTCAAGAAATTTTCTAATCACGGCAAGAATTTAGCACTTGGATTAGAGAATGGCATAGAAGTTGTAATTTTTAGTTGTACATCTGACTTTTTCTTCCCCCTCGACCATATGATATATAACCAGAAGTTTAATAGTTTATAGTTAACTTTGTTAAATTTTCTGTGAAAATCCAAAAAAAATGCTACGTGTCATGGGACGATCTACCCAACAATAAGGCAAGAACAGTTTTCATTGATCTCTCTTTCTTTTATGAGAAAATGTTTTCCATGAATTAACTTCGGCGAAAGGCCCTGTCCGTTGGGTCCGGGACCCTACCCTGGTTGGGCCTGTTCCTGGGCAAGCCCAATATACTTAATGGGCTGGCCCAGGTTCGAATTATCTTTCGTTAATTCGGGCAATTCAATTATTGGACCCATGTGGCCCCAATCATCCAAACCTTTAGTCCTCAGTGGTCACCGGATCAGTGAACATCGAGCAAAAACAATAAATAAATAGACAAAAAGAACAACCATCCCAATAAATGGGGCCCCCTCTCCCTCTCTAAAACCGTTTGTTAATTTTCATTTTTCTCCTCTCACCTTACAGGGATTCAATCTCTCTAAAGTATTGCGACAGAGAATAGCAACTACCATTCGCTATTATCCCAACTCAATCCGAACTTCAACCGAAAAAACAAGTCAAGTTGTTCAATGTTCCATGACAACGACGTCTACATGCTGGCTCCACCCTAATAACAAGCCCAATTTCAAAACAGCATAACGATTAGGATGAATTCCGGGGGAAAATAATGTACCCAATACCATAATCATTGGCACAACAATCGGACAATTGGATTTTCCTGATCAGTTTGGGCTTTCACACATTTAAATATGAAAGTTACAAAGAAAAAAAAATCATAAATAATTAAGTACACGTTTTTTATTCATGAAATATCATCCGTGGTACCTTCTAGTTTTTTACACTATCAGGATGCAGAGTACAAGCAGCCCTCGTCTCGTAAGGCCAAGAGTTCTGCCATTCCTCTCTGTCAACTCGAAGTCTAAGGCGAGGAACTTTCAAATAGGCTCTTTTCTCTTTGATTGAGACCAAATCGTCTCTTCTTTCAAAAGAGTTCCCACCTACCGCTATTACTACTAACAAGAGACTAGCAGCGGCAAGAGAGCAATTCTCTTCCCTTCTTTCTTCGGGAAAAGTATCAAAATAGTCTTAAACCTTTTGTATTGATATCGATTTAGCCCATCCAACTAATTTAAGTCGGAAATTGCTGATGTGGTTGCCGGCGGTCTTATGTGGCGCCACGTAGAAAATTTTATAATTTTTTATATTTTTTCAGATTTTTAAATTATTTTTTTTTTTTTTTTCTTTTCTTTTTCTTTTTACCCGGCCGACCATCGCCGGCCACAAGCTAGTTGAGGCGAGAGGCCCCACGCCCTTGCCGGCCACAAGCGAGGGCATTGGTCCCCGCCCAGATCCAGGCAAGGGCCGAAACCCTCGTCCATTGGCCGGTGAGGGCCACCGCACCCTTGCCCGCCATGAGTGAGGGCTGCCACGCCCTTGCCTCGTGGCCGACGAGGTGCAGAGGCCCTCGCCGGCCAACGGGCAAGGGTTTCGGCCCTCCCCTTATACTTTATTGATTTTCATTCATTGTTCCTTTATATATATGAGCAATCAACCTCCAAATCCGTTAGGAAGAAACAAAGCAAAAAAAAAAAAAAAAATATATATATATATATATATATATATATAAAAAATATATATATAAAATATATATAGATTGTCACTTGACACCACCCACGATCCATTAGTCTTGGTCCGCCAAGTCTCGTCATCGTAAGTGTTGGACGTCATAGCCTATTTGACGAAGTGACAAATATGGACACCCGGACCCTTAAAGTGTCAAAATTTGATACGGAGAGACACTTACGTATTAAAAGTTAGGAAAAGTATACTTAAGTGTCAAAATTAGAGCAAAATAGATCGATTAAATGCTAATAACGAATCCAAGTAAAATGCTGATGTGGCGATTTTTTGGTAAGACTAATGCAAAATGATGTAATTTTGCATGCTGAAATGAGAAGCTAAAAATGATGTCGTTTTGTATGCTAACGTGACTAAATAAACAAAAAAGGGCATCGGTTTTGCCTTGGTTCAGCCCTCGCCCAACACATGCAACTTCTCCTTCTTCTTCTTTTAAATAAGAATTTAGTTTTGAATTTAGGTTAATAAATATTTATATTAAAATTCAAATAAGAGGCAAAATAATGTCGTTTTGCTTCTTATTTAAATGGGTTAATACCCTAAAAAACCCCAAATTGGTACACCTATGACAAATTTACCAAAAACTATTTTTTTGACTACCCAAAACCCCAAACTGGTATATTTTTGACAAATTTACCCTAAACCGGTACACATGTGATAAATTTTCCCCATGTTAATTTTCATTAAATTTTATTGTCAAATTATTAAGTAAAATAACACATGACGATTGACTTGTATACCAATTTGGGATTTTACGCTCTATTTGTCATAATTTACAATTTTTGTGATTTTTTTGTAGTATTAATTCAATTTAGCGGAGGGTATATTTGTTACAAATTTATCAGTTTGGGTTTTTTTGCGAACGAATAAATTAGTTTGGTGTAAATTTGTTATAAATGTACCAATTTATGATTTTTTCTAATCAATTTGGGTAAATTTGTCACAAGTGTATCGGTTTGGGGTTTTTCATGGTCAAAAAAATAATTTAAGTTAAATTTATCACGGATGTACCAGGTTTAGGATTTTTCAAAGTATTAACCCTATTTAAATTTCAATATAAATATTAATTGAACTAAATTAAAAAAGAAAGGAAAAAAAAAAAAAGATCATAGATTGGCGAGGGCTGTGCAAGCCCTCAACGCTACCTCGCCACCGTCACTGGAAAGGGCCAACATTAATGGGGGTAGGGTTGGCTAAGGTCGCTGACCCCTTGGCGAGGGGTTGACGACCCCGATCGACTAATGGCAAGGGTCAGGGCCCTTCCCCTAGATCTGGTGAGGGTCACCGGCCCTCGCTCGACCAACCCAAGGGCCATTGCTCACTGGGGGTTTCCAACAATGATGGGGAAGCGGCGATGAGGGTTGAGCCCTCGCCTTTTGCCCCCTCCTCTTTTTTAAAAAATAAATTAATTAATAATTACATTAGAATTCAAAAAAGAGGCAATTCTTTGCTAACCTAGGTCTCCAGCAAGCCACGTAGGTGAGTTATATTATTAAAAAATTATCATGTAGGACTTAACACTCAGGTATTCTAATTTAAAAAAAAAAAAAACTATACTTAAGTGTGATTTTTATAGTTTTTGGCACTTAAGTATCTCCCCTATGTCAAATTTTGGCATTTACTCTATTCTTTGGCTGACAAGTATGTGTTCCCCTATAGCAAGCTTATTCGATTCGTTGTATTGATCATGCGTCACTCTATTGACAAATACAGTGATCACTTCTTTCTTTGCTCGTTTCGAGCTAGATCGCTCTTTGATTGTAGGTTTTTTTTTTTTTTAATCAAAGATGAAAGTTATAACATCCAACGCATCAATTTATTGGTTACCATCATGAAATTAGAGAATTCAGAAGTACGAATTCAGGAGTTATGAGTAGCCCTTATTTATGTTGCTCCTCTATATATGGAGTAATCACTCTTTGTAATATGTTTTATCGGAAAACTAGAGCATATAAAAAGGAAAGAAAATTGAAAAAGAATAAAACATGTCGAGACTAGAGTCCAGTATATAAGTTGGAGCCTAAAGAAATTGGATGACCATGAGTGAGAGTGGTTATGACATGACAACCAAAGAGGTTTTGAAAATCATGAACAAGAGGTTCAAATCCTAAAAGTTGCAATTTGTTTCCCATTCTCAATCAATATTAGAACCGTAAGTCGCCAATGTTTCAAAGATGTACATTGTGGCTTGAGATGATCAACCACGAGTCAAATGCATGAAAATTTCTAAAGGCTACTCGGTGGGTTGGGTTGGGCTAAGATCGTGCCAAAGTGAAATTAACCGTGAAATTGAGATCGAATTCAAATTGGAAGTCAGGTGTGTCACAAATCATTTCAAGATCATTGAATCATCTTTGGGAAAATTTTTCATGCAAGCCGAGCTTTTCAGCAAAATAATCAAGAAATAGCTAATTTGGCTCAAGAGGTTAGTAAGCCCGCTTTTGGTCGCGCTTTTGGGACTTAAGTTGGTTTTATGGTCAAGTGAAGATGTGAATTGAAGTGTGGTGACATTGGATTAATTTTATGGACTTCAATTTGATTCAATAGAAAGAGAATTGATGGGAATTGAAGAAATTGATGTACAAAAATTGGACCCCGGCGGAAAATGGAAGTGAACCCATTGGAAGAGGTTGTGGGAGTGAGTGGAGTATGACATCATGCATGAGGTCATAGTGGGCCTTTTTGTGGATTAAAGGAAAAGAAAAAGAAAAGAAAAAGCCCCCATCTCTCTCTCTCCTTCTTCTCTCTCCTCCTCTCTTCTTCCTCCTCCGGTGCGACTCCATCTCCATCTCCTTCTTCTTCTTCGCACGCCACCAGCTGCAAGGGAGATCGTCGAGCAGCCCGCACGGAGCCACCCGTCACCGCCTCACGCCGCCGCACGCCGTCCTCGCTGTCCGCTCGCGTCCTCGCTCCGCCCGCGCTCGCCCGCGCTTGGCCGGCATCCCGAGCTGCTGTTCAGCTTGTGCAAGAGCTACCGGAGCTCGTCCCCGCCGCCGTGAACCGCCGTCGACCTCCGCCCTAGCCCGCCGGAGCTTCGCCTTGGCTCCGCCGCCCTTGGCCGCCCGAACCGGCGCCGGATCCGCCCCATCTCGGCCCCGATCAGCAACCCAGAAAAATGGGCATGCAGCGGCTTCGTGGGCCATTTTGGCTGCCTTCCCGAGCCCGGATGCTCGGCCCGCTTTGAGGAAAGTTGTTCTCCTCGGCGTCCCCGTCGTTTTGGTCCGCTTTCGGCTCGCTAATCCGGTGAGTTTAGGCTACACTAAACCTCGCTTAGAGGGTTAATTATGCTTTGGGTGTCTTAGTTTATGTTAAGTGTGATTAGGTGATTAGTTTAATTTATTTAAGTGTTGATTATATTAATGTGTTTAATTAGCTTAAAGTGAGCTTAATTTAAGGCTAAATGAAGGTTTACATTAATATAAAGCTTGATGTGACATAAAAGAATTTACTTTTGACTTATTTAAATATTTCGAAATTATTTAATAATTTAATAATATATTATTATTCGAAATTATTAAAATATTATTATTTAATTATTTTCGGAATAAATTTAATTATTTATTAAATTCCGAAAATTTTGTTTACCCTAAATTCTCGAGGAATTCGTTTGTCAGTCGCTGCTGTGTATTCGATTTTGAAATTGATGGTCGGATATTATAAATTGAATGTGGATTGCGAAAAATATGAATATTATTATTTAATTAATTTTCGGAATAAATTTAATTATTTATTAAAATTCAAAAATTTCGTCGGACCCTAAACTCTCAGAATTTCGTGCCGATCGTTCTGTGTATATTTAGAATTTGAATTTGATGATTGATTGTGGCAAATTGAGTGTTGATTGTGATAAATATGGATTTTATTCATAAAATCCCAAGTGTCGAGTTCGGCATTAAAATTTGATTGTTAATGGCTAATATCGTAATTGGATTATGTGAGTGAAATGGAAAATATCCAAGGATTGGTATCAAAGTGTCGTGTGCTAGTTGACGTGGCTCGGTCGCGATAGTGGCTAGGCCGACATGGATCCTTATTCTAAGAAATGCCGTCAAGGGAGAGTGACGTGGCTCGGGTCGCAGAGTGGCTAGGCCGACCGGACCTTGGTTCTTCCGAGATGCCGTCGGGAGAGTGACGTGGCTCGGTTCGCGGTGAGTGGCTAGGCCGACCGGACCTTTGTTCTTCTCGGGAGATGCGTCGGGAGAGTGACGTGGCTCGGGTCGCGTGAGTGGCTGGCCGACCGGACCTTTGTTCTTCCTCGGAGATGCCGTCGAGAGTGACGTGGCTCGGGTCGCGAGTGGCTAGGCCAATCGGACCTTTATTCTTCTAGAAATGCCGTAACGTTAGTAGATATCCGACTGCGAGTAGGCTATGCCCTTGTGTGGCAGTGAATATCAATTGGAATGCATGTTGAGTGTTGTTGATGTGTCGGATTATGGGACGGAATTGTGTGACATGGAATGGGACGTGTCATAATAATTTAGTCTTATAATCAGGACCCTCGCGATTTTTGGTTATATGAAAGTGAATGCGTTCCGGTTGTTTAAGTTCCTATTACTATTGTGTTTTGAATTGTGCTAACTGCAGAAAGAATTGAGGCGAGGTAAGTTCTACGTGTGATGTGGCTAAGCCACCCTTGGGTGTATACAATATTAGAGATGAGCAAGGGATCATGAAAAACTGAAAAAGGAAAAAGAAATTAAATAATTTCAAACTTAGAACATAATCGACGCTTAGTGCTTAAATCATATCTCCTAAATTTTTATACTTGCCCATAATGTCATTTCTCAAGCATGTAGCATAATGGTCTAAACGAACAAATAATGCGCCTGCCCCTTATACTCTATTGATTTTTATTCATTGCGGTTCGTTCTTCGATCATTCATTATGATCAACCAACCTCCAAACCCATTGAGAAGAAACAAAGCAAAAAAGGAAAAAAAAAGAAAAAGAAAAGAAAAGAGCGGGCAAATCAAAATGAAGTGTCAAATTAAAAAGCCAAAAATGGACAAAAGAAGATATTTAAAACAAAGGAAGGAAAAACTAACAGCCCCAAATAGAGCCCGTGGAAAGTCGGGCGTCGGCTTCATCAACAGTGGAAAGACAGTACTTCCGTTCGGTGAAACGACAACCCACGACCCCGCGGAGAACCACAAACGTCGCCTCACGCGTCGTGCGTATCACGAAAAACGACGTTGGAGGCGAATCCAGGGTTAAAACTAGGGCTAACCAGGAATGCTTTGGAAGGTTTTAGACGCTTGCTGCGTCCAGAGATATCTCGGTTTGCTGCGCTTTCGACTTCAGCATTTATATTTTCTGCTGCTGGTGGCAGATTGGTCCAGACAGTTGATTAATAATAATAGGTGAGCAATCCCAGTGTCAGCTGCATTAATTTGGCCTTGAGGGAGAGTCTCGATTTGATAAAGAGAATCACGAGCCTCAATGGATCAAGCGAACTTGCTCGTAAGGTTGAACATAGATCAGGTTGGGCCGATCTACCTCCTAATCCTATAATTAATTTGCAGAGTATTGATCCTAAATTTTTGGGATCGAGAATCGATCCTATTGAACTTGAGACTGAAAATTGGACCAATCTAATGGGTTCGATTCGATTCCAGAGTCAACCCAATATCAACTAATAATTTTTTTATAGCATTTTTTGAATTTCTTGAAAAGGCAATTGAAGATCGGACCGACTTAATGGGTTTGGCGACGAGCAAGGTCAACGAAGAAATGCAAGCGACGTGAGTAGCGAGCGTCGAGCAGCAATCAGGACAAACGGCGAGCGGCAAGTAACAAGCAGGGTGAGAGTCGAGTAGCGAGCAACGTGAGCGATCAGAAGTGAGTAAGATGAGTGTCAATCGGCGAGCGAAAAGTTGTTTCTTTCAATTTTAGCAAATTGAAGATTAATAAGACAAAGAAGATAGAAAAGAACAAATACTGAAGGAGGGTACAGTGATGAGCTATTTACACTATTTTGAATACCGTGAGGACTTCTCACAGAGATATTTTCCTCTTTTGTAAATTATGGCCGTCGATATTGTAAAAGACATTAGAAGTTGAAGCTATTAAAGAACAACGTAAAATTACTTGGACTCCTTACTAAGGAGCTGTTTAATACTATTGACGTCATTTGACTTAGGATCTTCTCTATATAAAAAATTATTAATAATATATTAAATATATAATAATATATTTTAGATATATATAATATATATAGTTAGGGTTGGTCCGGGTTAGACCAACCCTAAACTCACAGGATCAATGATCAATTCGCACAATACTAGTTAAGGGATCTTAAGACCAATGACCGATCCAGTCTCTTTGGGAACTGACAGGGTTTGGCCGATCCAAGGTTGACCCTAGACTAATGCTCACCTCTATTTGCTTGCAAATCCTAGAGGTTTATCCTCCCAAGGTGTGATTGTAGAATGCTTCTCACTTGGCTCCCTGAGTCCCGATGTTGCACTGATGCCACAAGACCGTTATATAACCAATTTGCGAACCGACCTCCATAGATGTCCGATGGGAGGTGACTGCCGGCCTAGCGACAAGACCTCACCAAAGTGCTAACTAGATAAGGGCCTCCTTTAGGGCGACTTGTGAGTGGGCTTGAAATCCAATTCCTAACAAGAGATTAGTAGCTCAAAGGGAGCAACTCTCTTCCCTTCTTTCTTCACTCATAGTTCTAGCTTTCTTCATAAGTAAGATCGGTGGGTACAAGCTAGTATGACTCCAAACCCATAACCCTAACCTATACTCATTAGCTCTGAAATTTTGGAACGTAGAACCTACTCTACAAGCGCTAATACATATCTTGGAACCTACGTAAACATATCGGCTGGAGAATGAGTGATCTACAGGTTCTACGGACACCCTTAGAAAATAAACCTATTGATTCAATATTGATGTAAAATGGTTATACTTTTGTCTCTTCGAGGGATAACCATAAGCTAATAATCCAATGGCTTATTACATGTCCCAAATAAGATATAGGAACTCTTTTCTAGTAATTATGCTTAGAACCAATCAGTTAATTAAGATATATTAAACTACATTTCAACCGCAATATATAAACATCCTTTAATTTGAATAATGCAGAATTGATAAATCATTTATGTAGGACTTATCAGGGAGCCTTTTATGACCTAAAGCATTGCGCATTCGACTGTCGGCACCATATTCCAATTACTGAACAATGATTATATTATCTTCTGATGATGAATTCATAATAAATCGCATCTCACGTGAAAAGCACCATGGTAGAGAAAAGTAATGAAAACCTTTGCAAAAAGAAGATCTCAAACGAAGATACGTATCAAGGCCTGTAAAGTAATCTTGGAGCTTTCTTCCCATTTGGATATCTCGCGGGACGGGGATGGGCAACTGGCGTGATTCCTCCCTCCGAAAGTTCACAACTCCCCATTCCTGATATAAAAAAAAAAAACCCGTATATTGAACAAGCGTCACCCTATTTACAGAGATCGTGTTCTCTTGTTTCTCTGCTCGTTCCGGGCTAGGCTGCCCTTTGATTGTAGTTTCTTCCAACCAAAGACGAGAGCCAAAACGTCCAACGAATTGATTTACCGTTCGCCATCCCAAAATTTGACAATTCGCTGATGCAAATTCAAGAGTAGTAGATTTGTATATGTAGGCCTTCTTTAGATTGCTCCTCTATATAAGTGAGCAGTCACTCTGTGTAATATGTTTAATTGGAAAATTAGAACATATAGAAAGGAAAGACAAAGCGAAAAGCATGGAAGAGGCTGAAACTAAATACAGAGTCCGACACATAAGTTGGAGCCTAACGAAATTGGATGACAATGAGTGAAAATGGTGATGCCACGTCAACCAAATAGATTTTGAAAATCATGAATAAGAGGTTTGAATCCTAAAAGTTGCTATTTGTTATCCATTCTTAGTTTATATTTGAGACAAGCGACTTCATAAAAACAAAAACAAACAAACAAAATTGGGGGATCATGAAAAATTGAAAAGGAAAAAGAAATCAGAGAACTTCAAAGTCTGAACATTATGAACACTTGGTAGTTATGATACGTCGTTTCTCTTAAATTTGTAGACTTTAGCATAATGACATTGCACTAGCATGTAGCATGATGGTCTAGACAAACAAATAATGCACCTACCCCTTATACTTTATTGACTTTTTTTTTCACGTTCCTTTATTCATATGAGCAATTACACTCCAAATCCATTTAGAAGAAACAAAGAAAAAAAAAATAGACAGAGTAAAATGAAGCGTCAAATTAATAAGCAAAAAAATATAAAAAAAGAAAAGAAAACCATGTAGAGATCTTCATTCGACACCGCCAACGATCCATTAGTCATGATCTGCCAAATCTCGTTGCCATGAGCGTCAGACGTCAAAGCCTATTCGACGAAGTGAAAAGTATGCACTCTCTTCTAGGAAGCAGATTGGAACCATGAATTGATCATTCGTTACCCTATCAACAAAGACGGTGATCTCTTCTTTTTTTGCTTGTTTCGAGCCAGACTGCTCTTTGATCATAGTTTCTTCCGACCAAAGACGAAAGTTATCATAACATCCAACATATCAATTTATCAGTTACCATCGCAAAATTCGACAATTCATAGGTACGAATTCGAGAGTTATATATAGCCCTTTTTTTGTGTTGCTCCTTTATGTAAGTGATCGGTTACTCTCTCTGGTAAGTTTTATTGGAAAATTAGAACATATAAAAAAGGAAAGAAAAACCAAAAAGCATAAAAGAGCTTGAGACCAAGTTCTACATATATGTTGGAGCCTAAAGAAATTGGGTGACAATGAGTGAGTGGTGATAACATGACAGCCAAATAGGTTTTGAAAATCATGAACAAGAGTTTTAAATCCTAAAAGTCGCGATATGCTTCCCATTCTTAGTCAATTTTCTAGATGAGCAACTTCATAAAAGAAGAACTTTTGGGATCATGAAAAACCGAAAAGGAAAAAAAAAACGGAAAACTTCGAATTCTGAGCATAATGGATAGTCGGTGGTTACATTTTTTTTTCCTAAATTATTATACTTTTACGTAATGATATTTCTCTAGCATGTAGCATAACAATCTAGACAAACAGATAATGCACCTGCCCCTTAATCGATTTTTATTCATTGTGGCTCGTTCTTCGATCATTCACGTGAGCAATTCACATCCAAATCCACTGAGAAGAAACAAAGCAAAAGAAAACAGAAAAGAACAGGCAAAGCAAAATGAAAATGAAGTGTCAAAGTGCTCAAAGTGAAAAAGCAAAGGAAAAGACTGAAAAAGAATTATAAAACAAAAGAAAGACAAAAGATAATTAAGGCTTACAGCCTCGCGCGCGCGCGGGCGATGTGAGGTGTCGGCTTTATCAACATTGGCAGAGGCAGCACTCCCGTTCGGTGAAACGACGAGTCGACGACCCAGGACCCCACGGTGACCGACAAACGTCGCCTCGCGCGTCGTACGCATCGCGAAAAACGGCGTTGTAGGCGATCCAGGGTTGAAACTGGGCTTGACCAGGATTGCCCCGGAAGGCTTTAGACGCTTGCTGTATCCAGACATATCTCGGTTTGCCGCGCTTTCGATTTCAGCATTTATAATTTCCGCTGTGGGTGTGAATTGGTCCCGACAGTTGATTAATAATAACACGTGACCAATCGCCGTGTAGGCCACGTAATTTGGTTTTGAGGGGGAGAGTCTCGATTTGATAAAAGGAATCACAAGCCTCAATCGGAATAAAGAACTTGCTTGCGAATCCTGGAGGTTTATCCGCCCATGGCGCGGCCGCAGGATGCTCGTCGCCTGACTCCCCTAGTCCTGATGTTGCATCGGTGCCACGGGACCATTATGTACCCGAGTCAAGAAGTGACCTCTGAAGATGTCCGATGGGAGGTGACCAGCCCGCCGACAAGACCTCGTCAAAGTGCTAACTAGATGAGGGCCTCCTTCCGGGCGGATTGCAAGTGGGCTCGAAATTTGATTCCTAGAGTTCATGGAGTTCGAATCTTTACCGAAAGCAATTATCCCTTGATCGGTTGAACTACCACATGTTGATGGTGACTGTGTGATTTTTTTTTTTCTGTAGTAAATTGGGAAAAACATTTAATTTCTTTCTTCCTCCTACAAAAACAGAAAAGAACAGCAGCGATATGTTTGACTTACGAGATCCCTATTTATTTTATGGCCAAGGACCGACAACATATTAACTTAACAAGATTCTCCTCACTGAGTGAACTTTCTAGATTGGCAGAGAAATGGAGGCTGGTCTTCTGTTCACTTTGAATGCCATGGACTCCACATCTATCACTTCTTCCTGGCAGTCGACAGAAAGGGATTCTCCTCCACCGCCGGTGCTGTTCCCGGCATGTCTTCTGTTCACTTTATTTTTTATTACGGTCACACGGAACTCCGATTCTCGAATAAAAATCGCGTTTGATAACCGTCTAAAATTTTTTATTCTAGAATAGAATTGCGTTTGATACCGTGTTAATTAATTCTATTCCAAATTAATTTCTTTTGATTTTTAAATAAATTTTGAATAATTTTTTTACTTTTTACTTTTTTACTTTTCTTTTTTCCATTTTTTTTTTTTTTTTCTTTTTCTCCTATTATTCTTCTTCTTCTTCTTCTTCATCTGGCCGGCGACGCTGGACTCCTTTCATCTATCACTTCTTCCTGGCACCGTCGCCCCGCCGGCGGCAGAAGGCCGGCCCGGCCACCGCCGAGGCCGAGCCTTGCTTGGGATTCTCGCTGGACCTTGGGCCACCGGATGACCGGGGTTCCAGCCTTTTGATTCTTCTTCTCGAAGTTCAATTTTTTTTTTTTATTCTCAAATCTTGTCCAAAATTGTTCTTGAAAACAAAATTTTTACCAAACGCATGGCCACTAAATAAAAAATCTCAGGCGATAGGCGATAGCAATCATTTCGCACCTTGTCAGCTTCGGATTGGTCTGTACTTTTAAGGTTCTAGCATTAGGACGCTTCACTGTGTAATGTTCAAAGATGTGATAATTTAACCTGTTTAGGCGAGCTTTCACATCGTGCCTCGCGCATGAAGGTGTTTTCATAGTACACGTTTACTCAAATTCAAATTAAAATTGGGCTCAAATCTATATAAATCCCATGTTTTCACACATCGATAGCGTCTTTCCTTTGCAATCTACTAGTGGAATTGAGGATCGATATCATCGCGATCGAGACATCTAAAAGTACTCAATTTGAACTAAGCTTCCTGTTTGACCAAAACATGTGGTGGCAGTTCGCCAACGTGATGAGCATTAATTTTGGGCATTTGTGTTCTTCCATAAAATCCCATGACCGGCCACTGATCCATCTCTCTCTCTCTCTCTCTCCCGTGCAAATATCATAGCTCAGAAATGGGAAGTATCGACAATGAGCGAGAGGGCATGAGCGAGAGCCAACCCTTGTTGCCGGAATCTTCTACGAACGGCCAGAGCAAGGACCTAGAGGACAGCAACAGGGACCTCAAGACCAAGGTCTGGATCGAAACCAAGAAGCTATGGCAGATCGTCGGCCCTGCCATCTTCAGCCGCGTCTCCTCCTACTCCATGAACATCATCAGTCAGGCCTTTGCCGGGCACCTCGGCGAGGTCGAGCTTGCCGCCTTCTCCATCGCCAACACCGTCATCGTCGGCTTCAATTTCGGTCTCCTGGTAAACGAACTGCTTCTCCTGAGACTAACTCTATTGCACATATGAATGTCGGGACATGTGTCTTAAATTCCTGAGAAGGGATTGGAGCGGATGAGATGATATGCTATTATTAATTGATGCCTTCCAAAAATATGGACAAGCATACTGTTTTTTTTTTTAGGAATTATTCTGCAATTTTGTTTGTTTTCATGGTATCTGCAAACATTAATTGGAATTTCGCGCGGCGGAACGCAGCTGGGGATGGGGAGCGCGCTGGAGACGCTATGCGGGCAGGCCTTCGGGGCGAAGCGGTACCGCATGCTCGGCATCTACATGCAGCGGTCGTGGATCGTCCTCTTCTGCTGCTGCTTCGTGCTGCTCCCCGTCTACGTGTTCGCCGCGCCTCTCATGAGGCTGCTCGGCCAGCCCGATGACGTGGCGGAGATGACGGGCGTGGCGGCGGCGTGGATGATCCCGCTCCACTTCAGCTTCGCCTTCCAGTTCCCGCTCCAGCGGTTCCTCCAGTGCCAGCTCAAGAACGCGGTCACCGCGTGGGCCTCGCTCGCCGCCCTCCTCTTCAACATCCTCTTCAGCTGGCTCGCGGTCTACGTGTTCGGGTTCGGGATCGTCGGGATTTCGGTGGTGCTGGACATCTCGTGGTGGATCATGGTCTTCGGGCTGTTCGGGTACACCTCCTGCGGGGGGTGCCCGTTGACGTGGTCCGGCTTCTCGACGGAGGCGTTCTCGGGGCTCTGGGAATTCCTCAAGCTCTCGGCGGCTTCTGGGGTCATGCTCTGGTGAGAATTCGTGTTCGTGTTCGTTTTTTATCGAGTTTCAATCTCAGGTTGTCGATTCTTCCATTTCCCGATGTTCTAATTTTTTTTTTTTTTTTGGAAAAAAGATGTCCTAAAGTTGAATTTGGCTAACTGGGTTTTGGTTTTGTTTCATTGAGAAAAGCTTGGAAAACTGGTACTATCGAATACTGATACTGCTCACCGGGTACCTACAAGATGCGACTGTCGCAGTAGATGCTTTGTCAATCTGGTACGTCTCGTTTTACATTTTCTATATGATCTCTCACTTATTAGGCCGTTATTAGACTTCGGCTTGATAGACTTTGGCGTATAGCGGCCAGCCTAGCAGAGGTTCATTAGTCTTTGGCTTGATAGACTTTGGCGTAAGGCAGCCAGCCTAGCAGAGGTTTTGAAGTCTGTCTTTTCATCCAAATGTGGAGGCTATTATATCCGTCGATTCTATAATGGTTAAGGTCGGGGATCTACCTTCATCACCAGAGACCCCTCACTTTCTCCTCAAATATTTTTCCTTAGTAGGGGATATTAGGGGATCTCCAATGTTAGGGTGATTCTCCCACTCGTTTCTTTTCTCTTAACCTTCTAAAGATCTACTCAGGTCCAACATGATCATAGAGGAAGTGATTATTCTTCACAGAAAAACACTTAATTCTGAAACATCATATTATATTGAAAAACAAACCTTATTTTTCGGAAATTTTAAGGAAATCGAAGTACATTTTCTACTTGCGGACATCTTATGGTCCGCTGGAAAAGTGGAAGTCATATCTCAAGAAAAGCAGCTTGCTTTTGGACTCTTACTTGGCTTTGTATTCGTGTCCATATCTTGCAGCATGAGCATCAATGGTTGGGAGATGATGATCCCACTCGCTTTCTTCGCCGCAACCGGGTACGCCTTTCTGTCTCTGTCTCTGTCTCTGTCTCTTTCTATGTCTCCGTCTCTCTCTCTTCTCTCCGCATTACCTCGAGCTAACAGTCAAACTTCAAGACTGCATAACCAGAGAAAGCGTCTTCCGTAGCTTGAATTTGACATTAAATGAATTTACGCTTTGCCCGACCAGTTTCCTCTGACCTCAATTGGATTTCACAGGGTTCGGGTGGCGAACGAGCTGGGCGCCGGTAACGGCCAGCGTGCCAAGTTCGCGACCAAGGTCTCCGTGGTCCAATCAACCATAATCGGCATCATCTTCTTTGCTCTGATCATGATATTTCACGATAAGTTCGCGTACATATTCACGACGACCGAGGACGTCCTGGAAGAGGTCGATGAGCTCTCCCTCCTCTTAGGAGTCACGATCCTCCTCAACAGTGTCCAACCGATTCTGTCAGGTAATGTTCCTTAAAAACTTTCATTAGGAGGTGCAACATCGGTCATTGTCGTGCCAACACATAAATATGTGCACCCAAATGCCCGTTCTTTTTTTTCTAAACCGTCCGTCATTACTTCAGTTCGTTGCCAAAACTTACTATATTGACCGGTAGTTGGCTAAATTATTATGCTGTGCCTGTAGAATCCATTGCTCGGCTTATTATACTTGTAGGAATACACACCAAGACTATACTTGTGTGAATCTTTATATTTAAACAGTCTATGTCAAACTTTGAACCTAACAACTTACTCTTGTTTAATTTATGACAGGAGTAGCCGTGGGATCGGGATGGCAAGCGTACGTCGCTTACATAAATCTAGGATGTTATTACGTTGTCGGGCTCCCTCTCGGATTACTTTTGGGATGGTGGGCTGGTTGGGGTGTTAAGGTATGCTTTTCGCCTAATTTACGTGTCACCTAAAATTAACATGTTGAATATGATCATTGTAATTGGTGGACGGAGATTTCATGGAGTTTTTGGAAGATCTAATAATTTGTGAATGCATCTTTTAGGGCATGTGGGGTGGGATGATATTTGGTGGCACGGCGGTTCAGACAGTGATCCTAGCTATAATAACTATACGTTCAGATTGGGATAACGAGGTACATATACACGATCATAAGTATATGTTTGTTGACATTCTCTCTTTTAAACATTTCATTGAAAATCTCGTGACGGTTGGTTTCATTCAGGCTAAGAAAGCCGCCGAGCGGATGAACAAGTACTCTACCTCGAAGCCCGAAAACGATGAACTAGAGGACAGTGCTGACGGAGATAGCAGCAGCAGCTACCCTCGCGGTTAGGAGTCTATTGCTGGGCGGTTGAAGCATTGAGCAGCCGTCCAAGTCCACATTATGGTGAGCCTCCATCGTAGGAGAAAGCAAGCAAGCAAGCAACAACTCCAAGACAGAACATGGGAAGGAACATTTTGGTTTTAATAAAAGCAAATTTTCAAAGTTTTTCTGACCACAAAACATTGGTCCCAATTTTTTTAAAATCTAATCAACAATGCTTGATATGATATTTAATTGGACTGTCTTATTCATGCCCATGATTTCGTCCGTTACCCGACAGTTCGTGATGGGGTCTATTGCATTTACGATCTGACGAGGGAAGTTGACCGGCAACCTTGGTCCCTGTCTGTAATCGTGAGAGAGTTGTGGCGCTCCAATCCAGATATAACCTCAGTTATATACATTCAATGTTGCTGTTCTGTGCCTTTAGCTTTGTGTCACGCTTCTTGCCATCTTATGGATGGTCCGTCTTGACTGTTAATAAGAACAGTAATGGAGTTATCGGAGCTGGTATAGTATGGGAATTGGTTTTATAAATGATGAAAGATATTGTACTCAAATGTCTAAAGAGACCGGTTAGCTTAGATTACTATAACAAATTTGTCATCACGCTGCTTAATGAGTTAATTTGATGAGACAATGATAATAATAATTCTTAAATTTTGGTTCAATGTGCAATGTGATTACTAAACTTAATTTGTTCAATATGGTACCTAAATTTTTAATACATGTTTAATTTAGTCTTTGAACTAGATTGAATATAAAAATATAATAGTTGAGGATTAGTGTTGATATCTAAATTTTGGCAACCCAGTCATTTATTCATTGGATAGAAAATTAGGAATTAAGTTTAAGTCCTAAAAAAATATTAATTGCATAACATATAATTTTATTATTATTATTGCATTTGCATTAGACCGGTGACAGATGGATTTGACTTGATAGTTTGGAGCCCATTATTTTCTAATGACTAAAAATTAACTTATAAGAATTGGTAATTTGATATTTTTGGTGATATTGCAGAGATTTTTTGTATATTTATGCAATCTATTCATATATTCTCAGAAAAGGCAAGTGTGACAATGACATATTACAAGCTTCGTCTTTGCAAGATTTGGAATTTGAGAAAATTCTATGACAATCTTGAATTTTTGGTAATATGTGATAAAAATTGATGGAGAATATTCATTTTTTTTTTTTTTGCATAGTCCAATGTGGAAAGATATGAAGTGTATACAAAGGAAATCAATGAAAAAGGAAAGTGGGATTTAGTCTTCACATATCCATCGGTGTGGGCAGAAAGAAAAGTCATAGGAATAAGAAAGAAATCGTGATGAGTGGTCGGCAAGACAAGTGAATGATACATGCAAGATTTCAAGAGGATATTCATGCAATGCAATAGAAAGAAATAAAGAAATAAAGCCCGCAGCAACCCTAGTCCACTCACTTATAAAAAGGTTGCTACACTAAGGGAAAGAAAAAAGATAAGAATTTCAGCAGCATAGATGAATAAAGACACCCCACCTGCACGTGAAGGGAGGAAAAACACAGGGAGTCCCACCCGCACGTTCGTGAAGCAAGAGAGAGGTAAGAGAAAGAGAAGTTTTCTTTTATCCTTTTCTTATAGGTTACAAAGGGGCACACCCACCACTCCACTATGTCTAATAGGAGAAGTGATGGTTTTATTTATTTGTATGATGATGGGCTTAAGGCCCATCCGCTTCCTAAAAGCCCGAAGATAAGGGCAAGAAGAGGTGTTATGTAAAAACACATATTTAAGGGAGTCCCACCCGCACGTTAGCGAAGCAAGAGAGAGGTCAAGATCTTCAACGTTGAAATCGAGGATAATAAGGTACGTTCTCTTTGATCCTTTTCTTATAGGTTACAAATCTGGGTATTAGCACATGGTGACGTCCATGGCACCACATCCACTCCGTTTGGTGTCCAACAGGAGAAGATATTGACCAAAAAAAAAGGAAAAAGAATGTGTTTCTTTTTCCAATTAAGTCTATGTGGAGTATATGTGATCCCTTATTTGTTCTTCATTTGTTGCAGGAACAATGCCTCCCCTTAGGTTGCCCACATCTATTCGCGCAATTACCGATGAACAAAAGGAAATGCTTTTTAAGTTGATAGCTGAGGTAACTAATCATCGATGGTAGAGTGACGACTTAATTGAACACGTTCTTGAAGTCAACAGGAAAATACAAAAGGTCATATGGAATGGTCGTCCCATGCCACAGTCTAAGATAGTGCGATTTTTCATGAACACTCTTCCACAAGAATGGCAAGGAGTGTTGAATCGCGTATGGAAAGTCAACAGAGCTGTTTCATATAGGAAAATTGTGATGGATTTTATAGATAATCATTACTTGATTGTTACAAAGGAAAATATCAAGAAATTGAACAAAAGATGATTTTTCCCAGTTCGTATATTGACTTAGTGTTAGATAATGTCACTGGTCTTTATTTGGCGTGCTTTGTGAACATCTTATATAATGTTTTCTATCTAGCTATTGTTGGTGTGGCAACTGATATGTTAATTGTATTATGTGAAAGCATTATTACTCTATTGTATGTCAAATATTATTTGTTTTCTGTTATTGTTGAATGCTGTGGTAGTTCATAGAAGTTTTTATAGCTTCATAGAATTTATTTTGCATAAAACAATTATATTAATGATAGTTTTAAGTTAGGATTTTTGGAGGATGATTGGAAACATAGTGACCTTTTGATTCTGAAACCTTACTTTAAATTGTTCATTAATATGATGAGTCTTTGTAAAATGGATGCATAAATGATAGACATTAATTATTCGTGCAAATATGTCTTATGTGTTCAAATCAATGGCTTCAGCCACAAGAGCATAGTTGCCGAGCTAAACAAAGGTGAAAAGCTACAACTATGAAATCTGGCACATGAAAATTCAATATGTGCTGGAAAAGTAAGAAATACTAGAAACTCTTGACCATGTTATGAAAGAAATTGAGGATGATGTGCGCCACCTTGAGCTAGCAGAGGACTGCCTCAAGGCATTTGAGAAGGAAACACATATTTGCTATATTGCTTCCAGCTCAAAATGAGCTTCGAGCTCTAAGCGCAAGCGCATTAATTCGTTCAATATGTGAAAATGCAAAGGATCAAGTCCTTCTTGCAAGAAACCAAGAGCTGACCAACATAAGAGATGAAAACGTCATCGAGTGAAGAGTATTTCAGGGGTGAAGTGTTACAACTGTGACTAGAAGGGTCACTACACTCGCAACTGTCGCGAGTTAAATAAGGTATTCACCCCTTGTACTCTTAAGAGCTTTGCTAATGTGTGAAGTTCTATTTTCTTAACTGAATCTGATCCTTTGTGAAATGTAGATTCGGGAGCAACAGACCATGTAGCAAAGGATAAAGAATCCTTCGTAGAATTTCGACGAGTTCCGACTGGAACTAAATGGATCTATATAGGAAATAACTCCAGAGCTAAAATTAAAGGGATTGGCACCTGCCAATTGAACATACATGGTAGACGCACTTTGTTCCTACGTGATATTTTATATACTCCGGAAATTCGTTGAAATTTAGTGTCTGTTTTGGTGTTGGTTAAACTTGGTTTTAATATGAACTTCCATAATAGAGATGCGGATTTGTTTTTGGATACAAATTTTTATGGTTATGATTATTTTCTAGATTGTTTCATTGTATTAGATATTGACTATATTAATACAAATGTTTGTTATTCCCTTCTCACGTCTCATAATTCATATGATAATGATGTGAATGTGTGGCATGCTAGACTTGGTCACATTAACCAGCAACATATGAATAGACTAGCCAAAGATGGCTTGTTAGGCAATATTGAAAAAGTCGATTTTGCCCATATGTGAGCATTGCCTAGTAGAAAAAACGACAAGAAAACCATTTAGAAAATGTAAGAGAGCTGAATTTCCTCTGCATTTAATCCATTCTGACGTCCGTGGTCCAATGAATGTGAAAAGAAGGCATGGGGCTATTTATTTCATCATTTTTATAGATGATTATACTCGATTCGGATATGTCTATTTAATTTCTCATAAATCTGAAGAATTGAGTTGTTTCAAAAGGTTTATGAACTTGGTAGAAAATCAATTAGACAAAAAAATAAAAGTATTGAGATCCGATCGAGATCGAGAATATTTATCTGATAAGTTCAGAAAGTTATGAAAAATGAATAGAAAGACAGTTGTTTATTCCATATACTTCTCAATAAAATGGTGTTGCGGAAAGAAAGAACAGAACCCTATTGGCAAATGGTTAGTTCCATGATGGCGTATGTTAACTTACCTATCACTTTTTGGAGTGATACTTTGTTAACTGCTGCCTATATACTTAACAATGTGCCTTCCAAATCAGTTACTTCTACTCCATATGAGTTATTGATAGGTAGAAAATCGGACTTAAGTTTTCTTAAGCCATGGGATTGTGCTGCCTATACTCATGAGCCCTCTCACAAATTTGGGAAATTGGGTCCCAGAGGAAATAAGAGTATTTTCATAAGATACTCCGAACACTCAAAAGGGTATATATTCATAGGTGAGCCGGAGAGTGGGAATATAACTGAATTTGAATAACGGGATGTCACATTCTTAGAGGATGAATTTCCTAAGAAGGGCGAAATAGGTGAAGACTATTTCCTATTTGAAACATTCGATCAAGATAATGATATTAGTGAAGTTCGTCCAAGTGGAAGTAATATGAGAAGTGATGAATTGAATTCAACTCATGCTCAATTACAATCACATAATGAGACGACATCATCATTATCTAATCCTAGTGGGAGCATAATGAGGAATGATGTGCAAAGTGTACAATCTCCCATACAGCGAACAAGTCGCAAAAGTATTCCCCATCGACATTTTGACATTGAAGGGAAAATTTTTATGATTGCCCCACAAGATGAGGATGAGCCAAGAAATATACATGAGGCTCTAAGTTGCCCTAGTAAGAAAAAATGGATGCACGCAATGGGAGAGGAAATTGAGTCAATGAAGTCAAACCATGTTTGGGAACTGGTTGATTTTCCAAAAGGACGCAAAGCTATTGGGAACAAGTGGATTCTCAAAATAAAGCGTAAAGCTGATGGCTCGATAGAGAGATATAAAGCATGCCTTGTGGCGAAGGGGTATAATCAATAGGAAGGAATTAATTATGAGAAAATATTTTCTCCTATTGTGAGATTTACCTCGATTTGTATTATTTTGGTAATAGTGGCAAATATGGATCTTGAATTACATCAAATGAATGTAAAGAATGATTTTCTCAATGGAGAATTAGATGAGAAAATATATATGAAACAACATGTTGGTTTCATTACAAAAGGCCAAGAAAAAAATGTATGTCGACTTTTGAAATCGATATATAGTCTTAAGTAGTCGTCAAGACAGTGGTATATATGTTTTCATAATACCATAATGGCATATGATTTTATGATTGATGAGGATCATTGTGTATATATCAAAAGATCTAAAGATCAATTTGTGATCATATCATTATATGTTGATGATATACTAATTGCTGGAAGCAATAGGGAGTTTGTAAATACCGCGAAGAGTTGGTTATCTTCCAACTTTGAGATGAAAGATATGGGTGAGGCTGCATACATTCTTGGAGTTAAGATTTCAAGAGATCGTTCGAAGAGGTCGTTATCTCTTTCGCAAAAAACATATATAAATAAGGTTCTTGAATAATTTTGTATACAAGATTGTAAACCCATAGACACTCCTATTGCAAAAGGTGAAGGATTGAGCCATAGATTGTGTCTAAGGACTCTATAAAAGAAGAAACAAATGAAACATGTTCCTTATGCTAGTGCTATTGGGAGCTTAATGTACGCTACGATGTGTACAAGACCTGACATATGTTTTGCAGTTGGAATGATGAGTAGATACCAATCCAACTTAGGTCAAACACATTGGAAAGCCGTTAAGAGAATATTAATGTATCTAAAGGGAACTGCTGATTATACACTGAGTTATCAAGGAAATGATCTACGACTCTAAGGCTATTCTGATGATGATTGAGAATGAGATTTAGATAAAAGGAAATCTACCTTTAGGTTTGTTTTCTTACTGAATAATGGTGCCATATATTGAAGCAGTAAGAAACAAACGTGTATAGCCTTGTCCACGATGGAAGCTGAGTTCGTGACATTATCAATAGCAATACAAGAAGATATTTGACTTAAGAGATTTTTGGATCATTTAGGTATTATTGAAAGTGTTGCAAATTCATTGTTGATTAATTGTGATAACCAAGCAGCAATAGCGTACACCAAAAATCCAAAATATAATGGCAAGACCAAACATATAGATACAAAGTATAATTTTGTCAAATATATGATTGCATGAAAATATGTGAACTTACAGTACATGTCTACGCATAGAATGGTAGCAGATCCTATAACAAAGCTAATACCTAGAGATGTATTTTATGGACATGTGAAATCTCTAGAATTGCGTAAAGGATGATGTACTAAATATTGTAATTTCCCTAAGTGTTCACATTTGATGAATTTATGTTTTCATCATTAATTTTTATGAATCTTTGTTTGACGTTTATGCATCTTAGTGCTCAGTGCATTACATTAAGTTGAGAAAGTATGTCGGACAGATATAAGATTAGCCCACTCACAGGGGTAATCACCTCTATTTACTATGTGATAAATAGAGATGAGACGATTTTTAAACTTATTATCTAGGTGATAATTGAGAGCTCAAGTTTAAAATATATTTGTCGCCTTAACTGGGTGTTAAGATGATGATATAATATTTACTATGTCCGAAAATAAAATAACCCACATATTTTACTTTATTTGTCTATGGTGTCAGATGTGAGTTTCTGATAAATTTTGTGAATGAGTATATACGTGAACTCAAGTTAGACATTGGGTATGTCTGAACTATTATTTGTAAGATATTGAAGGTGTAAACATACGCTCCATGCAAAAGGAGTTAATACCGTAATACGTATTTCATACTACGTATGCATGAGATGACCAATAAGAGTGGCAAAAGTTTAATCTAAACTTTTATGCCATATGAGACTCTTGAGGAAAAAAGTTCCTCAATTTTAGTGCCCTTATAACTTTTACTTATTCTCAAGATTTCTCCTTAGTGTTTGCTATCTTAGCATGTTGCCAATAGTCATGAGTTGATTCGATCTAATGGGACATTTCTAGAAAAGCAAGCTGAACTGAAATTGAGAGTTTGAAGGAAAAAGGAAGATCGAATTTGGAGAATCATATTGTAGTTTCGTATTCACTAGTCGACTAATTATGACTGTCTTTGGAATAATCATAATTGTGAATACAATATATATTTATATATATATATATATATATATATATATATCATTGTTTAAAAGAGATCAAGAGAGATATAAATATGATCGATCGATCTAGGGTATTGCATACTAAATCTACTCAGAATGTGATGTCCATTATGAACTGCTATATATTCCTAACAGATGTATAGCAACGAGCTCTCAAAGTATGCTGATCGCACGGATTATTCACTGGTATGAACGTTGTAGAGAGGTAAAGAGGATCCTGTTCAGCCCACCATGTGCGAGTGGGAGATGATGGTTTTATTTATTTGTATGATGATGGGCTTAAGGCCCGTCGGCCCATGTTGGGCCTAAAGCCCGGCTTGCTAGATAAGGGCCCATATATGAAGAGGTGTTATGTTGAGGGGTTATGACTTTTGGAGGAACATATTATGTTAAAAAGTTACATCTCTTGGAAGAGACGTATTTAAGAGAGAAAAGAAAAGAGAGGAACGTACATTTTCAAGTGAACGTACGTCAGTCTCTCTCTCCCTCATAAAAGAAGAAAAAGAAAGAAATAGTACGCTTTATTTTTTCTCCCCCTAATAGCAACAGCACGCTCCTTGGTAGATCGAGATCAGAATTTCTTCCTCAATCTTCAACGTTGGTATTTAATCTGTGGACAATAAGGTATGCTCGATTCCGTGGTGTGTCTTTAATCGGTGATACATGTTCTTCCTGGGCTCGTCTTTCGCATTCGTTTTAAGAGTTCGATTTAGTGTCGAATCCATTTTTTTGGGAATCCAATATTCCCTTCAAGAAGATATCTTGGCATGTTGGACACTTGGAAGACGTCCCTAGAATCAACATTCTACACATTGGAGAGTGCACTTGAGGTCTCCATGGAGCACTACGGACTCTAAAAGGCTCGAATGTAGACGTATACAAAAGAGAAGACGTATTTTGCAGCCTTGCCGAACCTACGTAGCAGCGAAGTAGCGGTGTTGAGCGCTGACGATCCCTATTGTCGTGAACCGAAGTTGCACCATCCCTGACATGCCGCCTTCCACTCAAGACCCACGTGTTGCTTCTGCCGTGTCCGAACCGCCCACGATGACCCGCTACCGTTGCACCGCCCGTTGTCCTGCCGAGTTTATTTGATCGTCACCCGCTGCTGTTCCCAATGTGTCCTAGCCCATCAAGCTAACTATGCTGTGGAGCCTCGACTTGAGCTGCCGTCGTGCTTGTCCTTAAGTCAAGCCAATCCTTGAAGTTTCTATTCTTGTAGGTTCATTGGTTGTGAGTCCACTGAAGGCAAGTCCCCATTTTGGTCGCGACCAAATTTTCAGTGAACCACGTAATGTTTGGCTAATGAATTGCTAAGCCTAAACATAGCTCGAGTTCTCATAAGCTCATAATACCAATTTGCAACTTATGTTCAAGTTTTTAACATACAAATGATTTTTAACTAAGAGTCGCCACTAATCTAATTTATTTTTGGTGGATCGATTAGAAACCTAAATAAAACAGCAACAGGAGGTTTACTTTACTCCTATAAACCAGAGATTTGTGAATTCGGGGACTTGATTACACTGGATTTTTCTAACGTCATTTCAGTACCTTTCTCTTTTATTTTCCAAAAAAATGTTTTGCAAGCAGCTTGATCCCTAACATGTAGGTGATCATTTGAATGTGTAAACCACCAATTTAACACCAATATAAAATAATTAATAAATTGCATAACTTACCTCATAGCAACGAAAGCATCGTAATGTTATATTAGAATTCACATCAACAATTCTAGTTATATCGAAATTCACATCAACAATTCTAGATATGACTTCTAATTAACATGCAATTTCTTTTTTTTTTTTTTTTTCACTTAATTAACGAGAATCTAATCTATATGCAATGACATGACATAACAATATGACCTAAGCTATATGACATAAATAAAATATAAGCATGCAATCTATCATAAAGAAAATTATCTCAAACTATAACTATGTAGAAAATAAAATTAAATATGCTACCCTAGTATGCAATGACGTGCAAAGAATACCCTAACTCTAAGTTTTTTTTTTTTTTCCTTTTTCATGCAATTTGAAAACTAAAGAAATGTAACAATTAAATATCCAATCTAAATTAACCAAATGACCTAATTCTAACGACGGGCAATTTCTAACTAAATGAATCTAACAATAATCATTAGATGACGGGCATTTCAAGAAACATGACAAGCGCATATTTTTTTTTTTTTTTGGTATTTTCTTTATGAAAATTCGTAATTAAAATCACTAAAAATAAAAATCTAACTAAAGTGAAATGTTATCTATTCTAAATGCCTTCTAAACATGCATTTTAAAAATAACTAACTATCATGCAATCAATTCTAATCTACATGGAATGCAAATGCAATTTTTTTTATTTTCGGGATAAACAAAACAATTAAAAGATAAATGCCAAATCCTCCATGGTCATAAAAAATGTTATCCATCATTCAAATTTAAATTCAAACTTGATTATTTTACTAATAAAATCGATAAATTGATCTTAAGCCTTAAAGATCAATATATCAATTTTACTCCCGCATAATTAATTATTTAATATAAAGCCTTATAGATGGAATAAAAATTCAAGTGCGGTTGCGAATCGAAGCCAGGAATTTTAATCGCGCACTGGGAAATATTTCAAACAAAGAAATAAAACATCAAAACTAAAATAAGATAAAGCAAATTTACCTAATAAATTAAATCTACCTAAAAAATAAACTTATCAAATAAAATAAAACAAATTTCTACCTAAATTTGATTTTTTTTTTTCAAAAACGGTAGAATGGACCAACGATGGAGGCTCGGCGTGGCATGGCTCAAGGACGGTAGTGACTTGAGTGGCGGTGGGTCACATGGCGGTTCATAGTGATGCTGGCCCGATGGGTCTCCCAGTGGTGCTTACGATCAACAAACCTACAAAACAGAAACTTCACGGGATGCTAGGCTCGGGGATAAGCTCAACGGGACGGTAGCTTGTCTCGACGTCAGGCCAAAGGATGGTGTCAGAGCAGTTCACGCCGAGGCTTCATGGCTCAGCATGGCAGGGCAACAAAACAACTGATGAACTTTCACCAATGAAAATCGGAGTCGATTGGTCACCGCCAGGACTGCAGGAACGTCAGGAGCAGCATTAATTCGTGAGCGGCAAGCAGATCGCATTAGCACCGCCCAAGAAAGAAGAGATCTTTCAAGAGGAGGTGTCCATAATAGAGTGGAGAGAACAGTGAAACCATGAAACATAATCCAAAAAGAAAAGGTCAAAGAAGAACATCCCCTATGCGACCAAAGTAGAATTTTTTATTGGCCCTTCCCTCCTTTCTTCACGAGCGTAGCTGTGCTCTCTGATCTCCAATTCTTTGATCACCATCTCAGTGAATTTCATTGATTTCACGTTGAGGGACTTCCATGCGACCGGCAAATCAAATAGCACGGCTAGGCAAGGGTTCCCATTGATGAAGCCCCTGAACTCGCGATCGCGACTAGAAAGAACGCTGCATTTTTTTCTGGATGACCTGGGATATCCGTGGCAGGAGCAGCTAGTTGTGATATGGGTGGGGGCTTTGCAGGTCCGTGCGCAATATCAAAAGGGTAAAATATTAGTCGTCCAGAGAAGTCGTCCTCAAGATGTAAGGATCTCTCTTTCAATCTAAGTCTTGCCCTCACTCACGTTTTTCTCTCAATGGCCATGTATTCAATATGTGTGGCCTCCCAAAACTCTATGCAAACAAACCTATTTATAGGCCAAGGTTTTCAATTTTTCCAAACCGATATCCACGAAGATTTTTTTTCAAACACAATATTTGTTTTGCCTAACGCAATATTTGCTTTTCCACTTGCCCTATCCGAATTAATCATATCCCAAAAATTTCAAATTCTTATTTTCACGAGATGATCTTTGATCATTTAAAAAAAAAAAAAAAAAAAAAAACTTGCTTGGGCCAATTTGCTTGCTTCGTGGGCTTAGTCCGGCCCACAAATTAAAGCTCAGAACCACTAATTCGAACTCATTCATTACCGATCCAATAAATAAATAAAAATGCAAAATAAAAATAAATGCACTTAACTCTATATAATGTGCAATTAATTTTTAGGAATAAAATTAACCCTTAATTTTCTATGCAATAAATAAATGATTGAATCGTCAAAATTTAGGTGTCAACAAAAACCGATCCTTGAAGTTTCTATTCTTGTAGGTTCATTGGTTGTGAGTCCATTGTTGGGCGCGGTAGTCTCGATGGCGGTGCATTTGTGCCTTAGTCCCCGGACATACCCAGGAGGGGGCGTGTCTCCTATTCCACATAGTGGGAAGCCCGGCTCCTTACACAACAGATTATTTTTTTTCAATTATTTTAACCCTTTATTTGATGAATATCCTAAGTGGATTGGAAATAATGCTTATATTTGGAAATTGCTTGTAAAAAAAAAAATCAAATTGTGTTTAAGATAGGATGGTTCCCTAAATTAGGATTGCATTTTTTAGATTGCATAGATTTCTTGATAACATTGCCTAGTTTGAATAGGATTGCATGTTTAGATAATTCTGGAATATATTAGAATAGATTCTAAATAACATTATCTTTTACAAATAGGGTCTTAGATAATGCTTGCATATTTAGATAATCTCGCATTTTTAAAATAGTTTTCTGAGATTGGATAAGGTTTAAGTCAAATTAATCCCTCAAATATATTAAAAAATTATTCATTTTAGATAGTTTAATTAGGTTTTTTAATTACGAATTTTAATATAAAAAATACAAAAATATTATGTGCATGTCAAATAGTTTGCATGTTAGGTTCATTTAATTAGAAATTGCTTGTCAATAGAGTTAGGTCATCTAGTTAAAGTTCATGTTATGAAGGTAAGTTTTAATTACAAGACAAAACTAATGCAGATTGCCTACAAAAGCATTTTTGATAATAAAAATAATGGTACCAAAAAGGCATTAGAGAAATCTAGTGTAACTAAGTCCCATACCCAATTTCTCTGGTTCGTGGTATTTTACTTAGATGTTTAATCGACCTACAATAAATTGATTAGTGGCGACTCCTTGATAAAATTCATTTGCATGCTAAAAATTTAAACTTAAGTTGCGAATTGGTATGGGTTTGAAAGAGCCCAAACTAAGTTTAGACTTAGTAGTCTATTAGCCAAACCTTAGGTAGTGCACCCAAGGTTAGATTGCAACAATTAAATTGGACATTCACAAAAAGTTCAAAAATCGCATTAAACAAATTAAAAGTTTAAGAACAACATTGCATATATAATCAACATTCATATCATTTGTATAATTTTCCGTAATTTGACGTATGAGTCTTGGTATCTGGGACATCAGCGGTGCATAGCAATTGGAAGCGGCAAAGATGGCGAGGGTAGTTGTAGTGATGATGACTTAACCTAGGTCAAGATGTTCCTTTTGATTTCGAGGGTTTCTGGTGGTGGGGCATTCAGAATTATGATAAAAATTGACAATTACGAAAATAAGAAAAATTAATAGTAGCTGATGTAAAATGCAAACTCGTGTCGTTTATTACCAGAGGTCAAGATGCATAATGAAATTGGTGAGAAAAACGATGACGGTTTTTGATGTCTTCCTTTCAAGTTCGTCGTTCATGGCACGACTTAATGGGAAAAATTTCACTGCGTTAGTTTCAAAACGCAAACTATGTAACTTTAAAAAAAAAAAAAAAAATGATTGCAAATACAATTTAATAACACAAGAAGAATTCGTATCTAGTAAATGGGATTTCATTATTGCTTCTCATGATGTAATAAAGCATCAAGATAATAATAAGTTCATTTATATGGACTTGTTATTTTACCATCGAATTGTGTGTATGTAGATGATATTGAGAAAATTACATTAAAAAAAAAATACACTTCTTACATTTATATTAATACAGTTTTCAACATTTAAATTTGGCCAATTAAGTCTTAAATATTTTGACAATTTGCTAATGTAATCAATTCTGACAATTTTGGTAGAAAATTGCTAAAATTGATACCAATCGTCATATGTGACACCATAATGCTAATATAGACCATTTTTACAAATTCCTTTATTTTTTGAATTACTTATTTATTTATTTTCTTTCTTTATTGTTGTCGGCAACCCTCATTGGCCACTAGAGAAGGGCTTCCAAGCCCTTGAGGACTATTGACAAGGGTTGTGACCCTCGCCAATTGCGAGTGAGTCAACCCTTGCTCAGGCCATTGTCTATGGCCGATCTCCAATTGCTAGAGACCAGCCATTGACAAAAAGGAAAGAAAAATGCAGAAAAAGAAAAAAATTCAGAAAAATTTTAAAAATTGTTTATGTTAAAGTCAGCCATGCCACCTAGGACCATTAGCACTAAATGGACTACCACATCAGCATTTTCAAAATTGGCCTGAATTACTACATTGGTAAAATGAGGAAAATGTTTAAGACTTAATTTGTATAATTGAAAAGGTTTTAGATTAAATTGACACAAGTGAAATACGTGTAAAATTTTTTTAATAATTTTCCTGATATTTGACACGTGGCTTGACTATTTCAATAAATAATTCATGTATGAATTTGAACGGAGTATCTCCAGCTCGCAACATTAAATTCTTAGCTCTATAGCTAAGTTGTCCGTTAAATCTTTCCCCACAATAATTGCAAGACCAGCATTCTTAGCTCAATAGAATGTTCTCTACGTTCCCTCTTAACAGCGCCTTTGGCCAAATCCCTCCAAAGTCAATTTCAAGAGTGCAACTAATCTTCTGTACTTATATCGATGTTTTTATCCATAAGTATCCTAGTGCCTGTCCCCACGAAACCTACCACTCAAATCAATAATTCAAAAGCGACATTAAATATAATAGAGGGAGTAATTTTACAATGATGTACATGTGCCGGGCCAAACGCCGAAAACTCAAAAGTCTCCCATCAAATCTTTGACGACTTCATATTGTTCGCGAATTCATTTAGCATTAATAATAATAAGAATAAAAATACATATCTATATAAATCACCATCTGCTAACTGTCTTTTTTTCTTTTCTTTTTTCCCCCTTTTTTAATGTCAATTTCAGACAGGTAGCCATTTTATTATTCTTAGCTTCGCAATAATGGATAAGCTCTGCTTATCAACTTGCGGATATGCGAACCTTTTATCCCTCTTCATTTAATTTTAATGAGTAAAAGTTTAGATGGACTTTTCTGACGTTGTGTACAGGTGTAATTCAGTGATTAAGTTAAATTTTTTTAAGGATTTAGATTATGCCTCCGTTTGTCTCGCAAAGAGTAAATTATTTAAAACATATTTTTCTAAAAATGATCGCTTGTATTGTTGAAAATAATAAGTCAATGAAAATAATTTTCATTACCTATAACAATTTATATCTAAACATTTTTTATGTGCAATGAAAACATTTTTTTATTCATTCATTTTTGTAAACAATACAAGCAAGTATTTTATTTTTTTTGAAAAAAAAAAATTTGCAAGTGATTCATTTTTCGCGAAATAAACGGAGCATAAGTATTTTTTTTCCAAAAGATTTTATGATAGCTTTTATTACGAGCTATCATGCTCTAAAGTTTTTCTATAACGAAAAAACTGTATATGTTGAGAATTTTTTCTATTGTTTCTCAATTTTTCAAATCTATGTTACTGTATGCGCAATGACATAGGGTACCTTTTTTTTTCTCACTTTTAGCGTGGTTTGAGGGTAATAATTGAAAATAACGAGACAAAGTTAATCTATCATTAATCTCTACAGAACCCCTGATGATTTATACTTGTAAATCACTCCTGATTAATTATTATTACTCAATGACGGATTCATTTAATGATAACCACCATGATAATCTCCTGTGGCAAGTGTTAATTATATTTTATCATATATATATAGAATTATGTTTGAATCAAGGAACCTTCTATGCTTAGAATATATTGAGACCACCAATTTTCCTTCTGAAATAACGACACCTCATCCTAAGAGGTAAACAGCAAAAGAAAAGCCATTTACCCTTTTACATTGTGTAAATAGATTTTCTTTGTGTCGTATCGTCAATGTTAATTGTATTGACCTGCCCTAAATTGAGAGAAACGGGGTCTATCTCAACTCAACTTGTCGGCAATCCCTCTTGCCCCATGTACATGTACTAACCGAGACAACCAATCATGGCACGCGAAAAATTGATGGTGTTAGACGAAGTTGTGATTTTCTAGCTTCCCGATTCGTCAAGTTTCATTCGACGAGCACGCCATTTTCTTGGCGATGGAGAGGGATCCGAACAGGAAAGTGCCCTGGAAGCCAATTAGAGTACAACCTCGAACCTAGGACTGTGTTGTGAGGCTCTAAAATGGAGCTCAGGTAGAGTAAGAGAAACTAGGGTTTAGTTACATTTTTCTAAATCTTATAGGCAAAGTGTCCGGCGGAAGAATCGTTCATAAAATAAACTCGTGTAAGACGCTGCGAAGAAAATGGGAGCATGTGGAAAGTCTCTGTCAATAAAGAGTATTTGACAATTTTGCCTTAATCGGCTCATCTTTTTCAAACCTAAGGAAAGGACGGAGGACAGAGAAGGGGAACAAATCTCACGAACGCCATTCACACTTGACACAGCTCGTCGCCATTTTGTACAAGTTTTGAACCAATCGCAACACGTCACAAAACAGTCGTCAAAGCATTAAAAGAAAACCTGTCCCGCCACGGAAGCCAAGCACCGCCGGGGACGACCGTCGAGCTCTGGCCGCCACCTCGCATGAGACAGAGCACCTTCTCCTTCGTTCGCGCCATCAAGTCCCACAGCCCGTCGGCGTTCGCCTTGTTCACGAACAGCGAAGCCAGCCTCTCTCGGCAACCTTCGATTCGCTCCAGAGCGCTCAGCAACCGAGTCAGATGGCCGAAACTCAAGCTGCCCAATCTCTCCTCGCTGCCCAACTCCTCCACTCTCGAGCACACTTCGCGCCGGATCATCCGGTAATCTTGACAGACTGATCGCACGACCTCGTATACCAGGTCGTTCTTCCGAAGATGCAGCGACCCCGGGACGTCGCTCACTTGCTCGAGAGAGCTCACGAGGACTTCGAGCTCCCGCATCAAATCCGAGCTCGTCGCTGCTCGCATCCTCTCTCGTTCGTTTCTCTTTTCGCATGAGAACAAGGAGATGAAGACGAAGAAGAAAGAACGTAACCCAGAGCGTGAGAAGCGATGAGGCTCTGCTCGAGCGTCGCCGCGTACCATCTCACCCACGACGAGTACTCCTTCGCCTCCTCGTCGAAGTCGTCGTTGAACTTGCACAGGTTGAGGAAATTCTTCCCCTCGAAGGCAAAGGAATAGAGGCGGAGGTTCTGGTCGTGCGGGCTTCGGTGGATCATGATGCCGTGGAGCGCGAAGAGGCATTTCAGCGCGACGAAGGCGTTGCGCGTGCGGTGGAGGCGGGCCGTCAGGTACCAGATGCACGCGGACGCGGTGATGCCGGACCCCAGGCCGAGCGAGAGGACGGCGGCGACCCGGTGCTCCGCCGGGGCGACGGCGGACTTGTGGGTGGTGGCGCGGACGACGGTGGCGCGCGTGGCGGAGATGGCGGGCTTCGCGGAGAGCGACGCCTTGAAGAGCGAGCCTCTGTCCTTCACGGCGCCCACGATGTCCCTGAGTTTCTTCCGTTGTCCCATCGCTGCTTAGTCGACGACGACGGACTTGATCATCGGAGAAGAGAGAGAGGATGAATATAGAGGAGAGAGAGGGGGACAGAAATCCCCCTTCTGAAGCGTGTCGAGACGCGGATTTAGATTAGATTATTTAGAGAGCGCGTTTTAGGGGGTGATGACATTTTCGTTTTTGATTGCTAAGGAATCGGCATGATCAAATAAATGGAAACTCTATAAACAATTTCCAATTTTGACAATTGAAATCATTTCATTTAATAAACAAGGTCTTCTACATCACGGGCGTTTGCTTAAAAAAAATGGTAAATATCACAAAAAAAAATCTCAATTTATGTTAATTATGATACAAATATTCAAAAAAAAAATTGTTTCACCATAAATTCTAAACTTGTCAACTGTATCATAAATACTCCCATATTTTTCTTTAAGTCACGATAAAACCCAAACATATATACCCTTTATTTCGCTACCATCCGGGGTATATTTTTTATGTTGGTCTAAGTTCAGAAAGTTTGGGGTATGTGTTTCAATGGGCAGATTAAGAGTTTTTAATAACATGAAAATAATTTAGGATATCTGTATCATAATGAATATAGTTTGGAGTTTTTTTTGTTATATTAATTATAAAAATAAAAAAAGAATATTGCACGCTGATGTTGTACCTCATATAAATTCAATTAGAAATTGTATACCCTCAATACCCCTTTTTTTTTTTTTGTGCAATAATTGAAAGGTCCGTGACCGAATGCAAGGAGGAAGAGGCCAAGGTGATAAGAAACTTAGGTGCGTAACATGCGTGTGGGCCATGGAAAGCGACGGGCGGGTCATTCAAGTATAATTTAGTCCACCGGAGAAAAGACGGGCCGAGAAGGAAAATCCAGGGAGGAAGAAGGAAGGAAGCGAGGAGGAAGGCGCGGACGAAGCTGCCACTTGCCGCGCACGACCCCATAGCCCGTCTGACCTTTCGATTAATTAAGGAAGGATGGACATCGTGAATCCCAGTCAGCTGTTTAGAACGAGTCGAAGTCGTTTAGTAATAGGTTTTGGTCCGGCGAAAATTATTCCCCCGATTAATTTAGTCGTTAGCTAAATGACAGAATGCGCTGTGATTTTTATTTTCCTCCCCCCCTTTTGTGTGAATTCAGGTAGAAATTATTAGTCATGTCGGGGTTGTCGAGATTTGTGTACGAGATTAATTTATCCCATTAGGTGGCAAATTCTAGTTAAGTGTTTAATCAAGTGACTCCATTTTAAGTAGCCGACAATAATGTTGCGCGTCGCTTAGCATGCAATTATTTGGCAGAAATTGATGATTTAGAAAAAAAAAATCTTTTCCTTGAATATAATCATTTATGCTGCTTAAAAGAGATGGTAAATAAGTCTTAGTATTCAATACTATTCAAACATTAAAGACAATATTAATTGGAGATCGCATCGTCTTTAAAAAGTATATATATTTCCAAAATTACTGACAATTACTTCCTTGAGACAATTGCCCGATGGTATGTATCTGAACGCGTGCAACAGGTACATTCATGTCAAGACAATATTTTGCTTCCCCCGTTCTTTGTTGGAGAAATTTAACTCTAACCAAGGTTTATAATTGGTGGATTATAGATATTGAAATAAGGTGGATGATGTCCATATTTATAATTAATCTTTAAAGGATGGATTGAAAGAAAATTTCTCCACTATAGATGAAGGGCAATGTAACCCCGTTTGGAGCTCATGTGAGTGCACCGGTGCCACGAGTCCTTTGTAAGTGCCATGATCTGGGCTTGTCCGGGATGCATTGTCCATGACCTCTTGGGTCCAGCAACACGCCGACAGAGTATAGGATATAGTAGACATTTCAGATTTATCTTATCTTTTGTAATTTATAGACTGTCATCTCAAACCCTTGTAGTGTTTCTCATAGTAGAATGGATAACGTAAGTAAAGCATTTTCGGGAGGTTCAACTACTTAAACTCTCTTATCCTAATTGTTACTTGATGTATATCGCTTGTATGGTTGTAAATCGAGTTGAATATTTTCTCACAAGACATTTTTCATTCATTCATTCTTTCTTTTAAATGATTAACAAATATGCATATTGTGGTGACCTTTCTTGAGGTGAACCGTCAAGGGAAAGTTAATGATTGTAGCGTGATGTTTAACACAGACTCTCTCAATTTCTACTAATCACAATTCGATACTCGATTTTGTAAGAATTATTGTGTGGCCCACGTGATATTATTAATCAATTGTTTAATAAATATTTAATACTAAAATGTATTGGTTATGAAAAATTACGACTCTAATGAAAAGATACAATCCTCTTTGGGAAGTTACCGTTTCTTCCAAAGAAGTGCAACTCTCACGAAAGTTTAAAAAAATGCCTTGATGGAAGGCCTCTTTTGATAGCATGTATAAATCAGATGGTCCTCTCTCTACCCACGACATGAGAAACTTACATTTGTATTCTATCCCCCATCAGACATAATATGTTAAAGAAAAGTGGGTTAATAGAGAGAAATCGAAGTTCTATGCTTTATTGGTTTTTTACAATAATTATCTTCAAAAGTATTGCTATGGATAAATGTATATATTCATGTTTCTCATCATGAAAATCATAAACATCAAAGATCCTGTATTTTTGTATTTCCGCATAAAAAAAAATTACGTTATTGATTATAGGTTCAACGTATAGGTTCAACGTGTAATTTATTTTACCTTTTGGAGTGGTAATCGATTAGGGTTGATTAGAAACGAAAGAAAATTGTGGGAGAATATTTTACTTCTATGAATGTGAAATTCACAATTACAAGGGCTTGTTTTAGGTAACTTCTTTGTTTACTTTTAAAAATATTTTGAACACAATCTTAGTCAATTTTAATCCTAAACCACGAACATACGAGAGTGATCACACGGCTACACAAACAAGAATTTAACAATCAATAATAAGTTAAAAGACCTCGATGAGCTAAAAATTTCGAATTCAAAGCCTTATTATCATTGCACACATCGAGATCTGTAAAGTATTAACTAAAAACCAAATAACGATGTGATGTATGAATGGCCTAGGCTAATGTAATTAATCCTTTTTGGAGTTTTTCTTCGAAATAATCATGAATAAATTTAAATGCTATGTCTATATGAGTTATAACTTAATAGGCATTAATGAACAAACATGAAATCTAAATAACATATAGGCTATGTTAATTAACTTAAATGAGACCTATATGCAACTCTAATGATGAATTAATTAGTCCTATTATTTAATCTAATGAGAGATTTTGAACTTTTTTTCTAATAGAAAAAAAAAAGCTAAATAAGATACCAAAACACGTCCGAAGTGACATTATTAAGGAATGATGACCTTAACGATGCAATGAAATTATTTTTGTAGTTCTCATAATACGGGAATATTTCATAAATTAATGACATGCTCTAAAAAGCCCATATAATCAAATACTCGAACATCCAAAATAGGAAACATAGGTTTATAATAGGAATATTTCCTAAACTAATGACATGCAATGTATAAGCCCACAAAATCAAATTCTCACAACATCCAAAATAGGAAAAGAAGAAATCGGGGATATGATCTTGGGTCTTAAAAATCGAAACCCCAATTGTAACAATTTAAATGAGAAAATTTTCTATTTAGGAAACACCTAAAATCTCATAGCAAATCGTGTCAGAATCAAATAAACATAACAAAGGCAATTGAATATTTAAATTAAATATAACTTAGGACATTACCCAGATTGGAATTTCAACTCAATCGATGACCGACATGAGGAAGATTGTAATCAGCATCGGCAGGGAAGGGCAAGAGGCAGCAATTAGCAACGCCAGGGCTGTGAACATCTTAAGGGGACCTCCGGATCTTTGATGCACAATTCCTTTGGTGAAGTTGAAGAAATAGGGACATGCAAACAGACGTGCGGATCCCTGGAGTACCATAACTTTGCACAAATAAATACTTAAGTGTCAAAATTGGAGCAAAATGGATCACTTAAGTGTCAATCCGACAAAATCTGGCCAAAAGGCTGACATGGAATTTTTTCGGCGAAACGAGCCCAAAACGACGCCGTTTTGCATGCTGATATGGCCAAATAATATAAAAACGGTGTCGTTTTGGGTTGATGTGGTTGAAAAATATATATAAATTAATTAAATTAAATTTAATTAAAATATTAAAAATAATAATTTTAAAATTAAATTTAGTTAAAATATTAAAAAATAATAATTTATAAAATTTATAAAAAAACAAAAGGGAGGGGGGGCCAGGGGTCAGCAACCTCGGTCGACCCTCCCCTTCATCGGGAGGCGGCCCCCCTTTTTATAAAATTCTTTTAAATTTTTAAATTATTATTTTTTAAATATTTTAACTAAATTTAATTTTTAAATTATTATTTTTTAAATATTTTAACTAATTTTAATTTTAATTCATTTTTATATTTTTTTAATCATGTCAGCCCAAAATAACGTCGTCTTTTGCATTATTTGGCGTCACGCAAGAAAACGGCGTCATTTTGGGCTCACTTCACGGAAAAATGCCATACCAAATTTTTGGCCGTATTTTTTGGCAAGTGGCACACTTAAATGATCCGTTTTTCTTCGAATGCACTTAAGTGTACCTTTTGTAAGTTATGGCACTTAAGTGTCATTTTCTGCAAAGTTATAACCCTTGAGACGTTCTTTTGCCAAGAAATAGGTGTTGTAGAGATTTTCTCAAAATTTCAACACACTCTAACTTAGAACGAACGCATACTAACAGTTTTCGCGTGTCCGTGCACTGGACTCTCCGGCATTCCGATCAGTCCAACTTTCTCCTTTAAAGACGTACTTCCAAATAATTCCTCACCAATCCCACCAGACTTGCTATACTTTGCACAAATTTTGAGTGCGATACAACGGGGCTAGAACTTTTCTGCTACTTCTGCTGCCAAGGAAGAGACCTTCCCCATTTCTTTCGAAATTTTTTCTCCACGTCCCCTCTCAGCCAAGAGAGGTATTTATAGTTTCCACTAGGTCGAGTTTTACTTAAGATCAAGGATTATCTAATAAGAGTTTGATCCGATTCGAAAAGCTTCTCAAAAGCTCGATCAGTTTCGGTCATTATATCTTCCAAGGCTTGATTCATCAAACCACATTGGAAAAGGCGTAGATAGGATCATATGTCCTTCAAACGATTAGCCCCCTCTTTTCGGTAAAGCATGGGTATGAAACGATTCTAAAGTGAATATGAATAGAATTAAACGAATAACCACTAAATCACGAAAACAGCAACGGAGATGAAACCTCATCGACAAGGAGTTGAATATGGAGTTCAAAATATTATGGAGATGGCCGGCCATAGCACTCAATTGCTCCGTGCACTCAATTGTGCCGTGAAATGTTCCGTGATAACATCACGTTAAGACCATGTAATGTGATGCATGACTTAAATAATTACGAATATGAACTATGTTAACGGCGCTTTTGTTTAGGAATAGGGGTCAATCCCAATTTTCTTATGTAATAGATAATTAATGGGTCGGCAAAACTTAAATATGAACATGTATACTTGACATCAGGTATTGCATGCTTAAGTTGACTAGCGTAGTACTCGCAACTAAGGAGGTTACGTGCCATACCCATACGGTCCTTTAAATTGGGCAATTAGCCTAGATTGTGACAACAAGAGATAGTCTACGAAAGAGTTTCTATCTTTTATTCATGTTACATTTTTATGAATATTATAAAATAAATTATTTTGTCCCTTTCAACTTCCCCCGCTAGGGTGATCGGTTCCTGATCTGGTTCGATTCCAAGGTGGAATTGAAAATCATACTAAGAGGGTTGGTTTTCAAAATTGGGAACCAAGAATCAGACCAGACCGTTGATTCTCACTTTGGAATTGAGAACCAAATTGCCACCCATAGGAATCACCCAAAATCGGCCGATCCGAGCAATTCCCAACTTGGGTCGTTCCCATTGCACACCCCTATTCCGCAACACAACACGTGGATTTTCACCTCCAGTCCTTACAGAATTATTATATTAAGTGGGCAAAGAAGATTGGAAAAAAAAAATCTCCATTTGAGATATGAGAATGAGAAAATGGAAAATGTACAGAAAGGGCACGCATAATAACCATTTCATTTCTAACTAGAATTTGTTCTCAAGAATAAGTTCAAAACAAAATTTTGTTTAATAACACAATTTTATTTTTCTATTTCTCGAACAAACTTTTAGCCTAGGAAAAGGTTTGGAACAAAAATAAGAAGTAAAAATTGTATACTTCTCTATTTTTGGAATAAAAATGAGAAATAAAAATTATTCTCATTGCTCGCCATCACTACTATCATCATCGGTAGCCATTTGCCGCCCGCCAGCCGTTGTCCGCCGCATCATTTGGTTCCCATCTGCCGTCGTCCGATTGCTGGCCATTGCCACTGCCCACCATCAATAACATGAGATGAAAAAATTTTATGTCATTATCAAATGAATTTATATTTCACGGACATAAATTTTGTATTGTTGTTAAACACATATTTTTGCTCAGAAACTCGTCCATGAAATAAAAATAGAAATATCTATTTTTAATCAGAAATTGATTTTCGGAATAGAATGATAATCATTTGCATTCAAAGTGTTCACTACCTAGACCTTTGCAGGCTGGGCTTAGCCATCGCTTTTGTCAACGGGTCAGGCCATTCACAGGAAGGCTTTTGATGGATGGAGCCTAAGCCGATAGCGATCATTTAAGGAATGTGATTTATCCACGGTCAATTTCCCCACGTACATTGCCTAAACGTGCGTAAGTTTAGTTGCAAATTGGAAAGCCGACATTTTTTTTTTTTTTTGCTTTCAATTGAGAAAAGGGCCTGGAAAAGAACGAGCTCTAACGATCTCCACCGGACTTTGTTATGAGGATCTCGCAGCAGCTGCATGAGTGTTCAAGAGTAGCGATCCCATGATCGCGCCCTGCCAAGATGCTATCATCTAATGAGCCTCTCCAGGTGAGATATGCTGCAGTTGGACAAGGCAGCACGAGCCATTTAAAGGGCCGCTCACGACGCGAATTACCTCCGTGACCTTATGAAGGACATTTGAACCCTTTATCATCAAACCAACCACCTTGGTGATAAAGAGTGGCGAGTATCAACGACAACTTCACCAAATATGGTATATCCAAAAAGGTCGGCAGGGATAAGAGACCCGATTCGTGGGCAAGGCCTTTTGTCGTTGGGGTTTCTCAATTCAGTCTTCATCTTTATTACACGTTCTCTCGCTATGGGCTAACTTCAGATTTGAGAACTTCTTCAATCGAGCTCGGGCTTCGACGATAAGAGCACTAGCTTCCCGTCCAGCTTGATCATACCAGTTCCGACTACTCTAGCTCTAAACTCTAAACACAAGCTAGATCCTCCTTCGAAGCGGTCTAGGGTTTGACCTCCTGTTAACGCCTTTGCTTGCATCGCTGAAGATACCCGAACCGGTTGAAAAGAAGCCATCTACCAGGACGCTGGAGTTGTCATGGCACACATAGGTAATAGCACCCTCGCTCATTCCTTCAACGAAAGATTCATCAACGTTTATTTTGAGGATGTCACAATCCGAAGATCTTAATAACGAGACGAGTCCGAGAAATTAAAGAAACAAACAACAAAAGGGTAGTTCCACTCATATCATTAATTAACATGTTCCTCACAAATTAAATGCTAGGAGTTCCGGACAATTTGAAATGGCAAGACATAGACATTAAGATAAACAAGCTAACAAATTGGTTCACCTTAATTTTTTTCTTTTTGGTGGTCTAGTACGATCACATTAGCTCAGTTTGTTTGTTGGCTTTTGATTTTTTTTTAATAAAATCGTTCTTCAAAAAATTAGCTTGCGTGTCTTGAATAACCCAAATTGACAATTCCTTTGTTTTCGTTGGATAAAAATCATAAAATAGAAACGGACTAAAGAGCCATTCGCGTTCCTCTCGCTTGTCCAAATCGCAAAGCCCAAGCGTCAATGACTTTTGTACAAAGAGCCACTTTGTTTTTCCCAAACCCCGAAAAAAAAAAATTAAACGTGACAGCAGGCCACAAAAAAAGAAAAAAATAAAGAAAATTGGAAAAAAAAATCTAATGTACACAAAAATCAAACCTCCCAAGGTTCAAGTCACACCATCGACAAAAAAAAAAGGTCCAAGTCATACCGTCTAAGTTTGACTGCTCGGCTGCCGAAGCCAATCGGTCGACCGCTCGCCCGCCTCCACGTCCCTCCCCACGAACCACCGATCGAACGGCGGCGACTTATCCGGCTTCGAGGAGCTCCTCAGCGGGCTCCTACCCACCTCGATGGCGGCGGCGGCGGCGGCGGCGGCGGCTTGCCTCGCCCCGCCCTTGCCGAACCGGTTTTGGAGATGAACGGCGGCGTCATGGAGAACGCCCACTTGCCGTACCAGCCTTCCCGGTCGAACCGCTCGTTGATCAGCGGCGGGTCCCTCCCGCCGCGCCGGCCGCTCCCGCTCCGGTATGCGGTTCTCGGGCTGCTCGCCCTCGGGAACGCGACGCAGCTCCTCGCCCTCTCCAGCCGCGCGTCGTTGATGATCCGGGTCCGCACGTCCTCGGGCAGCCTCAGTGTGAACCGCTCGCAGTCGTCGCCCGGTCGGACCAGCCACAGCGAGTGGCCCGTGGAGTGCGACCGCGGGAAAAGGAACATCCTCGCGAGGCGCATCCCGGTGGAGCTCGACCGACGCGGCGCTCCCTCATCGGCTGTAGAATCCGCGTCCCGCCTGGGCGACGGCTTGACTCCTTCACTCGCCTGTCGCGGCTCATCGTGGTGGGGACTGACATGGACGCTGACATGACCCTGGGAACCGCCGGCGTCGGGTGCCGGGTCCTGGTCGAGCAGCTGCACGGCCGAAGGGAGGGCCTCGCCGGGTTTGAGGGCGAGGTCGGCCCGGCAGACGGGACAGGTGGTGTGCGACGAGAGCCAGGAGTCGATGCAGTCCGGGTGGAACGCGTGGCTGCACTTGGGGATCAGGCGGAGCGTCTCGTCGTCCTGGAACTCGTTCAGGCACACCGCGCACTCCAGCGCCCCTTTCCCGATCTTGAGCCCCTTCACCGACGAGTACAGGAACGTGGGGAAGGCGTCGATGACCGAGGGGTCGAGCCCACGCGCCGCCCCCCGCAGCGACCGCCGCCCGAAGGCATAGGGCCCCGCGGGATCCCCGCGGCCGTACCGGCGGTCGGTGCACTGGCGGATGTAGACGGAGAAGAAGCCCATGACAAAGAAGGCGCTGACCAGGACCACCATGATTACGGCCATGGAGGAGTTGAACCTGTGGCCGTCCTGGGGCGGGGCCGGCGGAGTAGGGGCTCCGTCCGCCACCGTGGGGTTGTTCTGGGAAGCGGCGCGAACGGATAGGAGCAAGAGGAGGAGGGGGAGGAGCTGGAGCGCGCTAGGGCGGCCATGGAGTGGAGGATCCCTCATGCCCAGCGATTTCTCGGCCGCTCCGAAGGGAAAGCAAAGCGAGAAGAAGAGAGAAAGTGCCTTTTTTTTCAAATCGGAACTCTCTCTTTTCTCAAACGGCCATTTTCAACCTTTCCGGAAGCGCGAGGGACCTGCGGAAGCGGGCGACGCCGCGCAGCTCGTTATATACGGCGCGGGGCGGCGAGGGAGAGGAGCGGGCACGCGCGTGCGGCCGCCCGTGGGGGAATTCTCCGAGAGAGGGGAGCAGTTCTGACTTCTGAGGAGACGAGGAAATTAAGAAAACGAGAAAAACAACGAGGGAGGGGGAGCGGGCCCTACCTTGGATAGAGGCTTTCATTAGGAGGATTTTTTTCACTCTGTATAGGTGAGGGGCCCCACGTGTAAGCGGAAAATGGGCAAACTTCTGGCAATGCGGATGAGCTTTCCGGTTTTGGCCGCTAATTAATGGGAAGCTGGATTTCATGCCAAGATGGTAACGCATCGAATCTTAAACTATGTCTAGACCCAAAATATATATATATTAAACTATTAGGATACATTAAGCGGGGCTGTTAATATGTACCATTGATGGGTTTGGGTTAACTAACTTAGAGCACAAGGACTGCAACTGTTCCCTTGTTTTATGGCTATTTATATGTAATTTAGGTTGGAGGACCTGAGTAATAACATTTCGTTCAAAGCTACATGCTCAAACCAAATCATGCGTACGCATGCGCATATTAGATTTTGTTTTGACATCTTTTATCGCATTGAATTTGTGATGTTCAATCCTTGTAGCAACCAATGCCACAAAAAGAGAGGAGAAGAAAAAAGAAATCTTTATAACTATTACGTTTCTCGTATTTCAATATCAGTGGTGCTAGGTGTTTATCTCTAGTCATATGTTTAGTTCGAGTGGGTTTTGTTGTATTTATGGTGGGTTAATGGATTAACGAAAGTAAGTAAAATGATATACGTTGTTTCCATTTATATATCTCATTAATTCGTGTGTCTCTAGATTCTTCTATTCATTTAATTAATGTATTTTTTAGATTCTTGTATCTATTTAATTTATGGTTCATGTATCGCTTCTGTATATGAATTTTAAAACTCTATATAAACTTCAAAATCTTCATTCCAAGAAGAAGTGAAAAACATCAACATCTCCTCTCTTCAAGTTTCTATAAGTGTGCTGGTTTCAATAAGTATTCAACGGAGTGTTGTTCATATAACACTGATACCAACAAGTCCAAGCTATTGTATCTTGAGAGGCAAAATTCATGAAGGTAATATACGCTTGGTTTAGCATTTAGAAAACACATTGGGGAAATGCAAAACAATTTAGTCTAAAAAGCTTTGGGTAAATGTAAATGTCATTTGGTAAACTACGCTTTGAAAAGCAACTTTAAGAGAAATGCCATTTGATAGAAAATACATTTAAAAAGCCATTTGGGTGATTAATATTATTTTTTTTTTTAGAATTGAAAAAATATTTATAATTTAAGGAAAAAAAAAAAACAAACCCTTCATTGATCCAACAAAGGGATACAGCCACCAGGGGCCATCAATTAAGGTCGTGCAACCCTGGTGAGGACCGTTGTAGGCTGCCCAACCTTAGGTGACCCTGGTGAGGGCCGCTGGAGGTTGCCCAACCTCAGGCGACCCTTAGCAAGGGTCGCATGACCCAAGTAACTGTTAGTTGTGTAACCTTCACAAGACTCAGGCGAAGGCTACCTAAGGCCCCGAGACCCAAGCAACAGCCACTCGGTTGTGTGCTACCTACATCACGTGACCCTTGCTAAGGGTCGCCCAAGGTCATGCGACCTCTAGTGGCCCTTACCAAGGTCACATGACCCTCTCCGGAGGTAGTCTGACCTCGGGTGACCTCAATCGCCGACCGCCAGTTTGGTCCTTTTATAATTAAAAAAATAATGGGGGACAAAATCAAAAATTTAAAGAAGTGGTAAGGGTAGTTTTGGAAGGAAAAAAAATAAGTTTGGCCAATGCCGAAAGCTCTATGTTAGTCCCTACTAACATTAATCTTTTAGCCTTCCTAATATTGGCTTTAACTTGAAAACTCTTTCAAAATAGTTGTCAAGTGATCTAGCATTTCTCCAAAGGATTTTGGAGGCCGAAAACCCATTAGAAATGCTTAACCAGATGCACCCTTAGTACTAATCATCTTAATGAGATTCGGTTAGCGGCACCTTACCTCCAATTTCAATTTTTTTTTGTTATTACTTTCTTGAATTAATTTTTTTATTACGACAAATAGTGTTATTTATTCTTCCTCCAGTACGTCTTCTCCTTCTCCATATTTTCCAACAGGTTTTCGACAAGATAGACATAGAATGCTTATAAAAGTTCTTACTATGTTGAATTCTTTTTTTCCCCCAAATTTTAATTGAGGGTTAGTAAGATTACTGTTGAGTGATACGCTCCAAAATACATTGCTCACCCGTTTGATTCCGGTTCAAGCATTCGTGAGAAAACTCCTGCTTTAACATGAGATCATAGCGCACATATCATGGCCAAGTAAGCATCTGAACTGAAGCTAAGCAGTTTGGCAAAGCGCGACAGCCGAAAACTCCTGAAAGCACACGGAGGAAAAGAGGGAAGTGTACTGGACAATGTTTAATTTTGCTCTGGAACTACTTTTTATGTAGCCAAAAAAGGAAAAGAAGGCAAAAATGGAGATTAACGCAGAACAAAACCTAAGTAGAGAACCATGTACCTACAATTTGAATCTGTCAAATGAACTGCGTGGTGAATGGTGATTGAAAGGGGATTACGGACACCACGGAGTAAACGGAAGTTGGGCAGTCAATATCACGGAAGTTTCCGGCACTGGTCCCCGCCGGACAATCCAAACCGTTGACCAGAACAAGAGCCCCGGACCCACAAGGAAAATTTAGAAAGCATATCGTATGTAAACTGCGTGAATCCACGTGTTCCGAAGCTTCATTAGTTTTATGTTCATTTCACACGAGGAAAGGGGAGAGAACCATGGCGTGCAACTGGCTGCCTAGGTTGGACAATACTTTCAAAGGATTTTAATGATTAAAAAGAGACTTTTTTTTTTGGTCGGTGATTAGAAAGAGACTTAACCCGAGCATTTGGTGCATTTATTCAAGTGTGTGGAGGCTCATTTCCAGATGACGTATAAGCCAGGCTTTGATTCCACAAGCGTATGAGCCGAATTCCGCTAAGTCCAGGAAAGCCGCAGAAGGAACAGTGTAGAACCGAACACGCAAAAGCAGTCCGACCTGTAAACATATGAGATAGATTTGACGACCGTTGGAGTTCCTGGAGTGGAGGCTCGACAAATGAAGCATGATATTCCAAGATTGTTGATGCCAGAAATCAGGGACTAATACTTTCGATAGGTTGGTGAGATGGCATGATCAAAACCTGCTGTTGATGGAAGATCTTATCAACTGCTCGTATTAAAGCAACGTTGTCGGGATTTTATCTATTATAAAGAATTAAATGGATACGACGATTACAGGATTCAAGAGCGAAGTTCGGAGTTGGCGCTTCATAAATTGCCGAAAAATTGGCCAGAATCGACATAGTTGACAAGAGCAAAAACAAGAGATTTTGAGCATTATTGAGAGGTTTCTGAATCCATTTTCTAATATAAGCTTGCAATGCCTGTTTGAAATTATTCTTAAGAGTTACTAAGAGAGACAAGCCCATTCAAAAACACATGAGTAGTAGTTGTATATAGAGTAAAGGCATTTATTTAAGCAAGAGATAAATTGTCGAGAGACCTTTTATAAATTTTTGAGGTATGGTTTATAATTTGAACAGAATGCCTATTGTGATGGGTATACAAGGCGTGTGAACCGACTATTGGATGGTCCACTAGTTACTTAGTCTACAGCAGGTTGCCGTAGAAGGGAATTAGATTTTGTATTGTAGTAGACTCTACACTTGTAAGAAGGGCAGTATCTTACTCTAATTATAACCAGTGAAATTCGGCTAGGTTAGGCCGTTAGAATTAGAAGAGAGGAGTAGGCACGCTCAAACTGACTCTACTTGACAATATTTGCAAGTGTTTTAAAAAATTTCTTATTCGTTTTAAATTCTTTCTTTCCCTTTTTTTTATTGAATTCCAACCTGAGTCACTAGTCCTCGCCCAATTGCTAGCGAGGGTCAGTCGGTGAACTTTGCATGCCCATAGTGAAAAAATTAAAAATCAAAAATCAAAAATCAAATAATTATAAAATATATATATAATTTAAGAAATATACAAAAATAACCTACACCAATAATAGCCATGCCACCTAAGACTATTGATGCCTATGTAGGCAATTGTCGACCAAAATGGGTCGGAAGAAATATATTGAAAATCATCAAAAGGTTTAGAATAAAATTAGCTTAATTAAAAATTTTAGAACTATTAATTAAGTTTAGAATTTTTTTAGTAATTTTCTCCTGCAACCAAAGTTAGCATGGTATTGCGCGTCATACAGCCGCTACCGCATACATACAGGCATCTAAGGCATGAAAAAAAAAAGGGTAAAAATAGTCTGACACGCCATTTGAATTATCACTAGATTAGGTGTTGAATTGTCAAAGGGCCTCAAAATTATTCTCAACTATAATAATGTAATCAGTTGGCTGCTCTGCCTACAAGTTGACTAGACCCCAGTAGGTGGAAATCCTTAGGCCAGGCCAATCAGGCCTTGTTCTCTCGAATAAGTTTTGCCGAGAGGGGATAAGATCTTCCAATGGATTATTAGGAATGCTCTGACTCATTACTTTGCCAAGTTGGGCTAGTCACTCGTTTTCTTTTATAAGTACGGGTGAAGACGAGGGAGGATAGAAATGTAGGTAGACTTCTTGGTGAAAACCCACTCGAACGGATAGAATGAGCGAAGAGCCAGTAGAGCCCCGCGCACTGATCCCAGAAGGGCCCGGCGAGGAGCAAATGAGTCTTGCGACCATCATGCTCATCAGACCTTATCTTCTTACGCGGGATCTCCACATTTGTCAGCTAATCATTATCAATAAACTGATGTTCTGCAGATGTCAATAACAATATTATCTACAGCAACATTCTTTATTGTCAAGACGAGCTGGCTTCCTTGTTTTCCTAAACCTAGCCAAAGCTAAGGAAACGTTAGAGCTATTTGCCGATGCTGACTTACATACAAATGTCATCACCATGGAAAAAAAAAGATACATCAGAATCTTTACGATCTCGTAATCACTGGAAATGCCCCTTCCGTGATGCTAACTTAGATACACATGTCATTCCCTGGGCTCCACCCACGTCGAACTTATCCTAGAACATGACAATATCAATGAATGACCAGTTAGAGAGAGAGACTTTGGTGATATCTGATGCATTCCTATAGGTATCGACGAATCGAAAATGTTCGGCGAGGCCATCAATGGTTCTTGCACGCAAGAGCTGTCAATTCTCAGCGAAAGACTCTGTGCCTGTCAATTCCTGGAAGTGTTTCGCACGAGGTTTTGGATTCCTCCCGCTTCGATTCTTTTATCATTTTCTGTCTCTTTCTGCGGAGGTTTTGGTGGAAAATGCGCCTATTGATTGATCAATGACAAGGAGAGCGGCGAATGGAGTTGCGTCGACCTCTGTGGATGATTAAGCAATATATGGATCCTATTATGCATTGAAATAGCGCGCAGACAGTAGATGGAAACAGATAAGGAAGTGGTATAAAATTTTATTGAATCAGAACACATGGTTTACATTCTTGGATGCCATGCTTTGCTCGTTTACTGAATGAGATGACTGGAACGTGCAGAGAAGGTTAAAAAAACATACAAAATATGACTTGAAAACTCTTGTAATTTGGGAAAAGTTCGAATTCAGGAAAACTAATCTAATTCATATTTCAAATTCAAATTAGCCATAAATTGATATGTTATGAATGATCTTCTCATTTTGAAAATTTGATGTGCTCCTTATACTTTTTGATGTCGTAATTGTTTGTGTGTCTTTGTGTGTTTGTTGATGATTGATGCTCAAATCTTAAAAAGTTCATTCATTTATGCATTTTGATCCTCCTGTACAAGAATTTCTAATTGCCCCGAGTTATGCGCAGCTCTAAGAATGATTTGTATACTCAACCATGGTTATTCGTAGTTGATAGATCCTCCATGACTCAGTCTTGAACTTCAATGCATGTTTCAAGTCATATTGATTGCGACATGTGTCATGTCTTCCACTTGGCCTTTGCCCATTGGAAATTTATGATCGATGAGTCAGTCATTCCATCGATGGGTCTTGTCAGTCAACTGCATAGTAATGGCCTAATGGTCAGATGAACTTATTAGGCTTTCTATCGATTGGGCCTTATAAGTAAGTATATTGTCATGATCTGATTTGGGCCATTAATTTCTTTAAGTTTGGACCTAGATTTTGGGTTTGATGTCAATTGCATGGCCGCATTCTACGCGGGCTTTTAATAAGTAAATAGGGGGAAAATAGAAAAAAAAAAAGTTATCAACTTATTGAATTGTCTTTTCAATTATAAACATTTTTTGATTTATTAATTTTTTTTATAATTGTGCTAATTGAGTTACAAATATTTTGATAATTTGTCAATGTAGTCTATCCTGTCAATTATTGCTGGAAATTGCTAACATAAACTCCAATTGTCCTATGACATAGCCAATGCTAATGTGGCCAATTTTTTAAAAAAAAAAAAAATCTTAATTTTTTGTTTTTTTAGTGTTTTCTTTCATTTCTTTTCTTTTTTCCTAGTTTGGGCCAATGAGGTTGCTAACCACCGTTAGCCATAGGTGAGGACGTCACAGCCAAGGGCTTGCGTGCCCTCACCAACCATAGGTGAGAGCGTTAGGCCTTCGCTATCCCACAATTAAAAAAAAAAAAAAGAAAAAGAAAGAAAAAAAATAAAATTTTCAAAAATTTTCAAAAATTAAAAATTATAGAATTTGTCCACATCAACGTTTGTTGTACCATGTAGGATGGCTGGCATTCATATTAGCGATTTCCAGCCAATTTATCGGATAAAATTTATTAGCAAATCGTCAAAAGGTTATAACTCAATTAATACAATTGAAAATTTTGACATTGAATTGGTACAAACGCAATATATTTAGAACTATTTGGATGTTTTCCAAAGTAAATAGATCCGAAGAAAATAGGCTCATCATGTCATGGGAGTTATACTTGCTACACAAGCCATCACTAAACCCAAGAGTCAATTCCATGGTATCTTTCTATCTATACAGGATGAGCCACAAATGGGGTACGATCTATCCTCCTTATGAAATCTACCGATTTAAAACGGTAAAGTCTCCAAAAGCAAATGCCCATGTGAGATTTCTTTCCTTCGCGATGTGTAAGATTACAGCCCATGGAGCGTGTCAAATTGGCTAAGAGCGGTAAAGCGTATCTTCATATAATGAATAGAAACGCCGACGATTATACAATGGTCAAAATCATGATGCATTTATAAAATCGAGGCAGAGAAATGATGCAAATCCCTTATCAATAAAATGCAAAGCTTTGTAGAGAAAATAAAAATAAAAAGCATTGTGCTAAGAATGCACGCTTTGAATCACATCAATTACGTGAAATTTTTTTTTGGTAAAAGGCCATAGGCGTAATATTTAAATCAAATTAGTTCATGAGACTTCTAGGATATTTCATGAGCCTTCAATGGGCTGGTTCTCGTCTCCCTAAATTATTGAAAAACAAAAAGGGCATCAAACCTCTCTTTACAATCTTGATTTAAATCGCTACTTGACAAATGAAATTTCTTCTAAACAAAGACACGTCATTACCTATTTTCAATCAATCAAACTACCAATCTATTGAAAAGCCTAACTGAGCAGCTTGTCTTCTCTTTGTTTTGTGGAAGGACAAGTTGACCGGCCGAACTCCAGCACGTTATTTTTCCTTTTGGCTGAGCACGACGTGGCATCCACGTCCAAGTTTAGGCAAATAAGTCGTCGTCGGGCGCTCGAATTCAAGTCACCGAAATATTGTTATCATTTTGAGAAGACAAATAGAGAATTTTCCAAATCGGATAATGCCAGAAAAAGTTCATAATTTTGCTCGTGATTCCAAGAAAAAAGAAGAAAATCTTAGCCGGATGACGCCGGGAAATATGATGATTTTCTTCGCGGACTTGTTTATGCAGGCCATTAGGCCCGACCCTGCCCAAGTTATGAAAAGACCGCATTGAAACCTAGATGCCAATACGTACATACCATGCACATGTATTATACATATATTTAGAGTGATCTTAGGTGTTTCCTACGAAAAGAAATATAAATCATATATACGGCAAGAAACGCACTCCAAGATCATGTCATAAAACGCGCGTACCATAGATTTTCCTAATGTCAACACTATAGTCAAACTCTATGAAGTTTCTAAGTGACGCCCATCTCATTCAAAGTCTATAATTTATCCGGCATAAGTCGAATCTTTAAAGAGAACTTTGCCTATATGATATGGTTTAATTATAGTTGTAAACCAACAAAATACGTCGAACTGTTTGCACCGTCACTGCCGAAATGAAGCACTTTTGATGAATATTCATTTGTTTTCCCTCCGCATTTATCGAAACGAAAAAATTATTTTCATGAAGATATTTGAATCAATTCCACATGTCAAGATCTATGCACGCTAAAAGAATCCTTGCTATTGGATTTTAAACGTTATAAGGGAGGGAAAACACTAGAACAAGATTCCGATGAAACCTATCGAATGTGGACTCAGACAAAAGAGTACACAGTTAAAGAAGGAATAAGAATACAATTGACGATAAAACTTTCAATTGAACATACATATACGACTCTCGGAACCCTTTCCACATAATTCATGATAAATTCCTCAAGAGATGCTCTAATTAACATTGGATCTTGCTCCGATGTCAAGGAATCACAACGCAATGGTAGTATCACATCTCACATTCATTTTACCATTGAAATGGACACATTATTATATTAAAATGGGCTAACCATCTGTTGAGAACACTAAACCTAAGCGTGCACCACCCACTCATGGAGCAAGCCATTACTATTGGAGATACAATTTATAGCATGCCCACATCACTTAAGATGATTTGAGATTCAGTAATCAATCATCGTTCATTCTATTTCGATGCCGAGATAGATTCGTTCTTGTGGGATGAGAGCACGTACTATTGCAGCAGATTGTGCTTTTATTATTCTATTGTACTGTTTGTAATTTGCTTTGTTTTGAATCTCTCATATATCATTTTGAGATCCCGAAGAATGAACGAAGTATTTACTTTCAATCCAAAATAAAAATAAAAAATAAAAAATGTGTCGACCCACCGGACATTGTGCCTTCGATTCTCGAGTAGCACTGGCAAGTCACTCTTACGCTAAGTTGGAAAAACTACGTCTCACGGCAAGTTAATACATACCAGGCCAACATTTCATGTGTTAGATGTGGAAACTTCGGTAGGTCCCTTTGCACATGCCAGCGTTAGACTCTAGTGGCTCTTTTAATACGATATGCTGCCAAAAATCTCCCAGAAATCCCACATTTCTGAGCAGGAAATCTTCACAAAGAGCACTGAAATCAATAGGATCAGCGAGGTCAAAGTCTCGAACTTTCCAAACATCTCGTCACTTTTCCCTTCCACGGACTCGAAAAAAGTCTCTGGAAAAAACGGAGGAACTTCGTCTTCCTCGCGGTGAGGGAAGACGGGAGTCAGAGAGAATGATTAACATGTTTACTTCTGTCTATTCCGTCTCTTTAAGTTTAATAATCATATAGCCATAAAAATGAAAATGCATTTCCAGTTCTCTGTTTCGTTCTCAAGGTAGTAAAAAAACCCCAGGCGCAATGGATCAGATACTGGGGCCATTTCTCAGCTAAGCGTCGTCTCGTGAATTGATCAGTAGGGACGAACCCACGATTCTCGACGGGGTTGCAGATATCTCTGTGCTCTCCAATCGAACTTGGAAGAAAAACCCAGAAGAGTAAAAAGCAGGGGCGGTCAGAATTACCGGGAAAGATTCGAGTTTGACGAGTTCCGGCTGTTACTGTTGGGTCTCGGCATGAAAAGCCTCCCGCTCCATGATTGCGACCTCGCTGCGGGTCGAGAGCTTGTGCCGGCACGATCCGCCGAGGATTGAGATTCGTCGATCCGTCTCGCCTCGCTCGTGTTGGCGTCGGACCATTCGGGTTCCGAACCTCCGGGGAATTCGATCGCCAGAAATGGAGAATCCACCGAAAACGACCTTCTCACCGGAACAACCCCTTCCTCCTCCTCCATGACCACCAAACCCAGTTGACCGTTCTGACCACTGACCTCCTCAATCTCCTTCGGCAATCCACCGCCGTTGGGTTCTCCGGGTTCGACCCCTTCCCCTGCTCCTGCTCCATTGCTGTTTTCGCCTCCGCCGACGACGGCCCCCGCCGCGCGATCGCCGCCGCCGTCGAGGCGCTGGGAGAGACGCTCGGGAGGAGGTAGGGGGAGGGGGAGCGGGAGGGGACGACGATCGCCGCCCGACAGAGGGGGCAGTTGGTGTGCGACCTCAGCCACGCGTCGATGCAGGGGACGTGGAAGGCATGGCCGCACTTGGGCAAAATCCTCAGCGCCTCGCCGTCGCTGAACTCGCTCAGGCACACCGGGCAGTCGCTCCCTTCGACCAGGCCCTCGCCCTTCCGGTACTCGTACACCGCGATCGCGCTGATCGCCGCGGGGCTCAGCCCCACCGTCCGGATGTACCATATCGGGTGGTCCACGCGGCCCTCCTCCACGAACTCCTCCTCCCAGCCCCCGCCTCCCTCGCCGCCGTCCGGGGGCAGGTGGCCGCGGGATCGGCCCCGCCGGCGGATGAGGCAGGACTTGGCTATGATGAAGTAGTAGCTGACGAGGAGGAAGATGCCGCCCAGGAGGGCGATGACGACGATGACGGCGGGCGGCAAGGCGCTGGATCCTCCTCCGTCGCTGAAGACGGTCGTGCGGGACGGAACGGGAGCCCAGTAGGGCGAAACGGGCGGCGGGGGGGAGGAGTACCCGTAGCAGCAGTACGAGCCGCAGTAGCTCGGGCAGGAGTCGCAGGAGCTCAGGCAGGCGGAGTCCGCCGCCGCGGGGGCTCCGGCGGAGAGGACCTTCCGGTGGGCCATCGCCGCCGCCGGCGAGCCAGTGAAGGCGTCGAAGACAGAAGAGGTACGAGGACGATCTCTGAGAGAGAGAGAGAGAGAGAGAGAGAGATATGCGCGAACTGCAAGGGTAAGAAAACAAGGGAAATCGAGGTCCTTTCGAGGGAAGGTGGCGTGCCTGTGCGGAGAGAGAAATATAGATAGAGAGAGAGTATATTAGAGAGAGAGTATATTATATATTTTTTTTTGTCCGGATGCGTGGCGTGTGGAGGGTTAAAGTCAATGATGGCCATCACGCTGCGGCGTCGTCGCTCTCCCGTCTCTCGCCAGGATGGAGAGATATCTTCTATTCGACATTCGATTTTATCGGTCCCCAAAAGAGAAGAATCGGATAAGATTTTTTGCTCGTATGGTAATTTGGCTGGCACCTTTCCCATTTGCAAAATTCGATGGCAACTTTCAATTTTATAGATAGCTAGATTCATTTTTCTCTCAATTATACGTGGATTATTCAAAAAAAAAAAAAAGTATTTGATGCTAGCACTTTTTGGGAGGTAAGGTCCCAGCTTCTTCTTCATCATATCCCTTCATCAATATGTTAATCTACATCAGATCTATCTGGAGACTTATCCTTCTTTTTTCTCTTAATTTTTTTCAATGCACTATAGATACGTCGACTTATGATGCCCATAAGTTGTTATGAGATAATAAGATTTCCCATGTATTCTTTTTTAATTTGCCCACATAGCTTTTCTTATGTACAATTAAAAATCGAAAGGGATCATATCCTTCACATTAGTAAGCTTTTTTCTTATTATTATATTTAAAATGAAATAAGAACGTCTTTCAATCATTATCGGTTCTCTCAAAACTGGCTGTCTTGCACTAGCTAGTGTCATGTCCTAATAACCATAGGGGATTCACACCTGGATAATGCGAAAAAATTCGACCGACTCTGACAATCAATGATTGAGATGTGCATGAGCAATATTCACAAGACAAGCATCTGGAAATGTTTTTGGGCTGGTGGCCGTCTGCTAATTGAAATGGCACTTGATTCATTATAAAATCATGAATTATAAGGTCGTTGTTTTCATGTACCTTAAAAAAAATGATATCTAGCTTTTAAAGTCGGCCAAAAGTCGCCTATTTATTTAATAGGAAAAATTAGATAAAAAGAAGAGAGAGGTGAGTGGCCCCTGGCCAGTAGCAGCTGCATCTTGTATGTCAATGTCACCTCCCATGCCCTACCTAATGTGCTGATTGTGCTATGACTTTTCGTCCTATAATGGACCTTTTTGCTCATGGGGAAATAAAAAATGTACAAAGAAAAAAATTGAAATTCAGCTAGAGTTTTGATCATCTAACTCGACCAGATCAATCGCAGCACCATTCTTTCATATTCTTTCATATGATGTCTACGACAAATAATTTGTTTATTACACATCTCACTTAGTTTCACTATTCTTTTATAGAATTTCCAAGTTTTCATACATGTCTATTAATGAATCTATCTTCTTCATGTTAGCCTAAAAGAGAGCATATCAATTTTTCTAACACGAGATTAATCGCACCACCGTTCTTTCATGTGATGTCTATGACGAATAGTTTGCTCATTATACATCTCACTCAATTTCGCTATCCTTCCGAGAATCTTCAAGTTTCTACATACGTCTGCTCATGGGTCTACCTTCTCCATGCCGGCCTGAAAGAAAGTAGATCGATTTTTCTAACATGATCCATGCTCAAGTTTACTTGCGTTTTCAATACGGTATATGGAATCGGTCATGCCTTTATCTTTAATAGAGAAAAATACGTTTTCATAGACGGGGGAGCGTCGTGGAATACATCCAAGAGGCAGGAAGAGAGCATGCGCTTCCAACGTCTTTCACAAGAGTCAGCAGGCTTGTAGAAGTGTTGATTTATTCCTACAAGAAAGCGTCACTCGCAGAAATGGCCACAAGCGCAGCTTCCCCATTTACCTCTACCCCAATTTACCTTGTTGAGATAGAGAACATGCGTGGCTCGTTGGCTGTAGGAAAGCCCTAGGAATGTTGGTATTTATAATTAGGTGCAGCACAAGACATCGTCGGTCACGCCGCGCAGAAACCTCATGCTTCGGCAGTTCATCTTGTTCCTCTAGGCTGATGATCCCTTTCGCCCAGGGAAGATCTTCTTCTTACATGGAACAATGTCTGCTCTAGGTCGAAGCCACCTTGCTAATCCCTCGAAGAGTCGACTCGTGCTCCACAGTTTTCTCGCATCATGTCGAGTTAGTTAAACGGGTCATCCACTTCAAAGAAAAAAAAAAGACCATCCAAACATGCTCTGTTTATTTTGATCAAGTTGGAAAAAAACCTCAATCGAAGCACGATATGATGGTTGCTTACCTGTTCAAGTAATTCAATTGTATTGGCCCAGTTAAGTCGGACCAACTCAAACACGAACCAAACAATCTGGATAGTCTTTGTGAGGTAAGGCTGGATATTTCTTTATCACCTTTTATTCGTGAAAATGACTTGCTTTATAAGATTATTAACACAAGATCAATTACTTCTACGAAAGAACTATAATAATATAATGAATGCTCACTCATTAAATTCAAGGTCGATTTTGATTGAACTCGACTCAAATACAAGCCAGCAATTTATCATTTTAAGTTTCTAATCAAGCAACTAGAGGTGATTAAATCCTAGGTGGGTGGGTCGGTTCCCACCCTAGAATATGAAATCACCCTGTAGGGTCAATTCCCAGTTTGTGGAACTAAGAAACAGCCCACCCAAACCTAGACCAAATCAACTTATCTAGGCTATTTCTAGGGTCAATAAAGGAACTAGTAATTCCTTCTTCTTCTTTTTTACAAGTGGGAAATTCTCAATATTCAAATTCTCTTCTATTATTAGAATCAAGATTATCTTTATTAGGAAGTAAATCAAAGGGAAATTAACATATATAACAAAAATCTTATCCATCCATAATTTAAGGATTTTAACAATTCACTCTTTCATTGATCATCAAATCAATGAAGGATCAAGTTGCTTATGAAAAAAAATTGTACACCAAATTTTTTGGTATAATTATTCCAGCTTAAACTACTCTATTTGAAGGGATGCCATCTTAATGGGCAAGTAATTTCAAATGCTCCATTTTGAAAGATGCCACATTAATGCTTACCATTTTGAATGGCTAATTATGCCTTTTCCCCTTAAATAATTTCTCCTCTTTTCTTTTCCCTATCTATGTTATTTCTTCCTTTTCCTTTTCTTCCAAATGTTGATGCTAGCAGTTGGGGGGGGGGATTTGGAGGTCGTGGCTAATAAGACAAGGAGAAAAGAGCTAAGTAACACCAACATTGACACATAACATGACACAACATAACACGTTGACATGTCGTTTCTCTAAAAATAGAAAATTTCAATACGTTGAAATATGTTTTATATTAAGTATATTTATATATTTATCACATCATTTTTATGATTCTTTTAATCAAATGAATTTGATTCAAATTCACAAATAAATAATAGAAAAAAGCTTAAAATGTTAACATCATTCATTGTTTCAATTTGATAAATTCAACTCCATTATAATAATCCACAAAACTTGAAGAGAAAAAAAAAAAAGCAATCCACATTCTAGAATTGCGTGTCGAAACATAAGAGAAAAAACAAACTTGAGGGGTCAATTATATGTTACGGGAATGAGAGTCAGAAAAGAAGAGAATATTAGGTTTTTCTTCTTTCCCCCTTTATTATTATTATTTTTTTGCATATTTACATTTTGACCCCTCATTTATTAAAAAATTTTAAAATTGGCTCTGTATATGTCAAAATCACGTGTTGGGATTCCAAACTCTCATGTTGAAATTCTGGACTCGCATGTTGTAGAGTATCAAAGAGTATCGAAAATTGTCCGAGACGTGTCAGGGGGTCTAACATGACATAAAAGCTCCGAAAATTATTGGTGCTTCTTAGGAAGAGAGAGCGAGCATACTTGGGGCCAAAGATCTATAGAGAAAATATAGTGTAAATGCTTATGCTTTTTCAGTTTTGACTCCTGTACGAATTTAACCTCTTTTTGTTTTTGTCTTTTAAAAACTAATCAAAATCTGGAATATGAGATGAATTTTAGAAAATCATGACAACAATTATAGGTAAATGTACGTGAACACCAGTATAATATGAAAGTTCTAGGTATTTTGGGTTAAAAAAGAAAGGGTGTTCGCCATAAATCTAAATTAAGCAAATAGCAAGAAAGCAAAATTTTATTCGGACACGTTTTGACATCCAATATTTTATTAAATGAATATTAAGCATATCTACTAATTTCTTTTTTAATTTTGTCTGAATGATTATTATGTGCATTTGACTTGCAATAGTTTCTCCAAACACATTCTTACGCCACTACTCCTAAGAAGTGTGCCTTTTTCTAAGCTGAGATGTAGTATCTAGTTTTCGTTCATGGATTGTCTATCCAGGAAGAACATATTCCGATGGATTGGATCCTCCATCTCTTCCCAAACGACTGGTATTGCCCTCAACCTTGATCAAGATTAATCTACATTGCCCTTCCAATAGTTCTGTCGATTCACAAAACATGCTAAGAATCATTCATAGGAGGATGCTGTGAAGTCGAAATTAAATGAGTGAAGTGAGCATAAGAAACAAAAGAATCATCAAACGACTGCTTCAAAGTGATTACAAGTGGTTTGACATGCGATTTGCTGAGTCAATGAGTACATTCCGATTAAAATTATGACTCTCATCGCCGTCTACATCTCCGACGAAGCGATGCTGCGATGCTGGTTGACCTCGCCCCAACAAACACCGCCGCCATATGGAACCTCGACATGGAGTTTGACAACTATAATCAACCTAAAACCCGAGATTGATGTAGATATGGGGTCCATGTCTTCTAATGATGGGAGGTGACTGACAACGACGATCATTTCTGATCAAAGGCTGACATGAGCGTACGTGTGCAGGTGTGCGAGAGAGAGAGTTGAGGTGAGAGAATACTTGGTGGTGGCTTCTCACCCACCCCCATTAAGTGCATTTTTTTGAGTTTAGCCAACACGAAATCACGATAAATTGAAATTATACTCATTAATTCTTTCTCTCACTTTGTCCTCCTCCTGCTAGAGTGACCTCTGTGCATCCACTGGCGATGCCCATCCAGGCCAACACTGCTGCGCATCCAAACCGACCACCCCTCCATCATCCTTGTCGTTTAGCTTCATCTTTGTCATCAAGGAGCGTCCATCTCCGTCATCTTCGTGATCATCTTTACCCGTTTTTGGCCTGAGCAAATGGCCAAATCTGTAAAAAAATAGAAGTCTCTCGAGAAAAAAATTATGGGGAAAAATCTTTGAGACAGGGAAGGGGCCGTGGGTTTTCAATATAGCATGCAGCGTTGTTCATGCCTTTATCTTTAAAATAGAAAAATACGTTTTCATAGGGGGGGGAGTGTCGGGGAATACATCCAAGACGCGGGAAGAGAGCGTGCGCTAAAGGACCGATCGATCTTATCGTGTTCAACGTCTTTCACAAGAGTCAGCAGGCTTGTAAAAGTGGTGATTTTATCCCTACAAGAAAGCATCACTAGCAGAAATGGCCACAAGCGCAGCCATCCCATTTACAGCTACCCCCGTTTACCTTGTTGAGAGAAAGAATATGCGTGGCTCGTTGGCCGTAGGAAAGCCCTAGGAAAGTTGGTATTTGTAATTAGGTGCAGCATACGACATCGTCGGTCACGCCATGCAGAAACTTCATGCTTCGGCAGTTCACCTTGTTCCTCCTGGCCGATGATCCTTTTCGTACAGGGAAGACCTTTTTCTTACATGTTAAAATGTCTGCTCGAGATCGAAGCCATCTTGCTAATCGCCATTGTTCTTGCATTATGTCGAGTTAGTTAAGCAGGTCGTCCATACATGCTCTGTTTATTTGATCGAGTTGGAAAAACCTCGATCAGAACATCATATGATAATTTGCATGATAGCCCGAATGTACCCATAACAATTAATTCAATTTTATGGCCAATTGGACCAACTCAAACATGAACCAAACAATCTGTTTAGTCTTTGTGAGGTAAGATTGGGTTTTTTTATTGCCTTTTATTCGTGAAAATGACTTGCCTTATATGATTGTTTACACAAGATCACATACTTCTACGAAAGAACATATAATAGTATAATGAGCGCTCAATTATTTATTTTATGGATAAATAAATGCAATGTCGATTCTAAGTCATTAGAAAAATTCCTATTGATAGTTCCTAAGCAAATTATGATCATGGTTACTACTTTTTTAATTGTCATATTAGTCGGTAGCGGTAGACAATATCAAAAGGATGGTAATAATTGGATCAACTAATTGAACTCAATTTGAACACAACCCATCAATTTATCATTTCAAATCTCTAATCAAGCAACTAGGGGTGATCGAATCTAAGGTGGATTGGTTCCTACCCTAGAATTTGGAATCAGATCAAACATGGTCGATTCCTAGTTTGTGGAATAGTGAAATGACACACTCAAACCCAAGACCAAGTTGACCTGTCCAAACTGTTTATAGGGTTAGTCAAGGAACTAGTAATTCCTTCTTCTTCTTTTTTACAAGTGGGAAATTCTCAATATTCAAAGTCTCTTCCATTATTTGGATCAAGATTCTCTTCATTAGGAAGTAAATCAAAGGGAAATTAACATTTATAACAAACAACCTTATCCATCCTTAATTTGAGGATTTTAACAATTCACTTTTTCACTAATCATCAAATCATTAGTGGATCAAATCGTTTATGAAAAAGAAGAATTGTACACCGATTACATATGCTGTAATTACTCCGGCTTAAACTACTCTATGTGAAAGGGTGAAATCTTGATGGGCAAGTAATTTCAAATACTCTGTTTTGAAAGATGCCACATTAATGTTTGCCATTTTCGATGGCTAATGATTCTTTTCCACCTTCAATAATTTCTCCTCTTTTCTTTTTCCTATCTATGTTTTTCCTTCCTTTTCCTTTTCTTCCAAATGTTGCGGCTAGCAGCGGGCGGCAGGCATCTGGAGGTGGTGTCTAGCCAGACAAGGAGAAGACAGAGGGGTACTTGCACTTGGGGCCAAAGATCTATGGAAAAAAGACATGAAGTGTAAATGCTTACGCTTTTTCAGTTTTTACTCTCGTACGAATGTAACCTCTTTTTGTTTATGTCTTTTAAAAATTCATCAAAATCTGGAATATTATATAAATTTTAGAAAACCATGACAACAGTTATAAGTAAACGTACTTGTCGACACTAGTGTAGTATATTATGAAAGTTTCAGGTGTTCTAGGGCCAAGAAAAAATCAAAAGCCATTCGTTGTAATCTAAACTAAGTAAAGAGCAATAAGGTAAAAGTCTATTCATATACACTTTAACATACGAGATTTGATTTTACTGAATATTAAGGATCCGTTCGTTTTGCAAAAATATCATGTTTTTGAAAAATATTTTTTGACAAACAATTTTTCGAGAAAATAATTATATTTTCCGGCATTCAGCCAAAATCTAAAAAAGGAGCGGAAAATATTTTCATTGCTCATTATCTGATTTGATTTTTTTTTGGGAAAAATTATCAAAAAAATTTGAATTTGAATTTTTTTAATAGACCAAAAAAATAATTTAAATAACTATATTTTTAAAAAATTGAATTTTTAATTATTTTTATTATTAAAATTTTACTTTTTTCTTTATTTTTCTTTTCCTTCCTACTTCCTCCGTTGCCATGTGCCTTGATGATGGCCGACTACTCGATTATTGACCAAGATGCATATTGGCGAGCTCGAGGCTTTGCCAATCTAGACTAGCCCAAGCTTTGTCGAACCAAGTGAGTTCAAGCCTTGCCCTCACTGGATCTAGCCTCGAGCAAGGAGCTTGTTGGCCGGGAAGAAAAAGAAAAAATTTAAAAACTCAATTGTTTAAGAAAATAAAAAAATAAAAAAAAAGTAAATCATAAATCATAAAAGAAAAATGTGTTTGGTTAAAGAATGTGAAGTGAAAGAAGTTATGGAAATTGTTTTCCATTTTTTTAATGTGTTTTTTTAATAGTGAAAAATATTTTATTTAACTAGTTCATTTTCCGTAAAATGAATGTCACAAAATTCAGAAACATTTTTCCGGAAGTTATTTTTCATGAAATGAATATAGCCTTAATCATCTCGACTACTTTCTTTTTTGATTTTGTGGATACGATCATTACTCGCACTTGACATGCAATAGTCTCTCCAAATACATTCTTACGCTACTACTCCAAAGGAACCAGAAGTATGCCTTTCTCTAAGCTAAAACGGTAGTATCTGGTTTTTGTTCGTGGATTGTCTATTTAGGAAGAACCTATTCCGATGGATTGGACCATCTCTTTCGAACTGACCGACATTGCCCTCAACCTCGATCAAGATTGATCAACACATCCCTTTGAATGGTCATGTCGATTCACAAAACATGCTAAGAATCATTCATACAAGGACGCTGTGAAGTCGAAATTAATTGGGGAAACAGAGCATAAGAAACAAAAGAACCATCAACGACTGACCATTCTAGGTGTTTACGAGTGGTCTGACATAGGATTTGCTGAGTCAATTGGTGAGTTTCCAGGAAAATTAAGACCCCCATCACATGTCTAAAACTCTGACGAAGCTATACCGGCTGATCTCGCCCCAACAAACACCACCACCAAATGGGAACCTCGGAATGGAGGTTGACAACCATCCTCAACCTCCGAAAATCCTAGACTGATGTAGATAAGAGGCTTATGGCTTCTAACAAGAGACTCTTAATGACAATCATTTCTGATCAAAGGCTGACATTAGAGTACGTGTGTATGTGCGAGAGAGAGAGAGAGAGAGTTGAGAGAGGGTTTAAAGGATTTGGACTTGGTGATATTTCCTAAAGTAACAAGTGGACGTTTACGCACGACGTATATTCGACGATGCAGCGGGAAGGGTAGGAGATGCGGATAGAAACACGGAGCAGGCTCCGCTTCCATGACTTAATCAAAACGGTCTAGAAGAACCGACTTTCTCTGTCTTTCAAACTTGATTAGTTGATAATGCATCGACTCATCATGGAAAATCTCCGACTATGTCTATCAAATGATGCGATGGTGGTCACATCCTATAAGAGAGATCTCCGTGCAAAGTTCTTTCTATATATCTCGAGGGCTTCCTTGCTTCCTTTTCTCTCTTTTTTGTGGTTGGAAGGATTAAGCAGACATTTGTTTGAATTTTGTTTGAATTTTGTTCAAATTTTGGAAAATGCGTCTTCAAGTCGACGTCATACCCCCTTAAACCTTCTTTACAACTCTTAATTAGACAAAGGGGAAGGTGGGCTTGCATAGCTGGTCATGATAATCGATAGAATCTTGGGGGAAACCAACATGGACCGAGTAAAACCACGAGTGGGTTAGGTGGTTCTTCCCACGCAAACGCATATGATATTCAAACTCACATTAAGAAACGTGTTTCAGAAAAAAGAGACCGAGCTACGATCTTGACTTTATACATAAACCATTGATATATATTAGACCTTGAATTCTAATTTTCTGGCAGCAAACCGTGTATTGGCAGGAACATATATCTCGTTTCGCACGTTTACCATCCAATAATAAACCTCTTCTTTCAATCCCTTTCGTCTCCAAGTCCAAACCATCTCCTTTCTCTTTCTCAAATCTCCAACCCATCATTAAGAGTGCTTGAGGCTGCACATAATCCGCAGGAAACAGAGACGCCTATGTCGACGACGAGGCTCATAACCTTGTCCCACAGTTTGACTGGCGTGGATGCCAGTCGGAGAAGCCGTTTGGCAACGGCCAGACAGATGGATCGTTGCCAGTTTGCAGATAGCAGGAGCTTGACGTCTCTCAGTGCTCGACAGAGTGCTCGAAGAATGTGAGTATTATCTTTATTTTCCACGGTTTCAGGATACTAAGTTCTGAAATTAGTTCTTCTGACTAGATATCGGCAGATTTAGAACTGATGTCTTTGTATCTAGGGATGTGGCTGTTCAGAGCAGTGTCGATCCGGTGCCACATCTTCCATCCGATGGATCTCCAAGTTCTTGGTAAGTTTTACTGAGTCCAAGATCTTTCTAATTGATAAAACCAGGTCCTGGTATTCAAATATACATTCGTATGGCTTTTCTTTTTTTGTTAGCTCTTGCTGAAACTGGAATTAGCTCTTCACATGGCAGGAAATTATGGGTTCTGGGGGCGCTTGTATCGGTGATTTTACCATTTTGGAGGAACAAATGGGGTCCCTTGTGGAAGCTGAAAAGTGAGTCTAAAATCGACAAGCTTATTATTGTTGAAATCTGAGCATGAGCTTGATAAGCATGGGAATGAATTTTGAAATTCTGGCAGATAAGGCTGAAGCGGTGGTCGAGACGATGGACCACGTAACGGAAATCGTGGAGGAGGCGGCAGAGAAGGTGGGGCATGTGGCGGAGGAGGTCGCCAAGCACCTCCCGGACGGCAAGCTGAAAGATGCGGTGACCTCGGTGGAGCATGTGGCGGAGATGGTGGACAAGGATGCTCATCTCGCCGGAGATATCATCGACAAGGTCTCATTTAATCCCACGTCTTTCTTCATCAATGATTAAACCCATTTTTCTACAATTTACAACCTTGCCTAGGAGTTGCTGCAGAACGTCTAGAACTGCCAAATTTGATTACACAATTTGGTGCTTGAAAAAACAACGTTGACTAGAATTTTGGGGGCTATTATGAATGCTGATTTGATTAACACCTAATCACGTGCAGGAGGAGGTCAAGATAATTTTAATTTTGCAAGTGTCCATTTTTATAATTAGAACAAGTTTCCAATTTATTATTATTTTTTTTAATGAGATCCAAGATGGAGAATCTCTGTGCAAAATATAACCCACTTGCTTATAACCATTTGACCACCGCCTTGTATGAGCTTTTGCTTACATTACCTTCTTTCCAAGTCCCGCTAGTCCAACTCAACGGCGTTAATCATGTAAAATCATGATTAGACGACGGCTGGGATTATTGCCGTTTCTCACGCAATTCTCATTTTTCACCCATTAATGGTGGGTTTAATGGGGGATTAAATCTATGAATTGTACAAATGGAATTTGAATTTGATCGTGCAAACGAAATTTGAATTGCAGGTGGAGGAAGTGGAGGAGGAAGTGGACTCGTTCATGGAGCCAAGCAAGGCTAAAGAACGAGATGGCGAAATCTCCAAAGGAGGGGATGAACAAGATCAGAAGAGCTAGCAGTTTATATATAATAAGGAGGTTCTTTAGCATTTCGTGTTTAAATGTAAAATTTGATTTGTACCCAGTAAATAACATATTTTTTATAATAATGAGGAAGCTCGATTTATATAGGCAAATTATATGTCCTGTCTCAAATGATAAAACGTGTATTGATTCCATAAAAGACCCCGTTTTTCTTGTCTCAATTCTCTACGTTGTTGTTTTGAATCTTCTTCGTGCCCTAAAGTCGTTAAAGCAAGGTTTGAAGAGTTGGCGCTGACTCTTGCTCATCAATTTCCTTTCCGATTTGTACTTTTTGCTTTGACGTCTCTTTAAATCGTGTTTTTCGCTTGGATGCAAGTGCCGCGTCAAGAAAAGTACAAGCTTGGGTACCTACATTCGATTTCAGGACACCAAGTCTACATAATACATAATCCCACGCCGAAGTCACTAATTTGAATTTCGATACGCATCTCATTAATCATAAGGTTAACATGATTTTTCTCCGTTCGGGGTGGAGAGAGAGATTCCTACCTGCCGGGTCGGACCTGGAAGGGACTGGAGTTCAATCAAACCAGGTGAAGCGGGTTCAACTATCCAGATTAGCTATGGTGTGCATAGGCTAGTCACGATATGATATCTCTCTAAAACAATTAAGTCGCACTAGCAAGATCACAGCAAAAAAAAAAAAAAAAAAGCTTGGGAGCCACGGTTTATACTTGTGGATGGAATCTTACTTCGTAACCATAGAAGGAATGATTCGCATGCATGCTTAGAGGTCAATTGAGCCGAAACACTTACTGTTATTAAAAAAAAAAAAAAACACACAAAAAACAGACTGAATTCAAAATTGATGAATTCTAATAATTACCTTAAATTTGATATCAGCACGATGATTATGTGCAAGATATGCAATAATATCTATTACGGTTACACTATTTAATATTAAGAATAAGTGAACTAAAAATTTTATAATTTATCGCGAAAAATATAATTGAGTAACAAAATTTGATATATTCAAGTTTAAAATTATTGTGAAAGTGTAATTAAATCCTAAAATTTTCAAAAAATATAATCAATGAAAAGATTCTTTTAGATCAATTAGACAAGTTTTAAAATTTAATTACATTTTCTAAAAATCTTAAAAGTCAAAGCACTTTTTTGACAAGTTTTAAAATTTTCAATACACTTGTCTCTAAATCGCTTTTAAAATGCCAAATCGACAATCACTATCTTTGGCAAGAAAATTGGGTGGGCAACATTTTTGAATCGGATTCTACAGCTGATCTAAAAGCTGATGCGCAAGCGATTGAGAAAATCTCTTGTGGGCTTGAATCACACTCTTAGAATTCCATTTCCATTTAATTTCTATAATTTAATATATATATATATATATATATATATATATGTATGTATGTATAGCACGATAAGCAAATTGAGAATGTTCAACGAAATTTTTCTTTTTTTTATTATCATTTCCAGCTAATTGAGCTCTCAATTAATGTGCCGGTATAATGTTCGGGGAACGCAAATGAAAGTTTAAGCTAATTAAGATTATGCGAGATGCTAACGAGACCTCCGATAAGGACTTTGATTGGCGGTCACCTAATCTAATATTACCCGTACGTAACTCTAAACACAATTAAAAAATTGCTGATATCACCAAAAATCCTAAAATTATACCATTATTACAGCAATATTCAACTTTTGGGTGACGCCAAAATTACCAAGCGTTTTTTTGGTTAAAAAAAAACCCTCAATTCTAACCATATGAAATAAATGCCCAAATTTTTGTCATGATGTTATAAGTTTGAGTTATTTGTGATATGAAAATAAATTTGGGATATTACTATCACGAAGGGAAAAATTTAGGATTTTTAATAATAAATGGTATTTTTGTCATTCTGGTAAATGTTTGGGATTTTGATGATATAAAAGTTAATTTGCATATTACAGTGGTAATGGACATAATTTGGGATCAGTGGTGGTATTTTTCAGGAAAAAAAAAATTAGCAAACTGTAAAAACAGATGGAAAAGAAAAGTGAAGAAAGGACCAGAATCTTCAACCCTCACTTCCTCCGTTCGTCCTCGGGTTGTTAATATCGACACGAGTCCACGCACTAAGACGGCCGATTCCTATGCCATCGCTTTCATTGCTAATGCTAGGTGACGCCAGACCGGCCTTGCTTTTTATATAAACTGATCCATGAAAGAAGCAATAAAGCCAGCAATCAAATACAATCTCACAGATAAAATGTAACCCCAATTCCTCATCATCTTCCCTCTAGCGTCCGCCACCACCGCGACCAGCCGGAAGCATCAACTCGGGGGATGGCGGCCATCAAGGAAATCAATGCGCACATATCGGAGAAATAGCCGAACTCGTGGTCACTGAGTACAACAAGTCAGTCCGAGGCTAGCCTGCCGTTTACAGAAACCGTTGAAGGCAAGAGTCTCAAATCGTCTCCGGGACCAATCACCAGCCTATCATTGCCGCGAGCCGACGGAGATTCGATGAATGAATTAATACGAGGCTGTCGTCTGGGAAGGAGCCATGGGAAGCATCTCAATCACCAAGCTTGCATCCTTCAAGCAGGAGATTTGGCTTACCTTTGAGTCTTTTTGGCTTCAAGATGATGACTGTCACAGGGTGGTATCGGATGTATGGTCAACAGCCTTAAATCATCCATTTAGCATCTCCAAAAAATTACAGCTGACAACTACAGCTTTGGCAAATTGGAGTAGAAAGAAGTTTACTGCTGCTCATCATCAAATAGATCTCTTAAAGCAGCAGCTCCAGTATCACATCAATCAACTCGCTAGCAAGTCATAATAACAATCGGGTTAAATCGCTGCGGGACCGTATTCGGAAAATATGGATACGGAGGAACACTACTTTGGGCAATGCAATCTCGCATCAACTGGTTGAGGGGGGGATCGAAACACAAAATTTTTTCATGCTACTACGATTCAAAGACGGAAGAGAAACAGAATCAGCATGCTCAAAGATATAAACGAGGAGTGGATTCGGGACCCAGAACAGGTGAAGTACATGACCAGCTGTTTTTTTTCAGAACCTTTATTCTACTGCTGGTTATAGAGATTATAGCCCTACTTTACTGCAATGTCCAAAGATTGTCACAGATGAAATGAATAATCATTTAATAGCGGAAGTTACAAGAGAGGAAGTACAGCTAGCTACTTTCCAGTTGGGAGCAACGAAAGCTCCAGGACCTGATAGTTTTAATGGCCTCTTTTACCATAGTCATTGGGACATTCTACAGGATGATGTGTTTACTACAGTGCAGAATTTTTTAACTACTGGAGTGTTGCCTGCTGCTATAAACAGAACTTCTATATGTCTGATTCCCAAAGTACCGAATCCAGAGAGGTTAGATCAATTTCGCCCCATCAGTTTATGTAATTTTCTATACAAAATTATTTCCAAAGTCCTAGCAAATCGATTAAAATGCTGTCTACCAGATTTGATTGCCACATAACAGAGTGCCTTTGTGTCAGGCAGACAGATACAGGATAACATTTTAATCGTTCAGGAAGTTTTACATCAGTTTAGAATTCGACAGAGAAAGAAGAAATTTCAGGCAATCCTAAAACTGGATATGCAGAAAGCTTATGATAGGGTTGAGTGGGACTTCTTGGAGGACTATATGCGTCAGATTGGGTTTCATGATCGATGGGTGGTTTGGCTGATGCAATGTGTTAAAACTACCTCACTCAGTGTCAAAGTCAATGGCGAAGATCTACCTTACTTTACACCAACCAGGGGAATTAGGCAGGGAGATCCTCTTTCACCCTACCTCTTCATACTAGTGGCTAATATGTTATCAACTCTTATTCAGAATGCTATAAACATGGGTCATCTCCGAGGACTGAAATTTAACGAAGCTGTCCCGTTTTATCCCATTTATTCTTTGCCGATGATGCAATATTTTTTCTGGATGGTAAAACGATAGAATGTCAAAATTTGGCGAGCATTTTAAACCAGTATTGTATTGCAACAGGACAGCAGATAAACAGAAATAAATTAGGCCTATTTGCTAGCAAAAACTGTCCTATGTCCCTCAAGTTAAATATGGCCGGAGTACTAAGAGTGCCTATCCTTGATAAAACTGGAAAGTATCTAGGTATTCCCTCATATTGGGGGTCCTCAAAGAGAGATATGTTTGCTTGGCTTCACACAAGGGTGAATGCTAAATTGGCTGGGTGGAAAGAACAGTTGATTTCTAAAGGAGGGAAGGAGATTCACGGTAAGCTGTGATTCAAGCTCTACCACAAAGACGCAATGTCCATATTTAAGATTCCTGTCTCTATATGCAAGTCAGTTGAACAAAAGATGGCTAAGTTTTGGTGGCAACACTCTAGCACTAAGTCTGGAATTCACTGGAAGTGCTGGGATACTTTAAAAGACAGGAAAAGTACAGGGGGGATTGGCTTTCGAGACTTATTATCTTTTAATAAAGCCCTTCTGGGAAAGCAGGCATGGAGACTTTTTCAAAATCCTGAATCTTTGTGGTGCAATCTTTTCAAAGCTTTATATTTTCCATCTACAGATTTTTGGCATGCAGAACAGGGATCCCGACCCTCTTGGGGTTGGCGAAGTCTTCTACTGGGCCGAAATTCAATTATTCCTAAGCTGAGTTGGTCAGTTGGCAATGGCCAGAGAATCAATGTGAGACAAGATAAATGGCTACCTATGGGAACATTATGTGGACCTCCTAATAGGGATGAACCAAGAACAGTAGCAGACTACATCAACACAGTACAAAATGAATGGAATATCCAACTTCTCAAACATACATTTGATGAGCACATAGTGAAAGAAGTTCTCGCAATCAGATTATGGCCAGCATCTACTGAAGATAAAATTGTGTGGACAGCAACTTTAGATGGACAATACTCGATGAAAAGTGCGTATCATTTCATACGGCAATCGAGGCTAAACAGAGATTCTCGCCCATCCTCATCTTATATTACCCCCGAGTCACTTATGGAAACAAATCTGGAAAACCAAGACGGCCCCTAAAATTCGCATCTTTCTTTGGTCTATCAGCCACATGCGGTTCCTACAAAGCACAATCTGCTCCGTCCGAATCACCACCGATCCATTTTGTGTTCTCTCGTTCTACCCGCTCCCCCGAAACAACAGAACATTTATTTCTGCAATGCCCTTGGACACAACAGATTTGGAATCATCCTAAAGTACAAATCACAGTCACAGATTTTGCAAGTCATCGCATTGACGCTTGGCTTGCAGATCTATTACAACAGCAAGGAAACGTACCGAAGTTTGAGACTATAGCAGCTCTTTTATGGCAAATCTGGAAGGCCATAAACCATGTCATATTTCGCCACCAATTCACGCACCCGAACCAGATCGTGGAATCAGCTCTAGCGCTCACTCACCTGCAAATTACAGTTCAAAAACACCACTTGAAGCAACCACAGAAGACAGGAAAGACTTCGTCGAACCCTAACACTACCCGGATCCCACCGGTACAGGGTATGGTGAAGGTCAATATAGATGGCGCCTTTCCCATTGCAGAAAACCTGGGTGCGATTTCCAGTATCTATCGGGATCACACAGGCAGATTGATCGGTGGTTTCACCAAAAGCGTTCCAGCATCCTCCGCCCTTGAAACGGGAGATTCAAGCTCTCTTATATACACCGAAAGACATTCTTCAACAAGGGAAGCATCATTCGACTCGATCATTGAAACCGATCGCCTAATTTTGGTTGAAGTGATGCATCGCGAGCGTCTCCCACCGTGGGACTGCGTGCTCTTCTCGCCGAATGCGCAGACATCTTGCCCTCTTTTTCCAACCTGAAGGTGACTCATTGCAGAAGATCAGCAAATGCCCTAGCCGACTGGGCTGCGAAAGCCCACGGTCGAGGTTCCCTTCCCCCAACTTGGGCTTCCTTACCTGTTCCTCCGATGTTAGATCTGATTTGTAATGAAGCCCTACTTGCGGGTTGTACTAATTTCCCTACTTAATGAGCAAATAGTTCTTTCCGTCCCAAAAAAAAAAAAAAAAAAAAAAAAAAAGCAGGAGATTTGGCAATTGTTTTCCTTAGCGAAATCAGGCATAACAATCGAGGACATGAAGTGACGTCAGCTTGTGTATGTATTAAACTTGTTTAGTACTTGTATTAGCGTTGCGTTGCTTGATCTTAAACTTAAGAGAGGTACACAAGCAAATGCTAGATATCACTGAAATTTTACTGCAAAGTGACCTGACAATTACAGGTGCTTCAACAAGCCAAAATCATTCAATTCATTGATTATTACTTGTTTTAGCACTCAATAGACTACTTATCTTATGACTTGGTAAATGGGTTTTAGTGGTACTTGTTACAACATTTAAAATTTCTCAAGGTCTTCAGCAATTGCTTATTTGCTGTGACCTCACTAATGTCTTCATTAAGCTCATTAAATGGGCTAAGCATATATAGTCATATAGGTATCTAAAAATATTCCAAACTTATCCATGACAGAGATATTATTAAATATCTTTACAAAGATACCAATAAAAGCATCATGCATGTATATCTATATCCAAAGAAAAATACAATCAAGTCCTACAGTTTGCCCTTGATAGGTTTTTCATGCCAAAAATCTTACTCGACTTTCCTATTTGTCCTGACCTTAAAAAAAAAAAAAAAAACTAGAAGTCACATCTAAGTTTTGATATAGGAAATCCTCAACGGTGAATTTAGGACTTAATTGTGTGTTCTTTCTTGAGCATCAACAAGAAATTAGCCAAAATCAAGCTTCAAATACTCAAATGATTGACCGTCAAAATATTAAGGAGTAATTGCGCACTCTTCATACTCTAACAAGTTGGTGCCACCTCTGCTGAACCACATGAGAGTAGCCCATCCATGGTCGTCGAATCTCTCTTTAATATCAATTACACGCTACTCAAATACATTGCATGAATAAATAAAATGTCTTTTTATCTATCAAAAGATTACATATATAGTAGATTGGAAATGGACATAATCCATCAATTGAATTTTTAAAATTTTTGAAAGTCATAAAATAGCTTTACAATTTACGACTCCAAGCACAAGATTATGACCAAATTTTCCCTTTTTCCTCTCCTTATTTTTTTAAAATCATACCCTATTTAGAGCAAAACATTTTACAATAAAATTTCCTTTTTCCTTATTTCCTCCGTTTTTCTTTTTTTCTTTTTTTCCTTAAGTACGGTCGGTCTCGCCTCTCAAACGGCTAGCCCCCTTCTTTTCAATTTGAATCTCTTCAGTCTTCAGAAAGACAACGCTCCGGAAGAAACGAAACGCTTCCCCCTTTTTGAGCTCTTCGAAACCCTAATTCTTCCCCCAAATCACTCGCGCTCATCCACCTCGCCTTCCTCTCTCCGGATTCCCCGACCCCATCGCCGGAGGCTCTGCTTCCTTCCGCCCCCTGCGCCGGCCGGCCAGACCTCCGACGACATTGGGTTTCGCCGGAGGCCGCGGAAAGAATGGATCTTCCCCCGCAGATCGACGACTGCATCAGGGACGCGATCGATCACACCTTGGGCCTCCCCGTGTCGGCGGAAACCCTCGAGTCGAGGCTCCGCGCCTCCGAGGAGGTCCAGAAGCGGCTCCGCGAGGAGTGCTCGCTCCTCCGCTCCAGATTGAGCGAGAAAGACGGCCTCGTCGAGCGCGCTAGGGTAAGATAAGATGATTCCTCAATTATGTGCTTTGATGTGTTCCTCGTAGATATTTGCGCATGGGTCGAATTGGGTTGTTTTTTTTTTTTTTTTTTTTTTTGGTAAGAAAAAAAAAATTGGGTGTGGATTGGGTTGTTGTTGTTTTCTTTTTCTTTCTTTTTGGGATGATGCTTATGGGTGTGGATGGGGTTTGTTCTGCCCCACGGGAATGCGGCAGGCCGAGGCGTGCATGAATGCGCAGGCGTTGAAGAAGTTTGTGGAGGAGAACCAGAAACTGGCGGCGGAATGCGCTAATTTGCTGGCTCAGTGTAAGAAATTGGAAACCGAGTGCGCCCTGTACGACCATGATCGGGAGGCATTGATGGATTTCGGCAACGAGGTAGAAGAGCGGGCCAAAGAGGCAGAGGCGAGGGTTCAGGAGCTGGAGGAGGAGGTGCAGCGGTTGACGGATGAGGTGCAGTATTTCAAGCACAAACATGATACTCTTGAGGTATTCTGGTGCTTTCTTCTTCCTATGTCAACTCATTGTGCTGGTGTGCTTGTAAAGCACTAATTTTTGCATTTTATATAGCCTTTCCATCAAATAGGTGTATCAAGTCCTAATCCTTTGATAGGTTTTGTTCGATTCATGAACCCTTACTAACTAATGTTTTGAAAAGCAAGCATTGGGTGGGCAATTTCTCTTGTGAACTAATGGTAAATGTCCCTTTTTTTATTACTTTGTGATGAGTCATATTTGCAGAGGGTTGCATCTGTTTGCAACTTGACAGTAATCATATTAAACAATGGTTGGTCGAATTGAAGCTGAATGCCTTGAAATATCAAAGTCATAGTTTCTTTGCTTGGTCCATTGTTTTTCTTTTTGAAATTTGGTGAAGAATTGATTGCTTGTTTGCATATTGCGGTAATATCAAAAGGTGTTATATTGTACTGCTGTTTTGTGGGAAGGGCTCTAGGTGGTCCTTCTTTCTTGGGCAGAAAGAATGAACAGCATATGTTGTCTCTCTCATTGTAAAATAGCTCATTTGCATGGATAAAATAGTGGCGGATATCGTGATGTCATATAAAATTAGTCTGAACTCCTCGTTTTATATACAATGATTAAATGTTCCAGCAAACATAGGATCTTTTATAACAAGCTTATGCAGATAGTTAGGAGAGACTGTCTGTGATTCTTTAAACAAAACGGTGTTGGAGGTACATATGATATTATTATGCTTTACAAACCAGGCAAGGGGGAGTCCTTGAATTTGGTCATTTCTTGAAGTGAACCTTTCATCTGAACAGAGTTTTCTTAGCTAGATTTTTTTTCTTTTGCTTCACTTTACTAATTCTCAATGCGAGTAGATTTTGTTGGGTGAAACTATTTGTTTTTATTTCCATGTGGGTCTTGGTGCGCCATCTTTAATGGATCAGGACATAGCAACTTTGCATTTATGTACCATAAGGGTTTTACTCTTTATTAGTTGCAGAGGATTACTCATTTATTATTTCTTTGAAGGATGAAGAGACTTCAGAGAGCACCACTGTGGAGGAGAAGTTAGTTGAATCAATCATCTCAACATTGGTTAGTATAGATGCAGGAGCATCAGCATATTCATTTTTGGAGGCAAATAGTGCACATGAATCGTGTCGAGAATTGTTAAAAATGTGGAACCGGTGAGTGCTCATTTTTTTGTTGCCTTTAATTTTGTGCTTTGTCAGCATTTCCAGCACTTGACTAGATGCAGCCACTTTCCCACACTTTTAATGGCACTGCTGCAAGATGCAAAGATGACATTTCCATTCAATGCAAAGATGAAGTTGAAAGTGACACTCTTGTTTATAATGTAGCCTAAGGCCAGCAACCCAGATAGTTCTTTCATTGGCTGCTGAAATGAAGACACTGGAGAAAGATAAGGAAAATCTCAGAATTAACCTTCATAAAGCTGAGGAGGAGGTAAGAAGTTCTTTGAGGGCTTAAATTGTTGTAAGATGTCTTTCTGAGAATAGTCTTAGCAATATTTAATTTTTGTAGGTAAATCTTCTCTTTCAAGAAAACAATATTTTAGATGAAGAAAATAAGAGGTTACTGAGGCACTACCAGAAAGAAAGGGACATTTCTGGTTCTGGTGGGAGAATCACAGCTAGTGCTCCTGCAAAGGTTAGAACAAAGATGAGAGCTTTGCTTAATTTTGTGCACCTGCAATTCTGAACTTCTGCTAAGTTGACTTCAATTGGTTGCAGTCTAACAAGAGAAAATCAAGCCCTAAGATGAGTAGCCCAGTCGAGAAGAGGATTGATCTCAGTGATGTGGAATCACCAAGACGGCCTTTGTCACCATTGAAACAGAATTCTCCTGATTTTAGGATGTACAAGAAGTAGAGGCTCATTCACATGTATCAACTGACCCGATTTTCTCTTTCTTTTTCTTTTTGTGCCCCGGCCATTCTTTGTACCTGAATAGCATCTTGTCAGAATCAAATATCGATTGAAATTACTGGCAAGATATGGGTGGTTATAGTTCTTGAAGCAACTTCAATTTTCTTCTCCTTTCAACAACAGAAATTCGTGTGACGTGATGCTCCTGTACTATCTTGAGATGGTGAATTGTTTCACCGTTACTCATATTATTGTGCTTTTCGAATAGAATTGATAAGAGGATTGAAGGCCTACTGGTGCCACTGTATAAATCGTTCTGGATTGGCACATTTCGGCTCTACTAGATGTTACGCTTTTGCTACTTTTAGCCTTTTAGGGATGTTTATGCTCTTCCTGTTCGTGCCATCTTTGCCTGTAAATTTTCTTCCACGCTCTAAAGCTTTGCCGTGTCACTTCATTAATGGAGTTTTCTTTTAAATTTTTAATTTTGGTTTAAGCTTCTGTACAGCTCATTTCACATAATGCCTGACCTAATAGATGCTAAAGTGCGATAGTGACGTAGTAATTTATATTTGTAACATAATATTTTATTTGTAAAGTAATGTACCATTATAGTACACCCTCAAAAGATCAAATAGGAACACATCATCTTATACGATGAAAGGCATAGTCCTGTTATTTTGGGTCCGTGAGCTTTTTCAAAGTTGACCCATCAAGTGTTGGAACCAAAAGGATTTGGAGGGAGAGAGTACACACACAAAGAGAGATTATATTACACAATATGCCTTTGTAAAGGCTTAAGAGAGTACACACACTAACTTTGCTAAGCTTAAAACTCTCTCTAAAATCTCACTTTCTCTCACTTTTACAAAACACTCTCACACTCAAAAAAAAACTAACATAACCCTATATTTATAAGCATTTTCACCACCATTATCTTCAACATGCAAGAGTTGAAGTTGAACATTTCTTCTTGGCCAAGGAGTCAACAATTTTGGGCTGAAACTTTTCCTTCAAGTTCAAGTTTACAAAGTTGAAGCTTTCTTCCTACTCTTCAAGACTTGAGCAACAAGTTCCACTTGTAGCTTCTTCAAGAATTCTCTCCTTTGCTTCTTCAAGAATTCTCTCCTTTGCTTTCACACACTTAGCCAAAAATAATTAAAAGACAAATAGGCTAATCAAAACACAAAAACAATTTTACTATTTCTAACAGCCTCCCTTAAAATTGATTTTGAAAAACAACGACACCAAGCATTGTCTTCAATTTCTCGAACGAATCCGCCTTCAATGGTTTTGTCAAAATATCTCGCAATCCCGTCTTCGGTTTACGAAATCAAGTTCAATCTCACCTTCTTTAATCAGCTCACGAATATAATGATACTTGATGTCGATATGTTTGCTCCCGCCATGAAATACGGGATTCTTGGCCAATGCAATCGCTGACTTGTTATCACACATCAATTTAGTAGGACCTTTTTGTTCATGCATAAGCTCAAAAAGCATCCTTCGAAGCCACATCGCCGACATGCCGCTGAAGATACCGCAATGTATTCTGCTTCACTGTTGAGAGTGCAATAACTTGTTGTTTCTTTGATGACCAAGAAATTATTCCCGATCCAAGAAAGAACGCATATCCGGAAGTGCTCTTCCGTGTTTCAAGATACTCCGCCCAATCACCGTCTCGTATACCCCACTAAACTGAAGTTGTCAGTGTAAGAATATAAAATTCCATGATCGCGAGTTCCACTGACATACCTTAAAATTCTTTTTGCTACTTGCAAATGTGATTGGTATGGGTTCTCCATAAATCGACTAATAATTCCCACGCCATAAGTTATATCTGGCCTAGTGGTAGCCAAATATCTTAAACTGCCAACAATACTTTTGAAATAAGTGGGATTTACCAATTCACCGGTTCCTTCTTTCTTCAACTCCAACCTTTCTGCTACAGGAGTTCGAATTGATTTGAGCGTTTCCATATTGAATCGCTTCAAGATATCATTAGCATACTTCTTTGTGAAATAAATATGCCTTCATTTGTCCGCTTCACTTCAAGGCCCAAAAAATAGGACATTAATCCCAAATCTGTCATCTCAAATTGACTTGTCATGGCCTCCCTGAATTCAGCAAACATCTTCTCACACCTTCCTGTAAATATCAAATCATCAATATAAAGGCAAACCATTATAATATCGCCGTTAGTATTTGATTTGATATACAGTGTATGCTCATAAGGGCACTTTTGAAAGCCATGCTCCAACAAAGTATCAATCCTCGTGTACCAAGCTCGAGGTGCTGTTTTAGCCCATACAACGCTTTCTTCGGTTTATAAACTTGATTTTCACGCCCTTTCTTCACATAACCCTGTGGTTGCTCCACATATACTTCCTCATCGAGAAAACCATTAAGGAATGCCGATTTCACATCCATTTGATGGATTTTCCAACGGTTCTGAGCTGCAAGTGCCAAGATCATCCGAATGGTATCCATTCGAGCCACTGGTGCAAATACTTCAAAATAATCAATACCTGGCTTTTGCTTGTAGTCTTTCACCACCAGTCTAGCTTTGTAACGGTCCACCTGACCGTTGGGTTTGTACTTCGTTTTGTACACCCACTTGACACCTATAGGCTTCTTACCAGGTGGTAAAGAAGTTAGCACCCACGTGTCATTCTTTTCAATGGAGTGGATTTCTTCATCCATTACTTGGTTCCACTTCTCATCCGATGCTTTGCATCATCATAGGATATGGGGTCACATTCGGTAAATAAACAAAAGTTTACCATTGTTTCATCGAGTGATTTCGTCCATCGTCATTACGATCAACTCTTGTGACCACATAATCCTTGAATTTTACTGGCGTCTTCTGCGGTCGTTGTGAACGACGAATCAATGGTTCTGCAATCGTTGCTGGTGAGGAGGATGAACTACCAGGTGAAAGTGATGGATCTTCAATTGAAGATTCTTCGGTCTCCCTCACCAATGGTTCATCTTCCATAGGAATGCCTTTCTGGTCAGCCTTTTGATTCCAGTCCTAGGCTTCATCTTCAAAAATTGGACATCCCTGCTAATAATTACCTTCTCCGTGACAGGATTATATAGCTTATAACTCTTAGTCACATTACTATATCCAATGAAAATGCACTTCTCGCTTTTATCATCCAACTTTTTTCTCCGTTCGTCCGGTATATGGGGATATGCTACACACCCAAATACCCGTAGGAACGAAACATCTGGCTTGTTGCCGCTCCAAGCCTCTTCTGGAGTTCTTCCAAGAACACTCCTTGTTGGACACCTGTTCAACACAAATATAGCACAAGCAACAGCTTATGCCCAAAACTTCTTCGGTAATGCTTTATCCTTTAGCATACTTCTTGCCATTTCAAAAATTATTCTATTCTTTCTTTCTGCTATACCGTTTTGCTGAGGAGTATAGCTAGCGGTCACCGACGTTTCACTCCATGAATTTTACAATAATTGTCAAATTCATTGGAAGTAAACTCTCCACCTCTGTCCGATCTCAATGTCTTTAAATTAAAGCCACTCTTTTTCTCAACATAGACTTTGAATTCTTTAAATTTGCCAAAAGCTTCGGACTTTTCTCTCAAAAAATAAGCCCATGTTTTTCTAGTAAAATCATCGACAAAAATTAGCGTGTACCTTTTTTGTCCAAATGATTCCACCTCAACAGGCCACGAGATATCCGTATGTACCAACTCCGAGAGGTTGCTTGGCTCTTCTAGCTCTCCCAATTGGAAAAGATTTCCGATGTTGCTTTCCAACGAGACATCCTTCACATGAGCGGTCTGGAGCATCGATCAAGGGCATGCCAGTCACCATCTTTTTCTGGACTAGTAATTTAAGTCCACAAAAATTTAGATGACCGAACCGAAGATGCCAAAGCCACTTGCTATCTTTTGTCATTGCTTGAAAACTCAATAGAGTCTTCGTCTGAAGGGATAGAGGAAACATCCGGTTCTTCGTCATTTGTGTCGTCGTAATCAACTTATTGTTTGCGCCTCTAATGGTGCACACACCATTTTCAATGTTAACTTTGTGGCCTTTTTGGGATAGTTGCCCAACACTTAGCAAATTCCAAAAGAGTCCCGGCACAAAATAAACGTCTGCAATAGTAACATTAGTACCATCTTTTGAGTTGATATCAATGTTACCTTTGCCCATCACGAGAATTTTGGATTTATTCCCGAAGTTGACTTCACCACGAACCGTTTCATCTAACTTCGAAAATAGCTCCTTTTGACCACACATGTGATTGCTTAATCTTACCCGGTATCAAGGTACCAAATTTTTGTGTCCATGGTACTTGAGTCATCCATTTGGCATGCTAACACCACGCCTTCATTTGCATCGACAAAGATGCACATATTCCCGCTGCTCTTGCCCCCTGTTTGCTCGACATTCGGATTTGTAATGTCCGAATTTGTTACGCTTAAAACACTTGACTTTTGATTTGTCACGTGTTTGATATCTTTTAGTGGAATTCAGATTTCCACCTCTACCTCGGGCACCACCACGACCTCCACGACCTCGGCCACCATGATGACCTCCTCGATTTGATTGAGCGACCCGACTCTGCGGTGCTTGCTCGAATTTGAATCGATAGACTTCTGGTTCATTCTTTGCTCATGCGAACATAATGAACCCATCAACCTCTCCAACGTCATGGTTGATATATCTTGGCCTTCTTCGATCGCCGCAACCACGTAGTCAAATCTTTCGTCAAAGACCTCAAGATTTTTCTACGACTCGCACATCTTGGAGCTCTTCACCATTAACCCTAAGTTGGTTAACGATGGTTTGTACACGATCAAAGTAAGCCGAGATAGATTCGAGTCATTCATGCGTAAAGACTCAAAATCTCCTCGAAGTGTTTGGAGCCGCACCCGCGACACGATCATCACCTTTGTAGGATTTTTGCAATATATCCCACGCTTCTTTCGTCTGTCTCGGCACTTGATATTTTTTCAAATATCGTCTCCTCCACGGCTTGAAAGATCGCATATAATGCTTTCTGATCTTTCTTTCGAGATTCCACCAACGCTTCTTTCTCCTCTTTCCTCAAAGCAATGAATTCTTCAGCATCAGCTACTTCGATGTAGCCGTTCTCCACCAGGTTCCACAAGTCTTGGGACTTGAATAGAACCTTCATCTGACGAACCGTCGTTGTAATTTTTCCGTTCAACTTTGGAAGTTGCATCGAACGGAGCTAGTGGATGCCATGGCTAGCTCTGATACCAATTGTTGGAACCAAAAGGATTTGGAGGGAGAGAGTACACACACAAAGAGAGATTATATTACACAATATGCCTTTGTAAAGGCTTAAGAGAGTACACACACTAACTTTGCTAAGCTTAACACTCTCTCTAAAATCTCACTTTCTCTCACTTTTACAAACACTCTCACACTAAAAAAAAAAAAAACTAACATAACCCTATATTTATAAGCATTTTCACCACCATTTGAACTTTTCTTCTTGGCCAAGGAGTCAACAATTTTGGGCTGAAACTTTTCCTTCAAGTTCAAGTTTACAAAGTTGAAGCTTTCTTCCTACTCTTCAAGACTTGAGCAACAAGTTCCACTTGTAGCTTCTTCAAGAATTCTCTCTTTTGCTTCTTCAAGAATTTTCTCCTTTGCTTTCACATACTTAGCCAAAAATAATTAAAAGACAAATAGGCTAATCAAAACACAAAAACAATTTTACTATTTCTAACATCAAGAGCATCAATGAACTCAAAGAAGGCAAAGGGAGACATGGTAAGTTCATTAAAAGAATCGCTTGTAATATATTTCTTTTTTCAATGGTAATTCAAATGAATATGTAGACCAAATGAATAAAAAAATATTGGTTTTTCAAAATTAAATACAATAGTGGTTTGTGACGACATCAAAAGTAATACCCTCTTCGATTAAAAAAAAAAAAAGAAAAAACCCAAAACCCTCTCTGACCAAAACAGCAAAACCCTCGTACAGTGGACAATCCTGTTTAGGGCAAGGGGGGCGACCAGGACTGGCGGGGGGGCGAGAGATACAACGGTCAAAGCTGCAACTGCTGCCGTCGGCTCTTCTTCTCCTCCTCCTTCTTCCTCGTCTCTTTCTGCTCCTTTTCTTTATCAAAGAAGCTTCCTTTAACGACATTGGTTAAGCTCTCAAGCCCACGCGCCGTCACCCATCTCCCATTACCACCTCCCCTGGCATCCCGCCTTCTCTGTAAGTCTCCCTCTCGTACTGTTCTTGAAATTTCTTCTTTATAGCCCTTCTTTGCTCTGTTTTCTCTCTCTCTCTCTCTCTCTTCTCTTTCGGAGATATTGGGGTGTAATATTTTTGTTTGGAAAAACTTTTGGTGTAAATAGTTTGCGGGTGGTGCGGTGGTGCGGGAGGAGATAGTTTGGATGGCGCTTCGCTTTGAGGTTAGGCTCTTGCCCGCTTTTCCTTATCGCTCTCTCTTTTGCCTCTTGTTTCGTTGTGATGTCATGGAGCGTGCCGACCTCTGTGGTTGTTGAAATGGTTACGGACACGGTTCTTGAATGCGAAGAAAGCGAGCTTTTTCTCGCATTTGAAGTGCTTGAGCGATGAGCATGGAAGCCCAGTTGATTGGAGAGTATGTTTGTCCTTGTTTCTTGTTCCTTCATTCCTCGGTAATTAAGATTTTCCCGGCAGTCTCATCATTGTGGTTGCGTTCCCTGATGTCAGCAGTGTGTTCCAACCATAACTGTGCTGCTGATGATGGAATTTATTGGAGTGGCGATTGCTTTTGTGCATGAGTTTGTCTTGCTTGCCGATTACTTATTGAAACAGGAGACAATGCAGCTAATGATAGAAAGAACTGAAGTTTTACTATATAAGTTTTACTATATGCAGCTAGTAAAAAGGGTTTTTTCTTGTAACTAATGGGTGCACCAATAAACAAGCTCTGCCTTTGCCTTAGCAAGAAGTCCGACATGATTACCGAGAGCCTGGTGATTGCTCATCCTTAATTGCATGCTCAGTTGTGTCTCTGATTTGGTGCTTTCATACTTTTTTGTACTAGGTTCTCGGGCGATTTAATCGTGCTCGTGCAGCTCAACTAACACTCCCTCATTTCGTTTGTCAAACACCTCTGTTTATGCCGGTGGGGACACAAGGTTTGTCATGTTACCTCGAGGAGTATTGACTCTTTTTGTATTATCGGGAATACATCATCCATGCACACTTCTTTGACATTCCCAATCCTAGGTTATAATTTGGATGTTGAATATGAGTGCACTTCACAGGATGTCTTACTATGTTGACTTCCTATGGATGTAAATAAACTAAGAGAAAATGGACTTGCACAGCTATAAGTATAATAGAATAGCTTTGATGAAAGTGAGCATTGCGACATCCTTTTCGTGTGGTTGAGGTTGCTCGAGGTGGGAAATGGCTTTTCAGCCACTTCATCTTGTTGCTGACTCTATGTAGTGGGGAAGAGGAGACTTGGTTAGTGAATATTGCTGGATGCAACTTGTATATTTGTATCTCTTTCTAATTATACTTTGACTGCTATGCAAGACATTCTGGAATTGTTCGACAACTTGGCTTATATTTCTTTTGTGTGACCTGTATAAGAAAGCAACTCTGCTAGGAGCATCCTCAGTTCATTGTTTTTGGGGTTTGTTTTGTTTTTTACATTTATTCACTGAGCAATACATAAATAACAATTAAATAGGAGTTCATGCACATTTTTATCGTGTGTAACTCTTCAGTTGGTCAATTTGCTCTACACCCTGCCCCTTCATATTCTGCATCCTGCTTTTTTTTCTGCTTTTTTTTTTTTTTTTACTCCTTTTTCAAGCATTCCTGAGCTATTATGGGAAGAGGTGACAGTGGTTGCAAAATTGACAAGTACACACTTTTTCTTTAATAACAGGGACAATAAAAGGACTGACAAATGACCAACTTGAGGAAATTGGTTGCCAGATAATACTGGGGAATACCTATCATTTGGCACTTCGTCCTACTTCTGAGCTAATTGACGAGTTGGGTGGTCTTCACAAGTTTATGAACTGGCCTAGAGCGCTACTTACCGACTCTGGTGGCTTCCAAATGGTTGTCTAGTATGCGCAGACGTGCAGTTTTTTTGTGACTTTCTCTGGATATGTTGTCCGCATGCTACTAGATTTGATTGACAGTTTTTGTTTATATTTTGAATATTTTCCGTATCATGATAGATATGTGCATATGCTGATCTCTAGTAGCATGACGGTGTGCCTGTCTTTTTTAAAATGTGATTGAGTCTCCCGGTGGGTACCTTGCCAAAATTAATCATCTTTGTGTTGCTTCAAGTAGCGTTCTTTCTTCTTATGTTTATTTATTTTCGGACAGATTTTTCTCAATAGAATTTTAGCAATGTTTCTCAGTTGTATTGCATATATAGTCATCACATTCGTTATAGTGGTACTAGTAGATGATTTTTCCATTAAAATGACAAATAGAGACCTTAACACTGTCTCTTTGAAACATGACCCATAATTTCGTGTTGTGAAATTAGATTATCCTACTAAAGCTCTGTTTTAAATGTTTTAACTACTGTAATTTTTTAGGTTTTTATATGTCTGAAATTGGTTCTATGAATATGTGTATTTTCAGGTATCCTTGCTGCATTTAGCCGATATCACTGAAAAGGGTGTAACTTTTCAGGTGATTTTTTATATTATGGTTTTTCTTGGAGGAGTCATTCATTGATGTCCACTTCATTGGGCTGGTTCTTAGTTCCTCTTCCTCTCTTTCTGCACGATGATCAGATCATTAACATTGAGCATGACAGGTGTAAGGAAAGTGAAATGTACAACTCCTATTGCATCCACTGGCTATTTTTATTAACTCTTTCCTGTCATGTTCTTATTGATTCTTGTCTTATTTATTGAAACTTTTTTCCTTCTGTTTTTTATTCAGTCACCAGTTGATGGAAAGCCAATGCTTCTAACACCTGAAGAATCAATACAAATACAGGTAGGCAGAACTTCTTTACCAATTCTTATGGACTTGATTAATGCCGGAGAGTTTTCCCCCCGGTGTTTTTAGTTTCTTCTTTTACAAGATTAAATATCTATTTGTTGGCTATACTTAATTGGGGAATGAATAAGTATTAGCAATTGGATGCAGGATCCTGGAATGTCTGCTTTAATGTTCTTAGAGGAAATGATTGGAAATCCCATAATGAAGTTTCGCTTTGGCCATTTTGCAAATATCTTGTGAAATGTCTGAGTTTTCAGATAGAAAAGAAAACAACAATGGAGGAGATAGTAATACACATACTTTGTGTGCATGCCTTGGATTTCTTGCTCTCTACTTCTTGCTGCCATCTATTATATTTGCTTTCTGCAGACTGACCAATAAAAAAATTGAATTTGCTGCAAAATCCTTGGCTTGACTTTCATGAAGCTGATGAGCTATTGTATGGATGTAGTATGTTGGGGCATACTGCACTTGACTATGGACTTTGGACTTATTTTACCAATTACTTTCAGTTTTAAGGGGACTCACTTCTATGATCAGATCAAACTTGGTAACAGAATCAATATTCTGTAGTTCAAAAAGTGGACGGATTTATTTCTCTGGAGATTGCCATTCAATCCATTGATCCACTATTCTTGAAATCTTATTAACATTTGAGTTTATCACAGCATTTGTACTGTCATATTTTCGGCTCATGATTAATCGAGGATTGCTTTTATTCCCAATTTTTCTAGTTATCTCTTCTTTCGTGTAATTTAATGTGCTGTTTATTTCGCTATCTTCAATGTGCACATCTTCTAAAGGACATTCTGGATATCGTTACTTAATTAGTGTTGAATTATCAGAAAATGAAACCATACTCACCTACCAAGTTACCTGGTAAAATAATTCATTTGTTAGAAAAGACTGGAGTGATGTCTTTAGAAGATGTGTTTATCAAAGGTAGCAATCTTTATCCGAGGCATGTTCACCAAAGTATGTTCATACTTCTGTGTGAACCCGTCCCCTATATAATTAATCTTTCAATAATTAGAAATAATAAAAACCTAGAAAAGGTACTGAAGAAACCTGACACAGTAGCTACATGAAGCTAACTAGTCTGCATTAGTTTGAAATGGTTGGCAATACGACTGTAATAGCTTGGCAGTGAGGAAAGCTTGCCTTCTTTCTTGTGTTCTTGTCAAATAAGTCTATGAAGATCTGATAACCCTTGTCTCATGCTGAATATACAGAACAGAATTGGAGCAGATATAATAATGGCTCTCGATGATGTGGTCAGGACCACCATTACTGGTCCACGGATTGAGGAGGCCATGTATCGCACTCTTCGTTGGATTGACAGATGTATAGCAGGTAAAGTCATCTAGTTTTCAGTCATGTTTTTTGTAAAGCCCGAGTAGCTATTTTTCAGATCCTCAATCCACAGAAGGTGCATAGAGCATTCAATTTCTAATTAGCAAAAGTGGTTCCACTTCCCCCTTAACTGCCCAGGCCTGCTGGACCCAAAGTGTTAAGTTACTGTTCAGAAAGTTACTTTGATTTTTGGAGGAACTTTTCATAACAGCCTAGGCTTTTCTGATTCATGAATAGGTCTCAGATATATGATTTTTTTTTTTAGTCCTAGTAGAAAATTTATGTTGACTGTTAACATCTCCCATAGAGGGTCCTTTCAGCTCTTCTTCCCCCTTTTTTTTGGTTAACATTATGGTCTTGTTTTTGTCTAATCAAATCAGATTGTTTCTGATATCTGCTGACAGCTCATAAAAGACCAAATGAGCAAAATTTGTTTGGTATCATTCAAGGTGGACTAGATCCTGTGCTTAGGTTAGTATTACTTCAAGTTTCGATTCATTAGTTGTTTTGGCGTTCTATTCCTCTAATTGTCTCTTGTTATAGTCTGGTACTAATGCTTCTTAACGTTTTATGTTATATGCTGTAAGCAGGGACATATGTGTCAGAGGCTTGGTGGAGCGGAATCTCCCTGGGTATGTGCATGATGACCAGCAGAGTGAATTATGTGGTTTGCGTTGCCAGTGATGATGCTTTATATGACTTTTCCAGGAATTAGTCTGCTTGATTTAGGGGTAGTTGCATTAAGTTTCTAGTTTGACTATGGAAATTGATTGTGAGTCCTTTTTTGTTGGATTCACTTAGTGAAGAAGACACGGTCTATGAAGACTTAGTAATTTAGGGTAGATGCATTTATTTCTCTATCCAGGAATTGCCTAGTACCTAGATGCATCAGTTGAGTGATGCACTGTTTGAATTGTTGGTTAAATTTGAGTGCAGTGCAGTGCAGTAAACACTCAATGGCTAAACCTCCAAAAAATTTTATTGTTGATGGATCTCTGATCAACTCTGCTATTCTTTGTTTGCAAATACTTGTACATTTCAAACATATGAAGATTGCAAATAGAGGAATATTAATCTCTTAATTTGACAAAATGTAATCCACTATATTCTGGGGCAGGATGAGTTTTGGTTATTCACCCTTACTTTCTTTGTATATTCAATTTGCACATCCGTTTTATTATAGAAGGCACACAAATACATGATATGTTGGACTGAATAAAAAGACCATGCAGGTGTTAAATCACGAAGATGTGCTCTTTATGTCTCATAAAATCTCTTTTGCTTCTGAAATTCAGATATTACTATGTGTTGTGAAATTGGAGATAAGTGGCTTATCAACAAATAAAAAAGACTGAATTTAAAGAAACTAGAAACTTCATTTACCTCTTTTGCAAGAGGTGCGTGAGGTATTGGTTTGCTCCTATCTCCTTCAACAAGTGGGTTGGACTATGTAGTGCTTAAGTAGACTAGATTCATTTGCTTCTGCATTTGTAGGTGTGCTCTGTGCAAATAGTTTATACATTTGGCCAAGTTTCTTTCTAATGTTTTCAATTAATGGAGGAATGAATTTGACTGAGTGTACTTCTGTGACAGCTATGCCATTGGTGGTCTTGCAGGCGGGGAGGATAAAGATTCATTTTGGCGTGTTGTCGCTCAGTGTACTGCAGCACTGCCTGAAGATAAACCACGATATGTAATGGTATAAATATACTTATAACTTTTACTGATAGCCTTAAGACTTATGCCATTGTTTGTATAGAATCTACACTTAATCTCTTCTTTAGTGGTATCCTCTAATACATGCATGTTTCTCAGGGTGTTGGTTATCCACTAGATATTGTGGTCTGCAGTGCTTTAGGTGCTGATATGTATGATTGTGTCTATCCAACTCGTACTGCTCGCTTTGGCACAGCTCTTGTACCCGGGGTAATAAACCTCTCTCCTGAAAGATTTGAAAAGCTCCTTCCTTGTCTAACGACATGAATGGATTCCTGCGCTTACCAAAACCCTCTTCTATTAATATGTAAAAATAATTTGAGTGAGTTGTTGGGTACCCAATATAGTGTATTTTTTCTTTCCCTCACGTTAATACGTCATTCCAATCAGGGTGTTCTGAAGTTGAAACATCAAGCAATGGCCATTGATACCCGTCCAATCGATCCTTCATGCAATTGCATGGTATGTTCTCAATGGAACTAGATAATCTGAAATGTTAAAGAAGATGCTTTTCTTCGAATATCTCAGCCCTTTTCTTTCTTCCTGCAGGTCTGCAAGAAATATTCTAGGGCCTATATTCATTGCCTGGTTACGAAAGATGCCATGGGATCCCAGCTTCTATCATACCACAATTTATTTTACATGATGAAGGTATGAAAATACATTTAAATCATTAATGGATGACGAGGTGATGAGTTGAGCAGAAAGTTGGTGTACTAATTGTGATTATGCTGTCTGTGCCATATACAACTAGCAAAAAAGAAAAAAAGGCCATTTCTTGTTTCTGGTCCTCGGTGAAGTTTTGAAATTGGATATTTCTTGTGATACAATGCAGCTCAGCAGTGATTTACACTCATCAATTGTCCAGGGAAGATTTCCAGAGTAGGCACCTTTTGATATAATTGAGATAATCTTCCCTTCTCCAGCTTTTCTTTTCTCTTCCATGCTCATTTGTAGTAAACTTCTGACAACTGTTTTTAATTCTGCTCGCAGGTTCGTATGCAAATTTCTGCAGAAAATGGTACTTCTATGGAAAATCTATCTGTTTATGATCTTGCTTTATGATGCACATATGTTAGCTCTCTTTGTCTGTTGTTGCACTCATTTACAAAATTGTGAAGACAATGTGTTCTTTGATAAATCTAAATAATTATTACTTGAGCTCGCCCACATGCATATGCATGCACACTGGTGAAATCATATGTCAATTGGAAGATTTCTCTAAAATATTGAGTTTGATTGATGTGCATGGTGTTATTTGGTAAAAGTTAGAATATTGCACTTTTAGACCCACTTCATACCCTTTATCTTGCAGTTTCCAGAAGGCGATGTTCCTGAATGGGTCTGCAATGCCATGGAAGTCGCCGGAATTGACATATCATCATGCTGTTCCCCATTTTCATCTTCGCCAGAAAATAGGAATTCAGAGATACTGACAGATTTTTGAAGTAGTAGACCAACAATCTTAAAAGAATAGGCATTAAACTGTGCAAAGGTCATGACACGACGGCATAAGTTTTGAAGTTCATATGCTGCTCCATTGGTAAATTTTTCTTTCTCTAAATCCCGATTCTTCTGTAATTTTTTAAATCCACAGCAGAACAAAATCCATAGCGATCGAGTAGAATCCTTTTTGGTTACCTTGTGTTTCTTTTCGCCATCAAGTGCATCTCGCGTTACATGCAAGCTGTTGGATTATAATGTTGACAAGAAACTAAATTCTTGGTCGAATTCAGATCTGGCCTAATTATTCGCTGTTAATGTTCACATGGATGAAGGGATTGTGAACTGATACTTCGGTCCTCTCGAGAGCGCCACATGGTGTATGTTTTCGTTTGTACGTTTGTATGTTTTATCTTCTTCGACAGGTGGTGATGACCAAGAAACTGAAAGTTTTCCGCGATTTGTCGCTACACAAGCTAATTTCTGTTTGTCATTTTCAATTTGCCATAGAAGCAAGGAGCTTTTCATTTAAGCAATCCTAAATCTTTGCGATTTGCCATGCCTGTCTTCCCTGCATTATTGGTACTACCTGTCTCTATGATGATTCAGACGCGGACATATCTTTTTTCTCTTTACTTTGTCAAACTGATTAGAAAGATAAAAGCACAGGATCTCCCTAACTGCTTAGCCACTTGTGGTTAGAGTTGCATGCCTGTTGGCAGAGGGACTTGTTGTGCTCGTGCTTTGCTCTCTTTTTATCTTTCCCACAAGAGAAGGACGTGATTTGATTAGCAATTGGGGCTTTGATGTTATGTCAAAGTTGTCTCGATCTGCTGGCTAGGCAATCGAGCGTCGACAGGTGTGCGCGTTCTCGATCAGTTGTTCTCGAGCATGCAGAAATATCTCGCAAGCAAAAGCAAGGACTTTGCAATGGGAGATGATGAAAGTTGTAAGCGCGTTTGCGTTGCTTGATTTGGCATGTTTGATCACGAGACTAATCTCCCGTTGTTCTCCCAGGAATTAAAAGTCTTTTACTTTCGACTTTTCCACGGCCCATCTTTTCCTCCATCTCGATCAAAGGATTCCGGCTCGTAAGCATATGGTACCGGACATCATTCATATGTAAAATTTCTACCGCACATATTTATCGTTAGATTTACATATGCGTGACGTCACACATTTGCGGCTCACCAATTGAAACCCTTTTAAACGAAGGATGGATGGAGGAAAATAGAAATTCGGGTGCTTAGGGGCGAATGATAACCATTCAAGCTAAAAATTGATTTTTAGAACAAATTTTGATTTATTTTTTTTTTTTTATTCCTGAATAAGTTTATGAGCATAAATATATATTTTATAACGATATAAAATTTTTGTTGCAGGAATAAAAATTCGTTTGATAATAATACAAAATTTCTCTCTACAAGGCGTCGATGGATGGTGACTGGCAATGGCCCTGGATGGCGACTAGCAATAGCAAATGGTGCGGCAGCAATTGGTGAGTGGTAACAACGAGTGGGCGGTTGGCTAAGGTATGCATAATAACAATTTTATTTCTATTCTAGAATTATTTTTCCGTTCCAGATTTATTTCTACAACAAAAATCATGTTTGGTAAAACTATTTCATTTCTCTATTTCCAAAATAAATATTTACTCCAAAAATAAGTTTGGAACATAAACAAAAAAAATAATTATCTATTTTTTGAATAGAAATTAGAAATAAAAATTATTTTCATTGTTCATCCTCACTACTAGCCAACCACCTATCTGCTACCACTGTCCACTGTACGCCACCACCATTCCCAGTCGTCGATCACCATCCATCAACCATTGCCTGCCATCACCCCTCAATCGTCGTTTGATTGCCATCCGCCGCCACCACCATCTTTCATGAGGATGTCGTCGATTATCGCTGTATTTTCTAGTTGCCATCTGAAGAATATAAATAAAAAAATTTATTTGTCATTTCAAACGTAATTTTTAATCAGAGAAATCATTGAAGAATAGAAATAAAAAGTAATAAGATTTTTCTTTTTATTTCTTATTTCTATTCTAGAAATAGAGAAATAAAAAAAATTTCTTATTTTTTATCTTAAGTTATTTCTAGACTAAAAAATTATTTCATAAGTAAAAAATGAAATTGCATTACCAAATATATTTATGTTCTAAAAATAAAAATGGAATAGAAAAATAATTATGAAATAAAAATAAAATGGTTATCATATTCGCTTTTACTAGTTTAAAGTGTAACTCTTTTTGTTAATGAGTGATTGCTAAAGGTTTTGTTGCATTTTTATATGACGGGAATGAACATATTGAGGTTATTTACTTAACCGTATCAAATGAATTCACAAATTTGGAGAAGAGGACACTAAAAATGGAAATTAATCATCGGGTCGCCCGATTCATGATCAAATGTATGAAGTCCACATAAAAAAGTTCTGCCCGTTTTCCCCTTTCGCAATTTAGTCCCTCACCATATTATTTTCGCTTCGAACATACAGATGATGAATGGATGGAGCCGATGCAAAGACTCGATTGCCGATGCATCCATGGAAATCCACGACCGATGTCCACCGTGATTTTGGGGAGAATCAATCGTGATTGGTGCCTCTTTTTGCACGGATTTTAAGAGTGATGATTTGTCCCCGTTTTTACAGGCACCAACGGGCATCAGAAGTTGGCAAACCGCACCACCAATGGTTTCACCTTTCTACCTTTCGACTTTTCAACTTTACATTTTCTCAAATTTTTTTTAACAATTTCATCTTCTTCTCCTTTTTTTTTTTTTTTAACTCGAAACATCCCAAAGGCACATGAATCCTAACATTTCAAAGTCAACCTCGAAGTCCAATTTAGGTTTTCTATGAATTCAAAGTAAAACATCAAATTCAATAAAATATTCAAGTATCACTTGCTAAAAGGGATCTAAAGCCCATAGGCATAGAGGCATAATTTGTCGTGTTAGATGCGATAAGTCACATCAGTTGATATCTTAACCTCTGTAGGAAATCGATACTTTTCCCGACACCTCAAACACTCACCGACAAAAAAAAAAAAAAAAAAAAAAAAAAAAAAAAAAGAAGCCCTAACTCAAAAACCTTAACCTTAGTCCCCCAAAATCAAAAATCCATTTGCACAAAGTTAAATACCGCATGATTCTCTGCAAAGCACATTCAATCTCTGACCACTCTCAATTGTAGTTGAGACTATCACCATAATCACTAGTTCTTATTTCCCAAATTTCATCACTCATAAATGAGTTTTTTCTCGCTTTGCATCCCCCCGTTTTCCTCTCATCCAAAAATAAATAAAAATAGCTGCTCTATCTTTATCACATCTAAATTAGCCAAGAAAGCAAAATTAGCACCCAACCACTCCCTACCAACTTAGAAAACGAACAAGGAGAACTCACAAAATAAAGAGAGAAAGATTCCCAAATTCGTCACATCAATCCAGTCACCACCACAGCAGAAGCACGTTTTGTTTTAGCCATATAGATCGCTCAAGAGGCGTTCTAAACCCTCCTGCTCTCTTTCCGCCTCACGAGTTTCTTTTCCAAATTCGAGATCAGACAGCAGTTGTACAGATGAAATTCCAACTGCTGAGCCTTCTGTCTTCGAGAAGTCACTTTGGCTACCGCACCCTAACATCTGCTGGAGCTCTGCTTTGGCTTCCGAACTTGACTGGAACCAGTGTCGACAAGCATGTGCGGCCTTCAATGGATGTGAAAAGTCCAGGAGATGGTGGGCCTACTCACGTGGCCAACTTTTCGAGTAAATTCAAACCCAAAGAAAAAGCTGATGCTGCAAAAGGACAGCGCCAATACCTTTCGCTTGCTCCTACACGTCACCATAAGGGTCATCGCATATCACATTCCCAGTTATATATGTGTGTATGCATATATATGAGACATCTCTTTCTTGGTTTTGGGAATTTTTATCCTATTTCAGCTTCCCTCCTCAAAACTCGCTCGACCCCATTTCATGATCTCTTCCCCTTGCCTTTAAGCATACGTTGTCTCTTTTAACGATGGAGCGCGTGTGCTTCTCCTGTTGCAACAGCAGAGTCATTGAGGAGAAGAGCAAGTTGTGACAGCTGAAACGCTTGCTTTTTCTGTTCTTTTTTTTTTCCCTCCTCTCTCCACTTGGTGACTCGACTCTGCATAAGGAGCCGCAATTAGCCGTGTTGATTATAGCCATGAAGCGGCTCAGTAGCTCGGATTCGTCGGATGTTTGGATCTCCATGTGCTCAGGTAAAGGTAAACCCACTTCGCTGCCAAACAAAAACATGCAAAAATTCTGCTTTTGCAATACTCAGTTTTCAATTCCTGAAGAAGATTGGAGTTTAGTCTTGTTATTTCTTGACTTGAGAGTCTGCCCGGATATGCCATATCCCATCTAGCTTCCTTGGTTCATGTTAGAAGGAAACAAGAGACTAGCCCGCCACTTTCTTGTCGCCACTGCAGGGGAAAAAGTCCTAAAGAAGAGCCAAGGCTACAGCATAGAGTTTCAGGCAATGCTAGATGGTCTAGACCAAGAGGATCATTCCGGGGAAGAGGCCGGCCTGATCACCGAGAAGAAGCGGCGGCTCAGCGCAAACCAAGTGAAGGCCCTGGAGAAGAACTTCGAGATCGAGAACAAGTTGGAGCCGGAGCGGAAGGCGAGATTGGCTGAAGAATTGAGCCTCCAACCGCGGCAAGTCGCGATATGGTTCCAGAACCGGCGCGCTCGCTGGAAGACCAAGCAATTGGAGAAGGACTACGGCCTTCTTAAGGCCAACTACGACTCTCTGAAGCTCGACTTCGATAGCCTCGAGCAAGAAAAGGAGTCCCTAGCGGCAGAGGTACCGAAATAATATGTTTTCAGTCAGCTTATCACATGTCTTCCTGGTGGAATTTCCGCATGCAATTTCAGTTCTCACTGCATACTAGCGATAGGTGTCGGTGCATTGTCGCATTTCGAAAAAAAATTTCACATTGAGTGCGACATCGACGCATACCAGCGGGCGATGGACCCAAAACTAGGTACCAAAATATCAGAGTCCTTTCGAACTGGCATCTTCAGAATTCAATTCTTGATCGTGAGACAAGCTAACCAATGATCGGTTCCTTTCCAAAATATCTTTAGAAGTTGTAATGAACGACAATTCTCCGTTTCTTGTCGTTGTGTGTTGTACGTTGCAGCTAACGGAGCTGAAGGTGAAGCTCCGTCGAGAAACGTCAGAGAGCAGCAATCACTGCGCAGTCAAGCAAGAATCCCCCCTCTCCGAATCCTCCGAAGACGGCAAGCCCGGGTCGTGCAGCGGATCCGTCAAGGAAGACCCGAACCCGACCCCGGAGCTGCCCCCCTCGTCGGCTGCTCCCCCGCTCCCTCTCCGATACGGCAGTTGCTCTACGTCCCCGCCGCCGCCGCCGCCGCCGCCGCCTCCTTCGTCGTCAAGAGGGACCACGGCGGGAAGAGGGTATTACCATCAGGTGAGGATGGAAGAGAATCATCCGAGCGGGTTCATTTCGGAGGAGCCCTGCAACTTCTTCTCGGTCGACCAACCTCCCACGCTGCACTGGTACTTCCCATGAAGATTACAGCATTAAGATAAAGCCTAGTCAATAAGTCCTGGGTTCTTCTCCTTTTCCCGGGGGGACCATGTCCTGCTCTGGAAATCGGAATGCCGTGCCGTGGTCGAGAGCTGGAGTTGGCAAGTCTTGGAGTCTTCTTCTTCCCTCAAAATGGGGAAGTGGAACTAGATTTGGATCTCTCAGCGTAATCCCTGACGAGAACAGGGTCTCTCTCTCTCTCTATATATATGCAGCGTTGTTAAGTAATGAAGAGTTAGTAATAAAATGTTTAATGATTGGCGCTGTCCGCGGAGCATGGGTTCTGAGCCCCTGACGTTGTACACTACTGTCCTCTTCTCTCTCTCTCTCTCTCTCTCTCGCTCTCGCCCCGTGAGGAATCGAATCAGATAAAGCTGGAAGGCTTCTCACGGGGACACAGCGTCGCGAGGAGGCAGATCATGACTTGCGGCAGCACCTCCATACTCGTTCGCAGGGACTGACCTCTCTCTCTCTCTCTCTCTCTCTCTCTCTCTCTCTCTCTCTCTCTCTCTCTCTCTTTCTCTCTCTGCGTGTGGGGATGACAGTCGCTCTTCTCAAAACAATCTAAGACTATAATTGGATGGCGAGCGACATGGATGCAGGAGAGAGACGAGGGGCTAAGAAGAATCGTCAAAGAAGATAGAACGAAGAGAAGATGATTAAGGATTGGAATTTCTTCTGCCATAAAGTAAAATAATCCAACCTATTTTTGCTGTGCAAGTTAAGCATTGGAATTTCTTTCGCTATATAGAAAAAGGGAATTAAGTACAATGTTTTCACCTATTTCGTGTTTGATGAAAATGAAATTGTAAGAGTTGCCAGATTCGATGTGAAAAAAGAAAAAAAATCGAAGTTGAAGTTGCTCCGAGCATCTATAAAGAAGCCGTCTCGTTTGAAGAAACCCCAAATTGCATTATAGCATAGGCCGGCGATGGCTCGACGACCTAGGCAATGACGATGTCGGTCCGGCAGGCGGCGATTGTGGTATCATGAGCTGAAGGGTGGAGTGCGGCCTCTGCATGTCTGAAGAAGAGACGGAGAGAGAAGCTTGAGGGAAGAGTTTAGAGTTTCTTTCTGTTGGTTGTACATGGACAAGGAAGCAAATTTCACTGACTAATTAAGTAGATAGTATTCAGATGAAAATTCGGGTATATTATCATATATTTTTCCCACGTATAATACATGGACAAAAATTTTATGCTGCCAAGATATATGATCTTTTTTGGACAATGACACAAATAGTTCTCAAATTTTGGTCTAATGACATCCCTAAACTTATAACTTGTTTAATATGATCTATATGAAAACATTCGATGTTATTTTGTTAATTCAAGTCTAGTGACAATATTGAACATTTTCATATAGTTTTGGGACTAGATTGAACACGTATTAAAAGTTTAATAATCACATTGAATAAACTAAAATTTCAATGATTATATTATATATTAAGTAAAAGTTTATGAATTTTATATGTCGTTTTGCCCCTTATTTTTTTAATTAAAGGTTTGAATGCAAAGGTTTCTTTGTGGACTTTGTGGTATGCAACCTTGAAAAGTACATGGGTAAGTACTCCCCCACCAAAGGCCAAATTGCCAATTAGCTGTTTTGTCTTCTTTCTCCTCTCTTCTTAGAATTCCCGGAAAGCGCCAATCGGGAAAAGCATACCATCCCCAACAAGTCATTGAAAAGTAGATGCCGACCCCACCTAACCTTTTTATGTCCCAAGACTAATCTCTCTCGAAACCTTGTAGGAGTCACCAATCCCTATGATGCTGGGGTAACCCTCCTGTGCTACTAGGCCCTGTAGATGCTCTTGCCCAGGCCCTACCATATGGGTGATTTATTTTCACAAATTCCGCAAATTCCTTGTACTCATATACGGTTAAGGTTCGCGGGATACGAAATTCTAACTCGTATATATAATTTTGCAGAAAAAAAAAAGTACATAAATTTTAAAAGAAATTTCAACATATATTCGATATGAGAATACAACAAGTAGCAAGCAAACGAATAGGGCTTATGGCCCTGCTGGCCCCCCTTTGATTCGTTCATCGTCCTCGGTTGTCCCAAAAGCAATGTTTTTCAGGATATTATTTAACTGGTCATCGCTTTATTTCAGGTAGGAAAACAGTCATTACTTAATCATTCATGATGACGAATCTTATGTCAAATTAATCGCACGGAATGGTACATGTGCCGCTTTCAGTGAGGTGAACTTACTCACATTCACACTTACATGCACATCTTGTTCTTATTCACATTCGAACACGTGGTAAGTGCAAAGTAACAACGTGTCGCTCACGATGTGTAAGAAGAAAAAGATCTTTTTATTCAAAATCCCAAGTATTTCAGGTACGTAATGAAAATCCTAGCTCGAATGCCATTTGACAGTGTCGAAAATTCTAAAGAGAAAGAGGGAAAAATAAAAAAGCTTTTGCTTAGTCAAGACAAGCTGTGATTAGGAATGTGTAAAGGAATCGGAAACTATTCGAATCCCAACCAAACCAGCGGTTCTTATGAGAATCGATCTGGTTTCGAGTTCCAATTTATTGAAACCAATGAGGATTGGTCTGATTCTTGATTTTAGGGATGGAATCGCCCATTCGAACCAAACCGATATATATTTGAATGATAATTTGAGATAATTTCGTTCACTATGAACAACCTCAAATAATTTAGCATGAGATTAATGTTGAATCTAAATTCATTAATGTGTTTCCTCATCTTTTAGCCAAACACATATAACGTGTTTGATAAAATACTTTTGAGAGACAATATGTTTAAATTGAAATAGCATGATTTGTGTTAAGTTCAAATCGTTTTTGTGTGAGTTTATTTCAATGATTTCCCACATTCTAGAATGATTTTTGTATGCATTTGGTTTCAAGTTCGATTGAAATTTTTCAAGAATTTAAAAGGGTTTTGGAAATCGTGGCTTTTTTGGGACATTTAGGCAAGATCAATGAACTTATGTGGAAACCGGACCGTGGACCCAATGGGCAATTTTCATTTCTAATTTTTCGGAATCAAACCTTAGCACATGGTTTACAATTTCAAGGTGAAAATCACCCACGTGAACCATGCTCATTCCTAATTCTAATATCCGGTTCTTGCATATCTTACCCTTTACAGTGCGAGTCATTCTTCAGCATCATCCGCACATTACGCTGCAATTTCAATATATGTATCCCGCCGGGGCAACAAGGAATCGTCTTTGTTTCTTCTGCGCTCGGTCCACAGTCCTAAGCACCGTAAAGCAAGATATAGTACATACATCTATCTTTAAAGCTCTGCCGAATCGAGCTCTAGCAAAACTAGCGATAGGCGCGCGACCACCAGTTGATGCCAGCACCGAAGGGTCGCTTTACTACGAGCGAGCCTCGAGTAGCGACGGGCCAAGGCCGAGGCCAAAGATGGTCGTCGTCGTCGTCGTCGTGCGGGTGTGAACTCGTGGAGGTGGGGATAACCCACGTCGCTCTCGGCTTGTCCACTTTAAATACGGAAAGAGACGGACCATAAAGCTGGCACGGCCACTAGCCCCTCCCCTCCCCCCTCCCCCATCCCCCTCCTCTCCCTCCTCTCCCTTTTCCCTTTTTCTGGTTTTTTGTTTTCGGGCTGTCCAGCAGAGGAGGAGAGCACCCGGTCTCATCTCATGGGCAGACGTCGCGATCGGTGTCAGATGGTGGGGGTGGGGCTCTTCGTCGTCTTCTTTCGGTAGCCATGTTTGACTGTCCTGGTGCCCCTTGTGGGGGAGAGGAGAATCTTTTCTGGATTAGAGTTGGGGGCCGGGGCAGTAGGGGCAGCGTAGCGTAGCGTCTTAGGCTCTCGTTTTGGTTTTCGGGGCGTCGTCGCTTTGCGCCAGCGATCGCCAGAAAGTTTGCTTTCTTCGTCCGCCCTCTTTGATTTTTCCGCCCGGAGGTATGGTAGGGCTCACCTGGATGGAGAGAGAGAGAGAGTGGGGGCGATTCTCGAGGGTCGGGCGTCCGGGTCGGTCGAGCAAGTTGCAACGAGGGTCTTTGTTTCTCGTGGTGCGTGTGCGGAACCTGTCGGCGCCTGGTGGTTTTGGAGAGGCTCGTGTTCGGACCTATTGACATTTTGGTTGATATTGTGCCCTTTGATGAGCTGTTCCGAGCTCGTGTGTGGACAAGGGGGTGATGGGTTAAGCCCTAGCTCAAAGATCGTACCCCTATCGCAATCCCCCGCGCGATGCATCGATAAGGGTGGCCCGAGGGCTTGGGTCGGGCAAGGCAACATCGTTTTCAAACCCTTTGCTGGTCGCTTTTTTCGGGGGTGATCCTACCATTTTTGGTAGCCTATAAATTGGTGGAGAAATGGAAGGAGCACATCGATTGTAAGTAACTTAAGAACTCGAAAAGCCTTCATATGATTTGAGAACAAGATTCCGATAAGTGATTTGACATAATTATGTCATTTGTTGAATCAAGAAGTCCCAAAAGTGCTCTTTTCACGCTGGTTGGAATCTCCACACCAGTTTTCTTCCTACCGTCACATGTGAAAATTTCTAAAGTGCAATCATGTCTTATAAAATCATTGTCATCAGACGAATGTGATTTTTCAATTGATTTGTTTCAATTGATTGATGTCATCAAACAATTGACAGAGTGGCAACTACTAGGGCGTCCACATTAGTCGAGCAAGTTGAAACAAGGGGTTCTTTGTTTTTTGGGGCGTCGTGCGGAACTTGTGGGAGGTGCATGATGATTTTAAAGAAAGCTTGTCTTGGACCTCTTGACACATTCGTTGATCTAGTGAACCCGTCGCACAATCGTTCAGTAAGGGAAGCACGAGGGCGTGGGTCGGGCAACATTTTTTTCGATTTTCAAACCCTTAGCTAGTCGCTTTTTTTCGGGGGTGATACTTCCATTTGTGGTAGCCTACAAATTGGTGGAGAAATGGATGGAGTGCATTCATTGTAAGTAACTTAAGAACTCGAAATGCCTTGAAAGAGAATCGGATTCGGTAAGTGATCTGACTTGATTATGTCATTTGTCGAATTAAGAAATCCCAAAAGCAACCTTTTCGTGTCGGCAGGAACCTCCACGTGAATTTGATGATAAATTAACGGGAGCGGTCTTCTTCCTATCATTGTACAGGGAAAATTCTAAAGTGCAATGATGGCGTAGCATAAAATCGCCGGCGGCATCCGTGACGAGATTTGTCAATTGATTGATTTTTTTTCGTTTTTTTTTTTTCAATCAATCAATTTCATCCAACAGTTGACAATTAATGATACACGGCAGTTACAAAAGCGTTCGTCGATCGTGTACCGCAAGAGGAAGACCTTCACCAGCCGGCATTATCGAAAACTCCGAAATCACACGGAAGCAACATTGCCGCGCGTCGTTATCAATTTGTCAAGCTATGGCCTTCTTGAAGCCCAGTGTGAGGCCCATCCAAAGGCCCAGTGCAAGCCCATCTGAAGGCCCAGTGCAAGGCCCAGCGCAGGGAGAAGCCCTAGGCTAAGAAAAATGATTCGCCGATCCAGGTTCCTGCTTCATCGTGAATTAGGCCAGCTGCCGCTGCTCTCTCTTTGGCTTCAGCCGCAGCACCATTGCCAGTCCACGAGCTCCGACGCCGGTCGCCGTGCCGCTACCGGCATATCCACGAGCTTCGACGCGGCGAGGAGGACCGCGACGACTACTGTCCAGTCCTCCACGAGCTTCGACGACGCGTCCCCAGGCCCTCGCTCGACGCAGCGAGCTTCGGCGCGCGGCACTCGCTTTCTCGCAGGTTGGGCTTCGAGTAAAGTCATGGCTTTCTAGTTTCATCCGAAAGTTCTGTTTTTTACGGGGAAAAACGTGATTTTTGCGATAAATTTGTCGCGTTCGTTGATGCTGAGCAGATTGAATCGCGGCGAACGTCAACGGGGAGCTGTGTAGGATTTTCGTCGCCGATTTGTTCGAGTTATGAATCTTAAACTACTGAGATTTTAGTGTGTTCTAGATGTAATGAACTGAAAGAATGGTGGGTCGACTGGAATTTATGAATTTGGTCGATGATTGATGTTGATTAGTGGTTATCGATAGGCTATCAGCAGTTAGAAATCTTGAACTAACTGGTATTTTAGTACATGAAGTCATCGTTTACAAGAGCTGGGGTATTTTCCGTGTCGTTGCATCCAAATGGAAGGTACTGGAGCCTCCGTTGGCCTCTAAAGTTGCTTGATGATGATGATGAAATGTCGTCAGGCTTCAGCATAAGATTGGAAATTGGACCTCCGTAAAGTCGAATTTTTCCCAATATGTAGCAAGACCCTTTGAGATGCATCTCCATGAGATCACAACATAAGGATTCCCATCTCTCGTGGAATCCTGAAAATGGGATCGTCGATCACTGCATGATGCGCCCTATTTTGAAATTGAGATGAGTCCAATTTGAGAATTTGTTATGATTGTCTCTAGCTATATGTAGCGCTACATCAGCTTGGCTCTGCTTGGGCCTATCATGATTGCATCCTAGAGAGAAAGGGAGGGAGCTCTACTTGGGCCTATCATGATTGCATCTGAGAGAGGGAGGGAGGGAGGGAGCACAACAATTTTTCTTTTAAGCGCTGAGGATTCAGATAACACAAAAAACTATAAATCCCATCTTTCATTAACAACTAGAAAAAATATTTGTTTCAGTCTCTGTGATCAAACTTTACTTTATTTTTGCTTTTGATTCTTCTTAGCTTGTTCTTTGAATGTTCAATATCTTAGCCATATCACACGCTACTATCTGTTGATTTAGTTTTTTCTTTGTAAGACCATATGGCATTGTTATGACTTTGGCAAAACACTTTATTAGTCTGGTTGAAGTCACAGAGTCCCTTTCATGTTCCAGGCTCATATTGAATTGCAGGTTGTCCATTCACTGCAAAGAGAGAGAAAAAATGCCTCTGGGATTGATACTAGGGTTGGGAAGGGCATTTAGGAGGAAGCGTACATCATCACTTGATATTCTTTCTTCAAAACGTGCTCCAAGAAATTACTACAAGGGAAAGAATTGCAAGCCAACTGGTTTTCACACCCGCAAAGGTTTGTATACCTATCTTTCCTTTTGCTCTATGTTGTAGGGCCCAAGAGCGCTAGAAGTATATGATAGAATTTTTTTTTTCCTTTTTTGAATCTAAATTGCTGTTCTTAAGATAACATGTGGATTGTGGATTACCATTCTTAGTATGTATTGTTATATCATGTTAAGGATGACTTAAAGTTGAAGAGCGTAGAAGATATAGGTTCATGGTCCATAAGTGGTATCCCTAATTTGAACATACCAGAAGTACGATCAATATGTGGTCGCACTTATTTCAGGCAAAAGGCTGCCTTCTTATCAAAGTGTACATCCTTGCTATGAAGAGGAAAAAGAAAATGAGTATCCTTTGTTTAAAGATTGGCCTTGTCAGGCTGCTAACTGTTTCTTTCAGCATGAATATTGTGCTTAATATACGGTTGGTATTTTCTGCACAAGTGTAACCATTCCAAATCATTTTTATTGCAGGTGGATATGTTCTGATGCAGGAGAAACTACCAAACTATATAGTTCCCGATTTGACTGACTTCAAGGTACCCTTAAATCCCATTAGTCCCTCTCCTCCCCATACCCTCCTCCGAACATCCAACATCCTGAAGTTAACAAATAAAGCGAGTGACGTGCATTTCTATTATGAGTGTCTTCAAACAAATGCGCCATGCCTTGTGAATATTAAACCGCTTTTGTTTCTTGCAGCTGAAACCTTATGTGTCTCAATGCCCAAGAGAAGTCGAAACTACTGAGGCCACTGATGCAGCTAAATAGACTAAGAGCCATAAAAGGGGTATTCTCTACTAACCTTTTTCATTCCGTCTTTTCTTTGTCATCCTCTCAATTTTTTTTTTTTTTTTTTGGTTGACTTTAAAAGTTATTGCAATAAATTCTATTTCAAAGCCAGAAATCTACCTGAACATTGTCATTCAACACTTCATCAAATTAAGATTATTTTTTTGTTCTTGGTCATATGGAAAGTGGTTTCTTCTAGTAATATTTTGGGTGCCGATTGAACTTCTGAATAAACAAAAACATGGTTACAGCGCCCTACCACTCTACAATGTCTCAGCTAGCGTAGCATGTTTGAAATATGCGTCATACTGGGGAAAAATGCTAAATAGTGAGGTTGCACCTTTCCCTCTATGTGGGGGAGAGGATGGAATTCGGTTATTTGTATTTCTCATTCCTGTTCCATTTCACCAAACCCAAGTTCTAGATAAGTGAAGATGAAGGAAAGGCTATTGCATTGTTGATGAAATGGCTGGTGATGACTCATTAAAGTTCCTTGGGATTTGACCTTAATTGAAAGAAAATAATATAGCAGGATGACATTGTCAATTTCATCATAGAAGTTAGGAAAGCAAAAAAGAGAAAAAAACAGTTGAAACAAATGGTTGCTTTTATTAGATACTAAACATGTATGAAAAGGGATGATTTCTTTACAGTGAATGCTATAGATAGTACCATAAAGGAAAGACGAAACACCCTATAAAATAAGACTCGAATGGTGTGGAACTGGTCTAAAGTAGTTTGTGTTTAATTGGATTGTGATTGATGATTGAACATGAGTGTTACTTCATCTGCTAAGTCATAGTATGGTTAGTTTCAGTTAGTACATTGATCTCAGAACTTCTTTTAGTGATCTTATGCTGGCTAACCTTAAATTTCAAATTTTTTTACTGAAACCTTTTGTGACGGTTCTTTCAAAGGGAAATGATGGATGATTGCATTCAAGGCATACTGCAGAAGAGTTCGCAGAGAACCTTGGAAGTTACGCTTTTTCTGTCTTTTTTTTTGGCTTAGAGAATGATGTCTCGAACAAATTTTAATGACCTTTTTTGTGGCCACTAAGTCAAATGACTTCGGTTGCTCTAATCTTTTTAGGAACTGTGAACAATAACATAGACTAAACAGTGTGATCGGGCAGCCTTTGTTGAATTATACATGTCGATATGTTTATGATTATTGAGCCAATGTCCTTCTGGACCTTTTGAAGTAAAATCATTTTGCACTGTAATGGCATAGTATCAAATCTCTCAGCCCTATCATTACTAACATCGGTAGTTTTCAGGGGTATTGATTCTATCATCGAGATCGGAAATTCGATACCATTGTGCTCTCACTGCAATCCTTGACGTCATGGCCAAAATAACATCCACACACATGTCCACAACGAGTGTCAGCATGAAATTATGGTCACTGTTTCTTTTTCAGATTGCATTTTGTTGTTTCGGACCTTCTGTACAGAAATGCAGCGTCACTAGTTCATGTTACCATTATTTCTTGTGGTGCTATGCATGTCCGCCGTTGGAAAAGATGACGATGCTGCCAGAGGGTGTAGTTAGAACATTCGATCGAAATACTCTGGATTGGCATGTGCAAGTTTTTTCGTTTTTCGATCTTGAGCTGCTTTGCACGTAAGAGGTAAAAGCACGTCTCCAAGATCGTAGAAAGAGTTGCACTTCGATGGGCTTAGTTAGGGAACCTTATTCTTGTTCTGAGCTTGGGATTTCCTCATTTCGTCGTGAGAACTGAATTGGACTAGTCTACTTCACCACAACCTCGGTCAATCTGTGCAGCCCAAAGCAATGGCCATCAAACCAAATTGACTAGTCGCATCATTTTGATCTGTCAAGCGTCATCTGAATCCCAAATCGAAATTCCCTGATCCGAAGAACAGGTTATCAAGCTACTTGTTGGCTGGTTTTTCTTGCCTAATACGAGAGGGAAAACCGATGGTAACATATGATTATAACATTGTCTTTTTGTGAGATCCAAAACAGGCTTCATAACCAAATAATGGAAGTTTACAATTTTTTTATATTGTAATTTTTTTTTGGGACATGGGTAATTAAGGTTTTGAAGATCCAAGTATGTCATTCAGTACGCTTGGGCAGTGGTTCAAGATCTCTTCTTATCGAGATTTTCTTTTTTCAAAGTGATTTGACTTGATCCAATATAACATGTCTATGTAATTGTACGATGTTTCGTTCTAAAAACGAAATCGACCCACCCCACTTTCTAATCCGCTAATTGCTATATGGCTCGCGTTCACATCCTTTTTCTTGCTTCCACTTTATCGGTTTTCCTTCTACTATGATTACTTTTATCAAACATGTCTTTATTGCAGTTAGGTAAGCCAGGATCAAGGTTCTTAAAGACCCTCAAGAAAAACACCTCTTTTTTGAAGTTCCTTAAAATAATGATGTGAAGTGGACTACTGAACAAGTCAATGAAGTCCCACTTCGAAACCTACTTTCCCACTTCGTCCACCAACCTTTTTCTTTTGTTTCATATTTGCTCCTATTATTTTTCATAGAACCAAAGAAATCATCAATGAATGATCTGATGCCACCACTGATTAGTAACTCCATTCCTAAAATTCAGTGGACACCGAACGGCCGCACCTCCTTAGAATAGATGGTACTTGTCAATTCGAATGCGAAGTGTGTAATCAATGTAATCATAGAGTGGGTGAATAATCTATATGCGGATGGTGCTTGTGCACCCGAAATTCTTGCCGATGCTAGTTCGTTGCCGTGTGGTGATTATATAGATGTGTACCACCTATTTTTTAGTTTTCTTGCCATCTCCAATGAGATATTGATGCATATGTCTATCCAAAAGACTAATTTAATATTTGTTCGATGAAACATTTTCGATGGATCATAGAACACTTTACTAACTCTATTGTTAATAATTTTTTTTTCCGGAAGTTGGAGATACATGACCGATAGACAATAGCAGAAAAATCCTCGATTGATCGGAGATTCACAAAAGAAAAAATATTGAAACAACTATCGATTGATGAAACACGCTATTGAATAACTGAAATTTACTACTCACTAACTTCATTAATGATGCTATGAGAATGTTGTAATAATGGACATGGACCGCGTTAGTCACATTACATCTCAAGAAACTTGCAGGCATTCCCATGGCAACTCTAACCATTCTCTTCCGACCGACCTTCTTATCCTATATTAGATTGGATTAGCCATCACACAACCGTACTAGTTCCGCAAAAATGGGAAAGAACGAAAGGAGATATTCTAAGTTCCAGCAACACGACATGATGCAACCTATACCCTTTTTTTCTAAAATCAAGCGACTCCAATGAAGGCGCCATCCATCGATTCACGATATGAGAACTTGTGGACATCCAAGCCCGTGCACATTCTATCCTCTAAACATCCCCAAGTGGACATTGGCTCAAGGTTCTCCTCCAACTTGCGGGGCGACCCTAGAAAAACCACTGGAGATGGGGACGAGGAGGACGTCAGACCGGACGTACGTCGACCTCAGTGCGCACCAAGCGACGACGACCCACTCGGTGGGGTTTCTACATCATTCCATTGGGTGCTGATTCAGAGGGTTGAATTTGACGCCAACGGCCTCGTTGGCCTCTTGCTGGATTGCCGGGTCCAAGTCGTCTCGAGCGACCCGAAGATCAACGAAGCATACGACAGACGCCAAAGCGGCAAAGACCCGGCTTGGCGCTGATGGAAAGACGCGCATACATGGGAGAGCCATTCTCGCCACAAGAAATGGTGGGAGGCTTTTGTCTTTCGGCAGCCTCGGTTTTTTTCCACCTATAAATTCCCGTTTGACTTCTTCTTCTTCCGCCTTTGAACTAACGCCGGTAGACAAGGCGGACTGGTTCGCGACGTCGCTATCCTTCGAGCGATGCTGTCGGACCGGTTTTAGTGAGCGTAGTAATTACTCTGATTCGAGGTAAGTCCTCGGTCAAACTAAAATCCTCATTATTCATCCCGAAATACTTAAAAAAATATATGGAAATTGTAGCCTACCTAAAAAGACCACTTAAGCATTTATTTTGAATATTTAGGATCCATAGATTATAACAAGTTGTTAAAATGACATGCTTAATAGTAGCTATGCTCCTAGTGCGTTTGAGACCAAAGTCTTGCGTTTTCATACAAAACCGAGGGAAAGATTATTAAATAGTTGCCCGTCGATTTTGGCCTAATGGGCTCTACGAATCGCCACGAGAGATATTCAACGAATATCCCAGCTTCCAGAAGCGAATCTGAAATTTAGAAAATTAAATCGAAGTACGATGAAAATCTTACTTTTTGACGCGAGATAAAAAAATCGTTACTAAATGAGATAGATCACGCTAAGATCTCTCGTTTGGTTCCATGAATCTGAATGCTCAAATGGATTCTCGTTCCAAGTAGGAATATTCCTTGGAATAAAATAAAAAAATCTCGATTGTTTGGATCGTAGAAAATTTGGACCGTTGAAGGTTTATGGCAATGATGCTGAAATTGGGTTTTCAATAGTTTTTTAGTGGTAATTAACATCGAATCAGATTCATAATACTAGTCATTGTTAGGTTGTTAGAATAGTACAATAGAAATTCGATACCTTCACATGAGGAGATTATAAATAATCAGCTCAAGCTCAAGTCCGTTAATATATCTAATTGTACTCACCTATTGATATAGTGACCCAATTAGGTATGTTGACGGATTCAGATTTAACCTTTATCTTGATAATCTCAGGTGAAAGTATTGGATTTTCATTGCCCGTTTCCAACATAGATAAACAATACAGGCACTAAATCTGCAGATGTTGAAAAATTAAAAAGAGAAAACAAGGAATTTTTGTTCGGTTAATGATGAACTACTCGTTCCCCCATCGTTTTTATAGAGCGGATGTTGAACATTTGTTTTAAAATAACAAAGGGATCTATCGAATTTTTCTAGACGATTGACCATTTTGAAACTTCTTCAATAAGCATCGATAATCTTATGTACCTATCAACTCCAGCGAAGCTGGCGAGGGACGCGCGAATCATGTGCGGAAGTTCGTTTCTTGAGGAAGATGAAGAGTGAATGTGCCGCCCGTGCGGTCACATCCCTAAGCTTAATTACGTGTAATCTAGCTTTTGTACTAATAATTATCAAATAATTTCGCCATCTGTGGCGTCTTCTCAAAGCCCCAATGCACCTCCATCAATGCCCAAAAGAAAATAATTGGGGCGGACTCGTTTTCATCCTTAATTTCGAATCGATGAACACAACAATTTCCCGGACTCGTTTTCATCCTTCATTTCCAACAGATGAACACAATAATTTCCCCCTACCGATCTCGAGCTATACTAGTACTGATCTATACTCATGCTTAGACCTATCGAAATTGGGTTAGGTTGAAAATAATCCAACCCAAATTGATTTATTTAATCCATTTTAACTTGTTTCCATATAAACCCAACTCAACCTGTGCCCAACTTGTATTACTAAAAACACTTCTCTATTTAATTAAAAATAGGAAAATTTATATACAAACTGAGATAAGAGTATAGAGTAAACAAGTGCAACATCGAGTAAATGTAGGACAAAGTCATATAACCCAATTAAAATTCATATTTGACCCATTTACAGCTCAGAGAGTTTGGTGTAAACTCATATATAACCTATTTATTAAATATAATTAGCTTACATGACAATCCAGTCCATTGAATATGGGTAAAAAAAATGAATTTATGGCCTTAACTATCTAGAATCGTGTATTTCAGTGCACTAGCCCCCACACACGATTTGCCAGCCACGTAGCTTCTGCCGAATGCCAATGCCTTTCCTAGGAAACACGTCATGGAGAATTGGAGATGCCACCTTAGAAGGGAACCTAACCAATTACCATGGCGAGCATCTTCGCCCGAAATCATGTGATAGGTTCCTCTAGGTTCGCATTATTTTTGCTCTAATCCATCCTTGTTTCCCCCAATCTTTAAGCCTTTCGTCCCCGCTTTGCGGCTAGTGATGTACACACTACTTGCGAGCCAATCGGGCATATCTACATCAACGTCAAATTACAGATTTGATTTCAGCGCAGCACGCATCAAAATGCGTATACGTTTGAACCATAACACCGTTCACGAACATATTGTAGATTCTTCTGTATTAATTTACACATTTAACTATTCCATTCCCTAAGGAAATGGATTTCTTTGTCAATGAGTGTCGAAAGGTAGGATACTTGTAAATCAAAACTGATAAAGAAATATTTGTCGTTCTCAACATTACGCGATGCATAAAATAAGGAAAAAAAAAAGAGAGAGTATTTTAGGTATAACAAAACTATCTATTTGGGTATTTAAGGAGGGTTTGTTAATGAAAATATTAGAGTAATTAAATATTAAATCAAGTCTTTATCTATCAGCTTAAATTTGAGAACAGTTGATTGTAGTTCTAACAAAATCTCACATAGTCTCAGAGTGGGAGGTCCTGAATTCAAATCTTATAACACAGTCTGGGGAGAAATGTTTGAGTAATTAAATATAAAATTATATTTTTATTTAATAATTTAAAATTTTAAAAGGGTCGATTGTGATCCCAACAAAATTTCATAGAAAATCTAACAAAAAGAAGAGAGAGGGGGCGCGTTTGTTTGTGTTTGTTTAAAAAATTATTCCAGGGAACAGAAATAAAAAAAAGTATTTTTGTTCCGGAGAACAATTTTTGAACAAAAACACGCGTTTGGTAAACTTTTCTAATAAAAAATAAACAAAACATGTTTGGTAAATTTGGATAATTTTTTTATTTCTTTTATTTTTTCTATTTTTTCTTATTTTTCCTTTTTTTCTTTTTCATTTTTTTTTCTTCTTTTGGCCGGTCGCCGGCCTCGCCTTGGCCGACGCCGCCGGCGAGGCCGAGCTCGCCCGGCCGGCGGCGCGGCGCGGCCTCGGAGCCACCGCCGGGCGAGGCCGAGGCTCGCCGGCCACCGGGCGGCTCGGCTCGCCGGATCCGGGCGAGATCGAGCTCGCCCGGGACGGCGCGAGGTCGGCCTCGCCATGGCCGGGCGAGCTCGAGCTCGCCCGGATCCGGCGAGGCCGACCCTCGCCCGGCCTACGGCGAGCCTCGGCCTCGCCGGGATCGCGAGTGTCGGCCTCGCCGGGGCCGGCGAGCCTCGCGTAGGGGCGGGCGAGGCCGCCGGCCAAAAGAAAAAAAAAAACAAGAAAATAAGAGAAAAAAGAAAAAGAAAAAAAAGTGTTTCTCATTTTGTGTTCCGCAAATTTAAACACAAAATTTATGTTTGTTTTACGTTTTTTTTTGTTCACAACAAAAGAACAAAAAGGAACGAAACGCACCCAAACGCGTTTCTGTTCCTTTTTGTTTCCGAAAAAAAAAACAGAAAAAGTGTTTAAAAACAAAAAAAAAGAACACAAACAAACGCAGCCGAAATGAGCGTAGATTGTCCCTAGACAGATGATTTGGCACATGCAGGCACATAGCCTCGCCATGTGGCCATCGCCAATTTGGTCAATTCCATCTTGAGATCTGCACTGTAAGCAAGCATTGATTGACAATTTCGGTCAAACGCAAAAGGCGGACGTAAGGCAGGCTCTTTACCTCTTAAATATTAATAAGAGCTCTAATTAAAGAGCAATGAATCTCTTATTATATAGTATTAGTGCTTTCTATAGCGTATTGTTCGTTGATCAAATTCATGCATGCCCGCTTATCAAAAAGAAAAATCAGTGCACGCTTCGATTAGAATGTCTTCGCCAGCCCTGAGGAAAGGAAAAGGCCGAGGCCAAGAGCATCTTCAATCAGTGAGTCGACCCGGATGCTGCATGGAAAAGGGCGAAATTGCGTAGGTCGATTCTCGCGTCACGTGATCATCGCCCGGATGCAAATTATCTTTCCTCGTGTGGAGTAATCTAGCATGGCTTTTGTGTTCACAAGATTAAGGTGAACTAATATATCTTAATCAATACTAAGATCAAATTATGTCATCGATTACATTGATACACACTTTGAAAAAAGTCAAATTTTAAGCACATATATTTGGTTGACATATCTTGTTTTGTCAAGACTCATTAACAATGCACGCCTCACAAAAGTTAAGTACATAAGAAAATTCTCCAGTACCCCCTTAGATATGGATTGGAAATTTGCTAACCTCACATGTTGAGATCAAATTGCATTTTCTATTTTTTTTTCCCAAGAAAGCGATCAATAAAGCCAAATTCCTTAGCTTTATACCGAGATCAAATCCCGTTCTCATGTTAGATAAGTCAGAAAATTATTACTTGTATGCACGTAACAAAAGTTTAACTTTAAGTACATGACATAAAAAAATAATAATAAATTCTTAAACACAACATAAACCCAAAGCTGCAAAAATTGTGGCAGGTCTCAAATCACGTTCTTCTGTCGATGTGTCATGTAACCCTAGGGTTATAATAAATTTATATTATGTTTTTAGATAATTACATAAGAAAAAGGAAAAGGAAATAAATTAATACATAAATAACTCTCGCTTTATCTAGTTGGTAAACGACAGGCGGCAGGTAAAGAACTGAAAAAGAAGAAGAAAAGATAGCTATATATTTCTCTTTATCTCTTTATCTTTACTGAAAATTCGCTCTTCTTTCGAAAAGAAAGAAGCCTCTAAACTTAAATTTCAATCTTTGTTTACTAATGTGGTGCCTATAATTTATATAAAAAAAATTATAAAATCCAGACGAATCACTACGGCAATTCATAACTATTCTTTTCATAACTTTTTTTTTCTTATGCAATCTTCCATCCAAACTAAAAAAATCACAAGAAAAAAAGTCCCTTTAATTTGACACCACCCAACTAACTTTATCAAGAATAAGAATTTCGGATTATGCATTGATGCGATTGAAAATGGTGAGATGAAGCCATAGATATCATCATGCTTTGCCTCACAAAAGATGGCATCATATGGTAAAAGCTTAAAAGATCGCATACCATGAAAAATAGCTATTTTTTAAAAGTAATTTTGAAGATGGTTTTGAGAAATCATAAACTATTCCGTGACAAAAAAGAGAATATCTAAATTGATTCAATAGATGAGGCATTGCGTTCTTTTTGCATTTTGAAAAGTTTGGGGATAAACTACGCTAAGCCATTTTTTTAATGTTTTTTGCCCTAAGATAAAGATAACATAAGATTATACATTAATCGATAATTATTTTTGTCTAGATTGTGCATCGACCATCACATCATAGATTTTGAGCTCTTATCAGCATACTTGAAAAATTCTGATGACGATTGTAAATTACAGATATGGTTTGGTGACATAATCATGCATCTAAAACATCTAAGTAGCACTTTAAGGTAAAATTGCTATTTTTTCTTCTTCTTCTTTTTTTTTTTTTTTTTTTTTTGGTTTTTTAATGGACAGAAAAGCTGCTTCTATAAATGACCTCGGTCCTCCAATGCTAAGCGAACTCACGATGGGGAGGGACCCACACGGAATTCCACGCCCCTCATTCTTTTCGGGTCCTTGTTTTCAGTCCCACTTTAGAAATTCATGCTTCCAATAAATACATATAACTGAAAAAAGAAGCTCCGTATCTCATTTTATCCGACTGAGCCAATCACGCCTCGATGAAATATATGGAAACTGACATGAGTTTTGATCGGGACTCCTTCGAATTTCTGCACAAATTCCGTATTTATTGTAAATAAAGTTAGGCAAAAGAGAAGAAAAAAAACAGAAAATCAGATAGCGATTGTTTCTTTTTTCCAGACTTTGTCGCTTCCTACTCGCGCATTGGTTATATCCCCATCGACGCACGACGTTTCCGTCTCCTATTTGCCCGGTCCTCAAGCTGCTGGAAAACTATATAGATAGATACGGCCAAACCAAAAAAACTAAAAATAAAATAATAAATAAATAAATAAGATATTCTTCGAGAATAAAAAAATTTAAAAAAAAAGAAAGAAAGGGGCCACGAGAGACGTATTTAAAACCAACTCAGCGAAACCGAACGGGAAGCAAACCGAAGAGAGCACGCAGAGAAGACGCAAGGAAGCTCCCCCAACGCCTTCCGCTTCTCTCTCTCTCTCTCTCGCCGGAGCCTCCCCTGATCTCTCTCTCTTCTCTCGCCGTCGTTGCCTTTGTCCGGCCGCGTCGATGGCGGGCGCCGCCCCCTCTTCTTCCGCCGTCTCTCTTTAGATATTCCGAAAGCCGCTCCCCGCGAGACAGAGTGAGAGAGTGAGAGTCGGCGACGACGGCGGCGGCGATGACGAAGCGGAGGAGACGGGCCCTGCCGATGGTGCTCCGGAAGCTGCTGACGTGCGCCATATGCGCCGTCGCCCTGGTCGCCCTGCTGTCCGGGAACGTCCGCGTGCTCCCCTCGCCGGGGGCCTCCTTCGCTCCGCAGTTCTTGAAGGTGGCGCCTCTCTCGCGCTCTCTCGCTTCGGCTCCCCTTCGCATTGCTCTCGTTCGGTGCGGTTTTGGGAGGGTTCCTAGGCATTGGTTAGGGTTTTAGTTCGTTAGGATGCGATCTCGTATGTTTCGATTCTGTCTGCGGTTGGTTTGCTCGTCTCTGTTATAGCGTGGCGTGCGTATCGGAAAATCTGGTGTGTTCTCGGCGTTGCTTTTCGTTGTTCTTCCCCGCGCGCATGCAGTCCGGAGAGCAAATATTGGCGATTTTCGAAACGTGTTTTCGGTTCGTTTGGTCGTTTGGTGCTTCGTGGACTCGGCATTGGATTCTGTGCCTGTTTGTGTCTGGACATAGCGCGTTGAATCTGTGGAATGACTTAGCGTAACGATTTGGCGTAGTTGAACAGTTCTCAATCGCTGACCGAGATTGAGTGATGATATGGTTACTATTTTGTATTGTGCAGCAATACCAGAGACAGGGGAGCGAGCAGAGCTGGACGAAGGAACTCGTTCCGCCTCAATTTTCGAAAAATCCACGGTCTTCTCGCAAGGTCTTAAACCATAACGTTTTTCATGTTCTGACGGCTGTTTTTTACCTGTAAAGAAGGGAAAAAAAAATCATTGGATCATATATACACGTAAAAGTAACGAGTTGGTAATTTAAGTAACGCTTTGAAGTGAAATGCTTTTCCGCGATTGTGACCAGAATCAACTGATTCGTGCTTCAAGGGCTATGTCGAAATTCTAGGATTTGAATTTGGCAGATTTAGTTGGACAGGGATGAGCGATCTAGTGTATCTTGCTTTCGTTACACGTGACTTCTTTGAACCGTACAGATTAACAGCGCTGGCTGGAATTTGGATTTTGATAAGCTCTGGAAGCCTCCATCAAACCGTGATTTCGTGCCATGTATAAGCACAAATTATACAGGTAAGATGCTTGTTGTCTTCATGTTTTTGTTGAACAGATTTCTTTCTAATAATGTTCTAAATGTTTTCTTTGTCAGTTCCTGTAGCATCGCAAGGTTACCTTCTAGTCCATACCAATGGCGGACTTAATCAGATGCGAGCTGGGGTGTGTGCATGCTCCTTGTACTGATTCATAGTAATGGCATCTTTTATCTTCCATTAAAACCATTACGATGTAAATAGGGAATGAGGAATCTCCATTAACATGTTCATCGTCAAGTGATTCTGATGACAACATCTGAAAGTTAATAGCTAGCTCTGGCCCTTCTGAATATGGAATGCTCATTCCATCTTTCCTCCATGTCTCATGGAGAAACGGAAGTGGAAGTAGAGAGGCTATTTACCATTCTCCCCCCCCACCCCACCAGAAAATTAGAAATCATCTGGCTACTTTGTTGGTGAAAAGGTATCTGACCAAACTTTCAAAAATTACAAGCACCAGCTTCTGGGTTGAACAGATCAGAACACTGCAAAATAAAGTTGTTTCCTTTTGCACTCTAAACTTTATAAGTTGACAGCTTGCTGTTAGCGTCACAACATCTAGCCTGTCACTTGTTCGAGAAGGTCTAGATTATATACATCAGATGGAATTGCTCGATTATTTTTATGATCACCATAAATACTATTTACATTGCTTTGCTGCTGGATGGATCTGTAAAGCAATCTCATTTCCATGCAGATATGTGACATGGTTGCTGTAGCTCGTATAATAAATGCTACTTTGGTGATTCCCGACCTAGATAAACGTTCTTTTTGGCATGATTCTAGGTAAGATGTTACTCATCCTCTTAATCTGTTTGTTGTTAAGATACTGTATGGCTCAGATTCTTTAAAATATGCTAGAAACTGATCTCAGTGCTCCGTTTGCAGCAACTTTTCCGATATCTTTGATGAAGAACATTTTATAAGCACTTTGGCTAATGATGTTAAAGTTGTAAAGAAGCTTCCCAAGGAATTGGCTAAAACCACAAAGTTAGTGAAGGAATTTAAAAGTTGGTCTGGCATGGATTACTATCACAAAGAGATAGCTGGCATGTGGGAATATTATGAGGTACATTCAGTAGAAACCTTTACCATGTTTCCACTATTCAACATTGCAACGATCGGATGACACTCGGTTTCGATAGGTAATACGAGCTTCAAAGTCAGATTCTCGTCTTGCAAATAATAATCTTCCATCAGCCATTCAAAAGCTACGCTGTCATGCCTGTTATGGAGCCCTTCGTTTTGCACCCCGTATTGAAGCAATGGGAAAGGTAAGAAAGTGACCTACAAACTTAGTTGATCTATGAGTGGCTGTTCTCTCGTGTCCTGGGACTTTTACATGCTAATCTTTCCATGAATACTGCAGTTGCTGGTTGAGCGGATGAGATCTCATGGACAATATATCGCTCTTCATTTGCGGTATGAGAAGGACATGCTTGCCTTTAGTGGGTGTACGCATGGTTTATCAACAGCTGAAGCTAAAGAACTGCAGATAATAAGGTATGAGCACAATTGTGAACCGCACCATATACGTAGTATCCTTGTTACCAATTCTTTGATTATAAGATTAATAATGGGCCTGGAACTTGTAGGGAGAAAACTGCGCATTGGAAGAATAAGAATATTAATTCTACTGAGCAGAGATCTAAAGGATACTGCCCTCTAACTCCAAAGGAGGTCGCAATTTTTCTCACAGCCCTTGGGTATCCAACCCATACACCCATATACATCGCTGCTGGAGATATATATGGAGGTGACTCTCATATGACTGAACTACAGTCCCGCTATCCGATGTTGATGAGCAAGGTATAAACCTGCCTATCATTTTTTGTTTGTTTATCTTTCCTGCTTGTCATGTCTTCTACTAATACCAATTTTTTCACTAAAGTTTACCGTCTGATGTGGAGGCATTTCTGTTAAAGAATTCTCCCCAATTGGTGAAAAAGCAATCTTAATGTAGACTGTAAGCTCTTGCCAAACAGAGTTGATTAGTGTGTCTGACTTTTCAATTAGAATAATGTGTTTAGAGTAGGCAGTTCTCCAATTCTTGAGCAAAATGTATATTGACTACATTATCTACTATCAGTTTAGTGTGATATAGAGACCGTTACTTACCTGCTTTTCTATTTTAAAACCTGTAACAACATTATCTCGATCTACCTTGGTCTTCTTCAGAATTTAGAATGGAAGGTCCTTGTATTTAATGGTTAGATGTATGGGAATTTTACAGATGGATTTTTTTTTTTCCTGACATGACATTCTTTAATGACACAACCCAGTAGTTCGGGTAAATTTATGCTTATAAGTGCAAGTTTGGTATGAATCATGCCAATGCATTTGAAGATGATCAAAGCTCATCCCTGATTGGTCTCATAGTCAGGTTGGGAGTATTGAACCCTATTGTGATGTTCTAAATGTCTAGAATATGCTATATATGTAACCTTCTAGAAGCTGATGGTGGGTATCTCTATCAGAATTGGCATCTGATATCATGACCATTCAGTTAAAGTTATTGGTGCCTGCAGTATTTCGGTTGCGGGGGAAGAAATTTTGACAGCATATACATCTCTTTGATAAATCATCTTATTCTCCTGCTTATGTGCTTGTTTGGGTAACTAAGAACATCACTTATTTTAAGTTGCCCCCATTATTGTAATTTTCGGAACGCTATGGGGGAAATTTCTGACTTCAAATGTAGAAGCATAAGTAAAATGTTGAAAGTATAGACCGCAACGCCACTTTTAGTGCCAATATATCATTGGTGCTGGTTTCAGAGGATGATTGTGCTGTAGTTGTAATAGATTTTTATATAATTGGAGGCATACTAAAACTTGATACTCCTGAAATGTCTTTGCAGGAAAAACTAGCATCAGTTGAGGAGCTGGAACCTTTTATGAACCATGCATCCCAGATGGCAGCACTGGATTACATTGTTTCTGTGGAGAGTGATGTGTTCATCCCATCCTACTCAGGAAATATGGCAAGGGCAGTCGGAGGTCACCGACGCTTTTTGGGGCATAGAAAGACAATATCACCGGACAGGCAACAAATTTTCTTATCTTTTCGTCACACTTAGTTATCAGTCCACGGTCATAAACTTACTGGTTTTTCCTTTTGTAAACCAGGAAAGCTCTTGTTCGTCTATTTGACAAAATTGAGCAGGGGACTTTGAAAGAAGGCACTAGATTTTCAGATCGCATTGCCGAACTCCACAAAAAAAGGTACATCACGCAGATGTTTGCTTTGATTGCTTTTATAGATTCTAAAAACTGAGTAGTGGAGATGGAATATCAATAGACCTTTTCTGCCCAGGACATATGTTTTGCTACACTAGACCTTGCCTGGTCACCCTTCAAGTTCAAGTATTTGCTTTCCCTTTTCATTCCATCAAGTAATCTAGATGTAGCTTGTCTATCCTCTGCACAGCGTACACCATTATCTTTAGCCTAGTGGCCTTGAAATATGGGGTCTGGCATCACTATTTGTAAGCAGATGGTATGTTGGGATCTCAATCTGTGCACTAAACTCGTGTTGCTATTAGAAACTATGGATCTAACGTGAATGTAACTTGTAAAGTGGTCGCCTGGCAGAAGTCCTTGATCTCATATTAATTGTGGAATAACATCTTCGTCTTTTTCAGGCAAGGGTCCCCACGGAAGAGGAAAGGCCCCATCTCAGGAACTAAGGGCATGGATAGATTTCGTTCAGAGGAGGCATTCTACGAGAACCCTTTGCCAGATTGTTTATGCCGGAGTGAATTGCCTGAAGTGAATGCATCAGCTGACATGAGGTAGATCATGTTGATCGGAAAAGCTCCCGAAAGATAGACATTTGTCGCGGCTTCAGGCACTTCAAGCTCTTGGGACTGACTGCAGTAAATAGATAGGGGACGCGGAACCTGTATATACAGAGTTTTAGGATTAGGTCGGAGGGAGGCCATGCACAGAAAGTTAAATGCGTTTGCAATAAGCAAGCAGGGGGGGATAGTTTGATCACTGAAGATGGGCCTTGCATTTTATCATCAAGGCAAAATCTTTTGAGTAGATGGCTGGTATAGGGTGATTGGTTAGATATAATTCATTTAGGATGCAATAATTCTATCATAGTTTTTCCACTATCCACGTTCCTCATGTGCGGTTACTTCAGCTGTTCCACTGCGGTTACTCCAGCTGTTCTCTATGCGAGTCATCCATCGAGGTTGAAGGAAATCACGCCAGAGCGAACGTGGGTGAGATGATGATTGCTTGGATGTGAAGCTGTCTCGCTGATCCGTTACTTCGAAAAGAGGCTTTGCATCTATGCACGACAAAATTAAATGAGGCCCCCATCTGGAATTTGTTCCCACGTCATTCTCATATCTAAAAGGCATCCACAATTATTAAGTTTCATGTTATTTTTAATGAAGTTTCTTCCGGTTTTGGGCCAAGTCTTGGGTGAAAAATGACATAACCTTTCAGTTACAGCCGAGTCAAAAATGACATTTTCTCAAACGTCCGCCCCCCCCCCCCCCCCCAAAAAAAAAAAAAAAAAAAAAAAAAAAAAAAAAGAAAAGAAAGAAAGCTAACATTTCGCCTGCAAGAAACAATTATACCCAATGCAAATTCATCGTTCCTCGCCATCAAAACGTCATCCGTCATCCTTCATGGCTTACCGTGTTGACGTGGATTAGTAAACCACAACCAAAACCGTCTAGGTACAAATTACAAAATGCAAGAAATTTGGAAACCTAGCGTATAAATTAAATTTAGTGATAAAGATTATGAATTGAAATGTCCTAATTTGGTGTTGCTTGACATAGTTCACTATGCAGCCTGGGCTTAAAGGGATGAGGTTTGGAACCCAAAACTATATCCAACATCCAAGTCATCAGCATAGCAAGCCACATGAGATGATATGTGTGATTACGCAAAAAGATTGGACGAAATGGCGATTTAATGAAATTGATCAAGAATCTTTAATTCTAACATCAACTTAGAAGAAAACATAATTTAACTTAAATTTTCCCTTTGTAAGTAATAAATTTATACATTATCAAAGTATGTTAATTCAGTAGGGTTTTCCAATGCGTCGCCCTAAAATTCACTCAAAGATTGTACTACTTCCTTTAATTTTGTCACTTCTATCTTATCCTTTCAGAATTGTACTACTTCCTTTAATTTTGTCACTCCTATCTTATCCTTTCAGATGTGCATGATAAATGACCTAATATCTATTCATTGCAGGTTTTATATTTCATTATGAGTATTCAAACGTGCGCCTTTTATTTAGCTTAGCGAGTCGATAGTTAGTTTAACTATATGGTGTATGAATGAAAAGTAATGCGGAAAAATGAAATTAAGAAAAAAGTGTTAACTAATGGTGTTAAGGAAAAATTCATTATCAAACATAATTTCTAAGTTTGAAAGGATGAATAAATAAAGAAAATACAAATTAAATAATTATACCATGGTAAAGGAAAATTCCAAATAAAGGCTCAAAGTGTCCTCATTTAATTAAATAAAGGTTTGTAATAGATTTTATTTCGAATAAAAGTCTGAAGTATTCATATCAATCTCAAAAAATGGCCTAAAGTGGTTACCTCGCTAACTAGCAAAAAATTTTGATCAATCACAAGTATTTTCGTCCAAATATAATTTAAATTAAATTAAATTAGATTATACATCAAAAATTAAAAAAAGAATGAAAAAATAGAGAAAACATAGTGATTGCCCATCGTCGGTGGGGCAACAATGAAGGTCTAGGGGAGGGTCGACAACTTTGGCCGACTAGGGTCTACCAGATGAGAGGTGGGAGAGGATAGTAATTAGATTGGCCTTTGCCTGAAACTTACCATCGAAGAGCGGTGAGAGACTAGCCTAGCAACCCTCTCCCAAAGGTCCAACAAAATGAACGTAATAATAATAAACAAGCTTGTTATTCATAAAAAAGAATACAAAATGAACAAAACTATCAACATAAGAAAAGGAATTGTTGGCAAAGAATTCAACTAAATAAAAGTAGGGATGAGCAGTTCCAAGTTCTATACAGGTTCCATCTAAAACTTAGAACCTACATCCTCCTTTTGCATATCTTAAAAGGCTTGCCCACTTATTTTTTTTGAAATTACAATTTACTAATTATAACTTACATTTAAATACATAAAAAATATGAACATTTTTTTAAAAGAAAAAAAAGAAAATCATCATTGAACATCATGGAATATTGAAGATCGCATAGAGAAAAATTATTAAAAAAGTTTAAAACCCGATGAAATTGCCATTCACAATTGATGTGCTCAACTTACAATTCAATAATAGCCATTCTTTGAAATTGAAATATGCACTTTAGTTTTTTAAAAGAAAAAACATAAACAAAGAAAGAAAGAAAGAAAAATTTTAAGAATTTAAAAAGATGAAATTGCCATTCACAATTGCTGTGTTTATGCCATTCTTTGAAACTGATATATGCATTTTAGGCTTTTGTTTAAAACAGGATCACTTTGAATCGTTATTTAAAAATATTGAGGATAATTTAGATTCTTATTTAGAATTTTCGATAGGTAAATGAAAATAAAAATAAATATATAAAACAGTCTGTCGTGGAGGAGGCGATCCACGTGGACAGCGTGGGCCCACGGCAGAACAGAACAGTACTGCGGAGTGCCGAGCGACCGAAGGGGGAAATCCCCGATCTTTCTCGTCCCCGCGTTTGGATTTTTGGCGCTGAGAGAATCGGGGTTTGGATAACGCCCAGCACATCATCGCCAGCTCCATCAGTCACCCCAAAAGCTTCGCCCCCACTCCTCCACACATCGCCAACAGCTTCCGCAGCATTCTCCCTCCCTCCATCACCTCCGAAGCAAGGCGGAGGAAGAAGACGAAGATGATGGGCGCGTCCTTCGTCTCGACCGTCCCTTCTCTGCTCCCGCTTCAAGCTCAAGTCGCTTCTCCTTCTTCTTCCACCTCGTCTTCCGCCGCCTCCGTCAGGCCCCCCGCCGCTCGTCCCGTTAGTCTTCCTCCTCGCTTCCGCTTTTGCCCGCCCTGCTTTTTTGTTTCGAAATCCGGCATTGTGAATTGCTTTCGTCGGTGTCCGCGCTCGACGCTGCGTAGTTGAACCTCGTTCCGTTCTGATCGGTGTGTAATGCTTGTCGTCTTCTCCGGTTGTCGAAAGTTCAGGTTGCGGTTCGCTGCAAGACGGAGAACGGCTTCGCCGATGGCGGCGAGGAGTTGAGCCGACGAGACGTTCTTAAACTCGCCGGCGCTAGCATCGGCATTGTAAGTGCGATTCCCGTTGTTTAGCCGTTGCGTCAGCTACATTGAACTCCGTGAATGTGATCTTCCGTATGTTTTATCTGTCTGTTCGGTCGCGATTAAGATTTTATTCTAGCTTGCAATTCGACTCTTGGCTTTGTGGAAATGACGGTCCGTTCTTTTAGTGTGGATGTTGATGAGTTTCTGCCAGCTGTGATCTCTCAGGAACTGATGGCGAGCTCTGGATCATTTGTTGAATCGGCTCGTGCTGCTGATTTGATTCAACGCCGACAGCGTTCCGAGTTTCTTTGTAAGCCCCCGTTGAAGAGTCGCTTCTTTTGCTATTGCTAGTGCATTGAAATATGAATCTCCAGAATCAAATTGACTTCCTTGTTCCTTCTTTGTCCTCAGCAAATGTCAAGGGCACCCTTTTTACGGCTATAAAGGTGAATTTTTGTTTTGCTCATTAAAATAATTGGCATTTGAGCATATGATTTTGGCTCTCATGATTTCATTACACATATACTAGAAAGCTACGCTCCGATATGGTTTTATTAATTTTTTTTTCTCTCTTGGACTCATTTCAGGGAAATCCAGATCTTATCCCATCTTTACTGACATTGGCATTAAATGATGCTATGACTTATGACAAGGTCACACTTACATTTTGCATGTTGAAATTTAATGGGAATAGTTCATCTCATTAAGTATGATGAGGTAATGATTGGATGCTGATTTATTTTCCCTCAAGTTTGCAGGCCTCAAAATCTGGAGGCCCAAATGGATCCATAAGGTTCAGGTACTTGTCACATTAAAACATGTGAATGCTGATGTGAGTTGATGATCATAGCGCAGAGCAGTATTTTCAATTTGTTGGGTTTAGTGAGCCCCCTAATTTCGACTTTCTGAGGGTTGAACTGTTCACACAACTGGCTCGCTCTCAGAATGATAATCTAGCAAGGTCTTTCTTTCAATGTCGAGATCCAAGTGTAATTTCTTAATGCTTTTATATGCAGTTCTATATTACTAATTCAATCTTATCCAGAAATCTCCATTTAGAGAATCAAGAAGCTGAGCATGTAGAGTTAATTGAGAAAAATAGAAAGAGAAAACTTGATTGCCCTGCAGGATGGTTCCCATGTTTCAAGTTCTCATGTGTATCTTCCAGTTTAAAATTTCATGCTTTTGCGGCACATCTTTTATCTCCTAGATGAGACTCACCATGATTTCCAATGTCATGAACTGTTATTTCTTGAAGCTCAGAGATTAGCAGACCCGAGAATAAGGGGCTTTCAGCTGCCATGAACTTATTGGAGGAAGCTAAGAAGGAAATAGATTCATATTCCAAGGGCGGACCCATATCCTATGCAGATCTTATACAGTATGCAGGTTTGTACATGTTACATAGCTAAGTTACATGTCCCTAGCATAAAATGCTGCTCTTGGTCTGAACTTCTGTTAGTACCTTCTAGAATAACCCCCAAAAGAAGAAGTATTCACTAGAGCCATTAGGCTTGGGGATCTGGCTTTGAATATCTTATGCCATGTATTGAAATTTCTGCCTCTGAACAGCGCAGAGTGCAGCCAAGGCTACCTTTCTAGCTTCAGCCATTCGCAAATGTGGTGGGAATGAAGAGAAAGGGAGCTTGCTCTACACTGCCTATGGTTCCAGCGGACAGGTAATTCCTAATTCATTGTGTGCATGGAATCTTATGTGTTTGCCATGAGATTTTATAGTGTATAATCAACAACCAAATAGGAATAAAATTTCCTACAACTAGTAATTTAGTATTCATAATGTGTTACCGTCAGGACTTTTAGTCAGTGTATCTTGGGAGATGAATTAGTTTAGGTATAGGTATACATAAGTCTAAAATTTACTTGCAGCCAGTAGTTTCTCGGGGAATATTCAAAGAATGGTTTCATGCTAACAACAGATGAAGGATTTGTTTCAGAATGTATTGCTTCATCTGACGATTGCCATAAAATACCGTGTTTATTGACCATTTGTTGTTGCTCACTATTGCTATGTCCATTCAATAGCTTGATTCTTGAATACGTTTTCGGAAAAAAAAGTGATCCCTATAGTTTACCAATTTTTTCTTTGGAATATATTGGAAATAAACCTATGAATAACATAACAACTGCCTTGACATATTGTTTCTCAAATAATTCTCATAGTTTTAGTTCTGATTTCCATATTACATATATCGTCCTGTCATGCAGTGGGGCTTGTTTGACAAACAATTTGGGAGGTCAGACACCACGGAACCAGATCCAGAAGGTAGGGTCCCCCAGTGGGAGAAGGCCAGTGTGAAGGAAATGAAAGATAAATTCTCAGCCATTGGGTTTGGTCCTCGGCAGGTATATTCAGTAGAACATTTACTACTTACGCAGGAATACTCAAAACTTCCATACATATTGTCCTCTTTATGCACCAAGAATTTCATCTACAAAATTGCAATGGGAAAAACAAGGCTATCTTTTTACCATTCCGGAAACCAATAGACATGCAGCTGAACAAGCAGTTTCATGATGTGCACTGTATTCAGATATATTCGATGAGTCATTTCTCGATGAGTCATTTGTCTATTATGTTAATCTTCTCTGAATCAGCTAGATTCTTTTCTTAAATTTCCATACCATATGTTGTTTTCTGCATCTTTATATTTTTGGAAATTTTGTCGAAGCTCAAAATTAGAGAATTGAACGTGGTTTTCTGTGAAATGATCTCTATTTGCAGATTCGTCTTGTAATGAGATTTAAACATTCTCAACGTTGCTTCCCGTCAATCTTGAAAACTGGTAGTTAATGATGGACTGCATAGGAACTAACTCTGCTTTTAACTTCTCGACTGAACAGCTAGCAGTAATGTCTTTGTTTCTGGGTCCTGATCAGACAGCAACAGAGACATTATTAGCCGCCGATCCAGATGTGTCTCCATGGGTTCAAAAATACCAAAGAAGCCGAGAGACTGTGTCGGAGACAGATTATGAGGTTGGTTATACAAAGTTGCTCTTTTCAGAATGTGAGAGCCTTAGTTGATATTTGCCATCATGGTGGTGAAGAATAACTGAAGAAAAACAATATTATGGCCTTCTGTGCCCCAAGGAAAAACGGAATCTCTGAATCGTAATCGATTTGTTGGCCAAAAAGAATAGTTAATGTAAGCGTCTTAGAATCGTTGCACTCGCTTCACTCGGACATTGATCTTAATCCCGTCTTTTTACAGGTCGATTTGATAACTACTCTGACGAAATTAAGCAGCTTGGGCCAACAAATCAATTACGAAGCGTACACCTACCCCGTTCCAAAGGTTGATTTCAGCAAGCTCAAATTGTGAGATAGAGAAGATGTCAGATAATTGATCACCGGAAGTGCAACAGAGAGAGGACACAAACCAATTCTGGCCCAGTTTTCACATCTCTCTTGAACAGCTTTCCCCATGGCATGTAGATTGACGAAGCCACTGTATCATTCACCCGTATTCTAAATAAACATTGACGAGGTTAACCTATGAGATTATCATGTCTGCCATTTCGTGAATTAGTTTTTCGTTCAATTGTGTTTGATCGCTTGTATTCTCAGTGCCTTCCAGAAAGGATATCGCCTTCTGTTAACCTTATGGTGCAAGGCACATAGAACAAATGAACCCGAGTCACTTCAAATTACGCAATCTATGAATAGTTGCACCTTTGGAAAGGGAAGACAATTCGGCCAATCCAAGCACTTCATTACTTGCTAAGATTAGTCATAAGGACCGATATGCACCGAGAATGATGTCGAGGCAATCGCCTGAAGACTAATGCTAGGAAAAGAGAAGTCAGTTTGATTTAACCCCACGAATTTTGAACTAATCAGCCACGGCGTGATCATTCCCCAATTTTCTATCTTCATGAGATTAACTCCAGTATCTGTTATGAAGAAACTATTTAACAATAGAAATGCGGAACAAAAATTGCCCAGGCAGCGATCCTTCAGTGAAGGAAATTTCAGTTGCCTCCCTTACCTCAATAATTTAAAGACAGAAAAACAAAATTGCAGACAACTATATCACCAGTAAAAGTCAAAAACTAAAATACATCCATTGGATTGTTCTATTGGGATTTTGGAGTAATTCGCTCAAGCCCGCCCATAAATGGTCGCAATGGCTCGGGAATCATGACGGAGCCATCCTCTTGCTGATAATTTTCCAGTATGCACACAATCATCCGAGGTACTGCACAGGCGGTTGCATTCAAAGTGTGAACAAACTGTGTAGGAACGTTGCCTTTACCCTTCTTAGGAGTTGTTGAGGACGGTGGTTCTGATGGCCGATACCGAATTCCTAACCGACGACTTTGATAGTCCGTACAATTTGAAGCACTTGATATCTAATTCAATTCATCAAGCAACCAGGATCATCATCGATTGACACACCTCAGATAAGAACGTGTGAAGCAGGAAGTAATGCCAAACAAAACTAATAAGCAGCTAACCTCTCCATATCTTCCTAAACCGGGCATCCATGCCTCCACATCAAACTTACGATAAGCAGGTGCACCTAAATCTGCTGTCGCCATATCCAAAGTCCTGCAAAGAAGCTTGAAGTTCATATAGCCTGGGGTAAATTGTTTAGACAAGTATTGGGACGGTGAAAGAGAACCATACTTAAAATGTAATCCTAGTGATGAGAAGAGTTCTTCTTCGATTCTGATGAGCTCTTCATGATACAAATCACTTTCCTCTGGTCGACATAAAACAAACATCTCAACCTTGCTAAATTGGTGCACACGATAGAGACCCCTGCATTGAATAGTCAAGGAAATTATCACACGGCAGAGAACCATAGGACCTCATCATAGAGAAGAGAAGCAACAGCGAGAAACCATGAAATGGACAAACACATTAGTCAGCAACAGCTGAACATGGTTATCAAATATTGATGGCAACGGTAATTTTTTTATTTTTTCGGTCAACAGGTAAACTAAATGGAACACTTTCTTGTCATTATGTCAACTGCTGATATTTCAAAACTAAATCAAATGAAAAACTTCAACTTGCTTGATGACAAAGATATCGGACTTTAGCAACAAGAATTTTAAAGTTTCACTGTCAATTTCTGGCCTGTAACAAAAGTTTCACTTTCCGTTACTCAACCAGGTCTCCTTACATTAAAATAAATCATAGGCCTTTGTTACTTCCATATCCAAAGAGTATAATCAACAAAAGCAAAAGGATGAAAAAGTTCGAGATGTAAAGAAGTAACTTCTCGATAATGGAAGAGAAAAAGATTCAGCGATGCTCCAATCCAAAAAAAGCAGAGCACCACTCTTTCCATGCCCATTTTCCCTCAAGCACGGATATGAAAGTAGATACATACGTATGCATGTAGGTACATAATAATTCTACTGGTCGAGAGCACTGCTCAACAAGATCCCATCTTAGTCATGGACTGGCAATACAAAAGGTTTCCCATCTTCACTCATCAAATGCGAAAAATACACAAGCAGGACCTCCCCATTAAGGAAAGGGGAAGGGTGAACAGAAAAATATGAACTCGTTACAGTTTCTTGCAATATACTAGAATTTCTCGTCAGAGTTGCTAGTTAATACAAGAGAGGAAGATAAGTTACAGTGCACTATAAAATTTAAGTGAGTGTATCTTTGTCATTCAAGTCTGCAATAATCAGGCCCTGGCTGAAGCCCCTTTTGGTTGTAAAAATGGTGTGGACCAAATCATATTGGATGTATGGTAAAAATATCTCACGAAGGAAAGGCATGACAACAACATAACTTGAGATAGATTTCCACAAAAGGTTAAATACATGAAGACCCTACTTGTCTTAGCCTCTCAAATACTTTAAGAGCCCTGGATCCCCTTAACATACATTGTAACACTTAGACCCTCATTTTGATCGTGCGACCCAATTAAAGTATTATAACTAAAGTACTTTCATCCTCATTTACAATCAACATAAACTAATTAGGCAGCATGACACAAGTGCCTCAGTAAAAAACTCTTATCTGATATTAAACAAGACTTAATTGGCGTTAGGCATCTTTTTCTTTTTGTTGGCCCCACACCCTTAGTTAAGTCTGAGTCTGAAAATGCAGTTAAGGGGTTCTCAATTACTTTTTAATTGCCGATAAATTATAAGTGGATAGGCAGATTTAACTGTGAGAACGTCTAAGCGAAACTTAAGTAACAAAAGTGATGTTTCCATACCACATTTCAAGGGACGGGTACTTGCATTGGGCACTCTAAATAGTCCTAATGTCAAAGTAAAATCATCTGCCAGAGAAAATATGGATACATAAACATTTAGAATTTTGCATCTGGTGTAACAGAGATGGAGATAGGCAGCTAGAGTTACAAGATTACATGAACAGGCTGCGATTGACTTACCTAGATGCAGTTCCGGCAGCACCTGCCTCTGTACGAAAACAATGGGAAAATGCCACATACTTCAAAGGTAGCTGCGAGTCAGCAAGAATGGAATCCATATGAATTCCACCAACAGGGATCTCAGCAGTGCCAACAAGACACTGATCACTGCCCTCAATGGAATAAACCTGGTCAAATGTCAACATAATGTTATCAGACACTACCAAATCGTTATCAACTACTGCAGTTATAGATACATCAGGACCCATTTCCGTCATCTAAAATTTGTTGCAGGACCTAAATTATAAGGTTTCTCCCAAAAGAAGGAAAATAAAATCAGCTTGAGCATAGGTATCCCAATATGAAGTTACAATACGTCTGCATACATAACAGGCTAGCGGATTTCAGTCCTTCTGGAGATAGCTTCCCAGCCCATAATAACCAAAAGGTGTAGAGTGCTGACAGATTCCATTAAAATTTAAACAGGAAGAGGGCAAACCTGTGTGTTTTCTCCACGAGGTTGGAAGCCACACTTTTCAACAACAGACGATCTCACAATTTCTGGGGTTGTTAGAGGTATGAAGCCCCTTTTAATAACCTCAGAGACTGTCCAATTAGTTAGAGCCATTTCTAGCATAACTGCTTCATTCTTGAGGTAGTAGAACTTCGATCCACTGACCTATAAACAAGGATACAATGGGATAACATATTGAAAAAATTAGACTCCATTTTAGGTCAACAAAGGAAGAACATTAAAACTTTGTCATTGGAACTTAAGTCAAGGGTCAAGTATAACTGCAAGAGGGTAAATGAGGTGAGGGCAAGATCCACAAACTACTGATGGGAAAGTAATAAACTGTCAATGGGCAATAGGAGCCTGTAATATCACAATCACCACTGGCAGTCTAGTTAAATGCCGCCCAAAAACCAGGTCTCTAATATATAAAACAAACAAGAAATATTTCTTCTTCAATATATCAATGGATAATAAACAGCAGAAGCCCGAACAGAGTCAACTCATATGGCAACCAAATCAGAGTACATGCAGACATATCCAAGCAGCACAGGATCATCTCCAACAAAAACTATTTGTGACTAAAAACATTTTCCCAGATAAAAGAGAGAGATGCCTCAATACCTAGAGTGAAGAGGCAATATACCTTTGCTGCAGCGTCAAAATCGAAAAGGTCAAGTTCCTTGCCAAGTTGTAAATGGTCCTTGATAGGAAAACTGAACTCACGGGGGCTTCCAACCTGCTCCAACATAACTTACATGAGAAAGACAGGTCAGAAAAGCTACACAGATCTTTTTTAAGCACCAATATGCTCTCCATTCTAGGATTGAGATGAGCGAGAACAACATAAAGATGCAAGAATAATTACTATGCAGTGCATGTTGGCAGTAAAATTGATTATTTCCACATGTAAGGTCAGATGGACGATACGTGTATACTATAGACACCTCAACTGTTCAAGAAGACACTTGTTTATGCAGATCATTTTTATCGCTAACAAAGTTTCTTACAAAATTCCAGGATACAAATAAAGATGGATACCATTGTTCTAACAGTTGAGCAATCCTCATCTCCTATAGGAACGTCTGGATGAGTCATATTAGGAATACATTGTGCCTCCTGCTGAAGCTCATCCGTGAGCCTAAGCAGGTCTTCTTCCAAAGTAACCAGCCCTTCCTTCAGATTCTTCCCTGAAATGCAATGCCGCAGATTAACAAAAGAGACAATGACTAAAAGGATAACTTTTTATCTTTCCATGAACTAATCAAATACAAAATTTGGATTTACCTAATATCTTGGCCAGCAAAAAAAGAATACCTACCTTCCTCTATAAGTTTCTGTCTCTCTGAAGGCTCCAGCTTTCCTTTCATCTTGTTTGCAACCACATTCCTCTCTCCACGAAGACGCTCCACTTCCTGCTATCTGTGGGTAAAAATTAGCTCAAATTGAGATGAAAACCAGTTCTTTCATTAACCCCACAACCGACTCTATGCTTCACGTGATAACACAAAGCAATACAAAACTTTTCATCTCGTTATACCTCGTTGCCCAATAAAACGGATACAGAAGCATAATTTTCTGGAATTTCCAACTTCAAACTAACGCCTACCACTTTGATGGAGCACTGTCCTCATCAAAACCCAGACCAGCAATCGAAAGTACAAAAGCACTAAAGTTTGAAAAATCGAAACTTGACCTTCTGAAGATCCAGCATCTTGGCATAGAGCTCGAGCACGAGCTCCAAGTCGGCATTTGAATTCCGGTTCCTAATGTTGGTGGCGACGGCGTCCTTGTTGTCCCTGATCCATTTGAAGTCGATCGACGCATTCCACTGCGGCTTCGTAACTGCAAAAAAAGCAACGAATCAATCACCAAGACCAAAAAAAAAAAAAGTTACTTCTTCACGAGCAACAAGATCGAATTTTTCGAAAGAGGGAAACCAAAGAACATTGGTACTAAAACTCACGCTGACCGTCTGAACTCGTCTTGGTCGCGTCCTTCGACGAGGCGGGCGCGGCGGGCTGGACCGCCGGAGCGGAAGACAGGGCTCTGGCGACGGGCGAGAAGCGAAGGGCCGCGCGCGGAGAGCGGAGGAGCGGAGCGAGGACGGAGCGCGACGGAGGAAAGGAAGAAGGAGAAACGAGAGCGGCGAGCTTCAAGGTGTGCAGGGCAGCGCCGCCGAAGCAACAACCGAGTCTCATCTTCGTCGACCTCCGTCCGCCGGAGCTCGTGGTCTGGTCGGAGACTCTGCGGCTAGAGATGGAGAGAGAGAGAGAGAGAGAATATATCTACAGCTTCTGGCGGAGACAGCGGACGGGCGATTGGGCGGACCGGTTCGGGTTTCCGGTTCGTTTCCTCCCTTTTTTCCTCGGCCGGGTTGAACCGGTGTCTTTTTATATGCTTCGCGGAAGTGGAAAATGAGAATATATTCTCTTTAGCTTATGACTATTAATTATAATTTCAAACCATTGCTCGTGATTTTATTTTATTTAGATCCGCTTAGAGCTACTTTGCACTTACACCGAGAATGGTGGATACGTGACTAATTGATACGAGATGTTATAATGTTATTGATTTTGAATAGTCATATTATTTGAAATAAATGTCGGGTTATCTCGTGAATTCCTTGCAATGTCTCGAAAAAATGTCGGATTTCATAGTCTATCTTGATACTTCAGGAAAATACTTGTATGAAAATCATTTGACTCGTAAACTTTAATAGCGCAACAAGTTACACATGTACCTAGATATCTAAGTTTTCCGATACAATGAATGTGTCTCGTTTAAATTATTGGTATTATCTCTATGTCGTGTATCTTTTAAGTTTAGAGGTCAAGGGTTGACAATATTTCAATGACCTCAATGTCCATTCACAATCAAAAGCCTGCTAAAACGATGCACCAACACCCATATTGACAGTGCAAATGGCGCACCTAATATAGAAAGAAAACGCAAACGTGATCTTCTAAGATTCTAATAAGATCATAGCAAATCCAAAAAAGACAATAAAATCCAATTAAGAAAAAAAAAACATTGGCATAAATCTTATTCTACATCACCAAAAAAAAAAAATCACATATAGGAATGTAAAAACTCTTTCAATAATTATTCATTTTCTATCCAAAAAATGATATATGTATTATTTAGGGATTGCTTGGGCCTAGATCAAATAATCAGCAAGTCAAACTCTAATATCGATATTGACAGTTAGGTGATTTTAAACCTTTTCAGGGAGTTAAGATGTAGACGATTTAGTTTCAGGAATGGGTTTTGACTCTCAAGCATTGTAAGAAGGTGTGTCAAAAATCTTAGAGTGAGAGTTAGAGTATAAATAGAGGAGGACTGACCTAAAAAAAAAAAAACTCTCTTACCCTAATTTAAAAGCTAAAACTTTCCATATCAATCATCAACTTTTTTTTCTTTCCAATCAACATGGGATAATTTTAACATGACATGGTCATAATAACCAAGTCCAGCAGTTCTCCATGCTCATGGCGTGCAACAATGCTATTGAAAATCCGCCGTCAACCGTTCCATGTTCCTTAGACTTCCTTCTTTGACAATGTACAAGTCCTCGTGATCATAAGAAGCACAGACACTCTCCGGGACCCTTCGTGTCGTGTCTGACACTCCGACACGTGTTCGACACGCTCCAACACGTTCCGACACGCTCCGACACGCGGTCAACGCAAGTCGGAAGAACCGACACGCAGTCAACTATTTCCGACACGCTCCGACACGCGAGTCGGAAATTCCGACACGTGACTCCGACACGCATGGGGTTATTTTTATAAATTTTCAAAACTTCTGGGGTCTAAATATAAATATATAAAAAAATAAAAGCTAAACTTCAATCACGCATAGGGTCTGGAGAGTGGAGAGTGGAGAGTGGAGACTCTGGACTCTTCTCTTCAGTCTTCATGGGAAGTAGCTGTTGGAGGTGAAGGGGCTAGGCGAGGCGCTTCTTATTTGTATATTTTGTATTAACAATTTACACATTGTGTCGAATCCGAGTATTACATTGATGCTTATTAGGAGAACTGGGATTGCTGAATTGTTGCTTGCGATTATGGTAGAAGGATACACGAACAAGAGTAAGGGAAATTCTAAAACCTAACAATGATCCAGAGATTAAGGCAGAGTTGAATTTGCTAGGCATTATAAAAATAATTTCAAATGGGAAGAGTTCTTATTTGCTGCTCTGCACTAAGTAGGATTTACCCTGAGTGAACGGACTGATTTTTGTCATTTTTATGTATTGAGCGCTCTATTTTGAATAAGTCATCTATGAAGTAAGTGGCATCAAAATTGAAAACTATATCGGTTTTGATATGATATTTCTCTATTTTTATTTCCTTTCCACTTTTGATATGATATTAACAAATGTAGGATTAATGTTTTTAGTATAGATTAATTCTAGGCTCTTTTTATTATTATTATTTAGTTATTTATACATTTATATATAAAAATATTTATTTAATATTTAACGTATCGGAACGTGTCAAAATTTTATATTTTTTGAGAAATGACGTGTCGCGTGTCGTGTCGTGTCGTGTCGCGTGTCGCGTGTCGGTGCTACATAGCTCGTGACCACATAGACACGCGGTCACATTTATTAGCTTGCAAAATAAAACAAAACAAAACAAACAATCACCCCTCCATAGTCACATTAACCCGGGACCATTGAATCTACCAATTAAGACCGTCGTTATCATTTTTATTCATTCATCAATAATCGTTGTTATTAGCACCACGCCTCCTCGATTAATCAAGCGAGCATCTCCCACCTCCTGCTGTCCCATTTTTTTAAAATTGTCAAAAGAAGAGAAAAAAAGAGAGAGAGAGAGAGAGAGAGAGAGAGAGAAACAGAAAAATGGAAAAGAAAAGGCACTGACATCTGTCAGACATTTTTCTTTTTGCTAATTATAAATAACGCAAAAAAAAGAATAATATTTCTCGATATATATTTTAGAAAACGTGGGGGGACGACATCACTCATCTGATCCCCTTCAAACGAAGGCTCGAGATTCACTCGCTGTCGCTGATGGCGGCAAGTGAACCCCCCACAATTGATTGCACGTGGGTCCCGCCCCCGCGCAGCGCAATCGGGAGTGGGACCCCTTTTTTTTTTTTTGGGGGTTGGGACGGAAGACATCTCAGAAAAGGACAAAAGGCCAGCTTTGACTGGTCAAAGCGAGAGCAACCGCGACGGATCTTTTTGGATAACCCCGGACGGAGGCCCGTGACCCCCGCCGTACACGCGGGCAAACAGCAGCGGCAGCGGCAGCATCTTCTTCATTGACCCGAACCCTCCTCCTCCCTCCGCCGCAAGTCCTCGCCGTCGCGAATACGAGGCGGCGACGGCGATTCTCGTCCCCGCACCGCCTCCCCCGTTTTCTCATTTTTTCTTTATAAGCATCTTCTTCACAGGAGAGAGAGAGAGAGAGATGTGCCTTCTTTTATGGGTCATGTCCTTTCTCTTCTTTTTAGCTTCCCCCGTTCAAAGACCACGCTAGACCCCGCCTCCTCCTGCTGCTCCTCCTCCTCCTTTTCCTCTCTCTCTCTCTCTCTCTCTCTAGAAACTGAGAAACCAGAAAAAGGGTCATTGAGCTCTTTTTCGGTTTCTTACTTATATACCCAATCTCTTCTTCTTCTTCAAGAAGCAGCTGGAAAACCTGAAGTCTCTCTTCCTTTTCCCGTCCAGATCTGCAGAAAGACCGATTCGCTGAGCGAGACCCAGGAGCCAGAAATGGAGAAGAACCATCATTCCTCCGCGGAATCCGCCGCCCCTAGCGCCGAGCACTACCTCAAGCACCTCAACAAGCTCTCTCACAAGATCTCCAAGCCCCCGCTCAAGAAGCACCCTCTGGACTCGCTTCCGGATCAGCCCGATCAGTCCCTGACCCAGAGCCCAGCCGCGGTCAACCAGAACCAGCCGGCGCAGCAGCTTCAGGCCCCGCCTCCGCCCCAGCCGCCGCAGCAGCCGCCCGTGTACAACATCAACAAGAACGACTTCCGCGACGTCGTCCAGAAGCTCACCGGCTCGACCGCCCATGAAAGAGCCCCCACCCCGCCGCCGCCGCAGCCGCCGCAGCAGCAGCAGCAGCAGCAGCAACTGCCGGTTCAAGCTTCGAAGCCGCCGAGCTCTCGGCTGCACCGGATCCGGCCTCCGCCCCTGGTGCAGCTCATCAACCGCCCCAACGGCCTCGTATCGCAGCAACAGCAGCAGCAGCAGCAGCAGCAATCGTCCATGCTGAATCCGAACATGCTGCACCCCATGAACTCCTTGAACGCGACTATGAACCCTAACCACGTCATTAGCTCCGGCTTCAACTCGATGGGAAGACCGGCAGCGCCCCTTTCGCCACTGCCGCCGCTCCCGTCCGTACACGCGGCGGCGGAATCGCCCGTGTCCGCCTACATGCGGCGGCTCCAGAGCTCGATGCCCGCCGGGGATCCCAGACCTGACCAGTTCACCGGGTTCGGCCCGCTGGCTCCCCTGGCCTCGCCCCGGTGGAGCAATTTGGCTCCTCCTCCGCCGCAGCCGCAGCAGCAGCAGCAGCAGCAGCAGGTGGCGGCGGCTCCCGGCGAGGGTTCGATTACTCCTCCGCCCGAACCGGCGGCACAGCTGCAGCTCCCGCCGTATTCGCCGATGCCATTCGGGTGCTTGAACTCGCCACGGTCCGGCTACCCTCTACTCTCCCCGGGGTTCCTGTTCTCGCCGACGTCGGGGCAGCTCGGGTTTCCGCAGCTCCCTCTGTCTCCTACGGTGCCCGTGCCCAGCCCTAGAGACAGAGGACTTTAGTCACGGCGCGGTTCGAGGTTTAGAGGTTAAAATTAAGCCGTGGCAGGGAAGAAGAAGATTGCCAAAAGTGCTCTGTTTCCAAGGAGGGGGGTAGTGGTGTACATTGTCGGGAGGATAGGGAGGTTAGTCGATTTACCATTGTTGATTTTGTTCGAATTTGGCTGATGCTAGACTGCGTGTAAAACGGACATCAAAGACATGAAACAGTATTCGATCGTTGGTTTACTTTTTACGGAAACTCTTGGGGAGGCTGTCTTTGTCGTGAAAACACTCAATTATGCAGATTCGAGGAGGCTTTCGGGCTTTCTCTTTACGATTCTTTTCTTGGATGAATGGCAAATGATTTATATTTGACCCGTGCGCACTCAATTATGGAACACGTCTCGTGTTTGCAACACGGTTTATGCAAAGTGCAGCGAGAAGTGTTTCGTGGTTTCTTGGTTAATCTGAAAGCGATTATCCCCCCACCTTAGCAGTTACCTCCTTTAGATGGTCTGGTGCACCTTAAAGCAGGAAGACTAGACATATAGGCTGCACATAGGAATCACATCCCTTTTGTCGGATTTGAAGTACGGGGACTGCGGCAAGGTTTATTTTTCCCCTTCCCCCCACCGCAATTTGCCGTCGGTGCCCTTTGAAAGGCGAGCCTTTCTCAATAATGCGGATTCCCTCTTGCCCTGTGGAAAACACGGCTGCCAAAGTAAGTGAATTATTGTCTGGTGTGGGGTGGCCGCTTTATGTGTTTAAAGGACCGTTTTTCATTGGGCAAATGGGCACATCTTTGCTTTGTCGTCCTTTATGAAGACTGAAGTCAAAAGACACAATCTTGCTTTGGTCCTTTCCGAGCAATTAAAGTTGATATGACTACCGACTTTAGTGTTTTAGACTGGCCTGTCTTATCGGCTTTGCAGGTGAAGGAAGACCTCCGACCAAGCATTTTTACGCGAGAGTGAATATTCTAGTTGCATATCGATCCTCGAGAAGGTTTGTACCATAGCCCGGACACCTTTGTGTTTGCATTAGTGATCCCGAGTTACTTGCATACTAACTGGACCAATCTAGGGTCGATGTCATTTGCAACGTCTCAGTACAGCATTTTGCATGTTTTGGAAATGAGAACATCCTTAGAAAATGAGGGAGAATGCATTCCCATTCATTTCCATATGTTTGTGCGTTATGAATTTTCAAGTTGGTCGGTGAAACAACGTGGGTAGAAATTACTGAGAGAACTCACCAGAGTCCAAGCGTAATTTATGCCTCTTTTACAATTCTAATTTGTAGACAGGAGGTATAAGGGATGCCCTTTTACAGATCACGCACACCTTCATGTATACGTGAGAAACTATTTACGTTATCACGTCCGTATCTAAATTACTAATCTATTACTCAAGAAGCGGTAATCCACTTACACTCCGTTTATATTAATTCCATCTATATGCCATTTCTATATTCGGGCAAAGTATCGATCGATCCACAGCTGCCAGTGGAAAGCAATATAGACTTTATAAACCTTAGCTATCTACTTGACGCAAAGGTTAACGAGCGACAAAGGTCAAAAACTGTGAATTGACCCCAACCATAATCTGTGGATTCGCCAACTTTGTAGAGAACGAATTTGACTAAATGCTACCCGTCCAAGATAGTAGTCCTGTCAGAGCGGACAACTCGTTGCATCGTGAGTCAAGGAGTCACTCTCGCCTTGAATCAAACCCCTCAGGAAATATGGCCGCAAAAGAGAAGATCACCACGTGTAAAGACACTCCGTAACTTCAAAAGGATGATCGAGAAAATCTAAAGTGGAACGGAACTGTAACTACCACCGAGGGCCATAATGATCCCACTTTTTTTATTGAAATATTCATATATTGTAGGCTAATAATGTAATGAAATTTGATCGGTAACCAAGTACTAGTCAAGCAAAGTTTCAAAGTATGGAAAAGCATTCATACTTTCATATGATGTAAATGCACGAACCAAGTACTACTGGGACATGAAGTATGGAAGGTCCACCCACTGAGCTAGCACGTCAACCACCAGATCCTTTAAGGTTAAATTTATCGAGGAAATTGTCAGTAGAAATGTCTAAAAGTCGAGCAACATTCGGGAACATTAAGATCCCACCGAACATTTTCCAGTACTAAAGATTGATAGCACATCGAATCAAATATCTTGTTGACAAAGAAAGAAGATATCATCAGTCACATAGTCATATGAATAATCTAATAGAAGGGATCTGCTACACTTAATGCAGAATTTGAAGCTCCATGCCTCCAAGAAAAATAAGGCACAATTGATAGCACATGAGGAGATTGACGAGACAAACTAAAGTCAGAAACAAATAAAAAGAGACGATGATGCCTCCAACTTCGGAATAAAAGAGAAATCAGCAACAAGCACCTTCTCCAAGTAAAAACATTGAGTGGAGAAATTTGACAGCGGGCAATAGTCAAGACCTCACTGCTGTTCATCAGCCTTTGGTGCTTCTTTAATCTCGTCTGCACCGTCTTCCTGTGCAAGAGCAGAACATAATGAGTACCAAATCGGCGTTTCTAGAGTGCATGATATTGAGGGGAACGGGACAAACATGGATTGAAAAAGAAAAGATAGGAGACTAGTACAAAAGAGAGGAACAAGGCAGGACCTGCATGTCGGAAGTCCACAAGGTGAGGTTGTCGCGAAGAAGTTGCATAATCAAAGTGCTGTCTTTGTAAGACTCCTCTCCGAGTGTATCCAACTCAGCAATTGCTTCATCAAAAGCCTGTCCCAGCAAGGGCCAATCAAACAAGTCACGAGCAGGCCAAGCATACATAATTTCATCGAGCAAAGAGATACTGATAAAATTGTGCCATTTCACTCGCATTCAAACTCTTTCATGATTTTAAAAGCTTTCAAAAGATACCAATTTTTCCTTTCATGGCCAGAGCAGAGTGTTCTGAAAACCAAGACTACGGAACATTACCTACTTATAAGCTAATAAAGACAAGCATCGATTTAATCAAAGCCCTCTTACCTGCTTGGCCAAACTGCAAGCACGGTCAGGAGAATTCAGAATCTCATAGTAGAAAACAGAAAAGTTGAGGGCTAGTCCGAGCCGGATTGGGTGAGTCGGAGCAAGCTCCGTGTTGGCAATGTCCTGCAAATGATAACAAATTGTATGCACAATCAATCTTTCTTCGTCATGCAAAAGCACAAGGGCCACAAAGGAAATTAATACTGACATTAAACCTAACTCGCCTTATGACTCAGCATAACAATCATCATAAGAGCGTATAGATTTGTGCATGTTAGAGAATTAACTACTATATCTATGCATAATATCCAGAAAAAGTAAAGCGAGAGAGGCCATCCCATGAAAATGGAATTATCATTAGCTCCTCTTTCGCAAACGCGACTCGTGTGCAAAGTCTGATCAGTCCAGTAAACATACGAGATCTAAGGATCGAGGAGCTGCCAGATCCAAGTCCTAAGAATTCAATGCGATATCTAGGAATCACGCAGAATCCGATCAATCAAGATGTACGCACGAGATCTAATTAGTAAGAACTGCTGGATCCACATCCTACCGTCACGACAACTCCAGCGAGCGAACGTATTTGGACCCGAAAGTACACAACCGAGGGGCGGAGGGATAAACCTGAGCGGCCTTGTAGGCGGCGAGGGTGCTCTCGGCGGCCTCCTTGCGCTCGGCGCCGGTCTTGAACTCGGCGAGGTACCGGTGGTAGTCGCCCTTCATCTTGAGGTAGAAGACCTTGGAGTCGCCGGAGGCGGCGGCGGGGATGAGGCGGGTGTCGAGGAGCTTGAGGATGCCGGCGCAGATGCCGGAGAGCTCGGACTCGATCTTGGAGCGGTAGTCGCGGATGGCGGCGACGTGGTCCTCGTTGCCGCGGCTCTCCTCCTTCTGCTCGATGGAGGAGATGATGCGCCAGGAGGCGCGGCGGGCGCCGATGACGTTCTTGTAGGCGACGGAGAGGAGGTTGCGCTCCTCGACGGTGAGCTCCTCGGCGTCGGCGGCGGCGGCGGCGACCTTCTCCATGAACTCCACCATCTCCTCGTAGCGCTCCGCCTGCTCAGCCAGCTTCGCCATGTACACGTTCTCCTCGCGCGCCGATGGTGCCGTCGCCATTGCTGCTCGCTCGCTGCTCGGCGGGGATTCTAGATCTGGAACTGGGGGAGGAGGGATTTGGGGGTTCTCTTCTTCCTCCTTTCGGTTCTTTCGATTTCCTGATCTTTTTTCTTTCTTTTTTTTTTTTTTTTTTTGGGTGATTTCTTCGAGAGCGTTTGGCGGAGAGAGAGAGAGAGAGAGAGAGGTTTTTATCGTTGAGGGTCGGAGGGGGGTTAAGTTTGGGAGGAGTGGTGGGGGCGATGATTGCGGTTTCGTCGAGATTCAGAGGACCGATCTGAGCCGTCGGTTTAGAGAGAGAAAGAGGAAGAGATGGGTTATGCGGGGAACGGAATTGACAGCCTGTACGTTTTGGTGACGAGCTCCGTTGCCGGCCCCCGTTGGACGGTCATGGGCCGGATTGCGGATCCGGCTCTCGATCGGCCCATGATTAATCATCGGAGAGAGAAAGTTTTCGAAATGCTTTTTTTTTTTTCTTTCTTTTTCTGGTCGAAGTTTTTTTTCGGACTTTATTAGCATAACAGTTTTTAAGGGTATTGCGAGAATAAATGAGCCATTAATTCTTGAAAGAGTGGATCTCACAATATTTATAATTTCTTTTATTAATTTTTATGGTTCGAAATAAATTATAATTTTTACAATAGATTAAAGTTTATTGCGTGATCATTCCCCCTTCTCTCCCTCCCCACGTAAGGAAGGGTTTCGAAGTAGCTTTTGGAAGGTAGAACGGGCAGGGTTCAAGATGGCCAGCGGGCCGTACTGGTGGCCTTCGACACAGCACAAGCCCATGTCGAGCCAGCCCTGGGCCGCTGCCTGGGCCGACCTGGGCTCAAAGTTTTGTTTTTTTGTTAGACTCGCCTGGGAAGGGAACCGCTGCGCCAGTGCTCGGCCGAAGCTAGAAGGGAGCAACACAAACCGCTCCGGATTTACACATATATGCCCACTTTCGTCCATGGTATATTCCCTAGAGCACGTTTCCTTTGTTCATCATGGCATCAGTACCGTGTATTGACCGCAACTATTCTGTTGTCTATACACCCGCTTTTGTCCAAGACATACGAAATCCTGATATCATACATGCACATGTCTTATGTCTGTGAGTTTATTATTGTCAGGCAACAGGCAAAAAAAAAAAGGTACTAAAATTGTCCGACGTTGTCTTTTTAATCCGGGGGCATGGCCGCATGGGCTTGAAGACTCGATCGCTTGGAAGATCATGGAATACCATGTAATCTCCATAAGTTAAATATATTCACCCGCCGTCCCAAAAAGAGCAATCATGGTCCGATAATCCCATGCCGTTGCCATATGATTCTGCGAACACATCAATTCGTTGCGAAAAAATAACCAATGGGAAAGGAATTTCCGGCAACATGCTACAACTTACAGACTACCTATGCCCATGAGAAACAGGAAACGGCCGTTTGTTTCGTGCTCAAACATGAGGAATGTCCTTGTTAACTTATTATGCCCACGGGACACACCGTCTCTTTCATTATCCGCCAATGAAATCACTGCCTCACGCATTTGGTATTTACTATTTATGTTGTCCGTAAATACTTATTCAGTTCAACATCTTATTTTTCACTACACGGGATACCCAAACTTTTACGGCTAAACTAGATTATTTCCCTTTGATGTATGAAGCCGGCTCGTCCGTGTGTACTTGACTTGCAAGATGATCGATAAGATCTAAGATTCGGGCAAACAAAAGTACAGATGCAACAACTTACTTCTTTTGCATTTATTGACGACGATCTTGTATAAGTTTCATTTAGTTGACTATCTTTATAGTTATGTCAATTAAAGCCATTGCGTTTATGAATAGATCAAGCTACCAAATTAACGAGAACTTAGCTAAAATTGAAACTCAAATAAAAATATATCACATTGGCAAAAGACCTTGCCTCATAAGGCTAGATGGGGGGCATGGCAATCTCTTAGTTATAATTGTCCAAAATTTATTTAAAAAAACCTATTGTTCGGCACCAATTCAATCTCATAATTTTCAATTTTGTTAATTTAGTCTTTAACCTTTTGATAATTTGTCAATATAGTCATTTAGATTAATTTTGTTCCAAAATTGCTAATGTAGTGATCATGAAACATAGGATGATCGACATCCACTCATTGATTTTTGGCTAAAATAGAAGGACTATATTGATAATTTTTCAAGAGGTTAGGGACTAATTTAGTAATTTTAAAAAGTTTAGGACAAAAACAGCAATCGTACAATAAGTCTTTGACTTTTTGAACTATTTTCTCGTTTCTCCAACTACATAATAAATGAAAAGAGAAAAAAGGAAGATGATGGTCTATTGTTAGACAGATAACACGTAACCGACCACAGAAAACTAGCTAGTTCCATCATTGGGGTGGGAACGTCAAAATCCCTCCCATTTTAACGAGACTAAATAGTAACATTACGACTCACGAACCAGCGTTGCCATCTAGTGGGTGCGCGTGGCCTGCTGTTTGAAGCATCTCCACCCAAAATTCCAAAAACAGGTCGCAAATTACCGGCAGCGGTGGGCGGATCCCTTCCCCTTTCCGGTCAAAAATACCTCTTTGGGCCACGTAACCCACCGGCCAAATCAAGCCAATCACCCTCCATTTTCCCAATCCTGACCTCACCATATTCACAAAAACCCACGTTCGACGAGGGAATATAAACATTTCACTCCATGATTCACGAACTCGAACTCTTTACGGCCCCAGCTTTTTTAGCCCATCATCTGTAAAACTTCTTCAAACGTAGGGCCAAGCGTGGAGCGAGCCCACCGTAAGGGCTCAAAGAAAGAGTCAAGGCGAGAGCCCCAGGTTTAGCCGACTTTGCGACGTGGGTTTTGTGCCTTACCGCTCCTGGAAGTCTACCCGTCTATTAAAGGTCGCAAGCCACTGCCCGAAAATGGTAGTGATGACAGCACAATAATAATTCCAGACAGGAAATGGCGATGGAGGATAGAACCAGGACCAAAGTTCAGATGCTCTACGATGCCTGTAACGAGGTGTTTTCTTCTCATAAAGAACAGCTTCCCACCTTTCAACAGATCCACTGGCTCAAAACTCTCATGGGTATCGTCTTGTTTTGTTCTTTCTAGGTTGTTCTGTCCTTTTTCTTCTTCTTCGTTTTCTAGGGTTGTTCTTACGAGGATCGGTGTTTTTTTTTTTCTCTCTCTGTGCCGCAGCATCAATGGAAGCCGTCGACGTCGGGATCGACAAGTTCGGCCCAGGATCTCCCCGTCGAGCCCCGATTGGCCAAAAGAACTGATGAGCTCGCTGGAGGTGTCGAAGATAACGTACATACACGTGCATGAGTGCGATGATTTCTCCGTAAGTCCCAGTGCTTTTATGCACGTGTAATTACGCGCGACGAGATTGACATTGGTTCTAGATTTGTTTTTAAGTACAAGAACATGAATGCGACACGCATCTGATCGGGTGTCTGTTCTATCTGTCCACAGATCGGCGTGTTTTGCTTCCCCGCCGGAGCGACGTTCCCGCTGCACGACCACCCGGGGATGACGGTCCTGAGCAAACTGCTCTACGGATCGATGTATGTGAAGGCCTACGATTGGGTTAAAGTAGATGAATCAAATGCGAGAACGAGTACGGATCCTCTCCATTTCTGTGTGCACTGCTTTAGATTTGCGTTAGAAATTCTGGAGATGCTTTGCCAAGAAGCATATCTTGGTGTCCCCCCAGTGGTTGACTTGACGAACGACTGGCTGGTTGAATTTTGAGGCATGATGATGGATGATGGATTGATGGTGTGGATCCTTTTGCTATGCAAAAAGGGGTTTACCGAAGGACCCCAAGAAGTCCTAGGCAAAACTCGTTAATCCACTCATTGCTAGCTTGAGATTGGATAAACAGCTAGCTTGACCATCGAAACCATTGACAATCCTTTCCACTGAATTCACAAAAGCACATAGGTTGAATTTATTTTCTTGAGGTCATGATGCATGATTTGCAAAACACATGTCGACGGCTCATCACTTATGTATCAATGCTTGATAATTATTAGATTTAGATGTGTGATGCTACATTAAATGTGGTAGTCGGTATAATGAAAAGCTATAGGTAGATCTACTCCGCCTGACTAATGATAGAGATACTAAAATGGAATTGAACATGCCATGCTAGTTTTCGACAACATGTTAGAAGGTTATTTCGGCATCACGGTTACTCCTGATATATCGATCGATGAAGGAAACGAAGCAAATTGAATGTTTTTACTGTGTTGGTGAGTGCAGTTGGATTAGCAGGGACGGTGAAGGACGGGGTGATGAGGTCGCCGTGCGAGACGTCGGTTCTCTTCCCAAGAAGCGGCGGCAACATCCATTGCTTCACCGCCTTGACGCCTTGCGCGATCCTGGACGTGTTGTCCCCTCCTTACTCTGAAGAGCTCGGAAGGCCTTCCACTTACTTCCTCGAGTTCCCTATCCCTTCTCTTCCCAGTAATCGATCACTCTCCCTGCCTCTCTACTGTCTCTACTGTAATGACATTATCTTGGAGATATATTTTCCCATCTGCTTAGAGAGTGTCCCGTTTTGTTGCGATCAAAGGCGGCAAGCGATTGACAAGGCTTGTGAATGTTTCGAGTCAGCAGGTTATGTGGTGCTCGAGGAAAGGGACTTGCCAGAAGATTTAGAAGTTGTTGGAGCGCCGTACCTTGGACCTCCGGTCGTCACGGTGGAGGACGATCTTTGTTGACTGCATCAGCACATGTACATCACCATCCTAACGCAAATATGGTGTGCCTTTCCATGTAGACATGTAAATACGTAGGGAACAAGAAGTTATATATACTGCGGGTGCGAGATCGCTGCAGGCTGTCGAGTTCACTTTGCTTTGGTTCTTCAGTTGCTTCTTTTCTTCTTCTTTTTTTCTCCTTGACTTTTTGTCCTTACCTAATTTTCAATCGGGAGCACCAAGGGCACAATATTTTACCACTTCGACTCAATGTCCAGTCGGTCAAAAAAAAAAAAAAGTACTATACTTTTCTATAACTTAAGGATAAAAACTCAGAGATTAAGCTACCTAAAATTTATAAAAGATCGTACTAGTCTCTTCAACCAATTAAATTCAAGCATTTGATCTATTCATCCGGCCAATTTATATGCAAATGGTGGAAATTGGAAAATGTTATATATAATTTCTGCTCTTTAAATCGGGTCGAACACTTGACCAGCAGCCCAACTTGGGGGTGTACTTTTTTTGGGCTATTTTAAATAGGTAAAGCTCCATCACACATATTAGAAATGTTTAAGGTATTTCTTTTGATTCTTCATATCTCTCAAAATATATATATATATATATTTTTTTTTCTACCAGTGCATTAGAAGTGAGTAAAGAATCATTCAAACTTTTGAATTGAAGCAAATCAAATCAAACGGTTTTTTATGGTTCAGTTAGATTCAAAAGCGTTTTTTTCAAATACAGTTGGTTTGGTTTGAACTCTTTTGAAATCATGTTGAATCCTGAAACATATTGTATAACCTATTAATTTTTAAATTTTTTTACCCATGAAGTAGCGATTTAAAAAAAAAAAGTTGAAGTAAATTATGAATTGTTGTAGTGCAGACTTTGGTTCTTTCATCAATTTAATGCTCATTCTAAGGTAGTTAAGGTAGTTTAAGCTCAAGAATTTACAAAATATGGAAGAAGAAGAATAAGAAATGGTTCCGCGTTGGTTCGGATTGATTCCTAACTATTGTAAAGTTTAGTTCGGTTCACTCTTTTTGAAGCTGTATCTATGCAGTTTGATACGATCCGATGTCCAAACCGCACTGTGCTCGCTCCTAATCACACATCCCGAGAATCATAAGCCCAAATATTGCAAGGCTCCTTATCAGACTCGAATGTCCTAAAATAACGATGGGTTGAATATGATTAGATGGGTCGGACGTGGGATTATATGCCGGTTTTGCTTTTGCTTTAGAGGGAAGAAAAAGAAGATTAAGTTTTCACTTTTTCCATGGAAGACTTCGAACCGTGACCTCCAAAATTGCCCGAGTTCTCCTCTCTCTCTCTCTCTCTCTCTCTCTGTCTCTCTCTCTCTCTCTCGGGCGTACATGCTCAGCTGCCCACCCACGCACAAACCAGCTGGCCTCGACGAGGACTGGCGCGGCCGTCTGGACCATGGAGTCGAGGTCAATATACCATGGGCGATCCTTGATTTGAGACCATAGCCGGCCAACAGAGGACTTGAGGAGGTCGCCATGGTTTTCTGTCACCTCTACTTTTGGGGTCATACGGACATGGGCAATCCCGGATGGAAACAAGGACGGGATTCAGTGGACGCAATATGGCAGAGGGATGTAGAAGGAGAGAGAGATAAAGAGAAGGTAGGGAGGAGGAGCATCCATGGTGGGTGCCTTTTGCGGTGGCAGCCAAGGGGCCTATGGCGTGAAAAATAAGAAAACCGATAAAGGAATTTATAGGGAGGAAAGGAACACGGCGATATTGCAAAAGGGTTGCACAACACTATTTTAAATAAAGGCGTTAGGATTATGAGTGCAGGTTCGACTTCCACCGTCTACCAAAAGACAGCCAAAGTATGAGACCGAGGGAGAAGAGAGCTAGAGATACCACGAACAAATAGAAATTATATTTTTAAAAGCGGTAGATGCAAAGTGATTAGTTTTATGGAAACTCATCTTGTTTTCCATTGCTAGAGATATGACCATAAAAAAGAAATTGCATTTCTAAAAGAAGTAGATGCAAGGTGATTAGTTTTATAGAAACTCACCTTCACTTTCTATTTTTTTTTTTTTTCGGCCTTTTCCTATTACAGAGCTTTAAAATGATCATTTCATTAATCATGACAAAAATAACCAAACTGCTGCAAAGTAAGGGTGTATGACACTCATTTAGTTTCAAGGATTTAACTGGATGAAATAATTCTAGAAGCAAATAATAAATATATGTGCATTTATAATGTGAAAAATCAAAAATTTGAAAAATATTGTTTTAGATAATCAATTATATTACTTTCATAAATAAATGAATGAGAAATATCTTAACATAGATACTTTCCGTCAACTAAGTTTTATAAGTGGTATGAACAACTATTTTCAAGAAAAATCTTTTGAAAATTTTCATTTTCCAGAAAATAATCGAACCCATAGGATTATTCTTATTATTATTTTTGGGCAAGATAGAAATATAGTATTGAGTTTTTTCTTTTGCTGTTCGAAAGAAATAGTACAAGTTCTTCGACAGAATAACCCAAATTATCCATCTTTTTCACCAAAAAAAAAATAAAAATTGTCCATCTTTAATTGGATCGGAATAATTTGGGCCGCGCGGCCCAAACAGACACATTTGGTCGGCCGAGCCCAGATCTCCCTATAAATACGACGCCACCAGCATTCGCAAAACCCTAATCGCAGAAGGCAGATTTTCGAGCTCCAGCGCAAGGGCAAACCCTCGGAGCCGCCTCTGCGCCGTCGCCTCCACCTCCCGGAGCCAAAAATGAAGGTTAGATCTCTTCTCTCCGGCCACGCGCCGATTGCAGAATACTCGCAAGCTTATACGCAATGGGTTTGCGGTTTCTCATGCATGTGTTCTTTTGCAGTTCAACATCGCTAACCCCACCACTGGCTGCCAGAAGAAGCTCGAGATCGACGATGACCAGAAACTGTAAGTTCTCTTTCTCTCTCTTTGCTCTTTTTTTTTTTTTTTTGGCTGATTGGATTTAGTATGGTCGTCCAAACGTGGGTTTGTTCGTTCTTGAGCTCGTTTGATGTTTCGCGGCCGGCGTCTGTGTGGGTGCTCAGAATGAGGTGGAGACTCTTCGTGTCGTTGAATTCGCTTGGATGGTTTTGGCAGTAGACGGGCGTGTGTGATGTCGTGTTCTTTGGTGGGTTTTTTGTTCACGAGCTACTGTTTATGCTCGTTGTTTTGGTTGTTAAGATAGACTGCTCTGTTGATGTTGTATGTTTTGTTGGGCGCATTGGAGTTTTTTTTTGGAATGTCTCATGGTTTTCCCGCGGTGATTATCAGTGGCCTATGGGATGATTGGGATCTGTCCAGTTTGCCTTTTTCACAAAGCAGGTTTTGTCTTTAGATAGAGAAAGGCTCCAATGTTTTTTGGGAGCACTAAATGCTAAAGCTCAGGTAGATTTTTCGCTTGCTTCCTGCTTGATAAAAAAAAAAAATTCTTATTAATGTATGTGCTCATAAAGAGTTGTTGGCTTAATTGGAGTTGAAATGCCACCTGCCTAGACTCTGTAGTTGGTGCCGATGTTTGTGCAGTCTGTGGACACAGATATACATATTGTGTTTGCATGTGGATTATGCTATTGCTGTAGCCTCTCTGGTTGTTTAGTTCTGCCTAATTTATGGTCTATGTTTCCTCGTATTGCAAATATTCTTTGCTGTTGACTGATGGCATCCACATCCTGTAGGCGGGCATTCTTTGACAAGAGGCTTTCACAGGAAGTCAGTGGAGATGCACTTGGAGAGGTATTTTATGGTCAATGAGTTTTAGCTTCTGTCATCAACAATGTTTGCCATATTTCCTGGTTGAGACTTTGCATGTTTTGTAACAGGAGTTCAAGGGATATGTTTTCAAGATCATGGGAGGATGTGACAAGCAAGGTTTCCCAATGAAGCAGGGTGTCCTGACTCCTGGCCGTGTCCGCCTCTTGCTTCATCGAGGTGAGTGATGTGTAACTTGAAAAGAGGGAATGAAATATTTTTAGCTTATAATAGGCTTAATGCAGGACGCTTTGTGAGGTGTTAATATTGGCAACATCTTTGTAGAGTCACTTTTACAATGTCAATTTTTGCATATTTGATGGCATAAATTTTTATTTGCCTTCTTGAACTGTAAAATGAGGCCTATTTATCATCTGATCAGGGACCCCTTGCTTCCGTGGATTCGGAAGGAGGAATGGAGAGAGGAGGAGGAAGTCTGTGCGTGGATGCATTGTCAGCCCTGACCTTTCTGTTCTGAATTTGGTTATTGTGAAGAAGGGAGAGAGTGAGCTCCCTGGTCTCACTGATACCGAGAAACCAAGGATGAGAGGTCCTAAAAGAGCTTCGAAGATCCGCAAGCTCTTCAACCTTTCCAAGGAAGATGATGTCCGGAAGTATGTCAACACTTACCGCAGAACATTCACAACCAAAGCCGGTATGTTCCCACGATATCATGTTTCCCCTTACCTAAAAGGGAGTAAAAAAATCATTGGCAACTAGTGACTGTTCTTTTTCAAATTTACCTTCTATGTTGAACCTGGTTTTTTTGGCTGTGCAATCTCAGGCAAGAAGGTGAGCAAGGCTCCCAAGATTCAGAGGCTGGTCACTCCATTGACTCTGCAAAGGAAGCGTGCGAGGATTGCTGATAAGAAGAAGAGGATTGCCAAGGCCAAGTCTGAAGCTGCTGATTACCAGAAGCTCCTTGCCACCAGATTGAAGGAGCAGAGAGAACGTCGCAGTGAGAGTTTGGCCAAGAAAAGGTCCCGGCTTTCTGCTGCCTCTAAGCCATCAGTTGCTGCTTAGACCCTCCTATTGTTTATGTCTGGAGTTTTGATTATGACTGCAGTTTACTTTTTAAGATTTTTGATGTTTGAAGTTCAATTTTGATGGTCGGGAGGTCATCTGGATTTACGACTCTTAGATACTTTGAAGTTTCTTCATCGTTATGGTACCTTGTCTGGTAAGAATGCCATGAGTTTCTCCCTATTTACTGATCTACATTTTATATTAGACGGATGATTATTTTTCATCTTCGAATCATGGAGACACCTCTTGCTGTTTCTTAAATCCGTACCGACATTTGTGAATTGGGATTTTGCTCACAGGGATCTGTGAGAAAGCCGGGGGTGCCAAAAAAACTTATCTCAGCCGGCCAAAACTTGTCTTTTATATAACGTGAGAAAATAAAAGGTGCAATAGTGGGGCAACGTTATCCATGCACTGGTCCATTAACTGTTAAAAAGTTGGAATCTCTCCCTCTCTGTTGGTCCGGTCTCTTCTTTCCTTCTCTCTGCAACTCCAAGAAATCACACTCGAGTTCCACGGACTCGAGTTTCTCGCTCCCTCTCGACCGCCACCTAAAATGGCCATGAGCAAAACAACCATTGTCCAGTCCAGCGGCGGGGATGGTGGTTTTACTCTGCACCTACGCCCTTCACGACTTTGCCCTCAAAGAGAAGGAAAAAGCTCATGAACCGGCATGCGAAAAAGCCCTAGCAGGGGCATCAAATATTCAACATTGCGCCAGCAAACGAAGGGAAGAGGAGAGGAGCAGGATATTGGAATTGGAACATTTTGGAGTAGGAGAAGAATAATCTAGGAGGTGGGTTTCAGAGATTGAAGGTAAAGGAAGGAAATTTCTAGGGAAATCAATCGAGGGGCCAGATATCTTCGAGTTGAAGAGCAAAAGGATTTAAAGTTTCTTTGGGCAAAGAATTGGAGATTCTGCAGAAAAGAATATCGAGAGAGGAGAGGGGAGAAAGCGATGTCGGAAGTGGCGACGTGGTTTGTCAAACGAAAATAGAGGGGAAAGAGAGGCAGGCATCATCGCAGGCGTGAACGCGATGATGCGTGAACGAGAGAGAGCAAAGCAGAGTTCATAGGGTGGGGAGAGAGACTTGCTGATAGAGCCGACCCACAGCAACACGTTTCATCCACTGAATGGACTACTGCATGGATGATGTGGCATCACAGTTGCACCTATTTTTTCACATAGCGTTTGTCAATACAGAAATGGTTATTGATAATGAGATGGAAAATGGACACAAACTGATCCAGTAGAAAGGAGTTTATAAATGCATAAATATACTAGTACGGAACAAAAGTATTCCCGGCCCAGAAACAAAATCATCCCTTGTCAATCGTATGGCACAATTGGTAGGAAAATGAAAAATCGTATAGTAAGACTCATGGACAATCATGGCAATCATATTATGATGCCTTATGGAGCTGTGAATCTTTACAAATAAATCAATGATCAATTTTGACGGAATCGTCTTGATCTGAAACTGGAAATTCTGGCTGATGTGGTGTGATGGCAGATAAGATCAAGGGAAGCCCTTGTAGTTGTTCAATTCTTCCCATACTGTCTGTTCAACTTCTTCCCAAGATTCTGCACGTCTGAGGTCCTTCCAGATGCTGAAAATGGCTGCCAGAACGTTGTCCTCATGCAAGATGCAATAGCACCTGCACATGCATCATTTGATATATGATGACATACGTGGAATTTAGGTCAAAAGACGATTAGAAATAAGCACAGAGTGTAAAAAAAGTCAAACAGGGAAAATGGCTATGGATATTGCATCGCCAAGAGATGATAGGCACCAAACTCTGAGGTCAGCTAACGCAATGATAGGCACCGAACTCTTAAGAGCCCAGATACAGCGCAATCAATGCATTCTTACAATTTAACACTCGAAAGGGCAGGATGTGGTTAGGCTTTGAAAAGAGAGGGAAAATAAGATGTCCACAGCTGTTTAATCTAGTGAAATTAGCTTGTCAATATCTCAGCACTTGCATCATATGATTCCACTTATCAGATTTCCTATCAGATTTCATCTCCAAGGACTAAGGTAATTAGTGGAGCTGTGACCGTCAGTTCATACCACACATACTTTTACTATCTCCATCCCATGGTAAGCACATGCTGATAAAGAAAGCTTCCTGTCAGCACAGAGCAGTGACTAAAAGCTACGGTGCAAGAGGAAAATTATCTGCAAGAAAGTCACTTCTATTGGACCCATGCTATTGAAGCAATACAAGAATTATCCCCCAAGAGGCACATTACAACAAACCTTGTTTGCAAATACTAAATTCTTCCCAAAGAACCTACACATCAGACACCCAATTTTACACATTCTAAATATACTAGCGGGGATTGATCAGTGTTAATGCAGTTGATAAGAGAAATGGAAATGAAGTAACAACCAAGGATGAAGTACCCAACTCGACAAAGTCCGGTGTACCCAACTTGACAAAGTCTGATGAAGACGAGACCCATTATGGAACCAATCAATGTAGTTAGGGTTGACTGAAAACCCTAGGTCAGAGGTGACACATGACTGAATGAAACTCATATGGACAGTGCTAACACTAGTTCTTTAACCTATTCTGTGTGGGGAGTGGCAAAAGGAAAGCGGAATTAGTGCTTTGATTTCCTCTCTTATGGTGGCTCTAAAGCCAGGATATGACTTTAGGAGTACAATAGAGGGAAAGAGAAGCAGTAGGCTTTCAATGCATTATTAGTCACTTCAAACTTACACAGAAGCTCTTAGAGACACTCTTAATACATAAATCCCCACCTACCTCATTTAACTACCAAACAATTACCTACTCACCATGAGTATTTCATACTGCTATATTTTCTCCAACAATAAGCATCAGTTTTATCTGTCGGCCCTCATTCATGCCAAAGTCCAAATAAGGTGCAACCTTGCACAAAGATGCTTTATCAAATGTTCCTCAAACATGGTGTGCACATGCAGATGTGCATTTTTCATGAAAATTAGTTGAACTGAGATTATAAAACCATGTAAAACAAACAAAGAAGGAAAACTATGACTCACATGGCACGGTAGGACAGCCGCTGGTATTTGACATCTCCCAAAGATTGATGTTGTAGTTGACCTCCTGGCAAGGGAATTTTGTAATTCTGTAAAAGCTGTTTTAAGAGATAGGAATCACCTCGAAAGACATCCAGATGTATAGGAATCAGATCATAAAGGGGGTCCCCTGCAAAGAGATAAAAAGTCATTCAGTCCTAGCAATAATGTCCTGAGACTTGCTAGACTCCTCTTCTCCATCACACAGATTCAAAGGTATTTATGTTTTCAGTCATCCTCATTTGCATGACTAAGCCTCAGGAATCAGTTCTTGTAGTTCATAGACGTGGCTGTACAAGTACATTAAATTATTTTAAGCCTGCTATGCACATTCATGAGTTTGCATCAACATTGCATGGCTGTACTATGGACCTTAGCTCTGTGAATTTGAAGACTAAGGGTCCATTTGGTAAAGCTTCTGTTTTGGGGAACAACTTCTTTTAAGAAATAGTCTTTTTATTTTTTATTTTTATTCCCTGAAACTATTTCTGAGTAAAAGAACACGTTTGGTAACTACGCAAAATTTCTATCCTCGAAATAGAAAAGCAATAGGAATGCATTAGGTACAATCATAATTTTTTTTACAATGTAGTATTTCTTTTGATTTTTTTAATATTTTTTAAGAATTTTTTTCCTTTTTTTCTTTTCTTTAGCGGCTAGGGCGGATGGGGCAGGTGGCCGTGAGTGGCAAGGAAGAAGAAGAAAAGAAAAAAAGAAAAGAAAAAATACACTTATTTCAAGAATTGTTCTCGGGAACAAGAACCTACTTTTTTTTTTACTTCTTATTTATGTTCGAAATCTATTCCTTGACTACTTTTCTATTCTAAGGAAAAAAAAAATTAGTTGACATCACCAAATGAATTTCTGTTCTTTTTTTTGTTATGGGGAACAAAAGAATAGAAAAACAAAGAAACCGAAACATTAACAAACAGGCCCAAACTGGCTAATTTTACAGTTAAGCAAAAGCATAAATGCAAACATGAAAAGGCACTAACCTATGGAGAGATGGACCTTAGCTCTGTGAATTTGAAGACTAACTGGCTAATTTACAGTCAAGCAAAAGCATTAGTGCAGACATGAAAAGGCACTAACCTATGGAGAGATCACTAAAATCAAGAATGTGACTTGGCCGCCATGACTGTCCCAGCTCACAACCATCATATCCATTATCCATAGAGCCAACTCTAGGCGAAATTCGATTATTATAACTATCTGTAGAACAGGGTTCCATGTGAATATTGTCATCCATAATGTCAGAGTGTATCCAGGAAGGTCGACAGCCTTCCTTGTGGTAATCCTGAAAAAGATATACAGAGCACATTCAAAAACAAAGGATATGAAGTGGTCATAAAAAATCGACTCACACCTGCCATGTAATGCAGCAACAACCCAACTTGCTTATGAAATATCTATGCCTTTCATGTTGAATGTGGGCAATCAGCTGCACTATTTCAGAAAAGAAGAAAACTGCCAGTAGGTCCATGAACCCTTTTTCTCATCTAATGTCTAGTCCAAATTCAAATTCACGCATTGTAGTAGATAGATGCTGATTCCCTAGAAAGTTTATTTTTGGGGTACATCACCTAAGTTCCATTGGACTTCATGTTGCAAAAACAAATGACCACAAAAACAGGTACACCCTGTCTAATTATAGTAACTACTGAAAGAAACCAAGTATTATTCCATAAGCTGCAAAAGAAGATGGTCTTTGAGTCACCTTATATGAGGAAAACAACTTTGTTAGGTCATCTGGGATGTACTCATTAACTTTCCCTATCAATGTGCTAGGAATTGGATCTCCCCTGCAAGACAATAGAAGTGTTACAGGTCTCACATTAAACTCAATGTAACACTGGAATTCTACTAATACTCATCAATTTTTTCTATCAGATGACAATAATACTTCTCTTTTCATTTCCCAAAAAAAGAAAGGGCACACTGAAATTGCCATCAAAATAATAATCAAGCAGCAATAAATAAAAGCTGTCAATCAGATTAGCAGTCTGAGAGGTAATCTAATTTCTAGTTATCTTCGCAAAAGAAATTTGCACCCTCAGCACATGTTAAATGACACCCTCAAGATTGGGGTGTCTTATATCACACAGGATACTGTCTTAACATTTAGTCCATTGAAAATAACATTCATTTGTCATCATTTTTCAAAGAACACACAACGGTCTTGCAGAATCAAAGGGATAACATTTTCCTTATAGATGAAGAAGAAAACTTTTTATATTGCAAATCGGATGAGTTTGCACATTTTAGTAATGCTTTACTTGCTGCAGCAAATGAATTTCCATCAAGTCCTTTGTATCAGTTGGACTTACCATGTAGTTAACCGGCTTACTAAAGTCATCTTTTTCCTGCTTAAAGTCCCAAGGAAGATGTTCCATTCTGCAGTAACTTTTGAACAAAACAGATGAGTCTCCACCTGATGATTTGTAAGCTCTGATTCCACTGTTTGTCCAATATCTGAGAAACTTTGAGAAACAAACGAAGGACAGGGCAACATATGTAGGTTACGCAGCTGTTCTCCAAGAAAGGCAGCTAGATTTAGTGTGTCCTGAATTGATAGTGTATCTCTTCTGCATTTCAAATGTACAGGAATCTCCGTCAATACATAACATACATCTGTGCTAGAATACATGAACTTTAAGTCTGCTTTGCACTTCATAGACAAGACCACTTACAGCTGAGCATATATCTTCCCTTTGCATCTTTTAATTATGATGAATGGCCATATTCTGGAGCAGCTAGCTGAGCAGACTGATTCGTTTATGGACATTCCAGCTTTCGTATATTCATATCTTTTCTTGTTCCAAACACCAAAAGGAAAGCCATCCTCTGAGCACTTCGGTGGGATCAGATTATACTTTGTAATGATATCAGACACTTTTTGACCATCCCATGGCAGAACTGTAAGTGATTCATCATCTTCAAAGTAAAGAAGGCCACTAGCCAAAACATCTGGAATGCAATTTCTCAGTGGAGAGCTGACTTGATCCATTAATTTATAGAATTCAAGCTGCAAATACAAGAGATAAAAATATAAAATATGCAAACATAGATTTCAGGAATTGAGTAATAAAATTATACCTCTGTGCCTAAACTATACATTGCATTCTCCAGGCCATCTTCAACAAATATCTTAACTACATGGTCCCCAATGAGGTAAACCTGCAAAAGTGGATAGGAAATTCATAGACCAAAAAGAATTAAAGAGAACTTATTCCCTAGCTGAAACTTCTATTATAATTGCACGCAATATTTAGTTCATCTTAATGTGCAGTCAAGATTCAAATATCTATCATCTAGGTAAGAAGAAAGTATTGGAAATGAAGCTGAGGGAGGCATATAAGACCAATGCCAGCCATAAACCCTACATACAGGCCTTAAGAATAGTCAACAAACAGCCAGCTTAATGATAGTGATTCTCCAGCAATAAAATTCTAAATTGCCTTTTTTTTTTAAAGGAATCATGGAAACCATATATTCAAATTCAACGAGGTTCTAGTAGACTGCCTCAACAAATGAGCAGCCTAAGACCCTCCTACCAGCAATTCTTTCTACAAGCAATTAACTAGAGTTCCTGGAGATTTTCCTTTTTAATTTAGCTGTAGATGCATGGCCCAGTTGAAATTTGGCAGTATCTTTCTCAGACTTAACTATACCCCCACTCAGAGCAACTTTACCCCAAATCTCGTGGTTTCCCAGCAACATGTATTAAATTGGCAAAATAAAGAGTGCTGTCATTTAAGAGAACTCATCCGCCAATCCTGCCTCAGCGGTTAAAGGTTGGATTATAACTGTAGTACTTGTTGTTTTCGTCAATGGATAACTGAGTTCTAAAGACTCCTCCCAAATTGATCATGTTTGACAATCACAAGAATATACATAAACACAAGACAACAGAGATCGTAAAGAAATAACACTTCCTGTAGAATGAGACGTACCGGATTGCTACCTGTGCCAACAGGAAGCCTCTCACTGTCCATTGGATAAGGCAATTTGTAAAAAGAACAAATTTCTGCTAAGCATTTCAACCACTTCTCTGTATTCAGTGCAAGACATGCCCCCTAAAATGATGTTAAAAAATGAATTAGAACACATGAGACAAAGAAAGAGCAGGCAACACAACATGATGACACTGCCAGCATCCAGAGCACGAGGTAAACAAAGAAAAACACTAGCAAGTCAGAACTTGAAGAATCTCGTGACTAATGTGCATTTCTTAAGATTGTTCTACTTCTTCTGTTATGATGACAACGAGTTCACTTTTTGTCGAATTTTCCTATATATAACACTGGCCAAGTTGTTAAGGATCAAGTGCATGCACATATTTAATTTTCCACGCTACCTAGCGCAAACAATTCTTCATTTGGGCCATCTACCTGGGCTTTGCTTTTGGCTCCCGCTCCTGCCTGGTTCAAGAGGTTAGTGGTGTATTTTAAGGCTGAGGTATACCTACCTAAGAGGGTCTCCTTGCCATGAAAGAAAGAAGAAAGAAAGAAGACACTAGTCTCTGAAACTGTCAAAGATAGATGAGGATCAAGTGGCCAAGTTGTTAAGGATCAAGTGCATGCACATATTTAATTTTCCACGCTACCTAGCGCAAAAAATTCTTCATTTGGGCCATCTACCTGGGCTTGGCTTTTGGCTCCCGCTCCTGCCTGGTTCAAGAGGTTAGTGGTGTATTTTAAGGCTGAGGTATACCTACCTAAGAGGGTCTCCTTGCCATGAAAGAAAGAAGAAAGAAAGAAGACACTAGTCTCTGAAACTGTCAAAGATAGATGAGTTTAATCTCAAAAGACTAACCTTCCATAATAGTTCTCTCATCTCCGGTTTGCCAACCCAAAGATTGAATAACCATTCTCTCATTTCCCGTTGTCCTATGCAGTTCCCTGAACTCCAAGGAGACGTGTAGTGGTCTCTTTCTTTATCCAAAAACATAGCCAAGAAATCTATATCATAGGAGAACTCTTGCTTCCACATATCATAAATTTTAGATGCACCATTTGCAGTTCCGCCATTGGTCAACTGGTCTCCATGTTGGGTTCTTAACCTCTTCTCTTTTCTGGTTGAATCCAAGTCACTTAAAGTATCAAATTGATGAAGATCAGCCATTTCTACTTCGCCAGACGTGCCTCCATCCACAGCTAGCAACCCAGCTCGTGACACTCCTTTATGACGATAACCAGGAGCCATATCCAAGCATACAAACTCAAAATTCTTTGAATTAACAAAATTTTGTGTTACTGCAACTGTTGTCTCCAAATTCAGGACGCAATGCCACCAGCCACTAGGAACAAATATTGTCTCTCCAGGAAGTTGGGTACATTCTATTGGTTTATCTTCATCGGCAAGAAGTGGATAAAAATCCAGCCACCACTACATAGACAGAGATGATGTGAGTGAAGAAAACACATCAAAGTGCTCATAGAAGAACATAAAGAAGATTAAAACTATCAGGTTCAGTACTAATTACCTGCAATGATGATGGATTCTGAACATTGACATCACCATCGTCTTCATTCACATGCACTGTAACACCCAAAGGCACTTTTCCAGGAGGATATAATGCCCACCTGCTTCAACATTGATTTCATAAATTCCCTAGTGGAGACTATTGTTTCACTTTGCATCAAATACCAACAGAGTATGTCATATTGAACATATAAACATTACTTAAAAATCATAGCTACACTAACGTTTCAATCAGGTTTTTCCTTTTGGCCATTAACACTGAGCAGCGACTTTCTGATTTAAGCTCCATAATAAGACAGAAACAGAGAACTTAATTCTTCAGTATCTGTTCCAGTTAATTTGAAGTGCAAAACAGGAATAATCTAATTGTGGAAGGCTCAAAATTAAAGAATATCTTTGTTCAGCACATAAATTAACAAAGAAGCAGATGTCGTCAACATGATCGATGGAAGTTTCAAAATAACTGCCAAAACTACATGAGTGACACTCATTCCTTTTGCTCGATCCCAGTCAAAGGTGAAACTCAGTTCCTCCCAGGTTATATGACTGCCTAATTAAATAAAATATGCTAAAAACTCAACAATATCATATCATGCGATTATCTTTAGATGCGTGCACTGTGCTTTTGGAGCATGACAATATAAGTGCCCTCACTCCTGGATAATGTTAGTAGGTACTGCTTTTCACTAAATGTTAGTGATGAAGATGCCATCAAATAAAAGTACCAGAAATAATTCCTGCTTCACATATAACTTAAGGAACAATTTACGTATTATTTAAAAGACTGATGGAGGTGCTGTTATAGCATAAGTTTAAAGATACTTGAAAGAATGTAAATTCTCCACATATAATTTCTACCAACAGGATTGTAGCAACAGGAGCAAGCACAATGTACCTTTTTTTACCGCAAAGAAGAGTGTTCCAGGCGCTGGTAAGAGCCGGATCGACATGCCATGAGGCACCAGACCTCTCTGGACCAATAATGAGCCATCGATAGGGAGGCCGCTGCTCGGAATCCAAAACATCAAAAAAGTCTTCTTGAAAGAGGTGAGGCACACTATAATCCTTCAATAAGCCAGGAGCAGCTTCTCCAAACTGAGGAATTTACAGCAAATTTACTTTCACAGATAAAAAGTGGGAGGGAAAGAGAAAAGACCACATACTTTGCCAGAAAAAAGGGCATGGAGGAGGAGGAGAGGCACCTTATCATCAAATATATATAGGGGATCCTCATCATGCTGGACTTTCATGTATGAAGCATAATCCTTAAGTTTCATCAGGATCATCCTTGAACTTCGCTGAGATATTCTGAACGGTGTGTCTCCATATTTGCATAAAAGCTGGTCAATGGTCCACGAACTTTTTGCTGGCCATGTATCAGCAAGTCCAGCGAGCAGAACCTGATAGAAGATGTAGAAGTATTTTTTTTCCTTGTAAGCACAATAAACAAAATATTCTGCCCATTTCCCAAAAAAATAAGACCTATATTTTCATGATTTCTAACACAAGCAGGATTGTCTTATATTATTAGAAAATCTCCTCACTCAAAAATACGATGGATCTCTTTCTAGAGAAGAGAAACCAAGCACAACATTCATTAGACAAACAGATTGCATGGGCTTGTTTGGTGAGAAAGGAAGTTGATTCCAATCCACTTTGGCATGGTGTTCTAGTTCATACATCCAGAAAGTACAAAATATGCATTTGGAAATGCAAAAGCACATGTGCAGGCACTAGAAAAAGAATGAAGAGGGAGGAAGGGTGAATGGTTAAGGGCATTTGAAAAAAGAGAAAAGAAGAAGAACCAAACCATGTAAACACTTCCTTTGGTTTATCAGTTTATCGTGTTTTTTTGCTAGCATTGGTGTTATCTGCTCATCAGCTTTGGTTTCTTGGTTCAGAAACCTATGAAAGCAAACAATTTCTCCCAAAAATAGTAACTTAGAGTTTAGCATAGTCAAGTGAGCCCATCGTATCTAAATGTCTCTATATGTTCATTTCTTAATGGGGCTATCAGATGGAAAGAAAGCCTATTAAAGAGTTTAGTTCCTGTTTCAAATCTAACATATCCAAACCCTACACTGCTTCTGTGAAACAAAAATAATAAATCTGGAAGTTGCACATAACTCACTTTGTAGTAGGCATGTTAGTTTGTCTCCAAGTAGAAATAACAGATCTAATTAATTGCACAAAAGTGATGCAGACCAATGACGATAATAAGGCAAAAGAAGATAATTTATGATGTCATTAAGCAAAACCATATTGTTATTACTATCATATATCTAGTATTGTCTATTAATCAGTACTGCTGTCCCACATCATTCATGACAAGATAACTGTTCTGATAACAACAACAACAACTAAAGATGTGCCTGTCTTTCTCTCTTTTAAATTTCTAAAATCTGCAGAAAAAAATTTGTGAGACGATGTTCATTACATCACCAATTATTTAAAACTTTACCGGCTTTTTTCCATCATACTCATGGCGAAATTCTTCTAGAGAAATGTCATTCTTTCTTTCCACATTTCCACTATCCACAGAAAACCCGTTCAATGTGGTGTGGCACCTATACATTCTTCGATACAAGAACAATGAATTGAATCCTGTACACAGTAGTAACACAGTTTTAAGACGACTCCGAAGGATTAAGTGATGACGCAAAAAAAATATAGTACAGAGCTAAGTACCATCAAAATGCAATCTTTTCCTGCAAGTTTCAATGTACTTGGTTGGAAGGTTCAATCTGCATAGAGAAACAGTGAGGAAGAAAAGCAGCACGCACCAATTGTAAGCCAAAAAAAAAAAAAAGAATATTAAGTTGACGAAAACTACATAAATGTCAACTGATCATAAACCACCAAAGAAAGAAAAACTACACGAGTAGTTGGAAAATGAGTCCTGAGACATACAGAGAGAGCGTGGTTTCCTTCCAGGATCCTCTGTACTGAAGAAGCTTATCTGATCTCTTCAAATTCAAACAAAGACTCATCCACAACGGTTCCTCAAGGCACAGGATGTACATCGCACTACAGTATCACAAAGCCAACCAGATCAGAAAGCATATAAAATCTGCAGCTGCAAACTAAACCGCAGGACTTAAGAGTCCTACCCATGGCAGCAGTTTATTTCAATGACAAATTAAGGCCATAAGAAAAATTTCAAACGAGACAAGCTGTGCCGGAGCAGGACGCACAAAAAACCAAGCGAATGGAGTTCAGAATAGAAATGCTACGACAATCTAATGCTTCAATTCCGTGACTTGTCACATCTTCACGAGTTACCAAAATCATAAAATACTAAGCAGCGACAGTCTATATCGACAACATCAATCGGCACACAAATCGATCGAGCCTTCCACTAGTTCGGCCCTCAAATCACGAACCGCAAATTCAACTCGCAGCCTAAACGTGCAGTGCCCGACGTGATCCGCGTTCGAACGCCGTCGATCGAGAGGAACCGACCACAGAGAGAAAGAGAGAGAGAGAGATTCGTTAACCTGCTGACGCAAGAGAGACGAGCCACATCGCGAGGGGAGAGGTTCTCGAGGATCGAGCAGACGACCTCGTCGGGAAGGACGCGGAGGTCGCCGAGGGCGTCGGGCCTCCGATCTCTGAACCCGAACGGTGGTGGCGCTTGAGGCGGAGGAGGAGGAGGAGGAGGAGGATTCTCCATTGACGAGATGTGGGAAAAAGAGAGAGAGATTGAGACGACGACCACGACGAAATAAGGTTGATTCTGCGTTGGCTTTGGCGATATATATACGTTTGGCCATCGACCGTTTTCCTCCGCGAAAAACCCGAAAAGCGGATGAACGAGTACGGACCGCGTGGGTTCGCTTGGGGCATCTTGCCGCGTGCGCTTAAGTTTCACGCCACCTTCAGGCGCCTGTGGGCTTTCCCCCGATGCTCCACCTTGGAATTTAAATTTGGGGTGCTATCTTTAGCATTTTTTTTTATAACAAAAATTCAATCATGAGATTTAGGATTTTTAATTTAACCCAAAGCTATATATTTCGATTCCTTAGTATATTTAGTCAAAGATGAATTTACTCGATAGCTTGAGACTCCACTCAACAACTCACGTTATGTCTATGCTGCACTACTCTATCTATTCTTGTGTGGTAAATGTGAAGAAAGTACCAAAAAATGAATCTCTCACGATCAATTTAAAAGAGTGAAAAAGTTCAGAATTCAATTAGTAAAAATATAACAGGCTTAGGAGTTTTTGAGCGATTTTACCCATTATTAGACCTACTCATTCAGTGGACCACGACCAAAACCTCCGGTGGCCCTGCCCGAGCCATCTTAGGTAGACCCGTTAAACGGGTGGGTCGGGTCGGGTTTGGGTCGGGTCATAAATGATCCGACCCAAATCGACCCATTTAACCCGTTTACGACCCATTTATCAGAATTGTAGTGCAAATTTTTTAACTCATATCTCGACCCGACCTATCCTAACCCATACCCGACCCATTTAACGAAACATAAAAAAGTTTATATATATTTTTTAAAATAGTATTGCTTACATGTTTTTATACAATACAAATTTTAAAAATAATTATTTAAAAAAATCGAATTTTAATTATTTTTTTTATTTTTAAAAATTAATTTTTTATTATTTTTATTTTAAAAAAAATTAAATTTTTAATTATTTTTAATTTTCTTTTTCTCTTTTCTTTTTTCTTCTTCCTCTTCTTTGGCTGACCGCACCGGCTCGCCCGGCTTGCCCGACGCTAGCGAGCGCGAGCTCGCCCTCGCCGGATTTGGCGAGGTTGGAGCCTCGCCGATTGCCGGCGAGTTCGAGGCTCACCCGATCGGCAAGGCTCGGACCTCGAGCGGATGTCGGCAAGCTCGAGGCTCGGCGAGCGTCGGCGAGGCCTCCGCCTCGCCGGATCCGGCGAGCTCGAGCTCGCCGGCTGTCGGCGAGCTCGAGGCTCGCTGGCCGGCCGCGACCATCACGTGCTTTGGCGACAGAAGGAAAAAAAAAAAAAAAAAAAAAAAAAAAAGAAAGAAAAAAAAAGAATTATAATTTCAGTTTTTATAAAAAAAATTATAAAGTTAAAGAGAAGAAAGAGAGATAATGAGGTTTTGAGTGAAAAATGGGTTAATAAATGGGTCATAAATGGGTCAAAAAGAGGCGACCCATTTAAAACCCATATATCTTAATGTTTACCCATTAAAACTTATTATGGGTGCTTTATAAGATAAAGCTTGACCCATTAATAACCCATTTAACTATAAATGGGTTCATAAATGGGTTGCACAACCCATTTAACACCTCTAATCTTAGGGCAAGGCAACAGGCCGTCCCAACATCAACACTATTGGACCCAGAGCCGGGAACAGGCCTGTTTGGCCTGTTTGGCTCACAGGCTTTCCAGTTTTGGGCCTGAATTTTTGTCCAGGGCTTCCCAGGGGGCCTAAAAGTTTCAGTCAAGCCCACCCTTTTCCTGAGCGGGCCTAGGCGAGCACCCGAAATAATTGGCCAGCAAGAGAGTCTCAGTTATAAGTACATGGTCAGGAGAAGAAGGGCCCATGGGCAAGTTCCCATTTTCTGGGTCCAATCCACCATCATCCCCTTGGCCTTGGGCTTTTCTCAAGGCCGAGGGACTTCGGGTGCATTTGGGAACCACTTCCCAAAGCCCCTTTGAAGCCTGAAGATACTCGGGCAAATGCTTGCCCGTTTGGCAAAAAATTTTGAGCCCGCATTCCCTAAATGCTAGCATTGTGAAGCCGAAAGCCCAAGGCGAGAGAGGGGGGACTTGCCTTGGGGTTTCAGCTTTTTCGGCATGCCCACATGGGCACTATTCATAATTTTTTTTTTCGAAATTGTCCTCACGAATTTTTTGTTTTTCCGGTTCTTGCCCTTGTGTCACAACCGTTCATCTTCTCGGGGTTCGGTTACGGGCGATTGCGGCGGCTAGCGATCGCTAGAGGGACGCCGGCGATCGTCGAGGGTGGCGCGACCAATGCGGAGGTGGCGCAAGCGGCCGGAGGTGGCGCGGCCGAGGGCCGGGTCGCCGCAACCTAGATCTGGGGCGGCAAGCGGTCTTCTTCTTCCGCGAGCTTCTTCTTCCACGAGCGGTCGCCAGCGACCGTCGCCCAGACGACCGACGCCGGGGGATGGCGCGATCGCCGCGACCCACGGCAAGGTGCGGGTCACCGCGACCCGGATCTGGGGCGGCGGTCGCGGGAGGACCTTGCCGCTCCCGTCCGGGTCTGCGACCTCGCGGTCCCCGGATGCGGGTCACGGCGGCGGCGTCGCGTGACCTCCCGCGACCTCCGCGCCCCTAGTTCCGAGGGCGGTGAGGTCACGCGACACCCGCGACCCAAATCCGGGCGGCGAGGTCCTCCGCGACCTCGCCCGGACCTCGCCGCCCCGGATCCGGGCGTCGTCGGAGGTCACCGGCGGCCACTGCCCTTTGATCAATTTTTTTTAATTTTTCTTTTGATAATTTTTTTTTTACCACAAAGATCCTTTGTAAATGTAATTTCCCAAACGCTATTTTGCTCAAAATACTTTACAAAGAGCTTTCAAAGTACGATTCACCAAACACGGTTGCGTTTTGAAAAAAACATCTTTAATTCAAAGGTATTTGCATTTTCTTAAAATCTTTCCCCAAAAGTGGTTCCCAAACACACCCTTTGACGGTTTAACCACGGAGAAATTGGTTAGAAACAAAATTATTTGTACATTGAGTCAAGTCGAAGGGAGAATTATACAAAGTATTATTGTAATGAATTACCAAAGGAGTGGGTACAGAGAAATCCAAAACTGTCGAATCCCTCGCGTTATGAAATTCTTCTACATCATTGAAAAGCAGGTCCCGACATAACTCGAACAACTCAACCACACCAGTCGCTATCCGATCCCACCCGCTGGCCCCCACTTACCAGCATATCATATATTCTAAATTCAGGGGGTAGGACGCCACTATGCTCTGCTTTGACCTTGCACAGCTAAAGCCGATGATTCTAAGCCGCATAGGCCGGAGGCCACGCGACATTCTTTATTTACCTTACGGTGTCCCTTTCAGTGCTTAAAAATCAAACTTCAACCACTGTGTATACATTCATACAGGCATAAATTAAAACATACATAAATGTTGGTACAACACAACAACTCGTACATGCCGGCGCTAAGGAGTACGTGATCCTTGGGGTGCCATGAGAGCACGATTTCACAGGCCTAAGGAGGAGAGGGGCTGCTGCGACTTGATCCTCCGCTTTCTAAGGCGCTCCGCAATGATGAAGGCAAGCTCTAGAGACTGGGAAGCGTTCAGCCTGGGATCGCAGTGGGTGTGGTAGCGCGAGCTGAGGTCATCAAATGTCACAGTTCGCGATCCACCAATACACTCGGTGACGTTCTGACCCGTCATCTCCAAGTGCACTCCTCCTGGATGGCTCCCTTCTTGTTCATGGACATCGAAGAATGCTCTCACCTCAGCCTGTCGAATCGCAAATCGTTGAAGAGTTAATGAGAATAGGATGATATAATTGCAAAATAATTCAGAAAATTGACAGCTAATCAAGAGCCCGAGCCATGTTTTGCAGAAGTTCCCTCACTTTGAGTCAGCAATAATGCGTATGGTGGTTGTTGATTTAATCAACGCGTCGCTACCTGATACAGCGCATGGTATGCAACATCTAGGAGGAGGACTTTTTCCCGAATTGATAAAAATCCAACCAACTTATTGACAAGGATGTGCACCCAACTACCAAGGCAAGACAGTTTCTTACTCAAATGATGGTTGGTGAAGAAATCTTGGGCAACTATTGCACCTAAACAAAAACGTCATTTTCCCACCAACTTCGCCTCATTCAGCTAGCCACACTTGTGCCTCAACAAAATTTAACATGCGGAACGCAGACGCACAAAGCTCATCTACCTCGTCAATGAGATACTAGTCAATCATTTTAGAGGATAAATAACTCCATGAAACGTGTTGATGCATAAATAAACATAAATTGCAAATAAATTGTATAAATCAATGGAAAGTAGTAGCTAAGTGCCTATCAGAGCATATCATTTGCTACCGATCCACTGCTGAACAGGAAACCATAACCTCTGGCCACTTTCTTTGCCCAAAAGCAGAGGAGAAAATGGTAACCACGAAAAACTGCTCGCTTAATCCCAGTATATTTTGCTGTTGGAAAGGAATCCTTAAGCGAAAAAGGTGTACAATCTCAGGCTACTTGCTCACAAAATAATTGTCAAGTTGTACATATTCTTAGATTTTCCTGATGCTTTCCTTCTAATATGCATTGCATTCAAATCAATCCTTCTAAGATCCTATGCACTAGCTCCATAGTCGCACCATGACTTCAAGTGGCATATAAAATTAACTACATCAACAAAATGATACGAAAATAGAAGAGTGAAGTAGCCTACCCTTATGGCATCAAATGGGCGAGTCTTAAGACCACATGGAGCCTTGATGGTGTTCCCGTGCATTGGATCACTGACCCATGTAACAATTTGCCCTGCCCTTCGGACAGCCCTGATAAGGTGCGGGAGCTTCACTCTCATGTTCTCAGCTCCCATTCTGGTAATAATTGTTATCCTTCCTGCTTTGTTTTGAGGATTCAAAATCTCAATGAGCTTGACTAACTCATTTGGATCCATCTTGTCACTCACCTGCACCATAACATCAACTATGAATCTGACCGCCTCTGCACTTGCAGATGTAGTAAGTAATAACAACCCGTGTATTATTATTTTCCTTCAGCTAAGCATATTATGATATATTGATTGCTTACTGATTGCATAAAAAAGTACGTTCGTCATGCTATGGTGCTTATATTATTTAGAAAATAATGTGCCTTGCTCAAGAACCGCTTCCAACTAACACCCTCCTCCATGTCCTAACCTTGCCGGTTAATTCTTTATCTAAAGACTCCAGAAAACAAGGTTCACCTGACTTTAAGTTTGTTCAAAAGTTGGCCAGTATTCACATTTTAATGACTCCTCAGCCTGAGATGAGAAAAGAAACAGTTACCTTAATACCCAAGGGATTGGCAATCCCTCTTAAAAATTCAACATGGGCACCATCCAGCTGTCGAGTACGTTCGCCAGCCCAAAGCATATGGGCAGAGCAGTCATAGTAAAGACCTGAAGTTGAGTCCATTCTAGTAAGCGACTCCTCATAGGGCAAGAGCAAGCACTCATGTGATGTCCAGAACTCAGTCGTAGTCATAATAGGATGGTCAACAGTAAGCCCAGCTGCGGACATAAACCCAAGAGCCTCATCAACTCGGTGAGCCAGCTCCCGGTACCTAGGGATAACGAAAGAAACTCAGCAACATGCAAATTATCAAGTATCTATCTGTATATTATTCCCTGATGTCGACGCTCACAATAAACGACCGCACAACAAGCAGAGCATAACAGATACATGTGTACTGCTGAAGCAGAATCTGTCCAGATTACTCGGTCCACCAGAAAACTACAAACATAGAAGACAAGAGGGAACCGGTAAACCTCGTCCAGGTTACTAATTTTCATTTGATACCAACCAAATGCAAATCAGTCAAAATCTTCGAAAAAAATATTCATCAAATGAAACGCAATTTCAAGTCTTTTAAATCAGTATCTAGACGATCATATCTGTGGAACTGATTATATGCCAAATTTCATCATTGATCCACCGTGCTAGATCAGAACAGAAAGTGTGGAGACAAAGTACAGAAACGTGTCCTGAAACAGAGGTTAATTTTATTGGTCCATTCTTTTTGTGTCCACGACAAATGCTTCCCAGTGCCAAAAATGGACCATCCAGTTGTGATTCCTTTTCCCTCCATAAAGAGAGCTCCCTGCTTTTTCAAATACCCTTTCATTCATTAGCCCAAAGATTCCATCTTAGGAAACCCCCTACTTGAAGCTGAATAGAGCTACCAAAACCTAATCCGACCAGACTAATGTGTTAAATGTTAATCAGTTATCCAAGCAGGGTAAAGTTAGGAAAATTCACCTATCGCCTTGCTCGCTGTGCTCGGTGAAATCCAAATTCCACTGGGTGACCCTCTGCATGGCGGCATAACCTCCAGTTGCAAAAGCCCTCAACAGATTCAAAGTAGCAGCAGACTGGCAATATGCTCTGATCATTCTCTGAGGGTCAGGAATTCTTGATTTCTCATCAAACGCATCCCCATTCACATTGTCACCTCTATAACTCGGCAACTTCACCCCATTCTTCTCCTCGAAAGGGTCCGACCTCGGCTTTGCAAATTGACCAGCCATCCTCCCGACCTAAACACGCATAATCATTCAAGCAAATATCAGAGCAACAGCATTACTCAAACTCTTAGACAGTGTATATACACCATCTCCTAATAGCAAATATTGCAAAGTAAGGACAAAAACGAGAAACTGAAATCGAATATTATCCATGGCGCCGTCCGCAGTATCTGACCTTGACAACGGGCAGTTGGCCTCCGAACATCAGAACGGCCCCCATCTGGAGCAGAATCCTGAAGGTATCACGGATATTGTTCGCGTTGAACTCCTTGAAGCTCTCGGCGCAGTCGCCGCCCTGCAGGAGGAAGGCGTTCCCCATGGCGGCCTCCCCGAGCCGCTCCTCCAGGTTCCTCGCCTCCCCGGCGAACACGATCGGGGGGAAGTCCTCGAGCGTCTTCAGCACCGACTCGAGCTCCCCCTGATCCGGGTACTCCGGCAGCTGCAGCGCCTTCTTGGACCTCCAGCTGTCGACGCTCCATTTCCCGGTCCCCACGGCGGGCTTCGCCGGGGCGGTCGCAGCCGCCGCCGCCGCCGCCGACGACGCCGGGAGCGCGGAGCTCTTCAGCTTCGGCGACTTGTCGGGGACGGCGGGGCTCTTCCCGGGCTCGGGGAGTGGACGGCGGCGATGCGGCCAGGCGGCGCCGCCGCGGGGAGGAGGGCCTTGGAGAAGGCCTTGGCGGGGATGATGGAGCTGCCGTAGGCGATCGCCATTGCCGTTTTTCTTGCTCTGCCTTTTCGGGTGGCAATGCGGATTGGAGAGAGATGGAGAGGGAAGGCACGGGAGAGGTACCTGAGGAGATCTGGAGAAACGGCGCGTCGTTTTATAAGGGAGGGAGGGTTAGGTCGGGGTGGTGGTGGTGGTGGTGGGGGGAGAGACGGTGGAGGGTGGTGGCTGGTGGAGACGCGGGGGTAGTTGGAAGACGATGGCACGGGAGGTAATTTCGGGGAGGCGCTGGGGGTAAGAGCGGGAGGGAATCGGTCAAGGAGTCAACAGATTTGATTATCCAGGACTTCTTTTTTTAAAAAAAGGGGAAAATTCTTCACCTACACCTACCTTCGTTTTCTGTAAAGGGAGAAAATGTTTTTTTTTTTTTTTAAAAAAAGGAATTAGGGGGGAAAACACCATTTCACTTCCACCAAACTGAGCGCCACTCATCGGCTCATCATTAGCGCCTCGTGTGGACTGTCGTGGTGGTCGGCTGCGCCGAGCCGGATCAGCCGAAGATCGCCACTTGGAGTGCTCGTCAGGGAATTTCGGGATATTCCGAACGCGAAGAATTATCCGAGTGCCGGAATAATAAGATCTCAGATCGGGGTGAAAAATTAAAAATATAAGACAATTCTAGTAGGTTCTAAATTACCGATTTTCTCCGACGACCCACCTTGATTTGACACGCAACCCGTTTGCCTAAATTAAGATGAGTTGAATCTAGTGAATAAAGTAAATTCTTAATTGTCGTGAACTAAAACTTATGAATAGTTAAAATATTTATGTATTGCTTAAATGAAACAGGTAAAATTATAGGTCTTGAAGTGCTACATGGCCGCCGGTCAAACCAATCATTAAGAAGGGAGTTCCAGCAACTTATTTGCTCTCCTGAAGTCGAAATGAAAATTGCTCATCAATAAATAAGTTTGCAAGATGAGGATACGTTTCAATTCTCATGTAATCATCGAAGTTGCTAGCTCCTAGGTTAATTCTCATTCCACATTTCTCAAAATTCATTCAGACACCTTCCATCTCATTCTGTTTGCTTCAATATCGCATGCCAAGCAGGACCTTAGAGTTTTATGTCATTCCATTCCCTCATTTTGTTTCTATTACTTAATTTTAAATATATAATTTTGCCGTAACATATACTTACGCATATTCTTTCAAAGAGTTTCATATTTTCAACTTAATCCTCCAATTATCAAGGCAAATGAGAGAAGGATATCAAGCAATCATGGACAAGTCAAGCCATCCATAAACTCTAATTTTGCATTTTTCTTAGGATCCGCAGTTTAGGCGATCCAATCTTAACTAAAATCACCCCCAATTCTATCTCCACCCGGCTCTTTCTTTCACCTCATTATACCAAAAACAAAAAACTCCCATCTCCATTCCTACACGCCGGAATTATCATTGCTCATTGTCTAGGGGACTTGCTTGATGCAGAAATCATCTGAACAAGGTTAGATGGTAACATGATTTCTTCCCTCCGTGATAAGTTGCAAAGCGTGGAATAAGATGGATGATGGAGACGAAGCCAATCGAGCCCTTGGTGAGTCGAGGCGCTGGTCAAGCCACGACCGAAACTCGCTTGTCTATAATCGCTTACGATCCGCTGACATGGTCCGAAATTTAGGGTCTTTGGCTTCTCGGTAAGCACGAAGACTATTCAATCAAGACGTGTGAAAGAGCATAATTCTTCCCAAGAGTCCTCGTTACCACCGCCGGCAGCAGGACTGTCTAGACTTTCGTAATCGCGAATGTCGGGGGAGGCCCATCGGGGAGTCACCTCAACTCGTGCAGCCACCTACCCTCTTCAATAAAATTAACATTATATACAAATTGAAAATCTTGCAAGGGAGGAATTTAGGTTAGTGTCGGTCCCACCTTAATCAACTCGCCTAATCATGATGGGATACGTATAATTGCACTTATCCTTTCTTCAATCAATTTTTTTTCCTCGTGTGTAAAACATTTAGCAATTATGATTAATCAATCAATCAATCTCTCTCTCCCCAACCCATTTTCCCTCTATCATAAAGCTTGATTCTTTGTTTCGATTCCCATCTTAACAAATTAATTCTTGCCCTCCCTCGTGGGTTGGGGTCCTTGCCTAGCATAGCCATGCCGAGCTCTAACCTCGTTTAATTGAGATATGTCATGTTGCCAAAAAGTCCTTTTCACGTGCATCGCTCATGCTCATGCCTTGCTCGTATTGGATTGGAGATCATATATTTTGCTAAGTAATGGTGCGATTATTTCACTAAAATACTTCACGACAAAGGAAAGTATTTTTCATGGAAATCATTTTATAGAGCTACAAAACATAAGAATCTATTGTGACTTTCAAATATGGTTGGAGAACATGAGATGTAGATTGTAGAGGAAACAAGAGAATTAAGATCATCTGCAAGATTTTTTTAGGGTTGCAAAAACTAGGAATTTCAAGACTTGCCAAAATGGCCTTTGCTAATCACCACTCAAAAGGTCCTGAACACCTCATCAACACATAAAAAAAAAAAAAATCAACAGAAGTAAAACAATTCAGGGCAATCATATAGCCAAAAGTCGAGACTTTCTTTAGGATATTATGACAAATTTAATCACATATTAACGGTCAAAGATATACGAGCATCATAGCCAATTAAAAAATTAAAAGCATTTCCCATCTCCATTCTAAATCTTTCCTTTTTTTATACTTACCAAGAAGTTAGTTTTCTCGGTGGACGCGTGCATCCACAAAGCCTTCACGCATCGATTTGTAACGTCGAACAACTTAATTTGGTGACGATGAGTCGCTATTAACCAAAAAAGCAAAACTTGGCTTAATATCCCGTCTTCTTTTTGAAGACGAAAGTGGTTAGGTGAAGGCTAAGATTGAAGAAGAAGTGGTTCAAAAGCTGGTTTAGGAAAAACAATGGGCAGGAATGGCTAAAAGGTACGGGACAAAAGGACGGTAGACCCACGGAATCTGCAATGCCTAGCAGAAGTTCATGATCTAGCAAATACATTCTGGTTATGGAGTTAAACATTGGCATCATGTAGAGCATCGCGTAGGTATCCTGATGATTAGGCGAGAAAATCCTAGTAATAGAATGGCAACCCTTTGCCTCGCAGCCTAATAAATACCCACTCACTCCTGCAAATGACCTTAAGCTCAAGGTCCTAGGAGTCATGCATTGTGGCAAAAACACCATCCACATGCTCCATGCTATGGTCCCCGCTCGCGCCAGCTCAAGACATCCGAGCAAAGTCTTCAAGGTCCGAATCGGTCCAACAAAAGCATTTGCATTTGTATTAAACCTGTCAAAATGGGTCATCAACCCATTTCTTCACCTATATTTGACCCGACTCACTTATTTGACAACCCCAATTCTGACAAATTAGTAATCTTGGTCAACAGAAGGCCCTAGAATCTTCAGTTTGGGCAACCTATCTTTGAGTAACTTTTCATCTAGTTTCAAATCTCAGCAACTTGTAATGTTTGATAGCTCAAGCTCAAGATACCCCGAAAGGATCACAAGAACACTTTCCATGGCGATGAATTGGCCAAATATCTAGGATGCCTTTGATAACATTTCTGTTTTATGGAACAATTTTTTTTTTTTTTTAGAAAAGCTTTTTTCTATTTCTGTTTTTGAGAACAGTTTCTGAGCATTTGATAAATAAACAAAATTTATAGTCCCCGCTGGCGCCAGCTCAAGACATCTGAGGAAAGTCTTCAAGATCCGAATTAGTCCAACAAAAGCATTTGCATTGGTATTAAACCTAAAAATGGATCTTAAACTCATTTCTTCACCTATATTTGATGAGTTGAATCATCATATGAGTTAGTAATATTTAATAAATTATTATAAATGAGTTCAAAATGGCATAACCTAAAAAAATATGAACATTAAATAGGTTCATAATTTATCCGAACTCAACCCATCTTTATGATTTTCTCTTCATTTTTTATGAGAATATAATAGACTCCACGAACTATTCCAAGTTCAGAGAAGTTTTGGGATGGGATTGACTTTATCCTTATTAAAAATATCAATATGACTTCTTTTTGTCTCCATTATTTTTTTTATTAATTTTATAAGTCTTGTTTGTTCGTTATTGAAGTACATCATTAATTAGTTGCATTTGACATTGTTTTTTTTATTATTTAATATTCTAATATTAGTTCTTGTAATTACAATAAATGTTCAGCATAGATTATTTTCTTCAATATCTTACGTTCCATCTAATTAAAATTTTTAAGTCCTACATGTTATTTATTATTGTACTTTTATAAATTCACTACCATACACCAAGTTTCTCTTATTCTTCATTGTGAATCAATACAAAAATTGAAAATTCTTCACAATGTTGAAAGCTAATTCTTTAAAATCTTATAGTTAAAATAGCGATCTTATCTAAACAATGTATACACATGAAAAACTTAAAATGAATTAAATCAAGTGAATATGGATTTTCATAGGTTGGATTAAATATTGAAATATTTTAGTAAATGAGTTAGGCAAATTGGGTATGAGTTACTTAATTTATGTTGCGTATAAATGGATCAATTTGAGTTGGACTATTTTTGACCCGACTCACTTATTTGACAACCCCAATTCCTACAAATTAGTAATCTTGGTCAACATAAGGCCCTAGAATCTTTAGTTTGGACAAACTATCTTTGAGTAACTTCTCATCTGGTTTCAAATCTCGGCAACTTGTAATGTCTAATAGCTCAAGCTCAAGACACCCCGAAAGGATCACAAGAACACTTTCCATGGCAATGAATTGGCCGAACATCTAGGATGCATTTGATAACATTTATGTACTAAGGAATAATTTTTTTTTTTTTAGAAACACTTTTTTTTTTTTTTTTTTTTTCGGAAACAGTTTCTGAGCATTTGATAAATAAACAAAATTTCTATTCTTGGGAGAGAAATGCGCTTGGTATGACCCCCTATATTTTTATGATTTAGAATTTCTTTTAATTTATTAATAATTTTATTATATTTTTCTTTTTTTCTTTTTCTTTTCCTTGGTTGCTAGCCAGCGATCAACCAAACAAGGGCCAGCGAGGTCACCCCGAGCCTTGTTGTGACTAGGTGAGGTGAACTTGCCTGGCCATTGGCAAGCTCAGCCTCGCCAAATCTGGGTGAGGTTGAGCCTCACCTAGCCTTGATGAGGCTCGAGGGGGACTCGACAATGGACAGCAAGGCTCTGTGGTGTCCAGCAAGGCGATTGGGGGGCGGCCTTGCCAATGGCCGATGAGCTTAGGGCAACCTCGCCGAGGGCTGGCGAGGCTCTGGGGAGGTTGCCGGGCCTCGTCTGGCCGATTGCCAGTTGGCTGCAAGGCCGGTAACTAGATAGGGGAAGAATAGAGGAAGAGAAAGAAAAAGAAAAGAAAAAGAAAAAAAAAGCTTGATTCTTGGTTCTTATTTATTGAGTTGTTTTCGGGAACAATAAATAATTTTTTATTTTTTTATTTCTTATTTCCGTTCCAAATTTGTTCTCGGAAGAAAAAACGTACTTGCATTTTTATTTTAGTTCTGCTCCGGAAAAAAAAAAAAACACCTGTTCTCAAAGCATTACCAAATGTAGCCCTAGGTGCCCGAGCTCCGGCATTGTTGCAGAAATGGCACACACCTTCTTATTTCTCGAGCTACTGGCGGGTACAATATTCCAGCATACACATTGCGGCGCAGTGTGGCTTGAGCGCCCTATAATTCTTTGCACTAGCCTTGTAGGCAGCAGCTGCTATCGTAGCTCAAGTCCAGAAAAAGTGACCATCCTAATTTTCGCAGCACTATGTTCAGCCATCGCATCAGTTACGGAGCATCTGGCACCTTCCGTATCTTAAAGAGAACTCACAATATAATCGACTAAAAGCTCGATGAGAGGCAACTGTGATTTTGCAACTAGTCGGAAATAGACTGACATCACAGAGCACATACAGTATACAGTCTATCACCAAAGAAGCCGAAAACGCCCTTGCTCGGATGATTGAGGAACCAAAAACTAATCGTTCAGAAAGATTCCCCCCTTCTTCCCACCAGCATTCAGAGCATGCGGTCAATGTGCTCAGGCCACCGGCCCATGCACCATTTCTCGAGGTCTATCTCTTGCCAGAGGTCGGGTGCGCACGCTGCTGCACACCGTGTTTTGCAGACTACGGGCATGGCGGTCAGCTTGTCGCGAAGCAGATAGGTCTTCTGAGGTTAGACCTAACTCCTCAGGTATCAGTTCATGGCAGGGCTGATGTCTTCGTGTTCGCTTTATTTCTGCTGTAACATCAAAAGGATTCAATTATTTAGATGAAAGCTTGATCCCCAATCCATGTAACGAGGATCGGTAAACATGCAATCCCATATCAAAGCAAAAGGCATACTGAATTCTAAGACTCAGTTTCGAATCGCTCCCGTCTAGAATGCTCAAATGGTTATCTGCTTTACTTTAATTTCCTTTCATCAGGATAGCAATTCTCAAGTAATATTTCTCTAAACTACTTGAAAAGCAAGTCACATTCAATATACAGCTAACCACTAACCACTAACAGCTCGAAATGCACTGGGAACCATTTCATTCCCAAATTGAGTTCCGTATTTTCGTATGTTGGTTGTTGTTAGGGGTGATCAATAGGCGAGTCTAGATGAGCTCGAAGGTTAGGCTCAATATATTGCCCTAGGCGGTCCATAATTAAAAACAGGTATAAGAATGTTTGGCCAAGCTGGACCGGGCCAAAGTGGGGCGGGTCGCGCTTTCTAATGTAAGGATGTTGGTCAAACAGGCCCATTTGTATTTCAGATCCGGGCCGGCCTAGCGGCCCATTTGCCTTTAGGCCCTGCTAATTCAATTGCTCCCACTGTATGTTGGTCATTATTGATCAGTCGGATCTCTTATTTTACACATAGATTAGCAAGTGATATGAACTTTAATAGCGGCACACAAATAAAAAATGACTATCATGCATACATCTATGTACATCTGCTAAGGTTCCATGAATTTAAATATTTATGTTTGTGTTAAGCTTTTGCCTTGTAGATAGCTATCGACATGCTTTTTCAGTCTAATTTGTCGATTTATGTGAAATAGTAAAAATCAGAGAATTAATTTAATATATATATATTTTTCTATTAACTATGGGTATTCAGGAAAATCTGTTACTGCAGACACATGTATGTGCGTTAAAAATGAATTTAATAAAGGAAGAAACAATGTGATTTGAGTACTAACAGCACGCCAATTAAGTTAATCAATTTAAGTTACCATTTCCTCCATTATTCGGTAACATACGATTGTTATACACTTTTACCAAACATGTGAATAGCTCACTGAAATTTTGGGTGGAATTTTAAAGATTGAAAGATGCGTTTAAATTTACTTTATGATGTAAAGAGATGTGTGGGAGGGGAAAGAGGGTATTCAGCATAGCCATCATCCCTTAAGCTTTAATATTAGGGTTCCAGATGATTATTCAATTTGAATTATAATCACTCGCACGAAAATCTAAGTTCCAATGTTGATGTGGTCGTCTTCGCAATTTATGAGCGTATTAGCAGCTGGAGGTGTTTTCAGACAAAATGAAGCATATTCAAGGCATGAATAGATTAGAGCACCGTTCATTTGCATTCGACATAACACCGGATTGCCGCATAATGCTGGTCATTTTGTCCATATTATAATAAATGGAAAGTTTTCATTATTCCATAAATCAAATTATTCCACATATCGTTGCAACTCCCTCTACATTTTTACATTCCTTCTCATCTGTATTCGCAGAATCTACACTTGCACAAAACACGAACGACAAAGTAAGTACAACTTTCCCCAGACAATTCCGAAAAGGCTTCATAACCTGCGAACTCTTTTTAGGCTTTCCAGGATGACGACTCACACTCACACGGGGGTCTCGCACGCGGAGGTCTTCGGGTCCCACATGGCCGGCACCAGAAACTTGCGGCCATTAACGCCGATCACGTTGTAACTCGCCCCCGTCGTCTTGTCCGCCAGGAGCTGGCCGGGATACCCCGGGTACGCGCCCTTCCCGAAGATCCCCGTGCACGCGCTCACCGCCTCCAGCGGCGCCGCCGCGTCCCCCTGGTAGTACCCGTCGTTGAAGGGGTTCGTCACCGCCCCCGCCAGCACCGTCGCCAGGTTGATCACCATCCCGTCCACCCCGACGTCGCCGCTCGGCGCCACCAGTGGCGGCGTCTGCGGCCCGTACTGCGGCTGGTGGAACGGCCAGGCGCACTGCCCGGGGCACTGGCTGACCGCGTTCCCCACCCACGCGTACGTGTACCGGGCCATCCCGGCCGCGCCGGACCCGTGGGTGCCGCACCGGCTCATGCAGAACCCGTCGACCGCCACGTCGGCGGAGGTCAGCACGAGGTTGATCGCGAGCGCCCGGGCCTTGATGCTCTTGTACCCGGCCTTCGAGGCCAGCGCCGCCAGCTGTCCGGTCTTCAAGGATTTGCCGAGGGAGTACTTCTCGTCGAGGATCTGGGTCCCGACGGCGAGGTTGGAGGGGCCGCCCTTGTAGCGAGCGGTGGTGCTCCACCACGAGGAGACGGAGGGGGGCCGGGAGGCGGCCGGGGCGGCGGAGAGGGAGTGGAGGAAGTCGAGGACGACGGCGCGCTGGGCGGGGGAGAAGGCGCCGTACCAGAGGAGGTTGAGGGTGACGTTGCCCTTGAGGAGGGGGCCGTTGTGGTACTTGAGGACGAGGGGCTGCTGCTGGACGAGGGCGGGGGCGGCCGGGCGCGGGCCGAGGCAGCAGAGGATCGCGAGGACCGGTAAAGCGAGGCTGGCAAAGCTACTGTGGCTCGAGGAAGCCATTGTTTTTCTGAGAGGAGCGAGCACGAGAACAAGGCTGAGGCTGAGGTTGAGATTGATATGTTTGGTTGATGATGGACGAGAGAAGCGGCCATGTATTTATACTGAAGAGGAAGGTGGAGCTGAGTGCGTGCTGGTGCGTGCGGGCAGGGGCATAGCTGGCTTCGAAAGAGAAAAGAGAGCGAGGAGGAAGCATCTCGGGAGGGAGCGAGAAAGACAAGACGCGTCCGATGGGTTTGACGGGTTTGGAGGGTCAAAAGGGCGTTATTACTTTCGGCCGGGGTTCGAGCTGGGGTCGACATCTTCTAGGACCCAGCACGGGCAAACGCGACCTTTACAGGATGCGAACCGGACTCAAATCAAAAGAGCATCGCTACGCCTGTCCAACATGTAAATCGGACATAGAAAGGTGGTGCAAACGAATAAATTTATGGTGGAATCGTTTCCTTTTTAAAAAGTATAACTCAAGAGCTGTAAATCATCTCGGCACACACGAGATCAGCACCGCCTAATACGTCTGGACTTGGCTTTTAAGAATGACCAGTAAGTTCTTAATTGAGATGAATTTCTAGAACGGTTTATCGAGAATAGTCAAGGCTGCCCTGGGCGGGCGTTTTCCTTGGGGGTTCCCCTGTTCTAATCCACTGGGAGACAGGCTGCTATATTGTATTATGGGATCGTATTTTTTTTTCCATGTATTATTTATTTCCTGGGGACTGAATAAAATAATAATGGAATTCATTGCCGATCCTGACGACTTGGCTGACTTACTTGGGCCCCCTTGCGAAGCCCCCGAATTTGGTTTTGTTGACTGACGAGACAAAACTCCAATTGAACTTAGACAGGAGGCCTTTTTCTCAGGTCCATCTCACCTTGAAACTTTCGCAGATTATCAAAGTCAAGTCGCATTTGGAGCCTAAAGCAAATCGCCATCATCATATCCACTCCGCTATCATGAGCTCGCCACGCACTTGCAACCGATCATATTTCCGATGAAAAAATGACATAAATAATTTTTGACTATTAATCAAAGATGCAATATAATTTTTAAATTTTTAAATTATTTATTATGATTTTTAAACTATAACTCAACATGTAATGTGATCCCTTGAACTTTTAATATTTTCAGTATGATTTTTAGACTTTTGATACATATTGAACGTAATTCTTAAATTATATGAAAATATTCAATGTTATCATTGAACTTAAATTACTAAAAATCATAACATTAAAAATTTTCATATAGTTCAGAAATTAAGTTTTTTTTTTTTTGGTGAAGGTTCAGAAGTTAAGTTCAAATAAAAAAATCTAAAGATCTCATTATATAAATTAAAAGTTCAATAACCATCAAACATTATGTTCTCAAGAACAATTTGTGCTTGGAAATAGTTTTTTTTTCTGATTTTGTTATCTAAATGAATTTCTAAGCATTTGAATCCGTTTAGTACAATTGTTAAATTTTTTTATGACATAAAATTTCTTTTAATTTTTAATAATTTTTAAATATTTTTTTTTTTCTTCTTCTTCCTCCTCTAACTGTTTATTGGGCTTTAGCGATGGTCGGCAAGATGCCGAACCTCATCTCTAGCCGGTTGAGGAGGAGGGAGGAGGAAGAACAAGAAGTTATTAGACCTCATCTTGGTTTCAAACATTGTTTTTTGGAACAAAGAATAAAATGACTTAATTTCAGAAATTATTTCCTAAACAAAGAAGTAACTTCTTTTTTTTTTTTACTTTGGTTTCAGAAATTATTTCCGATAACAAAGAAGTAAATTTTAAAAAAAATTAGCTGATGTTACCAAATGACTTTTTGTTCTTTTTTGTTAAAAATTGTTTGTTTACTTTTTTTTTTTAATTTCTTGTTTCTATTCCAAATCTATTCCGTTAAATAGAAAAATTAGCTGATATTACCAAACCGATTTCTATTTTTCTTAATTCCAAGGAACAAAATAATTGAAATAATTAAGAATTGGCCAGTTATCAAATATGGCGTCCGTGTCATTTATCATATTCCCAATGGACGCTTTATAACGCTAAACTATCATAACTTCCGTATATGTCTACATGTAATCTAAGCACTGGATCCTTTTGAATCTTTTCTCCTTTCTTACCTACAGCGAGGTTCCCGATGCATCGTTAAATGTGTTCAGATATACAATTCGCACCTGTGAAGTCGTTAAGGGAAAAATACGGTTGCGTACTCTATCCAAATATCTAGCTGGACATCGGCGCGCGAAGTTTCCTTTGTGTACACTCCATTTCCATGACCAAAGCCCTGCTTAGACACGGCTAGGGCTATGGGACATTATTGCACGCATAAACGATACGGACGGGACAACGAAGGAGGAAAAGAAGACCACATGGCATGATAAAGGCTAGGGAGCTGTTAAGAGAGGCGGAGCCACATCGGGCGGGCTTCGTTAGGAGAAAGGAACGAAAGGAGTTTAATGCCGCGGACGACTTTTGCGTGGAAAAAGGAGAATTGCCCACTTAAGATCGGACCCCCCTTACGGTTTGTCATTTCGGGCAGAGAACGAAAACGCTCCCCCCCAACACTCAATTCCATTCACATGGACGGGCTGCGCGGCCGCTTTGATTACGCGTCGCGAATGGGCAATTGCTGTTGCGCGTCTGTATCATGAGGTCAGCGTCTCCTCTCTCTCTCTCGCGTGCGGGCTCTACTCATGCAGGCGCGCGATAACTATGGCCTGGGGCTCGCGATGGGGTGGTTGACTAGAACCGCTTGATGTAGAGAAGTTGTCGTTTATATGCGTGTCCCGATAATGGTTGAATGCTTTCGTGTATGTCTACAGGATTGGTTGGCCAATCCAAACCATTTTCACCAAGAGGATCGAGAGTTGAACTGCGGTGTTGGTTGAAGTTTGGAAGAGTGATTTGAGTTGGTTTAGCGTTTTGGATTCGATTTTGTTGAAGATGCTCTCGTGAAATCGAGCTTGTCGTTTGGCCTTGACCCGGCCTTAAGCTGGTAAGGCGACGGCATGCGGAGTGGAGAGGGGATGACATGGTGGTGGTGGCCCTGGTGGGTTGTTGAATTGAGCAAGCCTCTTGAGCGATTTTGTTAAAGATGCAAGTAAAGTTAAAAGTTTTTTTTTTCTTTTCCTAAAATTTGTGCAATAACTTAGTGGTCTCCAGGCTGTTTCCACATTGTGGAAATTACCAGAAGCAACTATTTCCAAGCACTATACTAAAGTCAATTAATAAGAGTCTCGATATGTGATGAATGAAATCCAAACAGGGAAGGAATTCACGCGTCTAATTGGAGAAGATAAAGTAGTTTTTGTATATGCTCGCCAAACAATCGGCCCAGTTTGGAGATAGGGGTGGGGGCCCAGAACCGGGATTGGTTCCTGGGAATAGGGAAAAAATAAACTATATATGATTTATATATGCGATCTGACAGATTAGAGTGAGTAAGAAAGAAGAATATTATAACCGTACAATCTCAAACACTAATGGGAGTCTAAGCAAATTAGAAAAATTACTGAAAAAGCCTTAAACTTATTACACGTATACAAATTCAATCTTAAATCTTTTGATGTTGCTAATTTAGTCTTAATCATTTTTAACAATTTATCAATTCAATCCTGAATTTTTAGCAGATTTGCCAATTTAGTTTTAATATTTTTGACGATTTGTCAATTTAGTTTTTCTGGCTAATTTTGATACAAAATCGTTGATGTGGACAATTTTTGTAATTTTTTTATTTTCTGAATTTTTCCTTTCTCCTTTTTTTCCCCTCCAATGGCCATTGGCAAGGGCGACCTTTGCTAACCAGTGAGGGCGACTCTTGCCTAGCCAAGTCAACCCTCGCCTAAGGTCAATAGGGCATCGAGGCCCTCACTGGGGGCCGTGAAGGGAAACAATAAAAAAATAAAATGAAAAAAGAAGACAAAATTCAAGAAATTAAAAAATTACAAAAAATTTCTAAGTTAGTGATTTCCGGCCAATTTTAGCTAGAATGACTTGATAAATTATCAAAAAATTTAAAACTAAATTAGCTAAATTGAAAAACTTAGGGCTAAATTGGTTGAGCGCAATAGGGTTAGGATTTTTTTTGGTAATTTTCCCTTTCTAGCAAGCCCAAACTTAGGCTTCATTTGTTTCATAAAAAATGAATGACATAGAAAATATTTTCCAAAAAATAATCGTTTGTATCGTTTGAAATAATTATCTAATGGAAAGTGTTTTCATTATTAACAACAATTTCTGTCTAAATAATTTTGTAAATGATGAAAATATTCTTCCCTCGTTAATTCTTGTAAGTGATTCAAATAAAAATATTTTGCAAATTATTCGTTTTCCGTTTAACGAACACACCCTACCTTTGCAATGAAGTTTATCGGCAAAAACTATTGTGAGCTCAAATTTTTTGTCTTTTATCTTGATATACATGGAAACGGATGCCCTTACCAAGGAGATTACCCAATCTTAACAAAGGGATGGATGAAGGATTTTTCATTTTGCCAATCACGGGGTTCTAAGCCATCGAAGAAATGGTCCTTCAGTCCATAAAAACCCTAGCAAAAAGCCAAGACAAACCCTAGGTCGGTGAAGTCCAAGGCAATAAAGCGCTAGTTAGAAAACACCGGTCGGTGGGAACGGACGAAAGTCGACGATGCACACCAAACGTCTCCAAGTTGCATAGAGGGTGATGAACGGGGCTTTGCTCTTTGGTAGGTGTTGACTTCGATGACATTTCACCACCATAATCAATTTGCTTGCAGCATCACCTCAAAGTCGTACTGGCCCAAGTGAATGCTATCCAGTACGATTTGTGGGGGCTGCACGTATATATATTATCTACCAAAAAACAAACGGGGTCGAATAAAAGTTGCATCCGTGAAGTTAATTGGCTAGATTTTGGTGGACGGTCGGGGTTTGATGCTTGCAAGAAACCAAATTCAATTTCATTGCAGAGATTCGATGCGTGAACGTCCCCCTCTCCCGCCTAAAAGACATGTGTCAAAGCCGCTTGACTAGTTTATCACGTTGGCTTGTCGAGACCCTCAATTTATAAAAAAAACCAAAGAATCAAAACCACGTCTTTCTATATAGCATAGGCCTCGTAGCAATGATTTTAGCGATAAGTATCATCAACTGCCAATCACATCATGGGCTTAACCGAAGTTTTCGAAGGGATCCTAGCCCTTGTGTAGTGAGTAGTTTACAAAGTCTTGGGCAGCCCGTGACACATAAGGTTGAGTAAAGTTTAGATTCGCAAACGTATGCGGTGACACCTTATTCTTTTTAGTTAATTCTAATGATGATGGTTATTGAACTTTAGTACATTGCTCAATAAAAATCGTTGAATATTAATGTTGAACCACCATGTTGTGAAATTCGACTTTCTTTTTTCAAATTGATGCGCTCAGATGGAAAATTTAATCAAATTTCGTACATTTTGCCAGAGAAATTATCAAGAGAGTGTAAGAGTTTTTCCTAATGTGGACTAAATTAATTGATATTGTAATTTACTGTTTTTACAGTTATCGTAAAACATGGCTGGTCTAAGGTGAGATAGAAGATTTTTTAATTAGTTTAATATGGGGCTGGCTAGTGTGGGCCGAGTTGAGCCTAGCCCGTAATGAGGGGGACTGGTTGGAAACTCTATAAATAGTGCTCAAGTCTCTCCTCTAACGTTAATTCTCACATGTATCCTCACCAGTAGGGCGTTTACCTAACGCTACACGTGAGGGGCCGCTTCATTGGCCGTGATGATACGGAGAGCAATAGAGGAGAAAGAACTTGATGCGTGGATCCCCTTTATATGTGGATAATCCATTTTTCTGCTTCTGCTTTATGTTCGATGGATCCAGGTGCATTAATCTTTCTATTCTATTATACATGTTCTGGTTATGGAGATCTTGGGGTTGCGCAATTTGCATCCAACATGTGGTATCAGAGCAACTATAACCCTAGAACTTGAATGCATAAAGGTTTTTCCCTAATTTGTACGTATTAGCCCTAATTAGTACAGATCTTGTCATAATTTGTGATTTTCGAGACTTTTGTTCAATAAAAGTAAAATTAAATCACAAATTCGGATTGGGTTCGACGAGATGAGCAAGACGGTCGGCGCGCGTCGCCCGGGGAGGCCGTACGCGCCCCACGCACGGCCACGCGCGAACGCGCCGCGCGTGAGATCCACGTGCCGCGCACTCAGGCGGCGCGTGTGGGCATGTGGAGGCTCCGATCGGTGCGTGGCTGGGGCGTTGAACTCGTATGGTGATTTCCTATCTTGTGGTATATTTATTTTATATGTTTGACGATTTTATGGATGTGAAAATATATACAAAACCCTAAATACGTGTATTTTTAGTGTATTTTGCGTATTTTTCTTGTATTTTCTGTGATTTTGGAAATACAGGTGATGGGTTACTAGTATGTTATCACATGATCATTATAATGGTGTGATTCATCAATAAAAAATTAAACTTTATTGAGAATTGAAGCTGGCTTAATGAGATACAATCAATATGGGATAGTATTTAAGTTGATGAGAAACAGTAAAAGTTATGAAACTTTTGTTGCTCAAGTATACTCCTTGACACGCTGGTAATCTTTGAGTGATGGACGTTTCAAGAACTCGTGACCAAACTGATTATACCGATTAACACATCTGCTAAATGTGGGTAATGCATGTCAATTGAGTTACTGCATATTGTACTTGAACTCATCTGGTCACTTGTTAATGTCTATCAAGTTGAATATTTTTATGGTTAAGGAGTATGGCAATATTTATGCAGAGCAATAGTATCTACTATCATAGTTTAGATATTTAGTTCTATGGTTTGACTCAATTTATAGGCCACTGGTTGAATAATGATATTTGTTACCTAAAATTGATTAATAAATCAATTGTTGGCCTTGGAGTCATTTTTTGCCTTATGAACTCATGAGTAATAGTTGATTAGTTATCAAGCTTATCAATCTGGAGTATCCTGTATTGCTATTGATGTTGACTTATGAGGGATCCTTTGAATCAGCATTCTTTTAATGTCGTTTTAATAATCAGTAATCGGAGTGCACAAGATGCTTGCTTCTATGTGAATTTTCTTGTGTTACTATGATCAGTGATCTCATAGTGATCTCATTGGAATCTGTCTTTCAGATTCGTTATATATATATATATATATATATATATATATATATATATATATATATATATTTTAATGAATAAAGCAATGTAATTAACATGATATGTGATTTTGGTGATATGTTGCCCTTATCACTAAAGTTAAAATCACATGTATATGATGTATGTGAGAAGTAAAGTTTATATCCCTGGTATGAGAGAATTTCGATGATTCAATTGAGTAGTGACCGTCAAAGTGGCATGCTTGATTGAGTTTGAGAAATTTCGGTCTTGTATGATGATTGTGATGTCTCCTGGTCTAATGCGTGGTTATACTCCCAAATGAGGTGATTATGTATTAATTCATGGAGGGATACATGATGGTGTGGTAGAGGATTGACTGATCCCAATGGTTCATCTGCCCAAAGGTGATGAATTCACGAAGATTAGAATATATTCTCATAACCGCTATCACGTGGAGAGTGTACAACTGCATGTCATGTATTCTACCCAAAAGTGATTATATGATTATGCGTGTAACTCTCTGGATGTGTACTTGTACGTCAAGTTACATGGTACTCACATGATGCTAATTATACACATTGCTTGTTTTTCAGTCACATTTTCTGTAATTAATAACTTCATTATTATTGAGGTTTTTACTGCTTTATATTTTAAGTTGTGGACATATGATTTGTTGCTTGAGAAAAGAGCAATTGAATTTGCTTACTATCCATAAAGCGTTCCATTCTAGAACACTTGAAAAGAGGTTTGCCTGCGGATTGCATTGCTATAAGATGATGGAAGCCTTAGTTGCTTGAAATTATATCTTATATGATATTGAAATTAGGACATATCTGCAAAGATTGTGTTTAAGTCCTAATGACATATACATCTCATATATGATTAAAAGGTTGTCAGGCTTAACAGTGGCCGTGAGTATTTTGGCAAGTATGACAATGCGAAATAGCTTAAAGGGTTATTTGTCAAATACTTGGTAGATTCTGAGGTGGTAACTTAATTACTATGCCTGAAAATTCTGACAAAAGATTCACTCGAAATTATTTTGTATCTTACCTAGATTGTTCAAAAGGGGTATTGATTTTAAGACCCTAAAGAAGATACAAGAATTATGGAATCACATACTCTAAAGTTTCTAAAGATTGTCGTAATTGTAGAGGATAACTGCTCTCAAACTATTAAAGATAATAGTATGATTGAGGTTATTATGTTTTTGTCTTTACCTATATAGATAATTATGGAATCTCCTGTATCATAGACTAAACTTGTTGAGGTTCAAAGTACTATTCTTGATATAGTTTATAATGAAATTTCTTAAACCTCTCAAGTGTAGAATGAAGTGGTTGTAGCTTTACTAAGGAGATTGTAGCTTTACTAAGGAGATTTTTTAGGGAAAGACGATCAGTTATACCATCATACTACATAGTCTATTTGTGAGAGCATGATTACAATATACACTACATTGTTGTTTTAGCAACTTATATAAATGTCGTTTCTTGTTCTCAATTAAGTATGTGATTAGATGTCATAAAAGGCGATATACAATCTATGAAACATGTTTGAAAACTTACTAACTTGTCTAAAGATCACAAGTTTATTAATTGCAAGCGTACAAAACTAAAAGATTTCAAAGAAAGATTGTGGAATTTAAAACCAAATTGATAATTAAAGTTTTCACTCTGAAAGAGGGGTGGATTGTTTATAGAAAAGAAATAATTATTTCTTTAAAAATTCTTTCAGAGTGAATACGGCATTAATGGTTTATTTATTTATTTATTTATTTATTTATAGAGTTACGCCAAATAGATACAAAATCTATATTGTACAATTGGAGAATTTTGCAATAAATATTTCAAGTAAACTTGTGTGTAGACTGAAAAGTCTTATTTATAGTCTTAAGCAAGTTTCCAGACAATATTATTAAAGTTTCATAGTGTTATTATTTTTTGTTCAATTGGGAACAAAGTAATTCAATATACTGCAAGGTCAGTGAGAGGAAATTTATTTTTTCTCATACTCTATGTACTTGATATTTTGCTTACAAGTTGTGACTTTGAGACATCTAATATCCTTTGTACTGAAGTCTGTAAGGATTTTTTTTTGCCATATTATATTAGATTTTCTCGGAGGACATTTGCTGATTGTATATTGGAAATATTCAATATACATCATTGCAAGCCAGGAATTGCTCTTGTTGTTAAGGGTGATGGACTAAATCTATCATATTGTCCTTATTTAAATATTGAGAAAATCTAATTAAAGGGAGTACCTTGTGTTAGTGCAATTAAAAGTATAATGTATACTCGAATTTGCACTAGACTAAATGTTGTCTTTGTGACGAGACTTCTAGGTAGATATCGGTCAAATCCAAGACATGATCATTGGGTTGTTGCCAAGAAGATTTAAAGGTACTTAAACAAGATAAGAGATTATATGCTAATTTATAGACATGTTCAATTCTTGCAGTTAGCAGGATATTTAGACGTAAACTTTGCTGGCTGTTCTGATGACATGCAATCAATAACGGAATACATATTTATGTTAGCAGTAAGTGCAATAAATAAAATTCTATGTCATCTTCTACTATGTAAGCAGTGTTAGTAACATTCTTTTAGGCTGTTACTCGGGCTTTTAGGCTCCATAACCTCATGAAGGAGTTGATCGTTTTAACTTTATGGATAAATCCATACGGTTGTATTGAGATAACAAATTTGTAGTATTATTTATTTACTACAAAGGTCTCAATGGATCTAAATATATGGTGGTCAAAATTTTTGACCAAAAGTAAATGGTACAGAAATGTGGCGTTTTAATATAATATATTTTCACAGATGATGTGATTGCATATTCACTAACTAAAAGCCTATGCCCATGTGTATTTGAGTGACATGTCATTAGCATGGGCCTAGAAGTATTTTCGGATACTATTGTTTAATGGGAGCTATTTTGGCTTTACTTTGATAAATGTTTCATCTGTATTCGTTACACTTTGTAACGGTTTGATATGTATCAACTTTTGCATTCAATAAAATATTTTGAATGTATTATTATTATGTTGAATACATATTGATAAAGTCTCAAGGGATTGTATAAACCTTGAGTGAAGGCTAGGGGCATCCGGGCATCCGGTTATTAGCATTGTGCATATGTCTTGTGATACATAAAAAAAGGTTAACCATAAGGATAAGACGTATGTGTGTTTACTGAAACTATAAAGCATTCTCTAGTGGCACAAGTTTTTGTGACGCCTAAAGTTAAGAGAATGGTGACTGACAAATGGGATCTCTTTATGAAAGATGTTGTCCATTTGCCACACTACCATATTGAATCCATATCAATAAAGTTGAGAGCACTCGTGACCATGGAAGGCTCTGTGTGTATACATGCAGTTACCGCCATGATTCGGTGTTTAAGACTTTATAAGAATTATCTCTGGACCAATGTGCGCGTATAAGGTACAATTTCAATTAATATAGTCCAAGTGGGAGAATGTAAGAGTTTTTCCTAATGTGGACTAAATTAATTGATATTGTAATTTACTATTTTTACGGTTATCGTAAAACAAGGCTAGTCTAAGGTGAGATAGAAGGTTTAATTAATTAGTTTAATATGGGGGCGCTTTGGCTAGTGTGGGCCGGTTGAGCCTGGCCCATAATGAGGGGGACCACTTAAACTCTATAAATAGTGCTCAAGTCTCTCCTCTAACCCTAATTCTCACATGTATCATCACCTATGGGCGTTTATCTAACGCTACACATGAGGGGGGCCGCCTCATTGAGCCAGTGATACGGAGGGCAATAGAGGAGAAGGACTTGATGTGTGGATCCCCTTTATATGTGGGTAATCCCTTTTTCTGCTTCCACTTTATGTTCGATAGATCCAGGTGCGTTAATCTTTCTACTCAATTATGCATGTTCTGGTTATGGAGATATTGGGGTTGCGCAATTTGCATCCAATAGAGAGATCCGAGTTTGAGCTCATCAAAATATTTAGTTGGACCTACCTTCATTCAAAAGTTCAAGTTAATTATATAAGTGATATTAGAGCCGATGGTTGATTGGTGACTCACTCCCAACATATAATCCGAGTGGCATTTTAATAACCTATAGAATGCCATTACAACCTCCTCTGCTAACTTTCACAATAGTTTTCAGATAACTCAACAAAATATGCAACTAGATTATCTTCTATGTCAAATATTATGGGAGCATCTCTATTTGAAGGATCCCATATTTTCTTCTCTCTTTTTCCTCTCATTTTCGAATTATACCCCCTCGATGGTAATCGGGAATTGTCATTTAGAATTCAGCTATTTGCATGTGGCCAGAAATCCGGCCATCTCACGATTCCCTTTTCCTCGTGTTCTATTCCAATCGTTCTTCGGGGCAGGGACATTCCATGATTTACGTGCATCCAATTTAATTAAAAGAGGTGGGTTCGACATTGGGCTCGGTTTGTGGTGCAGTTGAGGGATGGTCCCCCCCTGGGACGGTGGTGCAAGAGAAGCAACCGGTGGTGGGCAGCGGGCACAATGGTCGGCTGACTTGTGCTTAAAGGTACGGCGGCTTTGTCGGCCTTAAGTGATGGCCGAGATGGTATTGGCCCAAGGATGGGCCGCTCATGGGCGTTGCGCACGGTGGTGGGCCGGTGGACTTGGTTGACCGCTGATATGTAGGACGAGTAAAGTGAAAGGGATAATGCATGGAATGGGTATGGTGCGACCGAAAGTTTGGGGTATCCGAAAATCACCTAACTCTAGCGCTTCCACTAGCAGATGACAGCTCATCCATATAATTCAAAACTAAAACATACCCCCACACCCCGCGCCCCCCGGGTGGGTGGAAATGTTCTCGGGGTAAAGGCATGCGTGTGGAATTGGTAGAATTGAGGCAAGGGCTGCTGGAGGCAGTGGTGCCATCCCAAAGTGCACCGGAACTGACATGAGGCCACTCCGTCCCGGGCGTGATGTGCATGGGAGTTGCATCTTTCAAAGGATGAGATCGACTGGGCACATGTGATTCCGATGCAGTCTGAGTGTTTCTTGAGGTGGTGATGATTGGAGGCAGAGGATCTTGGGTGTTGGCTGAAGGCTTCGGTGGCGGCACGTCGGTAGGGTTGGGCAATCGGATAGAGATAGTATAGTTTTTTTCTTTCTTTTTTTCTTTTGCATGCTTAAATGTTAGATAGTTGAACACTGGAAATTTTTAGAAGTAATTGAGTCCAAACCGGCTTGAATAACACAAGGAAACTTTGAGACTTTAGGCCCAAAAGAGAGTTTAACTCGATCCACAATCCACAATTGAGATTTTGTTACGTTCAATCGTCAAAATCAAAACAGGATCTGCCATCAAGTTCAAGTTGTAGTATTTTCCTAAATTGAGATCCAATTGAGTTTTCACCCTAAATTCACTTTTCATGATTCCAATCTTTAATCTAACAGTTCAAGGCAATAAATCGCAAGAGGGCCACCAAGTGAATATTTTTATACCAAAAAAAAAAGGTGCATATACAAAAACCCCATTAAGAAGATTACCCAAGAGAATCTAATTAATCTGATGGCCGGGAGTGAGAAAGAAAAGGTTGATGAAGCCCTTAGGATGTAGCTGAGCAAGAGAAAGGAAGTTAGATTTGAGTGATGACGATGAAGGAAAGGGGAAAGGTGAGAGGATCGTAGTGAGGAAAGAGTCGTCATGTAAAGGCAAGAAATAGGACTTTTGTTTCGACTGAGATAACTAGGACATAACCAGCGAGAAGTGAAGGTGGTGGTGGAGCTAATTATCAAGAATGGGCGTGATGGCTAAGTGCTTATCCACACTTTATATTGGTTAGCAATGCAATGTATCTCATGTCTAAATTTCGATGTTTATTATCAATTGACACAAATTTTTCTGTGAATCGTAAACAATGTCAACAGTTATTTTTACGGGTGGATCAATGGTGAATTGAAGAAGTATGATGTAATGACGCATACAAAATAAAAAAAGTGGTTTGCCTTTTCTATTAACTATAATGACAGTAATATACAGCGACCAAAAAAACAAAAAAATTAACGAATAAATGAATCGATCTGGGAGCCTCAACGTCATTGCTTCAATCTGTCTCCCCTTCCCTCACACCAGCGTCGAACAGGAAGACGTGGACGGATCGTAGAGAGCCGGGACCAGGTACTTTCTCCCGTTCATGCCGTGCGCGTTGTAGCTCGCCCCCGTCGCCTCATCCGCCAGCAAGTTCCCGGCATAGCCCGGGTACGCCCCGTTACCGTAGATCCCGGTGCACGCCGACGCCGCCTCCAGCGACGCTCCCGCCTCGCCCTGGTAGTACCCGTTCGAGAAGGGGTTCGTGGCGGTCCCGGCGAGGAGGCCTGCCAGGTTGATCACCATCCCGTCGACGCCGACGTCGCCGTTGGGCGCCACCAGCGGCGGGCTCTGCGGGCCGTACTGGGGCTGGTGGAACGGCCACGCGCACTGCCCTGGGCACTGCGTCTCCGAGTTGCCCACCCAGATGTACGCGAACCTCGAGCTCCCGCCCTTGACCTTGACGGAACCGACGGCGGAGTCGTGGGAGCCGCACCGGCTCATGCAGAACCCCTCGACGGCCACGTCGGAAGAGGTGAGCACCACGTTGATGGCGTCCCGCTGTTCGCCCCAGGACGCGAGCTCCACGAGGTGCTTGTTCGTGAGGGACTTCCCAAGGGAGTAGCCCTCGTCGAGGACTTGCCTGCCGGGCGAGAGGGTGAGGGAAGGCGTGCGCCTCTTGGAGGAGGAAAGGTGGTAGTACTTGTCGACCGTCTTCCACCAATGGGATACGGATGGAGAGGCCTGAGCCAAAGAAGGGTCGGAGGAGAGGGAGGTGACGAAGTCGGAGACGATGGTGCGCTGGGAGGGCTTGAAGCGGCCGTACCAGATGAGGTTGACGGAGATCTTGCCGGAAAGGAGAGGGCCATTGTGGTACTTCATGGGCGGGGACTGGTCTTGGACCAGCTCGGCCAGCCTCCTGGTGGCGGAGGCCATCTGGAGGAGGCAGAGGGCGAGGAATAGCTTTGGAAGAGCTGTCTTCGAAGCGAAGAAGGATGCCATTGTAGTAGCTTGAGTTTTGGGATAAAGAGTGAGGAAAGGTGAAAGCAGAGCTCGCTTTGTTTAGGTTGTGGGTTGGGTCGAAGGGAGGAGGAGTATTCATACTGGGGTGGGACGAGGGTGATGCTTCGATTATTTTATTTTAGGACTATATATTATAATAATAAATATGAAGTTGGGAACGTAGAAGTGGGGTTAAAGTGCCGGAACCTGCCCAGAAATAGACAAAAGAAGGGCAGCTCATGAACGATGGTTTTGCAATTCCCAGTTGCAGCTTCCCCAGCAAGATTAACAAATGACAAGTCGTGCCCGACTACGCGTTCAATCGTTATTTCATTTACGCTCTCAGGACAGCATTTTAAGTAACCAATCACCAAAAAAAAAAAAAAAAAACGATAATGCTTAATTTACCAATTGCAATTGATATTTTGAACAAAATAATTTCATATCGAATTTTGTTAATTTTTTTTCTAAAATCTGATTATTAGAAGTTCTACCTGAAAACTTAAATTGATAGCATAAAACATCATATGTATATAAAAAAATATATAAATTTTATTATCAAATGGTATGCGATATTTTTATCGCTTGACATCTCCACTCATGTATAAACTGAATTGAAAATTTTGATTAATGGAAATGGACACGCTTGCGAGAAGAGCGGAACCTGTCTTTGAGTTGGGACTTCATGTTGGAATCCAGACTAGAGTTAATAGTTCCTTTTTTGTGAGCTGTTAGCTGGAATTCAAACGAAAAGTGGGCAATGCAATCCAGCTGAGCGTTGACCGAGAAAAAAAGAAGAAGTCCAGCTTAGCTACAGTCCAATGGACGAAACTGACCTTACACTGATCTTTCTCCTTAGCCTTGGAGAAGGGCAGTGGTGCTTCTTCAAAATTTTTATTTTTTGCGAAAAAATTGAAACCTTATCCTCTAATTATATTAACGGCCATGGACATTTCAGGATTTACGTGCATCCAATTTAATTAATAGAAGTGGCTCGGTTTGTGATGCAGTTAAGAGATGGTCGGCGGAGTGGCAAGACGAAGCCATAGATTTGTGCAGAGGAATGTGGAATGGTGGTGGGAGAAATTACCAAAAAAATATTATACTTATTGTACTTATGTTAATTTAGTTCTAAAATTTTTAATTTGACAAATTGAGTTATATCACCGATGTGAACAATTTATGCAATTTCTATTATTTTTTCTGAATTTATTATATATATATATTTTTACTTTTCTTTCCTTTTCCTCTACCAGTCGTCAAGCCTTGGTGATGGTTGACGATTGGCCAAAGGAGACAATTAGTGAGGTTGCAACCTTAGTTGCCTCTCTTTAGATTTGGTGAAAGTGAGTCTCGCTCAAAGTGAACTTGACCAACCCTTGGTCAACCTTGTTGGCCTTTGGCGAGGGTTAGATGAGGGTCAAGGGTCGTCTCGTTGGTCGTTGCCTAAGAATGAAAATAAAGACAGAATAAAATTAAAATATAACAAAATTCAAAAACAAAAAAAAACAAAAAATAATGAATTATAAAATTTGTCCATATTAGCCTCGGTCATACCATAATATAGTCACATCTATGTGAATAATTTCCAGTTAAAATTGGTTAAGTGGATTATATGGGTAAATTTTTAAATAATTTAAAATTAAATTGATTAAATTGAAAGGTTTATGATTGAATTGACATGAATTTATAATTTTTTGGGTAATTTTGGTGCAAGAGAAGCAAGCGGTGGTGGTTAAAATAATTGGCTGACTTGTGCTTAAAGATATGGCGGCTTTGTCGGCCTGAAATGGTGGTCGATAATATGGGCCTCTGCACGGGACATTCGTGGGTTTTGTGCTACGTGGTGGCCTTGGTTTGATCGATGATATTTATATGGGATGAGTAAAGTGAAAGAGATAATGTAATACGTGGAATTGTATTGTAAGACCGAAAGTTGGGGTTTGTTCTAATATCATCTAAACTCTAGCACTAACATATGACACATCATCCACATAATTCACCGCTGAGCCCATAAAAAATGAAAAAAGAAGGCTACGAGAGGCGTGCTGATGGGTGGAAATGGTCTGGGTGCGAAGGCATGTGTGTGGAAGTGGTGGGATGAGATGTGGGGCACCAGAGGCGGTGGAGCCATTCCAAAATGTGCTAGAATCGATATGAGGTCATTTGATCCTAGGCAAGGCTTGCATGGCAACTGCATCTTTCAAAGAATGAGAACTAGTGGGCTTATGTGATTCCAATGCAATCGAGAGTTCTTCTTCTTCTCCTCTTAGAAGTCATTGTGTTCAAATAGGCTCAAATTACATAAGGAAACTTTGAGACTTTGAGCCTTAAAGAATATAACTCAATTGATGAATCAATTGAGATTTTGTTACACTTAAAAGTTAAAATCAAAACATAATCCCAATCAAGGTCAATGTATATCCTTCTCTTGAACCGAGATCCAACTGAGTTTTCTGCCTTAATAATTTTTCATGATTTCCATCTTTAGTCTAATAATCAAAGGCAATAGATCTTAAAAGGACCATTTCTATGCCACCCCCCCCCCCCAAAAAAAAAAATGCATATCAAAAACCCCATTAAGAAGAATTCCCAAGATGGAATGCGCGGATCTGATCAATCAAATGGGTGGGAGGGAGAAAGAGAAGATCGATTAGAACCCATAGGACGTAGCTCAGCGAGAGAAAAGAAGTTAGATTTGAGTTATGATGATGAATGGGGAAGGTGAGAGGATGACGCTGAGGAGAAAGTGGTGATGTGAAAGCAAGGGAGGCCAGTATGATTTGACTCATTTGCTTGTTAATGAATTGCTTTCATGGGTGCAAAGTAAGGGTGTGCATGGTTCGGACGGGCGATTTCTGATCTAGAATTGAGAACCGCCTGCTAAGGACCTATTCCGAAAAATTGAAATCGGGATTCATTCGTTTGTTGCATAGATCCACCCGAGAATCGGACCTTTGGTAAGGTTCGATTCCCGAGTGGATCTATGGAACCGATCTTGACGCGAAATAATTTTGGTTTTCAACATAGAACGACTACATGACATCAAAGCAAGCCAAAGAAAAAAATCAAATTTAAGTACGTGGAACAAAGATTCATTTGTTGCAACTATAAATGCAATCGATGAAGGAATGTATGTACGTAAGTTAATATAGAGGCGAAGAGAGTAGTAAGTGTTTAGGAAAAATGGGTCTCTCTTAACGCTATGAACTGGACATATTCCTCATCAGGTTCGGCAAAATATCACAAGTCGCACAGACAAATCAAAGGAGGTGAAATGAGGCACCATCCAAACACAGGAAAACAAAGGATGTGCAACTAAACAAGACTTTATTGAATACATCACCTTCATTATATTAATAAATAAACTAAACAACCAAAAAGCATAAGAATTCCCCAATATTCAGCTTTGTATTCATCCTGCAGTAGAAACAATTGCCACAAAACAGAACTCCCAATAGATGCCACGAGGCTAGATTCAATACAGAATACTAGGGGAACACACTAGCATATGGTTATTTTGAGGCACCACAAATGATCACATAACATCTACAAGAAGAGATAGAGAGAGAGAGGCAGTCGCAGAAATTGAAGAGTTGAAGACGAAAAGAAGTGAGATGAGATGGTGAGACCTAGGTTTGTTTTAGTAATTTTTTTTTTTAATATTTAAAGGGAACTGGTTCGATCTAGGTGGGCGGGCGGGCAGATCCGCCCATGGAACCAGGAACCGGACCGGTTCCCACCTGTTCCCACTAGTTCCCAAAAATTGGAATCGGGAACCGAACCGGTTTCCTCAAGAACCGCCGGTTCTGGACAGTCCAGGCAGTTCCCAGGTATTTTGCACACCCCTAATGCAAAGCCAAAACTCTCAGTCCAATAATTATGCATTTCATTATCGGGTATTAGACAGCTAAGGGAAAAATAAGACTTTTGTTTTTGAAAGTGCTAATATAAACAGCTAGAGGGGGTGAATAGGTGTAAAAATAGATTATGCAAAATGCAATGAAAACCTTTACTTTTAACATGAGTTTGAATAACAACAGACTTTTGTAACTGAGTTTGAAGAATAACAGACTTTGAGCGAGTTCGGACTTTAACAGTTAAATAGAACTACGAATAAAATAAAGGAGTTCAGGAAAGAGAATAAAAACACAAGATTTATAATAGTTCGGCTTAGACCAAGCTTACGTCTACTCTCCCATGCTAACAACCTTCTAGCTGTATTCTACTATGCAATTAACAATAGATTATGACTTTGAGTGCAAACACTTAACACTATCTCACTAAGTCACTCTTTTGGTATTTCTCTCAAGATCACAAATGTTTAAGCTCATAAGAGACAAGTGTATGAATAAAAATTGCTCAGACTTTGAAATTATAAATTCTACGCTTCGTCTCTTACTTGTTCATCGGTCCTTCATCTCCTTAAATATTCCTCAACTTCCAAACTAGTCATTGGACAGTATCTTGAGAATCGTCTTCCAATCTACCCATTGGATAAATATGTATCTAAAAGATTTGGAACTGTTGAGTGACAAAGGTAGAATCCCAAATTGATTTCGATCGCTCATACAAACAGAATCTTGATTTCCATAAGTAAAACTTCTTCGTATAGAAAGTTCTTGTCTTCAAGATTTAATTGCCAATCAATTAGATTGAGTCAATTAAATCAATCTTAATGTAGAATCCAAGCTGGATTACTAGCCGTTATACATTTAGGGCTTGTGTTACGATCTGTCTCGTTCCAGATGTACAGTTTGAGAGCAATAGACTTTATAATTTGAGTCTGAACATATTTTGCTTTTGAATAGATTTAGGTTTAAGGTCTTAACACGGTCTGAATAAGTTCAGTTTTAGCATAGAATCCGTCTTTTGGTTCTTCTAAGCATAGACTTTGACAATATCCATGTTCTATCATCTGCATAGTCTATTATTCAATCATCAAACATGTTAGTAGCCTTTGATTTATTTTGTTATTTTCAAAACATCATAAGGGATTTTCCTAACAGTTTTGACCGAGAGAACAAGGACAAATCAATTTGGCCCTATTTGGTAATGTTATTCTCTATTTTTCTGCTATTTTGTTCTCCGGAACAGAAAAAAAAAATAGAAATCCTTTCGATTACGTCTGCTAATTTTTTTATTTCTTGAAATAGATAAGTGAACAAGGAATAGATTTAAAACAGAAAATATAAAAAACTTATTTCTCTATTATCAAGAAAAAAAAGAGAAATATGGCCATTTTACAAAAATAAGCTTAATATAATCAAATGCCCGTCTTTACACAATCGACACATGTCTAATCTCTTGACTTGATCTAAGTCCCCATTTTTAGGAATAAAAAAATAAAAATAAAATTTAAAAATTTAAAAAATCTAGGAAAAAAATTAGAAATTAGATTTTGAATAGTTTTACTAGATTTTAATGTTAATTCTAGTTTAGAATTACTTTAGCACAAAAAAATGGGAAAATATTTTGATGAAAATTGGATTCAAAATTGAATAAGCTTTTAAAGCTTTACTATATGAATTTTTAAATACCGTTTTCTTTTAGAAACAATGCTAGATCGCAAAAGCTTGGTGACTTCAAGCAATGTTTGCTGTTCTTTTGAAAATATTTAATACATTTTTATTATAATGGCTAAAGATTTATTATCAACCTCCTCATATTATGAGTTATAAACTAATGGGACTCTCTGTTAACTTTTCCGACCATCCATCTTTGACTAATGATTATGTTGGATTTTCTTATGTCATTTAAGAATATATTGATCAATCATTACAAAAGTCTAATTTTATCTAAACATGAAATGTTAAGTCTCTTTATAATTAAATAAAAAATTGGAAATAAATTTTTTTGGGATTGTACCAAATGCATTTATATTTTTTTCTATTTCGGAATATAAATTTTATGTAATTACCAAACACATTTTTCTGCTTAGAAACTCGTCTATGGAATATAAGAAAAAAAAATTTTTTGAATATAAATTATTCCTGAAAATAAATATGTTACTAAATGCACCCTTAATACCCTTCCTTTTGGGTTGTGAGAAGATGACGTGCTAGTTGGTGGTGGTGATGGAGCTAATTGTCAAGAATAGTTGTGTTAACTAAGTGCTTATGCACATTTTATGTTTGTTAGCAATGTAGCTCTCATGACTATGTCATCTAATTAATGTCCAAACTTAGATGTTTATCATTAATCGACACAAACTTTCCTATGAATTGTAAATATTATTAACGCTTGTTTCTACTAGTATATCATTAGTGAATTAAAGGAGTATGATGTAACGACATGCTTCATCCATGATTTATATAAGTGACAATGCTTAACTTATGGTCATATAGAAACCCTAACCTCGAGTGAAGTTAATTATAAGATTAATACATTTGAAAATAAGAAAGTTTGCTGTTGTGAAGACACATTTGTAATAAATGACTCAATCACGTCTGAAATCCTTGAAATAAAAAATATTGGGAGTTGCCATACAAGAAAGTGGTCTTTTTGGGAATTAATGTTAATGGATGTGTCATTGAGTTGGGTAATTTATAAGTGATGTGAGATTTTGGGATTTTACAAACTCTCTAACCTAAAGAATTAACATTAGTGGGAGTGAAGCTAAAATCGTCAAATTAAGGATGGATTAACCCGCTTGCTTTGCACTACAGAATAAAATTGTAGCAAATAAAAGTGGCTTGCCTTTTCTATTAGCTCTAATGACTGTAATATACACCCAAAAAAAAAAAAAAAAAAACAATAAACGAATGAATGAATCAATCCGGTAGCCTAAACGTCATCCTTTCTATCTGTCTCCACTTCCCTCACACCAGCGTCGAACAGGACGACGTGGACGGATCGTAGAGAGCCGGAACCAGGTACTTTCTCCTGTTCACGCCGTGCGCATTGTAGCTCGCCCCCGTCGCCTCATCCACCAGCAAGTTCCCGGCGTAGCCTGGGTAAGCCCCGTTGCCGTAGATCCCGGTGCACGCCGACGCCGCCTCCAGCGACGCCCCCGCCTCGCCCTGGTAGTACCCGTTCGAGAAGGGGTTCGTGGCGGTCCCGGCGAGGAGGCCTGCCAGGTTGATCACCATCCCGTCGACGCCGACGTCGCCGTTGGGCGCCACCAGCGGCGGGCTCTGCGGCCCGTACTGGGGCTGGTGGAACGGCCACGCGCACTGCCCCGGGCATTGCGTCTCCGAGTTGCCCACCCAGATGTACGCGAACCTCGAGCTCCTGCCGTTGACCTTGACGGAACCGACGGCTGAGTCGTGGGAGCCACACCGGCTCATGCAGAACCCCTCGACGGCCACGTCGGAAGAGGTGAGCACCACGTTGATGGCGTTCCGCTGTTCGCCCCGGGACGCGAGCTCTATGAGGTGTTTGTTCGTGAGGGACTTCCCGAGGGAGTAGCTCTCGTCGAGGACCTGCCTCCCGAGCGAGATGGTGAGGGAAGGCGTGCGCCTCTTGGAGGAGGACAGGTGGTAGTACTTGTCGACCGTCTTCCACCAATGGGATACGGATGGAGAGGCCTGAGCCAAAGAAGGGTCGGAGGAGAGGGAGGTGACGAAGTCGGAAACGATGGTGCGCTGGGAGGGCTTGAAGCGGCCGTACCAGATGAGGTTGACGGAGATCTTGCCGGAGAGGAGAGGGCCATTGTGGTACTTCATGGGCGGGGACTGGTCTTGGACCAGCTCGGCCAGCTCCTGGTGGCGGAGGCCATCTGGAGGAGGCAGAGGGCGAGGAATAGCTTTGGAAGAGCTGTCTTAGAAGCGAAGAAGGATGCCATTGTAGTAGCCTGAGTTTTAGGCTAAAGAGTGAGGAAAGGTGAAAGCAGAGCTCGCTTTGTTTAGGTTGTGGGTTGTGTTGAAGGGAGGAGGAGTATTTATATTGGGGTGGGATGGGGTTAGAGTGCCGGAACCTGCCCGGAAATAGACAAAAGAAGGGCAGCTCATGAATGATGGTATTTCAATTCCCAGTTGCAGCTTCCCCAGCAAGATTTACAAATGACAACTCGTGCCCGACTACGCGTTCAATCATTATTTCATTTACGCTCTTAGGACAGCATTTTAAGTAACCAATCACCAAAAAAAAAAAAATAATGCTTAATTTACCAATTGCAATTGATATTTTGAACAAAATAATTTCATATCAAATATTTTGTTAAATTTTTTCTAAAATCAGATTCTTAGAAAGTTTTACTTGAAAACTTAAATTGATAGGCATAAAAACATCATATATATTATCAAATAGCATGCGATATTTTTATGGCTTGACATCTCCTCTCATTTATAAACTGGATCGAAAATTTTGATTAATGGAAATAGACACGCTTGCGAGAAGAGCGGAGCCTGTCTTTGAGTTGGGACTTCATGTTGGAATCCAGACTAGTTAATAGTTCCTTTTTTTGTGAGCTGTTAGCTGGAATTCAAACGAAAAGTGGGCAATGCAATCCAGCTGAGCTTTGACCGAGAAAAAAAAGAAGTCCAGCTTAGCTACAGTCCAGTGGACGAAACTGACCTTACACTGATCTTTCTCCCTAGCCTTGGAGAAGGGCAGTGGTGCTTTTTCATTTTATTTTATTTTTGCGAAAAAATTGAAACCTTATTCTCTAATTATATTAATGGCCATGGACATTTCAGGATTTACGTGCATCCAATTTAATTAATAGAAGTGGCTCGGTTGGTGATGCAGTTAAGATATGGTTGGCGGAGGGCAAGACGAAGTCGCAGATTTGTGCAAAGGAATGTGGAATGGTGGCGGGAGAAATTACTCAAAAAATATTAAATTTATTGTACTTATCTTAATTTAGTTCTAGAACTTTTAATTTGACAAATTGAGTCATATCATTGATGTGAACAATTTATATAATTTCTATTATTTTTTTTCTGAATTTATTATTATATTTTTCTCTCCTTTTCTTCTTAAATCATCAAGCCTTGGCAATGGCTGACGACCAGCTGTAGGAGACAATTAGTGAGGTTGCAACCTTAGTTGCCCCTCTCTAGATTTGGCGAAAGCGAGTCTCGCTCAATGTGAACTTGGTTGACCCTTGGTTGACCTTGTTGGCCTTTGGCAAGGGTCGGGCAAGGGTCAAGGGTCGTCTTGCTAGTCATTGCCTAAGAATAAAAATAAAGACAAAATAAAATAAAAATAACAAAATTCAAAAACAAAAAATAATGAATTATAAAATTTGTCTATATTAGCCTTGGTCGTACCACTTAATACAGTCACATTCGTGTGAATAATTTCTAGTTAAAATTGGTTAAATAGACCATATTGGCAAATCTTCAAATAGTTTAAATTAAATTGATTAAATTAAAATGTTTATGATTGAATTGACATAAATTTATAACTTTTTGGGTAATTTTGTTGCAAGCGAAGTAACCGGTGGTGGGTAAAATAGTTGGCTGACTTGTGCTTAAAATATAGCGGCTTTGTCGGCCTGAAATGGTGGTCGATAATATTGGCCCCTGCACGGGACATTCGTGGGTTTTGTGCTACGTGGTGGCCTTGGTTTGACTGATGATATTTATATGGGATGGGTAAAGTGAAAGAGATAATGTAATGGGTGGAATTTTATTGTGGGACCGAAAATTGGGGTTTGTTCTAATATCATCTAAACTCTAGCACTAACATATGACACATCATCCATATACTTCACAGCTGAGCCCATATAAAATGAAAAAAGAAGAATACGAGAGGCACGCTGATGGGTGAAAATGGTCTCGGTGCGAAGGCATGTGTGCGGAAGTGGTGGGATGAGATGTGGGGCACCGGTGGAGCCATTCCAAAATGTGCTAGAATCAACATGAGGCCACTTGATCCTAGGCAAGGCCTCCTAATAGAATGTGACTTGATTAATGAATCGATTGAGATTTTGTTACACTAAATAGTGTTGACATCTAAATTTCGCCTAAATTAGTTAGTTAAAAATAGCATTAAAGGTTAGGAAGTAGTCCAATTTTGTAAAAATTAATATTATTTAAAAAAACTATTAACTAATTAAAAAAAACGGAAACGAAATCGAAAACGAGAGAGGCCGGGTCGGGCCGGATCCGACCTCAACCCGGCCCATCACTCTTTCTTCTTTCCCTGCGTACGCTTAGGCGTGGCCCATCTCCTTTCCTCCCTCGCGCGGCCCACGTGCGACCCATCTCTTTTCCTCCCCTTGGCCCGGCCCGTGCCCGGCTGTCTTCCTCCCTTGCACGTTGACCTGCAGAAAACAGAAGAGCAGCAGCAGAGACACAGGGAAGCGGCAGCAGCACAGTGAGAGCAGGAGGATCGGGGTCTGGCGTGATCCGCGGGTCGGGGAGCAGGTCGGTCGATAGACTGGCGAGGCAGGAGCCGGGCACACCGATCGCTGGCCTTGAAGAGCTCAGGTACCTGCAGAACGGGAGAGGGAGGGGAGAACAGACTCATCACAGGGAGAAACACACGAACGGGAGCAGGAGGCACCGGGGAGAACCGAGCAAAAGAAGAAGAGAGGGAGACTGAGAGTTTTTCGCCGTCGCCTAAAGTACCCCGTTGCTCGTCATCCGAACCAGGATAACACGAAAAACAGAAAGGGGGTTATCGGCTGGTTCTTTGGTTCGAGCGAAGGACAGAGGGTGGGAGAGAACTCGAGAGAATAGAGGGCGAGCCAAAGGGAGAGAGCTCAAAGGAAAGCTCCGCCGTCGTCAGTCGTCCGCCCGAAAGCCACCGTCCGTCTCAGCCCTTCCCGTGAAACCAGTCTGTCGAGCACTTGTGTTTTGTTTAGTGATAGGTGAAGGGCCGGAGCTCGCGGCCAACCAGTTCACGCGAGGTCCGGTCCTACCGATCCTTCACGGTTGTTTCTGGGTGTTCTGGTGTGCTGGAATTTTGGCCCATGTTTAAGTTTCGATCGAGGCAAAAATCCCTCGTATCAGTAGCGCACGCCAAATGCTTGTGAAAATATGTAAACGATTCAGAGTCGTGAAGATGGGAGACAGTTGTTCTTTGTTCATATCCGTTCCAATGTGATCAATCTGTCCCTTAGCGGATCTTGAGTGTAGCTCGTGCATGTTATGTTTACTCAAATCCATGCCCTCAAGTGAGCCTAGGTCCTACTTCTAACTGATGCAGCTCATATGTTTGACAAAATGCCTCAAAGAGAACCGAGAAACAACCTGAGTTTAAACTCGTTCTAATTTGTGCTTGGTCATATATGTGCGGGACCGTGCTCGTCTTTTGTGTTTTCGTTACGATTTCATGCGATTTTTGCGTAATAATCATGTATGTTTAAGCCGGGATGCCCGCATCCGAAAATGGTTCAGCCGTCGCCGGAGTTAGATGGCTGGCGGCGATTTGCGTCGGTCGGGGTGGTTTGGTGTTAAAATGGACGCTGGGTGCTTCGACTTTTGTTATTGTTCGAATGAGTTTTGGTAAGAAAGCAGTTGCAGTGAGGAGTATCGCGAGGAAGGAGAAGACGGTCTTCGGGAAGGAGAAAGAGGGAGCAGGGAGGAGAGGGAACAAAATAAAAAGAAAAGAAAAAAGAAATGAAAAAGGCATAATGAAAAGAAATAAAATGGAGGAAATGGAGGAAAAGACGTGGGAGTGTGTGGTCTGCGTAGAATGCATTAAGCAGAAGATAGAGCCGCATAAAAAGACAAAATGGCAAAAAGACAAAAAAAGAAATAAATAAATAAATAAATAAATAAATAAATAAATAAATATATATATATATATATATATATAAACATAAAACTAAGATTTTTTTTATAAAAACTATCTGACATGGGTTGGACCTGGGCTCGGATCAGATCAGCGGGTCGGACCGGTCCTACGAAGTCCCGAACCCCTTTTTCAGAATATATTAATATTAAATATTCAAAATTAAAAAAAAAATTAAATCGCATGAATTCGTAATGAAAACACAAAAGACGGGCACGGTCCGCACATATATGACCAAGCACAAATCAGAAGGAGTTTAAACTCAGGTTGTTTCTCGGTTTTCTTTGAGGCATTTTCTCAAACAGGTGAGGTGCATCAGCTAGAAGGAGGATCTAGGCTCGCTTGGGAGCATGGATTTGAGCAAACATCAACATGCACAAGCGACACTCAAGATCCACTAAGGGACAGATTGATCACATTTGGAACGGATATGAACAAAGAACAACTGTCTCCCATCTTTAACAAACTAGCAGGACTCTGAATTATTTACATATTTTCACAAGCATTCGGCGTGCGCTACTGGGATTTTTGCCTCAATTGAAACTTAAACACGGGCCTAAGTTCCTAATAGAGTACACCAGAACACCAAGAAACAACCAGGAAGGATCGGTAGGACAAGACCTCGCGTGAACTGGTCGGCCGTGAGCTCCGGCCCTACACCTCCCACTAGAACAAAACACAATTGCTCGAGAGACCTACCTGATTTCACGGGAAAGGCTGTGACAGACGGTGGCTTTCGGGCGGACGAGACCTACCTGGTTTCACGGGAAAGGCTGTGACAGACGGTGGCTTTCGGCCGGACGATTGACGACGGCGGAGCTTTTCTTTGACTCCCTTTCTCCCTTTGGCTCAACCTCTATTCTCTCGAGCTCTCTCCCACTCTCCGTCCTTCGCTCGAACCAAAGAACCAGCCGAGAACCCCCTTTCTGTTTTTCGTGTTCTCCTGGTTTGGATGATGAGCAACGGGCGTATTTCAGGCGACGGCGAAAAACTCTCAGTCTCCCTCTCTTCTTCTTTTGCTAGGTTCTCCTCCGGTTCCTCTTGCTCCCGTTCGTGTGTTTCTCCCTGTGCTGAGTCTGTTCTCCCCTCCCTCTCTCGTTCTGCAGGTACCCCGAGCTCTTCAAGGCCAACGATCGGTGTGCCCGGTCATACCTTGCCAGTCTATCGACCGGCCTGCTCCCTGACCCACGGATCACACCGGACCCCGATCCTCCTGCTCTCACTGTGCTACTGCCGCTTCCCTGTCGCTCTACTGATGCTATTCTGTTTTCTACAGGTCAACGTGCAAGGGAGGAAGACAGCCGGGCACGAGCCGGGCCAAGGGGAGGAAAAAGAGATGGGTCGTGCGTGGGCCACGCGAGAGAGGAAAGGAGATGGGCCATGCCTAGGCCTGCGCAGGGAAAGAAGAAAGAGTGATGAGCTGGGTTGAGGTCGGATCCGGCCCGACCCGGCCTCTCTCATTTTCGATTTCGTTTCCGTATTTTTTTTAGTTAGTTAATAGTTTTTTTTAAATAATATTAATTTTAAAAAAATTGGACTACTTCCTAACCTTTAATACTATTTTTAACTAACTAATTTAGGCGAAATTTATGTGCTAACAAATAGTTAAACTAATAACAGGATCCCGATCAAGGTCGACTTATATCCTTTTTTTAGACCAAGATCCAACTGAGTTTTCGGCCTAAATAACTTTTCATGATTCTCCTCTTTAGTCTAACAATCAAAGGTAATAGATCTTAAAAGGACCATTTCTATGCAAAAAAAAAAAAAAAAAAACAAGAAGAAAGAAAAACATGCATATCAAAAACCCCATTTAGAAGAATACCCAAGAAGGAATGCACAGATCTGATCAGCCAAATGGGTGGGAATGAGAAAGAGAAACTCGATTAGAACCCCTAGGATGTAGCTGAGCGAGAGAAAAGACGTCAGATCTGAGTTATGCCGATGAAGGGGGAAGGTGACAGGATGACAACGAGGAGAAAGTGGTGATGTAACAGCAAGAGAGGCCAGTGTGATTCGACTCATTTGCTTGTTAATGAATCGCTGTCGTAGGTGCAAAGCCAAAACTCTCAGTCCAATAATTATGCATTTCATTACCGGGCATTGGACAGCTAAGGGAAAAACAAGACTCTTGTTTTGACCAAGAGAACATGGCCAAATCAATTTATGCTAATGTTTCTATTTCTTTATTTTTTTGTTTTGTTTACTATCATCTAATTTTTATATTTTCAAAAATAGATCGATGGCTAAGGAATATATTTGGAACATAAATAAGAAGTATAAAAACTATTTCTTTGTTTATAGAATTGACACGGGTCCAGTCTCTTGACCCGATCTAAGTCCTCATTTTAGGAATAAAAAATAAAAATTCAAAAATTCAAAAAATTACTATCAACCTCCTTATATCGTGAGTCATAAACCAATGGAACTCTCTGTTGCCTTTTCTAGCCATCCATTTTTTACTAATGATTATGTTGGATTTTCTTAGGTCACTTTAGAATATATTGAGCAATTAAATTATTACAAAAGTCCAATTTTATCTAAACATGAAATGTTAAGTCTCTGTATAATTAAATAAAAAAATTGGAAATAAAATTTTTAGGATCGTACCAAACATATTTTTGTTTTTTTCTATTTCGAGAATAAAAATTTTGTAAAATTATCAAATACGTTCTTTTACTCAGAAACTCGTCTAAGGAATATAAATAGAAAAAACTATTTCTAAACAGAAATTGTTTCCGAGAATAAAGATATTACTTAACATACCCTTAATACCCTTCCTTTTTGGGTTACAAGAAGATGATGTAATAGTTGGTGGTGGTGATGGAGCTAATTGTCGAGAATAGAGTGCTTATGCACATTTTATGTTTGTTAGCAATGCAGCTCTAATGACTACATCATGTAAGTAGTGTTTGAACTTTGATGTTTGTCATCAATCGACACAAACTTTCCTATGTATTCTAGATATTATTAAACCTTGTTTCTACTAGTGGATCAACGGTGAATTGAAGGAGTATGGTGTAACGACAGGCTTCATCCATGATTTATGTAAGTGACTAAATCCTTAAGTTATGGTCAGATAGAAGCCCTAACCTCAAGTGAAGTTAAGTATAAGATTAATACATTTTGAAAATAAGAAAGTTTGCTGTTGTGAAGCCACATTTGTAATAAATGACTTAATTCACGTCTAAAATCCTTGGAAAAAAAAATATTGGGAGTAGCCATGCAAGAAAGTGGTCTTTTTGGGAATTAATGTTAATGTTACTTGATGTGTCATTGAGTTGGGCATTTATAAGTGAGGTGAGATTTTGGGATTCTACGAACTCTCTAACTTAAAGAATTAACATTAATGGGAGTCCAGCTAAAATCGTCAAATTGAGGATGGATTAACCCGCTGGCTTTGCACTAGATAATAAAATTGTAGCAAATAAAAGTGGCTTGCCTTTTCTATTAGCTATAATGACTGTAATATACAGCAACTACAAAACCAATAAAAGAATGAATGAATTAATCTGGTAGCCTAAACGTCATCGTTTCTATCTGTCGCCACTTCCCTCACACCAGGGTCGAACACGACGACGAGGCCGGATCGAAGAGAGCCGGGACCAGGTACTTTCTCCCGTTCACGCCGTGCGCGTTGTAGCTCGCCCTCGTCGCCTCATCCACCAGCAAGTTCCCAGCGTAGCCCGGGTACGCCCCGTTGCCGTAGATCCCGGTGCACGCCGACGCCGCCTCCAGCGACGCCCCCGCCTCGCCCTGGTAGTACCCGTTTGAGAACGGGTTCGTGGCGGTCCCGGCGAGGAGGCCTGCCAGGTTGATCACCATCCCGTCGACGCCGACGTCGCCGTTGGGCGCCACCAGCGGCGGGCTCTGCGGGCCGTACAGGGGCTGGTGGAATGGCCACGCGCACTGCCCCGGGCACTGTGTCTCCGAGTTGCCCACCCAGATGTACGCGAACCTGGAGCTCCTGCCGTTGACCTTGACGGAACTGACGGCGGAGTCGTGGGAGCCGCACCGGCTCATGCAGAATCCCTCGACGGCCACGTCGGAGGAGGTGAGCACGACGTTGACGGCGTTCTGCTGTTCGCCCCGGGAGGCGAGCTCGACGAGGTGCTTGCTCGTGAGGGACTTCCCGAGGGAGTAGCTCTCGTCGAGGACCTGCCTCCCGAGCGAGAGCGTGAGGGAAGGAGTGCGCCTCTTGGAGGAGGAGAGGTGGTAGTACTTGTCGACCGTCTTCCACCACTGGGAGACGGAAGGAGGGGCCTGAGCCAAAGAAGGGTCGGAGGAGAGAGAGGTGACGAAGTCGGAGACGATGGTGCGCTGGGAGGACTTGAAGCGGCCGTACCAGATGAGGTTGACGGAGATCTTGCCGGAGAGGAGAGGGCCATTGTGGTACTTCATGGGCGGGGACTGGTCTTGGACCAGCTCGGCCAGCCTCCTGGTGGCGGAGGCCATCTGGAGGAGACAGAGGGCGAGGAAGAGCTTTGGAAGAAGAGCTGTCTTAGAAGCGAAGAAGGATGCCATTGTAGAAGATGAGTTTTTGACTGAAGAAAGGTGAAAGCAGAGGTAGCTTCTCGCTTTGTTTAAGATGTGGGTTGTGTCGAAGGGAGAGGGAGTATTTATAACAGGGTGGGATGAGGGTGATGCTTCGATTATTTTATTTTAGGACTACATACTATAATAATAAATATGAGGGTGGAAGGTAGAAGTGGGGTTGAAGTGCCCGAACCTGCCTGGAAAGAGACGAAAGGAGGGCAGCTCATGACGGTCTTGCAATTCCCAGATGCATCTTCACCAGCAAGATTAACAAATGACAACTCTTGCCCGACTACGCGTTCAATCATAATTTATGCTCTTAGGACAGCTTTTTAAGTAACCAATGACCAAAAAAAAAAAAAATGATAATGCTTGAGTAGCTATTGCAATTGACGTTCTGAACAAAATAATTGATATCGAATTTTGTTAAAGTTTTTTTTTTAAATTAGATTGTTAGAAAGTCGTATCCAAAAAATTAATTGGTAAAGAATATCACATATATATATATATATTCAAAACATATAAATTTCATTATTAAATGGTTTAGGATATTTCTATTGTTTGACATATCCTCTCACATTTAAATTGGATCGGAAAATTTGTCTAATGGAAGGGGACAGACGAGCGAAAGGAGCGGAATAAGTTGGGACTTTATGTAGTAATCCAGTCTGAAGATAACAGTTCCTTTTTGTGAGCTGTTAGCTGGAGAGCTGTCAGCTGAAATTCAAACAAAATGTGGGCAATGCAATCCAGCTTCGATCCTAATTCAGACTAAATATAATGGCTCCTCTTCTGTGAGCTGTTACGTGGAATTCAAACAAAAAGTGGGCAATGCAATCCACCTTATCTTTGACCAAAAAAAAAAACAGCCAGCTTAGCTACTGTTGAATGGACGAAACTGACCTTCGACTGATCTTTCTCATTAGCCATGGACAAGGGCAGTAAGGCTTTTTCAAATATATTATTTTTGCAAAAAAAAAAAAAAACGAAACCTTATTCTCTATATTTTTTCGGCCATGGATATTTCTTGATTTATGTGCATCTGATCTAATTAATGGTAGTGGCTCGATTTGTGATGCAAGTAAGAGATGGTCGGCGGGGTGGCAAGACAAAGTCGCAGATTTGTGCGGAGGATTGGCGAACGGTGGCTTCAGAAATTACGAAAAATTGGCTCTAAATTTATTGCGCTTGCACGAATTTCATTGACAAATTATGTAATATTATCATTGTTTCTGGATTTCTTATTATAATTTTCTTTTCTTTTCCTTCTTCCTCTCTATTAGTCGTTGAGCCTTGACGATGACCAACCTACCACATGACGATTGGTGAGGTCGCAACCTCAATTGCCTCTTGCCATATTTGAGAATACCAAGTTTCACTTGAACCGAGCTTGGCCTTGGTTGACCCTTAGTGGCCTTTGGCGAGGGTCAAGGGTCGCCTCATTAGTCATTGTATTGAGTTGGTCAGTGAGCATCAACAAAAAAAAAAAAAACAAAAAAAATGAAAAAGGAAGAAAGAAAAAAAAGTAACAAAATTTAGAAAAAAGAAGAAAATTAATTAGAACATTTGTTTATATTAATGTCGATCGTATCATGTAATACAACCGACATTCATGTAAGTGATTTTAGTCAAAACTGATTAAATGGACTATATTGACAAATTTTTATATGTTTTAAAATTATATTAATCAAATTAAAATATTTAACATCGAATTGATATATTTTTCGGTAATTTTGGTACAAGAGAAACGTGATGGGAACAATGGTCGGCTGACTTCTGCTTGAAGTTCTGGCGGCTTTGTCGGCCCAAAATGGTGATCGATAATATCGGCCCCTGCGTGGGACACTCGTGGGTTTCGCACCACGTGGTGGCCTTAATTTGATTACATGGGATGAGTAAAGTGAAAGGGATAATGTAATGAATGGAATTGTATCGTGGGACTGAAAATTTGGGCTTGTTCTAAAATCATCTATCCTCTAGCACTAACACATGACACATCATTCATATAATTCAAAATTGAGGTCTTGTTAGAGGTGATCATGGTTTAGATTAAGCTGGTTCAGCACTTAATTCATGAATTAACTCACACAGTTTTGGTTCTCAATTTTTAGAATCGAGGCTTGGGACTGAGAAATAGATTGACCTTAGGGTTTAGTCTAGTTTTAGGGGTTAATCCAAGACCATTCGATTATTTTTTTTGTTTTATTTTTTGTATTCTTTGAAAGAATAAACATTTTCTTTCAAATTACATATCCATCAATAATGCGACATTGAGCAACTAAATTATGAACACCTTTACATATAAAAAATAAATCTAAGATAAAGTAACAACAAAAATCTTCATTTGCCATTATTGAGTTGTAATTGTATGGTGAGCCAAAAGAGGTGAACGACCTCACCATTTGAGCTGCAATTGTCCGGTGAGCAGCGAGCTAGGCAAGCGAGGCTGATGCAAGCAAAGAGAGCTTTTTTATTTTGTAGTCAATACGGGCTAGGTTTCTGCTTTCTGATTAACATGATAGAATCACATATGAAAGGATAGAACCAAAGGTGCAAGGGTTTAGAATAGACAAAAATATAATTATTTATATATTATGTAATACATATGATTTACAATATATACGATACATATATAATACATATTATATATAATATATACATAATTGGTTTGGATTTGATTAATGTGTCTGGATTGGGTTAATGCTAAAGTCTCAAGACCAACAACCAACCCACGTAGTGCAGGGTCTAAGGGTCCAAGGACCAAGGACCGGCTTGATTCCCCCGAAAATCAAACGTAAACTAGTTGGATTGAGCTAGTCCAGAGTCGGTTTAGGGTTGACCCTACCCTAGACCGATGCTCACCCGTAGCTCATACAAAAAAGGAAAACAAAGGTTACAAAGGGGCGCGCCGGTGGGTGGAAATGGGCTTGGTGCAAAAAGACGTGTGTGGAAGTGGAAGTGGAAGTGGTGGGATGAGGTGTAGGCCGCCAGAGATGGTGGAGCCATTCTGAAGTACGCCAGATTTGACGCGAGGCCACTTGAGCTTAGGCGTGAACATCTTTTAAGGATGAGATCGAGTTGGCTTATATGATTCCGGTGCACTTCGACAATTTTTCGAGGCAGAATATCGAGAGTTGTTTGGAGGCTTGGTGGTGTGGCGTCAGTGGGCTTGGGCAATCCGATAGGAAGAGCACAATTTTGCTGCTTCTTCTAAAATGTTAGTTGGTTGAACTCGAGGAAACTCTTAGAAGTAATTGTGTTCAATTTTAGTTGGTTGAACTTGAGGAAGCTCTTAGAAGTAACAGTGTTCAAATAGGCTTTCTTCTTCTTCTTGGTTGAACTCGAGGAAACTCTTAGAAGTAATTGTGTTCAAATAGGCTCAAATTAAACATGGAAACTTTGAGACTTTGAGTTCAAATAGGCTCACAAGGAAACTTTGAGACTTTGAGCCCAAAAGAGTGTTTGACTCGATCGATAAACTACTTTAGATTTTATTATGCTCAATAGTTAAAATCAAAACAGGATCTCCATCAAGGTCAACCCATATCCTTTTCTTGAACTAAAATCTAACTGAGTTTTTGGCCAAAATCACTTTTCACGATTCACCTCTTTAACCTAATAGTGTAAGGCAATAGATCGTAACAAGGTCATAAAGTGAATATTTTATTAAAAAAGCATGCATATATAAAAACCCTATTAAGAATATTACTCAAGATAGGTCGCACGGGTCTGATCAATCTGATGGGTGGGAGTAAAAGAAAGTCGATTGGAGCCCCTAGGCTGTAGTTGAGCGAGAGAGATGAAGTAAGATTTGAGTGACGACGATGAAGGAAAGGGGGAAGGTGAGAAGATGGCAACGAGGAGAGAGTGGCGATGTAAAGGCAAGAGAGGCCAATGTGATTTGACACGTTTGCTTGTTAATGAATTGCTTTCGGTGCCGCGAAGTCAAAGCTTTTGGTCCAGCAAGCAGGCACTACATTACAGGGCATTAGACAGCTAGGGGAAAAACAAGACTTTTGTTTTGACTGAGATAATAAGGACAAAACGAGTGGGTGCCCTTCCTTTTGGGTCGCGAAAAGAGGACATGCCAGTTAGTGGGATGGCGGGTTGGCTAAGTGCTAATGCTTTACGTTGATCAACAATGCAGCTCTCTTGCGTATGTCATGTAACTCATGTCGAAAATTGATGTCTATAAAATTAATGTCCATCTTCAATCGACACAAATTTGTCTATATATTGTAGACATTATTAACAGTTGTTTCTATTAATGGACCAACGATGAATTGAAGGAGCATAATGCAACGGCGGATTTTATGTAAGTGACTAAATGCTTAACATAATTTAAGATAGAAGTCCCCACTCCATGTGTAGTTAAATATAAGATTAATCTATTGAAAACAATAAAGTTTGGTGTCGTCAAGTCACATTTGCAACCAATGACTCAGTTTACCTCTAAAATCTTCCGAAAGGAATATTGGGACGAACCATACAAGAAGGTGGTCTTTTTGGGGATTAACATTTACTGATGGGTCATTTAATTGAGTATTTATATGCGATGTGATGTTACAAACTCTGTAACTTAAAAAATTAACATAGGCGGGAGTGTAGCTAAAATCGTCAAATTAAGAGTGGACTAACCCGCTTGCTGTGCACTAGAGCAATTGTATCAAATAAAAGTGGTTTGCCTTTTCTATTCACTATGATGACAAAAATATACAGCAACAAAAAACCAATAAAAGAATGAATGAATCAATCTGGTAGCGTAAGCGTGATCGTTTCAATCTGTCTCCACTTCCCTCAGACCAGCGTCGAACAGGACGACGTGGACGGATCGTAGAGAGCCGGGACCAGGTACTTTCTCCTGTTCACGCCGTGCGCGTTGTAGCTCGCCCCCGTCGCCTCATCCACAAGCAAGTTCCCGGCATAGCCCGGGTACGCCCCGTTGCCGTAGATCCCCGTGCACGCCGACGCCGCCTCCAGCGACGCCCCCGCCTCGCCCTGGTAGTACCCGTTCGAGAACGGGTTCGTGGCGGTCCCGGCGAGAAGGCCTGCCAGGTTGATCACCATCCCGTCGACGCCGACGTCGCCGTTGGGCGCCACCAGCGGCGGGCTCTGCGGCCCGTACTGGGGCTGGTGGAACGGCCACGCGCACTGCCCCGGGCACTGTGTCTCCGAGTTTCCCACCCAGATGTACGCGAACCTGGAGCTCCTGCCGTTGACCTTGACGGAACCGACGGCTGAGTCGTGGGAGCCGCACCGGCTCATGCAGAACCCCTCGACGGCCACGTCAGAGGAGGTGAGCACGACGTTGATGGCGTTCCGCTGTTCGCCCCGGGACGCGAGCTCCACGAGGTGCTTGCTCGTGAGGGACTTCCCTAGCGAGTAGCTCTCGTCGAGGACTTGCCTCCCGAGCGAGAGGGTGAGAGAAGGCGTGCGCCTCTTGGAGGAGGAGAGGTGGTAGTACTTGTCGACCGTCTTCCACCACTGAGAGACGGATGGGGGGGCCTGAGCCAAAGAAGGGTCGGAGGAGAGGGAGGTGACGAAGTCGGAGACGATGGTGCGCTGGGAGGGCTTGAAGCTGCCGTACCAGATGAGGTTGACGGAGATCTTGCCGGAGAGGAGAGGGCCATTGTGGTACTTCATGGGCGGGGACTGGTCTTGGACCAGCTCGGCCAGCCTCCTGGTGGCGGAGGCCATCTGGAGGAGGCAGAGGGCGAGGAAGAGCTTTGGAAGAAGAGCTGTCTTAGAAGCGAAGAAGGATGCCATTGTAGCAGCTTGAGTTTTGGGCTAAAGAGTGAGGGAAGGTGAAAGCAGAGGTAGTTTCTCGCTTTGTTTAAGTTGTGGGTTGTGTTGAAGCGAGGAGGAGTATTTATACAGGGGTGGGATGAGGGTGAGCCTTCGATTATTTTATTTTATGCTATATATTATAATAATAAATAGGAGGGTGGACCGTGGAACGTAGTAGCGGGGTTAAAGTGCCGGAACCTGCTTGGTAAGAGACAAACGGAGGGCAGCTCATGATGGTCTTGCAACCCCGGTTGAATCTTCACCAGCAAGATTAGCAGGAGACCACTCTTGCCCGACTACGCGTTCAATCATCATTTACGCTCTTAAGACAGCTTTTTAAGTAACCAATCGCCAGAAAAAAAAAGATGATAATGCTTAATGTGCCTATTGCAATTGATGTTCTAAAAAAATTATTTATATAAAATTTTCTTAAATTTTTTTCTAGAATCAAATTGTTAAAAAGTCTTATCCAAAAACTTAAACTAACAGGCAAAAGAATATCACGTGTATATGAAAAGCATATAAATTTTATTATCCAATGATATGGCATATTTCTATCTCTTGATATCTCCTCTCATGTTTAAATTGAATTGGAAAATTTGACTAATGGAATGGGACTTTATGTTGGAATCCAGACTAAATATAATAGTTCCTTTTTTGCGAGTCCGTTAGCTGAAATTCAAACAAAAAGTGGGCAGTGCAATCCAGCTTCTGTCCTATTTCAGACTAAAGATGGTAGCTCCTTTTCTCCTCTTCCGTGAGCTGTTGCCTGGAATTTAAAACAAAAGGTGGGCAACGCAATCCAGCTTATCTTTGACCAAAAAAAAAATCCACCTTAGATACAGTGAATGGACGAAACTGACCTTACACTGATCTTTCTCATCAGCCTTGGAGAAGGGCGGTAGGCCTTTTTCAATTTTTTTTTTGAAAAAAACGAAACGTTATTCTCTAATTATTATTATGGCCATGGACATTTCTTGATTTACGTGCATCGAATTTAATTAATAGAAGTGGCTCAGTTTGTGATGCAGTTAAAAGATGGTCGGCGGGGTGGCAAGACTAAGTTGCAGATTTGTGCAATGGGGAAAGGTGGCAGAAGTAATTACCAGAAAAGTTCTGAACTTATTATATTTATGCTAATTTACTCTTAAAATTTTGAAATTTACCAATTGAGTCGTATCACTAATATGGACAATTTATATCATTTTTATTATATTTATTGAATTTATAATTATATTTTCTCTTCTTTTCTTTTCTTTCCTTCTTTCTCTTCTAGTCGTTGAGTCTTTGTGATGGCCAAGGACCAGCCACTAGAGATGATTGGCAAGGTCATAACCTCAATTGCCCCTCGCTAGATTTGGCGAAAGCAAGTCTCGCTCAAAGTGAGCTTGGCCTTGGTCGACCCTTGTTGGCCTTCAACAAGGGTCACTTGCCGGTTGTTGCCTTGGGGTGGTTGCAAACTGTTGTCGAGGTCTGGCAATAGATAGAGAAAGAATTTTAAAAAATAAAGAATAAATAAAACAAATATAAAAAAATTACAAAATTTATTCATATCATTGCCAATTGCATCACGTAAGTAGCTAACATCCACGTGGCGATTTCCAGTCAAAATTCATTAAATTAACTATATTGGCAAATTTTTAAATGATTTAGAACTATATTGGTCAAGTTAAAATGTTTATGATTGAATTTGCATAAGTTCAATTATTATTATTTTCTTTTTGTAATTATGGTGTAAGAGAAACGGTGGTGGAGACACTAGTCGGCTGACTTCTGCTTGAAGATATGGCGGCTTTGTCGGCCTGAAATGGTGGTCGATAATATTGGCCCCTGCATGGGACACTCGTGGGTTTTGCGCTACGTGGTGGCCTTCGTTTGACTGATGATGTGTATATGGGATGAGTAAAGTGAAAGGGATAATGTAATGCATGGGAATTGTATTGGGTGACCAAAGTTTGAATTTGTTTTAAAATCATCTTAAGTCTAGCACTAACATATGACACATCATCCATATAATTTAAAACAGACATAGAGAGAGAGAGAGAGAGAGAGAGAGAGAGAGAGAGAGAGAAACTATTAGAGGCGCATAGATGGGTGGAAATGGTCTTGAGGCAAAGGCATATGTAATGGTGAACAGTTTCAAATTTTACATAGGTTTCATCTGAAACATAGAATCTACCAGTTGAAAGAAGCACCAACACTCACTAGAAGACACTCTAATACGTGCATGACACTTGATTAACAAATATCGAAAAATCCAACATATAGTCAATTTTCCCTACGCTTTTCGACACATGAGTCCGAAATTCTGATATGCAATTCACAATTCACACATGGGGTCAATTTAAAAATTTTCAATAAAAAATGTAAATATGTAAAAAAAAAAAAATAATAATAAAAAGGGGAAAGAAAAAAAAAACTTAGTCTTCTTTTCTTTTTTTTTTTATTCTAATTTCCCATGACGCACAATTCACCTCCTAAGTTTATTTTTTTGCTTTTCTTCTGACATGCGAGTCCAAAATATGAATTGTTTATTTTTTTTCCTTCAAGTTTTATAGATTATTGGAATAAAATGGAATATTTCAAATTGAAACAATGAATAACATTAACAAATTATGGGTTACTTTTTTTAGTGTAAATTCATTCTAGGCTCTTATTTATTTATTATTTATTTGTGAATTTAAATCAAATTAATTTGATTAAAATAATCATAAAAATAAAACTTTTATCATGTATATATAAAAATATACATTTAATATATAACGTATCCCCATATATCGGAATTCTCTATTTTTTCTTTTTAAAATGATGTGTCAACATCTTGTCTTGTCTCATCTCGTATGGTGCATGTCGATGTTGATGCTACTTAGGGAATGGGTTCCTCATTTTTTGAAACCTTAAACTTACCCTTTGTATTTTGGAGTCTAGAACCTATCTTGTCACAAGTTTCAAGATCAATTCTAGGTTTTACCCAAGTTTCACTTGTATTATTAGTTGAACGTTTATAGTGAATAATAACATTTAATGACCATCACTTACTATTACAATTCACTGATCATAACTTATATTTAAACGCACGAAAAATATGAAATATTAATAAAGTAAAAATTTCGATCATAACATGGAAGCTCGACTAGTGGTTCTAGATTATACACTCATCATCGAACATAATGGAATACCTTATGATCACATGATGACATAGATTAAGAAAAACACAAAAACTTATTCCAAATTTTATGTTACAAGTTCTAGGTTCCATCAATTTAGAACCTAAAATCTATCCGTTGAAACAGGTTCCCCAATTTTTTAATGTATAACCCACCCTATATTTATTGGAACTTAGAATTGGAGAAGTTCCAATTAGTTCAATTCTAAGGTTCCAGGTTCTATCTCAAAACCATGCTCACCCCATGTACAAATAGTGGAATGAGGCCACTTAATCCTAGGTGTGACTTGCATCGCACCCACATCTTTCAAGCGATGAGAAGAGAGTTTTTCGAGGCAGAGGATATTGAGTGTTCGTTGAAGGTTTGGTGGCGTGGCATCAGTGGGCTTGGGCAAACTGATAGGGATAGCATAATTTTGCTTCTTCTTCTTCTTATTCTTTTTTACAGGGTTAAAATGTTGGTTGAACTCAGGGAAGCTCATAGAAGTAATTGTGTTCAAGGAGGCCCGAATTATGCAAGGAAACTTTGAGACTTTGAGCCCAAAAGAGTGTTTAACTAGACTGACGGATCAATTTAGATTTTGTTATAATCAATAGTTAAAATCAAAATAGGATCCCCATCAAGGTCAACCTACATCCTATTTTTGAACCAAGATCCAACTGATTTCTTGGCCAACATCACTTTTCATGATTCCCCACTTTAATCTAACAATCCAAGGCAATAGATCGCCAAAGGGCCATAAAGTGAATATTTTAATACAAAAGAACATGCATATATAATAACCCCTTAAGAACATTACCAAGGTAGATCGCACAGGTTTGATCAATCTAAAGGGCGGGAGTGAGAAAAAAGAAGGTCGATTGAAGCCATTAGGATGTTGCTTAGCGAGAGAAATGAACTTAGATCTGATTGATGCGATGAAGGAATGGGGAAGGTGAGAGAATAGTAATGAGGAGAGAGTGTTGATCTAAAGACGAGAGACAACGTAATTTGACGCGTTTGCTTGTTAATGAAGCGCTTTCGTTAGCACAAAGTCAAAGCACTCGGTCCAGCAATTATGCATTTCATTACAGGGCCTTGGAAAGCTAAGGGAAAAACAAGACTTGTTTTGACTGAGAGAACAAGGACAAACCAGTTAGTACCATTCCTTTTGGGTTGTGAGAAGACGACGTGCTAGTTGGTGGTGGTGATGGAGCTAATTGTTGAGAATAGTTCTGTTAGCTAAGTGCTGATCCACATTTAATGTTTGTTAGCAATGTAGTTCTCATGACTATGTCATGCAATTAATGTCCAAACTTTGATGTTTATCATCAATCAATATGGATTTCCTATGAATTGTAGACATTATTAACAGTTGTTTCTATTAGTGGATCAATGGTGAATTGAAGGAGTATGATATAATGACGAGCTTCATCCATGATTTACTTATTTATGGTCAGATTCAAGCCCTAACCTCAAATGAAGTTAAGTATAAATTGAAAATAAGAAAGTCTGTTGTTGTTAAGCCACATTTGTAATGAATGACTCAATTTGAATCTAAAATTGTCCGAAAGGAATATTGGGAGCAGCCATACAAGAAAGTGATTTATCTGGAGATTAATGTTAATTTCAACTGATGTGTCATTTAATTGGACATTTTTAAGTGACGTGAAATTTTGGGAATTTACAAACTCTCTAATAAAGAATCAACACTAGCGGGAGTGGAGCTAAAATCGTAAATTAAGAATGGATTAACCCGCTTGATTCACTAGAGAATAAAATTGTAGCAAATAATAGTGGCTATAATGACTGTAATATACAGCAACTACAAAACCAATAAAAGAATGAATGAGTTAATCTGGTAGCCTAAACGTCATCGTTTCTATCTGTCGCCACTTCCCTCACACCAGGGTCGAACACGACGACGTGGCCGGATCGTAGAGAGCCGGGACCAGGTACTTTCTCCCGTTCACGCCGTGCGCGTTGTAGCTCGCCCCGTCGCCTCATCCACCAGCAAGTTCCCAGCGTAGCCCGGGTACGCCCCGTTGCCGTAGATCCCGGTGCACGCCGACGCCGCCTCCAGCGACGCCCCCGCCTCGCCCTGGTAGTACCCGTTCGAGAACGGATTCGTGGCGGTCCCGGCGAGGAGGCCTCCGAGGTTGATCACCATCCCGTCGACGCCGACGTCGCCGTTGGGCGCCACCAGCGGCGGGCTCTGCGGCCCGTACAGGGGCTGGTGGAACGGCCACGCGCACTGCCCAGGGCACTGTGTCTCCGAGTTTCCCACCCAGATGTACGCGAACCTGGAGCTCCTGCCGTTGACCTTGACGGAACCGACGGCGGAGTCGTGGGAGCCGCACCGGCTCATGCAGAACCCCTCGACGGCCACGTCAGAGGAGGTGAGCACGACGTTGATGGCGTTCCGCTGTTCGCCCCGGGACGCGAGCTCCACGAGGTGCTTGCTCGTGAGGGACTTCCCGAGCGAGTAGCTCTCGTCGAGGACTTGCCTCCCGAGCGAGAGGGTGAGAGAAGGCGTGCGCCTCTTGGAGGAGGAGAGGTGGTAGTACTTGTCGACCGTCTTCCACCACTGAGAGACGGATGGGGGGGCCTGAGCCAAAGAAGGGTCGGAGGAGAGGGAGGTGACGAAGTCGGAGACGATGGTGCGCTGGGAGGGCTTGAAGCTGCCGTACCAGATGAGGTTGACGGAGATCTTGCCGGAGAGGAGAGGGCCATTGTGGTACTTCATGGGCGGGGACTGGTCTTGGACCAGCTCGGCCAGCCTCCTGGTGGCGGAGGCCATCTGGAGGAGGCAGAGGGCGAGGAAGAGCTTTGGAAGAAGAGCTGTCTTAGAAGCGAAGAAGGATGCCATTGTAGCAGCTTGAGTTTTGGGCTGAGACTGAAAGAGAGGAAGGTGAAAGCAGAGGTAGTTTCTTGCTTTGTTTAAGTTGTGGATTGTGTTGAAGGAGGAGGAGTATTTATACAGGGGTGGGATGAGGGTGAGCCTTCGATTATTTTATTTTTTGACTATATATTATAATAATAAATAGGAGGGTGGACCGTGGAACGTAGTAGTGGGGCTAAAGTGCCGGAACCTGCTTGGAAAGAGACAAACGGAGGGCAGCTCATGATGGTCTTGCAACCCCAGTTGCATCTTCACCAGCAAGATTAGCAGGAGACCACTGACAACTGGTTGCCCGACTACGCGTTCAATCATCATTTACGCTAATCACGGTCAAAATGACTGCATCCCTTTCCTTAATCCATCCACCGGGAAGTTCAAAAGCAAGAGCAATATGTGTGCTCTGCACAGATAAAACAGAGGGATAATTGACAATTTAGTTATTCCCTTTTCTAATCTCTTTTAAAAAATAACTAGAGAAATACCTCTCGAATCGGCGTACTGTTGCCGAAAATCACCACCAACATACTTGGATGCTGGCTGCGGGACGAGCAACATTAGGAAGGTACTGAAAGAAGTGGTTCTGCTATGGACAAGAGCTCTTCATGCTCAACCCCGGAGCGCAGCAAGAACCATCCTAGGTGCTATATAATTTTCCTGAATTTTAAATGTAAATAGTTTCTCGGGAAAACCAGGCATTGAAAACAGAGATACAAACCGCACTATGACAACTGAAAAAAATTTAAGCAAGAAAATGCTGGAGGAAATAGATTGCAGGGGATGGTCTAGTGAATATATGCTCAAAAAATGGCGTTCAATAAGAGGCCATTCTCCAATATGGTATTGTCCAATCGATTTAGTGCGTGATTCGGAGCTAAGAGGAGATTTGAACATAACCAGCGGAGAATGAATAGCCTCCAAAAGCTTTGTTAGAAGAGCTGTTTCACCTTTTGTAGCTGCCTAACCAAACAAATGATTAGGTTAGAAACCAGGCCTAAAATCTAACAATTACGGAAGTCGATCTTCCACATATACATGCATTTTTAAAAATTCGAACGATGCCATCGGATGCTTCAATTTTAACAACATGAATGCAGCTGAACCTATATTTACATTGTTTTTTCTTTTGACCATTCAAACTTTTGCACATTCACTTTTTCCTCAATGTGATCACCACCAACGAGAAACTAAATGCGGTGCCGGGATATGCCCAAAGACATCTTAATATTGAGACATCTTAATATTGAAAACAAATCCATAATTACAACTAGGTCAACATCGAGATGTAGAGAATTAACAAAGGTATAAACTTTAAAAGTGAATGTTCAAGTGAAAGACCAAAATTCAAAGGGCTAATTCTGGTGTACTCGGCGGGTGGTCGGCGAGTGGTGGCGTCAATGATGAGTGACGATCTGGCGTTGAGGGCGATCAGCCCGAGAGGTTGTTTAAGTTATGGATTGTGAGGGCAAATGGTGAAGGGAGGAGTAGTATTTATACATGGATGGGACGAGGGTGAGCCTTCGATTATTTTATTTTGCGACTATATATTATAATAATAAATAGGAGGGTGGAACGTAGAAGTGGGGTTAGAGTGCTGGAACCTGCCTGGAAAGAGACGAAAGGAGGGCAGCTCATGATGGTCTTGACATTCCCAGTTGCATCTTTACCAGGAAGATAAAACAAATGACAACTGGTGCTGGACTACGCGTTCAATCATCATTTCATTTACGCTCCTAGGACGACTTTTTAAGAGGTGGCCGATAGTATTGGCCCATGCTGGGCCACAATCGCGGGTGTTGCGCTACGTGGCAGTCTTGGTTTTTTTTTTTTTTTTTTTTCTTTTTGTAAATAGCGGCCTTGGTTGACCGATGATATATATATGGGATGAGTAAAGGGAATGGGATAATGGAATGCGTGGAAAATGTGTGGTGTGACCGAAAGTTTGGGTTTGTCCTAAAATCGCCTAAACTCTTACACCACATCACCCATATTATTCATAACTGAGCACAAACAGCCAAAAAAAACTAAGGTTACAAGAGGCGCATAGGTGGGTGGAAATGGTCTTGGAGCACAGACATGTACGTGGAAACGGTCAGATGAGTTCAGCATTGTCAGAGGATGTGGAGCCATTTAAATAGCGTGCATGATAACATTTTTACTTTTCTATTTTTTTATTTCTCTATTTCTCTGTTCTCCGAAACAGAAATTCGTTTGATAAAGCAATTTGATTTTTCTATTTCTGAAACATATTTCTATTCCAGAAATAGATTTGAAGAAGAAATCAAAAGTTAAAATTTTTAGGGCATGTATAATAAAATTTATACTTCTCTATTTATCCGTTTCTTTGTTCCTCGGAACAAATTTGGAATAGAAATCCGTTTAGTAACGCAATTTAATTTTTCTATTTCTGTAATTAATTTCTATTCCATAAATACATTTGAAGAAGAAATCAGAGCTAAAATTTTTAATTTCTCAATTTCTGTTCCAGAAATTTTGTCATGCGCACCCAAAATGTATCGAAATCGACATGAGGCCACTTGATTTTAGGCGTAACTTGCATGTGACCCGCAACTCTCAAAGGATGAGATTGAGTGGGCTAATAGGATTTCGATGCACCTGAGAAGTTTCCTCAATAGTGATGGTTGGACGTAATGGATATTGAGTGTTGGCTAAAGCATGACGTTGGTAGGATTGGGCAAATGGTTAGAGAGAGCATAGTTTTGTTTTTCCCTTTTTTATTTGCAGGGCTAGAATCTAAGATAGTTGAACTCAATGAAACTTTTATAAGTAATTGTGTTCAAATTGGTTCTAATTACACAAAGAAACTTTAAGACTTTGAGCTAGAATACTTAACGAGGTCCAATTGAGATTTTGTTACATTCAATGGTATAAATCTAAATAGGATCCCTCCCAAGGTCAACTAATATCCTTTTCTCAAACCAAGATCCAACCAAATTTTCATCCGATTTCAGTTTTTATGCTTTAGCTCTTTATTCAAACAATTCAAGGCAATAGATCGCAAAAGGGCCACAAAAAGAGAACATTTCTATACATGAAAAAATGCATATACAAAAAACCCGATTAAGAAGATTACCCGAGATAAAATGCATGGGTCTGATTAATCTGATGGGTGGGACTGAGAAAGAGAAGGTCGATTGGAGACCCTAGGACGTGGCTGAGCGAAAGAAATGAAGTTTGATTTGAGTGATGACGATGAAGGAGAGGGGGAAGGTGAGAGGATGGTAGTGAGGAGGGAATGGTGAAGTAAAGGCAAGAGAGGCCAGCTTGATTTGACACATTTGCTTGTTAATGAATCGCTTTCGTTGGTAAAAAGTCAAATCTCTCGGTCGAGCAGTTGGGCATTTCTCTCATTACAGGGCATTGGACAGCCGAGAAAAACAAGACTCTTGTTTTGACTGAGAGAACAAGGACAAAACCACTCAGTGCCCTTCCATTTGGGTCGCAAGAAGAAGACATGCTAGTTGGCGGTGGCGGTGGTGGTGGAGCCAGTTGTCAAGAATGGGCGTGTTAGCTGAAGTGCGAGTCCTCATTTTTTATTGGTTAGTTAGCTCTTTTGAGCATGCCGTGCCATTTATCTCATGTCCAAGTTTCGATGTCTATCATTAATTGACATGAATTTTCCTGAGAATTATAGACATTGTTAATAGTTGTTGCTACGGTAGATCCACGATGATGTTAGAGATATGTATATATATCTTTTAGTTATATTTAGGATATTTCCTCTATTTTTTCTTTATCTATGTTGATTATGCATATCTAATCTATTTTCCTTATATATTAATCTATTAAAGCCTATAAATAAACTCTCTAGGTACTATTTCCTATAAATCAAACTATATATAGAAGTTCCTCAAATTTGTCTTTTGCATTATTATTTTGGGTTAATACCGTGAAAAAATCCAAACTAATACGCCTAAAATACACTTATTCAAAACTAATTTTTTACCATAAAAAACTCTAAATTGATACATTTGTGACAAATGCACTTCCTTTAGTTTCCATTGAATTATAGTAATACTATGAAAAATCACAAACTAATATATCTGTGACAAATGAATGGCAAGACCTCAAGTCAATACACCCATTAATTACTACATATCATTTAACTCAATATTTTGATGGTTAAATTTAATGAAAACTAATGGAGGATAAATTTGTTACATGTATACCAATTTGAAGTTTTAGTGTCAAATAAGTAGTTTAAAGTAAATTTGTTACATGTGTATTAATTTATAGTTTTATGTATTTATTTATTGTTTTTAACTTGGTATCAAAACCACTTTGTTAAGGCAACCCTACCACATTAGGTGCACTTTGCATAGATGCACCCATGCTCCTCGAGCACCCTAATGCACACCCAAATAAATCATCCATCCCAACTGCTCAAAAATCAATAGTGTTCATTTCGTGCACACAAATCTAATTTTAGGAAGCACTTAATCCAATCCATTCCACAATGATCATGTTTGGACACCAATTGTGCCGGTCGCATTGCCTAGTTGAGCCTTTATCATAGAGGTGACTTTTTCTTTAATGCTAGTTGTAGAGGTCACATTGCTCAATAACTAATTTCCCAAATCAATCGTATAAGCCACTTGATGCTACAACACTAGTTGTATGGGCCGTGTCGCTCACTTACTATTTTGCAAGCTGGCCGCATTGGTGGCTAGCATTTTGCCCTCCAATTCTCGACCTTTCATGCGTCATTACACCACCATTAGACTTGCCGCCCTCAAACTAGCTGGATTTGTGAGTTTCGCTGCAAACAACATCAGAAACCACCTCATCCGCCACATCTCAGCTGTTGTAAGCAATTTGATTTGATTTCAAACTCAAGTTGACCCAGTCGCCATGAGTTTGAGAAACGACTTTAGAGATATGTAGATGTTTTCTATAGATATTTTGGATATTTCCTCTAATTTTCTATCTCTATTTTAGTCATACAGATCTAATTTAATTTCCTTACATAATCAAATATCAAAGCTAATATATGAGCTCTCTATATATTCTTTTCTAGACATCAAACTATACACAAAAATTCCTTAAATCTATATTCTACATTATTATTTCATGACTGGTGAATTGAAGGAGTCTGACACAATGACGGGCTTCATCCAGTGATTAATGTAAGTGACTAGTTGCTTAACTCATGGTATGATAGAAGCTCCTCCCTCAAGTGTAGTTAAGTATATGACCAATTTACATGCAAATAAGAAAGTCTGCGGTGGTCAAGCCACATTTATAACAAATGACTCAATTCAGATCTTTGTCTCCCTAGGGGTTTGTGAGGAGCATCGCACCTTGTCGTTTAGAAACCATATATAACAACTTTAACTATTTCCACGACGATGAGCACCTAATAGCAATAATTTGAATAAAACATAAAGTCATGATCATTTGGGGTTACTATTAAGTTAAGTAACGTTTGTGTTATATGCAGCATTTCCACTTAGAAAGGTGAGAGTTCTAATCCCATGTGCCTTTTGCCATAACCAATGACTTTCGCCAGTATCAATAATGGATTTCTCACGCTCCCTCGACCTAAGCCCCTCCATCTGTTCCCCCAAAAACTAAATCGGTAATTAGAGCATACATTCACTACGTAATGGTCTTTTGTTCCACAAATGGGGTAATTAGCCCGGTCGGTTTATTGAATTGTGTGAGTGAAGAGCTGAACTCCTCAGATTAAGCGTGGATTTAGTCCGGTTGATTTGCAATGGCTCATATAATTGTAGCAAATAAAAGTGGTTTGCCTTTTTCATTAACTATAATGACAATAATATGGAGCAACTACAAAACCAATAAAAGAATGAATGAATTAATCTGGTAGCCTAAATCATCGTTTCTATCTGTCGCCAATTCCCTCACACCAGAGTCGAACACGACGACGTGGACGGATCGTAGGGAGCCGGGACCAGGTACTTTCTCCCGTTCACGCCGTGCGCGTTGTAGCTCGCCCTCGTCGCCTCATCCACCAGCAAGTTCCCAGCGTAGCCCGGGTACGCCCCGTTACCGTAGATCCCCGTGCACGCCGATGCCGCCTCCAGCGACGCCCCCGCCTCGCCCTGGTAGTACCCGTTCGAGAACGGGTTCGTGGCGGTCCCGGCGAGTAGGCCCGCGAGGTTGATCACCATCCCGTCGACGCCGACGTCCCCGTTGGGCGCCACCAGCGGCGGGCTCTGCGGACCGTACTGGGGCTGGTGGAAGGGCCACGCGCACTGCCCCGGGCACTGCATCTCCGAGTTGCCCACCCAGATGTACGCGAACCTGGAGCTCCTGCCGTTGACCTTGCCGGAACCGACGGCGGAGTCGTGGGAGCCACACCGGCTCATGCAGAATCCCTCGACGGCCACGTCGGAGGAGGTGAGCACGACGTTGACGGCGTTCCGTTGTTCGCCCCGCAACGCGAGCTCGACGAGGTGCTTGCTCGTGAGGGACTTCCCGAGGGAGTAGCTCTCGTCGAGGACTTGCCTCCCGAGCGAGAGCGTGAGGGAAGGAGTGCGCCTCTTGGAGGAGGAGAGGTGGTAGTACTTGTCGACCGTCTTCCACCACTGAGAGACGGATGGAGGGGCTTGAGCCAAAGAAGGGTCGGAAGAGAGGGAGGCGACGAAGTCGGAGACGATGGTGCGCTGGGAGGGCTTGAAGCGGCCGTACCAGATGAGGTTGACGGAGATCTTGCCGGAGAGGAGAGGGCCATTGTGGTACTTCATGGGCGGGGACTGGTCTTGGACCAGCTCGGCCAGCCTCCTGGTGGCAGAGGCCATCTGGAGGAGGCAGAGGGCGAGGAACAGCTTTGGAAGAGCTGTGTTAGAAGCGAAGAAGGATGCCATTGTGGCTGAGTTTTGGGCTGAGACTGAGGAAAGTGGAAAGGTGAAAGCAGAGGTAGCTTCTCGCTTTGTTTAAGATGTGGGTTGTGTCGAAGGGAGGAGGAGTATTTATACAAGGGTGGGATGAGGGTGATGCTTTGATTATTTTATTTTACGACTATATATTATAATATAATAATTAATATGAAGTGGGGAACGTAGTAGTGGGGTTAAAGCGCCGGAACCTGCCTGGAAAGAGACAAACGGAGGGCAGCTCATAATGGTCTTGAAAGTCTCAGTTGCAACTTCACCAGCAAGATTGACAAAAGACCACTGGTGCCCGACTACGCGTACAGTCATCATTTACGCTCTCAAGACAGCTTTTTAGGTAACCAATCACAAAAAAATGATAATGCTTAATGTACCTATTGCAATTGATGTTTTGAACAAAATAATTTATATCGAATTTTCTTAAATTTTTTCTAAAATCTAATTATTAAAAAGCCTTAATTAAAAACTTAAATTGATAGGCAGAAGGATAACACATGTATATAAAAAACATATCAATTTCACTATCAAATGGTATGACATATTTCTATCTCTTAACATCTATCATATTTAAATTGAACAGAAAAATTTGATTAATGGAAGTGGACATGGGCGCAAAAGGAGCGGAACCTGTCTTTGCGATGGGACTCTATGTTGGAATTCAGGCTAAATATAATAGTCCCTTTTTTGCGAGCTGTTAGCTGAAATTCAAACAGAAAGTGGGCAATGCAATCCAGCTTACCTTTGACCAAAAAAAAAACCATCTTAGCTACAGTTGAATGGACGAAACTGACCTTACACTGATCTTTCTCGTTAGCCTCGGAGAAGGGCGGTAGGGCTTTTTCAAAAAATTTATTGAAAAAAACGAAACGTTATTCTCTAGTTATTTTTATGGCCATGGACATTTCTTGATTTACGCGCATCCAATATAATTAATAGAAGTGGCTCGGTTTGTGACGCAGCTAAGGGATGGTCGGCGGGGCGGCAAGACTAAGTTGCAAATTTGTGCAGAGGAATGTGGAACTGCGGCGAGAGTAATTACTAAAAAAGAATTAAATTTGTTATATTTATGCTAATTTAATTCTAAAATTTTTCATTTCATCAATTGAATCATGTCACTGATGTGACACTTTATGCAATTTTTATTATTTTTTTCTAAATTTCTAATTATATTTTTCTCTTCTTTTATTTTCTTTCCGTCTTCCTCCACCAGTCGTCGAGCCTTGGAGATGGCTAGGAACCAGCCACTAGAGATGATTGGCAAGGTCATAACCTCATATGCCCCTTGCCAAATTTGGCAAAAGCAAGTCTCACTCGAAGCAAGCTTGGCCTTGGTCGAGCCTTAATGGCCTTCGATGAGGGTCCTTATAGATCGTTGCCTTGGGTTTGTCGCTAAACATTGCCAAGGTCCGGCAATTGATAGAGAAAGAATAAAAATAGAGAAATAAAATAAAATATACATAAAGCAAAATTTAGAAACAAAAATAATAATGAATCATAAAATTTATTCGTATCAGTGCCAATTATATCACATAATATAGCCGACATCCGCGTAAATGATTTTCAGATAAAATGGTTGAATGGATTATGTTGGCAAAATTGGTCAAGTTAAAATGTTTAAGATTGAATTTGTATAGGTGTAATAAGTTTAAACTTTTTTTTGGTAATTTTGGTACAAGAGACGCCATGGTGGATACAATAGTCGGCTGACTTATGCTTGAAGATATGGCGGCTTTGTCGGCCTAAAATGGCGGTCGATAATATTGGCCCCCGCACGGGACACTCGTGGATTTTGCGCTACGTGGTGGCCTTCGTTTGACCGATGATGCGTATATGGGATGAGTACGGTGAAAGGGATAACGTCATGCGTGGGAATTGTATTGTGTGACCGAAAGTTTAAATTTGTTTTAAAATCATCTTAACTTTAGCTATAACATATGACACATCATCCATATAATTTAAAATAGAGAGAGAGAGAGAGAGAGAAGGTTACAAGAGGCGCACAAGTGGGGGGAAATGGTCTCAAAGCAAAAGTATGTATAAGGGTAAGCGGTTTTAGATTTCACACAAATTCCATCTAGAATTTGAAACATACGTGTTGAAATAAGTTAGGAAGATTTGACTCTCTCCGAAAGCTTTTGTGTCATATTAGACACTCTAGCATGTGTTCGACATTTGGTCAATAAGTATCGAAAAATTCAACACCTGATCAACTTTTCTAATATTCTTCGACATGCTAGCTTGAAATTCTAACATGCGATTCGGAATTTCGACACATAATTTTGATACACACATGGCCAATTTTTTTATAAAAAAATCAATAAATAATAATAATAGAAAATGGGAAAGAAGAAAAACCTAGTCTCTTTTCTTTTCTAACTTTCACTTTCTGTGACACACAATTTATCCTCCAAATTTATTTGTTTCTCTTCTCTTTGGACATGCTCTGACACACAAGTCTAGAATATAAATTGCTTGTTTTTTTCTCCAATTTTTAAAAGTTGATTATGTAAAATTAAAACAATAAATGATATTGACAAATCACGGGTTAATATTTTTAGTGTAAATTTATTCTTTGCTCCTTTTTATTATTTATTTATTTGTGAATTTAAATCAAATTAAGTCAATTAAAATAATCATAAAAATGAAAATTCATCATATATAATGTGTCATAATGTATCATAATTCTCTATTTTTTGATAAATGACATGTCGGCATAGTGTATTGTGTGTTGTGTGCCATGTGTCGTGTCGGTGTTACTTAGTGAATAAGTTCCTCACTTCTTAGAACCTATAGGTATATGCTGGAACCTTGAACCTTCCTTGTTACAAGTTCCAAGCTCAGTTCCAAGCTCTATCCAAACTCTACCTATATTATTAATTGAATGATTGTAATGACTTTAATAACCACGAGTTATTACTACAATTCATTAATAACAATTTATATTTAGACACACGAAAAATATGAAATATTAACAAAATAAAAGTTTTAGACATAAAATGGAAGCTCCACTAGTGGTTTCAAATTATACACTTATCATCGAAAGCCATGAAACACCCTACGATTAGTGAAGACATAGATCAAGAAAAATGCAAAAACTAATTCCAAGTTTTATGTACAAGTTCCTAATTCCATGAACCTAAAACTTGGAATCTATCTCTCGAAAGAGGTTCTCTAATTTTTGGAACCTGAAACTTATCATGCATATCTTGGAATCTGAACTTGATAGGCTTCCATCGATTCGATTCTCAAATTCCAAGTCATACCTTGGAATCATGCTCACCCCTTATGCAAGTGGTGGGATGAGGCCACTTGATCCTAGGTGTGACCTACATTGCACCCATATCTAAACGATGAGATCGTGAGGGCTTATATAATTCCGATGCACTAGAGAGTTTTTCAAGGTAGAGGATATTGGGTGTTGGTTGAAGGTTGGTGGCATGGCGTCGGTGGGCTTGGGCAAACCGATAGGGAGAGCATAGTTTTGTTTCTTCTTCTTCTTGTTCTTTTTTGCAGGGTTAAAATGTTCGTTGGTTGAACTCAAGGAAACTCTTAGAAGTAATTGTGTTCAAGTAGGCTCGAATTATACAAGGAAACTTTGAGACTTCGAGCCCAAAAGAGTCTTTAACTAGATCGATGAGCCAATTTACAATTTGTTACGCTCAATAGTTGAAGTCAAAACAAGATCCCCATCAAGGTCAACCTACATCCTATTTCTAAACCAAGATCCAATTGAGTTCTCGGCCAACATCTCTTTTCATGATTCCCATCTTTAATCTAACAATCCAAGGCAATAAATCGCCAAAGGCCATAAATTGAATATTTTAATAAAAATAAAAATGCATATATAAGCCCTATTTGGTAACATTTTAACATCTCCCAATTTACGTTCTTTTGTTCTCTAGAACAAAAATAAAAATAAAAATCCGTTTGGTAATGTCAATTAATTTTTTATTCTCCGAATAGAAAGGTAGCTAGGGAATAAATTTAGAACAGATACAAGAAGTAGAAAAAAGTAACTTCTTGTTTATAGGAACAATTTCTAGAATTAAGTTATTTTCTCTTTTCTTTTTTTCTTTTCTCCTTTTATTCTTATTTGACAGCCACCACCCACCTCTGCGGCCTGCTATGGTCACTATCGTTGCTGACCACTGTCGTTGCGGCCTACCGCTGCCTGCCACTGATGACTATCGATGATCGCTGACGCCAGTGCCCATCAATTAGTTGATCGACAACCATCGCCGACTAATCGGCAATCAACCGTGGTGAGCAAGGTCGTCGGTGATCCAACGGGTGGTGACGACTAAGGTTGGTGATCAGTGGCGGTAAGGAAGAATAAAAAAATTTTAAATAAATTTTACATTAAAAAAATTATGAATTGTACCAAACACATTCCTATGTTTTTTTTTTTTTCCATTTCGAGGATAGAAATTTTGTATAGTTACTAAATGTGTTATTTTATTGAGAAATTATTCCAAGGAATAGAAATAGAAAAATACTATCTCTAAAAAGAATTTATTTTCCGAAATAGAAATGTTACCAAACAGACTCACAATAACCTCTTAAGAATATTACCTAAGGTGGATCACATGGGTTTGATCAATCTAATGGGTGGGAGTGAGAAAAAGACGGGTCGATGGAAGCCATTAGGATGTCGATGAGTGAGAGAAATGAAGTTAGATCTGAATGATGCCGATGAAGGAAATGGAGATGGTGAGAGGATGATAATGAGGCAAAAGTGGTGATCTAAAGACAAGAGAGACAACACAATTTGACGCGTTTGCTTGTCAATGAAGCGCTTTCATTAGCACAAAGTCAGAGCTCTCGGTCCGGCAATTGTGCATTTCATTATAGGGCCTTGGAAAGCTAAAGGAAAAACAAGACTTGTTTTGACTTAGAGGACAAGGACAACCAGTTAGCACCCTTCCTTTTGGGTTGCGAGGAGACGACATGCTATTTGGTGGTGGTGGTGGTGGAGCTAATTGTCAGAAATAGTTCTATTAACTACGTAGGGGTAAGCATTAGTCCAGGGTACTTTGAACCAACCCTAGACCGGCCCAACTCTGTCGGTCCTAAACTGGTTTCAAAGAGGACTAAGTCGGTCCTTAGTCCTAAGATCCCTGGATTAGCACTGTGTGGATTAATTCTTGATTCTTGGAGTTTAGGGTCGATTTAATCCGGACCAATCTTGATTGTATATAATATATCTAAATAAAATATATTATATTTCTAATATATTATTTATAATTTTTTTTAATAAAAACCTAAGTCAAACAACGTCAACAGCATTAAACAGCTCCTTATGGTGTTCTTCTCAAGGAATTGTTCTCTTATGTCTTCTCTGTCCTCTTAATCTTCAATTTACCAAAATTGAAAGATACAACTTCCCCGCTCGTCGCTCAACTCTCGCCCTACTGAACTTCCCCGCTCACCACTCAACTTCCCATTTTGTTCCATATCTTTATGAGGTATTAATTGTTTTTACGGTTTATTGTTTTTAGTAGGTGAAAAATTTCTATTATTGCCTTATCTTAAATTCGTTGAATATGTAATGACATTTATAGTTTTGTTACATAATGTTGCATTATCGATAGACATGTAATTTGAATATGTAATGACATTTATGGTTTATTGTTTTTAGGGAATACAAAAATTAAAACAAAAAAATTATCGGTTGATCTCGGGTTAACCCTAGAATCTGACCAAACCTATTGGGTCGGTCCGGTCCTCCATCCCAAGCTCAATAGGATCGGTCATCAATCCCAAAAATTGAGGACCAACATTGTACGTTGGTCCTAGGTTTAGGAGGTGGACCAGCCCACCTCGGACCATGGACCACGCTCACTCCTATAGTTAAGTGCTTATCCACATTTTATGTTTGTTAGCAATGTAGTACTCATGACTATATCATGTAATTAATGTCCAAACTTTGATATTTATCATCAATTGGCACGAATTTTCTTATGAATTGTACACATTAGTAACGATTGTTTTTATTAGTGGATCAACGATGAATTGAAGGAGTATGATGTAACGGCGGGCTTCATCCATGATTAATGTAAGTAACTAAATGCTTAACTTATGGTCAGATACAAGCCCTAACCTCAAGATGAAGTTAAGTATAAGATTAATTTTTTTAAAAATAAGAAAGTTTGTTGTTGTTAAGCCACATTTGTAATGAATGACTCAATTCGCATCTAAAATCTTCCGTAAGGAATATTGGGAATAGCCATACAAGAAAGTGGTCTTTCTGGAGATTATTGTTAATGTTAATTAACGTGTCATTTAATTGGATATTTATAAGTGATGTGAGATTTTGGGACTTTAGAAACTCTCTGAGTTAATGAAGGAGTGAGCTAAAATCGTAAGATTAAGAATGGCTTAACCCGCTTGCTTTGCACTGGAGAATAAAATTGTAGCAAATAAAAGTGGCTTGCCTTTTCTATTAACTATAATGACCGTAATATACAGCAACAAAAAAACCAATAAACGAATGAATGAATTAGTCCGGTAGCTTAAACGTCATCGTTTCAATCTCTCTCCACTTCCCTCACACCAGCGTCGAACAGGACGCCGTGGACGGATCGTAGAGAGCCGGGACCAGGTACTTTCTCCCATTCACGCCGTGCGCGTTGTAGCTCGCCCCCGTCGCCTCCTCCACCAGCAAGTTCCCAGCGTAGCCGGGGTACGCCCCGTTTCCGTAGATCCCCGTGCACGCGGACGCCGCCTCAAGTGACGCCCCCGCCTCGCCCTGGTAGTACCCGTTCGAGAACGGGTTCGTGGCGGTCCCGGCGAGGAGGCCTGCGAGGTTGATCACCATCCCGTCGACGCCGACGTCCCCGTTGGGCGCCAACAGCGGTGGGCTCTGGGGGCCGTACAGGGGCTGGTGGAACGGCCAAGCGCACTGCCCCGGGCACTGCGTCTCCGAGTTTCCCACCCAGATGTACGCGAACCTGGAGCTCCTGCCGTTGACCTTGACGGAACCGACGGCGGAGTCGTGGGAGCCGCACCGGCTCATGCAGAATCCCTCGACGGCCACGTCGGAGGAGGTGAGCACGACGTTGATGGCGTTCCGCTGTTCGCCCCGGGACGCGAGCTCGACGAGGTGCTTGCTCGTGAGGGACTTCCCGAGGGAGTAGCTCTCGTCGAGGACTTGCCTCCCGAGCGAGAGCGTGAGGGAAGGAGTGCGTCTCTTGGAGGAGGAGAGGTGGTAGTACTTGTCGACCGTCTTCCACCACTGAGAGACGGATGGAGGGGCCTGAGCCAAAGAAGGGTCGGAAGAGAGGGAGGTGACGAAGTCGGAGACGATGGTGCGCTGGGAGGGCTTGAAGCGGCCGTACCAGATGAGGTTGACGGAGATCTTGCCGGAGAGGAGAGGGCCATTGTGGTACTTCATGGGCGGGGACTGGTCTTGGACCAGCTCGGCCAGCCTCCTGGTGGCGGAGGCCATCTGGAGGAGGCAGAGGGCGAGGAATAGCTTTGGAAGAGCTGTTTTAGAAGAAGCGAAGAACGATGCCATCGCAGTAGCTGAGTTTTGGGCTGAGACTGAGGAAAGGTGAAAGCTGAGGTAGCTTCTCGCTTTGTTTAAGTTGTGGGTTGCGTTGAAGGGGGAGGAGTATTTATACAAGGATGAGATAAGGGTGATGCTTCGATTATTTTATTTTACGACTATATATTATAATAATAAATATGGGGTGGAACGTAGGAGTGGGGTTAAAGTGCCGGAACCTGCCAAGAAAGAGACAAAGGGAGCGCAGCTCATGGTGGTCTTGAAATTCCCAGTTGTAACTTCACCAGCAAGATTGACAAAAGGCCACCAGTGCTCGATTGCGCGTTCAATCATTATTTCAGTCACGCTTTTAGGACAGCTTTTTATTAGGTGGCCGATGGTATTGGCCCATGCGTGGGCCACACGCGGGTGTTGCGGTACGTGGTGGTCTCGTTTTCTTCTTTTCCTAATCAATAGTGGCCTTGGTTGACCGACGATATGCATATGGGATGAGTAGAGTGAGAGGGCTAATGTAAAGCGAGGGGATTGTATGGTGTGACCGAAATCCTGGGTTTGTTCAAAGATCACTGAACTCTTGCGTTAACAGATGACACACTATCCGTACAATTCAAAACTGAGCACGTACAGCCAAAACAACAAAAAACCAAGGTCAGGAGAGGCGCATTGGTGGGCGGAAATGCTCTTGGAGCAAAGGCATGCTCATGGAAGTGGTGGAATGAGGCGAGGGGCGGTGGAGCCATTGCAAAGCATGCCAGAATCCACATGAGGCAACTTGATCCTAGGCTTGACCTACATGGGATCCACGAATTTCAATGGATGAGATCGAGTGGACTTATAGGATTTCGATGCACGCCTGAGTTTGTTTAGGTGGTGATGGTTAGAGACTGGATGTTGGTTGTTGGCTAAAGGCTTTGGTGGCATGGCATCGGTAGGCTTGAGCAAATAGACAGAGAAAGCATAGGTTTTTCTTTTGTAAGTAAAATTGTTAGACGGTTGAACTTAAGGAAATTTTCGGAAGTAACTGTGTTCCAATCAGCTCGAATTACACCAAGAAACTTTGAGATTTTGAGCTTAAAAAAGTGTTTAACTCGATCCATGATTAAATTGATATTTTGTTATGCTCAATTGTCAAAATCAAAACATGATTCCTCACCAAAGTCAACTTATATCAATTTCTTGAATCAAAATCCAATTAAGTTTTCACTTGATTTCACTTTTCATGAATTAGCTCTTCAGTCAGGCAATTCGAGGCAATGGATCACAAAAAGATCCCATAATGAATATTTCTATGTAAAATTAAAAATGAATATGCCCCGTTAAGAAGATCACCCAAGATAGAACACACAAGTCTGATCAATCTAATGGGTGGGAATCGGAAAGAGAAGTTCGATTAGAGCCCCTAGGATGTGGCTGAGGGAGAGAAATGAAGTTTGGATTTGATTGATGACGATGAAGAAAAGGGGGAAGGTGAGAGGATGGTAGCGAGGAGAGAGTTGTGAAGACAAGAGATGGCGGAGTGATTTGACGCGTTTGCTCTGAATGAATTGCTATCGTTGTCACAAAGTCGAAGCTCTCAATCCAGCAATTATGCATTTCATTACATGGCATTGGACAATCAAGAGGAAAATATGACTCCTATTTTGACTGACATAACAAGGGCAAAACCAATCGACGCCCTCTTTTGGGTCGCAAGAAGAGGATTTCTTGGTTTAGGAATAATTACCCTAAAAATCCTCAATTTATTACACTTATACCAAATTTAAACTATTAAATAATGACAATTTAGTCATAAATTTTTAAATAATTTGTCAATATAGACATTTGAACTAATTTTAGACGAAAATTAGACAACAGTTGTCATATGTGACATAACCAATGTCGACGTCTATAAATTTTGCAAATTTTTAAATTTTTTATTTTTTTTATTTCTTTCATTCTTTCCTAGATTACTCTTCATCTGCTTCTTTCATTGTTCTCCATCTTTGTTGAATGTGGAAGCAAAAAAGCGAACCGCTCTTCTTCTTACTCTATCCTCCATCATTGTTTGAAACTGCCGTCAAGCCGGGCGTCTTCAAGATCTCAACCAAGCTGGAAGATCGTGAGCTCCGCCACACATCCACCTTGAGCCCTAGATCTGGAGGGCTCTTGTTCGGTCGCGACATAGAGTTGGATTATAAGTCTTTAAAAGCGATTTCGGTATTATGATCTATATCTTTTAAACCATTGTGCTCCAATCGACTCGCAATTTCCTTTCTTCTATGTCTTTTTTGCCTTTTCTATGAGTAAATTTCAACTCAATATGTAATATAACTAACGAATGAGTAAATCAACTCACTTTCGAGTTTGTCGGTTTCAAATTGAAGAGCAAAAATTTTAGCGCTTGTATGCAAGACAATCTGCCACAAAAGCACTCTCTAGCATTTTCTGGTTCGATGCAACCGGATCCAAGATTGAGTCTTGACTTGGTCGAGAAACGAAACTTTTCTTAGAGAAAGAAGAGGATGGAAGATGATGAACAGCAAACACAAAAGCAAAAGCAAAATATATATATAATGCAAAATGACATCATTTCAATTCAATTTGTCCTAATCATATCGCCAATCGTGCCATGTAGTACGATTGATGTCGATTGGATCACCATGACATTATTGTCCTATCAAAATTATCTAGAATGACTACATTGATAAATTGTCAAAAAATTTTAAAACTAAATTGACATAATTGAAATATTTATGATGGAATTGATATAAATACAATAGGTTTTGGACTTTTTTTTGACAATTTTCCCTACCAATTGGTGGCGGTGGTTGAGCTTATTGTAGAGAATGGGCGTGTCGCATCTTATGTTGGTGCTCTCTTGAGCATGTCGTGTATCTAATATCCAACTTCAATATCTATCATCAATCAACACGAATTTTCCTATTAATTGTAAACATTGTTAAGGTTTGTTTTTACCAAGAGATCAACGATGAACTAAAGCAGTATGATGTAACAATGGGCTTCGTCCAGTGATTAGTACAAGTGACTAAATGCTTTACCTATGGTATGACAAAAGCTCCCACCCCGAGTGTAGTTAATTTATTTGAAAGTAAGAAATTTGTTGTTGCCAAGCCACATTTGTAACAAATGACTCAATTCGCATCTAAAATCCCCCAAAAGGAATACTTGGAGAAGTCATTTAAAAGATTAGTTATATATGATGTGAGATTTTAGAATATTACAATCTCTCCGACTTAAAGAATTAACATACACGTCCATGGTTGCCCATATCTCCCTGCAATACGGTCCTACTAGACGAGTGATCTTTGCCTCCATAGAAGTCATAAGGAGCTGACACTTTGTCCAAACTCGGCAATTTCTCTCTTTCCTCAAAATCATATATGGCCCAATCTATCCTATTTCATGAGGAACCAGCTTCCATAATATTTATAACAATCTAAGTATCGCTGGGAACCTAAAAGCAATCATTTGTACAAAGCACAAAGTGATAATCATTTGGGATTATTGTCTTATATACGGCATTTTCATTGAGAAAAGTCAGAATTCTCATCCCATGTCCCTTTTGCCATAACCAATGACTAGACCAGCATTAGAAATGGATTTCTCTCACGTCCTCGACTTAAGCTCCTCCGTTGGAGCATACATTCGCAACGCAAATTTTTCTTCTCCAGCAAAGGTGTTATGAGCCCGCGTGATTGATCGATTAGCGCGATTGAAGAGCTAAAATGGTCGAATTGGGAATGGATTAACCCGCTTGCTTTGCACTAGAGCAAAATTGTAGCAAATAAAAGTGGTTTGCTTTTTTATTAACTATAATTACAGTAATATACAGCAACGAAAAAACCAATAAACGAATGAATTAATCAATCTGGTAGCCTAAACGTCATCGTCTCAATCTGTCTCCACTTCCCTCACACCAGCGTCGAGCAGGACGACGTGGATGGATCGTAGAGAGCCGGGACCAGGTACTTTCTCCCGTTCACGCCGTGCGCGTTGTAGCTCGCCCTCGTCGCCTCATCCACCAGCAAGTTCCCGGCGTAGCCTGGGTACGCCCCATTGCCGTAGATCCCGGTGCACGCCGACGCCGCCTCCAGCGACGCCCCCGCCTCGCTCTGGTAGTACCCGTTTGAGAACGGGTTCGTGGCGGTCCCGGCGAGGAGGCCTGCCAGGTTGATCACCATCCCGTCGACGCCGACGTCGCCGTTGGGCGCCACCAGCGGCGGGCTCTGTGGGCCGTACTGGGGCTGGTGGAACGGCCACGCGCACTGCCCCGGGCACTGCGTCTCCGAGTTGCCCACCCAAATGTAAGGGAACCTGGAGTTCTTGCCGTTGACCTTGACGGAACTGATGGCGGAGTCGTGGGAGCCGCACCGGCTCATGCAGAATCCCTCGACGGCCACGTCGGAGGAGGTGAGCACGACGTTGACGGCGTTCTGCTGCTCGCCCCGGGACGCGAGCTCGACGAGGTGCTTGCTCGTAAGGGACTTCCCGAGGGAGTAGCTCTCGTCGAGGACTTGCCTCCCGAGCGAGAGCGTGAGTGAAGGCGTGGGCCTCTTGGAGGACGAGAGGTGGTAATACTTATCGACCGTCTTCCACCACTGGGAGACGGAAGGAGGGGCGTGAGCCAAAGAAGGGTCGGAGGAGAGGGAGGTGACGAAGTCGGAGACGATGGTACGCTGGGAGGGCTTGAAGCGACCGTACCAGATGAGGTTGACGGAGATCTTGCCGGAGAGGAGAGGGCCATTGTGGTACTTCATGGGCGGGGACTGGTCCTGGACCAGCTCGGCCAGCCTCCTGGTGGCGGAGGCCATCTGGAGGAGGCAGAGGGCGAGGAATAGCTTTGGAAGAGCTGTCTTAGAAGTGAAGAAGAAGGATGCCATTGTAGCTGAGTTTTGGCTGAGACTGAGGAAAGAGGAAAGGTGAAAGCCGAGGTAGCTTCTCGCTTTGTTGAAATTGTGGGTTGTGTCGAAGCGAGGAGGAGTATTTATACAAGGGTGGGGAGGGGGTGATGCTTCGATTATTTTATTTTACGACTATGTAATATAATAATAAATAGATATGAAGTTGGGAACGTAGAAGTGGGGTTAAAGTGCCGGAACCTGCCTGGAAAGAGACAAAGGAGGGCAGCTCATGAATGTAATAATTAAATTTGGAGGAAATGATGTGGTATTGCCATTCCCAGTTGCATCTTCACCAGCAAGATTAACAAATGACAACTGGTGCTCGACTACGCGTTCAATCATCATTGCATTTACGCTCTTAGGACGACTTTTTCAGAGGGGGTCGATGGTACTCCATCATATTGGAGGCCCACTCTGGGCCACACTCGTGAGTTTTGCGCTACGTGGCAGTCTTGTTTTTTTTTTCTTTACCAATAGTGGCCTTGGTTGACCAATGATAAATATATAGGATGAGTAAAGTGAAAGGGATAATGTAATGCGTGGGAATTGAGTGGTGTGACCAAAAGCTTGGGTTTGTCCTAAAATCACCTAAACTCTTGCACTAGCATATGACACGTCATCCATATTATTCATAACTGAGCACATGCAGCAAAATAAACTAAGGTTACAAGAGGCGCATAGGTGGGTGGAAATGGTCTAGAAGCAATTGCATGTCCATGGAAGTGGCATGATGAAGCGAGGGCCACCAAAGGCAGTCGAGTCATTTAAAGTGTCTGTTTGATAACCATCTCAACAATGTGTCTAATTCTGATTTTTTATTTTTAGGAGCAGTTTGGGAACAAAATCATGTTTGGTAAAATTTTTGTTTCCGAGAACAAATTCCTATTTTTTTTTCTGGAATTAGATTTGAAACAGAACTAAGAATAAATTAAAAAAAAAAGTTGATTCTTGTTCCGAGAACAAATTTAATAATCAAAACCAACTATTTTTATTCTTCTATTTTCTCTTCTTCTCTTTTCTTCTTCTTCATCCCGCCACCACCGTCCACCACCATACGCCGCCATTCACCGATCGCCGAAACCGGTTCAGCGAGCTTGTTAGAGGCTTGCCTGACCCCGGCGAGGCTCGGCCACGTCGGGGCTGGGCTTGCCTCGCTACGCCTAGCCCCACCGGTGGCCGTGAGCCTCACCCTAACGAGCTCACCTGGCGAGGCTTGGTAGAGGCTCAACGGATTCAAATTTGGCGAGGCCGAGCCTCGGTGGGGCTAGGTGAGCCTTGCCCAACTGTCGGTGAGGCTTGGTCGACGAGGGCTGGCGATGCTCTAATGAGGTTATCGGCCCTCATCGGCTAGTGGCCGTCATCGGCCCTTGACCGGTTAGAAGAAGAAGAAGAAGAAGAAGAAGAAGAAGAAAAGAAGAAGAATAGGAGAAAAAGGAAAAAAAGAAAAGAAAAAAAAAAAAAGAAAAAAATATTTAAAAATTAAAATAAATTGATTTGGAATAGAAGCAATGAGCACGGTATCAAACACAATTCTATTCTAAAATCAGAAATTTTGAATAGTTATCATATGACTTAAAAATGCTTAGAAATTGTTCTTGAGAACAGAATAAAAAAATAATCATTTCGGATCATAATCTGTTTTCGAGAACATAATCGTTAACAAACGCGCCCAAAGTGTGCCAAAATCAACACAAGACCACTTGATTCTAGGCATAGCTTGCATGGGACCTGCAACTTTCAAAGGATGAGATTGAGTGGGCTAATAGGATTGCGGTGCACTCGAGAGTTTTCCTAAATGGTGATGGTTGGAGGTGGAGAATAACGAGTGTTGGCTGAAGGCTTCAGTGGCGTGCCGTCGGTAGGCTTGGGCAAATGGTTAGAGAGAGCATAGTTTTGTTTTTTCCTTTTTATTTTCTGGGCTAAAATCTTAGATAGTTGAATTCAATGGAACTTTCAGAAGTAATTGTGTTCAAATTGGTTCAAATCACACAAAAAACTTCGAGACTTTGAGCCGCAGTGTTTAACTCAATCCATGATCCAATTGAGATTTTTTTAATGGTATAAATCTAAACAGGATCCCCCAAGGTCAACTTGTATCCTTTTCTCGAACCAAGATCCAACCAAGTTTTTGCCCAATTTCAATTTTTATGGTTCAGCTCTTTAGTAAAAAAATCCAAGGTAATGGATCGCAAAAGGGACCACACGGTGAATATTTCTACATAGGAAAAACATGCATATACAAAACCCTCCCTTTAAGAAGATTGCCCAAGATAGAACACACAGGTCTGATTAATCCGATGGGTAGAAATGAGAAAGAGAAGGTCGATTGGAGCCCTTAGGAGTAGCTGAGCGAAAGAAATGAAGTTAGATTTGGGTGACGACGATGAAGGAGAGGGGGAAGGTGAGAGGATGGTAGTGAGGAGAGAATGGTGAAGTAAAGGCAAGAGAGGCCAACTTGATTTGACACATTTGCTTGTTAATGAATTGTTTTCGTTGGCAAAAAGTCAAAACTCTCGGTCCAACAATTATACATTTCATTACAGGTCATTAACAGCTAAGGGAAAAACAAGAGTTTTGACCGAGAGAACGAAACCAGTCAGTGGCCTGCCTCTTGGGTCGCCAGTAGGAGACGCTAGTTGGTGGTGGCGGTGGAGCTAATTGTCAAGGATGGGCGTGTTAGCTAAGTGCGAATCCACAATTTTTATAGGTTTAGCAACGCAGGTCTTTTGAGCATGCCATGCCATGGATCTCATGTCCAAGTTTCGGTGTCTATCATAAATCGACACGAATTTTCCTCAAAATTGTAGAAATTTTTAACGATTATTGCAATGGTGGATCGATGGTGATGTTAGAGATATATATATATCTTTTACTAATATTTAGGAAATTATCTCTGATTTTTTTTTTTTTGACGGTTTTGACTATGCATATCTAATCCCTTTTCCTTACATAGTCATCTATTGAAGTCTATAAATAGACTCTTCATGTACCATTTTCTATAAATCGAACCATATAAAGAACTTCCTCAGATCTATCTTTGTTATTATTTTAGGTTAATATCATGAAAAACTCCAAATTAGTATACTATAACAAATTTACTCTAAATTAATTTTTTTATCATTAAAAACCCAAAAATTGTACACCAATTACTGATATATTTATGACAAATTTACCTTCGTTAATTTCTATTAAATTGGATTAATATCAAGAAAAATCACAAATTGATGCATTTTTGACAAATGAATAGTAAAACTTCAAGTTGGTATACCCATCAATTATCACATATTATTTAACTCAGAAATTTTATGGTAAAATTTAACAAAAAACTATTATAGAGTAAATTTATTACATTTGTAATAATTTGGGGTTTTTTCATTTTTAACTTGGTATTAGAACCTCTTTGCTAAGGCAACCCTAGTACACTAGGTACACTTTGCACTGATGCACCCATGCTCCCCAAGCACCCTAATGCACACCCAAATAAATCATCCATCCCTATTGCTCAAAAGTCAATAGTTTCCACTTCATACGTACAAGTCTAGTTTGAGGAAGCACTTAATCCAATCCATTCCACACCAACTATGCCAGCTGCATTGCCCAATTGAACCTTTATCACTAAGGTGGCTTTTTCTGCGATGGTAGCTGGAGAGGTCACATCACTTAGTAACTATTTTTCCAAGCCAATCATATGAGTCGCCTGATGTTGCGACACGAGCCATATTAGCCATATCACTCAGTTACTATTTTGCAAGCTAGCCGCATTGGCAACTAGCATTTTGCCCTCCAATTCTCGACCTCTTAGTATCATTTCAAAAGTCAAAACCACCATCAAACTAGCTAAGATTTGGGAGTTTCACCACAAACAATGTCAGAAGCCACCTCATTCGCCACATCTCAATCACTGGACGCAATTTAATTTGATTTCAAACTCAAGTTGAACTAGTCATTGTGTGTTTGAAAATGGACGTTAAAGACATGTCAATATCTTCTAGAGATATTTCGGATATTTTTTCTAATTTTCTATATCTATTTTAATAATACATATCTAATATATTATTCTTAAATAATCATCTATTAAAGTTAATATATAAGCTCTCTATATACTCTTTTCTAGAAATCGAACTATTTACAAAAATTCCTCAAATCTATATTCTATATTATTATTTCTTGACTGGTAAATTGAAGGAGTATGATGTAATGATGGGCTTTCATCCAATGATTAATGTAAGTGAATAGTTGCTTAACTCATGGTATGATAGAAGCTGCCACCTCAAGTGTAGTGATGTATAAGATTAATTTACATGAATATAAGAAAATCAGCCGTGGTCAAGCCACAATTGTAACAAAGGACTCAATTCAGATCTGTCTCCCAAGGGGTCTGTGAGCAGCATCGCACCTTGTCCCTTAGAAACCATATATAACAGCTTAACTATTTTCACGACGATAAGCACCTAATGGGAATAATTTGAATAAACCATAAAGGTATAATCATTTGGGGTTGCTGTTAAGTTAAATAATGTTCGTGTCATATGCAGCATTTTCACTTAGAAAAGTGAAAGTTCTCATCCCATGTGCCTTTTGCGATAACCAATGACTTACGCCAGTATTAATAATGGATTTCTCACTCTCCCTCGACCTAAGCCCCTCCATCTGTTCCCCCGAAAACTAAATCAGTAATTAGAGCATACATTCACTACGTAATTATCTTTTCTTCCACAAATGGCGTAATTAGCCCGGTCGGTTTATTGAATTGTGTGAGCGAAGAGCTGAACTCCTCAGATTAAGAGTGGATTCTGTCCGGTTGCTTTTCAATGGCTCACGTAATTGTAGCAAATAAAAGTAGTTTGCCTTTTTCCATTAAATATAATGACAATAATATAGAGGAACTGCAGAACCAATAAACAAATGAATGAATTAATCTGGTAGCCTAAACGTCATAGTTTCTATCCGTCGCCACTTCCCTCACACCAGAGTCGAACACGACGACGTGGACGGATCGTAGAGAGCCGGGACCAGGTACTTTCTCCCGTTCACGCCGTGCGCGTTGTAGCTCGCCCCCGTCGCCTCCTCCACCAGCAAGTTCCCGGCGTAGCCCGGGTACGCCCCGTTACCGTAGATCCCGGTGCACGCCGACGCCGCCTCAAGCGACGCCCCCGCCTCTCCCTGGTAGTACCCGTTCGAGAAGGGGTTCGTGGCGGTCCCGGCGAGGAGGCCTGCAAGGTTGATCACCATCCCGTCGACGCCGACGTCGCCGTTGGGCGCCACCAGCGGCGGGCTCTGCGGGCCGTACAGGGGCTGGTGGAACGGCCACGCGCACTGCCCCGGGCACTGCGTCTCCGAGTTGCCCACCCAGATGTACGCGAACCTCGAGCTCCTGCCCTTGACCTTGACGGAACCGACGGCGGAGTCGTGGGAGCCGCACCGGCTCATGCAGAATCCCTCGACGGCCACGTCGGAGGAGGTGAGCACGACGTTGATGGCATTCCGCTGTTCGCCCCGGGATGCAAGCTCCACGAGGTGCTTGCTCGTGAGGGACTTCCCGAGGGAGTAGCTCTCATCGAGGACTTGCCTCCCGAGCGAGAGCGTGAGAGACGGAGTGTGCCTCTTGGAGGAGGAGAGGTGGTAGTACTTGTCGACCGTCTTCCACCACTGGGAGACGGAAGGAGGGGCCTGAGCCAAAGAAGGGTCGGAAGAGAGGGAGGTGACGAAGTCGGAGACGATGGTGCGCTGGGAGGGCTTGAAGCGACCGTACCAGATGAGGTTGACGGAGATCTTGCCGGAGAGGAGAGGGCCATTGTGGTACGTCATGGGCGGGGACTGGTCTTGGACCAGCTCGGCCAGCCTCCTGGTGGCGGAGGCCATCTGGAGGAGGCAGAGGGCGAGGAAGAGCTTTGGAAGAGCTGTCTTAGAAGCGAAGAACGATGCCATTGTAGCTGAGCTTAGGGCTGAGACTGAGGAAAGAGGAAAGGAGAAAGCCGAGGTAGCTTCTCGCTTTGTTTAAGTTGTGAATTGTGTCGAAGCGAAGAGGAGTATTTATACAAGGGTTGGATGAGGGTGATGCTTCGATTATTTTATTTTTCGACTATATAATATAATAATACGTATGAGGGTGGAACGAGGAGTGGGGTTAGAGTGGCTGAACCTGCATGGAAAGAGACAAAAGGAGGGCAGCTCATGAGTGTAATTATTAAATTTTGAGGAGATGGCGATGGTCTTGCAATTCCTAGTTGCATCTTCACCAGCAAGATTGACAAAAGGCGAGGAGTGCTCGACTACACGTCCCATCATCATTCACGCTCTTAGTACAACTTTTTAAGTAACCAATCACAAAAAAAAAAAAAAAGATAATGCTTTAGACACCTATTGTAATTGATGTTTTCATATCGAATTTTCTGATAAATTTTCTCATTTAAACTCATATCGTTAAAATGTCCTACCCAACAATTTAAATTGATAGGCAAAAGGAATTTACGTGCAGCGAAAGTGGACGCGCGAGAGAAAGAGAGGGACTTTCCGCACGTAATCCCGACTAAAGATGAGTTTCTTTTTTTTTTTTTTTTAACTAATGAGCTGCGAGCTGAAATTCAAACAAAAGGTGGGCAATTGCATCCAGCTCAGCTCCAGCCAAATGGACGAAACAGCCCTCACGCAGATCAGTCCCATTCGCCTCGGGGAAGGGCAGCGAGGAGGGAAATGTAGGTTTAGGGAGACGTTAGGGAGGGAGGGGTGGCCAGGGCAGTGCCCACTGTCCGCAGTACAGTCCAGGCTGGAAGTTTGAAACTACTCCCTTTTAATTTATGGGAAAGCGCGGACCGAGAGCTCGGGCCACCAGCTGGCGGTCAGCGAGTGGCCCCAGAGTATCCGAGGTCGAGGTCGAGGGCGGGAAGAGGGTGGGGCCCACGTGCCCTGCCGATGACGCCGCTCCGCTCCGCTTCGCCATCGGCCCTCCACATAACCCTCGTGAAGCTTTTGGCGGAACCGACTTTAATACGACGCCGTCTGCTCACCCCACCACCCCGCGGAGGTCCAGCTGGTGCAAGCTCACGGCCTAACGCGTCACAGCTGCCTTTTGGTGCTCAGGCACTATTGCTTAGTGCCTTTTCCCAAAATATTGGCAGCTTTCTTTTTTTTTTTTTCTCTCTTTTTTATGGGAGAATTTCGATGACCGATTTCGCATACGTAATTTGTGCAATGAATGCGACAGTCCCTTCTCTCGAGGAATTAAGAAATCGATTCCGGACTTCAAAAATTCATTCAAAAAATATTATAATGCGAAATCCAATTAAATAATAAAGAACCGTACATGGTTGATCGTCTCAATTTGTTCTGCCCTTTAAACGCTAGCAATGATCGAAGTACTTGGCAAACTCGAGCTGTAGTTATCCTAGGTGAGTACGTTGAGTAGGGTGTGCACATTTTTCGGGCCCTCTAAAGTTACATAATTACATGCTGGGAGACTCTTCTTATTTTTTAATTAATGCGGAGCGCCTCCTTGAATTCAGCTTATGGACCCTACGAACGAGAGTAGCTCTTTTTTTTCCACGATGGAGACAAATTCGAGCTTTCCTTCGCGATCTCTCCCATAAATTGCCTAATGCCAACCTTTTCCCTTGTTTTTACGCGCGAAGCAGTTTTGATTTCCTGGCCTCTTTCGAAGCTAGGACAGCCCCGTGTCACTGTTAACTATCTGTACTTGTGGGGACCAGTGCACGCAGAATTCGGGCGGCGTCCGACCTAGAGGCTCATAAATTGGTCGGTCCAAGGGCTATTTAGGGCTAAAATTTGAAATCGTGCGTGTTAATACAATGGAATGATAAGATTTTTGGAAGGAGCTCGATTTGGTAATTGGGCCTGGCCTGTTCAGTACGAAAAAGATTGATGTGGACAAAGCATACGGGCATTGTGCCCGAGCACATTTAGGGCTAAAATCCACCGTCTAGGATGTTTCTGTATTTGCAGCTCCTTCAAATTAATGGGCGGCGGGACTCTTCAAGATATTAAAATGCACATGTAATTTGTGTTTTAAAAGTTTTATATCAGAGAATTAGCGGGGTATAAAGTAGTTGATATATTTTAATTGGGATCCAATTGGAGATGTTGGCGGGTTCAAACTTGACTTTTTATTGGTGATCATCCCAAATAAAGGTATCGGACTTTAATGTTGTGAATATCTTTTTCGAGCGAGCAACGTGGTGTGTTTCGATGTTTTGAATATCTTGAGGAAGATATATGGTGACCAACATAGGTTTTCAAGTGATGGGCATTGTAGTGTAACAATGTGGCCCTAAATGGCAGATTTCAAGGTTTAGTCAGGAGAAAAGGGCCAAGGATGATGCGGGATGATACTTGGATTAAGAGGGAGCAAAGAATCTTAACATTGAGCTTACACATGAGGGAAAAATTGTTAAAATGCATGTAAAATGTGTGTTAGAAAAGTATCACCTTAGAGAATTGGTGTAGTGTGAAACAATTATTATATCTTAATTTACTAATAATTTATTAGCTTAAACTTTTAAGTGAATGTGAGTCTAATTAAATATATTAACGAGTTTGAATTTGAGCTTCCTCTTGGCGATCTTCCCTAATAAAGGTACTGAACTTCTACCACTTACTCCCGACATGAGAACGCATTATGTTAAAGAACTCCAAATGCCCAAATTCCAAGGTCTTCAACAGAAAATCATATATTTTGCAGAAAATAGTTCCTGGAACTAGTGATTCGTGTACAAAAAAATCAAGTTCTAAAAGATTTAGGTAGTATAATCAAACCTTAGTTCTCACATAAAGTTACTTTTGAATCTTTTCGTTCAAAATTGTCAATATGACAGCATTACGGGTGCCACACAAACAAGTGTGGACCAATCTGATAATTGTACATTCAAGATATTTTTCTCTTGCAAGATAAGTCAATAGACTGGTGCAGAACTATGATGTCTCATAATACACTTCCGTACTCTCATCATCAATTATAGAGTTTGTTAAGGTCTGACAATATAGACTTAGAGTTGGAAAATTCTTAGGTGGTGAGCTGGATTTTCAAGAGTCGGTAAATTTTTTTGCTACAACGCAACCTGGAGCTAAGGCGATTTCTCAAGTCCGAGTTTATTTTCGCTCAATCCATACGGAATGACTAGCCAGTGCGAATTGCAGCTTCTATAATGCTTAAGGCCTAATCATGGGTTCATGAAAGCAAGCCAAAATTAATCGACAATATCGAGAAAAAAGAAGAAGAAGAAGAAGCTATGGTGCCATGATTCATTTGGATAAACATAAGATATGCCCTTGATTGTGATTCACTACTTTATCCATGAATATAAATCAAGTGGATACATGTCTGTCATCTCGTTCGACCACAGCGGATCTCGGGTCTTGTGGGCTGTTACCGCTTGTGACCAGGCTGCTGGGTAGCCCGTGAGCAATGCTAATCAATGCACGGACGCCCCCATAATTGAAAATAAGGCGACAGATGATGCTTTGTCAAAGGTTCGACGCAGATGCTTTGTCCTTTCAAAAGAGCAAGTGGCCTCATAAAACAACGTCTGGTTTTCATCAACTACTGCTTCAGCTATCTAGCTATATATCTACCACCATTTGACCATATTAAACTAGGGTCTAATTAAAAAAAAAAAAAAACTAGGGCCTAATTAGTTCACGAGCCGAACCGTGCGGGATCGGGTAGTTTAATCATCCAAGTCTATCCGAAACTCCTAACATTCACGGGACATGCAAGCTCGGACTGTTCTATTCTTTGCGTCCAAATCGACCAGTGCAAGAAATGATTTTGGCAAGTGGCCCGCATACAATGACCTAAATACCCGCCGAAAGGGCATCAAACCTTAATCTTCCGGGCAGCGTGCGTGTTTATTGGTGTATTCTGTTTTCCCCGGATACGCCTCTCTTGCTTCGCACAAGCAGACAACACAGAAATCGATCGATTAGATTTGATGTGATGAGGGGGGACTAGGAGAGGAGCTAACTTTTGACTTTGCTTTTTGAATGAGGGCATGGATTCTTGCTGTCTGGAGTCTTCATGGATCCTAGCTGTAGTTGTCTCCATGTTTAAGTTTGCTTGACGATTCCTGCTTATTTTATGCAGGATATCTTAAGTCTCTCTTTTGCGACCGAGGAACTTTCATTGGGGGGTCATCCTAATCTTTAAGAATGCATCATTTGTTTGACCACTTGCCCTGATGAGAACGATCATTCAACGACGAGCCATGCATGGAGCGCGAACGTGGCGTGCCAATCTTTCGTTAGAGTTTGAATAAGTCTTGGCCACCAACTACACCATAATCCTCCCCAATAACGCTTTAGGTTAATCAAGAAAAACATCCGAATCTTGCGTTGCGTTCTCATGGGTCTTTTCCTCTCCTCGTGTTCGATCGGTAACGAACGGTTTTCGGCATTGAATATGAATGGGCAGCTCACTTAATCTTCTTGGGATGTCAATAGAAAAATGAAGTTTGAAGAGATCGAACAAAGCCAGCCTGGCTTGAGGGTGATGCACGAAGGCTTTTTGTAGCAATGCTTGCGGGCATGGTTACCTCCCGCAAAGTAGATCGCGGAATTGTTTAAGCTTGCACGAGCGGTATGCTTGAGACATGGTGTTATCCTTGACAGCCTTTTGCTTTTCCTTTTTGTTCGTTCGTGTATTTTTTTCCGTAATGGAAGAGAATCGATTAAAGTATGTGTAGTTCATATAAGCTTTTACATAATTTTATGTTAGGAATTCGTCTATCCGTATTGGATTTTTTTTTTTTTTTGGCATTTATGCATATTGAAATTGGATTACTCGATCAATGACATTAATTTTAGGAAACTATGCATATGTGGATAGAAACTTTAACTTGGAATTGGAATCTTGCAATTCTAGTAAATAGCTTCTTCTTTTTTATGAGAGAGAGAGATGTTTTGACAAATTCATAATATTTTTTGGCGAAACGTCTTTGTAAGGGCCCCAAACTCGATTATCAGTGGGTTGACTATATACCCAGCACATGAATCGATATGTCTTCCATTTACCCTAGGAACTATATAGATCGAACATAAGCACATCTTCCGTTTCAATGGCTAAGTTGTGGAGATGCGAGAATGGTGCTCTAGGACATGAACTTAGGAAGCCGGACCAGTGCATTCCAGTTACACATGCAGAAGAAGCATATACCTTGAGTGGCGAATGGCGAAAGCATGTTCAGATTCTCGGGAGACGAGAGGGACGTGGACATGTCATGTGAGTCACAGCAGGAATGGGAGAGGTTCGTGCCTTTGCTTGTGTGTCGGCATGGAAGGAAAGGGGAAAAAGGGCTTTCTTTACGAATCCCATAGACGAGCCAATACAGTGAACTGCCATGGGGGGATAAGGGTGCGTTTGGAATCAGCTTTGCAAGGGACTTTGGGCTTCTAAAGGTACTTGGGCTAAAGCTGGGGTGTTTGGGAACAACTTTAGGATTTCCATTAGGCCAAAGCTGGCCTTCCCAAGGCCGAAAGCCCAAGGCGGTGAAGGGTGCCTTGGGCTTTCAGCCTTTCTCGGCATACAAGTGGTCTTTTTTATTTTTTTTATTTTCTTCCAAAACTATCCTCACCTACTCTCGATTTTTCCGGTTTCGCCCTCGTTGTTGTACTTGTTCATCTTCTTCTCCGTTGAAGGCCGACGACATGTTCCTCGAAGGCGTGAGTGAGCGGCCGGCCGCCGACGGCTCGGCATGATTGCGGTGGCCTAGGTGACCGTCGCCGGGGAGTGGTGCGACCGTCACGGGAGTGGTGCAATCGCCGCCTTGTCCGGGTCGCGGCGATCGCCGTGGGTCGCGGCAAGGTTTGGGTCGCGACCTCGCCGCGACCCGGATCGAGGGCGGCGAGGTCCTCCGCGACCTCGCCGCCCGGATCTTGGTCGCGGTCGCCGGAGGTCCCGCGACCTCGCCGAGACCCGATCCGAGGGCGGCGAGGTCCTCCCGTGACCTCGCCGCCCCGGATCTTGGTCGCGACGGTCGCCGGAGGTCCGCGACCTCGCCGCGACCCGGATCCGAGGTGGGCGAGTCCTCCGCGACCTTGCCGCCCCGATCTTGGTCGCGGCGGTCGCCGGAGGTCCCGCGACCTCGCCGCGACCCGGATCCGGTCGCGCGAGGTCGCGGCGGGTCGCCCGACGTCCGGAGACCCTCGCCGATGGTTTTCGTGGTTGCCGACGTCCGGCGATCCTCGTGATGGTCTTCGGTGGTCGCCCGACGTCCGGCGACCCTCGCCGGTGGTCTTCAATGGTCGCCGACGTCCGGCGAACCTCGCCGGTCTTCGATGGACGTCCGGCGGCACACCCTTTCCATCTCGCCTTCCGGTCAATTTTTTATTTATTTTTCTTTTAATAATTTTTTTATCACCAAAGCGCTTTGTAAATATAATTTTCCCAAACACCATTTTGGCCAAAGGTACTTCAAATGGACTTTCAAAATACAATTTTACCAAACACACTTTGCATTTTGGAAACTACATTTAACTCAAAGTGCTTTCATTCCCTAAAGACTTTCCCCAAAAGCGTTCCCAAACGCACCCTAAATCCATTCAAAGCATCCTCCTTCCATCTGGGCATCCAGATTCCTTTCCCTGCTCCCATCGAGGGCCTCGAACAACCCGCAAAGGCAAAATGAACCTGACGGGAGGGAAAATGATTAATATTAAGAGTCCTTTAATCGAGAATAAAAATCATTTTTGAGAAACTTCTTTCCAATTTTTTGATTTGAGAAATGATTGTGTAATAATTTTTAATTGATTGTGAGAATAACAATCTATTCTAAATCATAAAATACTAAATAATAAATAATTATAAATTATTATGATATCTATTTATTAAAAAATTTGTTATTCATAATAAGTTGTTAAAAAATTATTATAGTAGGAAAGCTCTTTTGATGTTTAGATGACGAAAAATGTTTCAATGAAAACTTTATAATACATTTGTTTGGTAATTTAGAAAAAGTGATTTCTTTTTGAAAGTCGTTTTCCTCCTATCTGAACTTATTATTTTTAGTCAATGAAAAATGTTTTATGTAAATCGATTAGTCTTCCTAGTGTCCCAAACACTCATTAATAAACTATGGGTTTTGAGATTATTAATTAGAGAAATTAGGGGCATGGGATTCCTTCGACCGCGCGGTAAGTGCATCATTATAGTATTGGTAATTCTCACGTTTAATCACCCAACGAGTTAAAATCGTGTCGTCATCCCCATCCTATTCCTCCAAGTGTCAATAAAAAAATAGGGGATTGTCGATTTACGTGCTATCCCAGAGGAAACGAGGGAAATGCCTAGGAAAGAACCTAAAACACGTGCAGCCCCAATAGCTCCAGCCGGGCAAATCCGCGCTTCCCCTAGCTTTGGAAACCGAGCTGAAAACCAGCAAAAGTTTTATGAAAATTACTACTATCCCTAATTCAATTTAAAATCTTAAATCATTAGTGGGGAATTATAATAATATATGCATAACTTTTTGGTACTCTCCTTTGATTAAGAAATGAAGGCTTGTAACAACTCTTCCTGATGTGTCAGTCATACGAAGGATATTGTAATAAATATTAAGATATAAAATATATTTCGTGTTGAATTCTAATAATTTAAATTCTGAGAGTAAATGATCACGCACTTAATTTTCTAATGGGTTTAAACAATTTTTTTTAAAATCTATAACAGTAGGAGAAAGCAATGCGAAATAAAAAAACTTGAAAGTTAAGTTTGTTAAGGATTTAAATGCATACATTATTGAAAGACGCTTGAAAGAATTGTATTTGAATTCCAATATCATTTCATAGCACCATCCACTTATTATTTGGAAAAGCTTTATAATAACTATTGAGCTAATTATAAGTATCCCATAGACATGAATCCAATCGAAGTTGAATTAGAAACTACAAGCCATTCCATATATATGAACTAATTTGGATATAAGCGCTCATCAAAAGAATGAAAAATGAAAGGATTTGAATTTTGATAATGAGTAATAGAAAATCAAATCTGAAATAACAAAACTCAATAAAGAAGACAAGTTGTGACATTCCATATCAACCCTAGTTAATTCACAGTTTCATGAGAAGAGAGAAAGAAAGAGGCCAAATCAACACGCCATGTCCATCCTCTTCCACCGAGCTAGTTACAAAATCAATTGCCCAGGGAGTTTGCTTGTGTAAAACATTTTTCACGCTATGCCTTTCTGTGTAAAAAGTTAAAACTCTGCAAAGAGATGAGATGGAGAGGGGCGTGCGTAATAATGGCAGATGTGACCCTCCCCTTATCCTCTCTTTCCAGGTTGTCGTGATCCTGGAAACACTTGCTCCGCGAAGCTGCCGACGAAAGCTACACATTTAACACCTCCCCACACGCTCGCCCAGTTCCGGTTCATGAACTTCTCCTCCTATATATACTCTCCCCTCCTCCTCCATTCTTCATCACTCTCCAAACTTCAGTTCAAAATTTCAAATCAATCGCCACCTCTATCTCTCTCTCTCTCTCTCTCTCGCTCTGACCAGTTTCCGAAAATGGGTTCTCCTCTCTCGCTCCAATGGCTTGTCTTCTACGTTCTTCTTCTTCAGCTGAGCTTAGCCAACCTCTGTTCCGGATCGAGGAAGCTCGCCGCCCTGTACCAGCCGCCTCCCATGGTGGCGAAGTACCACAACGGCCCCTTGCTCGACGGCGACCTCCGCGTCTCCATCCTCTGGTACGGCAAGTTCACGCCCGCCCAGAAGTCGATCGTCTCCGACTTCCTCCTCTCCCTCACTCCCCAGCAGACCCAACACCAGCCGCCGCCGTCGGTCCCCTCCGCCGCCAAGTGGTGGAGCACCGTCCAAACCTATCTGCAGAAGGCCGGCAAGAAACAGACCCGCGTCGCGTTGGCGAGCCAGCTCGACGACGAGAGCTGCTCCATCGGCAAATTGCTGAAGCGGGCTCAGATCACCGAGTTGGCCCAGAAGCTCAGCTCGAGGCCCGGCGCCGGCGAGCTGGCCCTCGTCCTCACGGCCCAGGACGTCGCCGTCGAGGGCTTCTGCGTCAGCGGCTGCGGCACCCACGGCTCGGTCGGGCGGCAGGCGTTCATCTGGGTCGGCGACTCGGCGAGCCAGTGCCCGGGGCAGTGCGCGTGGCCGTTCCACCAGCCGATCTATGGCCCGCAGTCGCCGCCGCTGGTCGCGCCGAACGGCGACGTCGGGGCCGACGGGATGGTGATCAACGTCGCGAGCCTCCTGGCCGGGACGGTGACGAACCCGTTCGGGGACGGGTACACAGTCGGCGCGCCCGGCGCGCCGACCGACGTGGCGTCGGCCTGCACTGGGAGCTTCGGGAAGGGGTCGTACCCAGGCTACGCCGGGGAGCTGCTGGTGGAGTCGGGGACCGGCGCGAGCTACAACGCGGAAGGGGTGAACGGCCGGAAGTACCTGTTGCCGGCGCTTTTTGACCCGACGAAATCGCAGTGTGCTACGGTGGTGTGAGAGAGAGCCCCCTCGAGCCCGACACGTGTCTTCCTGCTGTATAGATGCCTGCTCTGTTGTCCCGTGTATATAATGACGTCATAATCGACCGCTTTATTTGATTTGAGTATGTCCGATTTTCGCCGTTATAATGGAATTGTCATTGCTATAATTTGCCATTTTGATGGATGCTAGTTTGGCATTACTAAGGACTGGAGGCTTATTTTCAAGGGGCGGCTTCCGATCTCCCCATAAATTAAACTACTATTCTGATTTTGAAAAATTATCAAAAAATTAAATGGGGAATTCCATGGCGATATATGGATGTGAAAAGTGTTTTTGTAGTTTCAGATTTAAGAAAAGTAAAGGACTCATTTGTAGTTTCAGATTTAAGAAAAGTAAAGGACATAAGTACGAAGACCCCAACTAAGTAAAATGGTAAAGTAAAGGTCATGTTGAATAGGTCCTCAATTCTTCCAAGAAATGGACCTAGGATGTACATTAAGAAGGAAAATATGTACAACTGATCACTAAACTTGCGCTGTATCTTGAAGTTCTTGACTTTGTAATCTATGTCATCAAGTCTTCAATCTTACAAGAATTGAAGTTCTTGACTTTGTAATCTATGTCATCAAGTCTTCAATCTTACAAGAATTTTTCAATTAAGTCCCTTGAGTTCCGTCTCCGAAAAGTCGAAGATAACAAGTTTGCTGGTGTCAGCCTATATGATGTGAAGGGATTGGTTCAAACATGAGCAATTGATTGAGCACAAGTATGTATGGTGTGCGGTTTCCGCTGACCAAACTACAAAAACAATAACCCGAACTAACCATTTATTACACGGAAAATGAGTAAATGGGACAAGCAATATCTGTAATGACTTCTTGGGCTTTCGGTCCACGAGAAATTAAGCCAAGCCCAATTTGGATTTGGATCTGGTATGGCCCATCATAGCTAAGCTCACATCGGACTCTGAAGTTTTGGTCCTTATCGTTGTCTAGAGAAATCAATTCTTTGGTGAAAAAGCCCAATAGCACCATGATCGAGAGGGTGCAGGGAAGGAGGAGAGTTGGTTGTCCACAATAATAGTACAATGTTTTCTTCTAATAACGACGACTACCTATCACAAGTGAATGTTAAGTTTATGCTTATCTTATTTTTATAGTGTCGATTTTGAGTCTTTCGAATTTCTATATTACTTAATTTTCATTTGAAACGGTTCATTGGACAATTTTTTCCAAATTTTCCTTCTTTTTTTTTTTTGTCAATTCGATGATTTAAACCAATAATAATCAGTGTTAATAGTGTCGAGCTTTTCCTTTTCCCATTTATTAGCTAAAGTGAGAGTGAAATGGCAATACACATTAAAAAATTTAAGATGAAATTCCGCCCTAACCATTCTGAAAATCCCGCAAACGGCACATGCTAGCCGGAAAAAAAAAGGGTAAATGACTTCATGACAATAATAAAATCAAAGTCTTGGCGGAAAGCAAAATGTAAATTCTTAAAAACACGAGGTTTAAAATGTACCCTTAGAATTTTTCACTTTAATATGATGCATGGAAAAATAAATTCCAAAATATTTTGAAAGGGTAAATTCAAATACGGTAAATTGATAAATAATAAGAAAAATGAAAGTGGTCTCACGTGCTTATTTAATTGTCGGGATCTACCCATCAAGTTCAGCCTTTAGGGCCGACCGCCTTGTCCGGAAAGAGAGTCGTCTTGTTTTGAAGGCAAGAGAAAGGGCAAATGACGAGTTGTCTTGTTTTGAAAGGAAAAATACCATCGGTAGACAAATGTGCCATTGGGAAGCCATGTTTAAGTCAATCAGGACGATGCATATCGAGAATCTCCATTTGATGTCTAAATTCACGGTACTCTAACAATGGCTTTCAATCAATATTTATGACCCTTTGCTAATTCATTCATTGAGTAAACAAATGTGCCATTGGGATTCCTCAGTGGTGAAAGTCACATACCAATTATGTCATCAAGATCATACTCCTTGCAACAAAATGTCATGCTTCCGAACCATTTAAACTGACTAGAATGCTTGTTACCTTACTTTGTTCTTCAATAAGTAAACTTGAATTTCAATCAATATATAAGTAAACAATTAAAAAGCAACTGTGATGAAAATACTAGTTGGGGCAACTACAATGATCCACGAGATTCATTCTTGCAGACATTCTAATTCACTATAGAACGCCCACGATTTTACATGGCTTATATATATATAAATAGATATATATGTATTACTATTTCATATGTATTACTATTTCACCGATTTCGGATTTCATAATGAAATATCTTTTACCAAGTGTTATGTTTTGGTTTTTATTTAAGGGGATTTAGGTTCTATGCTAGTATTGCACAAAAAATGTCAAATGCAAATAGATATAAATAGTATAGTCTTAAATTTAATGAAATCATTCAGTGCAAGCTCAAAACTAATGATGACAAGTGCCGGAATCTAATCAATGGCTTAATTCAAGCACCTTTCAATATAATAAACCTACTAAGATCAAATGGATCACTCAATGTTAAAGTCTGATCAATGGCGTTGAATGATAGAAACAACACTAGATGGTTTCGATGACATAATGTTTAATTGACGATGCTAGATGATGGAAACAATATCGGAAAGGCATTGCTCTTAAATGTGTTCAAGGACACAAATTCGGAATCTTATCACTAATGCTGGACAATTGAAACAATACCGAGTAGATACCACTCCAAAATGGGTATGGGAACACGACGTTAGAATCTAATCGACGATGCTGGACAGTGGAAACAACACCGGGTAGGTACTTCTCTTAGATGGATATGGGGACACAATATCAGATTCTAATCAATGACGTTGAACAATAGAAACAACATCCGATAGATATTGCTCCTAGATGAATATCAAGACGCAATGTCAAAATCTAATCGACGCCACTGGACGGTCGGACAACATTAGAATCTAATCAATAGCACTACCTATAATACAAACACTCATTGGAATTGAATCAACGACAAAAAACCAAATGTATAGCTAAACTAAGCTACACAAAAATAACTAAATGATAAGATAAAGGAATTTGATGTGTTGTTTGAGGCCCTTCGTTGGATTGTCTATGGTATTTATAGGACAATTTGGTAACCCTCGATTGGTTGATCTTTCCTTGAAAGTCGTTCCTAATTTCTCTCACATTCTTTGCTTAACCACTTTATCCACATCTTGTTGTCTCCTGATTTGTTGACAATGCTTGCATGACTTGTTCAGCAAGTAATAATCGTTCCTTTGATTTTGCATGCTCTTTTCAGCATCAACTATTACCGCTTAAAATCTTGATACCAATTCTATCTGAATTATACGTCCATAGTGATATCTCTTGGCCTAAACACATGGCAATCATCTACTTTACCATCGAATCACACATCTCCACTTGTAGGCCAATCAAAATCCAGCCCAAGGGTTCTTGAAGACCTTGGCCATTCTTTGTCTCTATGATTGATATGGGCTCAATTGTTGTTAATCATAATTGGCACATGATAGCGATGATTATTTTGAATGTCAATCTCCCTTGTGATTGGCATGTGACAGTAAAATTAACTGTGGGTATTAATAATTACTTATAAGGGCATAGATAAAAGTCGAATACCTCATCTTAGGGTAATCGCAAGAGAGGGGATAGCTAGAGCCCGAGCTCAACCTAGACCGACCTAACTAATCTGACCCGTTTTCTCTACACATTGAAAGCCCATTCCATGTGCGTCCCTATTCTTTGCTAGAAATTCGAACTTGTCTACTTAAAGACAAGCACAACCCTCCGTGCAATAGAATCTTCATTTTCATTCGGAAATCGTGGAAGGCTTTTTGTAGCGATTGATGAAGATTTTTTTTTTTTTTATTGGATCGAGATTGATGAAGAATGGAAATGGTTGTTTTTCCTCCCTGCACCTAGCGTTGTAATGCTATCCTCAAGACAAGAGAAGAAATAAAAAGGAAATTAAAATTTTATTTAATTCTTCCATATAAAATGTGCAAGAAATGGACTCCACGTCTTTAAGTTCCTAGGTGACTCGTAGCCGGCGAGCCGCACAAATTTGGAAACACAAAGCTTTGTGAATTTAATGAATCACATTGTATCAAGTTGTTATGATTTTATGAATCTCATAAATGTCATGTGAGCTATTGCACGATAAAATTATCAAAAAAATATAAATTTATTATATTTTTATCGATTAATTTATAGAGCTTTTCATTATATCAATTAAATCATAATCTTTTTATTTTTTATTAATTGGGTCAATTCGATCAATTTTAATCAAAATTTACTGACGTGGACGTTGGCATCTTATGTAATACGACCAAGGCTAATGTAATATTTTAGTAATATTTAAATTTTTTATATTTTTTTCTTATTTTCTTTTCTCTCTAACCGCTGGTGCTAGACGCTCGGGCTGGCTAGCTGGACCTCTCCAATGGTTGGGTTGGAAAAAATCAATTTTGCCGTCGCGGGTGAGATTAGCCTCACCAATGGCTAGGCTAGGCAAGATCTGGCCGACGAGGGCAAGATTCTTGTTTACTCACTGGTCTGTCATTGGATGGATGCTAGAGACAAGTCAAAGAAGATAATCCGGCTGCGCTCGACGCGCGGGGCGTTTGCATGGGGCCATGTTTTCGTCCATTTGTAAATGGAAGAAATGTCTGCCGATATCTTTTTGAGATATTTTCCACCGTTAGAGATCAGAATATCCAAGGTATTTCAACGAGAAGGGCGCTCGGAGATAAGGATGCGCATCTTGTGTCACGTTTCCTTTCGTGATTCGACGGCCTCGCTTTACTTATGGATGGCGGCCTGAGGTGCACTAACAATGTCGATTGCCTCGCCTATGCTGGAGTCAGAGACGCTAAGGTAAATGTCTATGTTGCCATCATTAGAATGTGTCAATATTTATTACAGAATATCATAAAGAGCGTCCTATGGATATCCAAAAGTTAATCCTTAAAGTAAGCCATTCCCTTAAAATGGGTAACAACGTTATTTTTAGAGGATGTTGAGAAATGTTATGTTCATTTTTAGTTGATTCACTTAGTCCCTTTGGAGCGCTTATTAGCACCCCTTTTTATTTTCCCAACCTTGAACTTACATGGAATGCGTGGCCAGTTGAATAATTGATCATTTTGTTTCGCCGTCACTTACCATAAGAAGAAGGCTCATTGAATTTATTCTCCTCTTTGAAATCGCCAACCAACATGACATTTCAATCTAAAGAAATAATTATAATCGAGATATTATTAACGAGTGTTTTGAAAATACTTGTTAAGCAATCAATTATGAAAACTTAACGAACTGATTGCTTTTATGTTTTGTACAACCAATATCTTGAGAATTAATATATTTCGAATAAAGTAAAATTAAAACACCTAGCCAGACGATTTTCTAGAAGACGTTTTAAATAAGCCTAGGGGTCAGAGGCGAAGCAATCCATGGCTCAATGAAATTTCATTCATTTTCTCCATTTGCTGAGGTCAAACACGGGTCATGCGGTACCTAATTCACCAAAAAAATACTCATGATAAGAAGAAAAGTTGTTCAATTTACAACGTTTTTTGTCGTTCGCAGTCTTCTTGTAGAAGTTTATTTGACTAAGCTAGGATTTGAAACATGTTAAAAACAAGTCAACTGTTTAATCCGTGTACGCATTTGGCTCATCAAACCGGTAAACTAATGGCCGTAAAATGTTTTGGGTATTTCTAACTCGGAAGCCAAAGGTCATTTGCCAAAATTTCACTAATTAGTAGACTCTTTTCAGTTGCAAGTTGCAACACCAGTATAGGCTAGATGCTTAAATCTAACTGGTTTATTGGGGCATATAGGGTTTTTAACAAGCCTCCAAATAGCTTAACTTTTGTAATTGTGTATTTAGAGCATGTTTGGTAACGATTCTGTTCCCGGGAATATATTCTGATCAGAAATAATTTTTTTTTTATTCTGTTCCCAGGAATAGATTTTAAGCATTTTAAGCCATTTGGTAACTGTCTAAAATTTCTAATTTTGGAATAAAATTACGTTTGGTACTGTGCTCATTGATTTTGTTCCAAATTAATTTCTTTTAGTTTTTAAATAATTTTTATACTTTTATACTTTTTTTCTTTTTTCTCCTATTCTTCTTCTTCTTCTTCTTCTTCTTCTTCTTCAAGTTGGTCGCCGGACCGGCGATCAGCTAGATGAGGGTTGGCGACCTCACCGGAGCATTGTCGACCCTTGTCAACCAAGCCTCACCGGCAGCTGAGCGAGGCTCACCCAATCCTATTGAGGCTCGGCCTTGCCAAATCTGGCGAGGTTGGGCAAGCCTTGCCAGGGTTGGGCAAGGCCTGCCTGACCACTGGCCACTAGTGGGGCTAGGCGAGCCTTGCTAGGGCTGGGCGGGGCTCACCTAGCCCTGGCGAGGCCTGCTTGGCCATTGGCGAGGCTTAGTCTGGCCAGATCTAGTGAGGCCGAGCCTCGTCAATGGCTGGGCTTGCCTTTAACGAGTTCGCCGGATCGGTTGCCAACGACCGGCGACGGTGGACGGCGATGACCAGTGGCGTCAACCAATGGCAACGACGGTGGACAGTGGTGGACAGCAACCGCGCGATTGAAGAAGAAGAAAAGAGAAGAAAATAATTGGTTTTGATTCTTTTTTTTGGAACAAGAATCACATTTTTTTTTTAATTCTTGATTCTACTCACAATCTGTTTCCTGGAACAAAAATTTTACCAAACACGATTCTGTTCCCAAACTGATCCCGAGAACAAAAAATCTGAATTATGGTTACCAAATAGGACCTTAGATTCCTGAATTATACAAAAAAAAAAAAAGGTCACTTGTTTCAACTTAAAATACTTACTCGAGTAAAAAAAAGTCACTTAATTTGCCAAGTAAGAAAGTTGCTAGTTTACATGATATGAAGAAAAGAAAATGGCTACTTAGTTCTATCCATATCAATTACATCCGTATAAGAACTAAAATCTTGCCCACTATATTGCATAAAAAAAAGTATGAAACCTTCAAATAATCTTCATACATTCATATTTGGTTACTAAGAAAAAACTATATTACTCAATGAATCAAGGTTCAGTATTCGCTATATTATTAAACAGCATTTGTATTACCTAAAATGCAATCTTGGATTTCAACTATCTATTTTGGCTTTACCAAGCATATGCTCGACTCTGGACGAGTTCTTGAATTAGGGTTTTCGACACCCGAGGAGCAATCTCCATCATTGATCATGAAGTCCGAAAGAGAATTCAAGATTTACAACTGGCAATAGCATTTAATTAGACTTTTATGTTCTCTTTTCATCTCTTTTCACCCTCAGAAAAGTGGGAACATGTGAATAAAGAAGTGTAGGGTCAGATGGACATTTTAGCTCTATTATCTGTTTTGACATATGCGATAAATGCATAAGCGCAAATTTTGAAAGTTACATGATCCATAAATTATGCGAACCATCATTATCTTAATTTTCAACTACGTTTGCTTCATTGTAGGATCCATATGATGAGCGATTGAAATAGATTCAATTCATAAATCACGTGGTATTTTTTTTTTCATAATTTTTAATCATTTTGAGTATACGGTCAACCTTTGGTCTAGATTTCTCATGCCACGCATGTCTAAAAGCTTTGCTTGTACTAGACATACAGGCATATGTTGCTTTTAGCAACGACTCGGGGAGTTGGATATGGAGAACATGGGAATGGGGATAATAGTGGTGCAAATTTAGCCTACGAGACAAGTAAACAAGTGGAATCGGTTCTCAATCATATTTCTTTCATTTGAACATCATTTCAGTGTTCTCATGTGTCCTTACTATAAATTCATTTTAATTTTCACCAAGTTACTGGCCTTGTTTGTTTCAAGGAAATTGAACTTTGTTGGAAAATAATTTTAGAAGAAGTTATTTTCAAAAAGTGATTTGACTTATTCATGTTTGGTTTTTTTTTTTTTTTTTTACATTATTATTATAAGAAAACCATGAAATACACGTACGAATCAGATTCGTGTTTAGGTTCAAGGTCTCAGGTCTACCCATCAAGAGGGCAAGATCTAAATCAAGCCGTTGGCTTCCATGGTCTAGCCATCGAGGACCTGAATCCAATTGTCAAGCATTTGGGTTCAATTATTGATGACGGTCTTATAATTGTGAAGATCAAGTTACATGAAATAAAAATTAACTTACATTTTTTTTTTGAATTTTAGTATAAGTTATATTCTGATTAAAAAGTTTTGGATCACCTCGTTTTATCTAAATTAGTCAAATCATTAAAGATAAATAAATTATTATTTTTATCCACTCGTGTGGTGGCGTAGGTGGTTGAGCAAGGGAACTTTTCACGAGAGGTCCCGAGTTCGATCCACGACGTCGTCGTTGCTTAAGTGCTAGCATGTCTTAAGTGGGTTGTCGGGGGTGATGGGGTCCTTCCGCTTACACAGCCCCCCAGGGTTTACTCTCCACCGCGAAGCGGCGAGCGAAGGTTCCCTGGGTTACCAAAAAAATAAATAAATAATTATTTTTTACCACCGGCTGTGGTAGCTCTACTGGGTAGGTTTCAATCCTTTAAGGGAAGGTCAAAAGTTCGAAACCCTTGCAGGCTGGTAGGTTATTAGGTGATTGATGTGTGGCGCCCGGTGGTGGTTTCCCCGCAATCGCGACACGCAGGGGTTTATGTGGCGGCATTTGGCCAAAAGCGGTTCCTCCAAAGACAAATAAATAAATAAATAAATAAATTACTATTTTTTTTTTATAACCACACATTTTGGAATTCAAGATCTTCCAACAAATCTCACGTCTCTCTCACTGTCTCACGTCGTCCGCCAACTTGGCTTTTTGAGTGCCGACGTCCCTCCCCGCTCGTCTCTCTCACGTCTTCCAAGTTCGGCCGGGACTGTTCACCGACGTTTAACTGGTCCTTCCCCAATTGTCTCGCCCCGCCTACAAATATGCCAAAGCCTCACGTACCCCTCTCGCCCATCTCTTCTTCCTTGCCCAGAAAAGAGCAACAGCAACAGCAAGAGAAACGATCAAAACACAGAGAAGAGAAAGATAAAAGAGAGATGAGTTCGATAGAGATGACCCAAATGCCACACGCGGTGTGCATCCCCTACCCAGCCCAGGGCCACATCAACCCCATGCTCAACCTCGCCAAGCTCCTCCACCACCGGGGCTTCCACGTCACCTTCGTCAACACCGAGTACAACCACAGCCGCCTCCTCCGCTCCCGCGGCCCCTCCTCCCTCGACGGCCTCCCGTCGTTCCAGTTCCACGCCATCCCCAACGGCCTACCGCCTTCCGACGCCGACGCCACCCAGGACATCCCGGCCCTCTGCCAGTCCACGCAGAAGTCCTGCTTGCCCTACTTCCGGGACCTGCTCGAGAGGCTCAATGAGGAAAGCGCAACGTCGGGATCCCCACCGGTGAGCTGCGTGGTGTCGGACGGCGCGATGAGCTTCACGCTCGATGCCGCCGAGGCGGTCGGCGTGCCGGAGGTCCTGTTCTGGACGACGAGCGCGTGCGGCTTCATGGGTTACGTGCAGTATCGCAGTCTTATTGACAGGGGCCTTACTCCTCTCAAAGGTATGCATTAATTTATTCAAGTTATCTCACTTAGCAGATTTACCGTTAATGATTTTTTAATTTCTCTTTTGTGGGTTTGGTTTGCTGTTCATAATTCTGTCCTGGATTGAGTACTTTGACTCAGTCAACTGTTAAAAGGAGAATTTGACATGTAAGAACCTTGACTTTCTCCGGAGCTTACGTATTTTTTATGACTTAATCATTTCCTATGACCTTCAACAATATTCTCATGTTTTCCCTTATCTAAGTATAGCAAAAGTTTAGACCAAAAAAAAAAAAAAAAGTATAAGAAAAGCATTGACAACACAAACTGTGCCATGTGAACGGATCCTTTATGAGAACTGTGGTCACGTATGGTTATACAGTTTAGTTGATCGATTCTCAATTTACAGATGCAAGCTACTTAACAAATGGGTACCTAGATACCGTCGTTGACTGGATACCTGGTATGACAAACATCCGCCTAAGAGACTTACCAAGCTTCATCCGAACCACTGACCCAGACGACCCGATGGTCGACTTCTGCTTGGTCGAGACCGAGAGAGCGAAAAGAGCCTTGGCCATGGTTTTCAACACGTTCGACCGACTAGAGCAGGAGGTCCTCGATGCTCTCAAGTCCATATTCCCTCCCATCTACACCCTTGGTCCCCTTCATCTCCCGACGGAGCAACTACCCGATAACGACACCAGGTCGACCGGGTCCAATCTGTGGAAGGAAGACCTGGGCTGTCTCGAGTGGCTCGACTCGGAACCGCCCGGTTCGGTCGTGTACGTGAACTTCGGGAGCATTACAGTGATGTCTCCGACACAACTGGTGGAGTTCGCATGGGGGCTCGCCAACAGCGGCCAGACGTTCCTTTGGGTTATCAAGCCCGACTTGGTCGTCGGCGACACGGCGGTCTTGCCACCGGAGTTCTTGGCCACGACAAGGGAGCCGAGCCTGCTGGCGAGTTGGTGCCCCCAGGAGCGGGTGCTAAACCACCTGGCGGTCGGCGGGTTCCTGACCTACAGCGGCTGGAACTCCACAATCGAGAGCATCGCGGCCGGCGTGCCAGTGGTGTGCTGGCCGTTCTTTGCAGAGCAGCAGATGAACTGCCGGTACAGCCTTGAGGAGTGGGGGATCGGGATGGAGATCGACGGCGACGTGAAGAGGGAGGGGGTGGAGAGGCAGGTGAGGGAGCTGATGGAGGGGGAGCGAGGGAAGGAGATGAAGAGGAAGGCGATGGAGTGGAAGGAGATGGCCGGAGAGGCCACGTGTCCTTCCGGGTCGTCTTTCTTGAACTTGGACGAGGTGGTCAACAAGGTGCTGCTCTTGCCCTGAAGAGATTAAGTTCGTTCGCACATTTCTTTAGACAGTCCTCTTCTCTGGATATTATCTAGGTCGTGTCAACTTCAGTTCCGTCACTTGGAATTGTTTGCATCAATATCCGTGCAGCCGCCATACACATGAAGCAGTTGTTGTACGATTCCTTATATTTGGCTCCCCATATTAGGATGTTTCAATTAATAAACGACTTGGGCTCAAAATTCACAGGGACGGCTATTTAATTGTCCCATTACACAATTAGTGTGCATGTCTTTTAAGGATATGAAAATGTTGATTCGTGAAAGTTTTGTATTTTTTGGTCTGGTAGTGAAAGTTTTGTATATGATGTCATTTTGCTATCGAACTTCCAAAGAAACTAAAAATCTTAGAAAAATGCAAAAATCACTCATCGATTTGTTACTTTAATTTGATGCATCGTGAACAAAATTATGAGATGTTTTCAAAAGGGTTATTTTAAGTGGATTTTTTCAAATGCCTGAGAGGTGTAATTAAGTTCCTCCATATATCCTTGTGATTTTGAATGAGTGGGAGATGCTCGGGCGATAACAAGTTTCTTCGAATGATGATGGCATCATGAATGTATATTGAATATAACTTTAGCACTTCTAAATTGAGCTATTAGTTATTTGTTGGAAAATGTTATTACCTTTATTGATCTGCCATATATTTTGAAAATGTTTTCAGGTCCGTTGATAACTTTATCTTGAGGCTTTTCTTGTTAGTATGGTGATTGATTTATGTAGTATAGATCGGTAGACCTTTTACTTGTTGAATTTAGGCTCACTGGTTGCTGACTTCATCTTTTCAAATCACTAAAAATGTCGATCCCACCTGCCTACCCTATGATCCATTACGAAGTACTAATTGACTTCACTTGGCAAGAGGGCGAGTTCATAGATCCTGATTTCTTAGATACAATGTTTATCTGAATCAAGTATTGTTTGGTTGTGGATATAGGGCCTCCAACGGGACATGTCACTTTTAGTTTTGTTGGAATGTATGCCCATGTCAACGAGCGCACGGTGGGTCCCTTCCCACTATTCGCCGATGGGCTATGGGATGGAGGTAGCCCCGCCGCATAGAAGGGAGGTAGGAGGGTAGCTAGATTTTTGGAGACTTGAAACATTTTTATGGAGCCAAGGGATTAAGATTAGGAGACCACGTGTATAGCTAAGTTGGGATGGGATGACCGACTTGCAGCTAGGTGTAGTCAGCAGTACCGACACTTTTAAATTCCCCAGCGTACCCAACTTATCGCCTAACACACACACACACACACATGAAGTCGATCGTCTCTGACTTCCTCCTCTCCCCTCACTCCCCAGCAGACCCAACACCAGCCGCCGCCGTCGGTCCCCTCCGCCGCCAAGTGGTGGAGCACCGTCCAAAACTACCTGCAGAAGGCCGGCAAGAAACAGACCCGCATCGCGTTGGCGAGCCAGCTCGACGACGAGAGCTGCTCCATGGGCAAATTGCTGAGCGGGCTCAGATCACCGAATTGGCCCAGAAGCTCAGCTCGAGGCCCGGCGCCGGCGCCGGCGAGCTGGCCCTCGTCCTCACGGCCCAGGACGTCGCCTTCGAGGGCTTCTGCGTCAGCGGCTGCGGCACCCACGGCTCGGTTGGGCGGCAGGCGTTCATCTGGGTCTGCGACTCGGCGAGCCAGTGCCCGGAGCAGTGCGCGTGGCCGTTCCACCAGCCGATCTATGGCCCGCAGTCCCCGCCGCTCGTCGCGCCGAACGGCGACGTCGGGGCCGACGGGATGGCGATCAACGTCGCGAGCCTCCTGGCCGGGACGGTGACGAACCCGTTCGGGGACGGGTACACGGCCGGCGCGCCCGGCGCCCCGACCGACGTGGCGTCGGCCTGCACGGGGAGCTTCGGGAAGGGGTCGTACCCGGGCTACGCCGGGGAGCTGCTGGTGTAGTCGGGGACGGGCGCGAGCTCCAACGCGCAAGGGGTGAACGGGCGGAAGTACCTCTTGCCGGCGCTTTTTGACCCGACGAAATGGCAGCGTGCTACGGTGGTGTGAGAGAGAGCCCTCTTGAGCCCGACACGTGTCTTTCTGCTGTATGGATGCCCGCTCTGTGGTCCCATGTATATAATGATGTCATAAATTATATAGCACGAATACATACACGCCACATACAACATGATACGATACGATGACACGTTATATATTAAATATATATTTATATATATATAAATAATAATAAAAGAATAAAATTAATTTATATTAAAAATATTAATCCAATATTTATTAATATCATTTATTATTTTAATTTGACAGAGATTGAATGAGAAATTAAAAAATTGCAAACACAAAAGAGTAAATTTGAAGGAACATGTCCTATTTTCTTACATTTGTCGGAAATTAATGAGATTTCTTATAGTCCCAGACCGAGTTTGGAGTTCGTGATATAGATTGGCTTGTGCTCCTTTGCAAAACAAGGTTTAAGAAAAATGAAAATCCAAGACAAAAACTCTCAAAGTATGACCAAAAGAAAAGGATATAACTAAATTTGCCATGGAAAATGTGACCAAAAGAGATAACTCGCAAGCGACACTTGCGAGAGGTGGAAAGAAGTAAAAAAAAAAAAAAATCACAACTTTAACTCTGCGCAGGCAGCGTTGCGACGCCAAGAAGAAGAGGGATGTTCCATCATCACTCATGGGAAGGTCAAAACTTATAAGTGAAAAGCTTGAGAGTGAAAATTTTCTTCTTTCTCCTTTATTTTTGTCATTTTCATTATTTTTTATATATTTATATTTTGACCCATCAAGTATTGAAAATTTTTAAAATTGACCTCGTGTATGTCGGAGTCATGTGTCGGAATTTTGGACTCACATGTCGGAGCGTGTCGGGAAGAGTTGACCATGTGTCGAATTTTTTTACACTTGTTGACCGCATGTCGGAACGTGTCATAGCGTGTCGGACATGTGTCGGAGTGTCAAACACGACATAAAAGCTTCCGGAGAGTGTCGGTGCTTCTTAGGTCATAAATCGATTGCTTTATTTGATTTGAGTATATATGATTTTCGCCATTATAATGAAATTGTCATTGCTATAATTTGCCATTTTGATGAATGCTAGTTTGGCATTACTAAGGACTGGTGGCTTATTTTCAAGGGGTGGGTTCCGATGCCTGAGTCGCAAGACCCCTACTAAGTAAAATGGTAAAGTAAAGGTCATTTCAAATAGATCCTCAATTCTTCCGAGAGATGAACCTAGAATGTACATTAAGAAGGAAAATATGTACAACTGATCACTAAACTTGCACTGTTTTCTTGAAGTTCTCGATTTTGTAATCTGTCATCGAATCTTCGATCTTACGAGAATTTTTCAATTAACTTCCTTGAGTTGCGGTTCCGAAAAACTGAAGATAACAAGTTTGCCGGTGTTGGCTTGGTATGATGTGAAGGGATTGGTTCAACCATGAGCAATTGATTGAGCACGAGTATGTATGGTGTGCGGTTTCCGCTGACCAAACTACAAAAACAATAATCCAAACTAACCATTTGTTTAACGGAAAATGAGTAAACGGGAAGACATTTTCTTAAAAATGTCGAGCAACATATTTAATGACTTCTCGGGCTTTCAGTCCATGAGAAATTAAACTAAGCCCAATTTGGATTTGGATCTGGTATGGCCCATCATAGCTAGCTCATATCGGACTGTGAAGTTTTGGTCCTTATCGTAGTCCAGAGAAATCAATTCTTTTCGTGAAAAAGCCTGATAGCACCGTGATCGAGAGGGCCTCCTTCGTCATATAGATTTCCATGCCTTTCTAAGGATAAGAAATGTAACTCACGAAATGTTTGTTATATAATGTCCTTTTGCTATCAAGTTCAACGTATTTATAGAATATAGAAGCAAAAATATTCCTCAATTTGTTACTTTAATCTAATGCATTGATAACGAAATTATTAAATGTTTTGAAAGGAAAGGATACTAATATAATGAGTTCATGAAAGATTAAGAAATGAGCAGCCTGATGTGGCTTTTAATTATCTAATGCAGCTCGTTATTACTAGTGATCCCGTAACTTACCAATCTTGTACGATGACAGAAAACTAAATTAGAAGATTTGAGAATTTTCACAAATTGGATGGAAAAAGAATATTTAGAAGGACGTGGGGGGTGGGTCCCCGCGCTAGCGTCGCCCCGGGTTTACATCACCAGCTGTACAGCGGTTCCCAAGTCATAAAAAAAAAGAATATTTAAAAGGAGGTTGACGAAACTCCAAAGGGGCAATAGAGGGCAGGGGAGGAGGAGAGTTGGTCGTACACAATAATAGTACAATTTTTTCTTCTAATAACGACGACTACCTATTGCAAGTGAATGTTAAGTTTATCCTTATCTTATTTTTATAGTGTCCTTTTTTTTTGTCAGTTCGATGATTTAAACCAATAAAATCAGTGTTAATGGTGTCGAGCTTTTCTTTTTCCCATTTATTAGCTAAAGTGAAAGCGAAATGGCAATACGCATTAAACAATTTAAGAAGAGATTCCACCCTACCCATTCTGAAAATCCCGCAAACGGCACATGCTAGCCGGAAAAAAAATGGGCAAAAAAGAAGAGGTTCATGACAATAATAAAATCAAAGTCTGGGCGGAAAGCAAAATGTAAATTCTTAAAAACACGAGGTTTAACGTGTACCGTTAGAATTTTTCACTTTAATATGATGCATGGAGAAAAAATTCCAAAATATTTTGAAAGGGTAAATTCAAATACAATGAATTGATAAATAATAAGAAAAATGAAAGAAGTCTCACGTGCCTGTTTAATTGTCGGGATCTACCCATCTAATTCACCCTTTAGGGCCGACCGCCTTGTCCAGAAAGAGAGTCGTAGTAACACGTCGAAGGCAAGAGAAAGGGCAAACAATGAGTTGCCTTGTTTTGAAAGGAAAAATACCATCGGGTAGACGAATGTGCCTTTGGGATGCCATTTCTACGTCGATCAGGACTACGGATGTTGAGAATCTCCATTTGATGTCTAAATTCACGGTACTCTAACAATGGCTTTCAATCAATATTTAAGACCCTTTTATAATTCATTCATTGCGTAAACAAATGTGCCATTGGGATTCCTCAGTGGTGAAAGTCACGTTCCGATTATGTCATCAAGATCATGCTCCTTGTGACAAAATGTTGTGCTTTCAAACCATCTAAACCGACTGGAATGATACATTACAAAAGTTCATGCTTGTTACCTTATTTTGTCCTTCAATAAGTAAACTTGAATTTCAATCAATATATAATCGCTAAACCATCCCTAAAGATAAAATTAAGTAAACAATTACAAAGAAACCGTGACAGGAATACTAGTTGGGGCAACTGCGATGATCCACGAGATTCATTCCTACAGACATTCTAATTCACTATAGAATGCCCACGAGTTGACACGGCTTTTATATATATGTATGTATGTATACATACATACATACATATATATATATACATACATACATACATATATATATATGTATGTATACATACATATATATATGTATGTATGTATGTATGTATGTATGTATGTATGTATGTATATGTATTATTGTTTCGCCGATTTCAGATTTTATAACGAAATATCTTTTATCAATGTTTTGTTTTTTTATTTAGGGGACCTAGGTTCTATGGTAATATTGAATAGAAAGGGTCAAACGCAAATAAATATAAATATTATAGTCTTGAATATAATAAAATCATTTAGTACAAGCTCAAAACTAATGATGACAAGTGCCAAAATATAATCAATGGCTTAATTCAAGCACCTTTCAACATACTAATGAAAACCTGCTAAGATCAAGTGGATCACTCAATCTCAAAGTCTGATCGATGGCACTGAATGATGGAAACAACACTAGATGGTTTCAATGACATAACGTCGGAATTTAATTGATGATGTTGGATAGTGGAAATAACATCATGAAGGCACTGTTCTTAGGTGGGTTCGAGGACACAAAATCGGAATCTAATCAATAACGCTAGACAATGAGAATAATATCAAGTAGATACTGCTCTCATTGGACGCAAAGTCGGAATTTAATCAATGATGCTAGACAATGGAAATAATATCGAGTAGATACTGCTCTTAAATGGGTATGAGAACACAACGTTAGAATCAAACAACACCAGGTAGGTGCTCCTAGATGGATATGAGAACACAATGTCAGACTCTAATCGACAACGTTGAACAATAGAAACAACATTGGATAGATATTGCTCCTAAATGAATATGAGAACACAATGTCAGAATCTAATCGACACTGTTGAATAGTTGAACAGTACTGGAATCTAATCAACAGTGCTACCTAGAATATAGACACTCGTCAGAATTGAATCATTGACACAAAAACCAAAACTACAGCTACACTACGCTAAAAGATTTTGATGTGTTGTTTGGGGGCCCTTCATTGGATTGTTTGTGGTGTTTATAGGACAATTTGGTAACCCTTGGTCGGTTGATCCTACCTTGAAAGTCGTTCCTAATTTCTCCCACGTTCTTTGCTTAATCGCTTTATCCACATCTTGTTGTCTGCTGACTTGTTGACGATGATTGCACGACTTGTTCATCAGGTAATAATCATTCATTTGATTTTGCGTGCCCTTTTGAGCACCAACTATTCCCACTTAAAATCTTGATGCCAATTCTATCTAAATTATATGTCCATAGTGGTATCTCTTGGCCTGAACACATGGCAATCATCCGCCTTACCATCGAATCACGCATCTCCACTAGTAGGCCCATCGAAATCCAACCCAAAGGTTCTTGAAGACCTTGGCCATCTTTCGTCTCTATGACTGATATGGGCTCGATTGTTGTTAATCATAACTAGCACGTGACAATGATGATTATTTCGAATGTCAATATCCCTTGTGACCAATATGTGATAGTAAGAATAACTTTGAGGTATCAACAATTTCTTATAAGGGCGTAGAGAGGAGGTAGGCTGAGCCGAGCTCGAGCTAGACTGATCAATCTGACCCATTTTCTCTACACATTGAAAGTCCGTTCCATGTGTGTCCCTATTCTCCGCTAGAAATTCGAACTTGTCTATTTAAAGACAAGCACAACCCTCCACATGACAGAATCTTCATTTTCATTCGGAAATCACAGAAGACTTCTCCTAGCGATTGATGAAGATTTTTTTGTTTTTTGGGGTCAAGATTGATGAAGAATGGAAATGGTTGTTTTTCCTTCCTGCACGTAGCATTGTACTGCCATCCTCACGACAAGAGAAGAAATAAAAAAGAAATTAATTTTCATTTTAATTCTTCCATATAAAATATGCAAGAAATTGACTCCACGTCTTTAAGTTCGTAGGTGACTCGTAGCCGCATAGATTTGGAAACACAAAGCTTTGTTAATTTAATGAATCACATCGTATCGAGTTGTCATGGTTTTATAAATTTCACAAATGTTACGGGAGTTGTTGCACGATAAAATTATTAAAAAAAATTAACTTTATAAGATTTTTACTAATTAATTTATAAGCATTTTTATTATATCAATTAAATTCTAATCTTTTCATTTTTTTATTAGTTGAGTTAATTCAATCAATTTTGGTCAAAAATTATTGACGTGAACACTGGTATCCTATGTAATACGATTTGCGCTAACATAATTTTTTATATTTTTTTCTTCCTCCCTTCTTCCACTAACTAGTCGTCGGGACCAACTAGACGCTTGGGCTGGCTAGTTGGACCTCTTGAATGGTTGGGTTGGAAAAAATCAACCTTGCCATCATTGAGCGAGATTAGCCTCGCCAATGATTAGGTTAGGCAAGATCTGGCCAGATCCCACCAGGGCAAGATCTGACCAGATTCAGTCACTTGTCTGATATTGGATGGATGCTGGAGACAAGTCAAAGAAGATAATCCGGCCGCTTGAGTGTCGAGCCACGATGCGCGGGGCACTCCCATGGGGCCATTCGTCCATTTGTAAACGGAAGAAATGTCTGCCGATAACTTTTTGAGTTATTTTCCTCTGTTAGAGATCAAAGTAGAGTATCCAAGGTATTTCAACGAGGACCCCGGGAGATAAGGCTGCGCATCTGGTGTCACGTTTCCTTTCGTGATTCGATGGCCTTGCTTGACCTATGGATGGCGGCCCGAGGTGCATTAATGATGTTGATTGCCTCGCCTGTGTTGGAGTCAGAGACGCTAAGGTAAATGTCAATGTTTACGTCGGTAGAATGTGTCAATATTCATTAGAGAAGATCTTAAAGAGCATCTATGGATAACTAAAAGTTAATACTTAAAGTAAGCGACTTTATTAAAATGTGTAACAACGATATTTTTAGAAGGTGTTGAAAACATGTTATGTTCATTTCTAATTGATTTACTTAGTCCCTTTGGAGTGCTTACTAGTGCCCCTTTTTATTTTCCCAACCTTGAACTTACATGGAATGAATGGCCAATTCAATAATTGATTATTTTGCTTCGCCGTCACTTATCATAAGGAGAAGGCTCATTGAATTTATTCTCCTCTTTAAAATAGCCGACCAACGCGACGTTTCAATTTAAAAAAATAATTATAACCGGAATTTTGTTAATGAGTATTTTGAAGATACTTATTAAGCAATCAATTACGGAAACTTTGCAAATTTCAGTGCACCATTGCTTTTATGTTTGGGTTAATACCTTAAAAAACCAAAAACTGGTATACTTATGTCACGGGCCGATCGATCAACTCTCGATCAATGCTTGGCTTACCCGTGCGGCCTTAAGGTTTTACCCCTAAGCAGCCTTTCACACTCGACTCACAAGATTCGTATGTAGAGAGAGAAACAACTCTTAGAGAGAGAAGCTCTGGATTTGTATTACTTGTGAATGAGAATACAATGAGGGAGGACACCCCTTTATATACAAGTACAAGGCAAATCCTAACCGTAGATCTCCCTTAGATCTAATGGTGGAGATTGCACCTCCCCATCTACCAACTACCGGCATTTATTGCCAACTACCAGCTACTCGCATTTATATCGTATGCGTACAAATACAGTATTCGCCCACCCCAAGGAGAATACGCTACGTCTCGGGAACATAGGCCGAGGGTCATCATTGTGTCACGCCCGTGCTGTAGAAACCTCTTGGACATGCTAACTCTCGGGTCTTGACATTTTCCCCCACCTAATCAGGCGACGCCCTAGTCGCGTCTTCAGCATGAAAGGTTTCAATTTCTTTCTTGAATTGCCAAAGACTTTCCTCGGGCTCCCAACTGGCTTCGCTCTCCGGAAGACCCTTCCATCGGATCAAATATTCTCGTTTGGGCGTGCAATACCGCTTCCGTATGACTCAATCCGCCAAGATGCTCTCGACCTCTCGATCATACGAGGTTTTTGCTCCAAGTGGCGCCCGGTGAGACTCCCCACGATCCGGATCTTCCTCATCAACTTGGAAAGGTTTAAGCATACTTACGTGGAATACCGGATGCACCTTGAGTTTTGGTGGTAGCTCCGGCTTGTATGCGACCTTCCCGACCCGTTGCGGCACTCGAAATGGCCCTCGTAGCGGCCCGATTAACCCTTTGTGAACATCCTTGTAGCGAAGGACCGCGTGTAGCTTGGCCAACACTAGGTCTCCCACTTGGAACTCCACGTGCCGTCGCTTCTTGTCCGCCCATTTCTTCATGCGCTTGGAGGCTTTATGTAGACACGCTCGTGCCAAGTCCGCCTGTTCTTGCATGTTTTTGGCCAACTTGTACGCGGGTGGACTACTCCCCCGGTAACCCGAAGCAATAGTGCTCGGGGTGTTCGGTTGCTGCCCAGTCGCAACCTCGAACGGACTTTGGCCGGTCGACTCGCTCCGCTGCAAGTTGTATGAGAATTAGGCTACGTCGATCAACTTTGCCCAATTCGCTTGTGTTGTGCTCACGTAGTGCCGGAGGTAGATCTCCAAAAGAGCATTGACCCGCTCCGTCTGACCGTCGGTTTGGGGATGCAAACTTGTTGACATGTTCAGCTCCGACCCCAGCAGCTTGAACAACTCGGACCGAAAACGTCCGTGAAGCGGGATCCCGATCGCTCACGATCGTTTGTGGTACGCCCCAATACTTCACCACGTGCTTCATAAAAAGTTTGGCTGCCTCCTCGGCAGGGCAATCCTTTGTCGCAGGCACAAAGGTTGCATATTTCGAAAACTTGTCAACCACCACCATTAGCGTCCGGCACCCTTCGGACTTCGGTAGGTTGACGATGAAGTCCATGGAAATGCTCTCCCATGGACGAGTTGGGATGGGAAGTGGCTCCAGTAAACCCGGCGACGACCGTTGCTCCAGCTTGTCTTGTTGGCAAACCAGACAAGTCTTCACATACACTTCCAAGTCGTCCCACATTTGAGGCCAATAATAGCGATCTTCGACGAGGGCCAACGAGCGGTGGATCCCTGGATGACCCGCCCATTTCGAGTCATGGCACTCGCGCAGGATCTCTCTCCTCAGCTTCCCGTAGAAAGGCACATAGAGCCGCCTTCCCTTGGTGTAGAGCAGCTCGTCCTCCCACCAAAATTGTCGGGTCTTGCCCTCCTTGGCATACCTGATGAGGGCTTGGGCTCTTGGATCATGCTTCAGCCCTTCTCTTATGCGGTCGACCCGGGTACAACTCGGTCGACTTATTGAGCTACTCATGAGCTCCATCTTCCGACTCAGCGCGTCCGCTACGGAGTTCGCCTTCCCCGGCTTGTACTCCAATGTGTAGTCGAACTCCGCCAAGAAGTCTTGCCAACGAGCTTGCTTCGGACTCAGCTTCTTTTGTGTCTGAAAATAGCTCGTGGCTACATTGTCCGTCCTCATGACGAACTTGGATCCCAGGAGATAGTGCCTCCATGTCCGAAGGCAATGGACCACCGCGGTCATCTCCTTCTCTTGAACGGTATACCGACGCTCGGTATCGTTCAGCTTTCGGGACTCATAGGCTACCGGATGGCCATCCTGCATAAGCACACCACCAATAGCATAATCCGAGGCATCAGTTTCTACCCGTAGGGCTTGGTGTGGTCGGGCAGCACCAACACCAGCTCTTCCGTCATGGCTCTCTTCAGTCGATCGAACGCTTTTTGGCACCGATCCATCCACTCCCATGGCTTCTCCTTCTTCAAGAGGTCCGTGAGAGGCACGGTGATGCTCGAATAGCTCCGAATGAACCGCCGGTAGTAGTTGGTTAGGCCGAGAAACGACCTCAACTCCGTCACTCTTGTTGGCGGTTCCCACTCAACGATCGACTGGATCTTGGCCTTGTCCATGCGCACTTGTCCACCCCCGACGATGTGCCCCAGGAACGGAACTTCCTCTTGGGCGAAGGCACACTTTTCGCACTTGACATATAACTCGTTCTCGCGCAAGACTTGGAAGACTTGCCTCAGATGATCGATGTGCTCCTCCAACGTCCGGCTATAGACCACAATGTCATCTAGATAAACCACTACAAACCGATCTAGGAAAGGGTGGAGTACCTTATTCATCATCGTACAGAAAGTGGCCGGAGCATTGGTCAAGCCGAACGGCATCACGAGGAACTCGTAGGATCCATATCGTGTGACGCAGGCGGTCTTTGGCTCATCTCCTTCGGCTATCCGAACTTGATAGTAACCCGATCGAAGATCTAGTTTGGTGAACCAACGAGCTCCACCGAGTTGATCGAAGAGATCCGCAATGAGCGGGATCGGGTACTTGTTCTTCACGGTCAACTTGTTCAGTGCTCGGTAGTCGATGCACATCCGGAGTGACCCATCGTGCTTCTTTTGAAATAGCACTGGCGCACCGAACGGCTTAGACGGCCGAACGTACCCCGCGTCAAGCAGCTCCTTGAGGTGCTTCCTTAGTTCTTCCAACTCTGGGGGTGCCATGCGATAAGGCGCCATGGCAGGTGGTCGAGCGTCAGGTACGAGCTCGATCCGATGATCCACCTCCCTCTTAGGTGGTAGCTTCTTGGGCAACTCTGCGGGCATCATGTCCTTGAACGTGTTGAGGACACGAGTCACCTCTGACGGGACGTCATTCCCTTCACCCTTCTGGTCCTCCACTTTCAAGGCTGCAAGGATCGTTACCTCACCCCTTCTTGTGCCTTTGGTGAGTTGCATAGCCGAAATGATCCTTCGATCGCAATCCGACTCACGATGGATCGGGATCACGCATTGGCAACGCTTGTCCAATACGCATAAACACTCGGTGAAAGGCAATATAACGGCATGGATTTTATCTAGGAATTTGATCCCAATGACAAAGTCATAGTCGTCAAGGGGAATTACCTCTAGAGTCTCCTTGCTTCTCCATTGCCTCAGTTGTAGCTCCACGTCCCTTGCGACACCGATTGCTGGGACTTCCTTGGAGTTCACCGTCTTGAGCCACCCGGCTCCCTTCTCAACTCGTAGGTTGAGTCTCCTTGCCGCTTGTTCCGATATGAAGAGATCGGATGCTCCCGTGTCCACCAATGCACTCATTGTGGACTCTCCGATCCTTAAATCCGCGAACATTAGTCCTTTAGACTCCTTCGTCTTCTTGGACTTAATTAAGCTGAGAAGGCGCAGCGAACCCAACTGCGTTTCCTCCCTAGGCTCATCTTCCTTACACAAGGCAGCCAGTTTGGCCTTGTTCGGGCAATCCCGAGCCATATGTGGCCCATCGCAGAAAAAGCATTGGTATGTGCGTACCTTCCTTTGCCCTCCTCCGCTCGACTCAGCACGAGCTTTATGAGGGTTGGCCGCTGGTTTACCTCCGGTCGGGCGGTTGTATCTCCCTCGATCTCCCCACCGGTGGCTTTGTCCCTCGGACGATCGGGGATGTGGAAGGCGATTTGTACTCCACGAGCGACTCGGCTACGATCATGGCCGTAGTGAGATCTCCCACGTTGTATCGCTTCGGTTCTGCTTTGTCCATGGCTTGAGACCGCTCATGAACGGTGGAACGCCTCCACTTCATTCATCGAGGGAATTTGGAGCAGCAACTCCGCGCTTGATGTAGTCTCGCACGCCACCTTTACGCTCGAGACGCTTCAGCTTGTCACGAGCTTCCTCTTCCGCATAAGCGGAGAAGTAGTTCCGTCGGAACTCCTCGACAAAACCATTCCAGGTCGTGATAGGATTCCCACACCTATCATCCGACCAACGACGCCACCACAACAATGCACTATCAGCTAAATACATCGATGCGGTGTTTACCCGAGTTTGGTCGTCGTTGATTCCCATGGCCTGGAAGTATCGCTCCATGTACCACAGAAAGTTATCCACGTCCTTGGCCACCCGCGAGCCCCGGAATTCCTTTGGCTTTGGCGTGTCCACTCGTGGACCTTGCACCGTGATGACACCGTTCACGCGTGCAGCTTGTGCTTCAGCAAGCTTACCCGTAAGCTCCGCAATCTCTGCGCGCATGGCCACCATTGCGGCTTCGAAGGGTTCGTACCATTGTGCTAGTTCCTCCTGCAGGGTCCCTAGCAACTCATGGCGGAGTTCTCCCATGCCGGTCTTGAGCTCTTGCACTTCCGCAACCAGCTCCTCTCTTCCGGCGTCAACCCCGTCCATGGTCTGGGTCAGGTCATCGACCGATCCTTGGACATCGGAGACGAACAACTCTAGCTTCGTCATCCGCAGCGCAAGATCCTCCATAGGCTCTTTCGACACACCACGGCCCTTCCGGCCCTTGCCAACACCCTTCTCGGCGTTCCACCCACGATCAGCACAGTCATCACCCAAGACCAACGCCTCATCAGATCGTGGATCAACCATTGTACTTGCGCTTGGATCACAAACTTTCGCTCTGATACCACTTGTCACAGGCCGATCGATCAACTCTCGATCAATGCTTGGCTTACCCGTGCGGCCTTAAGGTTTTACCCCTAAGCAGCCTTTCACACTCGACTCACAAGACTCGTATGTAGAGAGAGAAACAACTCTTAGAGAGAGAAGCTCGGATTTGTATTACTTGTGAATGAGAATACAATGAGGGAGGACACCCCTTTATATACAAGTACAAGGCAAACCCTAGCCGTAGATCTCCCTTAAATCTAAAGGTGGAGATTGCACCTCCCCATCTATCAACTACCGGCATTTATTGCTAACTACCAGCTACTCGCATTTATATCGTATGCGTACAAGTACAGTATTCGCCCGCTCCAAGGAGAATACGCTACGTCTCGGGAACATAGGCCGAGGGTCATCATTGTGTCACGCCCGTGCTGTAGAAACCTCTTGGACATGCTAACTCTCGGGTCGTGACACTTGTGACAAATTTACCCAAAACTATTTTTTTGACAATGAAAAACCCTAAACTAGTACACTTGTGATAAATTTACCCTGACTGACCATAAAAAATCCTAAATTGGTACATTTACGACAAATTTACCCTAAACTAATTTATACGATCGCAAAAAATCCCAAACTGATAAATTTGTGACAAATATACCCTCCACTAAATTAGATTAATACCACCAAAAAAATCACAAAAATTGTAAACTATGACAACAATGTGTAAAATCCTAAATCGATATACTAGTCAACTGTCATGTGTAATTTAACTTAATAATTTGACAATAAAATTTAACAAAAACTAACGGAGGGTAAATTTGCCACAAATGTATTAGTTTGGGATAAATTTGTCAAAAGTATACCAGTTTGGGGTTTTTGGTGGTCAAAAAAATAGTTTAGGGTAAATTTGTCACAAGTGTACCAATTTAGGGTTTTTCAAAATATTAACCCTTTATGTTTTGTACAACTAATATCTTGAGAATTAACATATTTCAAATAAAGTAAAATTAAAACACCTAGCGAGACGATTTTCTATAGGACGTTTTAAATAAGCCTAGGGGTAAGAGGCGAAGCAATCCATGGCTCAATGAAATTTCATTCATTTTCTCCATTTGCTGAGGTCAAACACGGGTCATGCGGTAAGTAATCCACGAAAAAAAAATACTCATGATAAGAAGAAAAGTTGTTGAATTTACAACGTTTTTTGTCGTTTGCATTCTTCTTGTGGCAATTTATTTGACTAAGCTAGGATTTGAAACATGTGCTAGTAAAAACAAGTCAACTGTTTAATCCGTGTACGCATTTGGCTCATCAAATCGGTAAACTAAATGGCGGTAAACTGATTTGGGTATTTCTAACGCGGAAACCAAAGGTCATTTGTCAAAATTTCACTAATTGTGAGTAAACTCTTTTCAGTTGCAACACCCGTATAGGCTAGATGCTTAAATCTAATTGGTTTTTTGAGCATACATGGTTTCTAACAAGCCTCCAAATAGCTTAGCTTTTGTAATCGTGCATTTAGATTCCCGAATTATACCAAAAAAAAGGTCACTTGTTTCAACTGAAAATACTCGATCAAGTAAAAAAAAGTCACTTAATTTGCCAAGTAAGAAAGTTGCTAGTTTACATGATAAGAAGAAAAGAAAATGGCTACTTAGTTCAATCCATATCAATTACATCCGTATAAGAACTAAAATCTTGCCCACTATATTGCATGAAAAAAGGATAAAACCTTCAAATAATCTTCATACATTCACATTTGGTTACTAAAGAAAAATCTATATTACTCAATGGAAATTAAACAATGTTCGTATCACCTAAAATGCAATCTTGTATCATTTGGGTGTTTTTCACATGTCCTTACTATAAATTCATTTTAATTTTCACCAAACTATTGCCTTGTTTGTTTTGAAGAAACTGAACATTGTTGGAAAATAATTTTAGAAAAAGTTATTTTGCTTACTCATGTTTGTTTTTTTTAATCTTTTTACATTATTATTATAGGAAAACTACGAAATAGACGTACGAATCTAAAAACTTGAGTTTAGGTACAAGGTCTCAAGTCTAGCTATCAAGGGAGCAACGTCCCATCACTGAAGATCTAAATCAAACCATTGGCTTCCAAGGTCCAGCCATCGGAGACGCTATGTCTAATTGTCAAGTATTGGGTTTAATTATTGATGATCATCTTGTAATTGTGAAGATCAAGTTGCACAAAAAAACATAACTTACATAATTTTTTTTGAATTTAAGTATAGGTTATTTTCTGATTAAAAAGTTTTGAATCAACTCGCTTTTCTAAATTAGTCAAATCATTAAAGATAAATAAATTACTATATATTTTTTTTATAACCACACATTTTGGGATTCAAGATCTTTCGACAAATCTCACGTCTCTCTCGTCGTCTCACGTCGTCCTCCAGCTTGGCTTTTTGAGTGTCGACGTCCCTCCCCGCTCGTCTCTCCCACGTCTTCCAAGTTGGCCGGGATTGTTCACCGACGTTTAACCAGTCCTTCCCCACTTGTCTCGCCCCGCCTACAAATAGACCAAAGCCTCACGTACCTCTCTCGCCCATCTCTTCTTCCTTGCCCAGAAAAGAGCAACAGCAACAGCAAGGGAACGATCAAAACACAGAGAAGAGAAAGAGAAGAGAGAGATGGGTTCGACAGATATGACCCAAATGCCACACGCGGTGTGCATCCCCTACCCAGCCCAGGGCCACATCAACCCCATGCTCAGCCTCGCCAAGCTCCTCCACCACCGGGGCTTCCACGTCACCTTCGTCAACACCGAGTACAACCACAGCCGCCTCCTGCACTCCCGCGGCCCCTCCTCCCTCGACGGTCTCCCGTCTTTCCAGTTCCGCACAATCCCCGACGGCCTCCCGCCTTCCGACGCCGACGCCACCCAGGACGTCCCCGCCCTCTGCCAGTCCACGCAGAAGTCCTGCTTGCCCTACTTCCGGGACCTGCTCGAGAAGCTCAATGAGGAGAGCGCGACGTCGGGATCCCCACAGGTGAGCTGCGTGGTGTCGGACGGCGTGATGAGCTTCACGCTCGATGCCGCCGAGGCGGTCGGCGTGCCGGAGGTCCTGTTCTGGACGACGAGCGCGTGCGGCTTCATGGGTTACGTGCAGTATCGCAGTCTTATTGACAGGGGTCTTGCTGCTCTCAAAGGTATGCATTAATTTACTCAAGTGTTCTCACTTAGCAGATTTACGGCTACTGATTTTTTCATTTCTCTTTTGTGGGTTTAGTTTGCTGTTCATAGTTTTGTCCTGGATTGAGTACTTTGACTCAGTCAACTGTCAGAAGTAGAATTTGACATGTACGAACCTTGACTTTCTACGGAGCTTACGTATTCTTTATGACTTAATCATTTCCTATGACCTTCAACAATACTCTCATGTTTTCCCTTATCAAAGTATGACAAAAGTTTAGACAAAAAAAAAAAAAAAGTATAACAAAAGCATTGATAACACATACTATGCCATGTGACACCATCAACATTGAACAACATGGTCAGAATGGATCCTTTATGAGAACCCTGGCCATATATGGTCACATGATTTAGTTGATCGATTCTTAATTTGCAGATGTAAGCTACTTAACAAATGGGTACCTAGACACCGTTGTCGACTGGATACCCGGTATGACGAACATCCGCCTGAGAGACTTACCAAGCTTCATCCAAACCACTGACTCAAATGACCCGATGATCGACTTCTGCTTGGTCGAGACTGAGAGAGCGAAAAGAGCCTTGGCCATTATTTTCAACACGTTCGACCGATTAGAGCACGAGGTCATCGACGCTCTCAAGGTCATGTTCCCCACTATCTATACCCTTGGTCCCCTTCATCTCCTGACGGAGCAACTACCTAGTAACGACACCAGGTCGATCGGGTCCAATCTGTGGAAGGAAGACCCGGGCTGTCTGGAGTGGCTCGACTCGAAATCGCCCAGCTCGGTCGTGTACATGAACTTCGGAAGCATCACAGTGATGTCTCCGACACAACTGGTGGAGTTCGCATGGGGGCTCGCAAATAGCGGCCAAACGTTCTTATGGGTCATTAGGCCCGACTTGGTGGTTGGTGACACGGCGATCTTGCCACCGGAGTTCTCGGCCATGACGAGGGAGCACAGCTTGCTGGCGAGCTGGTGCCCCTAGGAGCAGGTGCTAAGACACCAGGCAATCGGCGGGTTCCTGACCCACAGTGGCTGGAACTCCACAATGGTGTGTTGGCCATTCTTTGGGGAGCCGCAGATGAACTGCCGGTATAGCTGCCAGGAGTGGGGGAGTGGGATGGAGATCGACGGTGACGTGAGGAGAGACAAGGTGGAGAGGCAGGTGAGGGAGCTGATGGAGGGGGAGAGAGGGAAGGAGATGAAGAGGAAGGCGATGGAGTGGAAGGAGATGGCCGGAGAGGCTACTCGTCCTTCCGGGTCGTCGTGCTTGAACCTGGACGAGGTGATCGACAAGGTGGTGTTGTCGCCCTGAAGAGATTAAAGTTTGTTCGCACATTTCTTTGGAGTCCCTTGTCTGGATCTTGTCTAGGTCGCATCAACTTTACTCTTGTCACTTGGAATTATTTGCGTGAGATTTTATAAATTATTGTTCTAAAAATTTTAATTATTAAATAAAGACGCAATTTTATATTTAGTTATTTTAATATTTATTCTTACATTTATTCTGATCTTTTTATGCTTGGTATCATGCATAGATATATTTAATTGGAAAGACAAATGAGGTCCGGAAAAATTTGAATTTAGGATTTTTAAAGTTACGATATCATGTGAAACTTTGTGAAATTCTAAAATCTTAAACTGTTAAATGAAGACACGATTTAATGTTTAATTATTTTAACAGTTTGCATATCTATATTCGTGCAGCTGCTATATGCATGAAACAGTTGGTTTACGATTATAGGATGTTTCATTCAACTTCCTAATATTGGGCTCCCCATGTTAGGATGTTTCAAGTTAAAAACGATGGGCTCAAATTTCACAGGAATGCTACGGCCCAATTGGATATACGTGCTTCGTCTTCTATTCCGAACCGGACAACTTAGTCTGCAATTCAGCATGTCTTTAGATCTGGGATCTTGCTTTTTCTTTGTTCTCTGATTTTTTTTTTTTTTTTGCCTGACTTTTTAACTTTCCCATCACACAATTATGCGCATGTCTTTTAAGGATATAAAATTGTTGATTCGTGAAAGTTTTGTGTCTGATGTCGTTTTGCTATCAAATTTCAAAAGAACTACAAATCTTAAAAAAATGCAAAAAATACTCAATTTGTTACTTTAATATAATGCATCTTTTAAAAGGATAAATAGCAATATAACGAGTTGGCGAAAGATTAAGAAATAAGTAGTCTAATGTGTCTTTATTTGATATAACTCGTTATTATTGGTGACCGCATAACTTACAATTTTTGTACGATAATTAGAAAATCAATAAGAAGATTCAAGAACTTCATAAAATGGAAAAAAAATATTTAGAAGGAGGTTGATGAAACTCCAAAGTGTGCCGTAAGGGGTGGGGAAGCTAAGTGTGCCGTAAGGGGTGGGGAAGCTGGAGAGCTGGCTGTCAATGGTCATAGTAGGTTGTTTTCTTCTGTGACAATAACAACCTCTCGCTATCGAATGTTAAATTTTTGGTTATCTTATCTTTGTGGTGTCAATTTCGCGTCTTTTAGAATTTCTATTTCACTTAATTTTCATTTAAAATATTTTTTTTTGACAATTTCCAAAATTTTTCTTTTTATTAATATTATTGATTAGATGCTTTAAACCAATAAATCCAATGTTAATGTTGTCAAGTTCTTCCTTTTCCCATTTACATTAGCTGTAGTGAGAGCAAAACGGCAATACGTGTTACAAAATTCAAGAAGAGATTGCACCCTACGCATGCTGAAAATCCTGCGAGCATCACATGCTAACCCAAAAAAAAAAAAAAAAAGGCAAAAAAGGAGGTTCATGAAAATAATAAAATGAAAGATGGGGTGAAAGAAAAATGTAAATTCTTAAAAACGCAAGATTTAAAGCACACCCTTATAATTTATTAATCTAATCCACTGCATCGAGAAAAAGATTACACAATATTTTGAAAGGGTGAATACAAATACGATGAATTGATAAATAATTAAAATAAAAGTAGTCTCACGTGCCTTTCTAATTGTCGGAATTACCCATCAACTTGAGCTTGTACGGCCGACCGCTCTGTCCGGAGAGATGATCGATGGTAACATGCCAATTGTCAAAGGCAAGACAATGGGAAGCGGTCGTCCCCATGCTTCCAGTTTGAAGTCGTGCCATCCTTGTACCTTCAACGATCATCATCTTCCGAATGTGTCGGCCGGATTCCTCCATGTCGAAACTTGACTTTGGTTGTGCTGGGAACATCGCCCGATGTACTTCTTGTGATGAGATGTCATGCTTAAGCTGGTCGGGAACATGCATTTTGAGAACTTGTTTTTGATGCCTAAATTTACTGTCCTTTGACAACAGCTTTCAATCAATAGATACATGACATTTGCAAATCCGTTCATCAGGTAAATAAAGTATCATTGGGATTCCTTAGTGTTTGAAATCAAATTTGGATCGTGCCATCATGATCATTCTCCTCTTGACAAAATGCCCATTTAAGTCAACTGAGATCACGCATTACAGGAATTTAGGCTTGATGCCCAAAATTGTCCCTAATTAGTAAATTTGAATTTTAATCAATTTATTATCATCGGATCCATTCCAATAAACAAAAGTAGGTAAACAAATAAAATGCAACCGTGATGGAGATCCCAGTTGGGCCAATCGCGATGATCCAAGGGATTTATTCCCGTAGACATTCTAATTCACTATAGAAGGCTCATCGATTAACATGGCTAAAATATATATCACTTATAAGGACATAGAGAAAAGTCTTGATACCTCATCTCAAGGTAATTGCAAAAGAGAGATAGCCCCCTAGTATGAGCCAACTTAGGTAACTAATTGAACCCATTTTCTCTATACATTGAAGTTTTGTTGCAAGTGTGTCCTGAAAATAATGGATCCTTATACATTCTTTGGCACAAAACTCGGACTTGTCTACTCAAAGATGAGTGAAAGTTGTGATGTGAGAGAATTTTCATCTTCATATGGAGATTGATGGTACAACATGGTGAACCTAGAATTGTACTGTATTGTCGCAACAAAAAAAAAGGAAAAAGAAAAAATCATTTTGATCATTTGAAACAAAATATGCAATAGGACAGATAGGTGAGTGCGAGAGAAACTGTCTCCATGTCTAACCAAGTTGGTAGGCGAGGATAAGTTTTGCAAGTGGAAGTTCTTTTTTGTGGTGAAGATACCGGGAGAGAGCTTTTGCTCTCTAAAGTAGATTGAAAAATCTATACAAGTTGCTGAATGGATGTTTCCTCGCTTGTTTTACGATGGATATTAGAGACATTTTGCAAAAAGTTAAATCCGGCTCCATGGGCGAGACTTGATGTGAGGCACTCGGTAGGGGACCGTGTTGACAACAGTTTCCCGATAGAAGGATTTGCCTCCCATCGGAGATATTTGGAGAATTTTCGAATGTCCACCTCAATTCTCTGCACCTCTCGAGAGTCAGCATATTATCCCTTTTCAATCGTGCATATCCTCAACCGATCGATCATGCATCTCCTCCAACCTAGCTTTTCGATCGGTGGGTTCCAGGTATGATTCGGCGCGTCGTGTTCGGTCAGGCCCTGATGGTCCCAACCGGCACCGGAATCGATGGTGAATGGCCCTGCGATGAGAAGGAACTGTTTCAGTGGCGGCGAGGAGGACCGGTTGGTGATGAGGATGCTTGTCTCGGGTCACGTTCCCTTTGATGATTCGGTGGCCGTTGCTATGTCCTCTGAATTATGGACAGAGCTGAGAGGTGCATTTATGATGTTAAATCGGCTCATCTACTTCATTAAAGGGCAATGCCCAAATAAATTCCAAGTACAGGCTCGATCCATTTCGGGAAGAATAAATTATTTAAAAAATATTATTTTAAGAATGAATGCTTCCGTCGCTTGAAATAATTAATTAATAAAAAATATTTTCATAATTTATGATAGTTTATGTCTAAATATTTTCATGGATAAAAAAAATATATTTTGTTATTTTTCAAATCTCTTTTTTTCATGGAAAGCGCACCATAAAATGTCAAGGAGTGTCCTTTGGCTATTTATTAAGTCTCAGTAAATGTGTTATGACAATTGAAACGTTAAGCAAGTGTTTCCGTTAAAATGTGCAATGACGTTTATTTTCAAAACTTCAAAGTATGTTGAGAAATGTGTATTTTTATTCTTGCTGTCCCTTAGGGGGCTTATTAATTTATTTTCCTTAACTTTGGACTTATATAGAGTCAATGGGTGATTGAATAATTGATTATTTTATACGGCCGCCACTTAATGTAAAAAGAGGGCTCATTGAATTTCTTTTTCTTTTTAAATTCGTCGACCCATATTGACATTTCAATTCGAAGAGACAATTATGTAACTGAGATTTTGTTAATAAGTGTCTTAGAGACATCTGTACAACCAGTGCTTTGAAAAAGAATTTATTTTGGATAAAATATAATAAAAGACATCCCCATAACTAAAATATCTAACCATATATTTTTCTAGAAGACATTATTTTAAATGAGCGTATGGGCTGGAGGCGAAACAATCCGTGTGCTCACTGAAATTTTGGAACATCTTCTCCATTGCTGAGGTCAAACATGGGTCATGCGGTACGTAACCCGCGAAATATATTTTACGTTCTAAGAAGAAAATTATTTCAAGTTTCAACCTTTTTCGTCATTTGCTTGTGAAGTTTATTTGACTAGTCTAGGAATTGCAACTCAGTAAAAACCAGTTGTCTAATTTGCATAAGCATTCAGCTAACCAAAAGTCAAAAATCAGCCGCTAAAATTTGACTAAATACATGTAAACTCTTTCAAGTCACGATACCTCTATAAGCTGAATGTTTATATCTAATCAATTCATGAGGCATGCAATGTGAGCGAATCTCTAGATAGCTTAGCCTTTTGTACTAGTCCCTTTGATGTGTGGCGAGCATGAGCACGGAATCCAATCTTGAGATCTGTTGATGGGGAGACATATGAAGGAACGGATGAATAGATGGAGGAATCAGAGCTCGAATTGGAGATCCATGGATCGTAGATAGTATCTCCCCACGGCCTTTGACCTCTCAAAGCATTTTTCTTAGACCACAATATTTTGCTAATGTTGTCGAATAATTCTCTCGTTACCTAAAATCCAATCTTAAATTCCGACCATCTGTTGCGGATCCTCAATTGCGGAAGAGATCCTGAAAGCTTTCGACACTCAACAAACAAGTCTCGATCGTCAAAGCCAAAAGAGAATTCAAGATCCAACCACGGCTGCGAATAGTGTTGGATGGACTTTTTGTTCTACTTTTCTACCCTGGGAAAAGTCGCGCCACACGTGAATAGAAAATTGCAGCGTGCGTTGTGCGGTCGCCCTTTTGCTCAAATTTGTTTTCCCACTTCGCACTGCTTTTCTCCGTGGCCGGGATTTCGGAACACGAAAGAAAAGCAGATAACAACAGTCCAAAAAAATAGTCATCAGGCCAGGATAAATTTCGAGATGTATACTTTATCATTCGTATATTATGCCAACCGTTATTCTCTTGATAGTCAATTATGTGCATCTCACCGTGGGATTCACCTGATTAGTGGCTAAAATGGAATTGGATTCATGAATCGCATAACATTTTTTTTTTTTTTTGTTTCGGTAAGTTTCGAATTCTTTTAAGTGCACGAAGATCAACATTCAGTTTTGATTGCTAAGTTTTGCCCACACAAAGCGTGCATGCATCTGCTGCTTTGAAAAATGGCTCGTAGAGTTTGATATGGAGAACACCGGAATGGGGATAATGACGGTGTAAATTTAGCCTATAAGACAACATAAACAGATGGAATCAATTTTCAAACATATTTCGCTTGTCTAAACATCATTCAATGTTTATCACATATCCTCACTATAAATTCATTTTTCTTCCCATTTGATTACAGGTCTCATTTGTTTCAAAGAAAATGAGCCCAATACAACCTTAAGACTCAAGTTTGGCTCATGCATTGGGATCTAAATCCTACTGCCGGTTTCCAAGGTTTGGGCATTGAGGTCTTAGGTCCGTCCATTGAGCACTTGGATCCAATCATTGATGACGGTCTTGCAATAGCGAAGATCAATCAGTATCCAAAAATATAAAAGTTACTTAATTTTTTTCTAAATTTAAGCATGAGTTTTGATTGATTAATTTTTTTTTTCATCGATTCAATTTTCTGAATTAGTGAAACCACTAAAAAAAAGAAGAAGAAATCAGTATTTATTTATTTATTTTATAGCGGAACCAACCGAACACGCCAAGCGTTATGGGCGTCGACCCAATTATTGGGGTTTCGAGATCACAAGTGAACGTGGCGGTGCCATTTTTCCCTTTATTAAAAAAGAAGCCGTAATTTGACCGTCCGGTCGAGCCTGGTCACGCTCTTCTCATCTCATCCCGCACCTCATCACGGAACGTCTCTCTCCCGTTTTCCAAGTCGCCAGGATCGCTCGCCGACGTATAACCCCCGTTCCCATCTCGATCTCGTCCCCGCCTATAAATAGACCAAAACCTAACGTACCCCTATCTCCCAGAAGAGAGCAAGAGAGCAACAGCAAGAGAAACGATCAAAACACATAACAGAGAAAGAGAATAGAGAAATGGGTTCGATAGATATGATCCAAAAGCCGCACGCAGTGTGCATCCCCTACCCAGCCCAGGGCCACATCAACCCCATGCTCAACCTCGCCAAGCTCCTCCACCACCGGGGCTTCCACGTCACCTTCGTCAACACCGAGTACAACCACAGCCGCCTCCTTCGCTCCCGCGGCCCCTCCTCCCTCGACGGCCTCCCGTCCTTCCAGTTCCGCACCATCCCCGACGGCCTCCCACCCTCCGACGTCGCCGACGCCACCCAGGACATCCCCGCCCTCTGCCAGTCCACGAGTAAGTTCTGCTTGCCCTACTTCCGGGACCTGCTCGAGAGGCTCAATGAGGAGAGCACGACGTCGGGTTTCCCGCCGGTGAGCTGTGTGGTGTCAGATGGCGTGATGAGCTTCACGCTTGACGCTGCCGAGGCGATCGGCGTGCCGGAGGTCCTGTTCTGGACGACGAGCGCGTGCGGCTTCATGGGCTACGTGCAGTACCGCAATCTTGTTGACAAGGGTCTTACTCCACTCAAAGGTATGCATTGCCAAATAATGGTCTGATTTGGTTTGTTTTAGTAATTCCCACTTGGCAGATCTACGGCTAATGATTTTTTCATTTCTCTTTTGTGTATTTGGTTTGCAGTTCACACCGTTTACTTTTGTTTTTTCCGGATTTGCATGATTAGTTGTGGCCGACTATTCATAGTTTTCTCCTAGGTAGAGGGTTTAACTAAGTCAACAGTCAAAAGTAAAATTTTATATGTGAAAACGTTGCCATGAATGGTCAAACGGTTTGATGGATCAACTGTCAATTTGCAGATGCAAGCTACTTGACAAACGGGTACCTAGACACCATCATCAACTGGATACCCGGGATGAGAAACATCCGGCTGAGAGACTTACCGAGCTTCGTCCGAACCACTGATCCGGATGACCTGATGATACACTTCGTGTTGAGAGAGACCGAGAGAGCGAAGAGAGCCTCGGCCATCGTTTTCAACACGTTCGACCGGTTAGAGCACGAGGTCGTCGACGCTCTTAAGGCCATGTTCCCTTCCATCTGCACCCTTGGCCCCCTTCATCTCCTTACAGAGCAACTACCCGATGACGACACCAAGTCGATCGGGTCCAACCTGTGGAAGGAAGACCTGGGCTGTCTCGAGTGGCTCGACTCAAAACCGCCCGGCTCGGTCGTGTACGTGAACTTTGGGAGCATCACAGTGATGTCTCCGACACAGCTGGTGGAGTTCGCATGGGGGCTCGCGAACAGCGGCCAGACGTTCCTGTGGGTCATCAGGCCCGACTTGGTTGTCGGTGACATGGCGATCTTGCCACCGGAGTTCTTGGCCACGACAAGGGAGCGGAGCCTGCTGGCGAGCTGGTGCCCCCAGGAGCGAGTGCTAAACCACCCGGCGGTTGGCGGGTTCCTGACCCACAGCGGGTGGAACTCGACGATCGAGAGCATCACGGCCGGCGTGCCGATGTTGTGCTGGCCATTCTTCGCAGAGCAACAGACGAATTGCCGGTACAGCTGCGAGGAGTGGGGGATCGGCATGGAGATCGACGGCGACGTGAAGAGGGACAAGGTGGAGAGGCAGGTGAGGGAGCTGATCGAGGGGGAGAGAGGGAAGGAGATGAAGAGGAAGGCGATGGAGTGGAAGGAGATGGCTCGAGAGGCCACGCGTCCTTCCGGGTCGTCCTACTTAAACCTGGACGAAGTGATGGACAAGGTGTTGCTGTTGCCCAGAAGAGATTAAAGTTTGTTTGGAAATTCGTTTGCGATTGCGGAATGTATGAGAAGAACTCTTTAGACGGTCCTCTTGTCTGGATCTTATCAACTTCAGTCTCGTGGCTTGGATTTATTTCCATTTATTTTTGTGCAATAGGCAATGAAATGGCGGCTGATGATAGCATTGGATCAATAATAATAATAATAATAATAATAATAATAATAATAGTAGTAGTATTGATAATAATAGTCGTATTACCGTATGGACCTGATAATCCCACTTTGAGCGCACTAGCCAAATTTGAACATTTACCAAATACATGATTGGTTGAATAACTTATTATCTTATTCTTCCACCATTTCCTCTAAGAAGAAGACCAATTGAATTTCTTCTCCTCTTTAAGATCGTTGCCCCACGCGTTTTCCTTAGGGAATGGTTTGAATAAATAATTATAATTAGGATTTTGTCATTGAGTGGCGTTGATACACTTTTCCTTAGAGAATAGTTTGAAGAAATAATTATAATTAGGATTATATCATCGAGTGTCGTTTATATACATTTTCTTTTCTCCTATGCTGAGGTCAAACATGGATCATGCGGCACGTAATCCGCAAACAAAACAATTCAATATAACGAGGAAAGTTTTCAATCTTTTACGTTTTCAATAATTAGGATCCTTATTTTTTCAACTATATTTTACTAACCCAGGATTTGAAACCTATGATTGAAAATAAGCCAATTGTTTAATATGAATACGCCTGTTGCTAACCAACCTTAAATGGATCTCCAGCTAAAAAATTGAAGGTTGTATGCTCAAATCGTACTAAATGCGCGTAACCTTTTTAGAGTTAGGATATTAGCATAAACTAAATGCTTATACTTAATAGCTGAGCCTCTGAATAGCTGAGCCTTTGTACTCGTGATGTCAGATTCCTAGATTATCACAAAGAGCACGGCCGATAACCATAGTGAGTTTTGACTTGAAAGATTTGATTAATGTAAAAACAAAAAAGTACTTAATTCGCTAAGAAAGTTGCTTCATATGTGGTAAAAGAATTTTAAAAAAAGAAAAGGGCTATTTAATTCATTCGATGAAAAATACGTCTATATAAGAATTAGAATCTTGCCTATCGTAGTGTTAAAAAGATGTTCAAACTGACAAATAATGCTCATAGTTCCATTTTTTATAAGACAATATTGGTGCGATTATTTTGCTGAAAAATAAATGATTTAGAAAATATTTTCCTAAAAATAATTACTTATATTGCTTGACAAAATAAATGAATGAAAATATTTTCACCATCAATTAATATTTTAAATAAAAATTGTTATCTGTAATAAAAATATTTTTCATTGTCTAATTATTTCAAGTGATATAAACGATCATTTTATAAAAAAAAATGTATTTCAAATCATTCATTATCTGCAAAGCAAATGAGCTTGCCTATTTCCTTTTAGGATCTTGGAATGTAAATTCCCAGTGTTCCAATATTCGATGACGAAACTCTATTTTTTAATTTCAGCTAATTGTTTTAGGTTTTAGGAAACAGATTCTTTAATTTCGGATGAAAATAACTATTTGGTGTTTTTGAAGTGCTTGTTTTGACACTCTAGAAGATATCGGAGTCATCAAATCCAAAACAAAAAGGTATAAATATTCCCCTAAAAATCCAAAGATTGAAAAGGTATCAAATAGAATTTTTTAATCTGCTATTGAGCTCCGGATGTTAGGGTGGGTGCTTGCTATTGCTTACAAAAAGTAGGACTATGTAAACGAAAAAATAATTTAACTATGCGTATATAAACCTGTTCCTTTCAATAATGAGTCATGACTAGTCGATTTCAATATATAGAACTCGTGAATAATGATGATAGTTGTGTATGATTAAGCTATTAATTAATGTTGGCAGATGGTAAATTGTTTTCTTGAAAAAGTTTCACTTATCTAAACATCATTTGGTATTTATAATAGGAATAATAAAATGAAAAACTCTAAACTAGTACACCTAAAATAAATTTATCCAAAATTAATTTTTGAATAAAAAAATCCAAAGTGGTACACAAATGAAAAATTTAATCTTTGTTAGTTTTCATTAAATTTTACTATTAAATTGTCAAGTTAGATGAGACGTGACATTTTATGGGCGTATTAATTTAGAGTTTTATCTTTCATTTATCATAAATGTATTAGTTTATGATTTTTCATGGAGAATAAATTTGCAATAAATGTACCTGTTTGGGATTTTTAATAGTCAAAAAATTAATTTATGATAAATTTGTCATAAATATACCGATTTTAGGTTTTTGATACTATTAAACTTTGTTAATAATCCTTATTACAAATCCATTTTTCTCCTCACCAGATTAATAACTCTGATTGTTTTATAAGAAACGAATTTTATTGAAAAATATTTCCGATAATTTCTTTAAAAAATGATTTTTTTTTAGTGTGCTTGGTTACTTTTGCTAATAAGATGGAAGTCATTTGTTATAGGAAAGTAAGGAAACGCACGACCAAAAAATAAAAAAATAAATATCGAGTATGACCCTAAAACTTGTGGCTACCGAGGGCCCAACATCTGAACGTCGAGGATCCAAGTCTAGCTGCTGTCCTCTATGGTCCGTCCACTGGGGTCCTCGGGTTCGCCTGTTAAGCACTTGGATCCAATCATTAGGGACGATCTTGACGTATTCGGAAAAATCGCTGATGATTTTCTGAAGGGAGATGTCTTTCTTGATCGAAATGATTTTCTTTGGACTCATCTTTTTATATTATCTGAATGGCGAATATTTAAGCAAATACTATTTAATGTTGATTTATTTCATCAAACCCGCTAACAAAGCCACGTATATCAAAAGGGTCTCCCGGCCTATAAATGTACCCCAACCTACCTTCTTCCCATGACAATTGCCATCTCTCTTTTCCATACCGAAAGGAAGAAAACAAATCAAATTTCTTGAAAAATGCTTTCTTATTGAATTTTGAAACAAACATACTCTATAAACCATTTCAATTAGAGACTGAATTTATTGAAAAATTAACCCACGATGTACATTTGATTACTAAACTTGCACTGTTTACTTTAACTTCTCAATTTTGTAATTTATGTCATATATCGTCCAACTTGTAGAAAATTTCCAATTAAGTTCCTTGGCTCTAGTTCTGCCAAATTGAAAATGACAAATCCGTCGATGTCGGCCTGGTACGAAACGCAAAGATTGGTTCCACCATAAGCAATCAATCAATCTATTCTTCAAGCAAAAAGAATAGATGATGTGTGGTTTCCGCTGGCTAAACTACGCGTGCAATAATCCTAGCCAAAATTGAGCAGAATATTTGATAACATCTCGGACGATGGAAATATATTTTATTCGTAAATGACACAAGTGGTGTTGCATAAGGCGAGCAATTGAAAATGACGAATCCGTCGATGTCATATATCGTCCAACTTGTAGAAAATTTCCAATTAAGTTCCTTGGCTCTAGTTCTGCCAAATTGAAAATGACGAATCCGTCGATGTCGGCCTGGTACGAAACGCAAAGATTGGTTCCACCATAAGCAATCAATCAAGCAAAAAGAATAGATGATGTGTGGTTTCCGCTGGCTAAACTACACGTGCAATAATCCTAGCCAAAATTGAGCAGAATATTTGATAACATCTTGGACGATGGAAATATATTTTATTCGTAAGTGACACAAGTGATGTTGCATAAGGCGAGCGATCAAACAATAATATAAATAGAAGAATAAAATAAATCGAACATCGGATTTATGTGGTTCGATCGTAAAGACCTCCGTCCACGGGGAAAACAGCGATGAATTTCACTATACATCAAGCAATACAAGAAGATTACACACTCAAGTTACTCAAATATTCTCTCGGTATTTCCCCCCCAATTACACACAATAACGCACGCAGTGAAATAATCTCTCAATCTCACAAAAAAATTACATGCAAATCTTACCACAGGATTTAATTGGCTTGAACACTAAATCTTCTTGGATGTAATTTACGAACAAGAACGACAAAGAAAATCCCTCCCAAGTACTCGAACGAGACGGGGCTTCAAGACCAATTCTTCATGATCAACAACTACCCACGAGCAAGCCTTGAGAGTTGATATGTAATCCACCGCCAGAGAATTCCATGCGTGAGGGGAAAATAAATTAGCTAGGATTCGGTCAACTCAAGTAGAAGCTTGGACTTTCCTTTTGCTGTTATGTTGCCGATTTTAACCAACATATATCTCTATATATTTTAAACAAAATTCAAGTCCAAGTCAAAGTTGGACTTTCTTATTTTAGCAGCTATTATCTTGCCAATTTTAACCAAAATATATCTCTATATATTTTAAACAAAATCCAAGTCCAAGTCAAAGTTGGACTTTCCTATTTTAGCTGCCAAACTCTCCAATGCAGATTCAAAATTTTGGAAAGTTGATATTCGGATATTTTTTGCTCGATTCGAACGTCCTCAACATATCCAATTCAAAATATTTGAAATTTCGCATTAAGCTCAAATTCGGAAGTGTATTTTAACAAGTGATATTTTTAGAAAAATATTTTTCAAATTATTCATTTTCTGCGAAATAAACATACCATAAAATATTAAAGAGTGTCCTTCAGCTATTTGTAAATTCTCATTTTATGCACTTTGACAATTTAAACGTTTAAGTGTTACTGTAAAAATTGGTAATTACCTATATGTTCACATTATGTTAAGAAATGAGCATTTTTGTTTTTAAATCATTTAATTAGTCCCGTAGGAGCTCATATGGAGTCAATGGCTAGTCGAATAATTGATTATTTTATTCGGCCGGCACCGACGGGGGAATAGGGTGGGGAATAGCTAGGATAATTGTTAATATCAAAAGCGCGTTGGTCAAATGAGAAGGAAAAAACAAAGTAGGCTGGCGATGTCTTGTACAACCAATGCCACGAAAAATAATTTATTTTGAATAAAATATAATTAAAGATGTCCCTATAACTAATATACCTAGCCAAAGAATTTTCTAGAAGACATTATTTTTAAATGAGCGAATGGTCAAGAATGCGTCATGCGGTACGTAACCCGCGTAAAAAATACACATTATAAGAGCAAAAGTTCTTCAAATTCCAACCTCCTCAGTCATTTGCTTGTGAAGTTTATTTGGCTAGCCTAGGATTTGCAACTTGTTAGCCAAAAACAGTTAGTTGAATTTGCATAAGCATTTAGCTAACTGGACCAGTAAATTCAAATGTACTACAAACTGTTCTGGATATTTTTAGCTCAAAATCCAAAAGTCATCCGCTAAAATCTGACTAATTGCATCTAAACTCTTTCAAGTTACAACACGTGTAAAGACCGAATGCTTCTATCTAATCGATTCATGAGGTGTGCTGAGTCAAGCCAACCTCCAGATTGCTTAGCCTTTTGAACCCATTTGATATCTGGCAAGCATAATTTGAGTAGATAAAAAATATTCAATAAAGTCAAAAAATTAATTAGATTGCTCAGCACGAAAGTTGCTACTTTACACAATAAGAAGAAAAAAGAAAATGGCTACACAACGTCATTCGTTCCATTTAAGAAAAAGATGATAAAAATGGCATCTTAATTCATCGGCTACACAAGCATGGAATCCGATCTTGAGATCTACTTGTGGGTAGGCATATGAAGGAACAAATAAATTGATGGAAGAATATGAGCTCGAAAAAGAGATACATGGGTCGTAGACAATATCTCTCCATGGCCTTTCACCTTTCAAAACGTTTTTCATGGACCATCGTATTTTGCTAATGTTATCAAATAATTCTCTCGTTACCTAAAATTCAATCTTTAATTTAAACTATCTACCGCAAATCCTTAATTTTGGATGAATTCTTAAAATAGGGCTATCGTCACTCGAGGAGAAATCTCAATCATCAAATCCAAAGGAGAACCAAGATCCAATGACCACTACAAACAAAGCTGGGAACATGTAAATGGAAAAGTACAGCATGTGTTCTGCAGTCACCTTCACTCAAATTTGGCTTCGCAGAGCAGTTCGCACTGCTTTTCTCTATGGTCAGAATTTGGAACACGAGGAAAACGGATAACAACAGTCCAAATAATAATCATTGTCTATTTTGACAAGTCAAGGCAAATTTTGAAAAGTATATTGCATGATTCGTAAATTATGCGAATTATTATTATTTGGATTATCAATTATGCACATTTCAATATAGGTTCACCCGATTGATTGACAATTGAAATGGAATTGGATTTATAAATCAAGTAATATTTTGTTTTCCCGCAAGTTTCAAATTCTTATAAGTGCATGACACATGTCTAAAACCTTTGCTCACACTAGGTATGCATGCATATGTTGCTTTCAACAATGACTCATAGAGCTCCATATAGAGAATACGGGAATGGGGATGATAATGGTGTAAATTTAGCCCGTAAGATAATATAAACAGATGGATTCAATTCTCGAACATATTTTGCTTGTTTGAACATCATTTGGTGTTTAAAACCGTCAAATTACAATCCAAGCATTGAGGATCTAAATCCAACCACTAGCTTTCAAGGTCTAGTTATCAAGACCTTGGATCCACCCATCAAGCAGTTGAATCTATTTATTAATGACGGTCTTGTAATAACAGATATCAAGCCGTATGTACAAAATTAAAAACTACCTAATTTCATGAATTAGTCAAACCACTAAAAATAAAGATTTTTTAGGGGAAAAAAAAAACCAAACACGCCAAGGATCATGGCATCGACCCAATTTTTGGATTATGAGATTTGCAAATGAACGTGAACGAGCAATGTGCCACGGGCCAATCGATTGGGATTGTGACCGCGCGGTGACTCGGGCACTTTAGGATCGGATTGGATCGCCGAAGCACCTAAGCCAAGCCTTGCTCGATCGAATGCTCACTCGCTCGCCTTACCCGGATCGTAGAGAGAGAAAGAATCTAGAGAGAAGAGTTTTGGAAAGATAGAAGCTTTGTATTGCGGAAGTAGTGGATGTTTACAAATGAAGGAGTACACCCATTTTTATAGTTGAGGGCCTCGGATTACATCTATTGATCTAGGATTCTATCGACGAACGAGATTGCACCGCCTCAACTACCGACATAAGTGTTCAACTACTAGACATAAATGCCAACTACTAGCTACCGACATATATGAAGCTAGCGTTTTCTAGAAACTTCGGGGAGAAAGCTTGTTGGGAATTTGAGCGAGCACAGGAGGTCTACCACGGACGAGTCACGGTCGACTCTGGGGAACCTCTCAGGTCAACCTTCTTTCGGCTCATGACATTCTCCCCCACTCAATCAAGCGACGTCCTCGTCGCTCATAGCTTGACGGTCGGCCTTCTTGGCACGAGCATGGGCTTTGGCACGAGCTCTTTGGTTTCGACCTCGTTTGGTGCGGACACTCACGAACGAAGTACCACATCCTTCGATGATGAACTCGAACTTGTCACGCGGCTCCATCTTTGGCTTGGATGGAGCATGCGGCGCGCACTCAACCTCGGGGAAGAGCACTTGGATGGGCATGGCGTGTGTTGGAGTAGGATCCAACTCTACCTTCGGCTTCACCTCGGCCAGCTTGTTTAGTCGCTTCACGGACTTCAAATTCTTGTCGAGGCATCGGATTGTGGCGATGGTCTTGGTGTTGACCACCCCTTTGATCATGGGGAACGCCGTCGGGTATTGCGGGTCGAGGATCACGATGCACTTGGTCCTCATGTCGATCATGACTCTCACGATATCGAAGAATTGAATACCAAGGATGAGATCATAATCATCAAGAGGGATTACCTCGAAATCCATTTTACCCTTCCATCCGCCAATCTTGACATCCACGTCCGAAGTCGCTCCTATGCCATGGACGCCCTCCGAGTTGATCGGCTTGAAGGTATTCCCGGTTGGCTCCACACGAAGCTTTAGGGCCTTCGCCACTTCGGTCGACATGAACATGTTCGATGCTCCCGTGTCGACTAAGGCAAAGAGTGTTCGATTGCACACGTCGACCTCCACGAAAAACATTTCCGAGTTCGACGCAGCTTTTTCTTTGGATGGCGATTGAGCTTGGACGGAGTTGATTGTCTTCACACCTCCAAGTCGGGTTGGTCACCTTTCTTCTTTGGGCTCATCCTCCACCTCATCGATGGCTAGGAGTGCATTGATTTGTCCCCTCTTCGGCACTTTTGGGTCCAGTGCGGACCTTTGCAAATAAAGTAAGGAGAGGGCAGAGGTTGATCAAACTTACTCGCGTAGTCCGTCAGCGATCGACCCCTTTGGAAGGATGGCTTAGAAGTTCCTTCTCCCCATGTTTTGGCTCAGCTGCCTTAATCATGCGCACCTCGAGGAGTGCTTCTTGCGTCATCTTCGAGTCGATTCAACCTCCAATCTCTTGCTCAGTTGTTCCTCGGCTCAACCTTGGTGAGATCGACGAGAGACTCGGCCATGCTTTGTGCTCTCGCAAGGCTACTCACGTCCCGATGCTTCAACTCAAGTTGTGCCCATGGCTTGAGTCCATCCATGAATGCTCCGAAAGCCTCCTCTTCACTTAGGTTGCGAATTTGGAATTTGAGTTTCGTGAACTCCTTCACGTACTCTCAGATCGTGCCTCTTTGCTCGAGGCGATGGAGCAAGCTATGAGCTTCTTGTTGAGCGAACTCGAGGAAAAAGTAGTCGTGGAACTCCCTCACGAAGTCGTGCTATGTGTCCACGGAATCGGCACTGCGTCTAATCTCGTCGCACCTATTGCGCCACCACAGCATACCCGTATCAGTAAGGAACATAGAAGCCATTCTAACCTTGATCGACTCGTCTCGGATGTTGATGGCGCCAAAGTATTTCTCCATACTCCACACGAAGTTGTCCACCTCTTGGGTGGATCGGTTGCCTTTGAACTCTTTTGGTTTCAGCACCTCAATTTTGGACACCGCTTGAGTAGGTACCGCACCGTTCGTGATGCTTAGCTTACATAGGGCAAGCTTGGTCTTGAGCTCTTGGATCTCCGTCTTCATGACTTTGACCTCTTCCCTACACAGGCTCACCTCCTCGATCACTTGGACACACTCATTCAAACCATCGATCAATGCTTTGAGAGCTTCATCCTTGTCGAACAATGGAGCCGTAGCTTGGTTGATGCTGGTCATGAAGTCTTCACGGAGCGAGCCCTCAACCTCCATGATCCGGTCTCGCACATCATCAAGTCCTTTCATGAGTTCGAGCATGGCACTCCGGACCTTCCCGATCTTCTCATCGAATGTAGCCGTAGCATCCACCGAGATATCTCTTTTCTTTGCTTTGCGAGTCTCCTTGACTTCACAGCCTCTCCAACTATAGCCGCTTCTTGGCTTGACATCCTCTCGAATAGTTGGCGTTCTTTAATCTCTTGGAAACAGATCTCTCTTTAACTCTGATACCACTTGTCAGTGGCCACGTCAACAATTTCTAGATCAAATCAATTAGATGAATTGAATTTGTACCAATGTGAAAATATTTAGAACTAAATTGATTTAATTGAAAATTTTATGAATAAATTGGTGTCAATACAAAAAGTTTAGAACTTTTTGGTACCTTTTCTCATTGTACTATACTTTTTTTCGTTCAAACTAGCATTGTACTATATTGTGGTGACAAAAAGGAGGAAAAGAAAAAAGAAGAATTTATTTTGATTCTTCCAAATAAAATGTGCAACCAGACAAATAGATGAGAGCGAGAGAAATTGTCCCCACGTCTAACCAAGTTGGTGGGCGAGGGTAAATTTTGCAAGTGGAAGTTTTTTTTTTTTTTTTTTTTTTTTTGTGGTCAAGATATGGGGAGAGAACTTCTGTTCTATAACTTGGATTGAAAAATCTGCACAAGTTGCTGAATAGTTGTTGTTCCCTTGCTTGTTTTTTATTCTATGAATGTTGGAGACATTTCACATAAGTTGAATCCCCGGCTTCATGGTCGAGCCTCGATGTGGGACACTGGAGAGGAGACCTTGTTGTTGTTGGTTTCCCGATGGAAGGAACTACCTCCTATTGAAGATATTTCTTGAGGATATTTCCCTCCGTAAGAGATTATTCTAATGTCTACCTCCATTCTCTGGGCCTCTTGAGAGTACGCATTTTATCTCCATTAGATCGTGCATATCCTTGATGGATTGGTCATGCAATCAACTCTGACCAGCTTTTTGATTGGCGGGCTCCAAATATGGTTCCACGCGTCGTGTTCGGTCAGGCCCCCATTGTCCCAACCAGCACTGGAACGGATGGTGAATGGTCCCCCCGGCGATGAGACAGGAGATATTTCAGTGGTGGCGAGGAGACCGATTGGGAATGACGATGTCTCGGGTCAAGTTTCCTTTCATGATTCGGTGGCCATTGCTCGGCCCACCAATCTATACGTAACTTCTGAATTATGGACAGCGCTGAGAGGTGCATTTATGATTTTAATTGCCTCATCTACCAGTACATTGAAGGGCGACTCCATCAAAAATCTCAAGTACGGACCCAAGTTGCAAAATCAAATTAATGTATATTGAAAACGCCCCATTTGTTTCACGAAAATTATATAACTTGAAATATATTTTCTTAAAGATGAATATTTGTATTGGTTGAAATAATTAATCAATAAAAAAAAATTCATGGACTATGAAAATATATTTTGTCCCTAAGTGACCCAAATGATATTTTCAGAATTTTTTTTTCCAAATCATTCATTTTATGCAGAACAAACACACCATAAAATGTTAAAGAGTGTCCTTAGGTTATTTATTAAGTCTCATTAAATGTGTTTTGACAATTTCAACGTTTAAGTGTTACTGTTAAAATTGGTAATTACATTTATGTTCACAGTATGTTAAGAAATGTGTAATTTTGTTTTTAAATCATTTACACTACTGGGATTTTCTTTATAAGTGTCCTATAGACACTCAACCAATGCCTTGAAAAATAATTTTATTTTGAATAAAATATAATTAAAGACGTCCCTATAACTAAAATACCTAGCCAAACAATTTTCTGGAGTACACCGCTTTAAATGAGCGGATGGGCAAGAGGCGAAGCAATGCATGTGCTCACTGGAATTTTTAGACATTTTCTTCATTGCTGAGGTCAATCATGGGTCATGTGGTACGTAACCCGCCAAAAAAAATATACATTACAAGAAGAAAAAGTTCTTCAAATTCCAACCTCCAGTCATTTGCTCGTGAAGTTTATTCGACAAGCTTAGGTTTTGCATCTTGTGAGTCAAAACCAGGTGTTGAATTTGCATAAACATTTAGCTAGCTAGACCGGTAAATTCAAATGTACCGCAAACTATTCTGGGTATTCGTAGCTCAAAAGTCAAAAATCATTCGCTAAATACCGACTAATTGCGTATAAACTCTTTCAAGTTACATCACTCATATAACATATAGACTGAATGCTTATATTTAATCGACACATGAGGCGTGTAGTGTGAAGTGAACCTCCAGATTGCTTAGCCTCTTGAACCCATTTGACGTTTGGTGAGGATAATTTGAGTTGATTAAGAATAATCGATAAAATAAAAATCACTTAACTTACTTAGCAAAAAAGTTGCTACTTCACGCGATAAGAAGAAAAAGGAAAATAATTACGTAATATAATTCGTTCCATTTAAGAAAAAGATTATAAAAGTGGCTACTTAATTCATTGGCGGCACAAGCATGGAATTCGATCTTGAGATCTACTAATGGGATGCATATGAATAAATGAATAAATGGATGAGAGAATATGAGCTCAAATAAGAGAAACACGGGTCGTAGTCAATATCTCCCCATGGCCTTTCACCTCTCAAAATGTTTTTCATGGACCATGCTATAATGTTATTGAATAATCTCTCGTCAACTAAAATTCAATCTTTAATTTCAACAATCTACTGCAGATCCCTAATTCCGAACGAGCTCTTGAAATAGGGCCATCAATGCTCGAGGAAATCTCAATGATCAAATCCAAAAGAGAATCAAGATCCAATGACCACTGCAAATAAAGGTGGGAACATGAGAATAGAAAAGTGCAACCTACGTTTGCAGTCATCTTTGCTCAAATTTGGCTTCGCAGCGTAGTTCACACTACTTTTCTCTGTGGCCAGAATTTTGGAACATGAGAGGAAAACGGATAACAACAGTCTAAAAAATAATCATTGTCTATTTTGACAGCCAGGGTAAATTTCGAAAAGTACATTGCATGATTCATAAATTATGCGAACTGTTATTATCTTGATTTTCAATTTTGCGCGTCTCAGAGTAGGTTCACCTAATTAGCGGCTGAAATGGAATTTGAATTTGTCAATCACGTAATATTTTTTTCCCTATAAGTTTGGAATTCTTATAATTGCATGACGCATGTCTAAAAGCTTTGCTCACGGTAGACGTACATGCATATGCTTTTTATAACAATGATTTAGAGCTCGGTATGGAGAACATGAGAATGGGGATGATAATGGTATAAATTTAACCTACAAGATAATATAAATATATGGAATTGGTTCTCAAACATATTTCATTTGTTTGAACATCATTCGGTGTTTATTACACATCCTTAATATATATTAAACTTGCCAAATTACGGTCCAAGCATTAACGATCCAAATCCAACCATTGGCTTTCAAGGTCTGATCATTAGAGATCTTGAATCCACCTGTCAGGCACTTGAATCTAATTATTGATGACAGTCTTATAATGGCAGAGATTATATGAAAAATTAAAAAGTACCTAACCTTTTCTGAATTTGTCAAACGACCAAAAATAAAGAAATTATTTATTTATTTATTTATTTTTATAGTGGAAACAACCAAACACGTCAAGGACCATGGCGTCGACCCAATTTTTGGATTATGAGATCTGCGAATGAACGTGAAGGAGCCGTGTCCCGCTCTTCTCATCCCTCACCGCATCGCGTCTCTCACGTCTTCCAAGTCGGAATTGCTCGCCGACGTGCCACCTGCCTTCCCCTCTCGATCTCGCCCCGCCTATAAATAGACCAAAACCTCACGTACCCTCTGTCTTACCCCCATAGCCATTCCCATCTCTCCTTCCTCGCCCAGAAAAGAGCAAGAGCAACAGCTAGAGATTTGCTCGAGAAACGATCAAAACACAGAGGGGAGAGAGAGAGAGAGAGAGAGAGAGAGAGAGAGAGAGAGAGAGAGATGGCTTCGATGGATATGATCCAAAAGCCGCACGCGGTGTGCATTCCCTACCCAGCCCAGGGCCACATCAACCCCATGCTCAACCTCGCCAAGCTCCTCCACCACCGGGGCTTCCATGTCACCTTTGTCAACACCGAGTACAACCACAGCCGCCTCCTCCGCTCCCGCGGCCCCTCCTCCCTCGATGGCCTCCCGTCTTTTCGGTTCTGCACCATCCCCGATGGCCTCCCACCCTCTGACGTCGATGCCACCCAGGACATATCCGCCCTCAGCCAGTCCACGAGTAAGTTCTGCTTGCCCTACTTCAGGGACCTGCTCCAAAGGCTCAACGAGGAGAGCGCGACATCAGGTTCCCCGCCTGTAAGCTGTGTGCTGTCGGATGGCGGGATGACCTTCACACTCGATGCTGCAGAGGCGATTGGCGTGCCAGAGGTCCTGCTCTGGACGGCGAGCGCGTGCGGCTTCATGGGCTATGCGCAGTATCGCAGTCTTGTTGACAAGGGTCTTACTCCACTCAAAGGTATGCATTACTTAATAATTGTCCGATTTGGTATAATTAAGTAATCTCACTTAGCAGATTTACGGCTAATGATTTTTCTTCTCTTTTGTGGATTTGGTTAGCGTTTATATTGTGTAGTTTTGTTTGTCCCTGATTTACATGATTCGCCAATGGCGGACTATGTCATAGTTTTCTGAGTACTTAACTATTTAGATGTAAGAACGCTGCCTCGTATGGTCAAACGGTTTATTCGATCGATTGTCAATGTGCAGATGCAAGCTACTTGACAAACGGGTATCTAGACACCACCATTGACTGGATACCTGGGATGAGAAACATCCGCCTGAGAGACTTACCGAGCTTCCTCCAAACCACTAACCCGGACGACCTGATGATACCCTTTTGCATGAGAGAGGTCGAGCGAGCGAAGAGAGCCTCAGCCATTGTTTTCAACACGTTCGACCGATTAGAGCACGAGGTCCTCGACGCTCTCAAGGCCATGTTCCCTCCCATCTACACCCTTGGCCCCCTTCATCTCCTTACAGAGCAACTATCCAATAATGACACCAGGCCGTTTAGGTCCAACCTGTGGAAGGAAGAGCCGGGTTGCATCGAGTGGCTCGACTCGAAACCACATGGCTCAGTCGTGTATGTGAACTTTGGGAGCATCACAGTGATGTCCCCAGTGCAGCTGGTGGAGTTCGCATGGGGGCTCGCGAACAGCGACCAGGCGTTCCTGTGGGTCATCAGGCCGGACTTGGTCGTTGGCGACACGGCAATCTTGCCTCCAGATTTCTTGGCCGCAACGAGGAAGCGGAGCCTGCTGGTGAGCTGGTGCCCCCAGGAGCGGGTGCTAAGCCACTCGGCTGTCGGTGGGTTCCTGACCCACTGCGGGTGGAACTCCATAATCGAGAGCATCGCGGCCAGTGTGCCGGTGGCGTGTTGGCCGTTCTTCGCGGACCAGCAGACGAACTGCCGGTACAGTTGCCAGGAGTGGGGGATAGGGATGGAGATCGACAGCGACGTGAGGAGGGACGAGGTGGAGAGGCAGGTGAGGGAGCTGATGGAGGGGGAGAGAGGGAAGGAGATGAAGAGGAAGGCGATGGAGTGGCAGGAGATGGCTCGAGAGGCCACGCGTCCTTCCGGGTCATCGTTCTTGAACCTAGACGAGGTGATCAACAAGGTGCTGCTGTCGCCCAGAAGAGATTAAGCTTGCTCGGACATTGTTTTGCGACTGGGGAAAGAATCCGAACAATTCCGTAGACAGTCCTCTTGTCTTGTTTAGATACTATCTAGGCCCGTATTTACTTCAGCTGCGTCACTTCCAGTCCTTTTCATTTATTTTTGTGCTGTTGGCATTCAGGTAAAACGGTCGGCTGCAAGCCTGCAATGAAGTGTTTTTTTTTTTTTGGTTGGTTGAAATGCAATGAAGTGTTGATTTGTCCATGAGGCAGCGCTAGAACGAGGAAGCGAAGGGTGGCCTGTGATAGCATTGGTACCAAACTCTCCAACCATTCTTGGTAACGAGAATAGCACGAAATAGATGCTGGCCACGTAACCCGACGGATGCAATAGTCTTAGGACTCTTATGTTAATTTCCTAAAAAAATAACGATGTTTTCATTAACATCTAGATCTGATCATGAGTTCGCCGATTACGAGTGTACCACCCTTATGTTGTGGTGGAGCTCTCAATTAATGGCTAGGAGCTGATTATCTTAAGCTGCTTGGTGTGGACATGCTCTGTCAGGAAAGACTGTGCTTTTTTGGTTATCTACGTACGAAGAGAATTCCTCAATTATTCTCATTAACGACTTTGTGAATCATCGCTACGATGGTAAATAGTGGAGCGACGGTTGCTCAAGTCACACGGATGGGGAGGGGTTTGTGGATCACGGTCGTTTGTCCTGATGCCATCGGTGCTCTGCAATTGGTTAATTTCAGTTCAGCTCACTAAACTGCAAGTGCACACATCTCCTTAGTCCAATATCGGAATCTCGCAATACTCCTGGCGGCAAAAAGTCCTACAATTTTATTTCTATTTCCTGTTTTATTCTTATAAATCAATTGCGACTTCTCGGTCACTTCGAATCTAATCAAAGCGATTCTTGATCATTCAAATAGTTCATTGTCTCTATTATCAAATTATTGCTATAATTTGCCACTTCACTATGCGATTACTTGGCGATGAATTTTGATGATGCCTTCTAATTGCAGGAGTCTCCGTGTGTCGTTTCTTTCAAGTGGCGGGTTGCTATGTTGGAAGTAAATTGACACCAGAGGATCCATGTTAGATATAACCAATCTTATTCCAACATTTTCGAAAAAAGAAGAGTACTCGCCAACATTTAAATGTCTGATTTCAGAAAATTGTGAAAAAAAATCAATTACGAATTTTACATGACAATATGGGAGTATTGTAAATGTTTTGGGAGTTGACTTTGAGAAAAAAAAAAAAGTGCATGAGTTAAGAGATTTAGATTAAGTAAAACAATAAAAAGTGAGGGTGTATTTTTTTCGAAAAAAGCATTTTTCAGGAATTAATTTTCTGGATTTTCACTTGTTTGATTCGTGAAAAATGATTAGTCAACTGAAAATAATTTGCAGTCAACCGAAAATACTTTGATGTCGCCAGCGCAGATGGTGGAGTTCGCATGGGGGCTCGCGAACAGCGACCAGGCGTTCCTGTGGGTCATCAGGCCGGACTTGGTCGTTGGCGACACGGCAATCCTGCCTCCGGATTTCTTGGCCGCAACGAGGGAGCGGAGCTTGCTGGCGAGCTGGTGCCCCCAGGAGCGGGTGCTAAGCCACTCAGCTGTTGGCGGGTTCTTGACCCACAGCGGGTGGAACTCCACGATCGAGAGCATCGCGGCCAGGGTGCCGGTGGTGTGCTGGCCGTTCTTCGGGGAACAACAGACGAGCTGCCGGTACAGCTGCCAGGAGTGGGGGATTGGGATGGAGATCGACAGCAACGTGAAGAGGGACGAGGTGTCGAGGCAGGTGAGGGAGCTGATGGAGGAGGAGAGAGGGAAGGAGATGGTCCGAGAGGCCACACGTCCTTCCGGCTCGTCGTTCTTGAACCTGGACGAGGTGATCAACAAGGTGTTGTTGTCGCTCAAAAGAGATTAAGATCATACGGACATTGCTTTGCAACTGGGGCGAGCATCGAGACGATTCCGTAGACAGTCCTGTTCTGTGTTGTCCTGTCTAGATCGTATCTATGTTAGAAATTAAATCAAATTCATTTATGAAGAGGTTAAAAGAATGAAATTAAAGTGTTGCGTGTGAAGATGGAATATCAAGTAGCATAAATTGATACTTTTCGAAAGTTCAAAAGTCTACTTGAAATGATCGATGGAAAAGAATTTGGTTGAAGAGAACTATTAGAAATTAAATCAAATTCATCGGCGTCGACACTTCGACACCGAGACTATCGAGTTTTGGTTGAAGAGAACTATTAGAAATTAAATCAAATTCATCGGCGTCGACACTTCGACACCGAGACTATCGAGTTGCCGATTTTCGGCATCAAGATTCCAAAATTGAAACCGAAAACTGTTTAATACCCGTATTAAAAAAGAGTCGTAATTGATGCGTTATCTTTAATGAGTCTATTTGTATTTCTAAGTGTAGTGACTATTTCTAGAGATATAGTAAGCTACCCGACAAGATATGATGATTGTTTTGTTAGTATCTAAATCTTATCCAGAATGTTAACTATTGTTATGAGGAAGAGTAAAAGTCACGTAACAAGTCTATTAATATGAGAGTTTTGTACTTATTTTTTTGTTAAAAGTGAAATAAATCTACAAACCTCTCTATCTTTTTCTTCCTTAGTGTATCACCTTTAAATTACTTCCATCAATCTTGGCCCCTAGTAACTTCGGTCTTGTCAGTCCAGTGGTTTTCATTTATTTTTGTGCAGTTGGCATGCATGTGAAACATCCGGCTGCAATAAAGTGTTTTCCCATGTTTTTATTATGTTTTCTCCGTACATACATTCATGTCCATTTCTTCATGAAGCAGCTGTAATACGGGGAAGCAAAGGTGGCCCATGAGAGCGTTGGGTCCAAACTCTAGCAACCTTTCTCTTCCCCCCACTTCTGTTGGAGAGGCAGGTGAGGGAGCTGATGGAGGGAGTGGGGGAAGAAGAAGAGAGGGAAGGAGATGAAGAGGAAGGCGATGGAGTGGAAGGAGATCGCGCCCATCCGGGTCGTCGTGCTTGAACCTGGACGAGGTGATCGACAAGGTGTTGCTAGAGCCGTTAAACGGGTGGATCGGGTTGGGTTTGGGTCGGGTCATTAATGGTCCGACCCAAATTGACCCATTAACCTATTTATGACCCATTTATATTTAATGTAAATTTTTCGATCCAAACCTGACCCGACCCATACCCAACCCATAACCGACTTGACCCAACTCATTTTAATAAAATACTTTCATATTTAACAAATTTAGAAAATTTTATTCCTATGTTTTTTTAAAAATTATATTATTAAAATACTTCCAAGCTTTTATATATATATATATATATATATATATATATATATATATATATAAAATTGTATTGCTAAAATAGTTTTATACAATATAAATTTAATGGGAAATTTTTATAAATTTTAAAATATTATTCAAAAAAATCAAATTTAATTATTTTTTAAATTAAATTTTAAATTATTTTTATTTTCTTTTTCTTTTTCTCTTTTTTTCTTCTCCTTCTTCTTATTCTTTGGCCGGCCGCCGCCACGACATCGATCGGCGACCGGCCATAAGCGAGCCTCGAGCTCGCCCTCGCCGAACCGGCGAGGCTCAAGCCTCGCTTGACGCCGGTGAGCTTGAGTCTTGCCAGATCTGGCGAGCTTTGAGCTCGCCAACGTCGGCGAGGCTCGAGCCTCGCCCGACACCCGGTGAGCTCGAGGCTCGCCCGGATCGGCGAGGCTTGAGCCTCGCCCGATGTCGGCGGGCTTGAGTCTCGCCGAATCGACGAGGCTTGAGCCTCGCCGGCGTCGCCAAGGCCTCCACCTCGCCGGATCTAGCGAGCTTGAGCTAGCCCGACACCCGCGAGCTCAAGGCTCGCCTCGCCGATCGACGACCGTCGCCATGCCGGCAACTGGAAGGAGGAAGGAGAAAGAAAAAAAAAAAAAAAAAAAAAAAAAGAGAGAAAGATAAAAAAGGAAGAAAAAGAAAAGAGAAAATAAAAATAAAAAAATTATAATTTTGATTTTTATAAAGTTAAAGAGAGAAGGGAGGGATTATAATATTTTTGTTAAAGATGAGTTTTCAACCCAACCCATTTAAAACCCATTTAAGACCCACCTATCTTAAATCTTTAATTGTAAAACCCATTTAACTATATTTTGTTATAAACAAGTGACCCATTTTAACATCTTTAGGTGTTGCTGTCGCCCAGAAGAGATTAAAGTTTGTTCGGTCATTCGCGTGCGATTGCGGAATGTTTGAGAAGAACTCCTTAGACTGTCCCCTTGTCTGGATCTTATCAACTCCAGTCTCGTCGCTCGGAATTGTTTTCATTTATTTTTGTGCAATTGGCATGCGCATGAATTGTTATCCTATGTTTTTTTTTTTTTTTACTCCCTACGTTCACGAAGTAAAGCTAACAATGAAATGGTGGCCGGTCATAGCATTGGATCTATAATAATGATGATGATGATGATGATAATTATAATAATTATAGTATTATTTTGTTCTGCCACCACTTCCTCTAAGAAGAAGAGCAAATAAATTTCTTCTGCTCTTTAAACTCGTTGCCCGACACGTTTTCCTTACAGAATAGTTTGAAGAAATAATTATAATTAGGATTTTGCCGTTGAGTGCCGTTGATACACTTGCTAAGCAATCAACCGAAAAAATTTCATAGTTTTGAATGCACTGATTGCTTTCATGTTACATTCCACTAATCCCTTAGAAACTGGTATATTTCGAATAAACTATGATTAATTGGTATTTCAAGACATCCTTTAAAAACTTTTTTTATAACTAAAATACCTAGCAAATCAATTTTCATTGCCTGGGGGACCTTATTAAATGAGCCGAGGGACGCGAGGCGAAGCAATTTGCGGCTCACTGATATTATGCATATTGTTTTCTCCTATGCTGAGGTCAACATGGATCATGCGGCACGTAATCCGCAAACAAAACGATTCAATATAACGAGGAAAGTTTTCCATTTTTAACGTTTTCAATAATTAGGATACTTATTTTTTATAAGTTTATTTAACTAATCTAGTATTTGAAACCTGTTGACACCCAAAAGTGCCCGATATTTAAATATTATCGACATGCTATGATCATTAGGAAGCAACAAAAGTGGACTTGACAACGTCATATACAACCATCAAGATTAAAGAAGAAAAAAGGAAATGAGTGGAGAATATACTATCCGGGCATATTTGATCATCCGTGGAGGAAGTCAATTTAATAGATTGAAGATTGGTCAATATTACTGTTGTTTGATGACTTGGATATAAATGTTGGCACATATTGACAAGTGGTAAATGATTGTGGATTATTTTGCCCAAGTTGTCGACGAGCATCTTAACTAAGGAGCAAGATAATCCACTCAAAGAATTGTAGCAAGGCTTATGCATGTGAAGATCCATTAAGGAGATCGTGGAGAATAGTTAGGTGAAAATGGAGATTGAGATTGTTATTTTGAAGGAAATTGACAACGTGGGAAATGAACAACTCCTCAGAGATAAAGCTACTACTTTGAAGGGGGTTAACAACGTGGGAATATAGGACCATTATTTTTTAAAGCATCGAACTACAGTTTAACCTATTGACAAGTCATTATTGACTTTTTATAGATCAATTGTACACAACTACCATCATCATCACTACGTAAACTATGCAGTGATGATGGTAGTTGTGTACAATTGATCTATAAATAAATGTGGACAAATGGTAAATTATTTTCTTAAAAATATTTCACTTATTAGAACATCCATCAGTTTATTAATGTTCCTTATTACAAATCCATTTTTCTACTCACCAAATTAACGACACCGATTATTTTACAGGAATCGAATTTTACAGGAAAATATTTTCAGATAAAATTATTTTTAAAAAATTGATTTTTTTTCTTTTGTGTTTGTTAATTTTGCTAATAATATGGAAGTCATATTTCTTATTATATGTCCTTGTTAAAGGAAAGCAATGAAACAAGTATTAGAAAAAAATTCTCGAATACAACCCTAGCGCGGTCTGGCTACTGAGGAGTGATCCGAGTCTAGCCGCTAGCCTCTAAGGTCCAGCAACTGGGGGGCTTGGCTACTAAAGCACACGGGTCCATTATCGGGGACATTTTGTTGTTGATGGAGGATAAGCCGCATTCTAAATTGACTTTTAAAAGTGAAGTCATTTTCCTAAATTTAAAGAGATGTTTTGACTGATTGGAATGATTTTCTTTCAACTCATTCTTTTAAATTATCCAAATGATGAATATTATGTTATGTTGAATTTTTTCATCAAACGAACCAACAAACCAACTCATATTAAATGTCGGACCGGCCTATAAATATACCAACCTACCCTCTCTCCCCATATCCATTGGCATCTCTCTTTCGTACCCAAACGAGAAAACACTCAAAACACAGAGAAGAGAATAGAGAGATGGGTGCGACAGAGATGACCCAAAAGCCACACGCGGTGTGCATCCCCTTCCCAGCGCAGAGCCACATCAACGCCATGCTCAACCTCGCCAAGCTCCTCCACCACCGGGGCTTCCACGTCACCTTCGTCAACACCGAGTACAACCACAACCGCCTCCTCCGGTCCCGCGGCCCCTCCTCCCTTGACGGCCTCCCGTCTTTCCGGTTCCGGACCATCCCCGACGGCCTCCCACCCTCCGACGGCGACGCCACCCAGGACATCCAAGCCCTCTGCCAGTCCACGCACGAGTGCTGCTTGCCTTACTTCCAGGACCTGCTCAAGAGGCTCAATGAGGAGAGCGCGACATCGGGTTCCCCACCGGTGAGCTGTGTGGTGTCGGACGGCTCGACGACCTTCACACTCGACGCTGCCGAGGCAGTCGGCGTGCCAGAGGTCCTGTTCTGGACGATAAGCGCGTGCGCATTCATGGGCTTCTTGCAGATTCGTAGTCTCATTGACAAGGGTCTTGCTCCACTCAAAGGTATGCATTACTAAATAACTCGTCTGATTTAGGTGATCTCATTTAGCATGTCAACCAAGCAAAATTTTACACCTAAAGATTTTTCTTTGTTATTTTTTTCGGTTTGGTTTGCTGTTATGTTCTTCAGTTTTGTTTGTTCCTGATTTATATGATCAGTGTATATACAACAATGTCATTACTAAATAACTATCTGATTTAGGAGCTTACGAGATCATTTCGTATATCCTTCGACAATATTCTAATGCTTTCCCTAATCTAAGTCTAACAAATGAATTGACAAAACAAATATTGCCATGTGACACCATAAACATCGAACGACGCAGTAGGAACAGCAGAGACCTTGACAACGCGCTTCTAAATTTTAAAACAATCTAATCCTTTATGAGGATCATGTGTATGGTCACCCGGTTGACTTGATCGACTCTCAATTTGCAGATGCAAGCTACTTGACAAACGGGTACTTGGACACCGTCATTGACTGGATACCCGGGATGAGAAACATCCGCTTGAGAGACTTGCCGAGCTTCATTCGAACCACCGACCCGGACGACCCGATGCTCCACTTCTGCTTGGTTGAGTTTGCGAGAGCGAAGAGAGCCTCCGCCTGGGTCTTCAATACGTTTGAGTGGTTAGAACACGAGGTCCTTGAGGCGCTTAAGGCCATGTTCCCTCCCATCTACACCATCGGCCCCATTCATCTACTCGTGGAGCAACTATCCGATGATGACACCAGGCTGATCAGGTTCAACCTGTGGAAGGAAGACCTGGGTTGTCTCGAGTGGCTCGACTCGAAACCACCCGGCTCGGTCGTGTACGTGAATTTCGGGAGCATCACAGTGATGTCGACGGCACAGCTGGTGGAGTTCGCATGGGGGCTCGCGAACAGCGGCCAGGTGTTCCTATGGGTCATCAGGCCCGACTTGGTCATCGGCAACACGGCGATCTTGCCTCCAGATTTCTTGGCCGCAACGAGGGAGCGGAGCCTGCTGGTGAGCTGGTGCCCCCAGGAGCGGGTGCTAAGCCACTCGGCTGTCGGCGGGTTCCTGACCCACTGCGGGTGGAACTCCATAATCGAGAGCATCGCGGCCAGTGTGCCGGTGGCGTGTTGGCCGTTCTTCGCGGACCAGCAGACGAACTGCCGGTACAGTTGCCAGGAGTGGGGGATAGGGATGGAGATCGACAGCCACGTGAGGAGGGACGAGGTGGAGAGGCAGGTGAGGGAGCTGATGGAGGGGGAGAGAGGGAAGGAGATGAAGAGGAAGGCGATGGAGTGGCAGGAGATGGCTCGAGAGGCCACGCGTCCTTCCGGGTCGTCGTTCTTGAACCTAGACGAGGTGATCAACAAGGTGCTGCTGTCGCCCAGAAGAGATTAAGCTTGCTCGGACATTGTTTTGCGACTGGGGAAAGAATCCGAACAATTCCGTAGACAGTCCTCTTGTCTTGTTTAGATCCTATCTAGGCTCGTATTTACTTCAGCTGCGTCACTTCCAGTCCTTTTCATTTATTTCTGTGTAGTTGGCATTCAGGTGAAACGGTCGGCTGCAAGCCTGCAGTGAAGTGTTTTTTTTTTTTTTTGGTTGAAATGCAATGAGGTGTTGATTTGTTCATGAGGCAGCGCTAGAACGAGGAAGCGAAGGGTGGCCCGTGAGAACATTGGATCCAAACTCTCCATCCATTCTTGGTAACGAGAATAGCACGAAATAGATGCTGGCCACGTAACCCGATGGATGCAATAGTCTTAGGACTCTTATGTTAATTTCCTAAAAAAATAACGATGTTTTCATTAACATCTAGATCTGATCATGAGTTCTGATTAGTGCACCACTCTTATGTTGTGGTGGAGCTCTCAATTAATGGCTAGGAGCTGATTATCTTTAGCTACTAGGTGTGGACATGCTTTGTCAAGAAAGATTATGTGCTTTTTTGGTTATCTACGTACGAAGAGAATTCCTCAATTATTCCCATTAACGACTTTGTGAATCATCGCTATGATGGTAATTAGTGGAGCGACGGTTGCTTGAGTCGCAGGGATGGAGACGGGTTTGTGGATCACGGTGGTTTGCCCCGATGCCATCGGTGCTCTGCCCGATGCCATCGGTGCTCTGCAATTGGTTAATTTCAGTTCAGTTCACTAAACTTCAAGTGCACACATCTCCTTAGTCCAATATTGGAATCTCGCAATACTCTTGGCGGCAAAAAGTCCTACTATTTTATTTCTATTTCCTATTTCATTCTTATAAACCAATTGCGACTTCTTGGTCACTTCAAATCTAATCAAAGCAATTCTTGATCATTCAAAAAGCTCATTGTCTCTATTATCAAATTATTGCTATAATTTGCCACTTCACCATGCGATTACTTGGCGATGAATTTTGATGATGCTTTCTAATTGCAGGAGTCTCCGTGTGTTGTTTCTTTCAAGTGGCGGGTTGCAATCTTGGAAGTAAATTGACACGACAGGATCCATGTTAGATATAACCAATCTTATTCCAACAATTTTTAAAAAAGAAGAGTACTCGCCAACATTTAAATTATAGTTCTGATTTCAGAAAATTGTGAAAAAAAATCAATTACGAATTTTACGTGACAATATGGGAGTATTGTAAATGTTTTGGGAGTTGACTTTGAGAAAAAAAAAAAAAGTGCATGAGTTAAGAGATTTAGATTAAGTAAAACAGTAAAAAGTGAGGGTGTATTTTTTTCGAAAAAAGTATTTTCAGGAATTAATTTTCTGGATTTTCACTGGTTTGATTTGTGAAAAATGATTAGTCAACCGAAAATACTTTGCAGTCAACGAAAGTATTCGCATATCAATTTAGGAAAGTGGATTCCTAAACTTAAAGAGGTGAAAGCATTTTTTGGAATTGCTCATCTCAAATTTTTAATTTTTATTTTATATTCTTCTTTTTTATTTTATTTTTCCTTTTATTTTTCTCTCAACTAGTTGTTGGGCCTTGACGACAATCAACGACTTGCCACAGGTACAGGTCAACGAGGCTTAACCTCACCAAATCCTGGCAAGTTTGAGCTTACCCAAGGCCAACACTGGGCAAGTCTTGAGCTTGTCTATGGTCATCCCTCACTGGTCAGAACAAAGGAATGAGGAAAAAGAAAATAAAAAATTAATAAAAATTCAATTTAATAAAGAAAAGAAAAAAATGATGAAACATTCAGTCCGGGTGCCACGACAGTCCGATAACAAACCGAACCAAAAAACAACAAACACTAAACAAACTCGCAAAAGAGAGAGCCCACTTCTAGGCAATATTGCTAATTCACATCTTATCTTGGCTAATGATCTCTGCAAAGATATTTGACTTAAGGTAAATTTGCTATAAAAAAAAAACTACCGTTTAGTTAATGACTTACGTTGTAAATTATTGCAAAGTAGCTTAGAAAGTTAAAACAAAAAAGAAGGAAAAAAAAAAAAAAAACAAGGGAAGGTATTCCTTATCGTCTTCTAAGGCTACGGCAAGGCCTCAGAGCGCCGCCGCCGGCCCAGGCAAGGGCTTCGAGTTTTCTCGACTTAGGTGCGGTGGCACCAGAGTAGCCTCAAGCAGTGACGCTTGACATAGATATGAAGATGCTCGATGCCCAACATACATCAGCAATGCTCGACCATCAACCTCGCTAGCTCTTGGCAACCCTCGACTCATCAGATCTCGCTTGAGCTGCGATCCTTCAAGCCTCGCCTAACAGTTACGAGGGCAATGTCAGAGAAGATGAACTAGGCATGGACCCAAGTGCGGCAACCCTCACTGGAGAACCGAGCAAAGCCCCTCAATTAGTGACTTTAGGTGGAGACCCACGCACAACTCCTTAGAACTTCAACGGTTGGACATAATGAATAGTCACAAGTGTGGGCAAGATTAGAATATGAAAATATGAGTGAGGGCAATTTTGGAAAAAAAAGTTCATTAACCAGGGAAGCTGCCTTCTAAAAATGCTGAAAGTGATGTTGACATTTTCCCAAAGTGGCCCCAAAAAAAATTTACGTGACAACCTAACAGTCTTCGACGGACATTGAATATGCAAAGTCGAAAGCTGAACCAAAAAGCATCATTTGAAGTCTAGTCCTTATCGTAGTCTATAGAAATTGATTTTTTTTTTTCCAAAATGCCCAATAACATTGTAATCGAAAGGGCATCCTTTATCATACAGATTTCACAGGGATCCCACAAGGATCCCACGGCCCAATAAAATATACGTCCTTCATCTTATATAACGAACCAAACGAATTGACGTACGTTTTGGGACATTTCTGTTCTCGGATCTTGCCTTTCCTCTATCTCTTTTTTTGTTTTTTTGGTTTTTTTAATTTTCCATTACACAATTAGTGCGCATGTCTTTTGAGGATATAAAATGTTAATTCGAGAACGTTTTGCATCTGATGTCCTTTTGCTATCAATTTCATAAAAAAAAAAATAACAAATACTAGAAAAGTGCAAAATATACTCCTCGATTTGTTAATTTAATCTAATGCATCGAGAACAAAATTATGAAATGTTTTGAAAAGGATGAATACCAATATAACGAGTTGATGAAGGATTAAAAAATAAGTAACCTAACCCATCGGTGGGCAGCTACGATGATAGAGACGTGCGAATAGATCTACCGCAAGGTCAAAAGTTCAAATCTCCGCGTTGCCATACACGTCTTAAGTGGTGGCCATGGTGGTGGGGTCTTATACTAACTTCCCCAAGTATAGTCACTATGGGTGGTCGATCGACGTCGTGGCCGATAGCCCATGGCGCCAGGATCGCGAAGTCAATAGCCTAGCGTGCCAAGGTGGTTGGCGAAGTCGATAGCCTAGCCGGTGGAGTCCTGGGTATCAAAAAATAGTAATAAAAAATAAGTAATCTAATGTGGCTTGTAATGGTCTGATATAGCTCATTAATATTGGTGATCACATAACTTACAAGTTTTGTATGATAATTAGAAAATCGATTAGAAGATTCGAGGATTTTCACATATATATATATATAGAAGGATACAGATGAAACTCCAAAGTGCGTCGTAGGGGGAAGGGGAGAAGGAGGGTTGGATGTCGACAATCATAGTACGTTGTTTTCTTCTAGCGATGACTACTACACACCGCCATTGAATGTTGAGTTTTTGCTTATCTTATCTCTGTAGTGTCAACTTCAAGTCTTTTTGAATTTCTATCTTACTTAATTTTCATTTGAAATAGTTCTCTTGACAATATTCCAATTTTTTCTTATATATATTATTATTAATTAGATTATTTAAACCAATGAATCCAATATTTTTTTTAGAGCAAAATGACAATATGTATTACAAAATCTGACATGCGTCACATGCTAGTGGAAAAAAGGTAAAGAAAGAAGCGGTCCGTGCCCATAATAAGATGAAAGTCTAGGCTAAAGGCAAAATGTAAATTTTTAAAAATGCGCGATGCAAAGGGCATCCTTAAAATTTTTTACTCTAATCTAATGCTTCGAGAAAAATTTATAAAATATTTTGAAAGAATAAATACAAATACAATGAATTAATAAATAATGATTAAAATAAAATTAGTCTCTAGTATCTCTTTTTTTTTTTTTTTTTTTGGTGCGAATCTAGCCATCAACCTCCGCCTGTAGGGCCGGCCGCTCTGTCTGGAAAGAAAGTCGATAGTGCAACAGGACAAATAGATGAGAGCGGGAGAAATTGTTCCCATGTCTAACCAAGTTGGTAGGCGAGAGTAAGTTTCGCAAGTGGAAGTTTTATTGGTGATCATGAGGAGAGAACTTTTGTTCTATAACTTAGATTGGAAAATCTGCAGAAGTTGCTGAATAGATGTTGTTCCCTCACTTGTTTTTTATTCGATGGATGTTGGAGACATTTCACATAAGTTGAATCTGGCTTCATGGGTGAGCCTCGATGCGGGACACTCAGCAAGAGACCGTGTTGATGTCAGTTTTCCAATGGAAGGAGCTGCCTCCAACCGGAGATATTTCTTTAGATATTTCTCTCCATCAGAGATTATTCGAATGTTTACCTCGATTCTCTACACCTCTTAAGAATGCGCATATTATCTCCCTTCGATCGTGCATATCCTTGAAGGATTAGTAGTGCATCAGCTCTGACTAGCTTTTCGATTGGTGGGTTCCAAATATGGTTCCGCACGTCGTGTCCGGTCAGGCCCCCAATGTCCCAACCGGCACTGGAATGGACGGTGAATAGTCCGGCGATGAGACAGGAACTATTTCAGTGGCGGCCAGAGACCGGTTGTGGATGAGGATGTCTCGGGTCAAGTTTCCTTTCATGATTCGGTGGCCATTGCTCGGCCCACCAAGCTATCCGTAACTTATGAAATATGGACAGCACTTAGAGGTGTATTTATCAATTTAATTGCCTCATCTCCTAGTTACCACATTGAAGGCCGACTCCCTTATAAATCCCAAGTACTGACCAAGTTACAAAATCAAATGAATGTACGTTGAAAAGGTTCCGTTCATTACACGAAAATTACATAATTTGAAATATATTTTTTAAAGATGAATGCTTCAATCATTTGAAATAATTAATTAATAAAATATATATTTCGCAGATGATAAATATATATTTTGTCCGTAAGTGACCCAAGTGATATTCAAAGAAATAATTTTCAAATAATTCATTTTCCGCAAAACAAACACACCATAAAATATTAAAGAGTGTCCTTAGGCTATTTATTAAGTCTCGTTAAATATGTTTTGACAATTTAAACTTTTAAGTGTTACTGTTAAAATTGGTAATTACATTTATGTTCACAGTATGTTAAGAAATGTGTATTTTTGTTTTTAAATCATTTAATTAGTCCCATAGGGGCGCTTATTAATGACCCTTTTTATTTTCAAAACTTTGGACTTATATGGAGTCGATGGCTAGTGGAATAATTGACTATTATATTCGGCCGCCACTTGCTGTCAGAAGAAGGCTTATTGAATTTCTTTACTTTCTTGTCAAAAAAAAAAAATTTTGTTAAAAAGTGTCCTAAGACACTTTCTTTACTTTTTTATATTTTGTTTAAGTCATCGACCATTCTGACATTTCAATTCGAATAGACAATTACACTACTGGGATTTTGTTAAAAAGTGTCCTAGAGACACTTGTTCAACCAATGCCATGAAAAATAATTTATTTTCAATAAAATATTAAAGACGTCCCTATAATTAAAATTCCTAGCCAAACGATAGAAGACATTATTTTAAATGAGCGTATGGGCAAAGAGGCGAGGCAACGCATGGGCTCACCGAAATTTTTAAACATTTTCTCCATTGCCGAGGTCAGACATGGGTCATGCGGTACGTAACCCACGAAGTCATAGGAAGAAAAGTTCTTCAAATTTCAACCTCTTCAATCATTTGCTTGTGAAGTTTATTCGACTAGCTGTTGAATTTGCACAAGCATTTAGCTAACTATTGGATAGTTTTGGATCTCTCCCACCTAAAAAATAAGCTCAAAAGGTAAGGTTTTTTCTTATATTTATAAACTGACCACCAGCCCCTTTCACAACTAATATGAAACAATCTCAATAATCTCTCATTCACACATGGGGTTGAAGAACAACAATCCTTAACTATCTCATGTGACTATTGGGTCTTGAGTTGTTCCATTCACACATGGGGCTGAAGAACAGCAACCCTTACCTATTATCTCATTTGACTTTTGGGTCTAGAGTTGTTCCATTCACACATGAGGTTGAAGAACAGCAACCCTTAACTATCTCATGTGACTTTTGGGCCTAGAGTTGTTGGCAAAATAGTATTGGGCCTCTCTCAACTCAAAAATTAGCTCAAACGGTGATGTCTTCCCTCACACTTACAAACTTACCACCAACGCCTTTCACAATCGATATGGGATAACCTCAACACTAACTACACAAATAAATTCAAATATACTGCAAACTATGTTGGGTATTTACGCTAAAATCCAATTAATTGTGTATAAACTCTTTCAAGTTACATCACTTGTATAGACCGAATGCTTATATCTAATTAATTCAGGAGGCGTGCAGTGTGAAGCAAGCCTCTAGATTGCTTAGCCTTTTAAACCCATTTGATGTTTGGCAAGCATAACTTGAGTTGACCAAAAATATTCAATAAAGTCAAAAAATCACTTGATTTGCTCAGCAATACTTTATGCAATAAGAAGAAAAAAGAAGATGGCTGCGTAACGTAACATAATTGGTTCCATTTAAGAAAAAGATGGAAAAAAATGGCTGCTTAATTCATCGGTGGCACAAGCACGGAACCCAATCTTGAGATCTACTGATGGGAGGCAATGAAGGAACGAATAAATGGATGGAAGAATATGAGCTTGAATAAGAGATATGGGTTGTAGATAGTATCTATCTATGGCCTTTAACCTCTCAAAAAAAAAATTATGGACCACGGTATTTCGCTAATGTTATCGAATAATTCTTTCATCACCTAAAATTCAATCTTTAATTTCAACTATATTCTACAGATTCTTAATTCCGGACGAGTTCTTGAAATAGGGCTATCGACACTTAAGGAGAAATCTCAATCATCAAATCCAAAAGAGAGCCAAGATCCAATCACCACTGCAAATAAAGTTGGGAACATGTGAAAAGAAAAAGTGTAGTGCACATTCTCTGGTCACTTTCGTCAAATATGGCTAGAGTTCGCACTACCTTTCTCCATGGCCGGAATTTTGGAACACGAGAGGAAAACGGATTACAACAATCTAAAAAACAATTTCAGTCTAATTTGACGGGCTAAGGTAAATTTTGAAAAGTATATTGTATCATTTGAAAATTATGCAAACTATTATTATCTAGATTATCAATTGTGTGCATCTCAACATAGGTTCACTTGATTGATGATTGGAATTGCATTGGATTCGTAAATCGCATAATATTTTTTTTCCTACAAGTTTTGAATTTTTATAAGTGCATGATGCATGTCAAAAAGCTTTGCTCACACTGGGCGTGCATGCATATGCTGCTTTCAACAATGACTCACATAGCTCAATTCAGAGAACATGGGAATGGGGATGATAATGGCATAAATTTAGTCTATAGATAATATAAACAGATGGAATTGATTCTCAAACATATTTCATTTGTTAGAGCATCATTTGGTGTTTGTTACATATCCTTAATATATATTAAACTCGCCAAATTATGGTCCAAGCATCAAGAATCTAAATCTAACGAATAGCTTTTAAGATCTAGTTATCAGGAACTCTGGATCTGTGCTTGTCAGGTACTTGAATTTAATCATTGATAATGGTTTTCAATAATGGAGATCAAGTCATATCCAAAAAATTAAAAATTACATAATTTTTCTTGAATTAGTCAAACCCCTAAAAATGAATAAATCATTATGTATTTATTTTGTTAGAGCGGAAACAACCGAACACGCCAATAATCATGACGTCGACCCAATTTTTGGATCATTAGACCGACAAATGAACGCGAACGAGGTGGTGCCATTTTTCCCCTATTAAAGAAACGGAAGCCGTACTTTGACCGTCCGTTCGAGCCACGTCGCGCTCTTCTCATCCCTTACCGCATCACGTGTCTCTCATGTCTTCCAAGTCGGCCGGAATTACTTGCCGACGTGCCACCGGCCTTCCCCTCTCGATCTCGCCCCGCCTATAAAGGGACCAAAACCTCACGTACCCTTTCTCTCGCCCCAATAGCCATTCCCATCTCTTCTTCCTCGCCCAGAAAAAAGCAAGAGAAACGATCAAAACACAGAGGAGAGAGAGAGAGAGAGAGAGAGAGAGAGAGAGAGAGAGAGAGAGAGAGATGGGTTCGATAGATATGATCCAAAAGCCGCACGCAGTGTGCATCCCCGCCCCGGCCCAGGGCCACATCAACCCCATGCTCAACCTCGCCAAGCTCCTCCACCACCGGGGCTTCCACGTCACCTTCGTCAACACCGAGTACAACCACAGCCGCCTCCTGCGCTCCCGCGGCCCCTCCTCCCTTGACGGCCTCCCGTCTTTCCGGTTCCGCACCATCCCCGACGGCCTCCCGCCCTCTGATGCTGCTGACGTCACCCAGGACATCTCCGCCCTCGGCCAGTCCACGAGTAAGTTCTGCTTGCCCTACTTCCGGGACTTGCTCCAGAGGCTCAACGAGGAGAGCGCGGCGTCGGGTTCCCCACCGGTGAGCTGCGTGGTGTCAGACGGCATGATGACCTTCACGCTCGACGCCGCTGAGGCGATCGGCGTGCCAGAGGTCCTGTTCTGGACGGCAAGTGCGTGCGGCTTCATGGGCTACGTGCAGTATCGCAGTCTTGTTGACAAGGGTCTTACTCCACTCAAAGGCATGCGTTACTAAATAACCGTCCGATTTGGTTTAATTAGTTAATCTCACTTGGCAGATCTACGGTTTCTTCTCTATTGTGGATTTGGTTAGCGTTTACTGTGTAGTTTTGTTCGTTCCTGATTTACATGATTAGCCAGTGGCGGACTATGTCATAGTTTTCTAAGTACTTAACTAAGTCAACCATCAAAAGTAGAATTTTAGATGTAAGAACGTTGTCATGAATGGTCGAACGGTTTAATTGATCGACTCTCAATTTGCAGATGCCAGCTACTTGACAAACGGGTATCTAGACACCACCATTGACTGGATACCCGGGATGAGAAACATCCGCCTGAGAGACTTGCCGAGCTTCGTCCGAACCACTGACCCGGATGACTTGATGATACACTTCTGCATGAGAGAGACCGAGAGAGCGAAAAGAGCCTCGGCCATCATTTTCAACACGTTCGACCGGTTAGAGCACGAGGTCCTCGACGCTCTCAAGGCCATGTTCCCTCCCATCTACACCCTTGGCCCCCTTCATCTCCTTACAAAGCAACTACCCGATAACGACACCAGGTCAATCGGGTCCAACCTGTGGAAGGAAGACCTGGGCTGTCTTGAGTGGCTCGACTCGAAACCATCCCAGCTCGGTTGTGTACGTGAACTTCGGGAGCATCACAGTGATGTCGCCAGTGCAGCTGGTGGAGTTCGCATGGGGTCTCGCGGACAGCGGCCAAACATTCCTGTGGGTCATCAGGCCCGATTTGGTCGTTGGCGACACGGCGATCTTGCCACCGGAGTTCTCGTCCTCAACGAGGGAGCGGAGCCTGCTGGCGAGCTGGTGCCCCCAGGACCAGGTGCTAAACCACCCGGCGGTCGGTGGGTTCCTGACCCACAGCGGCTGGAACTCGATGATTGAGAGCATCGTGGCCGGCGTGCCAGTGGTGTGCTGGCCGTTCTTCGCGGACCAGCAGACGAACTGCCGTTACAGCTGCGAGGAGTGGGGGATAGGGATGGAGATTGACTGCGACGTGAAGAGGGACGAGGTGGAGAGGCAGGTGAGGGAGCTGATGGAGGGGGAGAGAGGGAAGGAGATGAAGAGGAAGGCGATGGAGTGGAAGGAGATGGCCCTAGAGGCCACGCGCCCATCCGGGTCGTCGTGCTTGAACCTGGACGAGGTGATCGACAAGGTGTTGCTGTCGCCCAGAAGAGATTAAAGTTTGTTCGGTCATTCGCGTGCGATTGCGGAATGTATGAGAAGAACTCCTTCGACGGTCCCCTTGTCTGGATCTTATCAACTCCAGTCTCGTCGCTCGGAATTGTTTTCACTTATTTTTGTGCAAATGGCATGCGCTTGAATTGTTATCCTACATTTTTTTTTCCTCCCTACGTTCACGAAGCAAAGCTCACAATGAAATGGTGGCCGGTCATAGCATTGGATTTATAATAATAATAATGACGACGATGATATTTATAATAATAATAGTATTATTTTGTTCTGCCACCACTTCCTCTAAGAAGAAGACCAAATGAATTTCTTCTCCTCTTTAAACTCGTTGCCCGACACGTTTTCCTTAGAGAATAGTTTGAAGAAATAATTATAATTAGGATTTTGTCGTTGAGTGCCGTTGATACACTTGTTAAGCAATCGACCGAAAAAATTTCATATTTTTGAATGCACCGATTGCTTTCATGTTACATTCCACTAATCTCTTAGAAACTGTTATATTTCGAATAAATTATGATTAATCGGTATTTCAAGACATCCTTTAACAACTTTTTTTATAACTAAAATACCTAGCAAATCAATTTTCATTGCCTAGGGGATCTTATTAAATGAGCCAAGGGACGCGAGGCGAAGCAATTTGCGGCTCACTGATATTATATACATTCTTTTCTCCTATGCTGAGGTCCACATGGATCATGCGGCACGTAATCCGCAAACAAAACAATTCAATATAACGAGGAAAGTTTTCCATTTTTAACGTTTTCAATAATTAGGATACTTATTTTTTTAAGTTTATTTTACTAATCTAGTATTTGAAACCTGTTAACACCTAGAAGTGCCTGATATTTAATTTTATCGACATGCTACGATCATTCGGAAGCAACAAAAGTGGACTCAACGACATCATATACAACCATCAAAATTAATGAAGAAAAAGGGAAAAGAGTGGAGAATATACTATCCGAGCATATTTAATCATCCGTGGAAGAAGCCAATTTAATAGATTGAAGATTGGTCAATATTACATGATGTTTGTTGACTTGGATATAAATGTTGGCATATATCAAGTGGTAAATGATTATGGATTATTTTGCCCAAGATGTCAATGAGCATCTTAATTGAGGAGCAAGATAATCCACTCAGAGAATTGCACCAAGGCTAATGCATGTGAAGATCCATTAAGGAGATAGTGGACAATAGTTAGGTGAAAATGGAGATTGAGATTGCTATTTTGAAGGGAATTGAAAACGTGGGAAATGAACAACTCCTCGGAGATAAAGCTACTATTTTGAAGGGGGTTGACAACATGGGAATATAGAACTATTATTTTCGGAAGTGTAGAACTACAATTTAACTAGGAAGAAACTTGTTGACACCTAATTTAAATTTAGTTTTTTTTTTTAGAAATTAAAAATAGAGCATTTGGTTCTGGAGGGAAATTTTGAATATTTCTTTTGAATAATAAAACATTTGATTGTTGAACAAATCTCCTCATTTTGAATTCAAAAACTCAACCGAATATTTGTTGCAAATCTTCAACTGCAAAAACAAATTCAAGTGTTTCCTCTATAAATAGAGGGTACAAAGCTTCGGTAAAAAGGGAGGGCTGAAGAAATTAGCAAAAAGTGTTCGTGTATTTTCATGGTGAGAGAATTTGGCAAATTATGGTGATGTTTAACGGGGGACTTTGGGATGAGTTTTTGAAGCATTCACAAAAGAGGATAGAGTTTTTTGTGAGAGAAAAAATCAAAAAAGGTGAGAGTGGGGGAGGGTTCGACAGAGAGTGAGAGAGACAGGGCTCGAGAAAATGTTGGGTGTGTTTTACCCTCCACGTAGGCGGTGGGTAAAACCACTCAGCGATCGACACGTGGCGCCACGTAGGCGAGGGCGTCAAGCGTTCAAAATTCCCACGGTGCGGGCTGCGTAGGCGGTGGGTAAGCCCAGCGATCGACACATGGCGCCATGACGCTCCCAAAATCTGCTCTGCTCTCCCACCACTCTGCGACGCCTGCGCCCTGTCGAATCGTCCTCGCCCTCTCGTCCTCTCTCTCTCTCTCTCTCTCTCTCTCCCCCTTCTCCGTTCCGTTCCGTTGCGGGGGAGAACAAAAGTCGCACAGCTGCTTCTCTTCCCCCTCCTCTGCTCTCTCTCTCTCCATTCTCGACTCTGACGCCCCTCAAGCCGGTTGCCTCTGTCGCCCCTGACTCCGACATCGACGACGCCGCCTCTGCCCACGACGCCCTCTCGCAACTCCATCGCCCCCGACCGACCGATGCCCCTCAAGCCGGTTGCCTCCGACGCCGACGACGCTGCCTCCGCCTCCGCCTCTGCCCCTCAAGGTCGTGTTGCGGTCCGCCGCCTCCGCCTCCGCCCCCACCCCCGCCCCCGACGCCTTCTCGCCTCCGTTGCCCCCGACTCCGACGCCCCTCAACGCCGTTGCCTCCGTCACCCCATCGACTTCGATGCCGACGACGCCGCCTCCGCCCCCGACGCCGTCGCCAACGCCCTTTCCACCTCCGCGGAAGCCTCGACCGATCGTTCGGCTGGGGACTGTGCTCATATCTTACAGCGTCCTCGTTAGGTACCGCGGTAGCTTCTCGGTCTTTGATTATCTCTGCTCGTTGTTATTCGGGCGAATCTGTTCTGGCGACTTGAGCGCGAGCTCACGCGCTTCTTTGACCTTGTGGACTTCTTCGCATTGTCATCTGCTGCGTTGCTGGGGTTCTGGCTCTGCTTTTGCTGCCGATTCTCACCAAGAACACCTACATTTCAGAAAACGCCCTTATGCCAGGTCGATACTCGTCACTGAAGTGATGCCCTCGACCAGTGAAAATTTAAGGCCAAGATTGGAGCTTGACCGTTCTGTTGCGTGGATTGGGATTAAATCATTGTAGGTTGGGATGCTGAAGTTTCGTATAGTCAGGCATTTTCAGTCTCTTTGTTTGTGCTCTCTGATTTTTTAATTCTAATTTTGAAGGATTGGGTTTCTAGAGCCTCCAGCATTGGAAGAAGGGATATTGGAGTCTTATCCTATTTTTCTTGATGTTGTTCTTAACCAAGTCTCCAGTGATTCTCCTGTATTCTCTCATGCGATCACTTGCTTGAAGCTTCTCTTTGAAATGCTTGGTTTGTTGCTTTCTTTTGATTTGTCCTTTCAAGGAACAAAAGCAATATTGTTGCCATTATAGGAGTCTCATTTTTCTCCTCCTTTTTGCATTTGGTGTTGCTTTAAGGTTGTAAGCTATGGTTGAGGTCTGCCTTATCTCCAAGCATCATGCGAAGCACACTTGTTGGGCAGTGTTTCCATTCTCGTAATGAAAAAATTCATGAGGATATCTTTGAACTTTTCCAGCCACTTTTGCAGGCATGCATTTATCTCCCGTCCTTCAATTACTTCTTTTATTTTCAAGTGCTGATGTCTGTGATGGGTAAATTTTGACTTCTCCAATGTCTTGAAGCTTGGCAAGATGGCGAGCTTGAGAAGCAAAGAAGGAATTTTCTTTATTTTCTCCTCCATCAAGTGCCAATTAGCAGCAACTTCAGTGTTCTTACTAGACAAAAAGCTCGCCAGGTACATATTCTCTTGTGAGTTCAGGTAGTTTTATCTGGTGCACTTGTTTGGTTTATCTAATGGGCTGATCTTTCTTGTTACTTATTCAATCTCGTGTTTTCAGATAGCTTTTCTTATCATACACAGAGGTTACAAGATGAATCCACCTTCTCCCCCTTTTGAATGTTCATATATGTGGTACGGCTATATCTACTCTATATCTGTGCCTTTTTTGTATTGATTTTTCTTATGAATTTTGCTCTATGCACATTAAGGGAAAATGATGAAGGCTGCATCTTGAGGGATGATTGCCCCTCAAGTTTAGGCATTCTTACCTGAGAGTGAGCTTTTATTTCACAAATGATCGTTTATTAGATTCAAATATTTCATTATGGAGGTGTATTGGCTTTACTCATCCCTCTTTTTCTTTCCCAGTGAACTCTATCTATTGTGAATGGAACTTTAGTGTCCAATCTCAGAGTTTAGAATTCTTGACATGTACAAGGAAGAAGGATAATATTGCTCATTTATGAAAATACTGAACTGGACAGGGGTCCCTCTCGTGTCTTCCTTGAAGGATTCTTCTCTTCATCCTTCTTTGCGGCAACCTGCCCTTGATCTCATTCAAACTATCTTGGTCTCTAATGCTGCTGCCTTAATATCATCAGCCTTAAGTTTTCACACACGCCCAAGTATTGGTAGAGGTGCCATCAAGTTGAATGATGATGAAGATGATGATCGGCCAGCATTTCTTCCATATGGTGTGGAGGAGGAGGATTTTGGTGCATGGGGTGGTTTCAGTTCACAAAATATGGTTGTTTCTCGGGAATATAGAGGATGGATGTGCATCCCCATGTTATGGACTGATGTTTTGGTTGAAATTGATCCCAATGTTCTTCCATTGTCATTTACCAAGGCTGTCTTTCGGGCCAGATCTCACTTGTTGTTTGTCAAACCTGATATTAGTGGGGAAAAATATCTTCCAATTCAATCTTGGATTTTGTCATTTGCTACGGAAATGTCATCTGCATTTGGATGGAAGGTTCCTACTAGCTCTAATTCGTTGTCATTTATGTAGTATCGTTTTTTTTTTTTTTTTTTTTTTTGAACTGATGTAGTATCGTGTTTAAACATCGATGTTGTTGTATGTCCCGATGACATTTAGAAAATAATGCATACTGCCTATACTGTAGTCCAAAGTTGCAAAAGATTCTGTCCTGCTGTAGTGAGTACTTGAAATGCTCCAGAACTCGGTCAATGGTGCACCAAATGAAAACAATCATATTGTAGTTTTTTGTAAAAGATGACTGAAACCATCTGCTGGGTAGGTTAAACTCCTCCATGATTGGAAGACAATGTTTCCCACAAATATACCAGGTGTCATTCTAGAGAACATTCCCATCTCATCTTATTCAATATGATAGATTGTAGATCCTATGGAGTTTCTTATCTCTCCATCACTCGTACTTTCTACTAGGAAATAGCAGTTGTGCTCACATAACTCATAACGACAAGCAAGCGCTAAAGCAGAAAATTTGCCTCAATCAAATGTCAACACACAAGACACGCCTATTAGAACTCCTTGTGAAGTCTCCATGACGTTTTTTGTGAAAATCATTCAATTTCCTGTCTCAACATCTAGACAGAGGGACAACTCTAACTTCATCAAGCACGGGGCCACACAGAGAGCCAAAGTCATCGATCCTGGTGTGGTATAATGAACTGAAGAAAGTGAGCCTTGTCCTTGCTTAAAGTGCTTTGAACTTGAAACTGGCGGTCTTGAACCTCCCATTCCCTTGCGATTGGAAAGGGACTTTGAGGGTGTCTTTAGCAGCAAAAGCTTCCACCATCATCGAGCCATGGCAGTCGTTCCTTGCGTCTCCAATGGCGAAGGTGAGATTGTAGCATTTACTCAGGAGGGTTCTTATGATTTGGGCAATCGCACTTTCTCTTCTTGCAACTAGCTCTACTGCTGCGAGTCCAAAGGGGACGTTGAAGTGCTTCTTGTCTATGAACTTCACTGCCTTGAGCGATTCAATGATCCAACCAGGAAGGGGAGATGTGAGATCCTCCTGTCTTGGGGGGAGTAGTACACCATTGGATGAATTGATCAGGCGGTGGGGCCCTCCTCAAATCTGGCGTTCTTCACCAAGTTATCTGCACATTCTTAAAGGTCAAGAGTGGTGGAACTTGGATTTGAACTTCTCCAGGAGCCAAATATATATAGCCATGTGATGTAGATGATGAAACTTCTGGTTCACAAAAAGAAAGTTTGTCTAGTCTTGCCCAGAGAGGCAAAGCTTAAAATTAGGTTTTCAGCTTGAAAGCATCACAAACAGCTGTCGGTCCACGAAAGAAAAGAATACCGTACTCAATCGCCCATTCTAAACATCTCATCAAAAATACAAACCAGATCCAGGAAAAACCTTAGAAGAAGAAGTTTCTTGGAGTGAGAGAATACAAATCTTGCATATCAGAGAAACATGAGCAGAGGAAGTAGAAAATAGGGGCAACCATATTTGCAGCCTAGTAAAATACTGACAATTGTTGAGAATACTGACAATTGTTGAGACGTGAATTTACTTACGGGATACGGTATGATGAAGTTTCTCTTGAACCCTCACTCTTCTCAAAAATTGGCTTGTTAAGACTCACATCCTGGTTTTGTGCTTTCACGTTTACAAAATTTCGCTTTCTATGCTCTCTTCTTGGGGTGACATATTACGTGACTATCTCAGGTCCCTATGAGTTATGAGTTGAATCATGAGACTAGGTAATTAAATTTCTTGAGTAAAAGTTAATTTGTCCGCAGCTGTCAAACAACAAAGGGAAAGTTGACACAACAAAATACCTTCATTAGCATTTGGAAAGCTTCCTTCGTTTGGAGAAACTCTTGAATCCTGCGGATAGAAAAAAACTTAATGAATAAGGCACTTGTAGGAATTATCTTGCTCACATATAGCTAAAACAGAGTACCTTTCTTCCGGGAACAAAGTCGATTGTGGTGACTTATTCATATATGCAATGTTAACATCATTTAGTATGATGGTAATTGTATAGAATTATTCTTGACAACAATGGAACACTGGTAATTTTCTAGAAAGGATCGGGCCCTATTTCCTTTCTACTGAATTTAAGGTACACGATTAAAACAGAGCATAGGAATTTAAAAGCTTGTCTTAGCTACCATAGAATCCTAGTTAAAACAACAATATCACACAATCAATGAATCAATGGAGTGAAATTGGTCTTAACAGTAATCGCTATAAAAAAGCTACCGCTGAACAACTCAAGGTTCTGCATTGTGGCATGATCGAGATTAACAATTGAAGGCAACCCTTTGCTTGCAACAGCCAATTCCATCAGCTCCAGCTGTTCATCCTTCATAAGCTCCATGGATTCCTTGGCAATTCTGCGAGCAGTGGCCTTCTCCACTGCAGCTTTCCGTCTCTCTGCTTCTTTTTCTCGACAAAGCTCTTCTTTCTGTCTCTTTTTCTCCGCCTTCCAAACAAAAAACCAGAGAAGTTGGTAAAGAAAAGAGAAAAGAAGAGATGCTGCTTAACCAATAAAATAAAGCAAAAGAAACTAACCAGTGAATGCAATATCAAGCTCAAATACTTACCTTAATAGATTCTTTCTGTAAATACTTCTCCCGTCACTCTGATTCTCGCCTTTGCTCACGTAGCAATCTCTCCTCCTCTCTCTGCTGTTCACGCAGCAACCTTTCTTCTTCCTTCCTTCTTTCACGATCAAATCTTTCCATCTCTTTCCTCATTCGTACCTCAGCCTGCAATAGAAAAATACAGGATATCAGTACATGCCAAAGTTTTCTCCACAAAGCTCACATATCCTTAAGTGATAAATGAAAACCTTTCTCCTCAAAATATTTTCTTTCTCTACTGCTTTGCAAATTCGGTTTTCATTAGCTTCAACTTCCCTAGCGATCTAGGCTTCTTCAATCTGCAACAAAATGACATTTTTGGTCACCCTAAAGCTATACCAAAAAGTGATGACAATACTATGCTCTCAGAAGCATCAGAATTATCTTCCATTTTCTCTTGACATGCAGGTCAGAAGTATCATGCAAAATTGTCCTGTCAGGCAGGGTAGAAGAATCGTCTTGACCGATAAATGGATGGCTTCCTTGGTGAGCATCCATTTGAATGTTAACAAAAGACTCTCGGCTGAAGGGAATGATCATCTCTCAGTGGGGATGAAACACTGTTTTGCTCTCTATCTTCTCTCTATCTTCTTGTGAGACACAGCATACTCGCAGTCGGTGACCTCGAACAGCATCAACACTAGGCAGCTTCTCACTTCCATCAATAGATGACACACTGGTAGTTGGCCCATCCACTAGGACATCAAGATAGTGAGTTTGGGCAATCCGTCTAGGGGTATGGTATCTTGCAGGCTAGTCATGCAGCAACTGATACTCATGGTGGAGAAGTCTTGAAGCAACCTGGATAATCACACATAACGCAAATATTGGCAATCCACATATGACTTCGAAAATTGAATGTTGACAAGCGACACTAGCATCAGAATTTTAGTAGATTCTTCTAAGAGCAGTTAAAGTTTTTAAAATTAAAAAAGACAATTCAAGTTTTCATACAGAAAGACAAGAAGAACAAACTTGTAAAGGTATCAAGAAAGGACATGTAGGGTGTAAGTATATAGGACGTAACAAACCTTTATCTCGCATGATGGTGAGCGCTTTCTCTGCAGCTGAACCACTGCGTAAAGTAGAAATGACTTCTTCACAACCTTTAACCTGAAATCACAAGTTCCTCCATTGAAATTCATCAAAGCAAAAAATAACAAATAGAGAATGTCATTCTAGAATCCATTCGGTATAGATGCATGACAACTCCATCTAGGTATAAGATGGACTACCAGAGAATGCATTCGAAGTGCATTTCATCGTCATTCTTAGCAAATATAAACACAAGTTACAAATAACAACCAAATCCGCATCCTTAATGAATGAAGTATGACCAAGACAAATCGGATTTTTTTCGAATACCCAAAAAGATACCAGCAAAAAGGTGAAGCCTGTTGCCTAAAACGTTTTGAAGAAATTGTTCGCCTATATTCCAAAGGTGCTGTAAATCCAGCAAATAGTAGTACATCAAATGTGTTTGTTACATAAGTGATTGAAATGTCAGGCAACACATGGTAGAGATTGATGTCGCACTTCATCCACATGCTGTATTACATGCCACGTCTGCTTTCTATTTGTTTCTTATGGATAATAGATGGAGTGACCCAATAGAAATGTCATTATTGGAACCTCGATTACACTATGCTGGTATGCTTTACACATTGTGATAAGGTAGCCGTAGGGATTGAAAGTTTACAATTTACAGTGATACGACCATGAGTATCCCCAACCTTAAATGAACCTTGAGTAATTCATCCTCTGTCTTTTCTTAAACACAATATGTATGGTCAGAGAAAAGTGAATCCAATAACAGATACTCACTAGCCAGAGTCAATGTTGAATTCCATCAGAGGGAAAGCAGGATCAAGACCTCTATCTTTGCAAAAAAAAAAAAATGGAAGAGCCCTCCACGGAATATGATTCCCCAATTAGGTCGAATTATGTGACATTCATAATCATAGGCTTCTTCAATTGTAGACCAAATCCAGTAGATAATGCCAATTGCCTAAGTATTTCTGGCCATGTCAATGGATTCAAATGCTTCTGCCACTTGCGTATATCAAAACCCCAAGCATATGCCTATGAAAAAAATTTAAAAGTTCATTTATTCTTTAAACAAAGCTTAGATAGTTTACCCCTTCAACAATCTGTGGATGTCCACCTTCAGGATTGGCAGCATTATTTTGATTTATAACCAAACCAGTAGCAGGTGTCCTTGCAACATCTTCGATGTCTCTAATTATTGACTTCAAAAGAGCAACATGTAGTTCGCCCAACAATCTTGAATCCTGCCATGAAGTAGAATGTGCAGATGGGCATAAAAATTAATAAAAGGAAATCTTATGAGAAACAAAGATATCCAATTAGAGGGAACCTTGTTTACATAGTCGTGAAAAGCTTGACCTGGTAGAGTGCAAACGGTTAATGCAACACCCATCGTCCCAACCATTTCTGATGCACGCTTCGCCTATGCTACAACATCCTTAAGTCAGAGCCCAGCTGCAGCTGCAACTCCAAGAAATTCAATGTGCACAATTAGATTCTAAAACATTAACATAGAAATGCAGGGAAGACAACATTAACCTGATATAACGACGACCTTGTCATATGTAGCAGGCGAAATATCAGCCCGCAACACGACCTTCACCTGCATTTCCACCAATAGGATTGGAACGGTCGTGTGAGTTACCGAATAAACTGTAAGACCAGTGAAAGAAGCATAAAAAAAAAAAATTACGAAAGGGCGTCGGGGGCGGAGGCGGCGTTGTCGGCGTCGGAGGCAACCGGCTTGAGGGGCGTCGGAGTCACGAGAGGGCATCGGGGGCGGGGGCGGAGGCGGCGTCGTCGACATCGGAGGCAACCGGCTTGAGGGGCGTTGGAGTTGGGGGCGACGGAGTTGTGAGAAGGCGTCGGGGGCGGGGGTGGAGGCAGGGGCGGAGGCGGAGGCGGCGTCGGAGGCAACCGGCTTGAGGGGCGTCGGAGACGCGAGAGGGCGTCGGGGGGAGGCGGCGTCGTCGGCGTCGGAGGCAACCGCCTTGAGGAGCGTCGGAGTCGGGGGCGTCGGAGTCGCGAGAGGGCGTCGGGGGCAGAGGCGGCGTCGTCGGCGTCGGAGTCGGGGGCGACAGAGGCAACCGGCTTGAGGGGCGTCGGAGTCGAGAATGGAGAGAGAGCTCGTCGGCGAGAATGGAGAGAGAGAGAGCAGAGGAGGGGGAAGAGAAGCAGCTGTGCGACTTTTGTTCTCCCCCGCAACGGAACGGAACGGAACGGAGAAGGGGGAGAGAGAGAGAGAGAGAGGAGAGAGAGGACGATTCGACAGGGCGCAGGCGTCGCAGAGGAGAGTAGAGCAGAGGGAGCGTCAGAATGGTGGGCCCCACACGCGGCCCGATCCTTTCTAGAAAATTACCAGTGTTCTATTGTTGTCAAGAATAATTCTATACAATTACCGTCATACTAAATGATGTCAACATTGGATATATGAATAAGTCACCACAATCGACTTTGTTCCCGGAAGAAAGGTACTCTGTTTTAGCTATATGTGAGCAAGATAATTCCTACAAGTGCCTTATTCATTAAGTTTTTTTCTATTCACAGGATTCAAGAGTTTCTCCAAACGAAGGAAGCTTTCCAGATGCTAATGAAGGTATTTTGTTGTGTCAACTTTCCCTTTGTTGTTTGACAGCTGCGGACAAATTAACTTTTACTCAAGAAATTTAATTACCTAGTCTCATGATTCAACTCATAACTCATAGGGACCTAAGATAGTCACGTAATATGTCACCCCAAGAAGAGAGCATAGAAAGCGAAATTTTGTAAATGTGAAAGCACAAAACTAGGATGTGAGTCTTAACAAGCCAATTTTTGAGAAGAGTGAGGGTTCAAGAGAAACTTCGTCATATCGTATCCCGTAAGTAAATTCAGTCTCAACAATTGTCAGTATTTTACTAGGCTGCAAATATGGTTGCCCCTATTTTCTACTTCCTCTACTCATGTTTCTCTGATATGCAAGATTCTTATTCTCTCACTCTAAGAAACTTCTTCTTCTAAGGTTTTTCCTGGATCTGGTTTGTATTTTTGATGAGATGTTTAGAATGGGCGATTGAGTACGGTATTCTTTTCTTTCGTGGACCGACAGCTGTTTGTGATGCTTTCAAGCTAAAAACCTAATTTTAAGCTTTGCCTCTCTGGGCAAGACTAGACAAACTTTCTTTTTGTGAACCAGAAGTTTCATCATCTACATCACATGGCTATATATATTTGGCTCCTGGAGAAGTTCAAATCCAAGTTCCACCACTCCTGACCTTTGAGAATGTGCAGATAACTTGGTGAAGAATGCCGGATTTGAGGAGAGTCCCCACCGCCTGATCAATTCATCCAATGGTGTACTCCTCCCCCCAAGACAAGAGGATCTCACACCTCCCCTTCCTGGTTGGATCATTGAATCGCTCAAGGCAGTGAAGTTCATAGACAAGAAGCACTTCAACGTCCCCTTTGGACTTGCAGTAGTAGAGCTAGTTGCAGGAAGAGAAAGTGTGATTGCCTAAATCATAAGAACGCTCCTGAGTAAATGCTACAATCTCACCTTCGCCGTTGGAGACGCAAGGAACGGCTGCCATGGCTCGATGATGGTGGAAGCTTTTGTTGCTAAAGACACCCTCAAAGTCCCTTTCCAATCGCAAGGGAAGGGGAGGTTCAAGATCGCCAGTTTCAAGTTCAAAGCACTTTAAGCAATGACAAGGCTCACTTTCTTCAGTTCATTATACCACACCAGGATCGATGACTTTGGCTCTCTGTGTGGCCCCGTGCTTGATGAAGTTAGAGTTGTCCCTCTGTCTAGATGTTGAGACAGGAAATTGAATGATTTTCACTAAAAACGTCGTGGAGACTTCACAAGGAGTTCTAATAGGCGTGTCTTGTGTGTTGACATTTGATTGAGGCAAATTTTCTGCTTTAGCGCTTGCTTGTCGTTATGAGTTATGTGAGCACAACCGCTATTTCCTAGTAGAAAGTACGAGTGATGGAGAGATAAGAAACTCCATAGGATCTACAATCTATCATATTGAATAAGATGAGATAGGAATGTTCTCTAGAATGACACCCGGTATATTTGTGGGAAACATTGTCTTCCAATCATGGAGGAGTTTAACCTACCCAGCAGATGGTTTCAGTCATCTTTTACAAAAAACTACAATATGATTGTTTTCATTTGGTGCACCATTGACCGAGTTCTGGAGCATTTCAAGTACTCACTACAGCAGGACAGAATCTTTTGCAACTTTGGACTACAGTATAGGCAGTATACATTATTTTCTAAATGTCATCGGGACATATAACAACATCGATGTTTAAACACGATACTACATCAGTTAAAAAAAAAAGACACGATACAACATAAATGACAACGAATTAGAGCCAGTAGGAACCTTCCATCCAAATGCAGATGACATTTCCGCAGCAAATGACAAAATCCAAGATTGAATTGGAAGATATTTTTCCCCACTAATATCAGGTTTGACAAACAATAAGCGAGATCCGGCCCAAAAGACAGCCTTGATAAATGACAATGGAAGAACATTGGGATCAATTTCAACCAAAACATCAGTCCATAACATGGGGATGCACATCCATCCTCTATATTCCCGAGAAACAACCATATTTTGTGAACTGAAACCACCCCACGCACCAAAATCCTCCTCCTCCACACCATATGGAAGAAATGCTGGCCGATCATCATCTTCATCATCACTCAACTTGATGGCACCTCTACCAATACTTGGGCGTGTGTGAAAACTTAAGGCTGATGATATTAAGGTAGCAGCATCAGAGACCAAGATAGTTTGAATGAGATCAAGGGCAGGTTGCCGCAAAGAAGGATGACGAGAAGAATCCTTCAAGGAAGACACGAGAGGGACCCCTGTCCAGTTCAGTATTTTCAGAAATGAGCAATATTATCCTTCTTCCTTGTACATGTCAAGAATTCTAAACTCTGAGATTGGACACTAAAGTTCCATTCACAATAGATAGAGTTCATTGGGAAAGAAAAGAGGGATGAGTAAAGCCAATACACCTCCATGATAAAATATTTGAATCTAATAAACGATCATTTGTGAAATAAAAGCTCACTCTCAGGTAAAAATGCCTAAACTTGAGGGGCAATCATCCCTCAAGATGCAGCCTTCATCATTTTCCCTTAATGTGCATAGAGCAAAATTCATAAGAAAAATCAATACAAAAAAGGCACAGATATAGAGTAGATATAGCCGTACCACATATATGAACATTCAAAAGGGGGAGAAGGTGGATTTATCTTGTAACCTCTGTGTATGATAAGAAAAGCTATCTGAAAACACGAGATTGAATAAGTAACAAGAAAGATCAGCCCATTAGATAAACCAAACAAGTGCACCAGATAAAACTACCTGAACTCACAAGAGAATATGTACCTGGCGAGCTTTTTGTCTAGTAAGAACACTGAAGTTGCTGCTAACTGGCACTTAATGGAGGAGAAAATAAAGAAAATTCCTTCTTTGCTTCTCAAGCTCGCCATCTTGCCAAGCTTCAAGAGATTGGAGAAGTCAAAATTTACCCATCACAGACATCAGCACTTGAAAGTAAAAGAAGTAATTGAAGGACAGAAGATAAATGCATGCCTGCAAAAGTGGCTGGAAAAGTTCAAAGATATCATCATGAATTTTTTCATTACGAGAATGGAAACACTGCCCAACAAGTGTGCTTCGCATGATGCTTGGAGATAAGGCAAACCTCAACCATAGCTTACAACCTTAAAGCAACACCAAATGCAAAAAGGAGGAGAAAAATGAGACTCCTATAATGGCAACAATATTGCTTTTGTTCCTTGAAAGGACAAATCAAAAGAAAGCAACAAACCAAGCATTTCAAAAAGAAGCTTCAAGCAAGTGATCGCATGAGAGAATACAGGAGAATCACTGGAGACTTGGTTAAGAACAACATCAAGAAAAATAGGATAGGACTCCAATATCCCTTCTTCCAATGCTGGAGGCTCTAGAAACCCAATCCTTCAAAATTAGAATTAAAAAATCAGAGAGCACAAACAAAGAGACTGAAAATGCCTGACTATACGAAACTTCAGCATCCCAACCTACAATGATTTAATCCCAATCCACGCAACAGAACGGTCAAGCTCCAATCTTGGCCTTAAATTTTCACTGGTCGAGGGCATCACTTCAGTGACGAGTATCGACCTGGCATGAGGGCGTTTTCTAAAATGTAGGTGTTCTCGGTGAGAATCGGCAACAAAAGCAGAGCCAGAACCCCAGCAACGCAGCAGATGACACTGCGAAGAAGTCCACAAGGTCAAAGAAGCGCGTGAGCTCGCGCTCAAGTCGCCAGAACAGATTCGCCCGAATAACAACGAGCAGAGATAATCAAAGACTGAGAAGCTACCGCGGTACCTGACGATGACGCTGTAAGATATGAGCAGAGTCCCCAGCCAAACGATCAAGGGCGTCGACGATGGCATCGGGGGCGGAGGCGGCATCGTCGGCGTCGAAGTCGAGGGCGACGGAGGCAACAGCTTGACGGGCTTCGGAGTCGAGGGCAACGGAGGCAACCGGCGGACCCGCAACACGGCCTTGAGGGGTGGAGGCAGAGGCGGCGTCGTCGGCGTCGGAGGCAACTGGCTTGAGGGGCGTTGGAGTCGGTGGCGACGGAGTCGCGAGAGGGCGTAGGGGGCAGGGGTGGGGGCGGAGGCGGAGGCGGCGGCGTCGGCGTCGAAGGCAACCGGCTTGAGGGGCGTCGGAGTCTGGGGTGACGGAGTCGCGAGAGGGCGTCGGGGGCGGGGTGGAGGTGGCGTCGTCGGCGTTGGAGGCAACCGGCTTGAGTGGTGTCGGAGTCCGGGGCGTCGGAGTCGCGAGAGGGCGTTGGGGGCGGAGGCGGCGTCGTCGGCGTAGGAGGCAACTGCCTTGAGGAGCATCGGAGTCGGGGGCGTCGAAGTCGCGAGAGGGCGTCAGGGGCAGAGGCGGAGGCGGAGGCGGCATTGTCGGCGTCAAAGTCGGGGGCGACGGAGGCAACCGGCTTGAGGGGCGTCGGAGTCGAGAATGGAGAGAGAGCTCGTCGGCGAGAATGGAGAGAGAGAGTAGAGGAGGGGGAAGAGAAGCAGCTGTGCGACTTTTGTTCTCCCCGCAACGGAACGGAACGAAGAAGGGGGAGAGAGAGAGAGAGAGAGGAGAGAGAGGACGATTCGACAGGGTGCAGGCACGCAGGGGAGAGCAAAGCAGAGGGAGCGTCAGAGTGGTGGGCCCCACACGGGGCCCACGCAAATTTTGAACGCCTGACGCCCTCGCCTACGTGGTGCCACGTGTCGATCGCTGAGTGGTCTTACCCACCGCCTACTTGGAGAGTAAAACTCACCCAATATTTTCTCTTCTTCCCCTCTCTCTCCTCTGGGGAACGCACGGAAAAAAGACAGAACAGTAAAAGCACCCTCCCGCTCGAGAAAAACCTCTCCTTTTTTCAATTTTCAAGGGCTCTCTCTCCTCACGTTCTTTTCTTCGCACTCCTGCTCAAGAAAAACCTCTTTCCTCTTTTCAATTTTCAAGGGCTCTCTCTCCCCTCACGTTCTTTCCTTCATCTTCCTCCCTCATCGACGACGACCCAAGTGAGAAGCTTGCTCAGAATCAGCAGCAAATGGGCCCCGACCATCAAGGAACGCGATGGTGACCCTAAGCGGAAGCACGGGGTGCAATTCGGCCTGCGGAGATCTCCCTCCGGGATTCCTTCCTTCGTCTTCCGTCCTCATCAGTCCTCATCAGCAACGACCTGAGCGAGAAGCTTGCCCAGAGTAAGCAGAATCAGCAACAACAGACCTTGGCCATCAAGGAACGCGATGGCGACCCCGAACGGAAGCACGAGGTGCAATTTGACCTGGTGGAGATCTCCCTCCGAGGACCGTGACCCCTTCTTCTTGCCCGTCGGTCTGTTTTGACTGAGATCTCCCTCCGAGGACTGCGACCCCGTTTTCCTACTTGCTGATCTGTTTATGTTCCGCAAGGGGTTAATTGATCGTGGTTGTTTTTTGCCATTTTGGTTGCAGCTGACCATCTCTCTCTGCGCGTATCTGGGCAGGCCACACTCTCCACCATCTTTGGCCATCTCCCCTCCCCTCCCGCCTTCCTCCATACTTTCATAACTTCCTCCCCCTTTCCTGCTTGACCCTTTTCCTCTCTCTCTCGGAGCGAGCTTGGGACACATAATAATGGTAGCTGCTGACAAGGCCGTGAAGAAAGGAGAAGCCGATTTCGTCTCACATGAAGTGAACCCCATCTTGCGGAGGATGATGTGAGAGAGATGTCGGATGCCGTGCCGATCGAGGAGGTCGCTGGTGACAGCATTCATGAAGGGTTTGCTTGTTGCTCGTGGGGGTATGCAGACACGCCCCCGAGATATGGGAAATCGTCGGACGCCCTCGCCTATGTGGCGCCACGTGTCGATCGCTGAGTGGTCTTACCCACCGCCTACGTGGAGGGTAAAACCCTCCCAATATTTTCTCAGGGAAAGAAAGCTATGGGTCCCATGAGGACATGTGTCGCGCTCTCACCATCTTCTTGTTTGCCACGCTGGAGCGTAATACGACCGCAATATTTTCTCCTGGGGGTCGGCCTATAAATATACCCAACCTACCCTCTCTCCCCATAGCCATTGACATCTCTCTTTTCGTACCCAAACGAGAAAACACTCAAAACACAGAGAAGAGAATATAGAGATGGGTGCCACAGAGATGACCCAAAAGCCACACGCAGTGTGCATCCCCTTCCCAGCGCAGAGCCACATCAACGCCATGCTCAACCTCGCCAAGCTCCTCCACCACCGGGGCTTCCACGTCACCTTCGTCAACACCGAGTACAACCACAACCGCCTCCTGCGGTCCCGCGGCCCCTCCTCCCTTGACGGCCTCCCGTCTTTCCGGTTCCGGACCATCCCAGACGGCCTCCCGCCCTCCGACGACGACGCCATCCAGGACGTCACAGCCCTCTGCCAGTCCACGCAGAAGTGCTGCTTGCCTTACTTCCAGGACCTGCTCAAGAGGCTCAATGAGGAGAGCGCGACATCGGGTTCCCCACCGGTGAGCTGTGTGGTGTCGGACGGCTGGACGACCTTCACACTCGATGCTGCGGAGGCAGTCGGCGTGGCAGAGGTCCTGTTCTGGCCGATAAGCGCGTGCGCATTCATGGGCTTCTTGCAGTTTCGTAGTCTCGTTGACGAGGGTCGTGCTCCACTCAAAGGTACGCATTACTAAATAACTTGTCTGATTTAGGTGATCTCACTTAGCATGTCAACCGAGCAAATTTTTTAAACGTAAAGATTTTTCTTTGTTATTTTTTTCGGTTTGGTTTGCTGTTATATTCTTCAGTTTTGTTTGTTCCTGATTTATATGATCAGTGTGTATACAACAATGTCATTACTAAATAACTATCTAATGTAGGAGCTTACGAAATCATTTCGTATATCCTTCGACAGTATTCTAATGCTTTCCCTAATCTAAGTCTAACAAATGAATTGAAAACACAAATATTTCCATGTGACACCATAAACATCGAACGACGCAGTAGGAACAGCAGAGGCCTTGACAACGCGCTTCTAAAGTTTAAGAGAATCTGATCCTTTATGAGGATCATGCCCGTGTATGGTCACCCGGTTCACTTGATCGACTCTCAATTTGCAGATGCGAGCTACTTGACAAACGGGTACTTGGACACCATCATCGACTGGATACCCGGGATGAGAAACATCCGCTTGGGAGACTTGCCGAGCTTCATTCGAACCACCGACCCGGACGACCCGATCCTCAACTTCTGCTTGGTTGAGTTTGCGAGAGTGAAGAGAGCCTCCGCCTGGGTCTTCAATACGTTTGAGCGGTTAGAACACGAGGTCCTTGACGCGCTTAAGGCCATGTTCCCTCCCATCTACACCATCGGCCCCATTCATCTACTCGTGGAGCAACTATCCGATGATGACACCAGGCCGATCAGGTCCAACCTGTTGAAGGTGTTAAGAACATTCATTCTTTGAAGCTCGGAACAGAGAGGAAGCTTGAAACAGAGAAGTTAGACTGTAACAAAGACAAGTCTATGGCTGTCATTGGAGAAGCTTGGAAGAAGTAGATTTCGCAATTGTGTAACCGATAATGCTTTGTCAAATAAGGCCAATTTGTGTATCTACATAAGTCGGTGAAGAAAAGACATCACGTGAACAATTTCGAGAGAAGAAAAAGAGAGCGATTGATTACGTTAGCTTAGCTTTTGTGAAATAAGTTCTTTTACATTTAAAGTCTTTCATTGATTCGAGTTTACGTTGACGGCTAGCATTCGGTTTTCATTAAGCATCATTGTATATAGATAAAGAGCGACTTCTTCTTGAGATAATGATTCATTGTAACGAGTCTATGAGAGAACAGAGAGGAGAATACTCCATTGAAAGGTGCTCTGTATTTTGAGGTGAATACACCTTCATACGAAGAGAATAAGGAATCATCTTCTTCAATCGCATTCATCGTAATCTTGCCCTTCTTCACATGGTATCGGAAGCGGTTATCGATCATCGGATTGAAAAGATTTTTCACGAACTACACAAGTGTTCGTGAAATCAAATCAAGGTATCTGATTTCAATGATCGCAAATGAGATCAAAGTAGGCTTGTGGATCATCTTCGTGTCTTGATTTGCTTGAAAGATCTCACAAGAATCTTGCGTTTGATTCTTGTTCCCAGGTAAGATCTGAACCTTCTTTGGTATCACGAAACAGATCATCATCTCGATCAACAGGTAATCCTGTTTTAGTCACAAAAATCGACTTCTGTCATCAAAAATCTCTGAAAGAACAGCAATGGCAGGAAGGACACAGAAGTATCCATTTCCAATACATGTTAACATCTCCAATTTTGTCACGATTAAACTTGCTGAAGATAATTTTACGTTGTGGCAAGCACGGTTTCAAAGTTCCTTGAAGTCAAGAACTCTTCGGTTTCATCGGTGGTGAAATATCTTCACCTCCTCGAACCCTAAACACTTTGAAACTGAAAATTGTGAAACAGAAGTCATAAATCCAGTTATACGACTGGACAGGGCCCGATCAGCTCGTTTCATCCTGGATTAGTGGAGCTGTATCGAGAATATTCGAGCTTGATTATTGGTTTAGAAACTTCTCATGAGGTATGGCGAGACTCTTCTTAATCGTTTTACTCGAGAATCGGTAGCTCGAGAGTTTGAACTAAGAGGAAAGTTACGGGCATGTCAAAAACGAGATAGAGTGCTTTACATTTATCGAGGAGTATAAGTCCATTTGTGATCGGTTTGAATGCGATTGGAAAACCTATAGATGAGATAACTAAAATGTTTGGTGTTCTTGAGGGTTTAGGTGTCCGAGTATGAGACTTTGAAACTACTATCTCTTTTTGAAACCCCGACCGATTATGATGAAGTGATAGCACGGCTTGAACGATTTGAAACAAGATTAAAGACATATTCGGTGAATCGGTTTAACCCTAATCGGCTTACTTGGGACAAAAGTTACGAAACACAAGCGAAAGGAAATTACGAAAGAGAATACGGTTTTCGAGACTTCAAGTTTTGGGAGTCAAAGAGGTGGTAACAGAGGAGGACGCTTTTTGGTCGAAGCCGTGCAATGAATAATGCGAGGCCGTAGTTATGGATACTCGGGAAGAAATCAGTATTATAGACCAAACAATTTGAATCGAGAACGAACGATCAACAATTCAAGCGGAGGATTGATTATTCTAGTCTGGACGGGGTTTCGTCCATATGCCGAGTTATTCACAAAGGTATCAAGACACTAACTCCTATCCGACTCAAGTCTTGATGCCACAAAAACATGTGCAAAATGAGAAACCAACGAAAGCATCCGGTTAGAATGTCGATTTGTAAAAGACCGAGGACACGATGCTCTTCGGCTAGTTGGTATCGTTTCGATAACTCTTATCGAGCTGAAGAAATTCCAAGCTTGCTTTGGCGAGTTCATCTAGAGGATCCAAGAGGAAGTGAGTGGTATCCGATCCGGAGCAACGGCACATATTAGTGCGGATCACGGTATTCTTCTCAACTCTACTCGATATCTTGGAAATGACACGGTTATGATAGGTAATGGCTCTTGTTTACCTATTACTTATCTGGTAATACGATTGAATACGAAACATAACACGTTACCTCTGAATGATGTCTTGATTGTGCCTGAAATCAAAAAGAACCTTCTCTCTGTTTCAAAACTGACAGATGACTATCCCTGTTCTTTTATTTTTGATAAAATTGGTGTCTATATAAAGGACAACCAAACCAACAAGACAGAGATGCTCGGAAGGAAAATTAGAGGACTTTACTGTGTGGATCCTCAAACTACAGCAGCATACTTTACTCGAAGACACGAGCAATAACGCGGATATGTGGCATCAAAGATTGGCCCACGCAAACTTCAATATAGTAAAGCATTTGCAGAATAAAGACTTGATTTCTGTAATACAAAGTCGAATCCATTTGTAGCACTGTCAAGTTGCAAAAAGTACAACTTTACCTTTCCCATTATCAGACTCTACTTCTACTATACCATTAGAAAAAAATACATTGTGACATCTGGGGTCCCTCACCAGTGAAATCTTCACAGAACTTTCAGTATTATGTCATATTTGTAGATAATTTTTCTCGCTACTGGTTTGGTCTATCCAATGAAGGCTGAAGTCGACTTCTATGACATCTTTGTCATGTTTGAGAAACTAGTCGAGAAGCAGTTTGATCATCAAATAAAAATGTTTCATTGTGATGGTGGAGGAGAGTTTATTAGTAACAGGTTTCAGAGACATTTACAGAATTGTGGCATAAAGCAGAGTCTGTCTTGTCCTCATACACCAGAACAGAATGGAATTGCGAGAGAGGAAGCATCGCCATATAGTCGAGTTGGGGTTAGCCATGATGTATCATTCTCGAGTTCCTTTGAAGTTACGGGTAGATTCTTTCATAACGACCAACTATATTGTCAACATTCTTCCTACACCAAAATTACAAATGGATTCTCCCTATTCCGGACTTTTTAATAAGCGGCCTAGCTATGACCATCTCAAGGTTTTTGGTTGTGCTTGTTACCGTGTCTTCGATCCTATGCTCAAAACAAGTTCGACCCTAGATCTCTCACTTGTGTTTTTAAGGGCTATAGTGAACGGCATAAGGGGTATCGTTGTCTTGTACCTACTAATGGCGAGAATTTATGTTAGTCGCCATGTGATCTTTGATGAAACCTTCTTTCCATTTAAAAGGAAGGTAATATCGACTATGATCGAGTACACAACTTTGTATATTCAATGGGCGATGTGGTTAATCTTCTTGATTCCACAAACACAACCTCGATGGACAACCCTTCCACTAATCATACAACGCATTTCAACTACCTCCATACGTAACAATCGATCGCACTCATATATCACAATATGAGGGTGTTCCACATATATCAGCTTCTCCTCGCGCGATCGAGACTCTATTACTACGAGCAACAAGATGCTCTATCTCAAATTGCCGAATCGGGGAGAGCTTATCTTTAATCAAGTTCAACCAGACTTAACGACCACTTCTTCGGTACTTCTTACATCCATCATATGCAAACTCGATTGAAGTACGGTATCGTCAAACCTAACCCCAAATATGCATATTTGGCTGACTATAAAGTACCTTTGGAACCAAAATCGTCAAAGCGACCTTAGGCGATAAAGGATGGTATCAAGCCATGAAGGAGGAAATGGATGCTTTGTATGAGAATCATACATGGCTCTTAGTTCCTAGAACAAAGCGAGATGCATGTTATAGGCTGTAAGTGGGTGTTTAAAACTAAACTAACACCTAATGGCAGTCTAGAAAGGTTAAAAGCTCGCTTAGTTGCAAAAGGATTTCATCAAGAAGCAGGGGTTGATTTCACTGAAACATTTAGTCCAGTCATCAAGCATGCCACTATTCGGATAGTCCTTTCTGTTGCAATAATGAAGAAGTGGACTATACACCAGCTAGATGTTAAAAATGCATTTCTCCATGGTACATTGAATGAAACGGTTACATGGAGCAGCCCCTGGTTTTGTTGATCCTCAACAATCTCATTGTGTATGTTTGCTTAAGAAATCCCTATATGGCCTCACGTCAAGCACCACGAGCATGGTTTGACAAATTTAGTAACTTTCTCCTGGAGAATGGTTTCTTCTGTAGTACTGCTGACCCGTCTCTCTTCGTGCTTCACTCCGGTTCAGACACAGTTCTACTACTACTATATGTTGATGACATAGTTCTGACAGGAAGCTCATCTCAGTTACTAACCACTTTGATTGAATTCCTGAGCCTTCACTTTCACATGAAAGATTTGGGCCATCTTCACTACTTTCTCGGCATTGAAGTCAAACGCTCTCCTTATGATCTATTTCTCTGTCAAACTAAATATGCCATTGATCTGTTAACAAGAGCTCAGATGACCAGGTATAAGCTGTATCAACTCCTCTTCCACTTCGATTAATTACTATGACGAGATGATACTACTTTGCTCTCGAACCCTCTTGAGTATAGAAGTCTTGTGGGAGGGCTTCAATACTTAACAATTACTCGACCTGATCTTGCTTATGCAACAAATACTTTGTGCCAAAAATTGCAGCATCCAACAGGTTGCGGATCTTCATCGATTAAAAAGAGTTCTTCGCTATGTCAAAGGCACTACTCATCTTGGTCTTTTCTTCATTCACGTAGCTCAACAGCTCTCTATGGCTTCTCGAGATCTTTGGCTGGGCTGGGTGTCTTGACACCGGCGATCCTGGCCCAGCTCTTGTACATATCTTGGATCAAATCTCCTTTCTGGTCGGCTAAGAAACAACCAAGCTGTTTCTCGTTCTTCCACGAAGCCGAATCTGAGAGCTCTTGCATCTACTTGGTGATCTTACTTGGATTGCTTTTGTTTTGCATGATATTGGTATATCTCTTAATCTCCTACTCTCTTATTTTGTGACAATAAATCTGCTATATCTCTTACAGACCAATCCAATTCTTCATGCCCGAACCAAACATATAGAGGTTGATTTCCATTTTGTTCGGAGAAAGTCTCCTCAGGATCTCTCCATATTACTTATGTTCCTAGCCATCTTCAACTTGCAGATATTTTTACAAAATCTTTGACACGTTTTGTTCATGTTAATCTTCGTACTAAATTGGGCATGGGATTTTCATCCCCTCCCAATTTGAGGGGATGTTAAGAACATTCATTCTTTGAAGCTCGGAACGAGAGGAAGCTTGAAACGAGAGAAGTTGAAACGTAACAAAGACAAGTCTATGGCTGTCATTGGAGAAGCTTGGAAGAAGTAGATTTCGCAATTGTGTAACCAGATAATGCTGTCAAATAAGGCCAGCTGTGTATCTACATAAGTCGGTGAAGAAAAGACATCACGTGAACAATTTCCCGGAAGAAAAAGAGAGGCGATTGATTACGTTAGCTTAGCTTTTGTGAAATAAGTTCTTTTAATTTAAAGTCTTTCATTGATTCGGTTTACGTTGACGGCTAGCATTCGGTTTTCATTAAGCATCTGTTGTATATAGATAAGAAGCGACTTCTTCTTCGAGATAATGATTCATTGTAACGAGTCTATGAGAGAACGAGAGAGGAGAGATACTCCATTGAAAGGTGCTCTGTATTTTTGAGGTGAATACACCTTCATACAGAAGAGAATAAGGAATCATCTTCTTCAATCGCATTCATCTGTAATCTTGCCCTTCTTCACAGAAGGAAGACCTGGGCTGTCTCGAGTGGCTCGACTCGAAACCACCGGCTCGGTCGTGTACGTGAATTTCGGGAGCATCACGGTGATGTCGCCGGCGCGGCTGGTGGAGTTCGCATGGGGGCTCGCGAACACCGGCCGGGTGTTCCTATGGGTCATCGGGCCCGACTTGGTCATCGGCAACACGGCGATCTTGCCTCCAGTTTCTTGGCCGCAACGAGGAGCGCGGCTGGCGAGTTGGTGCCCCCGGGGAGCGGGTGCTAAGCCACTCGGGCGTCGGCGGGTTCGACCCCTTGCGGGTGGAACTCCACAATCGAGAGCATCGCAGCCGGTGTGCCGGTGGCGTGTTGGCCGTTTTTCGGGGACCGGCGGAGCTGCCGTCGGGCTGCCGGGGGGAGTGGGGGATCGGGATGGAGATCGACGACGTGAGGAGGGACGAGGTGGAGAGCGGTGAGGGAGGCGATGGAGGGGAGAGAGGGAAGGAGATGAAGAGGAAGGCGATGGAGTGGCGGGAGACGGCCCGAGAGGCCATGCGCCCTTCCGGATCGTCGTTCTTGAACACAGGAGGGTGATCAACAAGGTCTTTTTGTCGCCCGAAGAGATTAAGCTTGCTCGGACATTGTTTTGCGGCGGGAAAGAATCCGAACAATTCGTAGACAGTCCTCTTGTCTTGTTCGAGATCCTATCTAGGCCGTATTTACTTGATTGCGTCACTTCCAGTCCTTTTCATTTATTTACGTAGTTGGCATTCGGGTGAAACGGTCGGCCAAGCTGCAATGAAGTGTTTTCTTTTTTGTTGGTTGAAATGCAATGAAGTGTTTTCCCATGTTTTTATTGTTTTCTCCGTACATACATTCGCGTTGATTTCTTCATGAGGCAGCGCTAGAACGAGGAAGCGAAGGGGAACCCGTGATAGCATCGGATCCAAACTCTCCAACCTTTCTTGGTAACAAGAATAGCACGAAATAGATGCTGGCCACATAACTCGACGGATGCAATAGTCTTAGGACTCTTATGTTAATGTCCTAAAAAAATAACAATCAATAGTCTTAGGACTCTTATGTTAATGTCCTAAAAAAATAACAATGTTTTCATTAACATCTAGGTCCGATTATGAGTTCGCCAATTACGAGTGCACCACTCTTATGTTGCAATAGAGCTCTCAATTAATGGCTAGGAGCTGATTATCTTTAGCTGCTTGACATGCTCTGTCATGAAAGACTATGGGCTTTTATGGTTATCTACGTACAAAGAGAATTCATCCGTTATTCTCATTAACGACTTTCTGAATCATCGCAACAATGGTAATCAATGGAGCAACGGTGGCTCGAGTCGCAGGGACGGGGAGGGGTTTGTGGATCACGGTGGTCTACCCCGATGCTATCGGCACTCTGCAATCGGCTAATTTCTGTTCAGCTCACTAAACTTCAAGCGCACACATCTCCTTAGTCCAATATTGAAATCTCGCAATTCTCCCAACGGCAAAAAGCCCAACAATTTTATTTCTATTTCCTGTTTCATCCTTATAAATCAATTGCGACTTCTCGGTCGCTTCAAATCTAATCAAAGCAATTATTGATCATTCAAAAAGCTCAATAGTCTCTATTATCACATTGTTGGGAAGAGGAAATTAATAGTGATAGATTTTAGTGAGTATGATGAAATTTTCCTTGGAGGGGACGAGAAGATATGTATATGAAAGTGAATTTTATTCTTTGAAGAGAATTACAAAGGGAAGGGGAAGGAGAAGAACTCGTTGGTCGACCCAGTAGATTTTAGGTCCCCCTTTCTATTTCTAGGGGAACGATACCGACTTAGACATGCAAAAATGTCTGATCAAGGCAGAGATTTTTTTTTTTTTTTTTGAAATTCTTAACCTCAACTAGAGTTGTCAAATGGGTGTACTTTTCTACACAGATTTAGTGGACTCTGGTCAATTCTTTTGTCTCCAAGTACCAGATTTTGTCTTAGGATTTTTCTTGACTTCTCTAGTTAGATTCTAGATATTAGATAAATAATTTAACACAAATATTTGCATCTAGCCGACAGAACTTCAGAGCTTCTAATAACATAAAAATAATAATAATAATAATCAGATGAATTTAGATTCAAAAACTCGATATCTCATGATCCAATCGTCAGGCATATGGTATCGGTGTAGAGCGCTCAATAAATTTCATCTAGTTATGGTGTCCGACCGAATTTTTACGAGTACGAAGTAACCCATTTTATGTTAATACCATGTATTGTTCACGTAATGTCGATTTTATTGATCTTTTTTTTTTTTTTTCCAGATATGCATTGGAAATGACGACAGGGTAGACGAATGATATCACCTTCACCCACACGGACCATAATCGTCGAAAAGAATTCTGGATATGATCATACTCAATGCTAGAAAATCCAAGGCAGAATCTTTATAGAAACAATCTTTAATGGACACATTGGGGTCAACCTCAACTTTCCTTGATTTTTGTTTTAGAAAAAGGTTAGTAGCATAGACTTAGATTACAGTCCGATTCATACGGGAGAAAAAGTTCGCTAAACTGATCCGCGTGAAGTTAATTTCGCTAAAGAGCACGATATATATTTTCAACATGACAATGCAATCATCCATAATTTGTAGGACTCACCCAAGATGTCACACTATGTAAAAAGATATATCAGGGAGATGATCGGCTTCAACTTGCAAAGAGGAGTGAGTTTATGTATTTAAGAATCTAAGACTCAGAAGAACATGAACGGTGCTACAGAACCACCCGAGACCTCGACCCCAATGTCGAACGAGTCAGGAGAAAAAGGCCCATGGCCAGGGCCGAATGACTTGATGTGGTCCTTCAGCGACCTCTTGTGCTTGAAGTCTGAGCCGCAAACGCAGAGCCAGCGCTTGCCGCAGTTCTTCTCGTGGGTCCTCCAGTCACCCTTGACAGCGAGGGGCTTGCCGCACTTGCGGCATGCGAAGGGCTTCGAACCATGCTTCCGCTTGTAGTGTGTCTGCAAGGTCCGGAAGTCCTTGAGTGGCTTGGCCCTCGGGTGGTCTCTGTGGTTCCGGCACCCCTCGGCGCAGCAGTAGCACGGTATCCCCAACATGGCCCGCGGCTGCGTGCCCTTGAGAGACTCTGGCCCTCGGCGGTACTGTGAACCGTGGCCCCACATATGCATCTACAACACGAATTCACGAGGAGAAGTAACACGTGATTTTTGTTAAAAGATTTGGCCAAGGCATTAGATGATTAACCCATGTCATAAGAAAGCCCTAACACTAATTTTCATGCAGAAGCTAGGAGAATGAAACACGACAACTCATTGAATGGGCTCGAGTTCTAGCCTCACGTCGACAGAAAAGGCACGGCGCATCCAATCCACCGACCAGTTCGCCAACATTTGATGTCAAACACACGCGTCGAGGTTGGTTTTCATCATAGATGCGTGTTACTGCATGATGTTTAGCTAACCAATGGTCAAAAAATATGTCCACCAATCGCTTCTCAGCTTCTTCTCACCTGAAGATTGTTGTAGCGGTTGAACGTTTTGAAGCAAACATGGCATGAAAAATGGGTGAATCCAACGAGGATTTGCTCCTGAGTAGGGATCCAATATCTTTCCACACGCGCACTCCGGCTCGTAATCTCTGAGGAAGAACGCGCCGATCCGCCCAAATAATTAGGGAGGCCGATTTGGAGAGCCACGGTGACGTCATCCCCATCTCCTCTGCACGGACTAGCGTTAGGGTTAGCGCCTTTAGGGTTTTCATGCAGAGCCATGGCGAAGCAGCTCAGCAAAGGCAGTGGCTCGAAGGGAATTCCCATGCCATTGTTCGGAGAAACGTCGACATTTTCTGACTTCTCAGCCTCATGGCAAGTACTGGAGGAGGCCATGATAGCGGAGCCGCATGAACTATAACACGAAAGCTCCTCCATCCTGCAACAATACACACAAAAAATGTGCCAAAAGAAAAAAGGGATGAAATCCCTGGACTGGGAAATCGTTAAGAAGGGTAATTTGTTGAACGCAGAATGATGACTCCTAGCGTCGATCTTACTTAGAGATTGAAGAATATAAATAGGCAGATCGAAGTAATTTGAGAGAGAGAGAACGAGAGAGAACGAGGTAGGGTGGCTGGAGAATAATTTGGCGTACAGCCTCAAAACGAAGAGGGTCATAAATTGCTCCTGTCAACTATCTTCCACCTGCATTCACCGGTCGAAAGGAAAACCATATTTGCCTTAATTCCTGTGGCCCCCTTGGCTCCTTGTTTTAGCAGGAGTTAACTTCAGAGGGTTAAAGATTTCTGGCAATGTATCGAATGGTCTGGTGCGCTCTCGAGCGCATTAGTCAGACGCCCACTACCTACATTACATTGACGTTAGAGTAGAAAAAGAAAAGAGAGAGGTTTCGTGAGAGAGAGCGGAGATGATCAGTTCCCAAGTATAGGACGTGCATGGGGGACCTTTCATTTATATCTCTACCTTATATTGTCAAGTCTTGGGCCTGCTGCAATTCGAATTCGAGTTGACAGTAAGTATTCCCCCTTAGATTGTGTAGCGGTCCGATGGCTTTGAACCATTTCTGTCGTATTCTATTTATAGTAATCATTTTGTCTACCTAATTCTGGAGAGGTTGGAATTTTAACAAGAAAAGTTTAAAATTTACAAGAGATGCTTGTCGCTTAAGAAATTTATATCATGAAGATACTTGGCATACGACTGATCACTCAATTGAATCCATAACAAAAGGAAAATTGTAAAGTTAAAGCGAAATTATAGTAGAAGAGCTTGAATTAAAGTTCGTTAAGCAAGATGTACTCTCTAGCTCTTGAAAAAACTACAGGGAGATTTATATAGACGTAATTAGGAATATCCCTTCAAGCAATGGCAAATTCGAACGTACCAAACTCTTGTTATTTTTACAGGAGGAGGAACAATCTCTGACAAAACTTAAATGCTGAACTTGACTCTTGACTCTGATGAATCTAGGAATAAGTTGCATTTCATAGGACTCAATAAAGTCAACAGAAAACCTATTATCTCGATTTTTCCGGAGCAGCACTTAGTATCATAGGCATAATTTCCATTAAAAGACTCCGAATTGGGTGAAACTTGATTTATTTGAAACTAGGCACATGGGTCTTTCCAATAATATATTATTTTCTGACAAGGGTGGGGTGAGGTCACCAAGGCTAGAGGGCTCATATAATGAAATCCTGGTAGGCTTCTAGAACGACAAAGGGAATAGGAATGAACCGAATTTCATACTGAACATGGGAAGAGTGCCTATGATATTTATGTGAAAATTGAAATTAAATCATATAGACACCTTTTGACATAATGATAAGCTTTGCTTTAAAACTCCAAAGTTCAGCATGCTTATAGAACACTACAAGGATGAGTGGCCATCTAGGAAAGTGTTTGCCTATATGCTAAAGAGCAAAATTGTGATACTTGGAATGGGACAAGTCAAAGCAAATAACATCTCAAGCGAATTAAGTTAGAGATATCGTAATATGGTATCAAAGCAAAACCCCTCTGATAGGTGTGTGGTTCGAGGATGAACCACACAGAATCTAGTAGAGCGAGTATTGGTCATCAGCCAAAGGGCTCCAATAAGGAGCGCCTCCTAATGAGCTTTTAGGATGGTGAAAAAGGTAGGAATGTGAATTGCATGTCGAATAGGGGGAAAGCATGCCTAGAATATATTTGTAAAAACTAAGATTAACTCACAAAGGCAGATGTTAACATAACAACAAGCTTTGTTTTAAAACTCCAAAATTAAACATGCTCAAATTAGAACACTACTTAGATGACTGACCTCTGGGAAAGTGTTTACTGTGATTCTCATAATGAAATGGGCTGGAACGGATATTACCGTAAGAGATGATCCCTCATCATTACCACTCCTCGAGAGATATTTTTTGCATCCCGGTATCTTCATGTGACATAATCCATGCATAAGTTCATAATACTTTCCATATTCCAATGTTCAAGCACCATGCATACGAGCTCCGCATTAGGGAGTTTAATTTCATCGTTCCGCACTAGTCTTCATTTGATTAGGAGACGTATCGGAATACTCAATGTGCATCATGCTCTCTTCGTCTAATAGTTCAAATAAATTTTCAGGCCAACCCAAGAAAGGAAAAAACTTGAATAAACTTCCACGACGATAAAATTATTTGATTCTCTGATTTTTGAAACCTCTTCCGCACATAGTGACAGTTTGACAATATGTTGCATCATCCATCACTCAAGTATATAATCAAATGTTCGAGAATATCTGTGTGTTTGGATACAATCTATGTCCTAGAACTGGAGTTATATATATATATATAGCCATTGAGCCGTTGGATAATATATATAGCTAGTAACGAGTCACAAGACAATTATGAATTTGCCTATCTTTTTAAATAACTTTATGCTGTCAAGCTACATGGCACTTGTGAGGATGCGGGGAAAAATCTCTTTTTATTACTTCTTTTTCACGTAGAGCAAGAAATTATGCGTCTTTCCGCCTGCGTTTTACTTTCTTTACATTGGCGTTGTATGGTCTAATTTTCCATAATCAACTGAATCTCGTCATGCCCTTTAGAAAGGAGAGAAAAGAGAGGAGAGAAACTGGGAGTGCATCTAGGCCTCAAAACAGTTTGCAGATAAGGGCCTTGATTTTTTTTGTTCTCGAGCTATCGGCCCTCGATCAAGTTTTTAAGGGGGCCTTTGATGCTATTGCTTGTTTCGGGGTGTAGCCGCGTCTGCTGCTTTAAATTCATTGACATGTCTTCTGTAGCCTAATATTGGGCTATTCATCAAATTAAAATTAGAAATTTTATGTAATGCCAAATGCTTCGATCCTTTAAAAACCCACTATAAGTACATTTCATCCAGAGTCATGTAAATCATTCTTCCTTGCTTTTCAATTCTCCCAAAGGAGCAGTTAATCGACCAAGAAATTGGAAATGTAAGAAATGATCGAAGATTAACTGTGCTCATTGATAAAATAACGAATAATAAGCTATTTTTACTACGATTGGTACAAATAATCCAAGGAATAAGATAATAGAGTGTAGAATTCAAGATACATATTCTTTTAGTCATGTGGGTAACAATAGTCTAGTCAATAATTAATTGTGGAGCAAAAAGCACTAATTGTAGATTATATTTAAATATATTTATTCTTGTCGGAAAGAAATATTGGGGTGGTGGCGCAGTTGGCTAGCGCGTAGGTCTCATAGCTTCTGAGTTATCCTGAGGTCGAGAGTTCGAGCCTCTCTCACCCCATTGTTTTTGCCCTTTTGTCCCTCATCTTCTTTCTCTCTTTTTATTACTCAGTTTTGTGCATTCATGATTTTTGCATCGGCTTGACATCGGCTCTGCTTATATGATGAATTTATATCTGATGAGAAATCTTTCTTTGCATCGAATTATGCTCAGATGCAACTCTGCCACCACGAGATGCTTTGTTAATAGAATGAGATAAGAGGTAGCTATTAATCTTTATCACAATCAACACGTCAGGCATGGACAGTCGGAGCGATTTATCTAGTGTGGACTCAAGGGTGTGTTCCGTTGTTCATGTGTCTTCTTTCAGAAATTACTCCCGTATGTATGAATGAATCAATGAAAGATCTCAAGAAAATCACCGGGCCAAAGAACCGAGCCATATTTTGGTGCCTTTCCCAAGTGGGGAGATTTAAACTAGTTGGTGCCCAAGTGGTCCTTCTCTTAGGCTTATATCATAAGCCCGTGTTTTCATGTCGATTATGCAATCTTGATTTTTGCCTTCTGCATTATTATTATATACTCACGTTGCTCTCAGCTACCTACCTTCCTACCATCACCGTGCAAACTTTTCCCCCTTCATCTTGCCTCGTCACTTTCGCCAAAACCCGCTCTCTCTCTGTTGAAACTCCAAAGCCGTCAGACCGTAAGATCAGATGATTGATGCCCTAGATATGGATTGGTAAGAAGAGGCAAGATGGAGGTCAAAGGGTCCATCTTGCGACAATGGTAGAGGTTGAAACTTGATAGTAGAGAGGCTAGAGACCCAGTTTTGCATCCCCCGCAAAAAAGAGTAGGGGAATGGCGAGAGAGATGGCGTGCCATTCGGTGTGAGACTGTCAGATCTCATAAAAATCGGGGTCCCATTTCTTCTTTAACGTCGGATGGGGTCGTTGGTCCCTCTGATCTTAACGGTGAATGTTCGCATTTATGATCAACTCGTCCGGTCGGTACATACTTTCCCTTTGGGGTAAACAATCGCTTTAGCTTTTTGTCTTTTATCTGATGGTGTAGACCAAACTTCCGCGTGAATTTCTTTTCTGTCTTTTGATGATTCGACCGCACACAAAAAAATAGATGCCCGTGTTATCTAAAGGCTCGTAAAACACTTTGCAAGCCTATAATCTAATTAACTCGACATCTTTGGGCCTCATAGCCCAAAAAAAAATTCCTAAACTTTTAGTTTAGTTCCAATTTTACCGTAAGTTTTCTTTGTTCCATAAAAATCTCCTAACTTTAGGTTTAATCTCATTTTTGTGATAATTTTGTTTTATTTCATAAAAAAACCACAAACTTTTACTTGAGCCCCAAATCTATTCCCGTTACCTTCGTTCAAAATTTCTCTTGATGACCATGAAATGGAAAATTCGCGAGCACAAGCTGTTTGAGTGTCTCGAGCCAGGTGTTTTGAGCACAAGCCCTCTGACTGCAAGATCTTGAAGAGAGATGGAAAGAATACTATCTTAAGAGTAAGAGCAATCAAAGAAAACCACCCCTAATTGCTTCAGTTATTCCCCAAATTTCTGATGTAATAAGATGTCATTTGGGCCGACATTTATCTCCCGAAGGCATCTTCTTGAATATGAAAATTCGGAAAAAAAAAAATTAGAGCAATAACCCTATTGTCTAGTAGCTTCAATTTTGTCATTGTATCCCAACACGTTGTCCATCTCGATAGTCCAACGATCTCTACTGATTGGTATCCTCATCGATCGTTGCTGCATATCAACAACAGATTGGTGGGGATCGCCGGTGTGCATCAACACCAATACCGATCTTTGAGTGTCGATTCTTAGTCACTTGTTGTAATCACATGTCGACACTTTGGTCATTTTTTGGTGCAAATAGTACCGACAATCCGGTCACTTTTTGGTGCAAACAATACCGTGCAAGAATGTAAAGATGGTTTTAAATTCTATCGACTCACGAGTAATGATTTCTGGAGAGATTTTACGAACTCCCCCCATCTTCTTCAGGCCATCAGAACATATAAAGACCTGCATCGACTGTAAGCGGGAAGTTCTCAGTCACGAGGGGGTTCGACTGTGCCTAGAACAAGGAAGTGCCCCATGCGGAAAGTCATCGAAACTCGGCGAATGAGAAGAGCCCCCTTCTTTATGACTCTACCCTATCTCTTCGGGCACGGCGACTCGCATTTACTGCAAGCTCTGCCCGAAGTACTGATGGTGGGGACGGTAATTTCCCCTGAAGGATCAGCTCGCCCATTGCATCATCCTCGTTTTCTCCCTCTGACGTCCATCGAAAGCCTCTGGAGCAAAACAGAGTTTTCGATGTTCTTTTTGCTTTATGTTATGTCGCCTGTGATGGCTCCCGGATTTTATTTTATTGGGATAATACCCTAAAAAATTTCAAATCGGTACTTATAATAAATTTATTTCAAATTATTTTTTTGACTACCAAAAATCCCAAACTGGTATACTTTTGATAAATTTATCCTAAATTGGTATACTTGTGACAAATTTACCCTATGTTAGTTTTCGTTAAATTCTATTGTCAAATTATTAAGTTAAATGACACGTACGCTTAACTAGTATATCAATTTAGGATTTTACGTTAGTTTGTCACGAGTTTACAATTTTTATGATTTTTTTGTGGTATTAATTCAATTTAGCATAAGATATATTTGTCATAAATTTACTTAGTTTAGGGTTTTTTGGTAGTTGAATAAATTAGTTTGAAGTAAATTTGTCATAAATGTCTTAGGTTTAGGGTTTTTTATAATCAGTTGACATAAATTTGTCACAAATTTATCAGTTTTGGGTTTTTCATGGTAAAAAAATAGCTTGGGATAAATTTGTTATAAGTGTACCAGTTTTGGATTTTTTAAGGTATTATCCCTATTTTATTTTCTTGTTATCCTATTGTCGATAGTTTTCTTTTTCTTTCTATCTATATATTTTCACAAATATTGTAATAAAGTCACTATAAATTTAATTAGTCTAATCAAGTTGTTCTCTTTCCATAAACTTTCTAATCAAGTCCCTCTAACACTAAATCTTACCATGCTCAGCTAGCATGGCCATCGGACGACTTTATGTGTAACATGATACCATTTTCTAACGTCCACATCAACAAAATCTCATCCACATTATACTATAATGTTGTCTATATCAGCTAAACCTCTCAGCACGCATACGCATGGCCATCCGCATGTCCTATCCGCATCACATTTGGCCATCCATGTCCTATCCGCATCACATTTGGGCATCGTCCTACAGCCAAGTCCTAAATCTTGTCGGATTTGCCATTGGAGGGACTTTGGCTAGAGAATTCAAGAAAGTAGAAAGAGTTGATTAAATAAAGTACAGCACAGAGATTTAATTTAAAAATAAAATAAAATATCAAGATACTTTTCTCAAGAATATGTGGGTTTGGAATTGCAACTACAAATCGCAATAACCCAACTTTCATAACCAATCGACGGCCAAAAATGGAGGGAAAATAACCCGTCTGTCCAAGTGGGTTCGGGGTCACATGGATGGCCTCCCCTTTTAAAAAATGGGAGTGCGCACGCGGGTATGTGATCCTGAATCAAAGTCCCGCAAATGGGCGATCCTGGTGAACTCGCCTCTCAGTGCGATTTTGAAAGCACGTCACATGCCCAATTCGAGCAGCCTCGTGGGGTCACCTCCGGGATCTCCACCTTCTGCAATTATTGCTCCTCCCCTTGGCATTGCGGTCATGGCCGTTCTCATGGTTCGGACGGGGACGGACAGAGGCCGCCCCACCAATGAATCCGACCCTTTTTTTGGGCACAAGCTCTTTGCTCTGTTACTGTAGGACGCGGCACAGAGAGAGAGAGAGAGAGAGAGAGAGAGAGAGGATCTCCAGCTTGCATGGGGTCGGGGTCATGATTGTGGGTTTGATTTCTTGATCATGATCGAGATTTGGTGGCTGGCGTTCGCAGGTTTCATCTCATATAGCGGGTAGGGTAACACGGCAGCGGGAAGAAGAAGATCTCCAGCTCGCCTGGTGTCAGACCATGATTGGTGTCTGGTTGCTTGATCTCGAGCCTCTGTTCTGTCGAGATTTTGGGATTTGGCGTTCGCAGGTTTCGTCTCGTATGCCACCTCGACGACGAAGTAGCTCCACGTAGTTTTTCGCTTGAACGCCAATTGATCTTCTTGTTTCTGCCCTATGAGAGGTTTAGTGCTTCACTCGTCCTAAACAACTTCGCAAGGCTCTGATGATCTTACGACCCTATGAAATAGAACATATTCTTTGCAAAACTATCAAACCATGAAATTATAGGCGAAATAAAAGTTTATGTTCATAGGGTCGAAGTCGTGCACGTATAGACGAAGTTTGTAGATTATCAATAGGCCATCCTTTGAATTTGATCCAACTAGACTTCTAATTTATAGGTTACAATTATTTACATCAATCGAATGAAAATATAAATAAAGAAAACAGCGTACGGCTAAAAAAAGAGGAATCAAATTAGGCATGAAATTCTTTTAAGAAAAATACAAGCCACGATGTGACTAAATGGAGTTTCTTCCGATCAATCATTGGTAGAGGAAAACACACCACACAAACACACGATACATATATAAATATATAGGGAAAAATAAAATGATAGAAATGACTTCTGAAGTTTGTTTTAATGTGTAATGTAATTTATAAACTTTTAATTTACTTGATATAATCCTTAAATTTAACTCAATGTGTAATGTCAATCATAACTTTTAAATTGTTCGATGTGATCCCTAAAATTTGTATACATATTTAATTTAATCTATAAATTATATAAAAATGTTCAATATTGTCCTTGAATATGAATTAGTGCAAGGACACCATTGAACATTGATGTATAATTCGAGGACTAAATTAAATATTCACCAAAAGTCTAAGGATCACATCAAACAAATTAAAAGTTTATGAACCACATTACACGTTGGAACAAATTTCAAGGGCCATTTGTGTTATTATCCCCTTATATAGTATATGTATATTATGTAACTAGCAAAGCAATCTTGACCAAAAGAAGATGCAAAGTTAGGGGTAATTTAATCCTAAGAACAAGAGCCATGGCCCATGGGTCTAAAATCAGTCCCGCTCAAGTCGCATGTGACCCATGTGTTTCCTTTCTCGAGTGTACTTGATAAGCATGTTCCATCTGTACAATGTTGTTGCCGTTGCAATCGTTTTTTGGACGTGTCGGTATGCCTCTTTCAACCGAGAGTCGGATGACAAATTCATGCGATTTCACGCAAGGCGGTAGTCCTCCAACCGTCCTTTTCTGTGTCCCCAAACTGGGGCCGTCGATTCGGGCCTCGTTGGCTTTCGAAGGCCAAATGAAAATGATTTTGTATGGACCAAACTAAGCTTGCTAGTGTTGATACGTCAATTGCAATTCTCAGGACGATGGAGAAAGGACGCGAATAATTGGCCTCTTCTAGCCAAAACAAGAAAAAAACAAAATCCTTCTCTCTGTCTTTCATCATGCCAATTTTTTTTTACCATTTTTTACCAACGAGCTGCCGGGAGGAATCTCCTTGATCCTCTCAGATCTCTTCGTCGCCCAGTGTCGAGATCTGGTTATTTTACAGATATGTCCCGCTCATCGCACGCACATTCAGATCCTAACACGACAAGTGAAAACGGGTTTTTGGTTCACTTTATATTATTTATAGAACCGATACCATTAAGCCCTAGGGCCTCCATCACCCCACAATATCTAACTTGGTTTTGACACCATTCACTATCGCCGATGGGAGTTCAATGAATCTTTTCAGCCAGGGAAGAGCATAATTGGTCATAATTGAATCACATGCATTGCATGTTGTCCATTTATATATATAAGAAAATATATATAAACGTATTTATTTATTTATCTCTAGAGCTTTTTTTTGTCAATATTAGGCGGATGTATTAAAAAGTGGGGTAGCTTTGTTTCTTGGATTTTCTTTGGCCGTCGGTGAAAACTGGAACAGAGAGATTTTAAGAGGCATCTTGGAGTTCCGGGCATGCATTCATCAGTGCACATGTAGTTAAGCTTTGCCCCACGTACACGATTCAGAACCTCTTTTTGCATTTGCATACTCATTACTGCACATTCACTCGAATACCAAAAACAAACCCCTTTGAATAATTTAAGTAGATTTGAGTATACCGATCAATAACATCTAAGGAAGTTCTGCTTGAGCATTGCATCGTCCGCAATGTCAACGTGCTTCAAATCTCTCTTTGAATCACTTGTCCAATACTTTTTTCCCATTTTTTCACGCAATTAAATCAAATGCATACAGGCAAAGAAGAGTGGGAGGTGGTAGATTAACAAGAAACGGAAGATTTTGCAGATTCGGAGTTATACTTATTTCAACATGAAGAATAAGCGGAGCCCGTTTTCGATCTTCGACCGACACAAAACGAGGGTTTCATCTCGACTCTTTTGGTCGCGTACGATGCCCAATCCACGGGAGGTGAGACGCGCGGAAGACGGCCACAGGCAAAATCCCCTAATTTCCTCCGGCATTAGAGTGAGCGATTGTTGAATATTATTTTTTTTTAATTGGTACAACGAAAAAGGTGATATTCTCGATTCGATATGTCATAAAAAGCGAGTGAAAAAGTGCTATCCTGATTCTTGCATCATGCTGACGACCTCTTTTGCCACGAACCTTTGGTCTGTCAAAGCAAAATCGAAACCGAAAAAGGGGGAAAAAAAGAGCTTAAAAGAGGAAAAGAAGAAAAATTTGATGGTGAGAACATATGCTTTTAGTCCAGTTCATTTAATCGCAAGCAAATCCATTCACAGGGAAGCCTCAATAAAAAAAGGAAGAAGAAAAACGATCACACAAATTACAAAAAGGAGAAAAATGGGTAAGAAGCTTTCGAAATAAATAAAGGTGAGACGGATATGGCATGCAAACAAGTATCGATTTGATACTTAAGTTCTAAAATTTTTATCTCGTGCATTTAAATCTTAAAGTTTGTCCCTGGCCATTGTTCGCATGGATCCTCCCATTAGCAATATCTGGTCTTAGTGGAAACCCATAATAATGGCCTTTTTAATTAATTTTTCTGGTGGTCCTGCATGATACATATGCATTTAACCCCATTCAAAAATTGACGGTCTTCCACGGACAGAACGTGTCTCTTGCATTTTGCGTGATGCATGGAAATTGATTCATTGTCCTTGTCCAAAGAAAAATAACCGACATATAATTTCGGTATTTATGTGGCGTAGATATTTGGAAGCGTCATTTTGGAATCACAACTCATACTTTTAAAAATGTCTTTTTATCGATTGACTATTGATCATCTGTCCAAGGACCACCAGGAAGTTTTATATCTTCAGCTTGATGTTGGCCTCGCGGGCCTAGCTAGACTTTTATTGCCGCTGGCTATTGCAGAAAATATGGGCGTCTGGTCTTGGACTATGGTCTTTCTTTTCTTTTCTTTTTTTAATTTTTTAGGCGATAATTGCGGAAATAGTGTCTATTTATTAGCTCTTTATTGGTCCCCTATTCCATAATTAGTGAAATAAAGGAGCCGGCAGATATTTCCTAGTTAAAAAATAAACAGAATAAAACAAATTTAGACATGTTAGCCGAGTCGAAACCCCCCACCGGCCTCACGTGGTATGCTGTTGACTTCCTTGAGTAGCTTTAATTTATGGGTAGCAATAGAGGTCTTCAGTTGGACTTCTTTTTTCTAGGGTAGTAAGATCAACACTAGAGAACATTAAAATAAAAAAACTACGCCGCATAATAATAATTACATGTAAAATTTGTGTTTATGACGGACTTGACCAAGTTTCACGAATTTCTCATATGTGATTGGCTTGATCCAATTAAATTCAAAATATACAATAACATATTTGTGTGCCATTAGCATATGATTGGTTTGATTCGAGAGAAAGGATGTCTCCAACGAGCACTATGTCGAAAATCAAATTATTTCATAGTAAGTGCTCTAAAAGACCTAGAACGACCTTTTAGTGAAATTAGTCCATAAAACACTCTGGAAAGATCAAGATCCACTTAGGATTCAAGACCAAGAAGATGGAAAGGTCAAATGGAAGATGGAAACCCACTTAGGATTCGTGATTTCATGCTCAAGATATAGATTTGTTGCTCTAATTAAATGGTATCTGACCTGCCCATTGAAGATTAAAAAAGAAATCATTTTATAATCCGCATACCACGGTCTCGTAAGTGGGCTAACAAATCATCCCCTCCTTTGCCTAGCTGTCCCATTACATCGTAACTCTAGAAGCGTAACGTGGTCAGAGACCATCTTTAACTCTGAAATATTTTGAAACTTTTCCCTCTTTTGTTTTTTCCGACCAACAAAATGCGGTTCGTCCATTTGAAGAGAACGGTTTATTTATTTTTGTTGAAAATGAATTATTTGAAAAATGATTTGTCTAAAAGTGATCACTTGTATTACTTACATAAAATGCATGACTGATAAGTATTTTCATCGTTTATAAAAAAAAAAATTATGCATAAATAATTTTCGATAGTAAAAATATTTTCAATGATCTAATTACTTTTAAGCAATTCATTGCAATTGTTTAGCCACACACGACGGTCCACTAGGTCAGAAGATGATTGATTGGATATAAAAGAAAGGAACAACCCAAAAGGGAGTTGCCATCTTTGGTAAATTTTTGTTGTGCTTTCTCCATCTTCGTTCCCACTTTTTCGTTCAAGAGAAAAAGGCGCAATGACAGAACGTAGTTTACGTGTCAGCGCCGACGCATTACATGCATGGAAAGCTAATGCATGCCACGCCCTGCCCTGCCCAGCAAAGTATGGCTACACGTTTCTAATGACATGAAACCATATATATAATACTATAACAATGTCAAAAAGTCAGAAATTTCTAATTTTTCATGAAAAATATCCGGATCATGCTTCTACGTATCGCCTCTAAGCTAAGTATATAACAGATGTTTCCGATGTCGCCTCACCAAGTCGAGTTTTGGCTTCTGCCCGACAATACATTGAAGATTTCTTTACCGGGTGTAATAAAAGTGTGTCGAGATGGACCCGCCATCCCTTTCAATAAGCTCTATTTAAATCTCCGTTGAGAATCTTAATTTTTCAATCTATTGAAAAAATTACAAGAATTAATTATGGCGACTTAAAAGTGCAAAATGTATGTACGTTTTGTGTATGGTGGATGTCACACATTTGGCATTAAATGGTAAAATTTCAAAGTCAAATTACATACCAGATATGCAAAAAATCAAATTGGGAACATTTTATGCATTAGTTAGAAGGCCAGTGGAAATAGAAATGGTACATAATACAGATATTGAACTTTGATTCGATGTTTAATGTGACATGTAAATTTTTAATTTGTTCAAAGTACTCCATGGACTTTTGATATATTAATTTATGGATTATATGAAAATATTCAAAATAATCTCTAATAATAAATTGATTAAACGGCAATATTTAACATTGTATATAATTTAAGAATTATATTGAATACGTATTTCGAATAAAATTAAAATTCAAGAGTCACAATACACATTGAATAAAAATATAAAGATCATATTAAATTTATTAAAAATTAAAAAAATTATATTATATATTGAATTAAAGTTTCAAAATCATTTATGTCCTTAATCTAAGTAATAAAATAGGAAGACGGAATAGCGGCGAGGCAACCCCACGATGGCAGCTTTTCTTCCTGTTTTCTTAGGTAGAATTGCACCGATCGGACAGATCTTTGCAAACCGGAATTTAATACTTCTGACAGATTGCGCTGGGTCGGAAACATGGTACGGCCAAAACCCCGAAAAGTTTTTTTTTTTCCTCCTTTTTTCGGGATAATTATCTTCTTTCATTTTTTGGTGTTCCAAGGTGTATGATTTCATGGGCGGGCCAGAATTCGTGAAATATTTTCCTAGTCCTCGTCGATACGGGTATGCGCCCCATCGATCGATTTCTGACCAATGACGTGCGCAAATTATATAACTCGGAAGTCTCAAGTGCTTCCAAATAAATCCCAAGTCAAATTATGCGAGGCGTGAAACATTGACCAAGTAGAAAACAAAAATTTCAGAATCAATTTAAACATGTCCTTCAACTATTAGATTGTTGATTTTTGCAAAATTTGTCCTCATAGTGTCGTAATAAAACATCACCATGTCAAATCATTTGAGAGCCCTTGAGTCAACTTGCTAGTGCTAGACTTGAGTTGGATAAGTTTAGAAACTCGAGCTTATGACTCGATTGACAAGTAAGTTTTCAATATGAATTCAAAATAAAGCTTGAACACGAACCTCTCAATTAATTTTTTTTAGTTAAAAACCCCTCAATCAATTTAAAAACACTCTTTAGCTATTTCTTAAAATCCGTAATTATGTTTATCCCAATCTAATGAGATTAACAAAAAGATTCAGGTGCTTTATGATGTTTGTGATTTACTCGATTTGAATGCAACTTAAATTCAAACCCCAATCTAATCAAGTATCGAAATTGGATCACGTGACACACAGAGAGAATAAATTTCAAATACCTGTGAAATGTGACGATACCTTACTATTGGCATCAACTGCGTAATTACAAATAATCACATGATTCGCATCGATTATCCCGACGAGTTGAATCAACAAGTTGGGATGGAGCGATGTCGACCGTAATCATGTCATCCGATGGAGAGCGCGGGGGCCCCCCCATGCACCAAGCGCCAAGCGCCTGCCGCGGGTCCGTACGGAGCGACAAAATCACGTCCAGCTCATCCTTACCTTATCCCCCGCTACACGCCGCCCCTCTCGCTTCCGACGTTCATTCGTCCGCTCGAAAAGTCCAAAATTCCGCGTTAGTTTCGTTTCGTTTTCACTAATTTTTTTTTATTAAAATAAAAATCCCGCGTTTCCTCCACTCCAACGTAAGGAGATCCGATCCGGTGCGACGCACCCCTCCCAGCGACCGGTTCGACCACCGGCGACCCGCCGGGCCGGTTCACCGACTGATGGGAAGGTGGCGGGGGCCACCGATGGGCCCCACGCGCAGGTGTGTTTTCGGGCGGGGCGGCTTGGAATGGGGCCCGCGCCTCTCCCTCCCATTTGACGTCAGCCGAGGTTTTTGTTTTTCTGTTTTTGTTTTTCTGTTTTTTTTGTTTTTTTTTTTTCCGTTAGTAGTGTCTCGCAAAAGGTTGACCCATGCCGCATGTGGCCCATCTCTTTTTCTGCGTAATGTGAAAACAACAATCCCAGCTAAAGCCGTGTTAAAAATCGTCGCGGTGGTCAAATTAGTATCAGATTAATTAAAAATTAGTATCGGATTAAAGTAAATATCATATAAGGAAGACATCCCATTGTCTCTTTTAGAGCTTACCACGTCGCTTGTTTCATCCATTTTGCAGACATGTTTCTCAGTCAAATCATATATTAATGTATATTTTTTGAGTTACTCGTCGAATATGCTTAATGCGAAACGGCCCGATTAATAAAAATGTCGATGTACATTTAAAAATAGAAATGCTTTTTTTAAATGGTTAACTTAACAAGTATATATACCAAGGCTTTATTTAATAAAATCGATCTCATCACATCTATTCTATGTAATTTGAAAACCCCTCGCTGTACGCAAGCATTGAATAGGACCATTTCCATAATTGAATTCTACGCAATTATTTAGCCCTAACTTTACTCCGCTGCACCACTGGCCCGAGTCCTTTTCGGTCTGTACGTGGGAAAAAGGTATTTAATCTACGCGTCTAACGGATTACGATGTATTCTTTTTTAATTCTTTGTTAGTCGCGCGGTGTCGATCCAATACATTCTACGAACTAATTTACAAACCCTCATTTGATTCCATTCCAGATTCGCTTACAAGATGTTGCCATCTTTAAATTTTTTTATTTGTTGAAAAAACCCTTTTTAATTATATCGATAAAAGCAAAAGGGTAATTAAAATATTTTATCTGGGGGTTCGCTTTGCAAAATTCCGAATGGACGTAGCACCAGCGGGAAGCCGCCCTCGAAATGATTAGGCTCGGTGATTCAGGTTGAAGCCCTGTCTCGGACGTGATGATTACCCCTTTTCGAGTGCTAGAAAGCTACTCGAGTTAAAATCATTTTTCACAGGCATTATCACAGGATGAATGAACAGAGGAGAGTCGAAGGTTTTTTTTTGTTTTTCTTTTTTTGGGGGGGGTGTCATTAGAGTCGAAAGTTGTTGACAGGAAGAGGAAAATGATGAAAACGTTGTCATGGTCAATCGACTTTTTGGACCATGAAAAAATTATATTTTAATTTATGATTTTTCGTAATTACGATTTTTTTGAAGAGGTCCAAAGATGAACCTGCGAAAATATATCTTCTTTTGATGTGGGGAATTCACCAGCTTGTCATTTGGGTCTTTTTTGCTTTGTTTCATTATGGTGGTTCTCCATGATTTTTTTTTTTATTTAGATAAGATTTGAACTTGAATTTGATTGAGTGGTCATGTTAAAGATATGGATGATTTCAATCGCAATGATGAAAATATTTTATGTCTATTGCTTTTAGAAATACGCTTGTTCGACTCAAAATAATTATAAAGCATCCTTCTAATCTCATTTGATATTTTATTTTCTGACTCACACAATATTATCAAAAGAGTGGGACGATTCAGATGAAAATGTAAATGAATATCTCATCCCAAATCTAAAAGAGAGTTCTTTAAATCCGATTGAATCGAAGTTGAAATGCCGGGTGTCCCAGATCGAGCTGGTTCCATCGAATGAAGATCGAGGCTGCGTCTTTAATGCATACCCATTTTCAACTTCGCTCGCTGGAGTTGAAGAAACAACTCAAGTCCAGACCTTTATAGAGAGAGAAAGAGAGAGAGAGAGAGAGGTTCACCATTATTGTATTTTCTTTTTTTTTTTTTTTAACAGCGATTCAATAGAATATTATTTTCAGGCCTTCACGAGTTCTGTCGCGACTGGAACGACGGGACTGCTTACAAAATCTCCCTTCGCACTCGCCTCGTCCACTCCCCTTCCCCACGCTCGCTCCGCTTACACCTCCAGCTTCCCCCACCATCTCACCGCCAGAGAGAGAGAGAGAGAGAGAGAGAGAGAGAAGAAGCCGGAGGAATCTCCCGAGAGCCATCGCAATTGGGACTGCAGTCCGGCTCGAGGCTGCCCTCCCGGAAGATTTCGGTGCTGCACTCGGTGGCGCGACTGTAGATGAAGAAGCTCCGTCCTCGTCCCGCGTCGTGGGTCGTCGAGTGAGCTGATCTTTATCCGAGCAGGGTCTCTCTCTCTCTCTCTCTCCGTGTTCTTTTTCTGTTCTTTTTTTCTGGGTCGCTGTCTTTTTTTTTTTTTTTTCCTTTCGAGCTTTTGGGGGGGAGGTACGGCCTTCTGTTTCGGCGGATGCCGAACTTTGAGCTCGTGACGAACTCGCCGCAAGTGAATTCTTCCAGTTCGTCTGCTTCTCTTTTCCTTTCCTTTTTGCCTTTTGATAAATAGAGATTCTGCTATTGGGTAGTCCTCCAATCCGCGAAATGCATTTTCTCTTTTCTAGTTTCTTGATTTTGTCTTGGTTTGGTCTCTATCCTTATCCGAATTTTCGAGTTGCTTCCTCGTACGTTTTCGATTTTGTTCCATAACGAAACACTCTGCTCTGCCTCGTACATGGATCTAAGCTTCCTACTGTCTTTGGCACCGATCTGGTGGTGGTTCCTTTGATTGCGGCACGCGCTCTCCGGCCCTGTCCAGCCGACCCCATGGACTTCTTGATTGATCCATTTGCATTTGGCGTCTTGGGTCCTGTTGGGTCATTGATTCTTGGCGTTGTGCTTCTTCTCTCGATGCGTCGTGCTTGAGTGAAGTGCGCTCGAGTTCATCTCGCTGAAAAAGCTACAATTTTTTTTTTCTGTCCAGCTTCGTTTGGTGAAGATTCAGGCGAGAAATGTCGAGGCCGCTGCATAGGGGAAGTTCCGCAGCGCGGATCTCCGGCAGCAGCCAAGATTTGAGGGATTCCCAGATGAAGGACAGAAGTGAAAAGGAAGATTTGAGTAGAAGGGATTCTTCTGACCAGAGCTACCCGCCGCTAAAGTTCGCGTCTCAGTTACTTCACCCGAGTAACTCCCCTTCTAAGTTCACTAATCTCGAGAATGGCTTCGCATCCGATCCATGCTCTGCCGGGAGTCCCAGGAAGCGGCACCATTTGATAATGCTTGCCCTGAGATCCAGTCTTTTCCTGATTGTAATTGTTGCTGTTACCGGATCGCTTTGGTGGACAATTTCCATTTCGACCTCTTCCAGAGGCCACATAAACCAGCACTACAAGGATCTCCATGCTCGAGTTCTTTCGGATTTGTGGGACATAGGGGAGCTCTCCCTTGGGCCGACAAAGTTGAGAGAATTGGAAACTTGTCCTGATGAGTTTGAGAATTATGTTCCGTGCTATAATGTTTCAGAAAATGTTGCTCTGGGCTATTCGGATGGAAATGAGTTTGAGCGACATTGTGGGCATTCTGCCAAACAGCATTGTTTGGTTGTTCCACCGACAAATTACAAAATCCCTTTGAGGTGGCCCACTGGGAAAGACATTATCTGGGTTGCAAATGCTAAAATTACTGCCCAGCAGGTCCTCTCTTCTGGGAGCTTGACTAAGAGGTATGTGGACATGCTTATAATATCACTAGTTTTATCACACTTCTATTTCCCTTCATATGATTAATTCCACTTCCGTTGCCTTTCTAGGATGATGATGCTAGAGGAAGAGCAGATTTCTTTCCGTTCAGCTTCTCTAATGTTTGATGGCGTGGAAGACTATGCTCAGCAAATAGCAAAAATGATTGGTCTTAGCAATGAATATGACCTTACCAAAGCTGGGGTAAGTGGAGATATTATTCATCCATTGATTATTAGTCCACCTGCGTCGATGGATTGTGTTATCTATTGTTTCCTTTTACCTCCTATAGATTCTGTTGCACTTATTATCATGCTTAATGCTCTCCAGTTTCAGTGGGATGACGGTGATGTTAGATGCATAAAACCAAATTCAAGATATACAGCGTTTCTGGCCAAATTCATCTTCCTTGTGGTGCAATTTCATTGCAGCTAAATCAAAACGTAACTGGCCCTGAGATGAGATAATCCATGAGTACTAAAAAGGAAATATTCATCTTCTAATTTCTTCCTGTTTGGTCTCATGGTAAAAGGAACTTTGTCTTGCACTGCGTGCCAGCACTGCTATTAGCTGGATATCTGAAATTGTAGTTATTCATTACAGTCTCGTGTTAAAAGACGACATATTATATGCCAATTGACAATTTTCATATTTTAGTTCTGAAAGCTTTGACTTCTACATCCTATTTTTTGTTTAATCGCTATATGTTCCTGAGAGCATGTTGATCATATATTTTCACTTGCTGGTACTTCTCTTTGAGCTTTTCCTTGCATTGATTTTCAGGTTAGAACAATCTTGGATATAGGATGTGGTTATGGTAGTTTTGGAGCCCATCTCTTCTCCAAACAACTCTTGACTATGTGCATCGCAAACTATGAGACTTCTGGAAGTCAGGTTCAACTGACCCTTGAAAGGGGTCTTCCGGCAATGATCAGTTCACTTAACACAACCCAGTTGCCATACCCTTCTCTTTCATTTGACATGCTGCATTGCTTGAGATGTGGGATTGATTGGGACCAAAAAGGTGCCTCTTGACACTTTTATTAAAGCATAGTCTACTTGTAATATCTTTTACATGATACATCTGTCTAACCAGTAGGATTTACATATAATGAATAACTTTGTGGCTTACTCTTGGAAGAGTGTTCGAGAAAATGAGGGTCTCATTTATTACTATGCCTACTAGGCAAAAAAGCATCTCTTTGAGTTTCTTTGAGGTCCACTCACAAATATCAGATTAAATGCAATGAAATTTTTTTATTACTTATTTGTTTTGACATCCTTGGAGCTCTATATAATGACCAGGATAGGCCCATCAAAAGATTAGAGCTTAGATCCACCCTTAAGGAAGTTTTTATGAAATCAGTAATAGAAGTTATCTCCTATAAACTGAGCTACTTTTGTTACTTAATGTGGAATCATGATACTTCCTGATTGGAATATAAATGGAAGAAAGTCACAGCCAGATAGCATTTTTGGTTTCTATATTGCTTATCAAGTGGCTTCGATGTTGATTTAGAGCAATATGTGTAGGTTGAGCAGTTTTCATCCTATGAATACCTTAAATTAATTTAAGCAAGTCATCAGGACTCGTTTTTGCATTTTTACTGACCATTTATATGAACGGATCGTGTTGGGGTGATGTAGTCATATCTACTTCTGTGCATTCAACTATTATTTCTACAAGGAGATCATCAAATGCCACAGAAATATGGACGAACTTTGGCTACCAATGCTTTTTGTGTGAACTTATTATGAGCGAGAGGTAGAATAATCTTAAGTTTTCCAAAGAGGTTTACCATAGCATTAATGTATTGATTGGCGAGGCAGCTAGATAACATTCTCTTGCAATTAGAATATCTTGATGTATTTTAGATGTTGGAACTAAAATGAAAACTCACTCATTTCCTGTTACTATGCTTTCTATATTCTTATCGCTTGTATTCCTCCTCTATCTGTAGATGGAAAGTACCTGTTAGAAGCAGATCGAGTTCTTAAACCTGGTGGATATTTTGTCTGGACTTCCCCGATTACAAATGCTCATGGGAATACTCGTATTAAAGTATATAAGAAACGGTGGAAGTTCATTCAGGATTTTGCTGAAAGTCTGTGCTGGGAGTTGTTATCACAGCAAGATGAAACTGTTGTATGGAAAAAGACTAGCAAAACAAGTTGTTATAGTTCCAGGTAAGGCAATCTTCATGGATGTTTACGTTGGTGTTCGTGACATCTGTTGCTTGCAAACCCAAATATATGCATATAGATATCTGGCACATTAAGATCTTCCTAGCCCTGTAATGCTTACATTTAATGCTTAAATAAGCAGGAACCCTGGTTTGGGCCCTCCAATCTGCACTAAAGCCCAAGATGTAGAATCTCCTTCCTACCGCCCGCTTCAAGGGTGTATTGGAGGAACTAGAAGCAAGCGGTGGATCCCTATAGAAGAAAAGACAACTTGGCCTTCTAGGGTTAATTTGAATGTGACTGAACTTAAGCTTTATGGTAAACTTATACTGTACTTTCAGCATTTTTTTTGTAGGTGGTTATTGCATCAAGTCATGAATGATGATGAGATAATTTGTAATGCATTATGTCAGGTCTGCATCCAGAAGACTTTGCCGAGGACACAGACAACTGGAAAGCAGCTGTCCGTGAATATTGGTCTCTCTTGTCGCCATTGATATTCTCGGATCATCCTAAAAGGCCTGGAGATGAAGATCCCTCGCCACCATATAACATGGTTCGCAACGTACTGGACATGAATGCTCATTTTGGTGGTTTTAATGCAGCATTGCTTGAAGCGGGAAGATTTGTTTGGGTCATGAATGTGGTCCCAACTGGTGCTCCCAACTACCTGCCAATGATTCTTGACAGAGGCCTTGTTGGTGTGCGGCATGATTGGTAATTTGGCCTCTTTCTTCTAACCTTACTTCCTGTTATGTCTATGGAAATTTTTATCCCAAGGACTATTCTTGTCCAGCTTAGGATTCTATCTGAATTGGTGGGAGGAGGAGAAATTTTTCACAGCTATTTGTTAACATCGTACATTTAAGAGAAGATGACTTTCAGAGCTATTTGTAACATTGGACACTCTTTTACAATTTTGGCCAACAAGAGATTAGACATTGAAAGTCTTGAAAATGGCAAGAAAATCTTGGATCCAGTAGGCCATGCATTCTGGCAATGTATCACTGAGGCAGGGTTTCGGAGTCTTATGCAGTGAAGCTCATCAATTTTTGCTTGCAGTATGAGATGGGAGCATTCAGTTGTGAGGCTAGAAGAAGTACAATGCCAGTTTGTTTGGAAAATCTGACACTGAATATAACTGTTGTTTGCTGGAAAGAAAAAAAGAGTATAGTTGTAGAGCAGAATGTGAAAACATGTCCTGGCACTATAAATAATGCATAGTACCAATTATCTGGATGATACTACTTATCAACCGTTGGAAAAATTTTGTATATATGCTTCTCAAGTTCACTTGTTCTCATCAGTTGATTTTGCCTTCCCTCACAGGTGTGAAGGATTTCCAACATACCCCAGAACCTATGATATGGTTCATGCGTCAGGACTTCTCTCCCTTGAAAATAGCCAGAATCGCAGATGCTCGATGCTTGATCTTTTTGCTGAGATTGACCGAATACTTCGTCCTGAGGTACCACCTCTCTCTCTCTCTCTCTCTCTCTCTCCCCAAACAGATTTCTCTCTCAGTCCTTTCTTTTGCTGGTGAAAGTAAGGATTTCGCCTCTGATGTTTCCAAGGTTTTTGTTCATGAAGTAGATCCTATATGGTTAAATTACAGACGTGTGCTCATGCACTAATGACACCATTTTTGGCAACAAAATAATTCTGTCTTTTTGCTTCTCCATTTCCAAGCAACAAAATTCATATATATAACCATATAAATGATGAATATGAATTACAAACTTCTGTAGCCCCTTCCTCATCTCTAGTGGCCATAAATACATGTTGGTCGAGGGGTTTGGTTACCGCTGCAGCTACTTCCACTTGATCGCTTTATACTTCACATTCGATCAGTGATTGTATTCTAGGCTAGCCAATTGCCTTTCATCCTGACATACACATAAATCAAAGCCCATGACTGAAGACTGCATGATGAGATTTGACATTTATATTTGATGTGTTTTTAATGTGGAGCATCTTCCCCACAAATTACGCCTCTTTGACACGGACTTGCAGACTTATTAGTAGCATGGCCATATTAAATAATCATTGATATTGGCCTGTCATTAATCTTTTGGAAGTAATCCAATGTTAAGAGTTTTGATGTTTCTTGAGAATTGTCCAGTGAGTTGCCTTGTTTCTTAGATCACTTGTTCTGCCATAGCATCCATGAGAAGATTACAGAGTGGCTAAGCAGCTATCTCCTAATTGTTTGTCCTTGGGGATGATAATCATACAAAAAGGCTGCAATCCCACTATACCATCTCTCAGCAATACCACAAGACTGTCTCTCAAAAATCAACTTTTTAAGAATTTCTTCCTTACATCTGCAATTAGTTAATCTGCCATTCCTTTCATACCTTGACTGTCGGAGCTCTCACATCAATCGCTTTGATGATATCTGGTTGATTTGCTGATTCTGGCTGGTCTGCTGTATTCATTTCAAGCTGGACAAACTATTATGCGACTGCAAATGGGTATTTACATTTAGCATAGCATGTGGTAGAAAATTCTACACCTCAGGAGGTTTCCATGATAGCAAAAGTTGTAGATATATGATTCTTTCGGCCATCTAGCAGACGCCATCCCAAGATATGTATACTTTGTTGGCAATGAATGTGCTTACAAGTCATTAATCTTGCTTGTTTGCTCAATTCTTTTCTGCTTTATTGATTGGTGCAGGGTTGGGCAATATTCCGCGATACTACTTCCCTTATTGAGTCGGCGAGAGCCCTGTCCACGCGATTCAAGTGGGATGCACGAGTTATAGGAATCGAGAGCAACACTGATGAGAGACTCCTCATCTGCCAGAAACCATTTTTGAAGAAGCCATCGAGCTAGTTATACGCTACATTGGAACGCATGAAGTTTCGTTCAGATTGGATTGCATTTCTTCGCTTCAGTTTCTTAATTTCAAACATACAACTATTCTATGAAGGACGACTACCCGTTCCAAACGAAGACAAGATAGCCCAAAAAGGTAATAGGAAACAGGTGAAATCTTTGGTGGATACAAAACAGGTGAAATCCTTGGTGGATACCAACCACAATACAACTCCTACGGAGCCGTAAGGCGGGCGTAGGGACTTTGTAATTATGCCATTTGAGGCGCTCCACAGCTGAGAAATATAGGGTCCAATTCTTTATTATGATGTGTCATTGTAACTATTTACCAAGACAGAGGTTGATTAAGATTTTGCATAGATGATCAGAAGAATAAAGCAAGCTGCCTTTTGCTGTAAAATGCTTCGAATTACATCCAAGGGATTCTGTCCCCCATTCGATTTCTCCATTTTGAAATGTTCTTCGTCTGTCATTCATGTTCACATGCCTAGACTCCAGCCAAAAAGTGGACAAGGTGGTTCTCCTTCCTTACATGGCTTGAGTTGTGCAGCACAGAGGGAATTCTTTGTTTACTCGTGGATTTTCGTTTGAACTGACAAGAGGAATTAGCTCGGCATGGTGCAGCTGCGTGCCCTTATCGAAATTTTATTACAGAAAGATGTAGCTTAACAAAAGGAGATAAATAACATAAATAGTTCATAAATTTTGATTAAATATGCAATGGGATCTTGAACTCTGAAAAATTGTTTTATGTGATTCTTCAATTCTAATTTAATGTACAATATAATTTCTAAATTTTCAATTCTAATTTAATGTACAATATAATTTCTAAATTTTCAATTTGTTTAATGTTGTTCTCGAATTTTTGGTACATATTTATATAACTTCTTAAATTATATGAAAATGTCTAATATTGTTTCTAAACTTAAATTAATAATTAGATAATATTGAATATTTTAATCTAGTTCAAGAATTATTTTGATAGTTTAAGATTCACATTAAATAAATTCAAAGAATTATTTTGATAGTTTAATGTTGTTCTCGAATTTCTAATACACATTTATATAATTTAAATGAAAATGTCGGGAAAAGTACCAAAATAATCCTAAACCTTTTGTATTGGTGCCAATTCAGTCCTAAACTTTTCAATTTGATCAATTTAGTCATAAACCTTTTCACATTGGTACTAATTTAGTCCATCCGGCTAATTTAAGTCAGAAATTGATGATTTGGCCGGGCGGTCTTACGTGGCGCCACGTGAATTTTTTAATGACTTTTTATATTTTTTTCAAATTTTTAAAATTATTATTTTATTTTTTTCTCTTTTCTTTTTATTTTTATTTTTCTTTTCTCCTTACCCTTGGCCTGCCGACCATCGCCGGCCACAGGCTAGTCGAGGCGAGGCCCGGCGCCCTCGGCCGCCGCCGCCCGCGCCGCAAGGCGTCGAAACCCTCGCCCGTTGGCCGGCGAGGTGCGCAAAACCCTCGCCGTGGCGAGCGAGGGCACGGCGGCCCCCGCCCGATCCGAGCGAGGGCATGTACGCGCCGCGCTTCTCTTCGTAGTATCTCTCTTCGTCGCTCGCCGCCGAAGACTCTACCCCGGACGGGGCCCTCGCTCGGATCCGGGCGAGGGCCGTCGTGCCCTCGCCTGCCACGAGCGAGGGCCGCGCGCCCGCGCCGGGGCCGACGAGGGCGCGAGGCCCTCGCCTCGCCAACGGCGAGGGTTTGGCCCTCGCCGGGGCGGCGAGGGTCCGGGGCCCTCGCCCCCACCAACCTGTGGCCAGCGACCTCACCGGCCAAGGGTAATGAGAAAAGAAATTTTTTTTAGAAAAAAAAGAGAAAAAAAGGAAAAAAAGGAAAAAAATAATTTAAAATTTTGAAAAAAATTATAAAAAATCATAAAGTTTGTCTACGTGGCGCCACGTAAGATCGCCGCCGGCAAATCAGCAATTTCCGGCTTAAATTAAATTTGGATGGATTGAATTGGTACTTAATATGAAAATATTTAGGACTAAGTTATTCAATCGAAAAAATTTAAGATCAATTTGTCATGCAATACAAAATGTTTACGACTATTTTGGTACTTTTTTTCGAAAATGTCCAATGTTGTCTCCAAACTTAAATTGATAGTTAGACAATATCAAATATTTTAATATAATTCAAGAATTATTTTGATCATGCATAAAAAATTTACGGATTCAGCAGAACGAATTAAAATTTAGAATCTCATTAATTTAAGAATCAGGTTAAATAAATTGAAAGACGACATTTGTGCCATATTCCTCGGCAAAAACTGGGTAAACCTATAGTAGCTCGAAGCAACCGCAGCACAGCAGCTCCGTCTGCTCCTTCGTCGCTCCATCCATGGCGTGCCGCGCCATCTCCTTCTCCTTCAAACCCTCCGCCGCCCGAAACCCTAGCCTCCTCGCCGCCTCCGCCTCCCCGTTCTCCACCTCCTTCCTCAAGACCAAGCTCCCCAAGTCCCTCCGCAAGAAGCGCAAGAAGCCGGAGGACTCCCCCGCACCAAGCCCGTCCAGACCCTCCCCAACCGCCTCCCCGCCCTCGAGTCCCTCGTCGCCCGCGACGCCCGCTTCCGGTTCCTCGCCCGGTGCCGCGCCTTCCTCGCCCGGCAGCCGGAGCGCGTCCTCCGCCTCGACGACGCCGGCAAGCTCCACCGCGAGCTCGGCTTCCCCCGGGGACGCAAGGTCGTCCGCTCCCTCCAGCGCCACCCGCTCCTGTTCGAGGTGTATCGCCACGCCGACGGCAAGATGTGGTTCGGGTTCACGGCCCTCATGGAGGAGCTGCTGGAGGAGGAGCGGCGGATCGCGGACGCGATGGAGGCCGACCGGGTCGGCAAGGTGCGGAAGCTGCTCATGATGTCGGCCGACAAGCGAATCGCACTGAGTAAGATTCATCACTGCCGGGCCCTGTTCGGGATTCCGGAGGATTTCAGGGATAGGGCTTTGAAGTATCCGGACTACTTTAGGGTGGTTGCGGATGACGATGGGAGGCGAGTGCTCGAGCTGGTGAATTGGGACCCGCATTTGGCGGTGAGCGAGATCGAGAGGGAGTTCGTGGCTGATGAAGATCGGGCGAAGAAGGCCTTTCGATTCCCCGTGAAGCATAACAGGGATTTGGATTTGGACGCGGACGACGCGAGGAAGCTTAATCTGTTGAACACGCTGCCGCTCGTTTCGCCTTACTCGGACGGGGCGAGTTTGGATTTGTGGACTCTGGAGGCGGAGAAATATAGGGTCGGCGTGCTGCACGAGTTCTTGAGCTTGACCTTGGAGAAGAGGGCGTCGATACACCATATCGTCGAGTTCAAGGAGGAGTTCAGCTTGACCAAGCATACTTACCAGATGCTCTTGAAGCAGCCCAGGACTTTTTATTTGGCGGGAACGGAGATGAACTGGGTAGTTTTCCTGAAGGATGCTTATGATGAGAACGGTGTTCTGATCAAGAAAGACCCGCAGGTGTTGTTCAATGAGAAGTTGTATGAGTATGCTGAAATGACGAAAATGGAACCAGGAATGAGGATATAGATGACTGGAATGAGTTGTTATGACAGTTTTGAAATTTTGAGCATTGGCATTACGGCAGATGGAGAGTAAGTCCTCACTTTGGAGATTGGAAGGATGGTAGCAGAGGCCATTCCCCTTCTGCTCGTGGCAGTGAGGACTTTTCACTGTCAAGCTTCTGAGTTCATAGTATGCGCCTGTGTAATGTCGTTGAGGAAGGTCTTACGGACTGTCTTACGGTGGATTCTCTGTTTACTGGCGGAGAGATCTCAACAAGTTAAGAGTTGGTAATGTGGATTAAGTTCCTTTACTATTCTCTAAATGCTCATAATTAACGAGGATGTCTTTAGGGGAAATCCACAACAGTTTGGGGGAACGATGAGGCTTGTAAAACTGCGAGTTTTTCACTGTCAATCTGATCTTTTGGAAGGCTGACCCGGTCATTGATTTCATGTGCGGAGGAACATGTAATTGCCTTTCTTCTATTCAAATTTCAGCGAGTTCATGGCATTATTTCAGTGAATCGTATGGGGCTCATCATAAATAATGTGTGCCAGATTGACTGCTCCAGTCTTGTACTTCTTGGAATGCAATTGTAACAACTTAGTGGTTTCATGTAATTTTTGTCACGAGCTAGCAAACCTAACTAAAATCTGTCTTCTATTTTTGTCAGAGTTGTCATATGTATACAGAGATCCAAAGAATAAAATGGAGGTTGTGCATTAGTTGTATTAGGTCCTTCAATTATTGCTGCTTGCTGGTGACATGTCTTATTCATGATTGTTAATATAACATGTAAATTAATTGGAGGAAGATGAAGTTATTCAGAAGAGGTAAGAGGTTCTTCCTTCTGTCGATTTCCAATTCTTTCCAGTTTTTGCAGTTAGCATGATTCTGCGAGGGTCGGTTACGATGTTTGTCACTGAATCCAACGAAGGATTGTTGTTGGAATGCAGCAAGGATAGCACAATTCACATCTAGAGGCGTATCCAGAAACTGTCTTGTTGATATATGTGACAAAAAGCACCTTGCATTGTTTACTAGTTTCAAATAATAAGTTAAGCATATCCTCGATGATTTAGTTAGTGGTTGTAGATTCCCTCATCCAGCTAGGTTGTGGTTTTATCCCGTGCCTATGTGCTTTGGATTTGGGATCTTTACCGCTGTCTGTACTCTGTAGCTCACTTTTACAGCATTATTCCATTTCGCAAGACTGTAATATGATCAATTCTCCTCAGGTTTCTTGCATCCAGCTAGATATTTCTTGCTGTGTTATCAGGATTGTTTGGCAATAAAGGAGGCTCTTCTCAGTAGCTCTCATCAAAATGCATATTGACAGAAGAAATCTCCACCGACTAACCGTATCAGCTGGACTAGAGATGGAAGTAGTTGGAGTACCATATTAAATGGTGATGTCAGAAAATTTAAGCACTGAATTTCAAGTGCTGAGAGTAGATGAAAGTTGTTTGGTAGACTTAAAAGGTTGGTCACTAAATAAATTACATAACCCCTTTGTTATTCACTCTATCATGTTCTAGGGCTACTACTGTTTGGTGGTGCCAAAGTTCAGTAGGTTTTAGCAACTAAACTTAGAGAAGATGACCACTTTGGAGAACCTAATGAATCATATACTCGTTCTTTTGGAGAGCCAAACTAGAAGGTTATCCACTTCTCTTGTCTTGGAAAATAGAGTTGCCTTTCTTCATCAGATAGCATTCACCGTCAATGGCTGGACTCTTAAGGTCGAGGTTAAAGTGTAACCCAAATCCGCCCATGATATGAATTTTATGCATAAAACTATCAAGCCGGCCATGGGCCGAACCAGGCTTTTTAATTCACAAAAAGAAATGTAAATTTAAATTATTCAATATAAATTCGTCCATGTTATTTTATAAAGTAAAAAGATATAACATAAAGAGAGCCTTCTACTTTCATGAAACCTCAATCCATTTTCTCCTCCACACACACACACACACTTATTTTAAATATCGTGTTCATGGACAAATGCATAATGTCATAAATTTGTCTTATTCCTCACATTTTTCAATGTCAATAGTCGGGCTTCTTTTGTCCTACAATGTCTCCATATAACACGATTCCAAATTTCACAATTTTCCTCTGCGCAAACGTTTACCAAGATTTCTTAGTACCATGTTTTTTTTTTTTTTTTTTTATCAATATCTCCTATCCGTCATGTGATAGCTTAATACTCCGTACATCAAATCATTTTCGCTCAATCTTTCGAACATCAATTCTCGTGAACAAGTCGCTAATTGATGATTGAACAAAAGATTGGCTAGAAAGTTATCGATCGACAAGGGCGACCATGTCCAGTTCGCCACCCCATGTTACCCATGTACAAAAAGCAAAGAGTGGAATCGTCCTCCTCAGAAATTCAAAGCACTAAAAGAGAGGAGTATTTCATAGACGTCCTTTAGGCTTCAATTACACTACGCACAAAACGGGGAAGGTGTCAATTTGACCCGCGCCCAAAGCATCCTCACCAAACCGACCGGAGAGTGAGAAGCCGCCGCGCACCCTCCCTCCGCAAACGCCCCAGCAGCCGAAACGCGATAGGCGAAGCCTCCTCCGTCGCTCTCCATCCATTCTATATCTTTTCCTCCCTCCTCCCCACCTCCCAGGCAGAGAACCCACCAAGAAAAAACGCGAAAAAGAATATTCCAACGCACCAGAAAGTGTCAAATTCCCCCCTCCCATGAAATCCCCCAATGTAAAGTTCCGATTTTTATGAATTTCATCTTCCGATTCTTCACCTTCCCCCCGTTCCACGCGATAAAATCCAACCACCGTCCCTCCTCTTCTGGTGGGTTAGCTGAACTGGCCGTTTGATTCACTGGGTCTTCATCCTTTTCCTCTTTTGCGGTTCCTTTTATTATTTTATTTTTTTTTGGGTTTTTTTTTCCTTCTCCTTTCTGGGTTGGCCGTCGATCGGTGGAGGGGCATCTTTTTTTGGGGTCGTGGCCATGAGGGTTTGGGTGGTGATGTTGATGGCTTGGGTCGCCGTCTGGGATCCAGCCGGTGGCTCGCCGACCGGCGCCGTTTGCGAGAAGGAGACGCTCGCGGGATCGATCGTGGGGTTTCGGGATTCTCGCTGCTCGTTGGATGGTCGGAGCGCATCTGTCGAGTTCGTTGGCGTCACCGAGGTAGTAGATTGGTTTGTGCATGCTCTTGCTTTGTTTTGGTTTTGTTTTTCTTGTCCTTTTCTTGGATATCTTGTATTTATTTTTGCTCATGGAATTCCATAGACGTTGGTGGGTTTGTGTTGAAAAGGGTAGAGTTTTGGCTGGATTTTAGCTGAAGGTTTTGGTTGGTTTTCTAATGGATATGAGCGACAGGGAATGGAGAAATTAGTTATTTTCTTTAAACTATATGATCGATGTTCAGAGCCAGGGCATGATTACGCTAAAAAGTACAGCCAGAACCAATCTCAACTTGGAGAGCATGAGAGATTGACTTTAGATTCGGAGTTATGTTATGCAGGCTTTCTTCTGGTCCTCTTTTGGGGTTTGAATCTGAATTTCTAGGGTTGGTTCGCAGAATAGGAAATTGCCTCCATCTTTTCTTAGAAAGATGATTATTTTTGCTTTTCCCATTTTTTTAGGTAATGCTGGAACAATGTTTATTTTAACACTTCATTCTTCAAGCGCAGCAGGACTAGAATTGCTGTTAAAATACTAATTTGCTATCTATGCATAGACTTTCGGGCTTATGAAGAGTCATTTCAAAGTTTGGTTCTTTGATATGAGTGTTGCTTCATGGAAGCGTGTATGAGACTGAGCACTGTATTTAGGGAAGAATATTTGGCAGTGGAAACAAACTGAAACTCGAGGGTTTGTGCTTTTCCTGATGAAATGCATCCATTAAATTTTGATGAGATTTTTAAATGTATTCTATGAAGGGTGATGAGCTTTCACTGCAAAGGGCACTGAGTATGGTCCACAAGAATAGCGAGGAGTATGTAGCTGTGCTTTTCTATGCATCGTGGTGTCCTTTCTCGAGGGTGATCAGACCACGTTTCTCCCTCTTATCCTCTTTGTATCCCACCATTGCTCATTTTGCTATTGAAGAATCAGCTGTGCGCCCAAGGTTTGTCTTGCCCTTAGTTTAGAGTTGGAGATTCATTATATGGTGTTTGAGAATAAAGTTGGGTCTAATTTTGCAGCATCCTCTCAAAATATGGTGTCCATGGGTTCCCGACGCTTTTCATATTGAATTCCACAGTTCGTGTACGCTACCATGGCCCTCGGACCCTTGATTCTCTTGTGACTTTCTACAATGATGTCTCTGGTATGTCCTGCAGTATCTTGTGCCAGTCCTGTTTGATTCCTTTTTCATTCTTTATAATCTGCAGTGTGTGAATGATAGCAACTTGTGAGTACTGAGCTAAATAACTATCACTTTGCCACCTTTATGTCACAAATCAGATTGGTTGAGGTGAAGATCAGTTTCTGATGGATTGAATGATATGGTATTTTTGCATTTGATCCTTTTGTTCGGGATATCTCTGCCGGGTTAAAATGTGCCTCTTTTGCTGGTTGCATGTTTTCTTTTAATACTCGTGCATGCCTGCGTGTGTTCAAGAAGAGTTGGAGGGGGTTTGAGATTGTGCCTTTTATGAGGCATCTCTCTCTTGCTAATTGATACGAGTATGCTGGTTTCATTTTTGCCCTCGACCTTGGGCCGGGCTGTCCTTTTTATTGTTTCTGGTATTTATTTCATTTGGAGATGCTTGCTTCCGTCAGAATTGGTATGGCTGTAACTGCATCATCTTTTTTAAATATAAACATCAGCTGTTGTACATGAATGCTAGGTATGAAGCCCGCAACCTCGGAGTGGCCATCATTGGAAGAAATTAAAACTCTATCGAATTATGAGAAGCATGATACCACTGAGCCGGAAAGCTGCCCATTCTGGTGGGCAAGATCACCTGAGAATATGCTTAGACATGAAACATATCTGGCTTTGGCAACCACGTTTGTGCTCTTGAGATTTCTGTACATCCTCTATCCGACTCTCGCCATATGTGTTCAGTGGGCATGGAGAAGGCACATCCAAAACATGGGCTTGCTGAGCTTGTTAGGCCATTTCCTGGCTTATTTTAAGCGGGCCACACAGCTATCGAAGTCAATTAAAGAGCCACGGAAGAGAAGCAATTTACAGGAAGGAGCGAGGAATGCTGGTGTTTGGGCTTCTAAATCCCTTGCTACTGTTTCAATCGGGGATGCAAGCACGAGCAGGAGTCACTGATCATTTTGCAAATGATGGTGTGATTCACTACTCCTGGTGTGACAAGTCACCATGAGAACTCGGCAGCAGAACCTCGTTGCATAACTCATCTTTAGACACAGGCTAAGCATTAAACGCGGACAACTGATAATCTGATGATCGTTTAGATCACTTTGTATTCTTAATCCTGATGAACGACGACTGGTCAGATTTGTATATTGATTTCCTTCGGAAGTAGATTGTGAAGCTTCATTGTAGCAAAATACGATCATCATGATTGTTGGTTAAGTCACTACTCATTTTGGTATTTTAGTTTTGTGTATACTAAACTGTTATGCAATAATTTGCATCTCACAGGATTCTGCTTGGAGTCAGATTTGTCGTATGACACTGATCTCCCGATCTCTTGTGATCTATCTGGAATGTCGGAATGAAATGTGGCACGACATTTCATAAAGACACGGACATTCAAGTCGAGACTAAATTAGAAAGCCTCGGGTGGATTACTACTAATGATAGGCCGTGACCTAATGGCAATGAATCGCCACCCTACCTAATCACATAATCAGTAAGATGATGCCTAGATTTCCACAAGACTATATCAACAACATTTCAAATGCATCAGGAGGTGCAGGACCAAGGTTTGTTTTCTCATTCCTTCGCAGATGCTTCTCTTCAAGTGTTCCTGTGGCTTCCTCATGTCATTTCCTCCAGAGGGCAACTTGACCGACCATCAAGTATCGTTTGGATTTGCATGCCATCTGTGCATTTGCAACTTCCTTTCCAGACAAGAAACTCGATTGTCGTATGCTTGCCATATATGTATAGTAGAACACACTTTGCTAATGACAATTTGGGATAAAGAATGATAGCGCAATGAAGTTCATGACAGGTGACAGGTCCTCCACCCCACCCTTAACAAAAAGAAATTTCTGATGAGGACATTCTCACTTGCATTAATCTGCTCCATAGATACATATTTTGATAAGCTTAACATTGAAATGCAAAACAGCATTCAGCCAGGGTACAGCTCCACATGAGTACAGAATTTTCCATAAGAATAGGAAAAGGGGTAAGAATGCTATCGTGTAGCTACAGCTACTGTCCTTAAACTGATGTTACTCTGCATCTCCATAAGTGACATCTTTCTTCACAACCTGCCATGGCGACAAAATGCCAACATCAACAGATAGATATGACAGGTCAAGAACCCAAAGAAACAAGACAGTGGAAAGAGAAAAAGTGGAAGGGCTTTGACATGATTTCATTCCATCGACTACCTAGTTTAACAGTTTTTCTTCTTGTTTTCTGTGTAGGCATGTGTGAGGGCGTGAATTTTTTTTCTTTGGGGTGGCGGGCAGGTGCTGAATATCCATCCTCCATGACATAGGTTGGAAAAGTATTTCATATAAAATTATCACTAGCACCACCCTAATGTAGCTACAAAAACCTCCTTTTTCACTCGGTGGATGCATAACACTGGAAAGGGAAAAATTATGCAATGAAAAGGCTGCACTAGCAGACGTGTTGAAGTTTTACACATCTTGCTGATTGTATGTTAACTGGGATGACTGAGGCATGTCATCAAGAAATACACAGAAAATCCCAAAGAGTCAGCCATTGCATCTCCAAAGGTACCTGTGATATGTTTTCTTTGATCTTCTCAATGATTCTGGCATCTAATGCTCTCTCAGCAAGCTCATACAATATCGTGCTACCTTCTGGTCCAGTAACTTTGTCTTTCTGCAAATATCTAAAAGATTTATCTAAAGATTAATGCATATTCTCCAGCTGACTGCACAGAAATTATTCTCCTAAAAAAATACTAAACCTTTGCTGGACTAAAGCTTCCAATGCCTGCTTGACATTTCCGAATTCTTGGTGGTTTTCATTGCTTTCATGCAATCCTAGCCGTCTCAAATGGTGCCATAAATTATCTGCAATATCATTGCAGCATTATTAACCTTGAAATTCTGCAAAAAAAAAAAAAATAATAAAATAATAATAACATAACAAATCACCACACTCATTATTTCTCTTCAAATAGGATTGCTGAAGCTATGAAAATCAATAGCCGAATAGTATCTGTTGGACATAGTATTTTGGTGCAGTGACTAGAAGGGGAGCCCCATCCAGAATGCAACATGTATTTATCAAAATGATCTCAACTTCGATAAAGGACTGCAGACAAGAGACTCAGGTTTGAAACAAAGAGAACAGATTTCATAAGACTCAGGTTTGAAACAAAGAGAACAGATTTCATAATCACATACTTTCATAGATCATTTTAACACTAAAAAGACATGTTTAGGAATTGGAAAACAAACCTTCTGGTATTTTGCCTCCGGCAAGATGCACAATACTTATCACCACAAAAGTAAAACCAGACAGATGGGCTGTATTGACGTCCTCCACATACCTCCTATATAAATCAGCAGGGAGCTGACTCGTGAGGACATAGGATCTGCTGTCTGCTGAACCTGAAAAAAATAACATGAAAGCTGGTCCAGTTATAACTGAGTTAACAAGGAAAAAGTTGTCAAAGAAAATAGACCAGAAACAGCAATGCAGAACATGGCTATATCAGTGTCCCATCATGATAAAGAAGAATTAAAGCACTGAGTAATTCAAATTATAATAAACCAAAACTCTCCATGTAATCTGACGACTTAATCCCCTCATGCATTAGCAGCAAGAAATTCAAACTATATAACACAAACAAGCGAAAAATTACAACTAAATGACACAATTCAATCCCATCACCAAATTCAAAATGAACTCACGGTTTTCGTGACAGGACTGCCGTGACCCAAGAGTTGCCAAAGCAATTCTTAGTAAGTAAAAGAATGTTCCAATTTGGCTCTTTTTCTGTCCACAAAATAAATCAGTTCACGAAAGACTACACTGATCATGTTCATACGTCGCAGGTAGTAGCCAAACTCAACATCACAAGCATTACCATCTAGATGTTCCTCCTACAGAAACACACACAAGGGTCCACAATCATCATAACAAGCAACCAATTTTACTTGATTGAGAAGCCCGAGTCTGGTTAGTTGAAGGCCGCGATTTCTGGAGCTCCCTCATCTCGTACCCGAAAACGCTCGAGAGCTTCTCGCGGGCCTCGTTGATGACGAGCGCGGGAAGGTTGCGGTTCCGGTAATTCTTGGTGACCAGCTGCGTCAGCTCCTCTCTCTTGATCGGACACCCCGAGTTCTGGTGACTCTTGAACAGCACATAACGTATCACTTCCCCCACAAGTTTGTCCTTCTCCTACATTTCGAGAGAAGAAGCAAAAATCAGTACTTGGAAATCACACACCTTCCTCGGTCACGATTAACCCAGAAAATGAAAGAGAAAGAGAGACGCACTAAACATTAGTACCTCCTTAGAAATGTCGAATTGAGAGAGATCGGATCCAGCGCTGGCCATACCGCCAGCAAAGTCGCGTCTTTTCCCGGCAGGGGAAGGTCCGCGTGAACTGATTGTCGAGGGGTTTGAGCGGTGAAGAAGAAATTTTACAATTCGAGTGCGAATGAGAACGCGACCCAAAGCTGGTTGCAGCCAGGGTATGACGGAGATTCGGCTAATTTGCTGTTCAGCGACGGATCGTCCGGGGAATTGGATTTGAATTCGAGCCCTAGCTCCGTCGCAGCGCGGGAAAACGAAGCGCCCGCGCGGGCGGCCGATGCGTACGCCTCGAGAAGAACGCCGAATCGCCCGCAGACGGCCGCCTCAACCCACCGCCGGCGAATCCCGGCGACCCCACGGGACAGCAACCCTCGCCGAGAAATGCGGCGGCGAACTCGTTGACCGCGCCGCGACGTAGTCAAAGACAGAGCCCCGCCCGCACCGACCGAGGAAGAAAAAGACGCAAAGCGCGAAGGTGGGGCCCGCGTTCCCGATGCGTCCCATCCAACGGCGGGGCTTCACCTCCCCCGGAAGGCAACGGCTCAGATCCCGCCGTTCCGCAGTCACGGAATCCAAGGCTCGCTGCTAGCCCTCCATCCGTTGGAAACTCCCAAAAAAGAATCCAACGGTCACCACGCAGTGCGAAATTCCATTTTTCATTTGTTTATTTTTTCCATTTCCTTCTTTCTTCGCAAATCGTAAGTAAGAACGCAGCAGCAAGCTAAGCTAAGGGAGCGGTTACCCTCGCGAAAGCAAGAACCTTTGAGTTCGCGCAGAAGAGAGAGAGAGAGAGAGAGAGATAGAGAGAGAGATGGAGAGGGAGAGGGAGCAGCAGGTTTACCAGGCGAGGCTCGCGGAGCAAGCCGAGCGATACGATGGTCAGTAGTAGCTCTAGCTCTTCATCTCCTGTCTTTCGATCCGTTTGCTTCTTTGCCGGATCTCGCCGCCATGCATTCGTCCGCGGCCTTCCGCGGATTGGATGCGTTTCGGCAGATCGCTGTCGCTTTTTCAGTAGCTTCCGGGCATGTCGGGCTGTGAGCTTTTTCTTTTGTTTTTTTTTTTTAAATTTTTTTAATCGCTGTGGCTGGAGTTCGTTTCTGTCATTGTTCTTGTTGCTGCTTGGGAAGGTTGTTCGTCTGCTTTAGCGTGCGATTTCGATTGGGTTCGTTTTCCCGGGAGGGGATCCGCGGCGGTGCTCGCCGGCGCCGAGGTAGTAGCTTGGCTAATTGGACGGCGGCGAGGGTTTTTTGGGGCCTTTTGTTTTGGTCCTCTTCTAGGGTTCTCGCCTCCCCTCCGTGTGTGCGAACTGTTGCTAAAGCTCCGTTTTCGTATGCTGGGTTGTCTCTCGGTTTCGTCCCGAGCATTGTTGCCTTGCATGAGATGGAGTGTGATATGAGGTGAACGGGTCTTAATGTCTGTCGAAACAATTATTGATGGGTTATAGTTACTACTTTGCGAAGCCGTGGTGGCATCTGCTGCTGGTCCTCTTTTAGGATTTTGGTAAGCTCATGGATCGGGAGGAGTCGTCAAAGACCTTTTTGTCCGGGATATTCTTCATAGATATGCCCTTTTTAAATAGACAAGGAAGAGATGCTAGCTAGGGTTTAATTTTCTCCGGACAAAAGTTAATTGTCTTATAAATGATAGGTTTCAATTAGATTTTTGGTTTTGCTTAAACCGCCAGATCCCTCTTTTGTAATATCTTTATTTGGGGATTTCACCAATTAATGTAGATGCAATTGTGAGTTGTGGGGTCTCTTATCTGTTTCACCCTCTTTTGCTGCAGAGATGGTTGAGTCGATGAAGCAAGTGGCTAAGCTGGATGTGGAACTGACCGTTGAGGAGAGAAATGTGTTGTCTGTTGGGTATAAGAATGTGATTGGGGCCAGAAGGGCATCGTGGCGGATTTTATCTTCCATCGAGCAGAAGGAGGGGACCAAGGGTAATGAGCAGAATGTGAAGAGGATCAAGGACTACAGGCAAAGGGTTGAAGATGAGCTCGCCAAGATCTGCAGTGACATACTCTCAGTCATTGATAAGCATCTTATCCCATCCTCCTCAAGTGGAGAGTCGACTGTTTTCTACTATAAGATGTGAGGAATTCTCCATTTAGACTCCCTTCTCTTTCACATCTCCATGTCATGCACTGAAAATGATGGTCAATTGGGCTGTAACCGCACAGTGGAAACATGGTTATGATTCATGGAATCAACCAAACACACATGAGGGAAACTTGGATATGCTGGATGGAAACGTGGGAATCTGTAGATATATACACATTTATTTATAATTTTTTCCTCTTGGCATGTGTAACATACTGACCCTATGTTGCATGAGTAGAATTGGAAATTTCTGGAGCTAAAGAGGTGATTGATTTTTGGACAGTGACAAGGATAGTCATGTGCTATGTAATGCCTTTTGCCTTCATGTCACAATGTCCGTATGAAACTGTTATTTCAATTCTTATATCTATTGACATTATGGGTTTGATTATCTACCTTCTATTTTTTAGGCTGGCAAAGTGCTTACCGAGATCCTTCTCTGCAAGTGATAACTAATAAATCAGAATTTAGAGTTTCATCCTCATGTTTTCATTGGGTTGTCGACTTGCAGGCTATAAATAGTTTTTTCCATTCTAATGTTTATTGTTTCCTAATTTGGCAGGAAAGGTGATTATTGTCGTTACCTTGCTGAATTCAAGGCTGGTGATGACCGCAAAGAAGCTGCTGATCAGTCGCTCAAGGCATATGAGGTGGGTGCTTGTTGTATGGTTAATAAAGTTGAGGCTTCTGTTGGTTTCATTTGTCTCATTCGTCACTGTTTCCTCCATTCTTTTTCATTTTCCATCCTCTACAAATGATGTGCCTTTTTTTGGCTCAATTTGCAGGCTGCCAGTTCCACTGCTTCAACGGATTTGCCTCCAACTCACCCTATCAGACTTGGACTGGCTTTGAATTTCTCCGTCTTCTATTATGAAATCATGAACTCGCCAGAAAGGTTGATGTGCATGCATTGTTTGAATCTCTGTGTTTCTTGGGCATACTTTTGCTGCATGTGTACGTGACGGCAGGGCTAGCTTCTATATTTGAAGCAATAGCATGGTCGAAGAAGCATGGGCTTGCACATTCAGAAGAAACAAATTTTCGTTTAGATAACTGAGATCTAATTCTTTGATGGGCAGGGCATGCCATCTGGCCAAACAAGCTTTTGATGAGGCTATCGCAGAACTCGATAGCCTAAATGAAGACTCCTATAAGGACAGTACCCTCATTATGCAACTTCTTAGGGACAATCTTACACTATGGACTACAGATCTGCCTGAAGAAGGAGGTGAGCATCTCTCCAGCTACCCCCTCCCTTCCCCTTGTAAAATGTTGAATTTTTGCAGTCGTAATCTGAATAGATTGGCCATACCAACTTTTCTAGACAATATGGCCATATTTAGGTGGCTAAAGAACTGTAACAATAGTTGTGCTGTTAATGATATCATGAACCACTGCATTTTAAGAGGACTATTTTCTCAGGAGGGTTTGGTTGCTTTGTTGACATGGCAAAAGAATCGATTTTTGAGGACCTGCTTGTCTCTGGGACTGTTTTGATGGAGAATATCTTCATGCAGTTATCCCATTTGCAACATTCTCTTTTTCTTAGACAAGATTTCCTGTTCTTTGATTTCTATATCCATTTTGATAGAAAATGGGTTGTTTATAAAACATGTTTCCTCTCAAGCTTTTGATACCAAAGCATAACAGATGTATTAACCTTTTCTTCTGAAATTGACAGGTGAGCAATCCAAAGTTGATGAGCCTGCGGCAGAGGTAAGGACGTTATACACATGCCAAACTTATCTTTAAATTATACCCTCTTCAAAATTTGGTGCTGCTTTTAGTACACATTTATTTGTCACTTCTCATGTCACTGGTGACAGAGCTTTGTCACATTTGTGTTGATGCCAGGTCTCTTAAACTTTTGTGCAGACTTAATTGGGCAAAGTAGATGCTTCCTGATGATTTCAATTCTTTGGGGGACATTGAGGCTTGCTGGGGCAGGAGTCATGGTCTTATGCGATGGTGCAGTTAGTAGACCGTTGGTCTGTATTTACTTATTTAACAGAATGCTTCTCCACAGTGTTGTGTTTGTGCTGATTACACGATTGAATACTGTTATCTTTGTCCTATAAACACGGAAGCCTTTTCTCAGATTGTTTGTCTCTGTGGAGTGAATGCCGCTGTGAATCAACTGTCATGGTTTAGAATGCCAAAACGTTACATGAGTTAAGAGGAGAATGGAAGATGTCCGTCTCATATACAATTCAGGACCTATTCGTTTCCTTGCATCAGGGAGGGGTTACCTCCAACCTCCATATAAATGCACCTTGAGTCACGAATGGATCATAAATAAACCGAAGAATTGATTCGAATGGCCTGTATATGCCCTCGGCCCAATGAGTCTATGCTTGTGAAGGAGCATTTGTTGAGGCTGTTGTCTTCATCTTTGGATCGCTACCATTATCGTGCGTTCTCTCATCTGTAGTGCATTTCTCACTTTCATAATCTGGCAATGAGTTTGCTGGAGGAGGCTGCAGATCAACGAGGAACATCTTCAAAAGCTTGTGGAACTCTTTCGGTTTCTCCATGTTGAAGGCGTGTCCTGTGTCCTTGATGACCACGAGATGTGCACTGTCTCCTATATGCCTACGGTAAGAAAGACTCAGGGGGGTTCAGCCCAGGAATAAGCGCACAATTGTGTTAGTTTTAGAGAGATTTTGGAGAGATGAAGGGGAAAACTTGCCTCTTAAGCCTGTGACCCAGCTCCACTGGGAAGATATGGTCGTGCTCTCCCCAGATTATCAACGTGGGCTGCAGGAGCAATCGGCACGGCCACGATTATGCAACTCTCTAATGCGCCACAGCATTAACCGGAACCGATAAGGTAAGAAAAGAAGGAAAAGGGGAAGAAGTAAAACCTGGGTGATCTTTGGGATTTCGGATATTTTTCGATTTCTCGGGATATCTCGAACCAAGTCTCTCTTCTGTTCGATGTAATCAGCGCACATTGCCTGTCAATGACCACGTTCCTGAACTTCAGGGGAAAAACGACATATCCATGACTGATGGCAAAGTGAGAATCTCAGTTCGTGCTATGCCTTCATCAGTATATCTTAATCAAGCATGATATTCACGTGCTGGTAAATTTTAGTACGACCGGCAGCTCTGCATGACCTGCTGGCCAGCTGCAACTATCACGGTCCTAGAGCTTATCGACTCCATTGAATGTTTCACCAAATACAAGGGCACCGTTCTGTCTAATCATTGACCGATGCCACACTAGCGCTCTCCCTCAAATAGCAAATGAACACCTCATCCTTCCACCACCAAGTTTGGTACGTCAGCAATAATTCTAGTCATTGGCGAACTCCCAACTAATTTATGCTTTAAATGTCTGCTATTTCACGCGGAGAAACTTCCCGAAGGGTAGAACCACTTCGACATGCACAATAAACAAAATGAACGATGCGAGTACACGTGCAAATTTCAATCCTGGCACTAGATTGATTAGGCACTACCTGCAATCCAATCAAAGCAATGACATACTAACCGAGTGCTGGTCTTGTACGAGATAAAAGAGAGTCTCACATCGATGAAATCGCTGAGCAAGCAGGAAGGAATCAGCCCAAGAGGAGGATGCCGGGAGAGCGTGTAGCTCATCAACTCCCTCAGCCTCCCCGGCGTCTGCGGCACAAGGATCCCCGCCGCCTCCTCCAGGTCGCTTACGCTCAGCATCCCCTCCTTTATCTCTTGCTCCTCGATGCACACGGCGGCGCAGCATATCACCACCCTCTCCACGGCCACCGCCGCCCCTTCCTCCATGGACTGCGCAGCCATGCTGTACGCCACGAACCCACCGTAGCTCAGCCCCGCGAGGCTCAGCCGCCGCACTGAATGGGCCTCCATGACCCGCATCAGGCACCGCGCCTAGCAAGGAATTTGTCACGTTCATGGAAGCCGAGTTCAAAATGAATTGCGCATTCGAATAAAATAGCAATCAAACATTCGCCTAAAAGCTTAATCTTTCCTCTATAGTCCAAGGCAAATCTCCGAGCCTAAACGTGCTTCGTGTTGGTTCGAGCTTTTCACAACGTTCTCTAGAACACGCGGGACATCTGGAATTATACACACGGCGAAGAGGAAGGGACGGGTCGGCCGATGGTGTGATTACCTGGAAGGAGTCGGACCGGTCGGGGCGGGAGGTGAAGGAGTCGCCGAAGAAGAGGAGGTCGGGGACGAAGAGGTTGAAGTGAGGGGCGAGGTGGGGGAGGACGTCGGCCCACTGCCAGAGGGCGTTGGCGCCGAGGCCGTGGATGAGGAGGAGGTCGGGCTTGGCCGGGGAGCGGGCCTTGGGGACCCAGCAGTGCACGACGGTGCCGTCGCGGAGGTCAGTGAGGGCGGAGCGGAGGCCCCGCCGGGCGAATGCGGAGCGGTAGCACCGGTTCCTCAATTCCGTCAGGCTGAAGCACCGGCTGGACATTGCCGAGGCGCACCTATGCTTCGCGCTCTGCTGCAGCTGCCGCTACTGCTTGTGGCTGCAGACAGGGAGAGATAGAGAGAGAGAGAGAGAGATTGTTGTGTCAAAGGAGAGAGAAGTGATTGGGTGGGGAATGGTCAACGTGGAGGGTTTTCTGTGGGCAGTCTTGAAATATAATAGAAGACGACAGATATATTCTGGAACGTTGTAATGATAAATTGGTAGTACATGACACGTGGGCGTTTGATGTGTGGCCGAGCTGGGAGGGAGGTAAAATTCGATGATTCCGGATACTGTTTGTCTCATGTAAAATAGGTCACCTTTTTCCTCCTTTTCTTGGCTGTTATTATTGTATACTATTATTCCCTTAGCCACTTTAGTCTCAACTCTTCCCACCTCCTGGGCAAGACAAGCTACCTTTAACTAGGAGCCTCTTTTTCTTCTATTGTGTAATCTTCATGTTATGCTATCTTTTGCTGCGTTCTCTTTTAGGTCTTTCAACCAATCGATATGGCCTTGGAGAGCACCTTTGGCTAAAACTCGAATAGTTTTTTGAAAACTCACTTCAAATATAAAACTTTGAGTATTCAAAGATGCCCTTGTTCTTCCCAATAAGATGGCATGGTAACTTTATTATATACTATTCAGATTGTCCTTCTTATTGCCGAATTATAAACATGCATGTCGCTCGCTTTAAAAAAAAAAAGGTTCACTTGATGAAAAACAACTCAATAATGTATTTACAGTATATGACTTTTAACATTTCTTTTCGCATTTAAATCGGTACCACACATGCAATTGTGGACGGAACCACCTCAACGGGATAACATTCTAACGTGAAAATGCAAGATAGTGTGCTAAGATTTGAACACTTGACCTATGTGAAAATCGTTTGTCATAAAATAATTACGACATTAGGAAACAAGCTAAAAATATTTAGCCAATAATATATTTATGACATATGAGTAAACAAAAGTTAAGGGATGGGAGTAAAAATTACTCATGGTATAGTTTCATTTCATTTCATGCACAATCCAATCATATTTATTTACGAAAAATGAATAATTTGAAAAATATATTTTTTAAATGATTGATTGTATTGTTTACAAATATGAACGAACCAAATTTGTCTTTATTATCTACAAAAATATTTAGAATATAAATTATTATCGATAGTGAAAATATTTTTTTATTAACAAATTGTTTTAAATAACATAAATAATTATTTTTAGAAAAGTGTTTTTCAAATCATGATTTAGATAACTGAAGAATAACACAAAAGTCAAGTTTTGCGGATGGTGAGTTATTGAATGGTAGAAATTCAAAGAGAATCCGTGTTAAATCCTTTTCAGCCCCCTCTGGAATGTTGCAGTTTCATTCGATCAGCCTCACCTACCATCAGCCCCCAAGCATGGCGAGTCTATGCAGCTATGCTGATGGACTAGCCGAGGAGCTACCGCGCCGATTGGATGCGGCGGACTCTGTGTAATAATTGCAATGTCTTCTGCTTTTGTTGATTTGCGTGCATCCGTGAAGATTAGTCGAGTGGAAAAGTTCGAATGCCTCGCGTTATTTAGAAGAGGATATTCGATTGGTCAGCCTGTCGAAAGTGAGATTGCAGTGATGGCTGCGGGAGTCGAGTTTGACAAGTTCACCTGTTTCTCTGTTCAGCACAGTCCTACGCATGGATCAACTTGAAACTTTCCATGACAGAACACACTCGCCGTATGGATCTTGCAGACCTCGCTCTTTATGAACGTCCATTCCAGCCTTACAAAACCGTTGGAAGGACAAGCTGTAACGAGAGGGAAGGGGGACAAGTGCAGGTCCTTTAAGGAGCAATCCCAGCTGTAGATTTAAGGAGCCATGCCCACGTTGTCGCCATGAGAATGCAATCACACAAGGGCAAGAGTCAGCTTCCAATGTAAGAAAAATCTTTATCTTAGAAGCTCCTAACATGCCTCCCACTGTTAGAATTTGGAGTTGAACACCTTAAGTACAGTTCTAATTAGGGGTGATCGATTTTAAGGTAGATAATTTGTACCTTGGAATGAGGAATTGCCCATTAAGAATTGGTTTAAAAAAAATTAGAGCTGGGAATTGCTTGTTGATTTCATGGACCCACCTTGAAATCAGAGAGCGGTCTAGTTCTTGGGTTTATCCATGAAACCGGTCGAAATGTCCCCACTTTGAAAGAGGGGTGAGACTTAAGAGCAAGCGACAAGGTTAGAGGCCAAAGGTGATCGAGAGCGAGAGTGATAGAGGGAGTGATGAGGCAAGAGATGATCTAGACCAAGAGTGAGAGAGGGATCAACGAGGCTAGAGGCTATCAAGAGCGAGAGTGATAGAGGGAGGTGAGGCTGCAAGATGAGTGGGGCAAGAGACGGAGAGAAAACTAGAGTTTTGATTTGAAAAGTTAAAACTTAAGAATTACAAAAAAAAAAAAAAAAAAAAAAAAATTATATATTGGTGCGTACCAATCCGGTCCATGTGAGTAGTTCCACACCTAAAATCGGGAACCGGACTGATACACATTATTTTAATTAAATTGGAAGCGGGAACTAGATCGGTTCTCATGAAAACTACTGATTTTGGGTTAGTTCAATCTGGTTCCGGGCAGTTCTCAATTCTTTTGTATATCTGTAGTTCTAATCAATCAATGCTTGCCTATCTGTGTGAACATTATACGCCACAGCTTGAGAGATTTTTGGTGCTTTCGAAGCATTGCGAGCTGCAAGCTCTATCAGAATACAATTAATCGAACGAAAATGGGGCAGCTCATAACCCTCAAGTTCGGAGATTAGTTAGACAGATGGTCATGTAATCAGATTGCACCTAAACTTCATCTCCAAATCCAGTTGGATCTGTATTGCTTCCGCGAGTCTTTTTCTTTCCCGTTCCTTCCAGGCTTGTCATAAAAACTTAGCCCTAATCTGCTGAAGGTTCTTTAATTCATTGCTGCAGTCTGCTTCAAACAATGTAGCTAGTGCAAATGGGAAATCATTTTTTCAAAAAGGTTATACTATCAGGAAGACGATCTGCAAAGTAAAGATAACCAACAAAGAATAGACAACACATTCGATAACTGTAAAGTAAACAACTTGAATTTCAGATTTGGAGGAGACTTCCCCAAAACAAATATGACAATCAGCGGAACACCTAGTAGTCCTTTAATCACCAATAAATACACGTCTAATCCTGCAGACAAATCTGTCCTCTTTCCTAGGTTCAAAAATACGCTTCAGATTTGAAAAAAGAAGGGGAGAAAAATCCTCCGGACCATAAAATAAAGAATGTAATATACAGCAGAAACCATCCTGCACCCGCTTGTTCCCCTGCCAATTTCTGGACTTGCCAATTCCACGCCTCTTCCAGAAATTGGTAAAAGGAGTTCAATGGGCCTAGAGTATGATCCGAAATCACTTAGATCATAACATTCCTTCACAGACAGTGAAAACCTTTCATCTGTTGGTATGTACTGAAGCTGGGGAGCAGTTTAATATCAGACTGTATCATCCTCTAAATCTGACGACTATACAAGATATATCATCTCGGCTGTCCCTTCTCAAAGCTTCTGCAGTCAGCTCTTTTGCTGCCTTTTCTGGATCTTTGATCCTTCTAGCGATATCAATTGCCTCTTGATTACTCACCACCTGAATCAATAATGTCCCGAATCAATAACAATGTAGCTCTCAAATGATAAGTTGACTCATAGGAGAATTTTCAGATGCTGATATTTGTAATTTTTCTTTGATATCTAATGTATTATTATTTGGAAACTTGCCTTCCAAAGACCATCACTTGCAAGGATTAATACATCCATATTGACTTCCACATTGATGGTTCTAATGTCAGGGTCTGAGCGTAAATGTAACTTCAAGCTCCTGTCTCCAAAAGCACGAGAAACCGCCAGCTGTCCGTTAACTCTTGGGACATCCCCTGGTAGAGTGAAAATTTAAGCTAAGGATCTTTACAATATCCAAGCTCGTTTGTGCAGTAGAAGAATCATCAAATGTAAAAAGGTACCACTTTATTCAATTGCAATTTAACAAGGAAAATACAGGAGAGATCAAATATAAGACAAGTTCTCGCAAAATGAGCTGGATCCCTTTGCATCGCCAATTCCGTATGATTCACACACACTTGACACTTATATGATCACGTGACAATTGAAACTGTCGATAAGATCATTTTACTCCACTTACCTCATAATGATGAATACTACAATCTCCAAACTCAAATTTGACACTGTTGAAGTGGTTCAATTCATCATGCTTTCAAGTCCATTGAAAAATAGACTGTGAAGCACTGTTATCAATGTGAGTCAGAAAAAAAACTGAGCAACATCCAGCAGGAATATAAAGGCTTGACGCTTACACTTATCCCAACATCACAAACCTATGACATCACTGCTGTAGTCTTTCTGTTTGAGATACATGCCACTGTACATTTTATGCTCAATAACTAGCTCTTCCAAGTTACCAAAATCAATACTGAAGGTCAAAACTCATAACAAACTGCAAGTAGAAACATGGAAAAGGTACAACATAAATTCTATTATCAGAACAAGGCAGCTAGATCCATTATAGGCCGGTCGCCGCCTCGGCCACGGCCGGGCGACCGGCCGACGAGGGTCGGCGGCCTCGCCCGGCCACGGCGAGGCTCGCCGGCCCCGGCGAGGCCGAGGCTCGCCGTCCCCGGCCGAGGCCGAGGCTCGCCGGCCCCGGCGAGGCCGACGCCGTCCCCCCGCGAGGCCGAGGCTCGCCGTAGGCGGGCGAGGGTCGGCCTCGCCATGGCCGGGCGAGCTCGAGCTCGCCCAGCCATGGCGAGGCCGACCTCGCGCGGCCCGGGCGAGCTCGATCTCGCCCCGGATCCGGCGAGGCCGAGCCGCCGGCCGTCGGCGAGCCTCGGCCTCGCTCGGCGGTGGCCCGGCGAGGCCGCGGCTCGCCGCCGGGCTGGCGAGCTCGGCCTCGCCGGATCAAGGCGAGGCCGACCTCGCGCCGGCCCCGGGCGAGCTCGATCTCGCCCGGATCCGCAGCTCGCCCCCGGGCCGGCGAGCCTCGGCCTCGCCCGGCGGTGGCCCGGCGAGGCCGCGCCTCGCCCGCCGCTGGGCGAGCTCGGCCCTCGCCGGCCGGTCGCCGCCAAAAGAAGAAAAAAAAATGAAAAAGAAAAAAGAAAAAAAAAAGAAAAAAAGAAAAAAATAGAAAAAATAAAAGAAATAAAAAAATTATCTATTAGTCTTTATTTGTGAAGTGCATAGCCCCAAGTTACCAAAATCAGAAAAAACTCATAACAAACTGCAAGTAGAAACATGGAAAAGGTACAACTTCAATCAGAACAAGGCAGCTAGATCCATTATACTATTAGTCTTCATTTGTGAAGTGCATAGCCCTTCTCAGAAAATAGTCCTTCAACTGCAGTGGGTGTCTAGCAATAAAGCTGTCAGAAGAAGCCAAGAAAACCCCTATTTCTATGCAATCTTCACCGCACATTGGAATAAACACAATTCTTCATCAGTACTATTGTGCCGAAAAATTGAATAAGCCAGCAGAAGAAGGCCATCAGTGAATGTAGAAAGCACCAACTAGAACAGATAGGCTCAGGCAATGTATCAACTTGTGCACTTACAACTTTGTCTAAGCAGTTGATGGATGAAGTATGAAATGCAGCGTGAACAGAGTAATAATGCTAAGCAAGTTCCATGGTTGTACAAACACAAATTGAAGCAACCTAAACCATGAAAGGAAATCATGGATTGATAACTGAGACATCAAGCTATGATGCCTGGCAGCATAGTCAAAAAGATGTTGAGCCTAGAAGGAAATTAGTCTACACAAACTTAAGAGTCAACGGACAGCTGTCAGTTTCGATACCCTAGCACAGCAGGCCACTTATGTAACTTGTGGCTTTTAAAGCATAGGGTTAGGATTACAACTATTATAAGTATCTCTCTCATGAAAAATTCCCTATATGCAGTAATAGGCTCCCATGAATATACCAAAAAGAATGAAGGTTTAGAGCACGCTTGGAATTGTCCCCAAGCAATGGCTCTCTTTTGTCCTAAAAGCATCCGACTGACTTTGTGAACTATTGCTGAATCAATATTTGGGTCTCGACTAGTAAGTGAATATTAAAAAGATATAACAGCAACCTGAGAAGCTTGTTGTTTTCTTCATCAGCCCTCTGCAGGCTAAGAGAAACAAGGATAAAGCACCACAAGCCAGGGTTGATTGTTTTGATATCCCATAACAAGAAGTAACTCCCGCATCGTCGTTTACTACTCCATACTACTCCATTCCATCTTCAGTTCATGAAGCATGGAAAGACATGTCACCTTCTCATTCTTAGAGAAGATGAAATTTTCTACAACTTATTCACCAAAAAAAAAAAAAAAAATTTCTACTACTCCAAAGCAGCAGACATCTGCTAATTCAAAATGATCAAACAAGAGCCTTCAGAAAAATAGGCTCGAGACTCGAGATTTAAGCATTTATTTTCATTTATGGAGATTTGAATATTAATTTTTCTACACAAATTGGGAAAGCTACTACACGTATTAAAGTATTCCTAAGTGCATTCAATTAGGACAGAGTTTATTCCCCTTTGAAATAAAAACACATTAATTGATAAGGACATAAATAAACACAAATTGATCTTTGCATATATCACCCCAATCAAAATCAGCTAACCTAACAACAATCAAAATAACTGTTTCCTATTAGAACCTCACACAAACTGATTAATATGCACAATTTCCGATGCCTTTTCAATTTGACCAGTCTCTGTAAAGTGCTCTTTTGGAACAAGAAGCTCCACATAGTTTTCTGCTCAAGTTTCATGAGATTTTTTTTTTTTGGTAAGAAGAGTTTCATGAGATTTGTAACAGCGCAATTTAGAAATTAGGAGATTTTCCATGGTGGATTTGGTCATGAATACAGCATAAATGCCTTAAATAACAATGTTCTAAGAACCAAGAATCTAACCATCGAGAGATTTTGAGCCATCAATTGCTTATAAAAGCATCATTAAGCATACAGGACAAAAAGCACATCTTGAACCGTGAACAGCAAGGCTGATAGAAGAAACCTGGCATGTTCGAGACAAAGCCGCCTCTATGTTCAATGCTCCCTCTTTCTGTGCTGGGTTCATGATCGATACTCATCTGTAGAGCTCGACCACCCCTTGAGAGAACTGCTCGTGAATCTCCAACATTAGCAACCAATAGTTGTTGGCCATTTATCAGTATTACCGTCACCGCAGTCGAACCACCACGTCCCAAGCCAGAACTATTGGAAAGTATCGCCTGGTCTGTCTTCTCATAAGCTTTTGAAATAGACCTATTGGGATTGACCCAGAACTCTTCCTGTAAGGTCAATGTTGAACAAGTAAAAGAACTTAGGACTGTGAGAGAATCTGTAATGTTAATCCCATTAGAGTCCGATCACTTCAACCCACCTCCTTTAAGATGTTGGAAAACAAATGCTTTTGCAGGTACACGGGGACCTTGTCCCCCAAATGACCATCATAAATAGCAAAAAGCCCTAATTCGTGCCCTTTCTTTTGCATGAACTTGGCAACATGATAGTCCTCCATGGGATGATTGGCTTTCCCTTTTACTAGGCTGAAACCATACTTGATCAGCCCTTCAACGTTTCTTCCTTTACCAGAAGTAGAGGATTGAGCTCCTGCATGCTAATGTCCAAGAATTAAAGGGAAGAAACAATCCCACAAAATGCTACAATGCGATGATAGCCGAACAATGGTAAGCAATAGGACAATAGGTAGATATATCTTGATTGGGCTATGAAAAATCTAGAAGTAATCTTCACAGTCGATCGCAAGCTCTGAAATCCAACTTCCCCATTCTTCCATACAGCACAATCATACAAAAGTAACCAAGTCTCTCCTGACTCACACACGGTCAGAGGGTATCCAACTAAAACCTTAAACAGCTAGACGAGGGCTAGAAACCCCGTAAACAAACAATATTTATTCCTTATACATGTATTTCAACCCGGGCAATTCAAGTGATAACTGGTCACTACATGCAAAGAAGACACAAAAGTACTCAATTGTGATGTCCATATACTCTGGATGCGTACGCACAAAAACAGAAAGCAAAACAAAAGAGGCTAAGAAGCCTAATAATATCAGTTTAGATCAATACCTGAGGATTGAAACAGCATAGCCTCGCCATCCAAGAAAACAACCCCAGGACCAGACAACAAAAGGGCCTTTGTACAGCTAAATTCCCAGCATCACTCCTATATTTCCCACGCCAAAATTGACCAGCAAAACTCCAACCCCTAGAAACTGCCCAATCATGATCGTCAAAGACCAAAACACATACACAAAAAAAAAAAAAAAAAAAAAAAAATAAGATTTTTTTGAGCACCTTCAGACAAAACTCGAAAAACCCACGAAGCAAAAAAAGCAATGGAAAATCAAACAGATGGGGGAAGCCAAGAACTTTGCTTCTCAACTTTTCCAACACAGCTGTCGACAGGCACCTTTTATGGCAGAGTAAGGGGGGAGGAAAAGAGCGCATGCAAACACAACGGAAGAGCATACAAAGACAAGAGAACCGAGAGGAGAGAAGGGAATGTGCAGAGGGCTTTCGGGGCGTGCGGGTGTTGGTATGCAACCGTTTTGGGAGGCCTTCTCTGAGAGATTGAAAAGAGCCCGAGAATAAAAGAGCAAAAAAGGCTGCTACAAAGCAGAGACAGACCCTGTTCTGCCCTTTGACTTTGCTCCATTCGTTTTTCGTGCCTTTTTCTCTCTCCCATTTTTCGTGTCCCGGCCGCTTTAATCCCCCAATCATCATTCCCTGCCGTCCCCTCCTGAACAGAGTATCCAAGTCCTTAAGACAAAATCGATATGGGATTTTCCACGGCACGTAGTTATAGTTGTATATAATATTTTATAAATTCTTTTAATTGATTACGGCGGACAACACAAAGCAAGGGTATTACATTTTACACCGTTCGACCCTCCATTACAATGTAAGAGTCGCGAAAATTCCACAGGACAATAATGTACGGTAGAGAATTATGGAAATTTCCATATTCGTTGTTTGAGATAACTAGACGAGAATATAACAACGGAGTGTATAGTCATTTTGAGGTTCGTGTTTTTCATTTTTCTCGGTGCCCCATGTTTCCCTTTTTAGGCAAATTCCCTCTTACTTTCATACACAACTCTCTTAATGTACAATCGAGTGATTGAACTTTTCCATCGGGATGCCACCAATATTAATGTGTTCACATTTAATTGCGGAGTAACTCATTCACAAAAATATTTAGACATAAATTAATGTCGATAATTAAAAATATTTATTATTGGCTAATTATCTCGAGTAATATAAACGATCGTTTTCAAAAAAAATAATTTATCAAATTATTCATTTTTGCGAAATGTGCTCATTGTTTCATTTAGTATTGTAGTGGGTCCTTAGCTTCCCACGAAGGAAGAAACCAAGTGCGACTCTATCGCACACAAGATGACTTTTTCTTCGGTCAAATTTCGACTATTCAACTTCGGACGTCTGTGGGAGCTCTCGAGTTGGGACATTTTAATGAAGAAAATCGAACGGCCGGTCCTCGCGGTCTGATTTCATGCAGGCCGTTGTCTTAAAAAATCGTGCCTCCCGATCATTTCAAGGAGTTCTTGTTTCCAGGACAGAGAGACGGAACGTAAGGCGGCATGATGGTTTTTTTGCCAACGTGTTTAGCCGACCCTGCCGCTTCCAATCACTGGGGATGCGATCGAGATTATAGAATTCTGGAATCGTCAACAAGTGTGGTCTTGACCTGACCTAAGGTCCCCCCCCCTTCAGCTAAACTTTGTTCTCTCTCTCTCTCTCTCTCTCTCTCTCTCTCTATCTCTTTTGCCTTTCGAAAGTCAAGTCAAGACCGCGTGGTTGGATTCCCATCGGTTTCAAGCGTCACGATTCTCTCGTTACGGTGCTCGCGGGATGACTGGAAGGATGAGAAAGGATGACGGATGATTCGAGCCGAGGCCATACCGAGAGGGACTTGTGAGAATTTAACTTGCTTGGAGGCAATTTGGTTGGACCCAGGAAAACACCTGCTTGCCAATTCAAAGCGATGAAACGGTGCGCCGTTAGTGAAGGAGACGTGCAATCAAAGGATTCAAAGGGATGAGAATTCCATGTTGTCCCCGTCACTGGGGTCCTAGGCGCCAGTTAGCAGGCGGGCGTGACTTGGTCAAATACAAGACTAAGAATGACATAAAAAAATAACAAAAAATCTCGATTTATCTCGATTTGTTTTCCAACATAAAAAAACTCTAAAGTATGTTCATTGCGATACATTTATCCTTTTTCTTGTGACATAAAAAAAACTCCAAATTTGCACATGTGTAATATATTTACTTTCCATCAAAATTTTATTAGATTATTTTTTAGCAAAAACGACATTATTTTTACGTTAATTAAGTCAACATTATTTGTCTTCTATTGTCCATGTTGGGAAATTGTCAACAGTGTTTCCTTGACGTAATCTTGATGGAGATAAATATATCCAATAGATATAAATTTGAGATTTTTAGTATTTAAAAAAAAATTTAAGATACATAGATAATAATGAATATAATTTAGGGTATTTCGGTGATTTTATAAATCTTCTTTTGGTAATAATTATACTCACGTGGGAAACAAAGTCAACGGGTCGACCCATGTTTAGTCTCCCACCCGTGCCTGCAATTGAATGCATCGTACTCTGACAACTAGGGGTGATTGGGTCCAGGATAGTTAGGGTCTTGACCTGGACCCTATACCCGACTCTATTATAACCTAGGATTCTCTTTTTTGAATGCATCCTAACCCTATTTGTATTGGACCCATACCCGACCCACCCGTTTTTTCAATCCGATTCCAAGGTCAACCCTGTTTCCACTGGAACTTGTTTTGCAATCTCCTGATATTCTATATAACTTTGAATTTTATATTAATATGAGAGAAAATAACGTAATCATCCTAATTTGTATCAAAACATTAAGCACTTGTAATCAATAAATACATTAACTTTTTGACTAAACAAAAAATTAAGGATCCACAGGGTTAATTATAATAAATAAAATCATAAGGCAAAGAATTAGCAATAAACATAGATCCAATAGTAGTCTTATTCCCACAACTACTACATGAAGCTATTCATTTACGTAAGCGTAACTCCTTCTACAAAAGAAAAATTAGATAAGCTAATCCACATGTTATACAAGAATTTGGTGGCGATGAACATCGTACGTAGAGGGAGCTGATGAGGGAGGGAAGCAAGTGAGGAAGAGGAATGACGAAGGAGGAGTGTCATACGTGCTTGAGAGAGCAAAGAGAAAAAATGTCATGTGATTGCGAGAGTAAGAATAAAAATAAGGGGAAAAAAAAGGTTTTGAATCTATACTTACAAAACCGGTTCGGGAACCAATTCCTAGGTGAGTAATCAATCGGAACCGATTCTTAGACCGGTTTAAACCATTTCGAATTTTGGAAACCCATTCCTGGACCGGTTTTAACGGGAACTGATTCTTGACCCTATTTTCCGGGTGGGCCGGTCCGGTTCCCGAATATACTCGATGCAGTTGCACACCCCTACGAACAACTCAATATGCACGCGGGGGCGCGCTTTTTCCATTCTTCGGCCTTGTATGTATTCATTGCATGCCAAAGAAGACCGCCTTCGTTTGTTCTTGCTTTATTCGTTTTTATTTATGTTATGCGAGATATCGCGACTTTTCGTCCAGATCAATTTTATATCATCATTGTATTTCATGATGGATAAGAAAAGAAGAAAGAGAAGTTTATCCGAAATGTTTGAAATTTATTACACTTTGACCAATTCGATCCTAAAGTTTTCAATTTTGTCAATCAAGTTGTAAATATATTTTACGTTTTGCATTAGAATTTCAATTAAAATTAGTTGGACGGATTCAATTACAAAATATGAAAATGTTTTAGGACTTAATTGATAAAATTGAAAGGTTTAAGACTAAATTGATCAAAGTGCAATAGATAGAGGTGAGCAACGATCTAGGGTCGACCCTTGACCGACCCTGGACCGCCCAACCTGCCCGGTCCTGGTCCGGTTCCCCAAAGGGACTGGGTTGGTCCTTGTCTTGGAATTTCGGGACTAACATCAGTATGGGTTAGTCCTCGGTCCTAAGAGTTTTTGGTTAGTCAATCCCACCAACCCTCGCATATTATATTATATTATATTATATTATATTATATTACATATAATTCTTTTATATATTCAAACCTAAGTAAAATATTTGTTATATTATATTGAGATGTTCTATCAATAGCACTAATGATAATTTCAATTTAAAACTTTTCTTGAGTATTAATTATGTGACGTTTGTTTTGTTTTCAAGTGTTTAGGAGTTTATATATTCGTGATTTATTTTAAGTATTTTGAACTTTTTATGGTTTAATTGTATTTTATTAATGAATTTCAGCTACACTTTGCTTTTCAATTTGTGTCAAATGGTAGAAGTTTTTGAAGAGTAAAATAGTAATGCAATTGCTACGGTGATTTGCTAGTCAAAAGGTGTGAAGCTCATTTTTTGGGTTGAGTGGACTCTACATGATCGAATGCAGAAAAACATTTTTGCATATGGTGTTATGAATATTAAAGATAGATGATTACAAGAACTTTCTATCTTGTCCCATATCTCGATGAGCAGTTAGCAGGTACGAAATTTATATTATTGTGTCATCTTAAATTTGCTAAATATGTTTTGGTATTTATAGTTTAGTTGCACAATGCCGCATTGTCGATGGATGTGTAATTTGAATTTGTAAGTTTGCTTTTTTAGGGAGTATAAAAAATAAGACAAAAAAAAAAATTATCGATTAGTCCCGGTTGACTGAACCGGACCGAACCTATTAGGGTCGGTCCGTCCTTCTGGTCCTAAGCTCAATGGGTTGGTCCTCTGCTTAAAAATTGTGAACCGATACTGTACGGGTTGGTCCTAGGGTTACGGGTTAGCCCGGACCAACCCGGACCATGCTCACCCCTAGCAATAGATTTATGACTTCTTGGATAATTTTTCCACAAAAGGAATAAGCAACGAAAAAAATTTAAATATTCGAGGAAATCCTTGACGGTATATTTTCATTAGGTGTTTCGAGAGTATTATTTTCGGTGTTTCTCGGCCAACACGTGAAATTATAGAGGTATTTGATTTAGAAGTAAGCCAGCACCATTTAATAACGTGGTCTCCACCTTAAGATATGTTCAGTGTATTTTGTTCAAGTCGGTCGAACCAGACAAAATATCGTCCTGTCCGACCAAAGTTATGAGAAGTTTCCCCCAAAAGATTGTTTCATGATCGACGTGCGCCAGGCGATTCCCATGCGATGATTGCAAGACATGGGCTTATGCTATAGACGGTCGACCTTCGGTTCCTCAGCCGCTTACCTGCATGCATGAAATATCGTATCTTGTTAAGTATAATCCATCATTGCTTAAATATATAATTATATGTACCTTATGGATATGCAGTCACCTTTTCCCAGCTGGCATAAATTTTTGGGTTGTATGTTCTAACGGAGGCATCAAGGCATAAATCAAGATTTTAAATTCTGGAGATGGGTTTACAGATACAATCTTTGCAATTGCACCATCATCTGAGTTTTTACTTGGTACTTTCCCAAATTTTAGTACGATAATCCTTTGATAAGTAAGGCATAAGTGAGATGTTAATGCAGATATGGTCACTAAAACTGCATCTTGAGTTCAGGATGAGAAGGATACCAGTGTCTGAGACAACACAGTCTGCTATAACACTATACTGAGGCTGTCTTATCTCCGTGTGCGAACGATACGTTTGTGTGTGCAACTAGTAAACTATGATATTGAATTTGCCTGTAGTGATATCAGGACGAAAAATGCGACAGTCGACTAGTCCTAGAGTCGCCAAGTGATGCTATTAGAGAGAACCGGCTATCAAGTTATGCTGTCATCTAAAAATATTAGCACTGGGATGGACTATGAACAGCCTGAAAAGATCTTCTCAATGAGGAAATAACACAACACAGAGGCACGAGAATTTATCTGATTTGCGACAAGAGATCAACTGTAAATCCATCACGAAATGACATCCCTTCACTGAATGGGAGGTCGTTAGAGGTGGTTGTAGTGTTGTTAGCTCGAATGAGGCAGACAACTAGATTAGGCCCTTCCAGTTGCCTCCTGCTCGGCCACAGCCAAGTATTTGGTCTTCAATGCAGCAACTTGCGTAATAGCAATAGCTGCATTTTTCACATTACAGCACTTCTTTTCTTGACCGGTTACTGGGGCTTGGGCATGCAGAGACCAACTGAAAACCCGAGTCATGAAATCATCTGTTTTCCTTCTCACAAGCCAATCCCTCAGTAACCAAGAGGAGGTATGATAACATATTACGGTTATCCTACTTCAGACCAAGCAACGGTGAAGACTGCTAGATGATGATGAGAGTAACTACGAACCGAAGAGAAAGCACAAAGTTGGGTTTATTAGGGGCCCATATGTCCGTGTTATGACAACTCTCTCCAGCTATGAGAACAAGATATACTATACACAACGGCTTCATACCTTTTTTTGTCAAACGAACAAATTCCATATATGGTACAAGTGGAAAAGGATTAAGAAAAAGGACAGACCACCAGCTGCCTGGAACAATTCTGGACTTTCCATGGTGTAGCTTTTCGAGGTTAAATTGCTGGTCAGGTCGAACTGGTGAAGAGAGAAGCAGTGCCATATGATATGTACTCGGGACTTCTACATCTTCCTGTGCCCCTTTCGGATTAGGCTGCAGCCATCTCCATGATATCTCCTCATGTTTCTTGTGTATTACATAGTCACCTGTTAGGATAATGGAGTGTCTCAGAAGTTTCACAAACGGGAGAAGCAGCCAATACTTTAGCAAACACTTCTCCACTGCGTGGTGAAGCATACCTATAATTCTTTCAGCAACTCAAACTTGCAAGATTAGTTGCTCCTCGAAGAGAACTTGACTATCAAAGATAAGTGGACTTTACAGGAAACAATATTCGCCAATTACATAACCCAATATCTAATGGCACACATAAACTTTAGCAGGATCATCAACAAGAAAAACTATCAAAGTTCTTTTGTCCAACAGTGTCATCCACTTATCATAACTAAGTAGAAACTTTCTGTGGGACATTCTTGTATGAAAAAATGGACTGCTGCAGCAGTCTCAGGTATGAATAAAGTTCAAATCTTACCCAGTTTGAGATAATCGCCTCCAATTAATTATTTGATGGGATTGTGGATGCCTTTGTAAAAATGCTGAACTATTGCCAATTCCATTTTCATCACCCGCAATTTGGTCAGAGTAACTAGAAGTTGACGGCGACCAAACTGGAACGACTCCTCCATCCCTCTCTCTCCTGCCAGTGCTCGAAGACTCTGCAGTGGAATCTTCAGCATCATTATGTAGCCCAGGTGAAAAGTTATACATTGGTTGGGTGTTGGTTGGTCGAAGTTGTTGGAAAACTCCCTCATTTAACGTGTCTCTTCTTGGTTCTTCATTCAAATTTACATTTGCAGGCACTTCTGCTCTAGTATCACCCATGGAGTTTTGAATACCAGAAGAAGTCTCGTCTTCATCCGCTCTAACCAGAGAAGTTATGCTCGGTACCATCTGATCCTCATAGCGGCGAACTGGACCTGGTGGGTTATTCCGCATAGTTTCGTGATTTTCCTCCATTTGAATATCTTGAGGAAAAGCAATTGGAGCTGATTCAGATGAGTCTCCCAGCCCTTCTTCAGTTCCGTTTTCTATAGCGGCTCTTGATGTTGCTTCGTGCTGCCACATAATGGAAAGTGCATCTTGCAGCCTTACTTTGGCTGCATCTATACTTACAATAGGGAGAGGATAATTTGATCCAAGCTCAATTCCAGCAGCTTGAAGAACCGATTCAGGTGCATTCCAAGGATGGTGTATCCATTCTGTTGGTAGTCTGGCCAGTTCGGGAAGCCATCGTCGTACATATTCTCCATTAGGATCAAACTTGTAACCTTCAAACTGCAGAAGAACTGAAGATTAGTCATTTGGACCCCATGAAACAATTCGACAAAAATGTATAATTATTGCCCAATGAAAGTAGTAAGGGAAAAAATTGGTATTAAGTTAAACATAAGCTCTAAGTGTGAACAAAGCATGAGATGTTAGTCAGATGGGAACAGTAATATGCTGAAGTCACCAGCTTTTGCTTCATGGTTTCATTAATTCATTATGTTTCAGTTTCTGTCGATGGAGTTATTACACTGCTTTGGCAGAGATGACATGGTGAAAGAGAACAAATGATCTAAGCAAGGAGATCACACTGATCAATTAGGGAAGTATGCAAAAGTCTATAGTACATCTAAACACTTGAGATATGTTGGTACATTCGAACCATATAGATAGAAACTCCTTTCTTTTTGGGAACTGTGGCTTTGTAGCATACCAAGTGCCATTTCACTCGAAAGATATCCTAAAATGCTACAGCATCATTGATATGACATTGAGTAAGAAAGAAAGGACATCACGGTAATAACTGGATTGCAGCTGACTCACTGATGAATTATCAGAGTGAGGAATATATTAAATGCCTAAGTCAACAGCTTAAGTTAAAGTTGCCACGATGGCCTTCACGTAGATTCATGAAGTCAAGTAACTTAGACGATTTATGTCAGTGTGCAACTGGTAGTAGCATTAGTACCTGTGGATTATCAATGCGGTCAAACTCACGACCATCAGGGATTGTACCGGATATGTATTGCCATCCAAGGGCATCGCTTTCTAGATCTGCATCCAAGAGGGTATCCCAGAAGTATTTCATCCCCCATCTCCATGGAAGTTGCAAAACCTTCACAAAGAAGCTTGAAACCACTACTCTAATACGATCATGAAGCCACCCTGTAGCCCACAACTCCCTCATGCCAGCATCAACTAGTGGATACCCAGTTCTCCCTTGTCTCCATGCCTTAAAATGCCCCTCATCCACAACCCATGGGAAGTACTTGAGGTGTCCAAGGAGAGGCCTTTCATGGCTGTAAGGATGGTTAAAGCTCATGTACCTTGAGTACTCTCGTAGACCGATAGATTTAAGGAACAAGTTCACGCTCTCTTCACCAGCCTTGTTCCCCTCATTCGCCCACAAAACCTGCTTGATGCGAACCAGGTGAAAGACTTTCCTCACGCTAACTTCTCCAAAGTGCAAGTGAGGAGAGAGGAATGAGGTTGTAGCACTGTCAGCCTTTCTGCGGTTTTTAGAGTACTCTAAAAGCGGTCCATTAACAAATGTGGTCAGAGCCTTATCAGCATTACTCCACCCAGGGGACCAAGCACGAGCAAGAAGCGCATTGCTTCCTTTCTCAGATTCGTCTTCAAACACCAAAGCTTCTGAAGGACATCTTGATACATCACCTAAACAAAGGGCGTGAAAATTTTAGCATATAAAAGTGTGCCAATTGTAGGTCAGGGCAGTTATACAAAACTCATGAAGAGAAAACTCATGAAGAGAGCTTATGTTGGGAAAACTAAGGTGAAAATGGAAGAGTGCAACCCTCTCAGACATAGCAAACAGTTGCTCCCCTCCTTTACCCCTCCTTCACTCTCGAAATGATATACTTATAGTCAAAATAAGATATGACAACATGGATTAACCACACAGTTTTGTTTCATTTAGTCAACACCACCTCTCTCAATGTCATTGGAAAAAAAAACATCAGCACTCAGCTAAGTTGCAAATTGTCACTAGTTGTCTTCCTGATGATGGGAAAATGGACTGGACCTCAATGGTGGCCAATCAAAACAGAAAGACTCTAATGTAATCTCCATGAGGAAAGTGGACTAGCTTCTGCTCTCATATTCTGAGCATTCCAGTATGGAAAGAAGGCAAACATTTATTCTTCTGTGAATTTTGTCTGGTATGTTTTGAGGACTTCCTGAACTAAAGATTGATGTCCAGTTTAAAAGCTCAAGCTTAAACTTGGAGATGACATCATCATACATCCACCAGGTTTACCGAAATTTTGGATATGGACATCCTCTAGGATGGTTTGATAAATATAGTTGATGCCAAACTATTTTCCAAGAAGTCCATATTGCAGAGTGTTTCTGAAATGTATAGAACAGAAACAACAGACATAGAACGAACCTGAAATTATTCTCTTTGGAGGAAGTAGTGGGGATTCTGGATCATAAGTCATGCTGAGGCATTTCTCCCAGAAACCAGCAAAGGTTGTGAATGGATGGCCTTGATCATCATTTACTTCCCACGGTTCATAGAGCAAGTCTGCATTGAATGAGTGTACATTTATCCCTTGGGCAGTCAAAACCTCCTTTGCTCTGTGATCTCTGACAAGTGATATGGGATCTGAATGCATGGGACTTATCAGTAAATGCCAAAAGCAATAGCACTGCCACAGTACTACTAGACTAATTCTGAAAGCAATCAGATATGCAAAGCAGCAGAAAACAATTCCTTGAGGAAAATAAATTTCTTCTTGTGGATCTAATGATTTGCTCACGAACTTAAAGCTTTGTCCAGAAAACTGATGAAAAGATGCAGAATCAACAAGGAGACTGAATTTGAGACCTGTTGACAGGAAAAATCCAGCTTCGTCGACAACTGATTATCAATTCTCGTCATTCAAATATTCCAAGAGCTAGTACCCAGTACAACAGACAAGCTCAACTCTTTTCCCTTAACGTCAGCAGAGTAGAAATTTCACAAGTCCATCCTATTCCTTGGTGAACCGACTTTAGATTTATCGTCACCATGAAATCCAACAAACATCAACAGAACCAGTTAAATTGGTCGAACGTCATATTTCTACTGTACACCGAACTAATAGTCCAAAACTCCTTTCGACAAGGCAAAACAGGAAAAGCAACAAGGCATACGCCGCACCCCCGATCAAAGTTATGCACAAGATCCACAAACAGAAAAAGGATCAGAACAAGCTCATTCTGGAATCACAATTATGGACCCGCACCCAAATCGAAAAGAAGCACTAACCATACAAGTGGTTAAAGAAGAGCTGAGTAGCCCCAGTGGACTTAACAAGCTCCAGGAGGGAGGAGACGCTGTCAGTGGATCTCCTGGTGATGAGGCAAGTGCCAAGGCTTCTGAGGGACGAGTCAAGGTGAGCCAGGCTGTGCTTCAGCCACCACCTCGAAACCCTACCAGGGTAATACGCACCTTCTTCCTCAGGTGCCCAGATGAACACGGCCAGCACAGAACCTGACCTCACCCCAGCCGCTAGTGCAGGGTTGTCCTCAACCCTCAGATCTCTCCTGAACCAAACTATGCTACACCCAGACATGTCTCTTCTTCTTCTTCAGATTCAAACAATCACAGCATAGGAAGACCCGACCGTGGCCACCAACCTCTGCGTAGATTTCTCCAACTCTCACTTGCTCAGCTACGATGCATAGCATACCTCTTTCGGAATGTCAGCTGATCTTATCTTGTTCCTTTGCACATGCAACCTTGCTATTATGAGCAGGGTACTGCTTAGCACAGCAATGACCAAGAAATGACAAAAAGAAATAGTTTTTTTAATGGGTATCTCTGACTCTAATCGGGAATGATGCTGCTCTTCTTCCTGCTTCTTCGGTGAATAAATTTTTATTTTCTTTCCGGGAATTTCGGCAGAAAATAATCTTGGGGTGTTTCCCCTTTCAGCCCAGGAGCCCCTGTAGAGAGAGAGAGAGAGAGAGAGAGAGACCGGGGGACAGATAGACTTGGACCGTGAATGAAGAGGATTAGTGAATGGCAGTGGGAATACTACAACCAAATTGACAGGCAAATTGCAGCCACAACTTTTCGTTTTTTTTTTCTACAAGATTTTTTTTTATAAAAATTTTACCCTTATCCTATGCAAAGAAAACAGATCCCACCCGTCTCTCCAGTTGCTTCGATAGCCCTTATCTTTGACAGGGTGGAAATATTTCCAGAATCTAAAAAGGAAGCTGACAGAAAATTTTGTCCTCTATTTATTATATTGCACACCGCAATATAGACAATTGAGTCCAACGTTTGGTCGCCTTCGCGATGTTAGACAATGCTTGGAGCAGCTCTTGCATTCATCTTTCTCTTCCATAAATACAGCAGGTCCAGGGGGAGAATTTTAGCATTTAAAGCCATCGCCTTTTTTCATTAATGGAAGATCTCTGAGTTCCTATCGAAATCAATATCCCGATTTCGGTACACTTCATGACTAAGTTTTAATAACTTGAAGGAATTAAGTTAAGAATGATGTTGCACATTGAGTAAGAGTTCAAGTACTACTAATATTGTTTTACCTTTTCAATGCTCTGTGCACTCTGATGTAATAAGGTGAATAAATATTCACCTCAGCTTTGTTTTCTCAGCTTCTTTTTGTTCGATTTCTTTTCAATTCTTCCCTTTTTCTTTCCTTTGCTCAATACAAAATATAACATTAGTCATCTACTAATGATGTCAGCTAATAAGTAATTACGAATATAAAATTAGGATATAGTCTTGTAACAAATAACAAAGTACATTAAGAGCTTAGGTTCGAGCTTATTAACATATCGAATGGGATCCACCTTTATTCAAAAATTTAAACTAATGAATTATGGTCCAACACAAATTTATTAACTGCTCCAAAGCACACTAATTTTTTTAATGTGAGATTTTTCAAATATAATTTACATGTGTATCTCAACAATTGCTCTTCTTGTGTGTGAGCTTAGCGTTAAGTAGGCAATGTTGTGCATCAAGATATCTCAACTTGAATCTATATCAACGCATAAATTCATCTTTAGTCTCTTTCTCCACATTGAATTATGAACTCTACTATTTGGCGTTGGTCTCTTTCTTTAGAAAAGATTATGAAATTTGCCATCAAGCTTGCATTGTTAGGCCACAAAGGCCACCGCCAAGAAATTGGGTTTTTTTTTTTTTTTTTTGGTAAAGGCCAGGAAATTAGGTTGATCACTTGATTCCTTCCCTAAGATATTTACCAAATATTGAAACAGATTGGTGGTCTACTAATCTACCATCGGCTTTGATATTTGTTGGAAGTATGTAATAGAAGTCTAATACATTTTCCTCAGGAGATTGAATAGGGGTCTACTAGTCCACCATCGGCTTTGATATTATTTGTTGGAAACACGTGGCAAAAGTCTAATACTTTCACTAATGGAGATCGTGAAGAGGGGCCTTAAGTTCAAGTCTATCAATATTTCCAAATATATCCAATTCCACTCAAAAGTTTAAAGATAAATATATTATTTTTTTTACGTCACACCAATTTTTTGATGTAAAAAATCTCTAACACAACTCACGGGTGCATCTTAATAAAAATAAATACTAATTTGTAAGGTTTGAGATGAGAGTTCTCATAATAGTGCCTCAATTTTGGGATTAGAAGAAATTTCCAATCTTCAAGGTGCCAAGCATATGAGATTTGAATAAATTTTAATAGTGCAGTACAAGTACCTAAATTTTTGTTCAATATTCAATTGGGTACTCGAAATTTCCTTTTTTGTTCGATTAAGCATCCAATTACGTTAGTTAACATTATCTAGTTTGTCAACGAAATCGCTTCATTAAGCCAAATTGGAAGTTTAGGTACTTCATTACAAAGGAAGTGTGGATACTCTGATTGAACATCAAGCAAAAGTTAACGTACTTGCGGTGTTATTAACCTTATAATCAATACAAAAAGACAATGATAGAAAGCATGTAAATAGGATGCAAAATTGAATTATTTCCCAAGACTTCTAAAGATGCCGATTTTTTATTTTTTTACAGAAAATAGTCACATCATGTTGGGCAAGCCCGTCTGTAACATGGGCGGGTCACCAGGCCTTGTTTTTTCCGACTCTTGTTTTTAGAAGCATAAGATTTTTTTTTTTTTGGTCGGAAGCATGAGATTACTTTTCTGCTTTCTCACAAAAACAAATAGTAATTTGCTTCCTGACATGACTGCAAATGATTTTAGCAGTTGAAGTGCTCGTGTCCATCTGTGTTCAATAAAAGTCAAAAATCAAAGAGCACTCTACACGAGCCTCCAACCCCACACTATCTCGCCGTGAAAGATGGTCGCGGATGTTACCGATCCATCCCTTCTCGTCCACAGATCCTGAGTCAATGCAGCACGGAGAAGGGAACATCACATTACCCTCGCATGTGCAGTCTCTACGACGAGCCTCGTCCTGTAGAATGAAATGATATTTGATAAGCATGTTCACTTTCGGTGCGGCTGTCTTTTCTTCGTATCTATTAAGAGTGAGTGATTTTAGATTTTACTTGAAACTTGAAACCTATTCATCATAACACGTTTTCTAATTTTTAAAACTCATAACCTATCATGTATACTTAGAACGTGAAACTTATTCCATCTCAAATTTAGGATCTACCCATTTTCGCATGTACCCTTAACTGAACAAATGCAGTGCATCATCGCTTTTATGACCTCCATTCTCCACAATCTGCTTATCACAACTTATACTAGACATATTAAAGTAAAAGTCTTAATCATGGATATTGTTGAAAATGGAAGTTTAGACTTGTGATATTAGATTACACAACGCCATGGAATGCCATAAGGTTGCACAAAAACATAGAATAAAAACAATATAAATACTTGTTCAAACTCGTCGGAACAACTTTTTAAATTTTTTAAATTTAGAATTTAGTTTGCATATCCTAGAACTTGAAATCAGATTTGCTCTCAGGTCCGCAGTTGTACTGGTCCGATTTTCAAATTATTAGTTCTACCCTCAGATTACTCTCAGCTCTTGTACGTCGTAGATTTGCGATTGGTCATGGTACGATCGTCTTCGGATCAATGGTACGTAAGAGGCTAAGAGATCGCGTGACACGAGCGATCTACCTCAGATTTTTGGAACATCGCCTTCGTCCGTGCAATGACTGATGTCTCAGCGGTGGTCGCAGAACCAGAACAGAAGCCTATTTTTAAAGCACAACCGGTTGTTCAGTTGTCTGCTTCCAGTGTCGGCACGATTCCGCTTGTTCCATTTCCAAAACAGGAATATAATTTTTCTTTTTTCATACTGCTATATTTCTATAGAAGTTGGAAAATGTGGGAAAACTGTTGGTAAAACAAAAAATACACCGGTCATTTGTTTTTCAGTTTACTTGCTGGAAACATTCTAACGCTTCAATGAAATTAACAGTTTCTTTTTTTGCAGTTTGTACATTACCAATTCTTTTTTAATATTTTGCAAACTTTTACAAATGCCTTGGATTAACCTACTATTAAATAAATTTACCAATCTTTATTAAAGTAACTTACCAAATTTTTTCCCTATTAAATTACCAAATAATTTTGTCTTGCTAACTCCTATTTAGTGACTTACCATCGTTTATTTACTTAGATTTTTAATGTATAGGCTTTTTTTTTTTTATCATCTACTAATTTTTCTTTGTCTTTCTCACAAATGCCTAAAATTTATCACTTATTATAGGAACTTATTTATGATACTTCTCAATTAACTAACTCGTGATAATGTCCATTTTGATCCATCCCATATCATGTTTTATGGTTTTGTTCTATGATGTATAACTAACTACTTTCCTAGAAGATCACCCATTTGGTAGTGTTCTCATATGAGCAAGCTTAACAGGATTTCCAATGCTAAACATTGTCTTTATGTTAAAAGGCATGCACCAATTATGAATTAATTCCATATATATATATAAAAGGAATGTTCATCCCTATTCAAATTTGTAACTTGACTTACTCCTACCTCTTAGCTATCTTGTGAGCCCACTAGGAGCCGCTCATTATCCAACCTCTCGTCACGGTGATTACTCCCCACCCTCAACAAACCGAGTCATTATAAGCCCACTAGCTTTCATGTGACTTATCTTCAAATCACATATCTACTCAAGGGTTGTTGCTCCGATATCATATTGTGACACCCATGGATAAATTCAATAAGGTATCGTCCACTTTGATTCATCCCATTTGAGCCTTATGTGTCGTCTTTTAGTGTATAAGTAAGCACTTTCCAAAAATCATCCATCTTGATAGTGCTCTCACTTGATCATATGTTAAATTTTGTTGTTACGTCAAAAAGGAACATATTGTGAGTTAATTCCAATTTCACCTATGTAATGCAAGAATACAATTCCTTTTTTAGTGCAAAACTTGGTTCAATCCTATTCTCTTTGCCACCTTAGAAGTATGCCGGTAGTTGCTCATTGTCTAGGCCTTTCGCCCTGGCGATCACTTCCCCACTTGGAGGGAGTTTTGATCCAATGCCATATTGTAAATTTAGTAGACTAATTTATTTGAGATATTGTCCGTTTTGGCCCACCTTATATTAAGTCTAATATTTTGTCCTTTGGCTCACAAATAAGCATTTTCCTAAAAATTCACTTATTTTGGTAGTACTCTAACCTGAGCATACATAACATTAAAGTTCCAATGCTAATCGCTACTGTTATGTTAAAAAGTGCATATTTTGACTTAATTCCATTATCATAAATATATTATGGGAACTTTATACTACTGTTCAACACATAACTCAGTTCATTTCTACGCCTTTGCCATCCTAAAAACTTATCAGGAGCCACTTTTTGTCCAAGCCTCTCGCCTCAGTGATCAATGTTTATTTATTTATTTTAATTTACCAACTTCTTTGTTCTCTGATAAGAAAGACTTCTATTGTTATTTGGCCAATTTTTTTTTGGTAAAGTATTATTTGGCAACTTTTAGTTATATTCTTTCTAACAATTTAAACAAGACAGACTATTACATGAAATGACCAATCTTTGTTTTTGTGACTTATCTATTCATCTCTTACATTATTGACTCTCATTAAAGTTGCTTACGAATGTTTTTTTTTTTACTTAAATTTACCAAAATCTTTAGCGAGTTACCACTCTTATTTGGCTTCCTTACTAATGATTTAAATTTATCAACGTTTTTAGGGAGTTACAACTTCTCCGATAAAGCTTCTAACTAGTTTTATATTATCAACTCTTATTCAAATTAGTTGCCAATGTCTATTTACTTTTTCTTTTTTTTTTTTTGGTTATCAAGTTTTCATATCTCTAACAACAAAAAATATCTCTCTTATCTGTGAGCAATTTTTATTTAGCTTTCTTAGCAATGCCTTATTTTATCAATTATCACATCCAATTACCAACTATTTTTGTGTGACTTATCGACTTTTTCTGATATAAGTTTTTTGCGAACATTCATTTCTTAAAAATATTTACGTGTGTTAGCCTTTTTGAAGGTGAATTACCCGAGAGAAAGCTAATGGATTACTAAGTCCGAAGACTTAGCGCGGCCCCTGCCAAATCTGATCTATCGCAACTTTACACTAAAAAATTAGTCCATTTAAACATGCAACTTTACTCATTTGGAGCCGCTACTAATCAATTAGGGTTGATAAAAAACCTAGGTAAAGTATGGGAGAATACTTTACCTTTGCGAACTAGAGATTTAATAGGTTCGGGGATATGGTTATACTATATTGATTTAACGCTCTTTCAGTACCTTTTCATTTTAATTCCAAAAATATTTTGCAAGCAATCTTGATTAATTTTAATTTAAGCCACTAACATGCAAGGAGTGGTCACGCGAGTGCACAATCAACATAACAACATTCAATAAACCCAAGTAATAAATTGTAAAGAAAATTATGACTAACCTCAAGCAAAAACAAACTACGACTATATTAAAGTTTATTCCCTTAAAAAAATATTAATAAAAAATGCATGCCTTAAACATGATTTTTAAATGACATGACACCTAACTTTTTTATTTTTTTAAAATGTTTATTATGTGCAATTTTAATCTAAATTTAGTATGCATGATTTTTATTCTATTGACATGCGAGATGCAATTCATATGACATAACTTGAACCATCACAATATGTGTGTAGTCTGATTTACGTGATCCTAAATATGCATGCGCTACATAATGAACGACATGGTAATTCTATGTGCATGCATGTTCTTTTTATGATTTTTCTTTTTAAATAATGCAACTCCAATAATTTTGTTTATATGCAATCTACACAAAATAACAATGACATGAAATAGGATAAATTATGAATTAACCCTATTAGTTAATCAAACAAATTACTTTTGTGTTTTCCTTTTAAATAGAGAAAAAGCTAACACGACTTAATAATTTTTATTGAAAAGAAAGTTACCTGATGATGTAATGCAAATTTTTCAATTAAATCGAGTAATGCATGAAAACTTGATTATTAATTATGGTCAGACTGCATGATGGGAACACTAAGACATTAAACCTAAAACGTATGACTCACTAACTAATGCGTAACATATGGCATGCTTATTATGAAATCTATATGACCTAAATAACAGTTTTTTCAGTTTTTTTTTTTTTTGTTAATGAAAATTATGTACTATCCTATTTCCATGTCAACATGCATTGCTTTAAACATGAAATACGTATGCCCTTAAGTTCTAGACATAGCAGAAAAAAAAATGTTCTAGACATATGATGCATGATGTGTAATGTACACATGACAATTAATTAATTAAATGACATATCAAAAAATATATCCTATTGATAATTTGCTAATACAATTTGATGACATATTATCTTAATGTAAAATCAATTGTGCATTGCAATCCATAATTTATAATGAAAATTCAAAAAAATCAAAAATTTGATCGTACCTTTCGCGGCTCAATATTCTCGATAATCATGACTTAATACAATAAATTTCCTAATCGGATAATGTCTAAATATATCAAAGCACGTCAAGTCAGAATTGACATATAACACAAACTAGGAAACCGAACATTTGAATTGAATTTAGTCTAAAGAGATTACCTAGTCCAGGGCACGGTTTTCTTGAGGGGGAGGCGGCAAGGCTTTCGGACCGACAAATGAGGTACGACGGAGACTTCACCAGTGCCTGGTGAGTAACCGGTGATCAGAGTTGGTGGCCTAACGACGATTCCACCGCCGTGAGGCCTAGCCGATGAATCAAAAACCGGCGTCAATGGGATCGGTTCATTTCAAGGAATAGCAAGCTTCGTTGTTGGGACTCCAAAAGGGATGTGCTGCTCGTCACGATGTCGATGTTGTTGGAATTCGCCGAAGGACTAAAACTGGATGGCGAGAAGGGGCATCGAGGTTTATCATCCCACCACGTGAGAAGCAGCTTCGGAATAGGCGTGTGATGGCAACACAGATGCGAGGGAAACCATGGAGCACGGGGGCTACCGACAACAGATCACAGAAGAAAAGAAAAGTTTTTCTATGGCTTTTCCCTCTCTCATTCTTCTCTCTTTCACAAATACACAAGTATTCTCCCAAGGAAATTCTCCCCTCCTTGAACAAAACCTTACAAACACTTTGCCAATTTCTCTCCCTTTTAAATGAAACCTCCTTAGCCTTTGCAAATTTCTCTCCCCCTCACATACGAAGCCTTTCACTCTCTATTTATAGAGAAAAAAGTTTGTTTGCCAGTGAAGATTTACCAAGATAATTGTATATATTCACACAATCATTGACGATCATCTTTCGAAAAGAGGGGATGCACTCAACAAGAAAAAAAATACTCCATTATTGAAAATCTAAAATTTTTCAAAATTTCCTTCCACAACTGAATTATTTTATTTTATAAATTACTTTTTCTTTTTTCTGTTTTCTATTTTTTAAAGATAAGTTTGGTCCTAATGTTATTGTTACCTAAATGCAATATTACGAAATGCTTAATGTAATTTTGACATTTTTATATGATGAATAAGTTATGACAAGCAAGTAAATAAAATAGTCAAAATTTATATATCAACAACGTGCTTTTTTATTGAATTACCACTCTTATCTGCATTGCTTACCAATCATTTTTATTATTAAGTGACCAATTATTCTGCCTTGCTAACTTTTGTTTGAATTAGTTACCAACTTTTATTTACTTTTCTGTTGTGAAATTCTCTAACTTTTAACAGAAACACTTCTTTTATATTTTACCAGTTTTCAACTTTTCATTTACATTTCTTACGAGCGCTCTAAATTTCCTCACAATTTACTTTTTTTGTTCGAATAGTTTCGCCCACGTACGTTTCGGTGTCAGTCATAACAGCGACGGTTCACGCGCAAAGGAAAGCGACGGATATATTTGAGGAATGGACAACTGACGCGAAGAAAATTAGCCCGTCGAGATTTCTTACGAACGGAGCAAGTGCCCAACGTGTAGGAGACGTAATTTTGAACTCAGCTGGGCTGAGGCGAATTACAGAGTCGGATGGGAAAAGCACTAACATCTCTTTCATGCGTAATGCTCTCTATCTTGAGATGTCTGGGACAATGCGTGCAACTGAAGATAAATTCTCATTATCAGGAATAGATAAAAAAAAAGACTCTCAAAAATTATATATGTCGCTTATTCTAGTGCAATGTTTTTTTGTCAAATCACTTAAGTCCCGAATTGAAGAAAATATTAGGTGCTAATGGCAAAATATTCCGACCTAATTGATTATATGACCTTTTTAATTTAAAAAAAAGATCATGTGGCATATTCTTTTAAAAATCAAGTCCACATGGACGTTAAAAACAACATCAGATTTCTAGCCTACATGGCTTCGACGGGAAAAGTATAAAAAAAGTCTTATATCTATTGCGTTGATACAATTCAATTCGATCCAAAACTTTTCAATTGACCAATTCAGTCCTAAACCTTTTAATATTGATATCAATTCAATTCATCCGGCCAATTTTGGCCAAATTGGCCGACGTGACGCGTGGATGTCGGCGACACTAACGTGGCAATTTTTATAATTTTTAATTAGTTTTCGAATTTTTTATTAATTTTTTATTAATTTTTTTTTTTCTTTTTCCTTTTCTTTTCTGCCTTCTTCTTCTTGGTAGTGGCCGATGAGCCTCTAGTGAGACTCGCCAGCCACTGGGTGAGGGCCGCGAAGCCCTCGCCTAGCCTCTCCCAGGGTCGCCGGCAAGCAAGGCCATGGTGGCCATCTCTCAGCCTCGCCTAGGGGCTATGGGCGAGGCGCCTTAGCCCATATCTAGGCGAGGCTAGCCTTGCCCTGGTCTTGCCCAGATCTGGGCTAAGCCACCTCGCTCGCGGCCCTAGGCGAGGCCGAGTGAGGCCTGCGGTCTTGCGAGGCCGACGAGGGCCACGACCCTCGCCGGCGACTGGCGAGGGCTTCGCGGCCCTCGCCTCCGCCCCGGATGGCCACTATCACCTCGCCAGCCACGCAAGCAAGGTTGGCCTCGCCCAAATCCGAGCGAAGCCGCCTCGCGCGAGCCCTCGGAGAGGCCAAGCGAGGGCCGCGACCCTCGCCGATGGCGGCGAGGGCTTCACGGCCCTCGCCCAGTGGATAGCAAGCCTCACCAGAGGCTCACCGGCCACCGCTAGAAAGAAGAAGAAGGCATAAAAGAAAAGGAAAAAGAAAAGAAAAAAGAAAAAAATTAATAAAAAATTCGAAAAAAATATTTAAAAAATCATAAAAATTGTTATGTCGGCATTAGGCCACCGGCCGACGTCCACGTCAGCGACGGCCGGCCAAAATTGGCCAGATGGACTGGATTTGTATCAATATTAAAAGATTTAGGACTGAATTGATCAAATTAAAAAAGTTTAGGACTGAATTGGTACCAATGCAATAAATTTAGGACTTTTTTGGTACTTTTCCTTAGCTTTGACTCTCCCCCTCTCCGCCACTTTTCTTCTCCCTCACCATTGTCTCCACTGCCCGCCCATGAAGCCACCACTTCTCACGCCAAGCACCGCCATCATCTCCCCCGAAAAATATTGCCGAGTTTCTCTTTAACCACCGTGAGATTCATTGCTGTTCTCAACTGCGTCCATAGTTTAATATAAACACTATCAGGAAATTGTTCGCCACATGTTAGAAAGAATGCCTAAACTGAACGCAAATTGGTCTCCTCTTCGCATCAATCTTGAAGCCAGAATGAAACCTTAGAATGCCCAAACCCTCGCCAAAGAAACTGGTGGCCAGTTCATCTTCAAGGGTTTTGAGATCAAACAGAAGCAAATTCAAAAGTTATGCGAGCAAGAGAAGTGCGGGCTCAAGGCCAAATCCCACCACCAATTCTCCTCCACCGTTGTTGCCAAGCCTTAGAGAGAGAGAGAGAGAGAGAGAGAGAGAGAGAGAGAGAGAGAATGATGTCGTTCAGAGAGATGAATGACATCGTTCAAGAAGAAATTGATCGCTAGGTTTTTCTTGCGAATGGTGTCGTTTGGCTATTGTTATGTTGATTTAGACCTCCAACGAGCTACATCATAAGGAATAAGTATTAAAATATTACTACATCAGATTTCTGGCTAAAGTGGTTGGATTTGACACGTAATTGATTGTTTTTTTATTAGTACTTTAGTGATATGAAAATATTTTTGATACTAAAATGAGCGTCGTATGTAACTTTTGATACTTTTAATATCCTTCTACCTCAGATACCAATAAGTTATAACTAGAATTTTTTCTTTCTTTTTTGGGTTATCCCATATCGATTGTGAAATGAGTTGATGGTCAATTAATAAGTATGATGAAAAGCCTCGGCTTTTAAGCTAACTTCTGAGGTAAGAGGGGCTTAAAACCACCCAACGGCAACTTCAACTTAAGCTTGATGTGTGAGGGAAGATTGTTAGGGTTATTCCACATCGGTCCACCTTTTGGAGTAAGAGAAGTCAAAACCGCCCACCATTTTTTGCATGTGAAGGTAATGGTGCCTTTGCTAATGTTTCTGTTAAAAAATTGTTCTAGGGAACAGAAATTGAAAAAACTAATTTTGTTCCGAGGAACAATTTTTGAACAGAAGAATACATTTGATAAACTTGTATAATTTTTTTTTTGGTGACCCAGGGAACAAATTTTTGCGGCGGAATAAACCCTAGGGTGGACCGAGCCACCACCACGGACTGATAAAATCGCGCAACTTGCACTCAAGCATCGGACGCGGAGTTTCGAACTCCTCCCCCGGTGGTGGGGTATTAAGTTTGAAATCACCGCGGCCACACATTGGTGATAAACTTGTATAATTTCTTTTTTAGAAAAAGAACAAAAACACGTTTGCTAAACTTGTATAGTTTTTTTTATTTCTTTTGATTTTTTTAATTTTTTCTTCCTTATGGCTAGTTGCTGGCCTTGGCCATGGCCGGCGACTGGTTAACGAGGGCCGGCGGCCTCACCCAGCCATGACGAGGCTTGCCGGGGGCTGGTGACGCTCCGGCGAGGTCGCCGGCCCTTGACGGTCAGTCGTTAGCCACGGCCGAGGCCGGCAACTAGCCAAAGAAAAAAGAAGAAGAAAAAAAAGAGAAAGAAAAAATAGGAGAGAGAAAAATTATTTTTCGGAAGTGTTTTAATAAAAAAAGTTTTTCTTGTTTCTTATTTTTTGTTCTTGAGAATAAAAGAATAGATTTTTTGTTTCCGAAAACAAAAGTGTAAACAAATGGGTTTTTGTTCTTTTTTTATTCCTCGGAACAAGAGACCAGAAATTGTGCTCCGAAGAACGAAAAAAGAACACAAACAAACAGGCCCTAACTGGCCAGCGACCTAGAATACTTTGTTTATTGGTTGTGATAGGTCGCCACCGCTAGCTAGTACATATGCGGCGGTTGAAAAGCATGTGCACGAGCGTAGGTCGGGAGAGAGAGATAGGGCAGTGGAAGCGTCCGATGAGCTAGGTCCTTGGTCGAGAAAACTCCATATGGGTTTCCTACTTTGTCTTTCGTTTTGATGTTTGTTTCCACGGGCGAATATGTCTTGTCCTCTCCCATCCTCGCATACTTCAAGCTCGAAATGTATAGCCAGAATTATCCCCTACAAGCAACCACATTCTCAAAAGACACAAGCAACTGAACCTCTTACATATCACAGATCATGCCATATTCCCAGCAACCACCACGACCAGAAAACCTCGTCACAAGCTGATTCCCCCATTTGGCTCCTTGCATTTCCGGGTTCACAATAATTGTAGGTAACTGGAGAGACCAGTTAACAACCGAATCTGGAGCCGTAGGGGAGTTCGACCCCATGGTGTTTCGACAACACAGAAGCCATCCATGATCACGGGATGAGAGGTTTCTGGTAACGACCGAATAAAATTGAACTTTACAGATCAGATTCGTGGGTTTAAGACAAGGTGATGCTGTGAAAATGGCCGATGGAGTCATGTGGGCAGTGGTCCGTCGGCTGTGACGCTCCCTAGACGGTCTTGTACTTTAGCTAACATTATGGCCGTGGTCCCCCCTCCAAGAGGCCGGTTTGACAATTACATTGGAGGCTGAAAAGATGGTGAAGTCGCTGTCTTCCGTAGAATTTTCTTCGTTGCCCGAAAAGTTGATAAGGGCGATTACTAATTAGCGAAGCGCAAGTGTGCGGTCTGACAATGAGGTTGTAGGAAATTTGGTATTAAGCCATCGTTTATTTGAAAAATTAATAATTAAAAAATATTTTTTTATAAATAAATACTTAAAAAAGAAAATATTTTTATTATTGATGATATTCATGTCCAAACATCTTCGCAAACAATGAAAGTATTTTTATATTTTAATTTTTATAAGGGATGTAAGTAATTTGTTTAGGAAATATTATTTAGATTATTCATTTTTTGCGGATAGGACTAACAACCTAGCCCAATCTAATGAACCCAAAGTGGCACTCTGCATGCTTTTGGTTGGTTCGCGATTGGAAGTTTGGGAGCGGCCTACGATTTTACAGATTAGACATGTTTGTCAACTTCCCTATCATGATATCCTTCGGAAGCATTTATGGGAGTTCCCCGTGGAAGGAACATGAATTAATTGATCAAAGCGGAGAAAGGAAAGTGAATTTAAGTTCATACGGCGGGGAGAAGATCCAGTTGACTCTCAAATGCACGAGAGATTTCATTTCATTGACACTCCCTTTTGTTTTGGAACAAACATTGACACTCCTTCTAAACCAACATTTTTTTTTTCTTTTTTCCTGTTGATGCGTCTTATGTAGTATGGCATATTTAAACTTTTCTGACTCAATTAATACTTATGAATACATGCAAATCACTTTGTTCATGTGCTTCATGTCAAATCCACTCGTAATGTTACGGATATGACTTCTAAAGTTACCTTGAATAAGCATTGTGATCGGACATGAAATTCACACTCCATCAATTCCCGATAACATTAGCACAGAGAAATGGCTTACTATTATTATTTTTTGGTCAGGGAGAAATAACTCATTTAATCGTAGGCGATTTGTATGGCCGGAAAGACATTTATTTGCGAAAAGAAGAGTAAAGTGAAATTCCATGTGGCTGTAATGTCACTCTCACAAGTTGATCACAAAGTCAGGCCCAAAATGCAAACACTGGGCCTTGAAGAATAGAATCGGACAGGCCCACAAACTTTACAAACGGGCTTTGTTAAGAGTAACTCATCATGGGCTTGTGATAAGGCAATTCCACCTGATTTATCCTTACTACTACTGTCACGGGGGAGAGATCCCCTTCTGGTGCAATCCAAAAAAATTGATTTTATTATTTAGGTAACTGTCTTCAGCGAATCCTTTCCCTTTTCAACTTATACTAATTACTTAGCCCGCGCTTTGTGCGGTCATATCCCTATTTATATCTTAGAATTGTTAGTGACAACAGGAACTATAATATAAAATGTCGCAAGATCTATTTTATGGTATTATTCATATTTTTCTAGAGAAAAGAAAATATCATAACTTATGGGGAGGCCTAGGACAAGTACTTAAAGATTACATCACTCAGGAAAAATATCATAATTTCAGGCACAATCCGGCCCTGGCCCAAATTGGCATGGCCAGAGACATGATGGTCCGTGCTTGGGCACGTGCTCAATCATGCCTGGTCGTGCCGGCCCCGCTGGCCGGCCCTTGCACCCCTATTCTAAAAAACCCAAGACTCTAAATACAACCTTCACATGCTTTTTGAAATATAACAAAACGAGGGTACTCAAGTCCGTAGTCAATACGACCCTCTTGAAAAATTCATAACCAAAGTAGCCAACAAATTTCCTGATGTGGTCACAAATCAGGCCAAGACAAAACGTCAAATGACAACTAATCCAACAAGGACATCTATTGAATTTTTTTGTATCTTTTTACTCTCTGACCTATGCTGTTTGACAAACAGTGGAAGGAATATCCTTGGAGTATAATCTACCTCTAGCTGACTGTGGTTGCATACACACTTGCGAGAAGACTAGGGGCAAGATGATTCGTTCTTTCTCGCGTCGGCATAACTTCAATCTTACCGAATCGTCCAATAAGGGAAGAATTCGGGCCACAGAGTCAAAGTCCTACTGGCAGCTTTCCAGCAACTACGAACTGCTATGCGTATCCACCATTGATTTTCCTATTGTTGAAGAAATTATTTAAGGTGTTTGAAGCGTCCAAGTCTATGAATTTGTAGGATTTTGATATTAATGGGTGGAATTGAATTGGCAGTGGAGAAGTATGTATTAATGTGTACTTTATATGTATCATGAGGTTTTTCTGTAATTATGTTTTTATTTGTACCCTAATTGTGATTAGTCAGTCCTATATATACATATATACAATCTTAATTGAGGTCAAGTCACCATAAACATTATGTCATTATTTTCTCTCATAGATAGTATCATGGATGCTATAACGCGGTTGACGCACATAAAAGAAAAAATTATATAAGGTGGTGATCATTTGAGCCATAAAGGTAGTTGGTTGCGTTTCAATCATCCTGAAAGTCATAAAGGTCGCTTTTTTCTCTGTCCCTAATGATCTTATAACAGCATCAATGCCTCAACAATACTCTCCCCAGTGAACGTGTGACTTGAGTCTGTTTTCGTTCCATTCACCACTCTGGAGCACGTCATGAGCTGCACTTTTTGTCGGACCCCTCATACAAGCAATCACTCCGCCACCCTTGTCGAATTGGCTTCGAGCTTAATTCATCCTCGAACGAAATACATTCACTCGAGGGTGTTCATTCTGATACTCTCCATAACAACCTAATTGTATCAAGTTGGTCAAGCTCTCAAAATGAGTATTTATATCTAATAATATTTGAGCCAGACTATTTAGTTAAATGAAGGGCGACGTAGGGTGACATCACAATTAATATACACGTGCGACACGTCCGTGCACGATTAGAACCATGAAATGCATGTTTCGTCGCTATATCACGTATATGCCGACGAGATATGTATGTCACGCATGTCTCCTCGCCGCCCTAAAATAAGCTCCCGCATAAGATCATTAGGGACGGGAAGAAAAGCCAAATTGCGGCAAAAGGTCCACGGTACGTTGTCGGCAGGTAGAAATCCAAAGCATCTTGCACTCAACACTGTCGACCTCAAAATCCAACTCGCCATATAATTAAGCACTATGGTTTAGAGGATTTAATCCATTAGAAATATAAGGGCTTAATTTTTCCTAAACCTCAAGTGGGCGCACACCGATTCGCCGGAGCCCCCACCACAACTTGGCCTTAATTTTTTAAGCCCTTCTTGGTCATCTTTGCCTTTTTCATAACCACCATGCAATGCATGCATTCTCTAAACTACCATTCAATGCGTATATAATGTTGTCGAGGTCAGAAGAGGGTCCGGACGAGAGCTCTTTTTTTATTTTATATTTTAATAGTTTAGGGAAATTGAGATAGAAACCCGATTAGTAGAAGGTCCCGTTAAAACACCATGCATGCCCTATGAATTGCTTAAGTTTTTGACCTGCGCAGATGACCCTAACCCCAAGAAAGTTTACATATTGTTGGTGGATTTCCAATAAGCGACCTAGTTCCTGTCGTGGAGATCTCATGATACTCTAATCAATTGTGCCAATTCAGGCTTGATTAGCATAGTGCGAGCCCTATCTTTTTTCTTTCGAACAAGAAAAAAAAAAAAGAGAGCTAAAGAAAGAAAAGGAAGCTAGTAAAAAAACAAACCAACCATCTCTTTCATGATGTTGCCACTCGGATCCGTCATTTCCATTTCGTTGCCAACAACTCCATATTTTGATAGGTCGATTTGGGACCCCCAATCATCCACCACACGGTTCAAGCTTCATAAACTATGCACAACATTAATTATGCAGATAAACATTATAAATTTTTTTCTCATGACATAAGAAACTTGAAGTAGTATCTAACCTTATGGGTATAGGATTAGGTGTGGCGGTGAAAATTGCCCGCTCTTTTCACTTAGAAGAAATTGGGCCACACTCCATGTTTTTCTAATTTACTTTGACAACAATGACCACCTTGACTTCGCATCACTTTCTGCATCGCCCGTATGAATATATGATAAAAGGTGAAATGAGAATAGTTTATGTAGTCCATTAAGCCATTGACGTGCCAGATGTTAGTTTAGATTGGGACATATTTGTAGATTAGTTGCCGCAAGAACTCATTGCTTTGCAAGGGACTATCTTGCAGGGGAAGGAACATATGTACTCTAACTACTCCTGTGAGTTATAGCGGAAAAAAAAAAAAAAAAAAAAAAAACCCAGAGGAGGACGCGTTAGAAACACGATGCCTTCATCTAGGAAAATTGTCAAGGTGGGGGGGGGGTTTAATTTTGAGCTTATGACATATCCAGTGGAACTAACGTGTCATAAAAATTTTGGGATATGTTAATCACTTCACTCAACTTTAAGATATACTTCACATCTTTAATATGAGACTTCTTTGTCTTGATACCTTCACACATTCAAATCAACAGTTCTCCTCCTCGAGTGTGAATTGTTGAGGACATGTAGTAGAAGTTCAATACTCCAACTTGGCGAGATCGTCAAGAAAGAACTTGGTTTCAAGATGATCAACATATTTGGTTAGATTTATCTTCATTCAAAGACTTAAATTAATAAGTTATAATTCAATCGAGAATACATTAGTTGCTTCACATGACACTATATCACTGACAGTGAGGCTCTTTTCGCCAAACACTCTCACATGTGCACCATAATAGAAAGGAGGGGAAAGTAGAAATGATAAAGAGTGAAAGTTGTTAAGTGAATTTTGAGGATATAAGAAGGTGATTCGTGGATGTCTTTCTCCTAAAAGCCAAGATTGGAGTATCTTGTACCCATAATTTTTATGTCTAGGATTGGCAAACTATTTGTAGGTGTCCTAGAGCTATAATTATTTAATAAGAAAAAAAATTCCTAGCTACCAATTATTTCAACTGAGGATGATAGTTGGATTCATTTCACCTAGACGTGGAGAAATTAAGAGTCTCTGTGAGGACAGAGAAAATTAAATAGTAAGGAAAATCATTTTACTAGTGGAGCTATAAAGTTACGTGTCGGATGCTGGTTAGGTGCAAATCAATCAAGTAACTTAGCATTTTATAAAACAATAGGCACATCAATCTAAATAAATCAAGCACTATGTTGTCTTGGCAATGTTCCAAGAATGAGGTGTCCCTAGCTTCACTTTGATCAACTTGAATAATAAAGCAGAATTGAGGAGTAAGTACTATGACTTTTTTTTTTTTTTTTTTATAACAAAACAAGTATATGTTACAACTATATATTCGTACTTATAATTCTTTCCCATTGCCCAAATACACTTGAATTTTCATCCCCTCATGCGAGGGGAAAAAATCTACTTAACTTTGTATCATTTGAATTTGATGGCTTCATAATTAACACGCACCAAGAGAAAAAAGATTCCTCCATTCTTAACAACACAAAATTACTAAGATGGAGTTCAGGGCACAAATGCAGAGGGCCGACCATACGAAGGTTTATCAAATGGCCTTCGAACCCTATAAACTAGTTAAATCTAAGGCTAGGACTTAATCTTGTAGAAGTAATCCTAATCTAGAGTAATTTGCATGTAACTGATGAGATTCAAAGATGTGATTTTCAATTCTTAAGTTACTCCTACCTCCAATCAATTGTGCCAACTTAAGAGATTGTGAATCTTCAGTTTCTCTTGAACTTTTCCCTTTCTCATCGGATCGAATTGGTGTCTAACCAACATAGGACCACGTCACGATGGGCAAACCTCACTTAAACGAAGGATGAATGCATGATTTAAGTTATTCAATGATTGGTTTCTCCAACAAGGATGGGGAGAGAGAAACACATGTGGCCTCCAAAACACACAAAAAGTTAGTTGAAATAGTTCAATTGTATGACCAATCAAGAGAGGACGGAAAGATCTATGTGACGCACGACTTGTGATTCCAAGGCATCCCCGACAATGATTTAGTCCTATTTTTATCTTAAATTTTTAGCCAAAATCGATTCCTGCATATATAATGAATACCATTAAGACTTGTCACTTGCTCTCTATTTTTTTTTTTTTTAAATACGACTGAAGTCAATCCCACTCGAATATTTCTTCTTCGTAGAGGACAAACCTTATTAAATGTTCTTCTCTTCCTAGCAAAAGCATCCTACGTGCACTCATTATTTAACTGCTATTTAGGGTCAGAGCTTAACGCGTAAAGAAGATCCTTTTCCCATTCTTGGCAAACAAGATCTTATCAGCAATCCACTCCAAGCTCGTTTTCTAGAGTTTCGATTAATTGAAGAATCAGTATCATGAGTCAAAAGGAATCCAGAGTTTATGACAGCGTTTCAAAATTTTATGAGGCTAATCTAGAAGTGCACATAGAAACTGTCTAGTTTTTTATGTCGATTTGTGGGAAAAATTGTCCAAAAAGTCTTAAACATATTGTACGGTGGCTATTTCAGTCCTAATCCTTTCAATTATATCAATTTAGTCCTAAATTTTTTCACGATTTATCAATTTAATTAGTCCTAAACCTTTTGACGATTTTCCAATTTAGTTATTTTGATCAATTTTGGTCAATAATCACTGATATAGAGGTCTATTTAGTGCTAATTGTCCAACTTCGCACGGGCGGCACTGATGTGGATAACTTTTTAAATTTTTCTAATTTTTTATACATTTTTCTTTTTTTTTTTTTTTTTCCCTTCTTTGTTTGCTAGTTGTTGGGCCTTGGTGATAGTTGGCGAGGGTTAAGCCTCACTGGCCTCTAGTGAAGCTCAACCTCATCAAATTTGGTGAGACCAATGTTGCTAGCCTCCGGCAAGGATTAAGCGTTGCTAGGTTGGCTATGTCGAGCCTCGCCAAGGGTGGGCAAGACTTGCCCTCGTTGGCTCTTGCTTTTGGCCAGTCACTAGACAGCTGTAAAGCCTAGAGACCAATTAGAGGAAGAAAGAAAGAAAACAAAAATTCAAAAAGAAATAAAAAATAAAAATAAAATTGTCCATGTTAACGTCAGTTATACAACATCCACGTTAATGATTTCCAGTCACAATTGATTGAAATGACTAAAATGGCCAATCATCAAAATTTTCAGGATTAAGGCTTTGTTTTTTTCCTAAAAAATGAATAATTTTAAAAATATTTTTCTTGAAAATGATCATTTATATCGCTTGTATTGGTTGATATAATTAATCAATGGAAAAATACTTTCATCACCAACAACAATTTATACTTCAACATTTTCATGGAGAATGAAATACTTTTCATTTTTTTAAAAATTTTTGTGAGCGATACAAGTCATCTTTTTAAGAAAATATTTTCTAAATTATTCATTCTTTATGAAAGAAATATGGTCTAAATCGACAAATTGTCAAAAGGTTTATGCTTAAATTGACGTAATTGAAAGGTTTAAAAATAAATTGATAAATTGTTAAAATATTTAATATTAAATTGACACAATTTAGATATTTATTACTAAATTAGCCGCTATACAATAACTATATGACTTTTGAACAAGTTTTCCCTCAATTTGGATCTTGTAAGATTCCCAAGAAATTGATATCTTTCGGAAGTAAATGATTCTTCATCTCTTTTTCACCTCACGTGCTGAGACATTGAGAAAAACTAAATCAAGAATTCTTATTTTTTATTATTATCATTAATTGAATCAATATTTGTGACCCGTGATTGTCTCATACTTATTTTGAAAAGTATGATGTGATTTGATATGAAAATATACACAGCGTATCAATCAAGATATAAATCTAGGATGGGGTAACTTTGAATTCCAGGGCTTATTCGGGTCGTCCAACGTGCCAGAAAAAAATTTAGATTCTTGCGTGCTGACTTTTACAACCAGATTATTCCACATCGACCTTGATAATAACATGGTGTGATTTAGATGTCACTTTTATAGGATTGCCGACTTTTTCTATAGCTCCTGTAAGTAGCTGATTGACGTAGTTACTACTCCTGATTATAGGTTTGACCGATCGCCTATTTATGATGGGGTGACCGAAAGACCTCTGATTTTTAGGGTCGCTTGGATTTTCTCTCCCTGATAAAGTCGAAATCTTATTTTAGTATTAATCGGCGAAGCATCTTGGAAAATTATTGATTAATGATAGGGGTGACCAAAAGACCTCTGATTTTTAGGGTCGCTTGGATTTTCTCTCCCTGATAAAGTTGAAATCTTAGTTTAGTGTTAATCGGGGAAGCATCTTGGAAAATTATTGATTATCTTATCTAACGGAGCGTCCTGCACAACATGTACTCAAATTGCATCAATTTCTTAATAAGTACTACAGTGGTTGTATTGCCCGAAAGTTGACTAGAGAAGATAAAAGAGTTTGAATAATGTTGTTTGGTCGATGGAATCTCATTATAATAAGAGCTCTAAATTTCAGTATAATTGAGCGATAGTTTATATCCTTGGACCAATTGCCTCGATTACTTTAATGGTTCGGATTGAATTAGAGAGATTTTGTCTGATTTCCTTTGAACAAATAAAATAAAAAAAGATTAGTTAGGAGACTGAAGAAAAAAGTGTAGTGCCTCATTTAAGAATACACTGTAGAAATTTTGCAAGTTCTCCAATGAATATGAGAACAGACTTTTTATGTGTCTTGATAAAAACTAAGGCTGAAAGGTAATTAACTTCATTACTAATTTCATTGTGATCGAGTACAGTGGGGTGGAGTTCAACTATCTCGATTTTCTATTATTAGAGTTGAGCTTGAGTGATAGAAAATTTAATATTCATGAATTCGAAGTATGCAAGCTGCAGTGAATTCCAGCTTATACTATATTTACCGGGACAATTACCCAATCAATTTTAAAACTATTATGTGTATGTCAATTTGGTTTTAAATTTTTCAATTTAGCAATTTAGTCATTTTTGCCAGATATCGCTAACATGATAGTTTAGTCGTCATCGGCTATTTTACATGGCATACCATCATGTCAGTGATTTTTGGTGAAAATTGATCAAGATGACTACATTAAAATTGTCCGTAAATATTTATGACTAAATTAATAGAACTAAGAAGTTTGGTATGGAATTTACATATATGTATAATAGTTTTAGAATTGATCGGACAATTTCTCTCGTACCTGCTCAATTGCACCCTTAGTGGCAAGCAACGATGGTCGCTAGGGATTGGTGGAAGGTGGCTGGCGACAACAGAGGGAATTGATGTATGCTTGGCAATGACAGATATACTCGACATATGGCTCCCGATGCATCGATTGGAGAAATGAGATGGGTATAGCAAATGGCAAATTGGACTTCACCTTTCTTTTCTTAGAGCACAAATTTAATATTTTGGAAGAAGCGTGGTGAGTAAAAGCAATATGCTCATGGTTTAGACTTGATCAAGCATGGACATATTGTAACCGATGTGGGGTTGATCTAGTATTGTAGAATGAGCAATATGATATGTTTTCCTCTATCTCCCCGATCGAAGAAAGTTTCTTCTGGTCATGCCTCTGATTGGTTTGTCATGAGTTATAGATAAATTACATGTGACCGATGCCCATCTTTCTAAACCATGAAATCATAGATATTCTCCAATCAAGGATCAAAGAAAATACGGCCTTATGATTTAATTGTTGAGAGAAGTCCGGACATGTAGCTCTCGCTTTATCTCATTCCAATCAGTCCATTCCAATGATACTCGAATGCAGAAACCAACTACGCCTAATTAACGGAAAACTCAGGATCAGATTGATCCAAAAGATGATTATATCCACAAAATATGTACACGATGCGTACGTACAGATTGCATGAGGCCTACATGCAAATCCAACGCACGTCCCTACGTGCTCGTATGTCGTATATGCTGATACAAAGGGTGTGATTTTTACACATGCCTAAAAGCACAAGAACCATATCTATGTAACAAACCCAGTATGCGTATAATGTGACGAGAAAAGCACTCCCGGAAACAATCGCTCAAATCACGCTTTTTGTAGTAAAAAATTTATAAGAGAGACAGATCGATCTCAATGCCCTGCCAGATCTCCGAAGAAAATATCGCTCCAAGGTGAAGTCGATGAGGAAGGAGAACCTCCGGAGGAACCGCCGCTTCTGGCATCCCCCCGGTCCGTGACCGCAGATGCTTCAGTCAGAGACGGAGGGAGAAGAAGATCGAGGTCATCGTAGTCACCCCATAGGGCGGAGTCTGTCGAGTCTAGACAGTGATCGATCCCGTTGACCATGGAGAGACATTGAGTCGCCGCCGTCCTGTCGACATGGCTATTCAACGAGGTTTGGAAGCTGAAAGGGACTTGTGGTGGCGTGTTTGTCAAATAGTTGGGTACAAGATGATGATGAGCGGTGAAATTATTGTCTAGGAGTGGTTCAGAGAAACTGGCGATTCCCTCGGAGAATGATCTCGCCGTTGACGACAATAACGAATTAAGATCCGGGTCTTCCTTGATAGGATCGTAAGCAGTGTAACCTTGGGTTGCCTCTGTAATGCATGAGGTTTGGCTGAATAGATTGTTGTTGCTGGCCGTGGCTGAAGCTGGAGGTTGGAGAAGACCCTGTAAGTACTGAAGACTGTTAGCAAGCTGAAGAGCATCGGACTGCAACGTGAGTGCCGATTCATCCAGCGGCCGAGAATCGATCAGCTTGCTCAGGTTCGCTAGGGCTATGAGCTGCGACAAGCTCGACGAGAAAACGTCCGTCCTCCGGCGGTGAGTCGCTGGGTCGAACCCCATGCGGATCAGCTTCTTCTTCAGGTGGGTGTTCCAGTAGTTCTTGATCTCGTTATCGGTCCGGCCTGGGAGTCGCGTTGCGATCGCCGACCATCTAGCACATTGGAAAAAGCGTGTTACTCGACCATAAAAACCATATTAATTAATTATAATTCATTAACTAAGATTCCTCTGTTTATGAGATGGTCGATGTCTACGGCTGGTCATAACTCGTAATATAAAGAACAGTATATCCTGGAAAACAAGTCTGAGCGCAACGAAAGTATTGATTCAGCGTTTCGTGCAGGGTTTCCAGAATCTATTACTTGTTTCCGAGCACGGAGTGGAGATGCAAGATGGTTTGTTCTTCTTCCGGGGAGAAACTCCCTCTCTTGATGTCCGGCCGCAAGTAGTTTATCCATCTCAATCTGCAGCTCTTGCCACATCTATTAAGACCTGCACAAGAAACTCATAAATAAGTAAAGACTCTGAGAAAGAGAGAGAGAGAGAGAGAGAGAGAGAGAGGGATGGCTGGAAACCTGCACGTTTAGGGAGAGAGATCCAGCTCCCATGGCCGTGCTGCTGGATGAAATCAAGGAGCTTCTTGTCTTCCTCAGAAGACCAGGGCCCTTTCTTCAGGCCATTGCCTTCGCAACATGGGGATCTTCCCATGATCCTTTTTTTCTTTTGTTCTTGTGGATTATAAATCCTAATGAGACCGTGCGTTCGTTAGTTTCTTGCTCGAGTCGGCTGCTTCCTTGTGGCGCTACCCAGTAATCCTTGGCTGCAACACTTCAACACTATATATGCACAAGATCTCAGCCCTTGCTCTGTTCTTTCTCCTCTGACCTTTTTTTATTATTTAACGAGACACAACCTGTCCGAATTATTTTATTTCGGAAGACGGACATGATTTAAGGACTTTCCTAGAGTAATGTCCATGATAGACCTTCTCTCTCTTCCACGTGAAAATGACATGTATATCCTTTTGACGGTGTAGAACCCCGCATCAAGTGTGATGAAAATTCACACATAGACCGGTCCACATTATGCACCTATGTTGAATCGTCAAGAAAGTATCCGGAATATGTGTTACATATATTAAAATGTATATGAGCCAGTTAAACTTAATAGGTTTCACATAGATCCCACATTTGATGACTTAGATACACTTTATCATCTGAACACTTTTAGTAAATTCTGAAGGGAAAATTCCAAATAAAAAATCTGGAGTGAATTTATTTTCTCAAATAAGGACCGAAAATAAACTTTGTTTCAAATCAGTGCCCAAAGTAGACTAATCTTTTCAAATGCGGACCCAAAGTGATCAAGATAATCTCTATTAAGGACCTTAGCTTGCCGGCAGACATTTTCCGGCGATTAAAATATGGGCAATTTTGTCAAAAATTTGTCATTGGAAAAAAAGGGAAAATTCTAAATTAATTAAATTTAGGTTATTCATTTAGATGTTTATGTTTTCTTCTTTCTTCTCCCCTGCTGCTCCTCAACCAAATCGCTACCTGGTCATTATCGTGATTCGATTCTCGTTGCTCCTCACCTTGCTTGACTGGTAGATGATTTGGGTCTCCGTAAACAAAGAAAAAGCATATGATTTTCTTCTTGTTTTTGAATTCATGCCTCAACCAGTGGAGATTTTGGGTCCTCGACTTTGCGGAGGATGGGTACAAGGAATGGGGAGAACTTCAGTCTTTGACTTTGCAAAGATTGGTACAAGGAATGGGGAAACCATAGAAAACCTAGAGCTTTTTTTTTTTTTTTTTTAAGGATTTGTTAATTTTCCCTAGATTTTTTTTGGACAAAATTGCCCAAACTCCAATTGTCAGAAATGTCACATACTTGATAGCCATCAAATATTTGGCTGACCAGCAAGCTCAGGTCCTTGTTTGGAATTGATTCAATTATTTCGGATCTTTATTTAAGACAATGGGTCAATTTTAAGTTTTTATCTGACACAAAATTTATTTCAGGTCATTATTTGAGAAAATTGATCTACTTCAGATTCTTATTTAAAATTTTCCCAATTTTGAATGCGCTTCTCCTTGGTGATTAATTGGTAAGAATCACCGGGGTTTAAAAACGTGTCCAATTTGGGGAACTAATGTCGTGAGTCTCCCCGGTCAAAGCTGCGCTGTCTGCCTCCGTCTGTCCAAAACCAGAAAATTATATCATAAGACACCAATTAAATTAACGAGCCGGGAACTGATTGCGCGGCGCGTGTCCGGTCGCTGCTGGCTGGAGGAACCTCTCCCATGCACGCAACACACGGGCAGTTTCGTCACCCATTATGCATGGCCACAATTCAACACCCCTGACGTCCCGTGCTCTGGACCCTCACCGGACCTTGCTTCTAATTTAATCAAACTCAAAGACTTTTCCGGATTATTTCGTTAGGAGCAGATCGATGTTTGCTGTCCGTTTGTAAGTACAGCGACACCTGCAGCTACGCGAATGTAGTCTACGTAGTTTCGCTACAATAGCCGATATATGTATGTATTTATGTTTGTATATGGAATGAATGCTGTAAAAATCCCAAAAACTATACTTATTGTGGTACAAATATCCTAATTTTTTGTTACTAAAAACCCTAAACTTGTCAATTGTGACACAAATACTTCCAACATTGTTTTGTATCCTAAAAATTTCTCAACTTACACCGGTGTCGGATGGTTCATCTAGTTTAGAATCATACTATTGATCTCAACTTCCCTCATTCATCGATGGAAACTGAAATAAATAGTATATATATATGTCACACAGGTATAAATTTGCATTTTTTCGTGACACAATAAAAGAGTTAGAGGTATTTTGTCATAGTAGACAAGTTTAGGATATTTGGTGACACAAAAACGTTTAAGATATTTGGATCATAGTAGGCATAATTCGACATTTTTTTGTGATATTTGATCATATGTATATATTTATATATCAACTTGCAATTATAATGATGAAGAACAAATAATCATTATCAAATGTAATCATAATAATAGACTATGTCGATTAGTTGTGCTCGAGATAATCATCATGATGCACACTAAATAAATCCTGGCTGCATTTAGAGAAAAGGGGTGATTTTATGTGTATTCATTTTCTTGAGTTTGGTGTTTTTATAATAGTTTACTCCACATAATGTTACTAATTAAGCTATCATGCCATGGGTTGTACAAACCAAAATGTACAAAAGGTTTTTTGACTTATGTTTTTTTAATCAAAGTAGAGGGTGGGGTATAGAGGGAACGGACATGCAAATCATAGGGAGAACAGGTGGGCACAATCATTTAGCCCTTAGCAAGGACTTTCCTATTCCCTATGCTCATCAAAGTTAGGTGGATTTTACTATTTTTTTTAAGACCGATCGTGGAAAGCCGTCATTCTATTGGTTCATCTTCAAAAGGGACCGAGTCGCTAGATAAGCGGGGCAAGGTTAGGGTCGCGATTAGTTTAATCGATCTAAACAATAAATATCGTAAACCCGAACATTAATACGTGATGATGGATAATAAATTCGTGGTTAGGTTTATATCTAGTTGAATAACGGAATCTTGAGCCTATTTTATTTATTAAATACACACGGTTGTGAATCTATCCCTTTATATAATCTAAATTGAGATCTCGAGTTAATTTGGTTTCGTCAGATTTCAACCTAAAACTTTTTTTTTGTGCTGGCCGTCAGATTCCCGATTTAATTACCGATTCATGGCTAGGTAGAACACGAGCGGGTAGATTTGAATGTGGACCACAATCTGAACTTTGTAATGTTCATAAACAAAATGAAACTTGTGCATGTTCCATGACCTGTATGGAGTTGAAGAACTCGGCCTTGAAGGCGACATGTACTTTGAGTGCCTTAAAATGATCTAAATTGTTCCACCCTTTATAGAAAATGTCCCCGGAAAAAAAAAAAAGGGTTTTTTTTTTTAATTTTATAACACACATTGCTAGTATAAGAAAAAAGTTTCCCATACGGTTTCATTCAAAAATGTAATTAAATTTATAATTACCCACTTTCTCATTAACCAAAAAATTAAGTGATGGATAAATTTCTTTGTAATAATCTATATATACATTGGCAATGCATACTTGATCAGCAAGGAAAAGGTAAATGAGGCCCCCACCTCCCCCGCTTACCTCTAGAAGTTACACAATGTAATGAGAAAGCAATTAAGTTTTAAAATTTTCAATTGTGGAATCAAGTTCTAAAACTTATCTAATTAGAGCGATTAAGTACTTTATATTGGATCTATCTAATTTGAGAGATGGAAAATATTAGTGTGATAATTTTTCAATAATAAACTTCGATGAGATGAGACGTGGCATTGATGTGCCACTATGTGGAGTCATGCAAGCTTCACTTAGAAAAGAAGCAAAAAGAAAAAATAAATCAGAAATAATTTATTGGTACCATATATAAAAATAACTTGCAAAATCTTCAAATTGTCATATCCTTGAAAGCATAATCCCACCATAACTCATGAAAGTACTTTCTTTTTGGGATAATCTCATCATCACAAATTTTTATATTTTGAAGATCTTTTCACTTCATAATCGTCAAATATTAATATCCACTTAAATTTGCTCCTACATATATTTCCTTTTTCCGTGCTCATTTAGATTTTAGACTTTGATTCAATGTTTTGAACGCTTGCTAGCATAATTTGAGTTCAAACGACAAAACTGTGATTTTTAGTCCAAAAAGTGACTTCGAATTTATTTATTTATTTTTCCTTTTTTAAAGAAGAGTTCCAATAATAGGCGACGCAATGAAAACATCCGTTGACCCGTGCTTCCCGGTTGCGGTTAGAGGGTAGTTGATGCAGCAAAACACCCCACCGCAGTTGTCGCGTGTGGGTTTCGTCAGCCTATTCCTCGCACGCTCCAAAGTCTCCCGGGGCAAGTTTAGGTCAACAGTCCCTTCTTTTTTTCACTTTTTATAATGAAGCGGATACCTGATTTTCTTGGATTATCTTGATAACTTTCGATTACATTTAACTAAATTAATTTTTTTTAGGACGTACAAAGATGAAATTTCGTGGAATATTTTTAATAAATATGCCGTCCTAGAGTTTATAGATGGGTTTGTTTGGCCAAAAAAATTAAAAGTAAAAAAAATTCGTGCCTAAACTGGGGTAGCATTTTTCTTTGGAAGTGGTAGTCTTATGAAATAGACATGTGCATCAAATTGTAGGTTTATGTAATCGATTAGGTGTGTAAAAAAATTTAGGATGCGAGAATGACCTTTTTACTTGAAGATGTGAAAAGCAAATTTTTCTTGGGCATCGGAAGAGTTCGAAGTTTCTGCTATCAGCTAAGAAAATATTACGTGGAGAAAGCAGGAGACTGTTTCATCCCTTGATCGCAGTTGGAGAAGGGAGATCAATCGGGCAAATTCTCGTTCTAGATCCGTATTGTTATGTTGGTCCCGGTCGGGTCCGGTTATCAATGGAGGTGATTTTCAATGGTGATGGCCCAATACAAAGGTCTCGGCCCAAACCTCGATGACTGGACAAAAGTTTGCTGAGGGCCCAAAGATCAAGCGTGGTCGGAAGTGAACTTTTACAATACCACCTCAAGAACTTTTATATTTTTTAAAATTTTTTCCCTTCGAGACAATTTTTTTAATGAAAAATCGACCACATACTTGACGCATATCCCTTTATCTCGCCGACAAAGATAAGAAGCATGTCTTATCGGTGTACTTTTGCAGAAAATACTGAACATTTTAAGATCGCAAAAAGATCAAATAGAAAATTTTCACTTACCGATACTTTTTCCCTCTTTGCTATTAATTATTAGGAAAAGAAAAACACACTTAGGTGTAACAAATTTAATGTTAACCATCTCACCATGCTAATGCACGGATCAATGTGCTTAATTTACTCTATCATGACTTTGACCACAAAAACTCATAGGACTCAATCCAACCAACAACAAGACAATCCAAATGGATTGACTAAATATTATTAAAATTGAACCGTTGTAAGAGATACGACACTTTTGTCATGTATATTTCCGTGGGAGAGTAGAAGAGAACCTGGGTTGTGCACGTTGTAAATTGTTTTACGGCGTTACAATGTGTCTGTAACGAAATGCGGCAAAAATATGGTGCAAAATACATGGTTTTTTTTTTTTTTTTTGACATAGTGCAAAATACATGGTTAGGTCGCCGGATATCGCACGAAAGGGATTTCCCAGAACTATAAGGGTCTGGATCTATACGTGGTCTATGACGTGAAGTCATCGATGCTCTTTGCTCAAAAAAAAAAAAAAAAAGTCATCGATGACAATTCAATGCCTTTTGCCCATACTGAGCGAACTGCCACCTTCCTCCTTTAATGCACCGAGACCCCAGAAACCCTGCCCACTGGCCCTTCTCCGCAAACCGCCGTCTCTTTCCCCTTCCTCCTTCTCTCCCTTGTCTCCATCCAGCTCGCTTCGCCTCCTTCTCCGCCGCGCCCCGTCGTCAAATGGCCAATGACGCGGCCCTGAGGACCTCCCTGGTCTGGCTGGCGGCGGCGATGGTGGTGGTCGGGCTGTGGACGCACTCCTTCAAGAAGGCGATGGCGACTTACGGGGTGGGCGTGCTGGGGATCGCCGGCGTCCTCTTGCCGGACTGGGACTACTTCGACCGCGACTTCTCCAAGTGGACCACCCCGGTCAGCCCCGAGGAGAGAGCCGCCATTGCTTCTCGGGGATCTGGCCTCGCAAGGTCTGCTCCTCTCTCCATCTCTTCCTTCAGTGCATCCTAGGAAAATGAAACCCCCACCCTTTGCATTTAACGTACGCCCATCTTCGTGCATCGTCACCAGACTGACTAACTCAAGGGTAGTCTTCTCGACGATCTAGTCACCGTGAGCGATTTAACAGCTTAGGTTTCTCGTTTCTCGACGTTGAATCCGGCCGCCCTAGCCGGGGGTAAGTTTGGCGGTTTGATCTTGTGTCCGTTTGATCGAGATCGAAAGGAATAGATTCAGATTGAACGATATCATCTTAGAAAGGACAGGAAATGACTTCGCATGCTTTTTGCACGGTCGATTTGACTTCTGAGTGTCGGATCTTTGCTTGTTCTTCATGGTTTTCCTACGCAGGTTTAGAATGTATCCCTTCGTTTGGCCGTGTATACATGTGTCTACGGATATGGTCTGTACAAGTGGTGGGTGTTCGTATCCAGTTGAGTCCAGTTTCTGGAATCGCACAATATAAGTCTGTCCATCGCGTGCTGCCGTGTAAATCTCACCAAAATCCTGTGATATTCGCTAAATTCGACGGCAACTATGGAAAATCAAGGTGTTGCGGCACCCGATCCCGGTGATAATGTCTCTTGGAATGGGCGGCCGGCAAAGAGGAAGGGGACTCATTGCAGAAGCATATTCACCAGATTTCTCCTGTTATGGTGATGAATGATTTTTACTTAGATCTTTTCCACTTCGATACTGTTCTTATATTTGACATGTTCAGTTGATGATTATTTTTTCTCCAGAATGTTGCACTTTTTTTTTTTTTTGTTAGGGCCATTGGGGAATCGAGTTATGAACTTTGGTTTTTCTCCATTGATATATAATAGGAGATCCTAATTGTAGGGCTTCAGGCATATGTTTTTTAGGGCTTCAGGCGTATTATGAGGTGGTCTCAGCATATCCATCATTATCATATGCTTTCCTCTAAAGTCGGAATTAACATCTCACGATCATTCTAATTTACGATATGTCAACATCCCTCTTTGAACTCAAACTAAGAATATGATTGAAAGTGATTCGAATGATGCGTCTTAATATGAATATCAACATGTCAACCAATCAAGACAATCAATCGCAAACATAAACTAGCTTGTACGGCATGTCGTATACCAAGTGATGTCTCTCTATTCAAAACCGGTTTTAGTTTCACACCCCTTTACAAGTTATGACCATCGATTGATTTTCAAACCGCTACTTGACCCCATCCCAAGCACGTGTCTCGTTCAAAGACTTAAATACGTGCACATCAAGTAGATCCGGATGTATCAAACCTTACCAGCAACGGCCTAACGAAATAGTCCCATAGGAGGTGCAACTGCCAGTCCAAATACATCACAATGAACATGGTCAAATATTATCTGAGCATTAAAAATTGCAATCATTAAACTCGACAAATTTAACAAGTAGTCTGCAGAAAATGCTTTACGTGTCCATTTATTTTTCGGAGCGATATGCAATTAAATTAATATTTATTTGAATTTTGAAAAATGTCACCTATAATTATAAATGATCCGTATTGCATCATATTCACGAAATTACCCCCGCCAAAAAAAAAAAATAAAATTGCCGACACTTTTTCCTTTTAATTTTCGCGAGAGGAAACTTCGACGGGAGGACCGGGACTATAAAAGGACCCCGCTGGCCTTCGCGCCAAGTTCATTTCCCACTCGAACGAACTGCAGGCGCAACGGACCGCGCGCTCGAACTCTTCGCTCTCTCCTCCTCCTCCTCCTCCTCCTCCTCCGTTCTCTCTCGATTCCGACGCCGATTTCTCTTCCCTTTGCAAGCTCGATCCGTCCGATCGCGATGCAGAAGCTAGGGTTTCCGAGCTTCAAGAGCTTGGACCAGTTCAAGCCCCGGTCGTCGGCGTCGTCCGCCGCCGGGACCGCGAAGGCCTTCTCCTCCTTCTCGTCGCGTCCCTCCGCGACGGACTCGCTCTCCATCGGAAGCTTCGCGAACCTGAAGCTCACCGCAGGTTCTCGTGGCGCCGGTTTTTTTCCTCGCGTGCTCTGTTTATGTTTTTCTTCTTCCTTTTTCGAATCGCTCCGTTGATTTTCTGTCGTTGATTTGTCCGTGGCCAGAGAAGCTGGTGAAGGAGCAAGCCTCCGTCAAAACCGATCTCGAAATGGCGGTAGGGGAGCGGAAACTTCGCTTTTGATAGTTTCTCTGAATCTGACTGTGTATTTCTTTACCTTCGCCATTCCTGTGACTTGCTTGAGTAATCATTTGGATTACGTGAGGCGTCTGTTTTGAGAAGTACGCATATTCTGAACTCACAATGATTAGTGTTTTCAGAAGGCTGAGTTAGGAATTAATGTCTTTGAGTTGCTTTTATAGGTATTTATTTCTCTTTGCCAATGATCTTTCTGGATTTTCCTTGTCATGCAATTTTTTTAGCTTTTTCCAACCGTGCTACACGCAAACTTGAGGTGTACATCTGGCTAATCAGTGTTATCCATGTTCTAGAACACGAAATTGAAGAAATCGATGGAGCACATCCGTGCACTGGAGGACAAACTGCAGAATGCCTTTAACGAGAATGCTAAGCTCAAGGTGAAGCAGAAGGAGGATGAGAAGCTGTGGAAAGGACTGGAGTCTAAATTCTCTTCTACGAAGATGTTGTGCGATCAACTCACAGAGACGTTGCAACACTTGGCCGGTCAAATCCAAAATGGTCTCCAACTTCTTTCCTACATATCGAAAATGATAATTTCACGCGTTGGTAAAAATTTCAGTAGACATGACATATTACAATTCCTAATGTAGCTGAGAAAGATAAGGAGTTCTTTGAAGACAAGTTATCGGCTAGTTCAGTCGCAATTGATGGGTTGAATCAACAGATGGCTGCTCTTTCCATGAAGCTAGAGTCTGCAGAGGAGACAATTCAGAGACGTGAGTCATTATTAGTCAGTTTATTCTTTGTTTATTTACTAAAAAGGTGCAATGAAATGTGTAATTTGGTTGTGAATTGTTAAACGTATTCATAGATTCTTGTAGACCTGCTGAATTTTGGTGTCATTCCTTTGAATAATTTTAAACTTATAAGCTCTTATTAAATGATAACTCTAGGTGACAAGGAATTGATGGAACTTGGAGTTGAGAAAGAAGAACGAGAGAAATTTCACAGAGATGAACAGTACAGGACAGCCAATCTCATAGGGGAGAAAGGTAAATTAGGTTCCTTTTTTGGGAATGTTTATCTTATATACATATTGCTGTTGCAGAGAGCTTTTCATCCATGATGATCTATATAGATGAAATTTTGAAACCATGTTCTGTATCGCATTTGACTCGGAGAAGATGATTGTATTCTGTGAAAGTTGGAAGTTTCATAATTGAACTATTTTGAGGGTTCCTCAGCTGGATCAGACGAAGGTCCTAAAGTGGAACATATGAGGCCTCTCCAATGGATTAGTGCTTTGACCCTTGATCCTTCTCATCCATATGCTCCTAAGCATCAAATGGATCATCACTTTCAAAATCTTCACCTTCCATGGACTACTAGGGGAAGAAGATTGGAAAATATACACCTCTCCCAATGTTTTGGAAAGATTATTGCAATTCCCTTATCAATGGAACTTTACTAAGTGGTATTGTAACCAATTGTTTTGATCTACTCACATATTGAGTAAAACGTTAGCATCATGCGGAACGTATGGGTAACATACATAGGGTTCAGTTGGTGACAATGACATGATTCAAAAGCAAGCTTTCTGTTAGTTACAGAACTTTTATCAGCATTGGATGAGAATACATGTTTTTGATTTACTCTCTTTATGAGATGACAATGACACGATTGAGATAGCAATAGACTAGTTACATGTTATCAATGCAGTTTTTCAATAAAGATGTCAATGATGGAGTTGTTTGGTCAGAATCTTGTTGGGCATTTGGTATACATCTGCTTGTTAAGCCATCAAATAATTGTTATCTTGCTTGCAGATGCAATGATCAAGAAATTTGAAGTTGCTCTGAAGGAGAATGTGATAGCCATGGACAATTTGAATTCTACATTGGGAGAATTGCAGTCCCAATTAATATCAAAAGATGATGAAATCAAACAACTGATTACCACTCAAGAAAATCTAGAAAAAGACAAGAAGGAACTTCAGTTGAGAAATGATGATTTTGGCAGTAAGTTGGTATTGTCACTTGAAGAGATTAAAAGTCTTGAAAGTTTTGTTCACCTGATTGCTGCACAGCTGGCGGAATTGGATGCAAAAAAATTGATTTTTCAGGAAAAGTTGGATCAGTTGAACTCCCTGTATGAGTCTTGCTTCAAGTTGGTTCAAAAGAAGATGGATCTTGCAGCTCAACTTGCTAAGAAAAGGCATAATAAGCTGCAGAGCGAGCTCTTGTTCACAAAATCAGAGAAGGATGCTTTGCAAGTGTTGAATCAGGAATTAAATAGTCAGGTCATAGAACTTCAGAAATCTCATGAGGTGGCTATAACACAGCTTTCAGAGGAACTTCAAATTTCAAGAGAGAGAATTCAGAGCTTGGAGTCTGAAGCAGAAACCCTTGTCTCAAAGAGCATTGAGTCTGAATTGCTGGTTTGTGGATTAAAGCAGAAAATCAGCTCTCTTCTGGAGAGTACAAAATCTTCTGAGGATAGAATGGTTGAAACTATTGCTCTGGTCATTTTGTGTTTTGTAACCATGCTTTATTGCTGTCCTCAACCTGTTTCTTTATGTCTCACAGCAAGATTGGCTGGCCAAGTATTCAGCATTAGAGAGTCAGAAAAATGATGATAATGAGAAATCTCAAGCAGAGATTCAGAAAAAGGCTGAAGAAATACAAGTGCTGCAAGACGTGAATGAGAAAATTGAGAAGCAAAAGGATGCACTTGAGAATCAAGTTGATGATCTCAAAAATGTGTTAGAGGAGAAGGAAAACCTTATTCTTAGTTACAGGGATAGAGAGAAGAAGCTAGAAGACCAAATTTCTGAGGTGAACTTTTGAAATAACGATTCATGAACTTAGAACACTCCTACAGTACTATATTCATCGCAGCATGTTACTGCAGAATCAGGCATTACTGACTTCAGCTGAACATAGACTAGCAGAATCCAAGAAGCAGTACGATATGATGCTTGATAATAAACAGATGGAACTTTCGAGGCATTTGAAAGAACTTTGTCAGAAGAATGATCAGGTTTTCATTGCTTGTCATGCTCTGCATGCAGCTTAAATTACTTATAATCATTTGAGTTCTAACAGCAAGCTTTATTAGGCCATTAATGACATTCGAAGAAAATTTGAGCTGGAAAAGCAGGAGATTGTCAATCAGGAAAAAGAAAAGGTTTGTCGTTTCTTCAAACTTTTCCCCACAGTTCCTTAATCTATTGATATAATTGGCTGCTGTTCCCTTTGAGGCTTTAGGTGGACAAAGTCATCGGACAAATGGAAGTGGAGTGTGATAAAAAACTTGCTGATTGCAAAGAAGAATCAAGGCAGCAATTGATATGCGTTCAGGAGGAACGTGCTGCTTTTGTAAATTTCACAGCCAATGCATACTTTCATATTGATCTTTCGTCATCTTTTCTTCAATATTTTTTATGGCCCTCCAGTTACTGAGCCATATGGTTTTATTTGGCATTACTATATCTCACAGTCGAGACTTACATCTATGTATTGTCCTTTTAAGTTTGGGAGGCACAATCACGTGTTGGCTTTTGAAATAATTGGTTTTTGAAACTGAAAGGACTAATATCATATTCACTTTCTAGTGTTGCATTTTTCCAAAGTGTAGCGTAGGGTAAATAGATACGCACAGTTAAAATCAAAAGGTGGTTCCAGATAAACTTCTTGGACAAGTCTTATGTGCTCTCATCAGCTAGTTTTGTGTGAACAACAATTCGGCAAACTGACTCTGCATGATCCCATCAAATTCAAATTAAATTAATCTCATCTGTGATGTAGGTAAGTCGCATTCATCAGGAAAACAACCAGAAGGAATTGATTCTCAAAACCAATCACAATGAAGAGATGAAACGTGCCCAAATCCAAGCTGAAAATGAGTTGAGAGAGGTGCATGTGGTACCGGCTTCAAGATGAACTTCCAGATTCATTTATAGTTTGGATTTGTGATGCTTGTTTTATCTGTATAGAGAACAACCGCACTTAGGAATGAACATGAAGCTCAGATGAAAGCTGTACAGTGTCAGTATGAAGACGAATGTAGAAAACTGCAAGAGGAATTGGATCGGCAGAAATCCAAAGTATGTAATATCTGTAGTCCTAAAGTGGATTTTATAAATTGTATTGGACATTAACTTCCTATGATGCACTCCAGGAAGATAGACAGAGAGCTTTATTGCAATTACAATGGAGAGTAATGGCTGACAAGCCACAGGAGGATCAAGAGGTCACTTCAAGAAAGGTTAGGTCTTGACTATTTTTCCTTAATCTCATAGAGAATTTCTATTCAAATAGACCTCTATGTAGAACAGGTCATTCTTTAAAACTCATACTTTGAGGTAATTGGTTGATGCTACTTTTCATTCATGTAGAACATTTTCTTTTGGATTTATGCTGAATGTTTAGTTTGGTTCAAAGGAATCTGAAAACTCATGATGTTGAGAAGTTTTTTCTCTGCTGAAGATTGTGCCAGACATTTCCTTTTCTTTAATGCTGTTTCACTGCATTTTGCTGTGCTCAGGATGGCTAGTTAATGTACCGATTTCGTAGTACTGAATCTACTGATGTATAACTCTTGACTGTGAAGTTTATTGAAAGTATTGAATAGGCACAACTCTGTTGAAACACTATTGCATGCATAACGCACTTCTCATAGATAGATACACATCCCTGCGTTTCTGTTTTATGTTTCTTCCTGATACAAATTGAGTTTAGATGATTCTAAATACCATGAACTGAAAAAGAAAATAAAAATATAGGCAGTAACTCACTGTTCTTTGATTTCTCTCACTGGCTCCTGGAGCTTTCTCTTTCAGCTTCATGTTCTTGAGCACTGTCTGACTAGTCATACCATCACCTTTGCTATAGTTGGCCAAGTTTGTAGTTATATTCTTGCAAGCCAATTAGGCATCACAGTTACATTAAGAACAGTCCTCGTAGAGTAAATGCCTCAACTCTTACCTGCCCTTGGGTGGCAAAATCCTCAATTTTTCTGAAGTCTTGGATCCATACTGAAACTACTAGGTTGCAAGCTCATGGTGGTGAAATTTTTCCTTTTGGATGGTGTAGATAACTGAATCTACTTTCATTTGTTATAGTGATACAAAGCCGACGCCAGCCAAACTTTAAATTAGTGATGTAATAGGCCTAGATAGTTGATTCACTTATACTGAGTCTGACTACCAATTTCTGACTCCTTAATGCACATCAAGTCCCTACTAATCTCTTAATAAATTATATGTGGTGGGGGGGATAAATTTTTTGTAGGTGCTTCAAGTCTATGCTTATTCATATCGTAGCATCAACTATGGATGCAATGAGATTAAAAAAAAATTGCAGATACTATAATAAGAAGTTATTTTTTGTGAGTTCGATGCAAAATGATGCACCTTGTCTATGTTTTCCATCTGCTTATGCATTTTGGGAGTTGTCTTTGGAAACTAAAAGAGGTCTTCTTCTCTTGCTGGCATTCTGAGTTTGATGCTTGGACCAGCAACCACTGTCATGTTTTTAGCCTCGTGTTCCATTTGGATGCTGTCCACATATATATGCATCATGTCATCGAGATATTAAGATGTTATACCTGAATTTTACACTAGGGAAATTCGTGTTTGTGATGATTAGTATAAATTCCATCTCATCTAGATAGGCATCATCTGCTGATTTAACTATAAACTATGGAGATATGCCTTGAGCTTTATATGATATAATTCCTCTTGTCCCTGTAAATGTTTTTCTTGAAAGGAGTATTCAATCACTTCAATGAAGAAAAGGAATTCTAACGGTAGTAGAAGAAGCCAGCATGACTTGAGAGCAGAAGATGATGAGCAGGTGACTGGGAAACATTAACATGTTCTCTTGTTGGCTCTGCAGCCAATAGAAAATTGGCTTGTCATCTCATTTTGATTCCAATTATTGTTGCAGGATCCACCTCTCCCAGAAGCAACTCAAACACCGGTGTCAAAATCGTTGAAAAAAGTAGAGAACACTAATACTGGTAGTGTGGCGAGTATTCCCAAGCATAGCAAGAAAGTAAGTTGTTATCCACTGTGATCTTAACACAAAAACAGAAGTCTATCATTGAGTGTCATCTATGGTGCAGTGGTTATTCTCTGCACCTGGTATTATATTCTTCCATTGCATGAATTGATATGATCAGTCCGATACTTCTTGTTCAAGCGCCTTCTGCCTGTGTCATGATGTCGTCAAGTATACTCAGTTTACTTTCTGCATGACAGGTAACTCACCGTGAATATGAAGTTGAAACGACAAATGGCAGAACAATTACCAAAAGGAGAAAAACAAAGAGTACAGTCATGTTTGAGGCATGTATCTCATCTCACTGAACCATCTGATTAGCATCTGATTGTTGGTACTCAATAAAATGGGTTGCTAGCCTTTCTTTTGCCAAACCATGGGGCCTTTCAATGTATCCCATTGCCGCAGGATCCAAGAAAACATAAGAGGATGGTTTCACCAAGACTGAGCACCCCGAAGGATGTTAAGGAATTTTGGGCAAAACTAATAGATGAGCATTTACATGAACTGTAGGAGTTTGGTATCGATTTCACTTTTCATTTATCAGAAGACTGTGTCTAGGCAATTCCTTCACCTCCCTTGTGATGAGCTACTTGGACTCAATCCATGGTTACTTTATTAGAACAGTACTCAACTACTTGTGTCAGTTTTGAGTACAGGTACCTGTGAAGGTTTTTCATATGTTACCACATCAAGGATGAGACGAATAGTTGGATATAAAAATCATAGCTTATCTTATATATGTACCTTTCAATCCAACTCCACCAGGATGGAGTATGTATAATACATCCTGACCTTTTCAATGTTGATATCTTATATTCTTTCTGCTTCTTTATACTTAAGGAGGCGATATATGAGCGGAGGAAGAGGAAGAAACCTGCTAGGACTTTTTGTCTTTTGATCACAATTCAATGGTTTGACCTCACACCTGAAAGTGAACAGAGAGATATATCGAGAGTTCACTACAATGAAGACTTGAAAGAACCACTTTAAATAGTAAATTTTCAGAGATTAAGTAAAAGGAACTCTGAATGGCCCCTTGTTATAATATATATTCAAGGATGGGCATAGTGTTGAAGATGCTGAAAAAACGTGGCACCTCTGGGTTCTGACTGTTGCCACAGGTATATCCTGATAGTTTGAGAGCAAGAGTAAAAGATGGATATGTTGTCTTATAGTGGATACCAAACAGTAATTACATGTAAGAATTTGTATAATTATACATAATATGGCATACATTATTGGTAGCTTTACATCAAGTCACATGGTTTGCCTTTTGTTTCAGAAGCTGTAGTTAATGATTCCAGATATCATTCTTGGTCTGCACTCTTTGTGCAGGGAACAAAGGGAGTTCATCCTCCGCGAAATTCAAATATAGGTGATTTGTTCACAGAAGGATCGTTAAATCCCTATGTCGATGATCCTTATGCATTTGACTGAGGTATTTGTTGGTTCTGAAGTGTTTCTGAGATCTAATAAACTGATAATGCTATCTTAGACTATGCCTTTCACATATAATGATGATTCTACGGTAGAATTTGGACAAATAGATCATATAGTGAATACTGCTAATGAGACTGTTCAGTCTTTGCTAGTGGATCACCCAGCATAACACCTGTAGCTCTGCTAGGCCCTGAGACCACCCTGAATTTTGGTACAAGATCAACTCATATCTGAATATTTCGCGATTTACTGGGCATTCGGCCTAGTGGCCAGTGGGTGGACATGGGACAGGAGGTTGGAGGTTCAAAACTCCCAACCACAGAGCAGAAAAAGAAAAAAGAAGCTATCAATTTTGATTTTTAAATGGTCGGGTTATCCAAGTCTCATTTGTTACTGCCAACATCATATTTTTCTCCTATTTTTCACATTATTTTCTCTCCTTATATCTAGGTCCTCATGCAAATGGATCTTCCATATAGTTACATTTACGAACTCATGCAAATGGATCTTCCAACAACATCTTTAGCATTCCTTGGATACAAGATTTCTTCTGGAATTTGTACAGAAGAAATCAAACTTATTTCCAAGCCATAGATGTTCTTGTGGAAGAACAAAACAATAATCAAAAGGCATGGGGGATAGATTAGCAGTGTTAATGTGAGTTATATTGAATGTACTCCAGTTGGATATAAACTTTGATACATTGTCTTATGGCAGATTGTACTAATCATCATGAGGAAGAGTTTCGCAGCAGTCATTTTTCCTTCTTTGTTTTTGATTGACTTTTATTTCCGTAATAGAAAATTGTGCTTGCCCTCCCGTATGAATCTATGTCAAGGTTGCAGTATCATCGGAGTCCATATGATCAGCTTACCTATGATCATGTGTCTTACTCTAGAGAAAGCTTGGGGTGTAAATATGAATTTCCTGCTTATCGTTACTGTAAATATTATTTGTTCATCACTCTAATGTCAATTTTCTTGGCCTAGGCTTAAGCGTTTCCATCACTTGCATTCCTCGGTTACATTCAACTGAATTCGTCACATTCAGGGGGCACAACCAGTTGAACATGTTCAGCATCACACTAACTGGCTGGCATTTCTTCCGGATAAAAGATTCTTCTGCAACATCTTTGAGTGAAATGGTTTGCAAGATACTGGCAGTCGTTGTGAAACTGTACATTCACAGAAATTACTAGTGCAACGGTACAGGTGTATGCTTCTCAACTTCACTTGTACATCACTTATGATCACACTACAGATATCTGTGGTTTTGGGTTGCGATTCATAAAAATGAAGTAACGGCAGTCAAAAGAAAAAAAAAAAAAACACAGCTTTTCATGAGACGCACAACTAGGTCTGCTCTTTCCCGTTCCCTGATGGAAGAGTACCTGGTGTCTACAGCACTTAAAAGTGGCACTATGTACATGACTATCCAACTTTGTTGGATTGATGCCCGAGGCCTCAAGTATCTCTTAGCCGTTCAAGGGAAGAGTGCTATTTTTGGGAATGCAATTTGTGGGGTCATCCTGACCAATACGTATGGGCGAAATGGGGGAATTGGATACATAAATTCTCTTCCGTTACTTGTCTAGACGAGGCAAAGGTTTAATTTTGCATCTCGCTCTAACCAGACTAGGCGGTGATCTGCTTGGTCAAATCTCTACCCCTGGCTGCGTCTATGTTCGATCCCCTTATAACTGACCCCATATGCTTTTACTCCGTAAGTTCATTCTACAACTCACAAATTACCCAATTTCTACTTTAAATTACCAGCCACCATGAAGCAATGAAGCACTTCATACACTTAGGGTGCGTTTTTTTTTTTTTTTGATCATCACTTAGGGTGCGTTTGGGAACCACTTTCCAAAGCTTTTTGGGGGTCCAAAGCTCCTTGGGCCAAAATAAGGGTATTTGGCAAAAAACTTTGGAAGGGACTTAATGGCAAAGCAAGTATTTTTAAGGCCGAAAGCCCAAGGCAGGTGAGGACCTACCTTGGGCTTTCAGCTTTCTTGGCATGCCTACACGACAATATTCATTTTTTTTTTTTCCAAAATAGTCCTCACAAATTTTTTGTTTTTCTGATGCGTGCCCTTGGATGAAACACTATTCATCTTCTCCGGGCCGATGATTGCTATAGGGACTTTGCGACCTAGGTGATTGTCATTGGAGAGTCGGGCGACCTCTGCGAGTTGTAGCGTTGCCGGTGACCGACACCCGCCGCACCGTGACCTTCGCACGGAGTTCGCCGGGCCGTACTACCCATCTGGTCGCAGTCCGGTGATCGCGACCAGATTTGGTGCCGGAGGCTCGAGTGGGGACCAAATCGATCGCGCGACCTCGCCGCACCTAGATCTAGGTCGTGGCGGCATTGCGCAACCTCCCGCGACCTCGCGCCCCCGGATCCGGGGCGGCGAGGTCGCACGACCTCGCCGTGACCTAGATCTAGGGCGGTGAGGTCCTCTCGCAATCTCGACGCCCGGATCCGGTCACCGGAGGTCGAGGCAGCATCGTGCGACCTCGCCGCCCCATCCGGGGTCGCCGGAGGTCGAGGCGGCGCAATGCGATGCGCGCGACCTCGCCGCCCCAAATTTGGGGTCGCCAAAGGTTTCGACGATGTCGTGCGACCTCGCCGCCCCGATTCGGGGTCGCCGAGGTCCCTAGCGATTGCCGGAGGTCGCGACGGTCGTTGCTCTTGCCGATCAATTTTTTTTAATTTTTCTTTAGATCATTTTTTTTACCATAAAACTCCTTTGTAAATGTAATTCCCCAAACACCATTTTGCTCAAAGTACTTTACAAAAAGCTTTCAAAGTACAATTTACCAAACACAGTTTGCATTTTGGAAAACAAAAGGTCTTTGCATTTTTCTAAAGACTTTCCCCAAAAATGGTTCCCAAACGCAGCCTTAATATAACTTACTACATCTTTTCCTTCCCCGAGTAGCAAAACTTACTACATCACACGATGAAATAAAATACACGAATTTCTATAGCGTTAGAAGACCTTTCAAATTTATTATTCTCTTTGAAGCATGAGGCGTCCAAGTCATGAACACATGAATTATCCTTGCTCATACTGACCCTTGTGTCTCTCAGAATCTCAGTACGTTACCCGCCTCTTTTCTCTCTCAAATCAACACGGACAAGACACGAGCTAGTATGATTCCCTGTTAACAAACCTACGCCAGTACCAATGCCTCTCCCACACCACATGCATTGAGTCCAGAGAAATCCCCTTCGTCTCCGGCAAGAAGAGCACCACGAAGATCGTCATCACGGCGTTCCACCAGGCAAAGAATAGGAAGATGCCGTACTTGAAGTCGCACAACATGGCCAGGAAGGTCTGCGACAGCACGAACGTAAGTGTGAGCAACACGGCGATGCTAAGGCTTTGCCCCGTGGGACGAATCTTCATGGGGAATATCTCGCTCGGGATGAGCCAGCATAGGGGACCCCACGACCAACCGAACCCGGCCACATAGATGCACATCAGCACCAGCAATAGTATGGCGTAACCCTTGCCAATGCGCTCCGTGCCAGAAGTGCCGGTCGTCACAGCCAAGACACATGCCGCGCCAACCTAAATAATGAGCGAACACGGTTTAAGGGTTCATGTGGATTTATGATTACAAGATTGACCTCGAGATGGAGGAACGGTTGAGCATTACTCAATGAACATAAACCTAAGCAAAGGGCTAGTTACGTACCTGGCAGAGGAACATCTGCACTCCACCCTCGATGAGCAAAAACCTCCTCCCACAACGATCCACGGCAAACATGGACGCCAGAATCGATCCCAAGTTCACCACTCCAAGTAGTATAGTCGCTGCCAGAGCGGAGTCACTCCCGAATCCCACGGACTGAAACAAAACAGGCGCGTAGAAGGTCATGATGTTGATCCCTGTGAGTTGCTGAAAGAGCGGGATCGCTATCGACATCACGAGGTGAGGCCTGTATTGCCTCTCGAAGATCATTAGGAATGGCTCCTCCTTGGCGACCTTGGCCACCTCGCTGGACTTGATGAGCTCCGAGAGCTCGGGCTCGATGTCAGTGTCGTGGCCTCGCACCTTGAGGAGCGCTTGCTTTGCCTGAGCAAGCTTGCCGCGCTCCACGAGGCTCGCGGGAGTGTCGGAGATGAGGAGGGTGCCGAGGGTCATGATGGCGGCCGGGGCCGCAGCCAAGGCGAGGGAGAGGCGCCAACCCCAGCTAATCTTGGCGGTGCCGAGGTTTATGCAGCTGGCACCGAGCACCCCAGTGCCTAGGAAGAAATGGAAGCCGGTGTTGAAGGCGCCGCGCCATTTTGGTGGGGCCATCTCGGAGAGGTACAATGGAGCTGCCTGAGATACAATTCTCATCATTTATTAATGCGAAGACATGAATCTAATATATAGATAAATTGAATTTGAAGCACAAATCTGATTAAACTCATCATTTTCAATGATCAAGATTCAATTTGTTATGTACTATTTATCGTTGAACGAAAAACTAACATATAGATATCATCCTTGAGAATAGTAAAAAAAAAAAAGTCTCTACCAAACCAATATAAAATGAACTTAATCATAATAGTACCACGATGCATTTATTATCGAAATATATCTTGAATTCTGTTTTGGTTATTCGATCTAAATTGTGTTTTTATACTTGAATTGATAATTTTAGAGCCCGAACATACCAGCAAATTCAGAATGGCTAAATCTATAGCCATGAATCAGGGGTAGAAGTCAACAACCTTGATACATGGTCTTGAAAAAGGACTTCTTTTTATTAGAACATAATAAAACAGCAAGTGAAATCTAGTACCTGATTAGTGAAGCCGATACCCAATCCAAGCAAGATCCGCCCGAGGATGAGCATGGCTATGTTGGCAGCTCCGCCGTTGATGGCCGCCCCGGCAAGAAAGGTGCAGCCGCCGAGAAGCATCATGTTTCTCCGACCGAATGCCGTGGCGAGGCGGCTCGCCAAGAGGGACGAGGGCAACCCAGCGAGATAGAGCGAGGATGTGAATGCCGTTAGGACTTGGCTGTCATAAATGCAGTATAAATCCGTCTTCGCCTTAGCTGCCTTCCTTAGTACCGAGGGGAAGAATTTCTTCAAGAATGGAAGCATTGTAGTGACACCCCCTAAACAATTTAGTTGCAAATTTGCACCATGTATCTGTTAGTGCACTAAATTGTACATCGCTTGTTTCTAGATCTTCATTCCCTTAATGATTGCAATGAATCTCATCAAAAGAATCAGTTAGACAAATGCTGACACACTGCACTTCTTGCATTACATGAATAAATTTACTTGTGCGTTCAACACGTAAATTGATTGACTTGTTGGCATTACCTCGAATAAATTGAAGAGTTCTTACTGTGCACGAGAATATAATTACATATGGTAATCAGATGGCAATTAGATTTAGAAGAATTGAATTGGCACAATTATAAAAAGTTTGTAACTAAATTGACAAAAAAAAATGGGGTTTAGAATTGAATCGGCATAATTGCTATAAGTTTATGATTTTTTTTTTTTTGGTAATTCTACCGAAAAAAGGGAAAGGAAAAAGAAAAGAAAAGAAAGAAAAGAATAAAAACACTAAATTTATATTTAAAGTATTATTAAAATTGTCTACACCAAATACCGACCATATCACATAGGACGGTTGGCTTCCATATCAGCGATTTTCAGCCAAAATTGACCGAATGAACTCGATTGACAAAACATAAAATAGTTTATGATTGAATTGTAAAAGTGTAATATTTTTAGAACCTTTTGAATGATTTCCTCATTGTTTGCCCGATATAGCTGTAGATGATGGAGATTATGGTGGAATGAAGTGCACCTAGAACTCTCTATCCTTTTACAAAATAGATCTTTGTCCTTATGGAAAAAAAAACACTTAAAATTAACGTCATTAAATGACTAACGTGGTTGAGTCAATTGATGATAATTATTTTCATTTTCCATAATTACAAATAAGGAAAAAACTTACTAGATGTTGATGGCAACCTACATAAGAACCTCTTCAAGATGGAAAACGGCTGTAGCATTTCCCACAATTTGCTGATAATAATTATTTTCGTTTTCCATAATTACAAATAACGAAAGTCTTACCTCCTCAAGGTGGAAAACAGCTTTAGCATTTCCCACTATTTGCCGAAAATAAATGTTTTCATTTTCCATAATTACAAATAAGGAATAACCTTACTAAGATGTTGATGGGCAACCTATTGGCACAAACATTATCCACTCAAAGCTATCCATCCTAGTCACCATAGCAATACCATACTAAACGATTGAAGGATAAGTAAAACACAAGAGCCTCCCTCGAGACAAGAATAGCTTTAGCATCGCGAGTCATGGGATTCATACAACTTTTATCATGTCACTTCATATTCATGACAAATCTATGAAGGTTACTACTTGAGGAGAAAGAAGAGGTAATCGGCAATCATCAAAGAGAACATAAAATTTCATATATAATCACCATTTCAATCAGGTGATTGTGTAAATTTATAAAATGTTTAGCGATTTTTTTTTTTAATTTTGAAATGTTTTGAGATTTTTGAAGAGTAGAGTACGTTGAAAATACATTTAGAAAATTTTAAAAAAATTCTCAAAAAGCCAACAGCAGTTTGAAGGCAACATCTACTCAAAGCGAAAATCACGTGCGAAGTCATATCGAGTCCGTTTCATGGAGGCGTGTCGTTTACTGCGCGTCCTAGAGCTGAAACTACAAAGGTGTTGATGGAGGAGGACATCGCAGCTTCGATGATGATGAGGCATTGGATATGGATTTTGATGTTTTCATGCGTTCATTGCTCGAAGGAGACGCGACAATTCACACGTCGACGGAGGACGTCGGAGCGTGATGCATCACGCCATTTTCACAGAAGAAACTGCACAGAGAAGAGAGAGAGAGAGAGAGAGGAAAGGCAGAAAACGCACCTGAAATTCCGAGGTCGTACCCGAAGATGAGCCCGCTCGTCGCGGCCACGACGCAGGCGATCACCACCGATAGCGTTATCCTGCCGCCGAGGCCATCAATGTTGCCTCCGTCGACCGCCAACCCTCCGACCGCCATCTCTCTCTCTCTTTCTCTCACTCGCAGAGCAGGAATTTCGGGTGAATGTTGATGAGAGTCGCAAATGGCTCGTTGCGTCGTGTCACCAGACCCTTATTTTATAATGACTTACGAGAGAGAGGCGTCACGTTGAACCTTTAATGGGATCTCACTCAACCGATTTTCTTTCCCTTTTTTCAACGATAGAATGCCTGTAAACCCGGGTTCATAAAAATGCTCCCTTAATTTCATAGATCGGGTACCCACTCCGTACATGGCTCAGCAGCAAGGAAATTGGGTGGGTTGAAGTGGGGTGGTGACGTTTAGTTTCAAGCATGACATTCGACTTTTCTTAACTCTGTATAAAGGCCAAACAAAAATATAAGAAGATACGGATGAGAACAAAAAAAAAAAAAAATCACGGATCGTGTAAAACACGAGACAGAAGCTCAGGTAAGTTGGCCGAAACATGAAGTTACTTTTGCATTTGATAGTGTTTTAGGTTGAACAAGTGTCATATGTCTAATCCGCACGCAAGTCTCACTTGTATGATTAGATTGTGTTAATCTTTAAAACACGAGACAGAAGCTTAGCAGACCCCACGACCAACCGAACCCGCCTGCGTAGATGCACATCAGCACCAGCACTAGTATGGCGTGGCCCTTGCTGATGCGCTCCGTGCCAGAAGTGCCCATCGTCACAGCCAAGACACATGCCACACCAATCTAAACAATAAGCGAACAAGGTTTAAGGGCATACGTGGATTTATGATAACAAAGACTGACGTCGAGATGGCGAGATGATTGAGTATAGTGATCGCACAACGTCTCAATGTAGTCTTGGATGTTGACCATTACTCCTTAAAATACTTCCACCTCTTTATTTTCTGCATCGGTTGCATCACGCCTTCATGCATTGATAATAAAGCTAGGGGCGAACTACATACCCGACAGAGGAACATCTGCACTCCACCCTCAATGAACGAAAACCTCCTCCCACAACGATCCACGACAAACGTAGACACCAGAATCGATCCCAAGTTAACCGATCCAAGTATTATAGCCGCTATCAGAGCAGAGTCGCTCCCAAATCCCACGGACTGAAACAAAACAGGCACGTAGAATGCAATGATGTTGATCCCTGTAAGTTGCTGAAAGAATGGGATCGCTATCGACATCAAAAGGTGCGGCCGGTACTGCCTCTCAAAGATCGTTACGAAGGGCTTTTCCTTGGTGGCCCTTGCTATCTCACTAGACTTGATGAGCTCAACAAGCTCGGGCTCGATGTCGGTGTCGTGGCCCCGCACCTTGACAAGTGCTTGCTTTGCTTGAGTGAGCCTGCCACGCTCGATGAAGCTTGCGGGAGTGTTGAAGATGAGGAGGGCGCCGAGGGTCCTGATGGTGGTTGGGGCCGTAGCAAGGCTGAGGGAGAGGTGCCAACCCCAGTTGATCTTGGCAGTGCCATAGTTTATGCAGTTGGCGGAGACCACCCTGATGCCTATGAAGAATTGGAAGCCGGTGTTGAAGGCGCCACGCCATTTCGACGGGGCCATCTCGGAGAGGTAGATAGGAGTTGTGACATCCCAGATTTTCAATCTTGTTTTTTTATTGAATAAATAGGGCATTTCATTGATGTGCCTATAGGGTTATTCTCAGAGCTGATCACTCTCGAGATAATTAAACTATTCAAGAAAGCCATTAAGGAATTTTAACGCGATAGACCTGAGAATTCGACTAGGAATTACTATTACGGTACAGTTAAAAATTGATTTGAGATCATAGATATGTTGATTCAACAGATATGTGTGGCTAATCGTGGGTGACACCATTAAATTGGAAAATTCTTGTTAGCTGGCACTAGACAGATTTTTTAATCGTTTTGGTACTCTGTGTCCGTATTTGAATTATCGAGATTTTCATGACAACCGAAAGTCGCCAATGTGTCGAGTGGGTTCATTGTGGCTCGAAGAAAATCGACCATGGGTTAATTGTACTAAAAATTTCTGAAAACTACCCGATAGCCTAGGTTATGCTAAAAACGTGCCTGAGTGAAATTAACCGCGAATTTGAATCTAATTTCAGAAATTAAAGATTCTGTCATGTCACAATAAATCTTAAGAACATCGACTCAGTCTCAGAAGATTTTTCTGCACCCGAGACTTTTTGAAAAAAAGTCGTCCTAGGACCGTTTTTGTTCAGAAAAAAGGCAGGGATCGTTTTTTTATCGCAAATTTGATAATTAAGTGGATTCTATTGGTGAGGAAAAATATCGATTTGATTAAGGACTTGACAACGGGATTTGTTGAGGCCAAATGAGATTGAATTGAGCAAGAAACTAAGCCTAATTGAAAGAGAAATCTTAGAAATTTGTATGCCTCCCATTCCTGAGCATTGGTGGCTCATTGAGGGTCAAGAAAGTCATGCTTGGTTGTGGATGGGTCAAGGAGACAAGCATGTGGAAGATCAAGGCTTGTGGCCCCTTCCATCTCTTTCTTCCTCTCCAAGGCTGCGTCCACCACCCGTCTCCCCTCTGTTTTGTGCTACTTGATGCCCTCAACTAGCAAGAGAGAAGCTGCCATCAACCCCGCAAGCCACCGGAAGCAGCTGCACCACCGCACGCTCGCTAGAGCAGCTAGCTTGTTGTCATCTGTCCGCTCGTTTGTGCTACCTTTCCGCGCATCCCAGCCCGTTGTCCACCTTTGTCTGTGCGTCCTAGGAGCTTTTCCGATCAGCTCAGGCCGCTGTGAGCCTTGTCCGACCATTGTGAGTGCCTGCCAAGGCCCGGTTTAGCCCTTGCCACCTTCCTTGGTCCATTCTCGCCCTTAACCGGCTTTGTAGGTCTCTATTTTAGCCAAGCACAGCAGCGAACAGAGAAGGTTTCTAACACTGTTCTAGGCCCATTTTGAGGTTGTCCTGAGCCTCGATTGCTAGGTCCATCTTGAGGAAAGTCGAGCCCCGCGACGTTCTCGTCGTTTTGCACCGAACCACTCGTTAAACAAGTGAGTTTTACTCACTAAACAAGTGAGGTGGTCTTGTGCTATTATTTATTTAACAAACTTTGGAATTTTTCAAGGTCCGTTTCAGCATTCAATTAAACTTCACAGGCCTAAGTTGAATTTATTGCATTTATTAATATTTTTCGTAATTATTTAATTAATTATTTATTTTTCAAAAATTAGGCTGGGATAGTCGATGACCAAAATTTTACGCTGGTTATCATGGTGCAATCTATTAATTTATATGAGCTCTAAATTGTGCTGAATTGATTTAATTGTGATTTTAGGATTTTATTCCTAAATTAATTGAATTTGGTAATTAATTGGAAAATTACTGGGCGTCGATTTACAGCGCCAAAAATATATTATGGGTTGTTGAAACTACTGAGATATTCAAAAAGTGAAATTATGATATTTTAGTTATGGCTAATTGTGTACTCACACACAGTTATTTTTATTGTGTATGATAAAAATGAAGAATTGATTGAATGGTCTAGATGGTATACTATATTAGCTTACGAACGATATGTCAGCTTAGATTGCAAGCAGTTTACCTAATCAGCTTAGTGAGAGCAATATGATTAGCTTAGAGAGAGCATTATTAGTGTGCTATATCAACTCAAGGGTTGGATATGTCAGCTTAGCGAAATCAGTACACTATTTATTAGCTTAATGAGAGCTATACTATCTATTTATCAACTTATAGTGAGTAGTCCTATCATGGGTGGACTTATAGATAGTATTGAATGTACCGACTGGGAGAAGGTCGCGATGACATGTAATCGATTTAGTCGATTAATCAATGGTTTGATCTAATTGTGTGAATTAATGTGGTTTGTGTATATTCAATATATACTGATTTGCATGATGGAATTGAGGCCAATGTAAGTCATTTAACCCGTGTGGTGTTTTGGCAGCTCTTAAAGCGTATTGGCTTCCTAATCGGGTCTTAGGAGGGTAGAACGTGCTGAGACGTAGTTTCACCCCGTTGTGGGACAACATTTTAGATCCTTAAATGGCAGCACCGCCCTCCTCCCGTGCATTTTGATATGCCGGAGGAGGTCACTAAAGTAGGCTACCATATTCTGATACACTCTCATCCTGAATGATTGGAGTATGTGATGATAAAATCCACTATCTGGGTCAACGTGGGTGAACCCGAGAAGGTACCTCATAGGTACCGGTCATGGTATTGTCACTATTATGACGGGCGAAGGGAGGGTCCTGTGCCGGAGGCTGATGTACCTTGGTATGTGTTTAGAAGCTGCACTTGGGAAGGGCACAGCGAATCCTGAGGGTGGATTAGTAGTGGATGCCAAGGATTCCAATCTTGAAGGCGATTATGATTTTTCAGTGTACTCAGTTGAAGCCGCCAACTGGAGCGAGGAAGAAGGGGAGATCGAAGAGGACGAGGAGTTGGAGCAAGAAGAATTTAGTGATGACGAGTAGTTGGAGTTGTAGACCCCTCTCTGTTTGAGAACCTAACGTTATGTGTGTTTATATACTTGGACCAACTTGTATAATATATGACTAGTTGTATTATGTATATATATATATATATATATATATATATATATATATATATAAGTGTGGTTGTGTGGTTTGAAATTTTATGACCCTACTTTCCCTTTCCATTGTTTTATTGTTTGGAGATTTATATCTGCTTTCGCATGCGTATATTAAAATGAATGGGATGCATCCTGGGACATCGCTATTAAATCGACTAGTGAGGGATGGGCACGTGCTCGGAGGATCGGGGCGTGACAGGAGTTGCCTGAGATACAATTCTCATCATTCACTAACTGGATGGTGATTCTTCTTAAAAAAAAAAAAAAAGGTATGTTGCATGAATCTTGTTTATATACTAAATTGAATATGAAATACGGATCCGATTGAACTCATTTTTCAATAAAAAAGATCATGTATTTCTTTGAACAGAAAACTAACATATAGAAATTATTCTTGAGAATCTTAATACTGAACATTTCTCTAGCCTTTTTTTTTTCAAATTTCTCCGGCCTATTAAGTCTCCACCAAACTAATGTAAAATTAACTGGATCATAATAGTACCACGATGCATTCAAATGTCTCGACGATCATAAATATCATATGAATACATATAATTATTGACAAAGAGTCCAAATGGAAGATTTGTATTTTAATTGATCATAAACTTATAATCTATTTATTTCATAAAAAATAGATGAATTAGGAAATAATTTTTTGTATTGCTTAAAATAATCAGTCAATAAACATTTTATTATTATTATTAATTTATGTCTAAATATTTTTTTGAACAATAAAAATATTTTTCATTCCTTCATTTCCATAGATAATTTAAACAATTATTTTTAATTATGTTATAAATCATTTATATTTCAAAAAATAAATGCACTCTTGGAGCCTCAACGTACCAGCAAATTTCAGAATGGCTAAATCCTTATCATGAAATGAGGAGTACAAGTCAACAACCTTGATATATGGAGTTGAAAAAGGACTTCTTTCCTTTAGAACATAATTAAGCAGCAAATGACCTAGTACCTGGTTAGTGAAGCCGACACCCAATCCGAGCAAGATACGCCCGAGGATGAACATGGCTATGTTGGCAGCTCCGCCATTGATAGCTGCCCCGGCAAGGAAGGTGAGACCACCAAGAACCATTACGTTTCTCCGACCAAATGCCGCAGTGAGGCGGCTTGCCCAGAGGGACGAACCCAACCCCGCGATGTAAAGTGAGGACGTGAACGCCGTCAAGACTTGGCTGTCATAAATGCAGTACACATTTGTTTTGGCCTCGGTGGCTTTCCTTAGTACCGGTGGGAAGAATTTCTTCGAGAAAGGAGCCATTGTAGTGACACCCCCTACACAAAGAAATTGCAAATTTGCACCATGTATATATTAGTACACTAAAATGTATTTCGCTCTGTTTTGGATCCGTATTCCCTTAATGATCGCAATGAATCTCATCAAAAGAAACAGTTAAGAGCATTATCCTCACACACGCAATTCTTGCATAAATTTTTGAATTGACTAGGTACTAAATGTTACATGAGGCCCAAAATCGATGTCAAGGCTTGCGCACATAGGAGATGGTTGCAATACATGAATAAATTTACTAGTGCCTATAAATTGACTAGTTGGCATAAATGAATTGAAGAGTTTATACCGCAACTGAGGAATAAAGTCTATTTTTCCGTTTACAGAAGTAATAATTTATTTTCCCATTTTATAGAGAGTTTAGATTACGTAGTAGCGGTTACTTGAAACAAAACATAGTTAAGTATCCAAATTAGAAATCTACTCATGTGAAAACAACACTGTTGGTGTTTTCTAAACAGTTCATCTTCAATAAGTTTTATTTTTTATTTTTGTTCTAGAAATAGAGACATAAAATTTTTACTTCTCATTTCTTTCTCAAACCTATTTTTGGAAAAAATAGTTTGTTCTAAAAATAGAAAATAACATTATGTTATTAAATGAATTTCTGTTCTAAACTTGTTTTTGGAAAAAAATAATTTTGAAATAGAAATAGAATATTTATCATGTGTGCCCCAAATGGCTGATGTGATTGAGCCAGCCGATGATTTTTTTTATTTTATATTCCATAGTTATAAATAAGGAGAAAACTTATTAGATCTTGATGGCAACCTATATAAGAACCTCTCAAGGTGGAAAACTATTATAGCATTTTCCATAAAAGAAATGATTAGGTAATGGTCTTTAATTTACTACGAGAATAATAATTTATTCTCGATAACCAAAAAAATAATTATACATTATTGTAGAGTGAATTCCTTCAAGAATTTGAGGTTCACAACAAACTATTATTTTTATAGTAGCGCAAAAACTATTATGCTACTAAAGCCCTTTCCATAATTCATGGATGAAGATTGTTTCCATTATCCATAATTACAAATAAGGAAAAATCTGATCAGATTTTGATGGCAACCTACGTAAGAGCCTCCTCAAGATGGAAAACAACTTTAGCATTTTCCAGAAATAGCCAACAATAATTGTTTTCATTTTCCATAATTATAAATAAAGAAAAATCTTACCGGATGTTGATGGGCAACCTATAGGCACAAACATAATATACTCACTGTCTAAATCAAGTGATTGTGCAAAATTTTAGAAATATTTGAGATTAGTTAAACAAAAATGCACTAGCTCACCCTCTTCTCTCTATCTATTCAAATGCAAAGCGAAGATGGACGTAAGCCTTTTAATTTTTCAGCATCTACTTGAAGCAAAAATAACGTGCGAATTCGTATCGAGTCCGTTTCATGGATGTCATTTTCTGCATCTACTCGAAGCAAAAATAACATGTGAAGTCGTATCGAGTCCATTTCACGGATGTCATTTTCTGCATCTACCCGAAGCAAAACTAACGTGCGAAGTCGTATCGAGTCCGTTTCATGGATGTCATTTTCTGCGTGTACTGGAGCTGAAACTACAAAGATGTTGACGGAGGATGTCGGATCTTCGATGATGATGAGGCATGGGGGATGAATTTTGATGTTTTCACGCATTAATTGCTTGAAGAAGACGTGATAATTCGCGTGCCGATGGAGGACGACGGAGCATTACGCCATTTTCAGGGAAGAAACTGGACAGAGGAGAGGAGGCATAAGACGCACACGCACCTGAAATCCCGATGTCGGACCCGAAGATGAGCCCACTCGTCGCGGCCACGACGCAAGTGATCACCACCGACAGCGTTATCCTGGCGCTGGGGCCATCCAGGTTGCCTCCATCGACGGCCAACCCTCCACCCACCATCTCTTTTGAGAGTAATAAGATCTTTCAATCACATAAACATGATATCAAATCAATAAATATAGCGTACCCGAATCAAATGAAGCAATTATTGATCCAATGAGAGAGAATATATCTTCTTGAGAGTATGAATCTTTGCCACTTTGTCCTCTATGATGGTTGTGATGAGTGTGTATTTTTTTTCTCAATGATTTTTTGGAAATAGTGGAATCGTGATAATGGGATGCAACCATTCTCTACCAAAGCGAGATCCCATATAGAGGGAATGATGGGATTAACCCTAAAGTTGCGAAATCTCAACCTTCCATTAAGGTTTAATATATGGATTCTATATGCCTAATTAGATGTCACAAATATATTACCCATAATATATTAAATTAAATTGGTTCATATCAAACGTTAAATAATTGACTTGATAAGTCACATAAATGGGTTGGACCTCATCAAGTCCAACATTCTGCCACTTAGCCAAAGGCTCTATTATCAATCTAATTCACAAAACACAACATAATCAAGCATAGACAACAACTCTTAAGTAAAGACATGTCTTACATTTATACAGAAAGGAAATGGAGCCAGTATCCATGTTCCAATGCCACGGTACATTCTTTAGTTACTATCTCAGCACAAATATTAAACGCAACATTTAATGGTTTAATAGTCATGAACTATAACTTTTCATAATATAAATATGTTCATGAGGTCCATACATAATTTTTTGTTTCGAAAAGCTTCAAAGGTGCACATATAATATAATAAGAAGCAACTAATGATAAATCCAAATCTGTTACATGAGGTGATCACAAAATAAATAAAAATATGTCATATGTCAAAACCATGATCTAAACTAAAGACTATTAACCAAACCCATATTAGCAACATGTTCTCAAAAGAGATTGGGTGGTAAGCCTTTCGTCATAGGATCTGCTAAGATGGCTTTAGTACTAATATACTGAATGGACATAATTTGATTTTAGACTATTTCTCTCACAACTACATATTTAATGTCAATGCGTTTGAATACACCACTCCGCTTTTTGTTCTTCAAGAAGAAAATAGTAACTTGATTGTTACAGTGAATCTTTAGTGGTCTCGAAATAGTATCAACTACATTAAGCCCCATCATGAAGTTCCTCAACCATAAACCATGAGAACTCGCGTCACGACATGCTATGAGCTTAGCCTCCATAGTGGAAGATGTAGTTAAGAACTACTTTGCATTCTTCCATGAGATAGATTCTCCAATGAGCATAAAAATGTACCTTGACATGGGTTTTTTGTGCCAGTATGCCTAGCATTAGAACCAAAATAACCAATAACCTCAAGGTTATCTATTCTTCTGTAGGTTGTTGGCACCAAAATATTAGCTAACCATTTAATAATTAATTGCACAGAAAATTATGGATTAATTTTTAATCCCTAAACAAAAATATTATAATTAAATTGTATAGCATACAGTTTTAGAAGCATTCATTATATGGTTTATATTTTATCTCAAGTAATTGCATTTTAGTCAGATTGGTGGAGGATGGTTCTAAGCTTAAAATTGAATGGACTCCGCTCGCACAGAGGGGTAAAATTCAGCTACGGCTAGGGGTGTAGGTGGCCGAAATTCATAGGGTAAAAGGGCCTCAATTGGCGTAAATTAAGCTTGATTCAGCCAATTAAAAGTCTTATTAGGGATTGACCTTAGGTTATAAGAGCACATTACATTGAAAAAGCCTAGATTAAGCCCTTATAATCAAGATTAAACCTAGGTATTCACTATATAAACATGTTTATGCCTCGTCATTCGTGGTCGGCAAAACAATTATCAAAGCACTAGAGAGATACACATAACTCGGCCTAGCTTAGCCGAGACCCCCTACCGCGCCCTCATCTTCGTCGTGCCGAGCTGCTGCCCGAGCCAAGACACTAGCACCCTAGCCATCTGCCGTTCCAAGCTGCTGCGCTTGCCGCGAACAAGCCCCCACCGACGACGATCGAGCTGCGACCTCTCCTCCACTCAAGCCCTCATCGACTTGCTGCTGTTTTGTACGTGACCCACACCGCTGTTGCTTGTCGCTTCCTGCCGCGAAGCCTGGGAACCAAGCCCTGCCTCGACGATCACCGACCACTCGTTGCTGCTACTTTGCTTTGTCGCTGCTGCCGTCGACATTGAGCTGCTGCCCTGTGATGTCCCTGTCACGACACCCTTTGCCGCTTGCCGATGACACCTCCCTCCGCCAGCTATTGTCCCGGCAATCATAGCGACAACCTGACGTTGTCCCTGCCACCGTGCTGAGCCCCTTGGCCCTGTCCCCACTGCCCCGTCGAGCCCTCTACTGCTACGCCTGAGCTACCCATGACATCCTTGCTATGCCGGGCGGGAGCTGAGCCCAGCCCCGAGATGAGCCGCCATCACGCCGCCCCTACTGTCGATGCCGCTGCTGGTCCGGTCCCGATTCGAGGCGATTCATCATTATTTTGCAAGTTTCCATCGGCAACGGCCATATTGCAATAAGCACCGGTCCGCCAACACTTAGCCCCATGATCCCGATTCAGACCTAATTACGACGAATTCAAATTTGGAAAGTTAATACTTAGATTAGGTAATTATCTTATTTGTTGTAATTATCTCATTTGATTTGAAATATTTGATTGCCTATTTTGAGTGATTTGGTATAGTTTGTTAAATATTCAAGTAAATATGCATACCCACAAAATCCTAAGAAATCAACTAATTTAACAATGTGCTTGGATGGCTATCCAATCTCTAACTACAACATACGAGTATAAAAAAACCTCAATTCTATCCATAATTATTGGATATGATCGTCAATTTACCTGTTTTCAAATTTAAATGGATAACCATCCATCGATATCCTTAACTACTTAGATATATCGTTATTTATTCCATTTCTGAATTTAAATAGATAAGATGAATTTTGTGGATTGCATTACTTAATGGAATAGTTATCACGTGTGATATTTGGAAATGCAATTTGTAGGGTTATCGTGACGATACTTAGGCGAAACGGGTGAATGTGATACGTAAATTCTCAGTCCGTGACTTTTCTAGACAAAGACAAAAGCTTAAATTGTGTATGTCGACCTAAACGGGGCTACACAGTGATCTGCTTTGGTCGAAACCTTTTACGCCTGCTGCATCCGCGGTCGATCCCCTCTTTTATGACTTTTGACTCTTCGCTTTTAGTCCATAAGTTCATCCTATAACTCCAGACTTAACCAATTCGTACTTAGATTACCAGGCGCCATGAAGCACTGGAATAGTTCCTGGACTTAATAAAACTTGCGACGTCTTACTACTTCGCGATGAAATGAGATACATGAATTTCTATAGCATTGGAAGACCCTTCAGATTTATGCTCCTTCAAGCATGTTGCGCCTAAATCAAGAACACACGAAATTTTCTTGCCCGTACTGACCCTCGTGTCTCTGGAATTCAGTACGCACCTACCTTTTGCCCATCAAATCAACACAGACAAAACACGAGCTAGTATGATTCCTTGTTAACAAACCTTTGCCAGTACCAGTGCCTCTCCCACACCACATGCATTGAGTCCAATGGAATCCCCTTCGTCTCTGGTAAGAAGAGCACCACGAAGATAGTCATCAGGGCGATCCAAGAGGCGTAGAACAGGAAAGCGCCATACTTGAAGTGGCACAACATGGTCAGGAATGTCTGCGACAGCACGAATGTGACGGCAAAGTTCACGGCCACGCTAATGCTTTGCCCTGTGGGACGAATCTTCATGGGGAATATCTCGCTTGGGATGAGCCAGCTCAGGGGACCCCACGACCAGCCAAACCCGGCCGCGTAGATGCACATCAGCACCAGCACTAGTATGGCGTAACCCTTGCTGATGCGCTCCGTGCCAGAAGTGCCTGTTGTCGCAGCCAAGACACATGCCACAGCAACCTAAACAATAAGCGAACAAGGTTTGAGGGCATATGTGGATCTATGATTACAAAGATTGACGTCGAGATGGGGGGATGGTTTAGTATAGTGATCGTACAATGTCTCAGTGTAGTCTTGTACGTTGAGCATTACACCTTAAAATACTACACCTCTTTATTTTCTAAATCAGTGATCGCGCCTTCGTGCATTGCTCATAAAGCTAGGGGCTAATTACGTACCTGACAGAGGAACATCTGCACTCCACCCTCAATGAACAAAAACCTCCTCCCAAAGCGATCCACCACAGACGTAGACACCGCAATCGATCCCAAGTTCACCAATCCAAGTATTATGGCCGCTATCAGAGCGGAGTCACTCCCGAATCCCACGGACTGAAACAAAACGGGCGCGTAGAATGCAATGATGTTGATCCCAGTAAGTTGCTGAAAGAATGGGATCGCTATCGACATCACGAGGTGTGGCCTGTACTGCCTCTCGAAGATTGTTACGAAGGGCTCTTCCTTGGCAGCCCTTGCTATCTCGCTGGACCTGATGAGCTCTGCGAGCTCGGGCTCGATGTCGGTGTCGTGGCCCCGTACCTTGAGGAGTGCTTGCTTTGCTTGAGTGAGCCTGCCGCGCTCAACAAGGCTCGCGGGAGTGTCAAATATGAGGAGAGCGCCGAGGGTCATGATGGCGGCTGGGGCTGCGGCGAGGCCGAGGGAGAGGCGCCACCCCCAGCTGATCTTGGCGGTGCCGAAGTTTATGCAGTTGGCGGAGACCACCCCGATGCCTATGAAGAATTGGAAGCCAGTGTTGAAGGCACCGCGCCATTTCGGCGGGGCCATCTCGGAGAGGTAGACAGGAGTTGCCTAGATACAATTCTCATCATTCACTAATCGGATGATGATTCTTCTTCCAAAAAGAAGGATATTTTGCATGAATCTAGTTTATATACTAATTTGAATATGAAATGTGGATCTGGTTGAACTCCTATTTCAATGGTTAAATGATATCTTCAAACGGAAAACTAGCATATAAAAATTATTCTTGAGAATCTTAGTACTGAACATGTCTCTAGCCTATTAAGTCTACACCAAACGAATGTACAGTGAACCTGATCATTATAGTATCACAACACATTTACATGTCTTGTCAATGATATATCATATGAAACATATAATTATTGACAATGAGTCCAAATGGAAGATCTTTAATATCATAAACTTAGACTCTGTTTGTTTCCCAAAAAATGCCAAATTTGAAAAATATTTTCCTAAAAATAATTTATTGTAATGCTTGAAATAATTAATCAATAATTTTTTTTTAATTATCAAGAGTAATTTATGTCTAAACATTTTCTGAGCAATAAAAATAGTTTTCTTTCATCCCATTTTTTATAAGAAATATAAATGATCTTTTTAAGGAAAATATTAATCCATTCATTTTTTTCAAAATAAGTGCAACCTTAAAGCCTTGATGCACCAGCAATTTCAGAATGGGTAAACCTTGACCATGAAGTGAGAAGTACAGATCAGCAACCTTGATATATGGTCTTGAAGGGGCTTCTTTTCTTTAGAACATAACGAAAGAGGAAACGATCTAGTACCTGATTAGTAAAGCCGACACCCAATCCGAGCAAGATACGCCCGAGGATGAGCATGGCTATGTTGGCAGCTCCACCGTTGATGGCGGCCCCGGCAAAGAAGGTGCAGCCACCAACAACCATTATGTTTCTTCGACCGAACGCCGCAGTGAGGCGGCTCGCCAAGAGGGACGAAGCCAACCCCGCGATGTACAGTGAGGACGTGAACGCCGTAAGGACTTGGCTATCGTAAATGCAGTACATATTCGTTTTGGCCTCGGCGGTCTTCCTTAGTACCGATGGGAAGAATTTCTTCAAGAAGGGAGCCATTGTAGTGACACCCCCTAAACAGATAAATTGCAAATTTGCACGATGTATATGTTAGTGCACTAAAATGTATATCGCTCTGTCTTGGATCCGTATTCCCTTGATGATTGCAACGAATCTCATCAAAAGAAATAGTTAAGAGCATTATCCACACACAATGCGATTCTTGCATAAATTTTTGCATTGACTAGGTGTAAATGTCCTCACACAAGGCCCATAATTGATGTCAAGGCTCGTGCACATAAGAGATTGTTGGTTGGCATTACATGAATAAATTCACTTGGGCATACATGAATTGACTAGTTGGCATAAATAAATTGAAGAGTTTATACTGTACACGAAGAATAAAGTCTATTTTTCCGTTTATGGAAATAATAATTTTTTTCCCATTCTACAAACACTTTAAATTACCTAGGAGCAGTTACTTGAAACATAATATAGCTACGTATTGTGATTTGAAATCTACTTATATGAAAACAACACCATTGCTGTTTTCTAAAACAGTTCGATTTCAATAAGTTTGTAAATTTTCATTTTTCGTGGATTCCTATCACGAAGGTGCATATATTGGGTGGGTTTGAGTACCGTAGTTATTTATTAGCACATGAAATAACCAAGGGGATCAAAAGAACACCATTATTATTTTTTTAAAAAAAGGTATGAAAATAAAGAACAACATATTTGCTTGGTTTCCAACATTCGACTTGAAAAACTCATGGCCTCCGCCGTTCCAGATAACGACGGAGCAATCCTGCTAGTGAGATTCGCAAATATACCTATTCATGTAATAATTTTTTGAATATTCCTTCGTGTTGTCCTCACTACTGACCATTTTCAAAGGCTTAAAGAGCGAGCCAACCTATCGGCTCGTGCCCAAGTTACTTTCGGGGCACGGACTAACAGTCCATGTTCATCTACGAAGCACTATCACCATCTTGGGTTGGACAATTTCTCTTTTAAACCCATGCGAAGACTTTTCATTTTGTTTTTAGTGCACTTTTCACCTTTCACTTTACACTTCAAAACTTGCATGTGTGAGAAGTCACGTCGCAATAAATGACTAATAATAGTTATTTTTTGATATAGTTATAGATCAGGATTATAGATCAGAAAATCGTATTAGATGTTGATGGCCACTTACTAGCACAATCCTAATTTACTCGGAGCTATCCATCACGGTCAATATACCGATACTATAGCAATCAATTGAAGGATAAATAAAGTATATAAGAACCTCCTTGAGATGGAAATAGCTTTTAACATTGAACTAACCATGTTACTTTTTCTTTGTGATAAAATACAAAAATTACCATTCCAAGAGAGGGGTCGTGACATTATGTCACCATTAATGATGTAGCCATCAATGCATCGAAAATGGTGTTTTCAAGATTGATGCATCATTTTCATACCTAACTTAGGCAAAATTTTCTACTACCAACCATAATAGTAGATAGAAATATTTCACATATCACATTGTGATGCAAGGCGAAACGTGGAACATATGTTCCCATGGAATTTGACTTGTATCTAATAAGGTAGGACTAGATCATTGCGAATAATTTAATTTTGTATATTTTTCCTCGGTTTCAAACTATACTGACCCGACCATCCCACCTAACAAAACCTTAGGAAAGAAAATAATTGGCAATCATCAAAGAAAACATGCAATCTCATATGTGATCACTGTTTTAACAAAGTGATTGGGCAAATTCTTTTTAACAATAATTGAGATTAGGTAGACGAAATGCACTGCAACACCCATCTTTCTCTCTGTCTATTCCACATCTTGAATTGGACGGGGTAACGGCATCATTACCTTCCAACCCAGGAGGGGTCCACGGAAAGAGAACATTGACATTAGCTTTCTGAATATAATATATAATATATATTTAATTTTTAATGCATTTTCTTAAATGAATTTCCTGAGCCTGGATGGATGAACTAACAGTCAAACAACGCACTCTACTCTTCAAAAAATCCCACAACATGCGATTCATCCAAACGACAGCAGTGGAAACCAACATCCACTCGAAGCAAAAACAAGATAAGTCATGGGTTTTTGGGCCTCTACTGGAGCTGAAGCTATGAAAGGTTCTGACGGAGAACAAGGGGGTTTCAATAATTGATTAAGCAAGGCGGTTGAATTCTGATGTTTTCGCATTTATTGGTCGAAGAAGACGCGATGATGATAGATTCATTCTGCGGTTTCGGGTACGAATATCTCGACTCGATCGTGAAATTAGAACGGTCAAACATCCGAAGCCCATGATGCGAAGTAAAATGATGAAAGATCCTGAGAACATCGGATGTAATAACCAGCCCTTTTTCGAAGTATTACGCCAAAATTTCACAAAAGAAACTGGATAGAGGAGAGGCAGCAGAAGACGCACCTGAAATCCCGATATCGTACCCGAAGATGAGCCCGCACGTCGCGGCCACGAAGCAGGTGATCACGACCGACAGCGTTATCCTGCCGCCGAGGCCGTCGACATTGCTGCCGTCGACGGCGAACCCTCCGACCGCCATCTCTCTCTCTCTGTCGAGTGCGAGCAGAGCAGGACTTTTGGGAGTCGCAAGACTGGGCTGCGTCGTGTCACGAGACCGGCATTTTATAATGACTTACGGGGGAGAGGCGTGTAAGGTAATAGCTTCAAGTGGGTCATGTGGCCGAGAAAGTATTGCATGTCGAGTAAATGCCGGGTCTCACTCGCCCTATTTTGTTTTGTCTTGTTTTGTTTTGTTTTTTTTGCTTGTTTGTTTTTTATTTTCGCGATGCCGGAATGCCGAAAAACTCGGATTCATACAAAAGTTTCGTGGGATTAGGTAAAACACGAGGCAAGAGCTTGGGTGGCTTAGTCGGAACATGGAGTTATTTGCTTTCAATAGTGTTAAAGACAGTACACGTGTCGTGGGTCTAATTTGCACGCAAGCATCACTTGTCCGATTGGACTTTTATTATATCGAGTAGAGGTTTATAACTTAATTGGGAAGTGATTGACATGTTTAGAAGCTAATTAGTGCCCTACTTTTCCTGAAAATAATCCTAGCTTGGGAGCTCAAAAAAGAAATAGATAAAGGTAGGTGCTCTTTCAAGCCAACTTTGATGAAGCCTGTAACTTACATCTTGTCTTGGATGTTGACGTAGAACAATGGGCAAATACTTATATGAAATCTCTAAGCATCAAAGAACGGACGTCCCACAAATTAAAGAAGATTGTAACATCTTTGAAGTTATAAATGAGTTACGATATTTGATTTAAAATTCAGGCGTTTCATTGATTTCCAAGACATCAAAGATTTCGGATGTATTTTACAGATTCTGACAGTATTTTGAAAACTTTCCCCTTTATTAATATCTTTTTCCTGATTATGTTATTTAATTTTGATTATTTAATTATCTCCTAGATGTCAAACTCTCTATAAATAGGCACCTAAGATATTGTGATCGGCTCTTCATTATTCAAATAACATTATGTCCTATCTCTTGTACATCTTTCAATACCTATCAATTTTACTTGTTTATGTATATATTTATTTTTTTATGTTCCATGATTGACTTTGAGTTCATCGGCATTGCTTTTTTTAATTTTTTTTTTATCTGCTCATCTCGATGTAATGTGCTGTCGTTGTTTTAAGTTTAATGTTGAGTAAACTGTAATCCAACGCGCTTTAGTAATTAAACCACTAAACCAGGCCAATGCCCTTGTAAGTCAACTTGAATATTACTCCCTGCATTCTACTTGAAAATTATTTAGTCATGCAGCATATTAAAAGTGAAAGTTGAAACCCCCACAGCTGGTGTAATTACTGATTGGAGCCATGGAGGTTTTTCCAGCTCAGGGAGTAGGGGTTACTCATTCAAATCCTCCCAATTGCAATAAATCTATTCCAGATAGAGGCCACTCGCATAAGCCAAAAATGTTTGGACTTCATTGATTCGTGGAACATAGTTGCGTGATATTTTATCCTCCAGGTAACCGAGTTTCGACACCCCTTCTCCAACATCATATTAGAAGGATTCCTTGTTGACAAACCTTTGCCAATACCAATGCCTCTCCCACACCACATGCATTGAGTCCAGTGGAACCCCCTTCGTCTCCGGCAAGAAGAGCACCACAAAGATCGTCATCACGGCGATCCAAGAGGCGTAGAATAGGAAAGTGCCGTACTTGAAGTGGCACAACATGGTCAGGAATGTCTGCGACAGCACGAATGCGCCTGCGAAGCCCACGGCCACGCTAATGCTTTGCCCCGTGGGACGAATCTTCATGGGAAATATCTCACTCGGAATGAGCCAGCTTAGGGGACCCCACGACCAACCGAATCCGGCCGCGTAGATGCACATCAGCACCAGCACTAGTATGGCGTAGTTCTTGCTGACGTGCGCTGTGCCAGAAGTGCCCGCCGTCGCAGCCAAGACACATGCCACGCCAACCTAAACAATAAGCAAACAGGGTTTAAGGGCCTATGTGGATGTATGATTTCAATGAATGACGTCGAGATGGAGGGATGGTCGAGTATAGTGATCGTACAATGTCTCAATGTAGTCTTTTGTATGTTGAGCAATGAACATTACTCCTTAAAATACTTGTTTTTTTTTTCGGTCGAAACTCCTTAAAATACTTTACCTCTTCATTTTCTGCATGTGTAGGATCACGCCTTCATGCATCGCTAATAAAGCTAGGGGCAAATTACGTACCTGACAGAGGAACATCAGCACTCCACCCACAATTAACAAAAACCTCCTCCCACGACGATCCACAACAAACGTAGACACCAGAATCGATCCCAAGTTCACCACTCCAAGTATTATAGCCGCTATCAGAGCGGAGCTGCTCCCAAATCCCACAGACTGAAACAAAACAGGTGCATAGAATGCAATGATGTTGATCCCTGTAAGTTGCATAAACAATGGGATCGCTATCGACATCACGAGGTGCGGCCTGTACTGCCTCTCGAAGATCGTTACGAAGGGCTCTTCCTTGGCGGCCCTTGATATCTCGCTGGACCTGACGAGCTCCGCGAGCTCAGGCTCGATGTTGGTGTCTTGGCCCCGCACCTTGAGGAGCGCTTGCTTTGCCTGAGTGAGCCTGCCACGCTCGACGAGGCTTGCAGGAGTGTCAGAGATGAGGAGGGCGCCAAGGGTCATGATGGCGGCCGGGCCTGCGGCGAGGCCGAGGGACAGGCGCCACCCCCACTTGATCTTCGCGGTGCCGTAGTTTAAACAGTTGGCGAAGACCACCCCGGTGCCTAAGAAGAATTGAAAGCCGGTGTTGAAGGCGCCCCGCCATTTCGGCGGGGCCATCTCGGAGAGGTAGACTGGAGCTGCCTGAGATACAATTCTCATCATTCACTAATGGATGGTGATTCTTCTTTCAAAAAGAAGGGTGTATTGCATGAATCTCGTTTATATACTAAATTGAATATAAAATATGGATCTGATTGAACTCATTTTTCGATAAAAAAGATTTAGTTATCATCTATTATTTATCTTTGGACAAAAAACTAGCATATAGAAATTATTCTTTAGAATCTTAATATTGAATATTTCTCTAGCCTTTTTTTTTTTCCTGGGTCAAATTTCTCTAGCCTATTAAGTCTCCACCAAACTAATGTAAAATTAACCTGATCATAATAGTACCATGATGAATTTACACATCTCCTTGATCATAAATATCATATGAATACATATAATTATTGACAAAGAGTCCAAATGGAATATCTGTATTTTAATTGATCATAAATTTATGTGCTATTTATTTCGTGGAAAATAGATGGTTTAGAAAATTATTTTTTTTAAATTATTTTTTGTATTGCTTAAAATAATTAGTCAATAAAAAATATTTTTGTTAATAATAATAATTTATGTCTAAATATTTTTTTGAATAATCTTTCATTCACTCATTTTTATAGATAATTTAAAAAATTATTTTTAAAAATATTTTATAAATCATTTATTTTTCAAAAACTAAATGCACTCTTAGAGCCTCAACGTACCGGCAAATTTCAGAATGGCTAAATGTTAATCGTGATATGAGGAGTGCAAGTCAACAACCTTGCTACATGGTGTTGAAAAAGGACTTATTTTCTTTAGAACATAATTAAGCAGCAAATGACCTACTACCTGGTTAGTGAAGCCAACACCCACTCCAAGCAAGATACGCCCGAGGATGAGCATGGCTATGTTGGCAGCTCCGCCGTTGATGGCGGCCCCGGCAAGGAAGGTGCAGCCACCGAGAACCATTATGTTTCTCCGACCAAACGCTGCAGTGAGGCGGCTTGCCAAGAGGCAGGAAACCAACCCCGCGATGTAGAGTGAAGACGTGAACGACGTCAGGACTTGGCTATCATAAATGCAGTACACATTCGTTTTGGCCTCGGCGGCCTTCCTTAGTACCGATGGGAAGAATTTCTCCAAGAAGGGAGCCATTGTAGTGACACCCCCTACACAAATCAATTGCAAATTTGCACCATGTACATGTTAATACACTAAAATGTATATCGCTCTGATCTAGATCCGTATTTTCTTAATGATCGGAATGAATCTCATCAAAAGAAACAGTTAAGAACATTATCCTCACACACTGCAATTCTTGCATACATTTTTGCATTGACTAGGTACTAATTGTCCTCACATCAGGCCCAAAATCGATGTCAAGGCTCGTGCCCATAGGAGATGGTTGCATTATCTAACTCATCATGTTACTTTTCTTCATGACAAATATACAAAAAATTACCATTTGAGGAGAGAGGGGCTGTGAAATTATGCCATCATTAATGATGTAGCCACTAATCTCGATGCATCCAAATCGGTGTTTTCGAGATAGATGCATCATTTTCCCACCCATCTTAGGTAAAATTTTCTGTCACCAGTCATAAGAGTACATTCGACCAAATAAAAAGAAGACCACAACAGTACATAGATATTTTAAATATCACGTCTTGATGTAAGGTGCGACGTATGTCTGCATGGATTTTGACATGTATCTAATACGGTACAGCGAGACCATTGGGAATAACTTTATTCTTTCTATTTTTTTCTCGGTTTCGAATTATACCAACCCAACCATCCTCCTTGATGAAGACCCCGGGGAAGAAAACATGCAATTTCATACATAATCACTGTTTTAATCGAGTGATTGGGCAATAAAATTTTTAAAATATCTGAGATTAGGTGAACGGATATGCGTTGCCACACCCATCTTTCTTTGTATCTATTCCAAATCGTGAATGGGACAGGGTAACAACATCATTACCTTCCAATCCAGGAGGAGTCCATGCAAAGAGAAGATTGACGTCAGCTTTTTGAATATATATATATAATATATATTCATTATTAATGCATTTTTTAAATTAACTTCCTGAGGATGGATGAGGTAACGGTCAAACGACACACTCTACTCTTCAAGAAATCCCACGTCATGCGATTCATCCGAACGACAGCAGCCGAAACCAACATCAACTCGAAGCAAAAACAAGACAGCTCATATGGTTTTTCTGCCTGTACTGGAGCTGAAAGTATGAAAAGTGCTAATGGAGAACGTGGGACCTTCAATAATTGATTAAGCAAGGTGATTGAGTTTTGATGTTTTCGCATTTATTGCTCTAAGAAGACGCCATGGTGATAGATTCATTCTGCAGTTTTGAGGACGAATATCTCGATCATCGCTCAATTAGAACGGTCCCACATCGCAAGCTCATGATGCGAAGTAAAATGAGAAAAGGTCCGCATAGGGTGATCGGTTTCCGGTTCCCAACCGGACCGTTTGGCCCTAGGACCAGACCATCGGTTCCGTTCCAGTCCGAACAAAATCGGTCCGTGCTCGGACTAGCCCGATCAATCCAATTATCCAGTTTGGTTACTCGGGCAATTAAACAAAATTAATCACACATGCTTCCATATGCAAAATATTCAAACTCTACTTATGTGAATATTAATCACTTTGTACGTTTCTTAAAGGCCATGAAACAATTTGGCTAAAGATTGTGCTTGGCTTAGATTTTATAGATAATTTCTCTTTTGCTCTTTGAATGTTTAGTCGATGTGGGACTTTTGGAGACTTGAAGTGCCCTACGGGTCTCTTGAAGCCTTAGTCCCATGTCAAGTAGAAGATGAAACTAACAAGTAGATTTTCTTTATAAATAAAAGAGTAACAATAAGAGTTTTAACGGTCTGTTAGCCACATAAGAAGTTGCTACCTTAATTGCAATTTCGGTTGTAGTAAATTATAATGTTTATATATTATATATATTATATGTATATAAATTATATATATTCGGTCGGTCCGGTTCCCCCTCTCGGAACCGGGAATCGGACCGCAAACCGGCTGGTTCAGTCCAGTATGGACCCCTAATCTTGAGAACGTCGGATGCAAGAACCAGCCCTTTTTCGAAGTATGACGCCAACATTTCACAGAAGAAACTGGACAGAGGAGAGGCAGCAGAAGACGCACCTGAAATCCCGATGTCGTACCCGAAGATGAGCCCGCTCGTTGCGGCCACGAAGCAGGTGATCACCACGGACAGCGTTATCCTGCCGCCGAGGCTGTCGAAGTTGCCGCCATCAACGGCAAACCCTCCGACCGCCATCCCCCCCTCTCTCTCTCTCACTTTCTTTCTCTCTGTCGAGTGCGAGCAGAGCAGGACTTTTGGGAGTCCTTCGTCGGAAGCGAATAAAGGAGGGAGTCGCAAGATTGGGTCGTTGCCTCGCGTCACGAGACCGGCATTTTATAATGACTTTCGAGGGAAAGTTGTGTAAGGTAAAGCCTCAGGCAGGTCTCACTCGCCCTACTTTTTTTTTCTTCGTGACGCAGGAGTGCCGATAAACCTGGATTCATATAAATGTTTCGTGGGATTTGGTAAAACATGAGGCAAAAGCTTGGGTGGCTCGGTCAAAATATGGAGTTATTTTGCATTCAATAGTATTAAAGCTCGTATACGTGTTGTGCATGTGATCTGCATGCAAGCATCACTTCTCTGATTGGATTTTTATTATATTGAGTATTGGTTTATAACTCAATCGAGAAATGATTGATATATTTATAATCTGATTGATGTCCTACTTGTCCCGAAAATAAGACTAGCTTGGGAGCTCGAAAATGAAATAGAAAAAGATGGGTGCTTTTTCAATTCAACCTTGACCAAGTCCGTAACTTACATCTTGCCTTGGATGTCCCATCTTTTGTCCATCTTTCAATACCTATCAGTTTTACTTGTTTATTTATTTATTTATTGTTCCATGATTGACTTTGAGTTCATTTGGCATTGTTTTTATTTTTTTAAATTTTATCTGCTGATCTCGATGTAATGTGTTGTCTTTGTTTTATGTTTAATGTCGAATGAACTGTAATCCAACGCGTTTTAGTAAGTAAACCACTAAACCAGACCAATGCCCTTGTAACTCAACTTGAAAGATTCCTCCCTACGTACTACTTGAAAATTATTTAGTCATGCAGAATATTGAAAGTACAAGTTGAAGCCCCCACAGCTGGTGCAATTACTGATTGGAGCCTTGGAGGTTTTCTAGGTCAGGGAGTAGAGGTTACTCATTCAAATCCTACCAATTACAATAAATACTGCAGATAGAGGCCACTCGCATAAGCCAAAAATGTTTGGACTTGACTGATTTGTAGTACTTGCATGATATTTATCCTCCAGTAACTGAGTTTCCACACCCTTCTCCACCGTTATATTAGAATGATTCCCTTGTTAGCAAACCTTTGCCAATACCAATGCCTCTCCCACACCACATGCATTGAGTCCAGTGGAACCCCTTCGTCTCCGGCAAGAAGAGCACCACAAAGATCGTCATCACGGCGATCCAAAAGGCGTAGAATAGGAAAGCGCCCACTTGAAGTGACACAAGATGGTCAGGAACGTCTGCGACAGCACGAACGCGGCTGCGAAGCCCACGGCCACGCTAATGCTTTGCCCCGTGGGACGAATCTTCATGGGAAAAATCTCACTCGAAATGAGCCAGCTTAGGGGACCCCACGACCAACCGAAGCCGGCCGCGTAGATGCATATCAGCACCAGCACTAGTATGGCGTAGTCCTTGCTGATGCGCTCTGTGCTAGAAGTGCCCGTCGTCGCAGCCAAGACACATCCCACGTCAACCTAAACAATAAGCAAGCAGGGTTTAACTTTAAGGGCTGATGTGGGTGTATGATTTCAGAGATTGACGTCAAGTTGGAGGGATGTTCGAGTATAGTGATCGTATAATGTCTCAATGTAGTCTTGTATGTTGAGCATGTTGGAAATTTCCTAAATATGAGCTTAGACTAATTAATTGGTTTTCAATTTTAAATGATCAAGTTAATGGATATTCCAATATATGTAGAACCCTTTAGTGATCTTATTGAAATGGATTTTGGTATCTATCAATAATGAGTCTAGTTGAGTAGTAAAGTGTAAGTAATTGCATTCAATTAAAACTTGTAATGGAAATAGCCCAATTGGCACACTAAGTGATTAGCGTTTGCAAGGTCCCATTTTTATCTTAAAATGATACGTTATATCTATCGGTTACTTTAGTCCCATTAAAAGTTGTTATAATGAAATATTTCACAGATTGGCATTCCAATAGATCATTGATTCCTAATCAAACTGATCTAGTTCCTTTAAGTAAAGTAATGATCAAACAGGTTCAATCTAATTCCGTCGTGCATATCTTTTATGGTATTTTACATTCATATATAAATCTGATTTGTTCTTGATTATTTGGTTGTTTATGTTGATTAATTTTGATATTTATGATTTTAATATCAATGTGTGGTACAAAGCAGGTCATACATGATTGTAGAACCCAATACGTTTATATATATATATAAATTCGAAATTCTTTTAAAACCTGAATATTGTCGTAATTATTTCAGGTGAATTTTTTTTTTTGTCAATCAATTTTGAAACCAATACGTATATATATACATTCAAAATTCTTTTAAAACCTGGATATTGTCGTAATCATAATTTGTATAGTTTCATTGAATATTAAATGAGAGTTTCAAATTTGAATTTCTAGGTTTTATAATTTGAAAAGGTTCTAAGATTTTCAAAAATTACCCCGAATGATATTTGTTAGAAATTGTTACATGGGTGTATATATATGTTTTAGAACATTTTGGTTGCATTAAATTAATGTTTTTGGCTCAAAATCGAGAAAACCCAATTTCAGCCATGGATGTTAGATCCGAAATTTGAAGCTTGGATCTAAACGATTTAGTTTGTTATTTTTTTCTTCAATTAATTCACTCCAATCAATGCATAATGATGTTAGCATTAAAATCCATGGGCATGTGGGGGTGCATGTGGGGCCTCCGAGGACCGTTTTGTTCCAACAATTTTAATTAATATGCCTAATTATAACTTCTTCTTCTTTTTTGATATAATTAATTTTAATTTTGGAATATTTAAATGTTTATTTATTGTTATCCACAACAACAATAATAACAACAACAATAATGATACTAAATTATTATTATTATTATTATTATTATTATTATTATTATTTATTGTTCCCGAAAATGACGGAGCGATCATGCTAGTGGGATCCACAAATATACTAATGTAATAATTTTTCGAGCGTCCCTCAGCATTGTCCTCGCTATTGACCATCTGCAGCGGCTTAAAGAGCGATCCAACCGATCGGCTCCTGCCCCAGTTAACTTTGGGATCCGGACAAACAGTCCATCTTCGTCTTCCAAGCACCATCACCATCTTAGGTTGGACAAATTCTCCTTTTAACCCATGCAAAGACTTTTCATACTGTTTTTAGTGCAAGTTTCTTGCATGTGTAAGAAGTCACGTCGCATTAAATGATTAACAATAGTTATTTCAATCTTTACCATAGTTATGGGTTAGAAAATCGTGTTGATGCTAATGGTAACCAACTAACATAATCCCAATTTACATGGAGCTATTTATCATGGTCACTATAGCAATACTATGGTAATCAATCAAAGGATAAGTATACAAGAACCTCTAGATGAAAACAACTTTTAACATTCATAATCATGGGATTCATCTAATTCACCATGTTACTTCTTCATGACAGCTATACACAAGTTTATTATTTGAGGAGAGAGGGTCGTGATATTATATCAACACTAACGAAGTAGCCATCAATCCTGGAAATGTGCATCGAAAATGGTGTTTTTGAGATAGATACATCATTTTTTGTACAAATCTTGGACAAAAGTTTCCATCACCAACCATAAGAGTACGTAGAAACATTTCATATATCACATTGTGATGTAAGGTGGAACATGGAACATAAGTTCAAATGGATTTTAACTTGAATCTAATAAGCTACAGCTAGATCATTGAGAATAACTTAATTCTATATATTTTTTCTCGGTTTCGAACTATATTGACCTAACCATCCCAACTAACGAAGACCCCGGGAAAGAAAATGATGGGCGATCAGTAAAGAAAACATGCAATTTCATATGTAATCACCGTTTTAACCAAGTGATTGTACAAAATCTTTTTAAAAATAATTGAGATTAGGTAAACGAACTTCACCGCCACGCCCATCTCTCTCTTTATCTATTCCACACCGTGAATGGGACGGGTAACAACATCATTACCTGCCAACCCGGGAGGGGTCCATGAGAAGATTGACATCAGCTTTTTAAATATAATATATAATATATTTCATTTTTAATGCATTTTTTAAAATTAATTTCCTGAGCGTGGATGGATGAGCTAACCGTCAAACATCGCGCTCTACTCTTCAAGAAATCCCACATCATGCGATTCATCCGACGGACAGCAATCGAAACCAACATCTCCTCGAAGCAAAAACATGCGAAGTCAATATGGTTTTTCTGCCTGTACTGGAGCTGAGACTAAGAAAGGTGTCGATACGTGAACGTGGGGGCTTCAATAATTGATTACGCAAGGTGATTGAATTTTGATGTTTTCGCATTTATTGCTCTAAGAAGACACGATGAAGATAGATTCATGGGATAATGATACAGATGGTCCTAGAATCTTGGCTGAATCTGTAATTTGATCCATAAACTTTTAATTTGTTCAATGTAATTTTTGAATTTTAACCCAATCATTAAACATTTTCATACGGATAGGAACTGGATTGAATATGTATAAGAAGTTTATGGACCACATTAAATAATTAAAGGTTCTAGGACTATATTATACATTGAGTTAAAATTTAGAGATCATATTGAATAAATAAAAAATTTAGGGATCAAATTGTACATTAAACCAAAATTTAAGGACTATTTGTGTCAATTTCCCAAGATTCATTCTACAATCTCGAGTACGAATATCTTGACTTGACCGCCCAATTACAATGGTCCCACGTCCAAAGCGCATAATGCGAAGTCAAATGAGGAAAGATCTTTGATAATATCGAATGTAATGTCCAACCTTTTTCGAAGTATGATACCGAGATTTCACAAAAGAAACTGGTCAGAGGAGAGGCAGGACGCACTTGAAATTCCGGTGTTGTCCCAAAGATAAGCCCGCTCGTCGTGGCCACGAAATAGGTGATCACCACCGAGAGCATTATCCTGCTCCTGAGGCCGTCAGCATTGCCGCAGTCGACGGTAAATCCTCCTACCGCCATCTCTCTCTCTCTTGCTCTCTTACTCTCTCTATCGAGTGCGATGTTATAGATGAAGCCAATTTTTTTTTTAAGGGAATTTTTTATTTTTTCTATTAGATGTGCTTTTAGGTTAAAAGATATGCGTTTATATTAGCAGTATGAAGACGCTAGCTGTTAAGACATTGAAAAATAAAATAGAGAGGTGAGAAAAAGAGAGAAGAAAATAGTGAGTTTTTTCTTTGTGAGAATTCTCAATTTCATCTCGAGAGAAGATCATCATTATATTTCAACTTTTTTCAAAATCTAATGGATTCACATAATGCCTCTACACGAAGACGTAGCCTAGGTTTGTGTGAACTTCGATAGCAAATTTTTTGACGTATTCTTTTGATTATGTTCTTTATTATGATATCTTATTTGGGGAATTGTTTGTGAGTTTTTTCTGGAATCGGCGTGTGATTATGCAACTACTAGTATCAAAGCCTTGGTTGGCAAATCGAGAACATCGAGGGTTTTTCGTTGACATTCGATTGAAAGCAAATAGTATGTTAGATGAAAAAATTCAAAATCGATAAGTTCAATGGACATGATTTCGGATGGTGGAAATTCTAAATCGAGGCTTATCTTTATCAAAAAAAATCTCTATGCACCACTTGAGGGTTGGAAACACAATGGTGGAAGTAGATCTGACAACAAAAGTTGGATGGAAAATTCTTGATTGAAAGGCATTGGGTGCGATTCATCTAGGTTTGATGAAAAAGATAGGGTACCACATTGCGAAAGCAAAAACTGCAAAAGAAGCCATGGATATTCTAATGAATATTTATAAGAAGCTATCAACATCAAATCAAGTATTTCTGTTGAAGAAACTAGTTAATATGAAGTTATCTAATCGAGGTTTTGTTGAATATATTAATAGTTTCATACAGGCCACAGGTCAATTGGAATCCACAAGCATAAATTTAGATAGGAAGCTTCAAACTTTATTATTTTTATGTTTCCTTCCAAAAAGCTACTATTCCGCAGTACAAGCAATTTTTAGATTCCGTGAATTTATGCTTTTGAGACAATCTTTATTAATCAACTTTGTTCATGGAAGGAGTCCACTCATCTATACTTATTTAAAGAAAGAGATTTATCTCCTGATCTCATGCCCTAAATTACTCCAAAACCAAGTTATGATAATAATCTGAATTAATCTTAAGTGAACCCACAAGCTATTTTCATAGTTTGACACTTAAAAGTGAAAATCACGATTAAGCGTCAACCCTCATTATATATATAATTGTCAAAAGAAAAAAAAAATGCAATTCTGCTTCTTTTTAACGAGGAAACTGTTCATCATTTGAAACTTTACTTGGGGGCTAGAGGACAATCCGGCATAAATGGAGTGATTGGATCTAGTTGTCCCTTATTTAAAAGATCCGATTCCAATCTAATACAAGCTAATCAATTTGGCATTTTAGAGAATATTGCATTCCCTGTACATCCGACGCTTTCTCTATTATTCCACGTGAATCTTAATCGCCCTGTCTAGAATCATGCCCTCGAGAGGAAAGACCTGGTAATTGCGTTTTTATTAAATCCGCCGCCAATATAAAGAAATTCTTACACTATTTATTATTGAATGGATTGTCTGACCGAATTTTTCCACGTGCCGCTCATCCAACGTTACTGGATGTAATAATAATCTAGTAATTTAAACGGTTGACCTGGCATTTGTCGACATCAAACGGTTTCCTAGGGAAATGGGCGTAGTTGGCTACTACGGTGGTAGCTGGCCACGTGGGGAAGCGTTCCAGTGGGTGCACCTTAACGCAAAAGCTAATCTAATCATTTAAGTAAGAGCAAAGGCGCGTTAGTTGCTCTTCGCACACGGCATTTTCTTCTTCCATTGCAAATAACTAATACAATCAGTCCTATGGACCTAAACAAGTCCTAAAAAAACTTAATCCTAGACCTCGCTAGAGCCTCCCAATTCCTAAGATGTAAAATAATTAGAAAGTAGAGTCAAGGAGGAATTGGAAAAATATATTATACGAACACCGATACTTTAAAATAAAGAATGCATTTTGAAAGCCAATCATGTTAGCGAACAAATGCAAATGATCCCTGGTGATTGGAAACAATCCCTAGCAGGATGAGGAACTCTTTAACACAAAGCTATCATTTAAGTGACAGCTAAGGTGCATTAGCTATTTTTTGCACTAGGCATTTTCTTCTTTTGTTTGCAAAGAACTAATATAACTAATCCGATCCCTTTAGTGCAAGCACCTTTTGCCCGCCTAATGACATCGTCAAACATACACTCGGTTTGATTTTCACTTGACAGGTAAAACTCGCCGCGAGTATGGAGTTGAAACGACAAATGGAAATTTACCAAAATGAGTGCTGGTTCTTGGTGTTAACGTGTATGAGGATATGGGGCTTTTCACGGCAAAAGACAAGAAAGGCACAAGGCAAGGGAATTTACAATGAGTAGCTTGCGTCTTACCAGTAGAGGTGGCGTATTGACCCATATTTTAACTCATACTTGTTAAGTAGGGTGAAATATGGGTAGCCTAAAATTTGAAATATGGTTTTAATAAAGCTAAGGACAATTAATGATGAGTTTTAGTGGATTTATCAATAAACCAACTTTAACCCAATTGATCAAAATGCAATACCCTCTTGTGCCTATGCCCGAGCTTCTTAGTGGCCATGCACATGTATTCAGCTCCCATACCCAAATCACTAGCATCTAGCCAAGTCCATTGAGATCGAACCTTATTCCTCTATGATTGGGTCCCAAACGACAAATGCTAGCCTAGGTCCCTTGAGGTTGGGCCTAAGACCCTGGTGGTTGTATTCAAGTCCACAAAGGCTAGGTTCAAGACCTCAGTGCCGGTGATTCAATAGGGGCCTAGCCCGAGTCCCTTGAAGTTGAGCCATGGACCTTGTACTAATGCTTGGGTCCTTGGTGGCCCTACCTTGGTATTTGGTTCTCGTGCCCTACTCATTGGTGTTTGGCCTGGGTCCATCAAGGCCAAGCACTGTTCCTCAACATCCTTGTCCACATAGGTCAAGCTCAAGTCCCTTGAAGTTGCACTTGGTACCTTGGTGTCCATGCTCAGGTCATTTGCAGCCATGCTTGAAACCGAGCATTGTGCCAAAGCAATTGACGCCTGGTTCTATCCATCAAGCTCGGGCCAAGTTTCTCTGATGTTCCACATCTCTAGGAACGCTGTGATGACGATCTCTGTGGTGCTCTTCTTGCCGGAGACCGAGGGGTTCCATTGGACCCAATGCATGTAGTGTGGGAGAGGAATTGGTACTGGCAAAGGTTTGTTAACAAGGAATGGTACAAGCTCGTGTCTTGTATCTGTTGATTGGAGGGAGAAAAAGGGAGATACGTACTGAATTCCAGAGACACGAGGGTCATTAGGGGCAAGGAAATTTCACGCGTTTTTGATTTGGGCGCAACATGCTTGAAAGAGCATAGATCTGAAGGGTCTTCTAATACCATCAGATATTATGCAACATTAGAAAATTATGCAACATTGGATCTCGTTAATGAGCAATGGGCTTTCGCGTCCTCCTTTTGTTGTGGGCTTGAAGAACCCAAAATTCCTAATAATATAGCCTACTAGCAAAGGCAGCTCAAAACTTAAAAACAACCCCAATGCGAGTAGTTTTGTGATTTCACCTATAACCTTTCGAGTCAAGCCGATTTCAACCCCTAATGGAACAATTTTGGCCCAAATTGACTCGTAAAACCCTAGAATTTGGGAACCAAAGTTGAAATTTGACTATAGAATGCAGGATCCTAGTTTACATGAATGTTCTTGCATATATGAATACTTGGATTGTCATACATAATGATTATGGACATTTAAAGAATCAAAGCATTGAAGATAACCTCTTCTCTTATGAATTTTCATGACTTGTAAATTCAATGACCTTGCTATGATATTTTCATTTGTCAATGCAAGCTAGCCTTTCATATTTAGAATAAATTGTCTTTCTTGATATGGCTACTAATCCCTTTTGCCACGAGCGAACATCCACATAGAGATTATTCGTCACTTTATGTGTGAAGGTCGAATTGCAGATAGCATTGTCATCGGTCGTGCTCCCACCAATCTTCACCTTGCAAAATAGCTTTTTATTAAAGCACTGGGTTGCGATAGATTTCTTCTTTCGATCAAGCTGGGGCAATGACTTTAATATGGTTTTGTTCTGCGATTCTCTTTCTTCGTAACGTCGCCCTATGTTTCTCCTCGGACAGCCACGATCCGATTTGGTCCTAACCGACCCGGATCGAGCGAAAAATCAGACCCGCGCGATCCGGCCCATTCCGGCCCGCTAACCCGTTCTCGGTCTTCTCTTATCTTGCTCTCGAAGTTGGCGAACCCTCCGGACGCTCGACAAAGCTAAAGCCCCAGCGGAGCATCTCTCTCTATCTCTCGCCGGCGAAGAAGAAGAAGAAGAAGCGGCGGCGGCGGCGGAGCGCAGATGTCGCATTTCGGAAGATCAGGGCCGCCGGACATCGCCGACACTTACTCGCTCCTCATCCTCAACATCTCCTTCCGTAGCCCTCTCCTTCCCTCTCCTCCGCTTCCCTATCCCGACTCTCTGTCTCTGTCTCTCTCTCTCTTTCAATGCCTTTACGCGGTTGTATCGCAGGGACCAGCGCCGACGACCTCTTCCCTCTCTTCGACAAGTACGGCAAGGTCGTCGACGTGTTCATTCCCAGGGACCGGAGGTACGTGTGTTTCCTCTGCTCCGTTGCTTTTTGCTTCGTACGTCGCGTGTTGAGGGTTGGGGATTTTGTTGCCGTGTTCTGATGTGGCCGCGCAGGACTGGGGAGTCGAGAGGGTTCGCGTTCGTGAGGTACAAGTACGCGGACGAGGCGCAGAAGGCGGTGGACAAGCTCGATGGTGTCGCTCTTGTCTCTGATTTTTAGTTCCTTCGGTGACGAGGGTTTCTGTTTGCGTTGTGCGGGAACGCTTGGGTTGGCGTTTGATTTCTTGTTCGGTTTTCTTGTTGAAAGGGAGAGTCGTGGATGGGAGAGAGATTGGGGTTCAGTTCGCCAAGTACGGTCCCAATGCCGAGAGAATGTAAGCTGTTCGATTATCTCACCTTTTAGCTTTCGAATTGTTCAAGATTGTGCCTCTTTCTGGTTAAAATACAGTGCAATGCCAATCTGGTACGAGCTCACTGGAGGGAATTTGGTTTTCTTGGAATAAACCTTGAGATGGTGCAAGTTGCCATGACCTTGTTAACATGATTCTGTCAGTGGAGGATTCGTTTTGCCAAATAACCTGTAAAAGATGGCCTAAAGAAAAGGAAAAAAATAGATTTCTTGAATAACTTCGCTGTCAGTTTCTTGTTATTGATTCTTCTGATGAGCTTGGCCTCTATTTTGCAACAGTGATAAGGGGAAGATTGCTGAACCGGTTTCAAAGATGAGAAGGCGGTCGAGAAGTCGCAGTCCTCGTCCAAGGTACGGTTTAAGTTTGTTAAGTTAGTAAAGTTACACAAACTGTGTGTATGCAAATTGGTTTAAGTTTGTTAAGTTAGTAAAGTTATGCAAATTGTGTCTATATATACTAAAATGAGAAGAATTCTACACTTGATTATAAATTCGGGTTTAATGTGTTGACAACTGTCTGTAACTCACTATTGCTATAGTTGTTGATTTGTGTTTGAGGTGAAATTTCAAAATCATTTTTATAGAATGGTTAAGACACTTTGTCCTCTAATACTTACATAAGCCTGTTTACTAGCTTCACAATTCATTTATCTCTACATATCAAGAGTTAATGAAGGTTGCTGTAACTTTGATTGGGATTTAATAAAGGCAGCTGAAACTTTGATTGGGATCCTGATTGAATGAGAGAATAGGCAGGGTCAATTTACCATTGAAATCATGATGCTACAGTGGATAGAGGACCCATGACTAGAGCTCTTTGATGTACGAAGGATTAAGCCATCTAATTTGTTTTCAATGACTTGTGGAGTGTTTGAAGAGGAAAGGGAGGGAATTTTTCCTTAGTTTACCTCTATATGACTGGACACCTGTCACTTTGGGTTAACAATGTCACTGCTAATTTATTTTATAGGTTCCCTCCTGGCCTCATGAAAATCAAATTGCGAAACCATCCCTTGTTAGTTGTCTGCACATAATGAAAACAGTTGATCAAGTTCATGGAGAGAACTGATCCTATGGAGGAATTAATGCTGTTAACAATGATGTGAGAAGCTTGTTTACGCATCTTATGGCTTATGGAAAATATCTATACCTTTTTAAAGATACAAATCATAATATATGTTTAACATTTAAATGACATTAGAGGCAATTGCTTTTAAAGAATTGGGGTGTTATATATTGAATTTGTTCACAGTAATCCAATGTCAAGAAATAGAATTATGTCCCAGCTGAATGCTGCAGCTGAATCTGAATGATAAAACCACAGTCACTCATGCATATAGTAAATTTGATTTGTTATTCTTCAGTTAGTGGATAGGACTTTCCCATCTTTTCTTGAGATCTAAGCAACTAAGTTTGGAAGTGCAATTTCCAGAAAAATGTTGGGAGTGCAGTTACATTATGGTTGCTCAAACCAGCTAAGCAACTGGTCCTCATTTTTATTACGTTGGAAAAAAGATTAACTGGATAATTTGGACCATAATTAAGGGATAAAACACATCAGTGTAATCAATCATTGAGTGACAGAATTGATTATGAGAATCAGCTGACTGATAAAACAATTTGATGATTGAAGGGCCAAATTTAGGGTTTTGAGTTGAAGTCCAAGGTTTCCTCAATTTAAATGAAATTTAGGTTCTGAGTCTTGTAATTACAAAATCCAGTGTTATAGTAAAAGAGCATAGTCAATTTCATGTAAAATTGAGTGGGTTCCATTTTCCAGTGAAAAGACAGCATCAGCTGCAAGACTAGGGGTGCGTTTGGGAAAACTTTGGGGGAAAGTCTTTAGGTAAATGCAAACACCTTTGAGTTGAAGGTGTTTTCCAAAATGCAACCGTGTTTGGTAAATTGTACTTTGAAAGCCCTTTGTGAAGCATTTTGAGCAAAATAGTGTTTGGGAAATTATGTTTACAAAACATCTTTATGTAAAATAAAAAAATTATCAAAAGAAAAATTAAAAAAAAATTGACCGGCAAGGGCAGCAAACTCCGGCGACCTCCGGCGAACTCCGGCGAACCTCCGGCGACCTCCGGCGACCTCGGATTTGGGAGGGCGAGGTCGCGCGACGCCGTCGCGACCTCCGGCGACCCCGGATCTGGGGCGGCGAGGCCCGGCGACCCCGGATTTGGGTCGTGGCGGTGTCGCGCGACCTCCCACGACGTCCGGCGACCTCGGATCGGGAGGCGGCGAGGTCGCGCGACGCCGCCTCGACCTCCGGCGACCTAGATTCGGGGCGTCGAGGTCGCGGGAGGACCTCGCCGCCCCGAATCTGGGTCGCCGCAGGGTCGCGTGACCTCGCCGCCCCTGGATCTGGGGTGGCTAGGTCGCCCAACGCCGCCGCGACCCAGATCGGGGGCGGGAAGGTCCTCCCGCGACCCTACCGCCCCAGATCTGGGTCCCGGCGACCCAGACCTTGCCGCGACCCACCCCCGGCGTCGGTCGCGTCACCCCCGACGACGGTCGTCTGGGCGACGGTCGCCGGCAACTGCTTGCCTTTCGCCGGCGACTGGTCGAGGAAGAAGAAGAAGCTCGCCCGGAAGAAGAAGAAGCTCGAAGAAGACGATGAATAGTAAGGGCGAAAACGAACAAACGAAAAATAAACGAGGGTAATTTGGGAAGGAAATTTTTTTTTTAATCCCCAAGCTCAGCATTTTCGGTAAGCTGAAAGCCCAAGGCAGCCCCCACCCTGCCTTGGGCTTTCAGCCTTGTGAAAGCATGCATTTGGAGAATGCTGACCAAAAAACGAATGCCAAACGGGCTGGCATTTGCCCAAGGATGTTTAAGCCCCCAAAGGGCTTTGGGAAGCAGTTCCCAAACGGAGCCTAGGACTGATTGAACATCTGCCAAAAGATTTAGAGCTCAATTGATCAGTGGGACAATGGGTAACACGTCGAGGACTTGTTTTGCACTTTTCCCAAAACTATTTTTATAAATTTGTGCTGGATGAAGAGCTTATGAACTTAGACTTACTCCATCAGCACTTGATGATACAGCCTAATAAGATTGTAACTGTGTCGCCTTTAACTAAGATGTTCACACATGAAATTGTAAACTCCCGTGACCTCCTTTTAACAAGTAAGTAAGGTGTCAATGTGGTGTTGCTAATTTCTTTCGGCAAGTTCCCATTATGCCATTGAGTTGTTGGTTTCTAGATTCCCTTTTTTGGTCGTTTAAGCTTTGCAGTTCAGATATTAGGTGACATCTGATTTTGTTGCACCTTGTTCTTTTGTTTGTAGCAAAATGAAAAAAATAACAGCAAGTAGCAGTTAACCCTTAACCATCTTAATGAGTACTTGCATCTTGCAGAGTTGCAAGTAATTCCTCTCATTCTTTACTGCAACTGACAGTACAATGGATTTTCAGGTACAGAGACGAATATAGAGACCGTGATTACAGGAGGAGAAGTCGCAGTAGAAGCGGTGGACGATATGATCGCGACAAGTACAGAGACGGGGGAAGGAGTTACCGTCACCGAAGTAGGAGCTATAGCCCAAGTCCTGATCGTCGCAGAGACCGAAGGGCACCCAAACATGATGATGAGGACCGAAGTCGGAGTGGATCATACACAAGGTGAGGCCCTCCTTATTTCCCTTTAATGCTTCTTTTGGTCACTTCTTGTTGAGAATTTCTATCTGATTGGAGTTCCCCAATTTTCAGTTCATCCCGGAGCCCGCAGAAAGCCAAACATGAGAGGAGTCGCTCTCCAAAGCAGAGACCTTCTACACTTGAAAGTCCTGATCCTGATGTACGCAATGGTGAAAGAGATTCTCAGCTCCAAAGAGATGTGCCCAGTGGACGTCCTGCCAATTCCGCTGGTGCATCTCCATGTAGTCCATAGATCGAGTGGTAAAAAATGACGTGACTGGATTTTGTCTCACTCTATTGCAACTATTTGATCCTTATGTCTCTGTTTTTTCATGTTGCCTTTTTAGGAAAGATGAGTGCCCCAGGTCGTGGGAGTCATTTTTGCTCGACAAACAATTATACTTTATCCTGAGTTGCTCTTGATTGGGGGGACAGATACTTCGTTGCGTGCAGTGATTTAGATGTTAATCCTAGGTTTAGTCGGGCGTGATGTTTTCCTTCTTTGAAGGCAGCTAGTCCGTCTTTTCTGACTTTGGTGGTCATTGTGATACTCTGATCTTATTCTTGTGCTATAGTGTGCATTCATGAAGTCCATTTAAAGCGTGTATTGTGATGCACTTGTTCATAGGTCTCTGGCTACACTTTTAACTACTGTCGAGGGGGTGTGTCAGTTTAATCATACGTAATGCACATGGACAATGAGAGAATCGTGGTGGTGATGATCCTGCACTTTCGTTTGCCATTTTTTGGTCATAATCCACTAGCCATCTCTGAGGTTGGTCCGCTATGAGTGCCATGTGGTTTCTCATTCCTCATGAAATGATACTCCTGAATTTAGTGTGGTTTTTATATTCTTGCTGCGGTGGGTGTTCTTTTGAGAGCACAGTACGATGAAAGTTGTAAGCTATGCGCCACTTTGGCATCCCTTCTTTTGGCAATTTTTTTGGGTCTTGATAAATTTGCATCAAAATGGGTTCCGTTTCTTGGCTTTACATTGAGCTGATCGCACCAGCATTTGAATTTATTCGCTGGTTCATAGCCGGGACCTTTAATTTTTTACCCCAACTTGGACTTTATGGACACGAGTCTCAACAAGTTCTATGGAGAAATTTGGGGAAGTTGCATGCGTTTATGTGATCTAAGAATTGCTGGAAATAACATCACTGGCATCGAGGATGAACTTCCGACCATCTTATAGCTTGCAGTCGCTTGTGTATCTGCTGATCCCCAACTCAGGTCGTCAATGGAAATGATTTCGTTCGATCATTTTCCATGGTGCTCAAAATTCACGGACAGCCACTGATCCTAGAAGAGATGTGAAAGCTTCAAGCCGTTTACTGGATCAATTTGTAGAAGATTTTGTCCGATAAATGGTGTTGCTCTGTCAATCAGATGCAATTTCTTTATTGAAAATCAGAGTCCTTGCAACTATTTGATTTAAGTCTCAAAACTTTTCTCATTCCATTGCTTCGCTCACCGATGATCTTTGTTTGAATTTAAAAGACTAAAGACCGGCAACAGAATTTGAGTGCTTAACCCATACTGGCATGTTTATGAGGACTTCATTTCGTTCTCGCCCAAGTAAATATAGGACTGCCTTTTGTTTTGGAATAAGTAAAAGCTGAACTCTGGCATCTAGATTCATTTGTAGAGAGAAGAAAGCTGAACTAAAGTGATATTTCGAACTGTTTCTGCATCTAGTCTTAATCAGACTAGGGTCATTGTAGTGAAATCTAAGAATCCATGTCGAGTTAGAGCGAGAAAATATAACCATTATATCAATTTAAAGTCGATGTATATAGTGTTTATCATCTAAAAAGCGAAGGGTTCATGTGAAGTTGAAATTGAACATTTATAAGAAGTCCAAAATCTTGTCCGTTGTTGGTCCTCTTATAATGCTTATTTCAGATTTATGTAGATGCAAAATCCCTTACAATGTGTCTTTTTAGAGTGCATTCAATCACAAACTAATTGTTTCTAATTGTGGCCATCCGGCATAATTTTGTATTTTGTGTAACTTACTACCCGCTGGGTAACATAACCCCAAGCGCATTCAGTCAGTTCCTATCTCGAGTGCTACTGCATTTTGCTACGGCAAGCTTCTTTACTGGCAGTTCAGTAGCTTTTGATTGCTCCAAAGAGTATGGTTGTAGAGGAAATCCAAACTTCGTTTTCATTAGAGCTTCAAATTAAAAAGTGCTTAAATTAGTAAGATCATCGGTCATCATTTTGTCTTGAGAGGGGATACTGCAATACAATGCTTTGTCTCCAAAAGAATCCAAGTTCTGTTCTGTTGCTACCTCATATTTCAAGAGTTGGAAGGCAGACGAGATCCTGCCCTCCAAAATCATTAGGCATTTAAATCATGAAGGTCTGTTTTCACTTGGCCGAGCTCCAATTGTCAATTACAAGTAAAACTCATTTATGGCGAGCTCACCATAAACCATCTTTTCTGTTTTTCAGTGCTGTGAACTTATGTTGCCTTGAGCAAAACTTGTCAGGACAATTTTCCCTTGAGTACTTCATCTGGAAAACAGTGAACATAGTCCTTGAGAGCTCAGAGTTTTCTGAATTTGAAATAGGAAACCATAGTAGACCAACATTTGACCCTATCCTCAATCCATCGCGAGTAAAACCCGAACCTGTAAAATCAAAGTTTCAGATAACTTTGTGAACAAATAGAACCGGAGGGGGAGATGAGGTTAATGACAATCCCAATCGAGAAGTTACAAGACAATGAGTTATATTTTCCCAACCTCATCATGTGGTTGTGTTGATCTAATCTCAGTTCTTGAATGTGCTGATGTCTTGGAAGAAGGCTACAAGCAATATGCAATGTCAAAGAATCTGGTGGCAACAGTCAACCTTTTCATTATGCCAGATAGCATCCACATACACGTGTTTCACGAATAAATGCTTGGTGATGCATTTCCATTGTCAAATAGGAAAACCATAGGAAAATAAGTTCCAGTGAAAGTTTTAGGCATCTTTTGGGGCTTGAGAAAAATCAACATCCTCATCAAAAAAGAAAAAAAGGCCATAAATTCCAAACCTACGTCAGTGACTTGGTAATTTCACCACTAAATTTTTGTTGTGAGTAGTGAAATTGTGTATGAGTAATTTACATTCCACTTGAGGTTGGAAAATTCCTTACTCAGGTTATCACATACTACCATGAAAGTGGAGCTCTGTTGGTAAGTTATTGGTAAAATACTATGTTCAATGCTTAACTTTTGTTTTGAATGGTTCAATAATCTGCTATTGCATTGGAAGTCCATAAGTTATTAACATTATTGGTAAATTATCATCAACGTGCCTGACCAACGGGATTTAAACTATACTAGATGCGTTAGGAAAATCATTAATTTTATAATTGCTTGCTGAGCTGACTAAGTGCAACTCAGCCCTAGATTATACTATGAATACTAATCAATCTTATTCCCAACCTTTTAAGCACGTCCTGGAGAAGATACGTGTAAAAAACTAGAGGTGTTCGCACCCATACATAGAAGGCATTGAACTGTTCGACCTATGCTATCAAATGCTAGTAAGGTCTTAAGTCTAGCCTGGTACTAGAAACGAAGCGCTGCGCCATTTACAACATCTAAAGTAGCTTCATAATGGTGTCAAAGAAATTTATCAAGGAGGATGAGAGAATTTTCCAGGTCGTGAAGACACCTGTTTCCTCGGTCAAAGTATCGATACAACAATCTCAAAGTCGAAAAGAAGATATAACGCTACTTTCTTCATTAATGTCTGTGATGCATGGAATCCTATTATCAAATTCAGAAAATTAGCAAGCAAAACAATGCTGACATTGGAAAAACTCAGTTTAGTAAGGTAGTCAAGTCAACCATTTGCTTCCAAATATGTGAGATTGTATAAATAATATATCACCCCTTTGTAACGGTTGTCAATACCTGAAACAAAATAACCAAAGTATAATTAAAGGTGCATCCAAAGTATAATTAAAGGTGCATCCAAGTACTTTTTTTCTGCTCTATTCTAAGAGAGCATTTCCAGTTAACAATAAATAGTAAAAAAAGGGTAAACAAAGTCATTAATATATTACATTATTTTCCGCTAGTAGCTACAAAGCAACATCCTCACTCCTCAAAAAGGACAGAGCAATGGCTAGAAATCCATAAAAATGTTCAAAAAGGAAGTCAGCCATGCAAGAAAGGCAATAGTTTCATATTAACGTAAAGAGAAAGTAAGAAGAAAAACCATTTTAACATTCTGAATCTCTCTTTTACACTACATGATAAAGTGACAGTAGGGTCGTGGCCTCTCTGTGCGTGGAACCCTACAGTGAGCACCTTTGAAACCTTATTACCATATCCACCAAGAAGAATATTTTACTAATGCAAATCTCTAAATTTCGCGATTTAATGATACAATTAGAATGTAAACTAGCTTACCAGGCCATAAGAAAAAGAAAGAATTCAAACGGCATGCATGTGTGGATCGATCTTGTAAATATCTCTCAAGAAGTCAAAGGTGTTTGTCGAGCACGCAATTCTAGTGTGGAGAAGTCAAGGTCTTCAGGCGTTAGAAGAGACATGTGCCTACTCAAGAAGTCAAGGTCTTCAGGCAATAGAAGAGATGTGCCTATTCAAAAAGTCAAGGTCTTTTGAGATTTCATGTGTGGTGACTTTTGGATTAGTAAGTGTTGCAGTGGTTCTTGGGAAGTTATGGTCTTTATGGACTTTTAAGGGTGTGTTTGTTTGTGTTTCTATTCAAAAAGTGTTCCAGGGAACAAAAATAAAAAATCTATTTCTGTTCCTGGGAACAATTTTTGACCAAAAAGACGCATTTGGTAAACTTGTTCTAGGAATTAAAAATGAATAGAAACACGTTTGGTAAATTTATATTCTTTTTTTTTGTTTCTTTTAATTTTTAATTTTTAATTTTTCCTTTCTTTTTAATTTTTTTTATTTTTTTTTTTTTTGGTTGGCAGCCTCGCCCACCATTACGAGGCTCGCCGGCCCCGGCGAGGCTAAGTGTTGCCGGCCCCGGCGAGGCTTGGCCTCGCCGGATCCGGGTGAGGCGACGCTCTGGTAAGGTCGCCGACCCTCGATGGCGTCGCCGGCCCTTGACGGCCAATCGCCGGCTATGGTCGAGGCCGGTGACCGACCAAAGAAAAAAGAAGAAGAAAAGAGAAGAAAAGAAATGAGAGAGAAAAAATGTTCTTCAAAAGTGTTTCTAGAACAAAAAAAATAACTTTTTTTTGTTTCTCATTTCCGTTCCAATTTTGTTATGGGAACAAAAAAACAGATTTTGAACAAAAATGCAAATAAACGCGTTTTTATTCTTTTTTTGTTCCCGGGAATAAAAAAACAAAGAATCAATTTATGAAAAAAAAAAGAAATAAGCAAACATGCACACCCTAAATGTTTGGCTTGAAAATTTCCAACTTATCATATGGATAAAGTCATGAAGCAATTTTCCAACCTTTTCCTTTTTTGACTAACAAGTCTTCGACTTATAATGCTGCGAAAGAAAGGTTTTTCTTTTGATGCAGTGCAAGAAACGGCGAATGGAAAAGGAAAATGTGTGATGTGCCTACTCAAAGAGTCAAGGTCTTTTGAGATTTCATGTGTGGTGACTTTTGGATTAGTACGCGTTGCAATGGTTCTTGAGAAGTCTTGGTCTTTATGGACTTTTAAATGTTTGGCCTAAAAATTTCCAACTTATCGTATGGATAAAGTCATTGAGCAATTTTCCAACCTTTTCCTTTTTTGACTAACAAGTCTTCAACTTATAATGCCGTGAAAGAATGGTTTTTCTTTTGATGCAGTGCAAGAAACGGCGAATGGAAAAGGAAAATGTGTCCACTTCAAGCACTTCAAGGAGGTGAAGTGGAAAAGTTAGAGAGAGTGTTCATACACGAACGCAACATAAAGCACCTTTTTTGACGTCACGCTCTTCGTCCATAGCCTCTCCCTGTGAAGTGCTTTGAAGGCCTCCTGTAATATTTGGGTTTGTTGACTTGGTCAAATGAAGTGGCTAATTAAAAAAGATAAAGAAAAAGAAGACCACTTTACTTAAAGCGAAGAGACATGACAGAAAGAAAAAGGGCAAGAAGAAAAAGAGAGGGTGATCTCAAACGGAGAGTAAAAGAAGAAGAGAAGAAAGAAAGGGAACGAAAAAGAAATAGGAAAAAAAAAGGGAAAAAGGGGAAAGGCTTTTGTGCATGAACTTTGCTAGCATAATAGTTTTTAAATTGCTGCAAAGAGCCATAAACTCCAAAAGGAATAACCCCACAACAATTTATAATTATTTATTATTTGATTTTTTTCTAAAATAAATTATTATTTTCATAATGGATTTAAAACTATTACTCAATCATTTTTCTTTGCGCGTACATGTGCTAGGTCGGATTAACACCATTTCACCACGTCAAGTAAGAATTCAAGCTCTTCATTCTTTGAATCGGAGTAGCTTTCGGGATTATAGCACAAATTTGAAATTATATTAAATTTAAATTGCAAAATCCGATTTTGGAGTTGTTTAGTTGTGAAATTTCATGTAAATTATGGATTATGATGAAGTGGAGCTATGAGATTTCATGGGAGTTGTTTTGAAGTAATGGTTTAGTCGAAACGAAATATTAGAGATTTGCGATTAAGTTTCATGCTGCGGATAACTTTGAATAATTGCTTTGGACCAATGATTTGTTGGCGTTAGATTCATTTTGTTTGCGATTAAGTTTAGAGCTCAAAAGTGCTAAAATTAGGAATATCACTAGTCATCAATTTATCTCGAGAAAAGATTTTGCAATACATTTATGGCTTAGTTCACCATAAACCATCTATTATGTTCTTTTAGTACAATAAACTTATGTTGCCTTGCGCAAAACATGGCAGAATAATTTTCTCTCGAGTACTTTAGCTAAAAAAAATAGTAAATATAGTCTATGAGAGCTCAGAAGTTTTGCGAATTTGGAATAGGAAACCACAGTAGACCAACTATTGACCCCGCCCTTGATCAATCCCAAGTAAAAACCAACAAAGTAAAATCAAAGTTTCAAATAACTTTGTGAACGAATAGTATAGGGGGGAAAGATGAAGTACCGGCTATTCCAATCGAGAAGTAGCAAAATGATGAGTTATGTTTTCCTAACCTTATCACGCGGTTAAGTTAATTCAATATCAATTTTTGAATGCGCTGCATGTCTTGGAAGAAAGGTCACAGGTAATATGCAACGTCAAAGAAAGAATCATCTTGTCGCAACAGTCAACTTTTTCATTATGCCAAATAGCATCCACATGCGTGTGTTCCACGAGTTAGTGCTTGATGATGCATTTCCATAGTCAAATAGGAAAACCACGGGAAAATAAGTCGAGTGAAAGTTTTACGTCTTTTGGGGCTTGAGAAAAATCATCATCCAGATCAAAAGAGAAAAAAAAGCCATGGATTCAGAACCTACGTCAGTAATTCACTAATTTCATTGCTAAATTTTTGTTGTGAGTAGTGAAATTGTACATGAGTAAGTAACTTACACTCCGCTTGAAGTTGGAAATTCCTTCCTCTGGTTATCACATACTACCACGAAATTGGAGCTTAGTTGGTAAGTTATTGGTAAAATACTATGTTCACAGCTCAATTTTTATTTTGATTGGTGAATATATCAAAAAATTGATATCCTGCTATTGCAGTGGACGTCCATAAGTTGCTAACAATTTTGATAAATTATCCCTGATGTGCCTAACCAACGAGATTTAAACTATGCTAACCACATAAGGAAAATCATTAATTTCATAATTGCTTGCTCAACAGAGTAGATTAGCCTATCAACATTAATGCATCCTATCCCAATCTTTTAAGCACGTCTTGGAGAAGATACGTGTAAAAAGCTAGAAGGTGTTCACACATGCATAAAAGGCATTGAACTATTCGAACTCTGCTATCAAATGCTTGGAAGCATTACCCTATTTACAACATCTAAAATAGCTTCATAATGGTGTTAAGAAATTCATCAAGGGGGATGGCAGGTATTCCCTCGTCATGAAGAAACCTGTGTTCTTGGTCGAAGTTTCGGTGCTACAATCTCATAGTCTAAAAGAAGGGGTACCGCTACTTTCTTCACTAATTAATGTCTGTGATCGTATTTTCAAGTAGGGCAATGCTTATGTAACGGTATTGTTGTTCTTTCAAAATAATGGTGCATTCTCGGCCACACTGACTGTATTACAAGGAGATATTTCAAGCTAGTCTCATGATTTTCTCATTTTTTCTAATATTTTCTTTTGAGAGGAAGAATGAAAGATGTGGCCTTCTAGTGAATGACCACTTTCCACACCGGCCCTTGATACATTTGATCATTCAAAGAGTAAAAACAAAGGACTTCTCCGTTGTCTAAATAAAGTAACTCCATTGAACACTTTCTATGAAGCTTCTCTATGAGATGCAACCCAGACATATGCAAAAAAAAAAAAAAAAAAAAACTTCGTTACTTCATAATGTTGCTGGTTTAATAAATTCAATTTGTTATGATTTTGGTAGAAATATAGCAGATGTTGTTCCATAAAAGTTTTATTATGATGTCTCACACTTTTATACGATGTAACTTCATAAATCCGTAAAATGTAAGTCACATTTTAGAATATTCCGCCTTTAGTTAGACTAAAAAAGTTAGAATTCATAAAATTAGAAAGAATTGCATCTTAAAATATCTTGAACTTGGTGAAAACAAAATGTCTTAACTTAATAAAATATAAGAGATTGTTTCGTGAAGTTTTACATTTGATTACAACCCATGTTTTAAAATTTGGTCCAGCCAGTTCGATTAAGAACTTGCCCTTAGTCATGTCCGATGATCACTAAGACTCGAATTGGTCCAAATCTAGATCAAACTGGCTTGATCAATGTTCAATAATTGAACTGACAAACTAAAATGATATTCAATTGCATTGGCCTAATCATGCAGGTTGACTTTCCAAAATATTTAAGAAGGAAAAAAAAGAATGATTAAACTGGCTTTAAAAGTCTCCTCATAAATCTGTCAGCAATTTGTGGCAGAGAATGCATCGTTACTTTAAAGAAATAACAGTACTGTTAGATAAGTATTTCCCTTTCAAATATCAGTAATTTAGCAAGCAAAACAATGGTGATGGAAAAAAAATTTAGTTTAGAAAGTTTAGTCAAGTCTACCATTTGCTTCCAAATATATTAGACTCCGTATAAATAAACAATACTCTTTTGTAACAGTTGTCATTACCTAAAACATTATAATCAGAAGCATTCAAACTCTAAAAGGGATTATACCAAAAAAAAAAAAAAAAAAAAACTCTAAAAGGGGATGCTAAAATTTATTACTTCGTTAAACAAAGAACAGTTAATGGTTCATACATGTACATTTTATCCTGCTCTTTTCTAAAAGAGTATTTCTAGTTAACGATTACATAGTAAGAAAAGGGTGGCAAAATCATTAAAAATGTTAAATTATTTTCAGCTAGTAACTACAAGGCAACATCCTCATTTCTAAAAAAAGACAGCAATGGCTAGAAATCTATAAAATTGTTCCAAAAAAAAAAAGTTAGCCATGTAAGAATGGCAATAGTTTTTTTTTGTTAACGTAAGAAGAAAGTTACAAGAAAAACCATTTTAACATTATGAATCTCTCTCTTACACTGTAGTATAATTTTTTTTTTTTTTGGTTGGTCACTGCAGTATAAGTTGACAATGGGGTTGTGCCCCTTTTTTCACCCTGTGCATGGTCCCCTGCAGTAAGCACCTTTGAAACTTTATTACTATATTCATCAAGAAAAATATTCCGCTAATGCAAAATTTTCTAAATTGTGCGGTTTTATGATACAATTAGAATATAAACCAGCATACCAGCCCAAAGGAAAATAAAGAATTTAAATCGGCATGCATGTGTAAATCAATCTTATAAATATCCCTAATGAAGTCAAGGTCTTCGGGCAATAGAATAGACTTGTGCCTACTCAAGAAGTCAAGGTCTCTTGGGGTTTCAAGTGTGTTGATTTTTGGATCAGTATGCGTTGCAATGATTCATGGAAAGTCATGGTCTTAATGGAATTTTACTAGTGATGTTTGGCTCTAAAATTTCCGACTTATCGTATGGGAAGGGTCATGGAGCAATTTTCCAGCCTTTTCCTCTTTTGACTAACAAGTCTTCATTTTTAATGCTGTTTAAGAATTATTTTTCTTTCTATGCAGTGCAAGAAACGGCAAATGGAAAAGGAAAATGTAGCTAAACTTTAAGAAAGTGAAGTGTGAAAGATTAGACAGTGTTCGTACCCGAACACATCATAAAGCTCCTTATTTTACGTCAAATTCTTCATCCATAACCTCCCCCTGTCAAGTGCTTCGAAGGCATTCTATCATATTTGGGCTTGTTGACTTGGTCAAATGAAGTCGCTATAATAAAAAGAAAGAAAAAAGGAGACCTTTTTATTTAAAGCAAAGAGACATGACCGAGAGAAAAAGAGGAAGAAAAAAAAGAGAGAGTGATAGCAAATAGAGAGGAAAAGAAGAAGAGAAGAAAGAAAGGGAAAGAAAAGGAAATAGGAAGGAAAAAGGAAAAAGCTTTGGTGCTTACATGCCCCAAGTCAGATTAACACTATTTCGTAATGCCAAGGATTCAAGCTCTTCGTTTTTCTAATCATAGTAGCTTTTGAGATTATGGCATGAGTCTTCAATAGAAGTTCAGTAGCTTTTGATTGCTTCAAAGTAGAGAAATCTGAACTTCGTTTTCATTAGAGCTTCAAACTTGAAGTGGTCAAATTAGGAAGATCACTGGTCATCATTTCATCTCAAGAGGAGATTCTCCATTGTTTCATAAAGAATGTGATGCACTACCTTATATTTCAAGAGCGTGAAGGCAGACAAAGTCCAGCCCTCAAAATCTTGATGATTTTAAAACAGGATGGTCTATTTTTGCTTGGCCTAGCTTCATTGTCAAATACAAGTAGAACTCATTTGTGGTTTAGCTCATCATCAAACATCTCTTTTGTTCTTCCGAACAGGGAACTTAGACCTGGAAAACAGCCTTGGCAAAACATGTCAAAAACGTCGCCTCATAAACTTCAGCTGGGAAACAGTAGACTTAGCCTCTAAGAGCTCAAAGTCTTGTGAATTTGAAAATGGAAACCATAGTAGACTAATGTTTGGCCCCACCCTTGATCGCTCTTATTCAAAACCCAACATCGCAAACTCAAAGTTTCAGAAAACTTCGTGAATATTCGTATAGATAGAAAACGATGAAGGAACAGCCATTCGAATCAAGGCTCAACGAGACAATGAGTTATGTTCACCCAATCATCTCAAGTATTTGTGTCAATTCATCTCAATTCTCGATTGTAATGCTTAGAAGAAAGGCAACAGGAAAGATACAATGTCAAGAAAGAACCATCTGGTGGGAATTGTCAATATTTTCATTATGCCAAATGGCATGTACCAACAGGCCTTCTAAGAGTTAATGCTTGCTGATGCATTTCCATTGTCAAATAGGAAAATCGCAGGAAAATAAGATTGAGGAATCCTCGTGAACCTGAGAAAAAATGACGCCCAGACCAAAAGAGAAAAATGGCCATGTATTCACAAGGCTTCGAGATAGTCATAACGCTTCTAGCTTCCCTAGCCATTTTCAGTCTGAGTCATTCCAACAAGTGAACTTCCTACTTGATGATGGGCTGGGTCCGCCTCATGGGGCCCAGCACATCTTTTAAAAAAATTTAAAAAAAAAAAGAAAAACAATTGAGGTGGAATGTTTTTTTATAGTTAAAAGAGAAAAATGAGTGTTCACACAAAAAGAAAAAGAAAAGAGGCGGAGAGCCAAAGGTTCAAAGGAGAAGAGGCAGATTAGATTTAATGGTGGAATCTTGTCGGAATCGGCAGAATTTTAATATCTTATTCATGATATCAAGATCATCGTTGAGATCCTTCTCCAATTTGTCTTTTGATTTTTCTGGCCGTGGTTAGAGTTTTCTTACTTCATTCGTTAATCCACTAATGATGTCTTGTTGTATTGTTCATGTGTTCATTCTCTAGCTGTGGGACTGGATGAACTATTATATATTTTGCTATTCTTGGTGATTAGTGGAAGTTTTGAGTGATTTGTAGTTTTTTCCACATTGAGTTTTGTATGTAAAATTTATGAGCGTTGTTTTTGGACTTCGTCATCAATTTTTTATATTAGTTGATTGTGTTTTGGAGAAAATATTGATCCTGGACAAGTTTTAAATACTCAATGAATTTTTGCTCTTCCATCAATTGATATAAACAATCTTTTAGATTTATTTGGTGTTATTCTTAGTAAAGGATCAGGTTGTACGAATGGGTAGGAAATGTATCCAATTCACATTGACCAATATAACACATACCAACCCATATTTTTATAATACAATTTTGGCAGCTCACACTCAATCCCACTTGGACCCAAATCATACACAACTCAACCCAAGCTCCAATGTCCAGCAATTTTCCACTCCAAGTATGCCATTAGATTTTATTCTTTTTACCGTGCCAGGGGCCATTTGGCTATATCATCAGTAGTCGTTTCTGCAATAATGAGGCCAACCGCGTCAAGATTTGGCTTCATAAAGGCTGAGTGAGAAGACTTTCCTTTTGCGCTTTGAATTCAAAAATCTGTGTGGTAGAAATTACGGTCTGATCTTGTGGAAAGTTGAGCGTTCCCAAACCACATGATAGGTCTCGACTTTCCATCACTCTCCTCAAAGACTTCTTAGTCCAAGTCAAAGTCTCTGATTTTATATAATGGGTGGGACTCAATTCCAAAAAGAGGGACTGACCGAGTCACCATGAAGAGAGGTCAATTCTAAAAGAAAAAAAAAATCCGAATTTTAGGTTGTCTCAAATCTGCCCCAAAAATTTTTTATCTAAAAAAACCCCCAAACTTTTCTTTTATCTTAAAAAAAACCCTAAACTTTAAGTACAGTCTCAATTCTACCTCGAATTTTGTTTTGTCTAAAAAAAAGAGGTTAATAACATGAAAAACCCCAAATTAATCCACATATGACAAATTCACCTCAAAGTAATTTCTTAACAATGGAATATCCCAAACTAGTATATCTATAACAATTTATCACAACCTAATTTTTTAACCACGAAAATCTTAAATGAGTACACATGTGACAAATTTATCTCAAACTAATTTTTTGATCATTAAAAAGCCAAAACTGATACATATGTGACAATTTATCATTTGTTAGTTTCAGTTAAATTTTACTGTTAAAATGCTAAGTTATATGACATATAGCAGTTGATGAGTGTACTAATTTTGGATTTTACCCTCCATTTTTACCCAAAAAAATCACCAACTTTTAATATATTTTCAAATCTACCCCATGGTTTAGTCCCAATTTAATGTGGCATTTCCATATCGATAATAAATACACATTGACAAGGCGACATAGAAAATTATCTTCAAAATAAAACCGTTGTAGGATATAAAAAAAATTAGGCACTACTAATTGCGACTTTTGGATGGAAGGCTAATGGGGCAAATTTAGGACTAGAGTAAAAATTGATGATTTCCTTTTCGATAAAAAATTTGAGTTAGATTTGGGATTAGACTTAAAGTTTTGGGCTTTTTCTTAGACAAAAGAAAAGTTTATGGTAGATTTGAGACAAAGCCTAAAGTTTAAGGGTATTTTTTGAGACAAAAAAAAAGTTTGTGGTAGATTTTGGAGTAGACCTAGAGTATAGGATTTTTAAGAAGATGAAAAAAAAAAAAGTTCGGATAGATTTGAAACTAGACCTAAAGTTTAGTTTTTTTTTTTTTTTTGGCCCCTAAGAAAAGTACAAAACTAAAAATTCCGAAGTCTTCAAGGAACTAAAAATTCATCCCAGTCAACTCTCAGATGTCTACTCCTATGGCGTGCGAAGTAATGCCAATGTACCTTTTCATAGTCTTCTTTGGTTGGTTGTTGTTTTATTGCATTCCCATTACCATGGAAAATGATAAGAAGGTGAGTTTTCGTAGCCTATTTAAGCATCACCCATTGCCTCAGAAAGACAAAAACCAACTTACTAGAGCCACAAGAGAAGAAGGAGAAGAATCAATGGATCCTTCATTAGAATTCATAAAAGTCATGAGCCTTGTGGTTGCCCTTGCCCTTTTCACTACATTTGTCATTCCACTTCCTACTCATGCTTCCCTTACGGAAGCCCAAGCCCTCCTCAAGTGGAAGTCCGGTCTTGATAACCATTCGGTTACTTCCCTCTCTTCGTGGACTCCCTCTCCTCATCATGCCACTAGTTCCAACTCGACCATGAGTCCGTGTGCTTGGTATGGCATCTCCTGCAATCAAGCGGGGAGCATAATCGGGATAAATCTCACCAGTGCTTATGTTGAAGGTACGCTCGATGAATTCCCATTCTCATTTTTGTCTCATCTTACATACATGGACTTGGGTATAAATAGTCTCTCTGGCCATATTCCGCCTCAAATCGGTCTCTTGAGCAACCTCACCTATCTTGACCTCTCTATCAATCGGTTCATGGGGAATATACCCCCGGAGATCGGCCATCTAACAAAACTCAAGGTCTTGCACCTGGTTTCCAATGAGTTAAATGGATCCATTCCCCAAGAAATCGGGCAATTGCATTTGCTCAATGAGGTCGCGCTGTATTCGAACCAGTTGACTGGACCCATACCTTCCTCATTAGGTAATTTGAGCAAATTGGCTAGACTTTATGTCTACAACAACTCCCTTTTTGGTTCTATTCCTCCCGAAATGGGAAATATGACAAATTTGGAAATGCTCCACATGGACACCAACTTCCTAACAGGTTCGATTCCTTCTACTTTGGGGAACTTAACCAAGTTGATAGAACTACACCTATTTGCTAATGAGCTTATTGGTTCCATCCCATTGGAGCTAGGGAATTTGAATTGTCTTAATGAGTTGAGCCTTAATGAAAATAATCTTGCGGGTTCAATCCCACCAACATTAGGCAATTTGATAGAGCTTACCTCTCTTTATCTCTATGGTAATAAGCTTTCCGGTCACATTCCTAATGAAATGGGGAATCTCCACGCTATGCTTGACTTAGAGCTAAGTACAAATCAGCTCACCGGCCCAATTCCTTCTTCTTTGGGCAACTTGACCTACCTAAAATTTTTGTTTCTTCGCGACAATCACCTTTTTGGTTCAATTCCTAGATCCTTAGGGGATCTAGTGAACTTGGAGGTGCTGCAATTGGATACCAACCGGTTAAGCGGCTCCTTACCAGAGAAATTATGCCAAGGTGGGTTGCTCCAAAACCTTACAGTGAGTGGCAACAACTTAACTGGTTCTATCCCTAGAAGCTTGAGAAATTGCACAAGCTTAGTCAGAGCACGACTTGAGAAAAACCAACTCACTGGAAACATATCCGAGACCTTTGGTGTCTACCCCAACCTGACCTTTATCGATATGAGTTTCAACAAGTTCTATGGAGAAATCTCTACAAATTGGGGAAGTTGCGTGCATTTAAGGGATCTAAGAATTATGGGAAATAACATCACTGGTAGCTTGCCTCCAGAGATTGGAAACGCAACTCAACTGGGTGCAATTGATCTTTCCTTCAATAGCTTAGTCGGTGAGGTTCCAAAAGAATTTGGAAAATTGACTTCTTTGGTGAATTTGAATCTAAGTAGGAACCAGCTTTCTAGCCAAATAAGTCCAGCTATTGTGTTGCTACCTAGTCTTCAAAAATTGGATTTGTCAAGGAATAGATTAAGCATGTCTATACCGCAAACTATCGGGTTCTCTTCAAAATTAATCCACTTGGATCTGAGCAACAACCAGTTGAGCCAAGATATTCCAGGCCGATTAGGGATGCTAACTCATTTATCCGTGCTAGACTTGAGTTGTAACTTGTTAAGCGGTGAGATCCCAACTCAATTCAACATGCTGGAAAGCCTAGTGAAACTCAACCTTTCACACAACAATCTTTCTGGCCTTATAAATGAGACTTTCAAGGATATGCGAGGTTTGATGGAGGTGGACATCTCTCACAACAAGTTTGAGGGTCCCATCCCCAACACCACAGCATTCCAAAATGCAACAAAAGAAGCGTTTGAAGGCAACAGTGGATTGTGTGGAAATGTTGAAGGACTTGAGCCATGTAATCAAGCGGTGGTGGATGGGGAAAACTCTTCAACAGGAGGAGGCAGGGTATTTCTTATTGTGTTTCCTCTGCTAGGAGTAGTTTTGTTTATTTTCTTTGGAATATTCTTCATTTTCCTTAGAAGGAAGTTCCATCCAACAACGGACCTATCAAGCAAGACAACTGAAGTCTTTTCTCTATCAAAGTACGGTGGAATGATCTTATATGAAGACATCATAGAATCCACCGGGGCTTTTGATGAGATTTTCTGTATTGGAAGGGGAGGCTATGGAAGTGTCTTCAAGGCCAAATTAAGATCAGGTGATATAGTAGCTGTAAAGAAGCTCCATCAAACAGCTAATAGTGGGCAAACAGATCAAAAGGAATTTTTGAATGAGATTAAGGCATTGACGGAAATTCGACACCGCAATATTGTGAAACTAGAGGGCTTTTGTTCGCATCCACAACACTCATTCTTGGTGTATGAGTACTTTGACAAAGGAAGCTTGTCTAAAATCTTGAGCAATGAAGAAGAAGCCATGGAGTTGGACTGGACCAAGAGGGTGAATATAGTAAAAGGCTTGGCTCATGCTTTGTCCTATATGCACCATGATTGTATTTCTCCAATCGTTCATCGAGATATTTCGAGTAACAACATTTTGCTTGATTCGGAGTATGTGGCGCATGTTTCTGACTTTGGCATGGCTAAGCTTCTTAAGCTGGACATATCAAACTGGAGTGCAGTCATCGGCACATATGGTTACGTAGCTCCAGGTTAATTTCTAAAATCGACTCTTGATTCGACGGTTTAGCTAAAGTAATGTATTTGTGCTAAAACATATATCTCCTTTGTGCAGAGTTTGCTTACACAATGAAGGTGACAGAGAAATGCGATGTGTATAGCTTTGGAATAGTAGCCATCGAGGTGATCAAAGGAAGACATCCGGGTGATAGTCTTTCATCTCTATTAGCTCCAGTTGACATGGAGATCTCAATAGTTTTGAAGAATATATTGGATTCACGCCTGCCAACGCCCATGCTAGGCATTGAGGATGAACTTCTGACCATCCTGAAGCTTGCAATTGCTTGCATATCTGATAATCCCCAACTCAGGCCGTCAATGAAAATGATTTCTCATGTGCTATCAGCTCGTTCAACCATTTTTGATAGAGTTAAAAATTCACAGAAGCCCACTGATCCTGAGAGAGATGCAACAAATCCAAGCCGTGCATTGGGTCAATTTGTAGAAGTTATCGTTTGATAAACATTTTGCTCTGTCAACCACATGTAACAAGGTTTGGTCTTTAATGAAGAACACTGTCATTTAAACTAATCAATTAAGTTTCAAGCTTTTTCTAATTTATTGTTTCGCTCACTATTCTGTTAATTGTACTTGCATTTAGGAGAAATATTTTAATCGGAAACAAGGGTCCGTGTTTAGGGTACCAGCATGAGGATGAGGACTACAAGTCGTTCTTGCCCAAGTATAGAACAGCCTTTTGTTTTGGAAGGAGCAAAAACTTGTACTTACTAGCATCTAGTTTCATTTCTGGAGAGGACAGCTGAACTTGAGATATTCCAAACTGTTTTTGCATCTATTAATAATCATACTAGTATCATCACAGCGAAAACTATGTATCCATGTCTAGTTAGAGTTATAAAGTACGAATTTTGTATCATTGTAAAGTTGCTTATGTATCTAGCGTTATCATCTTGAAAGCAGAGGGTCCATGTAAAGTTGCAACCGAATATTTTTATTAAGTCTCCGAGATCTTGTCCTTTTTTAGTCCTTTTATAAGGTTCATGGTGGATTTGTGTAGATATAAAATCCTCTTACATGCAGAAAAGTTTCAATCACCCATCATTTCAGAGTGCATTCAATCAGAAACTAAATGTTCTAATTGCAACCATGGACCATGTTTGTTAGATATTATCGAGCCATATGGGATGATATCAACACCCCCATTCCTGCAAACATACATGTGAAAGAAATAGCACGAGCTCTAATACCACGTTAAAAATCCAATCCAAAAATTTAAGCTAATAAATGCAGGGACAACACAAGAATATAAAAAGCATACAAAACCCTTGTCAAGCAATGTGGGCCAATATTCCAACATTATATATTGTGTAACTTAGTACCACGCTATTACATAACATAGTTTGTTCAATCAGCTCCTATCCTGAGTGCTATCTGCATGTTGTATGGCAGGGTACGTATTAGAAGTTCAGTTGCTTTTGATTGCTCCAAAAGAAATATGGCACTAGAGGAAATCCAGACTTTATTTTCATTAGAGCTTTGAACTTGAAAGTGCTAAATAGGAAGATCTGATCATCATTTTATCTCGAGGACAGATTCTATGGTACAATGCTTTGTCTCAGAAAGAATATAAGTTCTGTTCTGTTACTACCTTATACTTCAAGAACTGGACAACGACTTTAGTATGGTCTTGTTCGCGATTCTCTTTCTTTGTAACGTCGCATCACGTTTCTCCTCGTACAGCCACGATCGGATTCGGCCCTAATAATTGGGTGGGATCGAACCACAATCAAACCCGCAAGATCCGCCCCATCCCGGCCCACTAACCCGTTCTCGCGTTTTCTCTCATCTGCTCTCGAAGTCGAACCCCCTTGGAAGCTGGACCAGCTGGAGCCCGACCGGAGCATCTCTGTATCTCTCGCCGGAGAAGAAGCAGAAGGAGAAGGAGAAGGAGAAGGAGCAGCAGCAGCAGCTTGCTGCTGTCGCATTTTTGAAAGGTCGGGCCCTCCGGACATTCGACACTTACTCGTTCCTCATCCTCAGCATCTCCTTCCGTAGCTCTCTCCTTCTCCCTGCTCCGACTCCCTTCGCCTCCATCGCTCTCTGTGTCAATGCCTCACGCGGTTGTTTCGCGGGGACCACCGCCGACGACCTCTTCCCTCTCTTCGACAAGTACGGCGAGGTCGTCGACTTGTTCGTTCCCAGGGGCCGGAGGTGCGTGTATTTCCTCTGCTCCGTTGAATTTCTTTGTTGCCGTCCTCTGATGTGGCCGCGCAGGACTGGGGAGTCGAGAGGGTTCGCGTTCGTGAGGTACAAGTACGCGGACGAGGCGCAGAAGGCGGTGGACAAGCTCGATGGTGTCGCTCTTGGCTCTGATTTTTAGTTCCTTCGGTCACGAGGGTTTCTGTTCGCGTTGTGTGGGGAACGCTTGGATTGGCGTTTGATTTCTTGTTCGGTTTTCTTGTTGAAAGGGAGAGTCGTGGATGGGAGAGAGATTGGGGTTCAGTTCGCCAAGTACTGTCCCAATGCCGATAGAATGTAAGCTGTTTGATTATTATCTCACCTTTTAGTTTTCGAATTGTGCAAATAGATTGCGCTTCTTTCGGGTCGAAATACAGTGCAATGCTAATCTGGTACGAGCCCACTGGAGGGAAATTGGTTTTCTTGGAATATACCTTCAAATGGTGCAAGTTGCTATGACCTTGTTCGCATGATTCTGTCGGTGGAGGATTCGTTTTGCAAAATAAGCTGCAGAACATGGCTCTAAAGAAAAGGAAAAAGTAGATTTCTTGAATAACTTAGCCGTCATTTTCTTATTATCGATTCTTCAGATGAGCTTGGCCTCTATTTTGCAACAGCGATAAGGGGAGGATTGCTGAACCGGTTTCAAAGATAAGAAGGCAGTCGAGAAGTGTAGCCCCCTTCAAGGTATATTTTAAGTTTGTTAAGTTAGTAAAGTTATGCAAACCGTGTCTGTGCAAATTGGTTTAAGTTTGCTAAATTAGTGAAGTCATGCAATTGTGTCTATGTATACTAAAATGAGAAGAATTCTACACTTGATTATAAATTCGGGTTTAAAGTGTTGACAACTATCTGTAACTCCCTATCGCTATAGTTGTTGATTTGGGTTTGAGGTGAAATCCCAAAGTAATTTTGTGGATTGGTTAAGATATTTGATCCTCTAATACTTACATAAGTCTGTTTATTAGCTGCGCAATTCATTTGTCTCTACATTTCAAGAGTTAATAATGGTTGCTGTAACTTTGATTGGGATTTATAGAGGTAGCTGAAACTTTGATGGGGATCCTGATTGAATGAGAAAATCGACAGGGTCAATTTACCATTGAAATCATAATGCTGTTAACAATGATGTGATTACGCATCTTATGGCTTATGGAAAATATCTATGCATTTTCTAAGATGCAAATCATAACATATATTAGCATTTAAATGACATTAGAGGCAATTACTTTGAAAGAATTGGGTTGCTGTATATTACATTTTTTCACAGTAAACCGATGTCAAGAAATAGAGTTACATCCCAAAAGCTGAAATTCTGCAGCTGAATCTAAATGCTAAAACCACAGTCACTCATGCACATAGTAAATTTGACTCATTGGTCTTCAGTTAGTGGATAGGAATTTCCTACCTTTTCTTTAGATCTAAACAACTAAGTTTGGATGTGCAATTTCCAGAAAAATGATGGAATTGCAGTTACATTATGGTTGCTCAAGCTAGCTAAGCAACTGGTCCTTATTTTTATAACTTTGGAGAAAGAGTGACTGGATAATTTGGGCCATAACTAAAGGACACAACACATCAGTCTAATCAGTAGTGACAGAATTGGTCAGGAGAATCAAATGACTTATAAAACAATTTGATGATTGAAGGGCCAAATTTAGGGTTTTGAGTTGAAGTCCAATGTTTCCTCAATTTAAATGAGATTTAGGTTCCGAGTCTCGTAATTACAAAATCCGGTGTTATAGTAAAACATCATAGTTAATTTCATGTAAAATTGAGTGGGTTCCATTTTCCAGTGAAAAGATGGTGTCAGCTGGAAGATTAGGATTGATTGAACACGTGCCAAAAGATTCAGAACTCAATCGATCAGCTGGACAATGGCTTAAATTGCACTTTCCTGAAATCTGTTTTTTATAAATTTGTGCTGGATGAAGAGCTTATGAACTTGGACTTACTCCATCAGCACTTGATGATACATCCTAGCAGGATTGTGACCGTGTCGCTTTTAACTAAGATGTTCACACATGAAATTGTGAACTCCTGTGACATCCTTTTACCAAGTAAGTTGTCAATGTGGTGTTGCTAATTTCTTTTGGCTCAGTCCCATTATGCCATTGAGTCATTGGTTTCTAGATTCCGCTTTTTTGCCATTTAAGCTTTGAAACAACAGTTCAGATATTAGGTGAGATTCAAGCTTGTCGCACCTTGTTCTTTTGCGTGTATTGAGAAAAAAAAAAAAATCCATTGATGTGACAGCAAATAGCAGTTAACCCTTAACCATCTTAATGCGTACTTGCATCTTGCAGAGTTACAAGTAATTCCCTCTCATTCTCTACTGCAACTGATAGTAAAATGGATTTTCAGGTACAGAGATGAATATGGAGACCGTAATTACAGGAGAAGTCGCAGTAGAAGCAGGGGAAAATATGATCGCGACAGTTACAGAGACAGGGAAAGGAGTTACCGTCACCGAAGTAGGACCTATAGCGGAAGTCCTGATTGTTGCAGAGACCGAAGGGCATCCAAGTATGATGATGAGGACCGAAGTCGGAGTGGATCATGCACAAGGTGAGGGCCCTCCTTATTTCCCTTTAATGCTTCTTTTGGTCACCTCTTGTTGAGAATTTTATCTGATTGGAGTTCCCCAATCTTCAGTTCATCCCCGAGTCCTTGGAAAGCCGAATATGAGAGGAGTCGCTCTCCAAATCAGAGACCTTCTGCACTAGAAAGTCCTGATGTACAAAATGGTGAAAGAGATTCTCAGCTCCACAAAGATGTGCCCAGTGGATGCCCTGCCAATTCGCCTAGTGCATCTCCACGTAGTCCATAGATCGAATGGTATAGTCACGTGAGTGGATTTGTTGCTTCTGTCTCACTCTATTGCAACTATTTGATCCTTACGTCTGGGCTTTTTTATGTTGCCTTTTTAGGAAAGATGAGTGCCCAAGGTCGTGGGAGTCATTTTTGCTTGACAAACAGTTTACTTTCTCCTGAGGTGCTGTTGATGGGGTGGACAGATACTTCATTGCATGTGGTGATTTAGACATTAATCCTAGGTTTAGTCAGGCGTGAAGTTTTCTTTCTTCGAAGGCAGCTAGTCTGTCTATTCTGACTTTGGTGGTTATTATGATACTCTGATCTTATTCTGGTGCTATAACGTGCATTCATGAAGTGCCTTTCTTGTGATGCATTTGTTCATAGGTCTCTGGCTACACTGTAGTTTAATCATACGAACTGCGCATGGACGATGAGAGACTTAATTGTGCTGGTGTGATCCTGCACTTTTGTTCGCCATTTTTTGGTCATAATCCACTAGTCATCTCCCAAGGTGGTCTGCTATGAGTGCCATATGATTTTTTATTCTTCACGAAATCATGCTTCTGAATTTAGAATGGTTTTTATATTCTCACAGCGGTGGGTGTTCCAATTTGGCATCCCTTCTTTCGGCGACTTTTTTGGGTCTTGACAAATTTGCTTGAAAATGGGTTCCATTTCTTGGCTTTACATTCAGCTGATCACACCAGCATTTAAATCAATTCACTGGAAACGTATCTGGGATCTTTCGTGTCTAGCGCACTTGGACTTTATGGACATGAGTCTCAACAAGTTCTATGGAGATATCTCAATAAACTGGGGAAGTTGCATGCGTTTTAGTGATCTAAGAGTTGCTGGAAATAACATCGCTGGCATCAGGGATGAACTTCTGACCATCTTAAAGCTAGCGGTCGCTTGTGTGTCTGCTAATCTTCAAATCAGTCCATCAATGGAAATTATTTCGTTCAATCAATTTCCATAATGTTCAATTTTTACGGACAGCCACTGATCCAAGAAGTGATGCAAAAGCTTCAAGCCGTTCACTGGATCAATTTGTAGAAGATGTCTGATAAATGATGTTGCTTCGACCACACGCAATTTCTTTAATGAAAATTAGAATCCTTGCAACTATTTGATTAAGTCCCGAACTTTTATTTCAATCCATTGTTTAGCTCTCCGATGTGTTCTCTTTGAATTTAGGAGATTTTTGAGCGGCAATTTGAGTGCTTAACCCACATCAGGATGACTAGGAGGACTTCATTTCGTTCACGCCCACGTTAATATAGAACTGCCTTTTCTGGAATAAGTAAAACCTGAACTTTCTGGCATCTAGATTCATTTGTATAGTAAAGACAGCTGAACTCAAGTGATATTTCAAACTGTTTCTGTATCCAGTCTTAATCATACTAGTGTCATTGTAATGATATGTAAGTATCCATGTCAAGTTAGAGTTAGAAAATATAACTATTATGTCAATATAAAGTGGATGTGTATAGTGTTTATCATCTTAAAAGCGAAGGGCTCATGTGAAGTTCAAATCGAATATTTGTAAGAAGTCTAAAATCTTGTCCATTGTCAGTCCTCTTATATCGTTTATTTCATATTTATGTAGATGCAAAATCCTCTTACATGCTGAAGGGTTTCAAAAAAATGATTCTTTTTAGAGTGCATTCATCAGAAACTAATTGTTTCTAATCGTGACCAACCACCATAACTTTGCGTTTCGTGTGACTTACTACCCGCCGTGTAACATAACCCAGAGCGCATTCAGTCAATTCCTAATCCCAAGTGTTACTGCATGTTGCTAAGGCATGAGTCTTTACTAGAAGTTCAGTAGCTTTTGATTGCTCCAAAGAGAATATGGCTGTAGAGGAAATCCAAACTTCGTTTTCATTAGAGCTTCGAACTTAGAAGTGCTTAAATTAGAAAGATCATGGGTCATTGTCTTGTCTTGAAAGGGAATACTGCAGTACAATGCTTTGTCTCAGAAAGGATGCAAGTCACGTTATGTTGCTACCTTGATATTTCAAGAGTGCAATGGTAGACGATATTCCACCCTCTAAAATCTGGAGGCATTTAAATCATGATGGTTTGTTTTCGCTCGGCCTAGCTCCATTGTAGAATACAAGTAAAACTCATCTGAGGCTTAGCTCACAAAAAACCATCTTTTCTATTTTTTAGTACAGTGAACTAATTTTGCCTCGCACAAAACAAGTCAGAACAATTTTCCTCAAGTACTTTATCTGGAAAATAGGGAACATAGTCTTCGAGAGCTCAGAGTTTTGTGAATTTGACCTAGGAAACCATAGTAGACCAACGTTTGACCTTGTCCTCGATCAATCCCAAGTAAAATCCGACCCCATAAAATTAAAGTTTCAGATAACTTTGTGAACAAGAAAAATGAAGTAACAACTATTCCAATTGAGAAGTAGGAAGACAATGAGTTATGTTCTCCCAACCTTATCCTGTGGTTGGGTTAATTCAGTCTCAATTCTTGAATGTGCTGCATGTCTTGGAATAAAAGCAACAAGCAATATGCAACGTCAAAGAAAGAACCATCTGGTGGCAACATTCTCAACTTTTTCATTATGCCAGATAGCATCTGCAGACATGTGTTCCACAAGTTAATGTGTGATGATGCGTTTCCATTGTCAAATAGGAGAACCACAAGTAATGAGTTCGAGGGAAAGTTTTATGCGTCTTTGGGGCTTGAGAAAAATCAACATCCAAATCAAAAGAGAAAAAATGGCCTCGGATTCACAACCTACGACGGTGAGTCACTAATTTCTATGCTAAATTTTTGTGCTGAATAGTAAAATTCTACATGAGTAAGTAACTTACATGCCACTTGAAGTTGGAAAATCCCTTACTCTGGTGATCACATACTACCATGAAAGTGGAGCTTTATTGGTAAGTTATTGGTAAAATACTATGTTCACCGCTTAATTTTTGTTTTGAATGGTGAATATATGGAAAAGTTGATAAATGTACTATTACATCGGACGTCCATAAGTTACTAACATTGTTAGCAAATTATCATCAATGTGCCTGACCAACAGGATTTAAACTATGCTAACCACATTAGGAAAATCATTAATTTCATAATTGCTTGCTCAGCTTACTAGATTAGCCTATGAATACTAATGCATCCTATCCCAATCTTTTAAGCATGTCCTGGAGAAGATACCTGTAAAAAGCTAGAAGGTGTTCACACACATGCATAAAAAGGCATTGAAACGAAGTATGGCGCCATTTATAGTCAAATGCTAGGAGGTCTTTGGTCTAGCTTGGCTCTAGAAACGAAGCATGGCGCCATTTACAACATCTAAAGTAGCTTCATAATGGTGTTAAGAAATTCTACAAGGAGGATGGGAGGAATTCCCAGGTCATGAAGAAACCTATGTTGTTGGTCAAAATATCGGTGCTGCAATCTCAAAGTCGAAAAAAGAGATAACGATACTTTCTTCACTAATTAATGTCCATGATCCTATTGTGGAATATCGGTAATTTAGCAAGCAAAACAAGGCTGTCATTGGAAAAAAATTCAGTATAGTAAGGTTGAGTCAAGTCAACCATTTGCTTCCAAATATATGACTCTGTATATATAAAACGTTGCCCTTTTGTAATAGTTGTCAATACTTGAAACAAAATAACTAGTAGCATTCAAACTCTGACATGGAAGCTAAAATTTGTTACTTCGTTGAACAAAATACAATTGAAGGTTCACACAGGTAAATTTTCTCCTACTCTTTTCTAAAAAAGTATCTATAGATAGCAATTACGTAGTTAAAAAGGGTAACAAATTATTAAAATAAGAAATTATATTCAACTAGTAGCTACAAAGCAACATCCTCATTCCTCAAAAAGGACAAAGCAATGGCTAGAGATCCAAAAAAATTGTTCAAAAAGAAAGTTAGCCATGTAAGAAAGGTAATAATTTCTTATTAACTTAAGGGGAAAATTAAAAGAAAAACCATTTTAACATTTTGAATCTTTCTTTTACACTGCAATGTAAGTTGACAATAGGGTTGTGCCCCTTTTTTCACCCTCGGTGCATGGTCCCTTGCAGTGAGCACCTTTAAAACTTTATTACCAATCCATCAAGAAGAATATTATGTAAATGCAAATCTCTGAATTTCGTGCTTTTATGATACAATTAGAATGTAAGCATATGGGCCCAAAGAAATAGAAAGAATTTAAACCGGCATGCATGTGGATCAATCCCGTACATATCTCTCAAAAAGTCAAGGTCTTAGACGATAGAATAGACATGTGCCTCCTCAAGAAGTCAAGGTCTCTTGGGGTTTCATGTGTGGTGACTTTGGATTAGTACGTGTCACAGTGGTTCATAAGAAATTGTGGTCTTTATGGACTTTTATTGGTGATGCTTGACTCTAAAATTTCTTACTTACTGTATGGGAAGGGTCATGGATCAATTTTCCAGCCTTCTCCTTTCTTGACTAACAAGTCTTCTCAACTTTTAATGCTGTGTAAAATTGCTTTTCAATGGCCTGTCTTGGATCTTGATGGCTGGTTACATGATGACGTCATCAAGGTAGGGATCGTTTTCAAACAATAAGGGCCACTGCCACTAGTGTGGCAAGTTATTAGATTGCATTCCTTATTTAAATGTGCATTGGGTCCTGTATTTTTTTTCAAGCCTAGGCCTAGGCTCTACCCTTTAAGTGTTTTATAGGCCCGTTTGGTTCGGCTTTGAGGAAATACCATTGGAAGAATGCAATTTGAGGTAAATGAGTTTGCAGAAATGTTACACCATTTGGTAAATTGTAGCATTGAAAGGCAACTTAGCATAAACACCGTTTGGTAAAATTCACATTTGTAATTGACTTTTGGTATTTTTAATTTTTTTATTTAAGTTAGAAAATCAAATTCCGGTGGTCGGCCAATCGTCGGCCAACCAAATCTGGCCGCTGGATCATCAGATCAGGTGACCTGAGGTCGCGGAGGCTAGATTTGGCCTCAAGACTGCCAGATCTGGCGGCTTGAGGTCCGCTCAACCTCAGGCGATGGACCTTAGGCGGCGTCGCCTAGCTCGCTCCCGCCAGGCAACGTCGCCTGGGTCGCGGGTCCCGCCACCCCGAGGGGTGGTCACCGGGGACGCGGGACCCCCACGCGGTGGTGGTAGCTGCCAGAGAAGCCGAACTCTCAGCCAGCGGGGAAGACGAAGACGAAACGGAGAAAGAAGGGGGAAGAAGATGAACAGTAGTCAATGAACAGTGAATGTGCATTTTCGAAATGCCCAATACTCAAAGCTAGTCCTCCCCAGCATTGGGTTTTCAGCATTAGGAATGCTAACATTTGGCCAAGTAGCTTTTGAAAATAGTTGCTAAACACTAAATATTTTCCCCAAAGGGCTTTGGGAGTCTAAAGCCTCTTGGGAAAGCTGAACCAAATAGGCCCTATATCTGAGGGATGCTAAGGCCTCCACAAGGTCTCAGCTGAAATAGTTTAATGTTGTACTTAGGATGAAAGTCTTCAACTTTTAATGCCATATAAGAATGGTTTTTTCGTTTAATGCAATGCGATGAATGGCAAATGAAAAAGAAAAATGTAGCCAAACTTTAAGGGGGTAAAGTGTGAAAAGTAGGAGAGTATTCATACACGAACACAACAAAAAGGTTCTTATTTTTACGTCACACTCTTCATCCATAATCTCTCCTTGTCACATGCGTCGAAGGCATTCTGTAATATTTGGGTTTGTTGACTTGGTCAAATGAAGTTGCTAAATAAAAAAAGAAAAAGAAAAAGAAGACCACTTCATTTAAAGCGAAGAGATGTGACAGAGAGAAAAAGGGGAAGAAAAAAAGAGTGATCGCAAACAGAGAGGAAAAGAAGAAGAGAAGAAAAAAAGGGAAAGAAAAAGAAAAAAGAAGGGAAAGAGAAAGGAAAAAAGGTGAGGCTTTTATGCTTGGGTTTTGCTGAGAAAAATAATTTATTGTAAGTCATAAACTTTCGAAGGAGTGGCCCAATAATAATTTATAATTATTTATTATTTTTTTCACAGTAATTTAAAAACTGTCACCTAATCATTTTATTTTGTGTGTATATGCTCTAAGTTGAATTAACACCATTTCACCACGTCAAGGAAGGATTCGAGCTCTTCATTCTTCAAATTAGTAAATAGCTTTAAATTAAAAAATGTGGGAAATTTAAACCGCAAAATCTGATTTTGGAATTGTTTAGTTGTGGAATTTAATGTAAATTATGGATTATGGTATAGTGGAGATGTGAGACTTCATGTGAGTTGATTTGAAGTAATGGTTTATTTGAAATGAAATATTAAAGTTTAGAGCTCAAATTTTGTGTTGCAAATAATTTTGAATAATTGCTTTGGGCAAGAGATTTGTTGGCGCATCAGATTCATTTTGTTTGCGATTAAGCTTAGAACTCAAAAGTGCTTAAATTAGGAATATCACTAGTCATCAACTTCTCTTGAGAAAAGATTCTGCAATACAATGCTTTGTCTTAGAAAGAATGCAAGTTATGTTATGATGCTCCCTTATATTTCAAGAGTGTGAAGGCAGACGATATGCTGCCCTCCAAAATGTTGAGGCATTTACATCATGACGGTCATGTTTTGCTTAGCCTAGCTCCATTGTCAAATACAGGTAAAACTCAATTATGGCTTAGCTCACGATAAACCATCTTCTCTGTTTTTCAGGGCAGTGATCTCAACATGTGAGAATAATTTTCCCTCGAGTGCTTGATCTGGAACATAGTAAACATAGTCTTTGAGAGCTCATAGTTTTGTGAATTTGACATAGGAAACCACAATAGACCAACGTTTGACCCCGCCCCTTGATCAATCTCAAGTAAAAACCAACATTTGTAAAATCAAAGTTTTAGGTAACTTTGTGAATGAATAAAATAGTGGAGAAAGACAAAGTTAAACCTATTCAATCAAGAAGTAGCACGACAAAGAGTTATATTTTCCCAATCTTATCAAGTGGTTGGGTTAATTCAATCTCAATTCTTGAATGTGCTGCATGTCTTGGAAGAAAGGCAATAGGTAATATGCAACGTCAAAGAAAGAACCATCCAGTGGCAATAGCTGACTTTTTCATTATGCCAGAGAGCATCCACATACAAGTTAATGCTCGCTGCGTTTCCATTGTCAAATAGGAAACCCATAGGAAAGTAAGCTCGAGGGAAAGTTTTACGCATCTTTCGGGGCTTGAGAAAAACCAACATTACGATCAAAAGAGAAAAAGTGGCCATGGATTCACACCCCACAACAGTAAACAACTAATTTCACTGCTAAATTTTTGTTGAGTAGTAAAATTCTATAAGAGTAACTTACATTTTACTTGAAGTTGGAAAATTCCTTACTCTGGTTATCACATACTACCACGAAAGTGTAGTTCAGTTGGCAAGTTATTGGTAAAATACTGTGTTCACCACTCAATTTTTATTTTGATTGGTGAATATATTGAAAAGTGGATATCCTGCTATTGCATTGGACGTCCATCATTTGCTAACAATTTTGATAAATTATCCCTAACGTGCCTGACCAACAAGATTTAAACTATGCTAACGACATTAGGAAAATCATTAATTTCATAATTGCTTGCTTAGCTGACTAGACTAGCCTATGAATACTAATGCACCCTATCCCAATCTTTTAAGCACGTCCTGGAGAAGGCACGTGCAAAAAGCTAGAAATTCACACACATGCATAAAAAGCATCGAACTGTCCGACCTTTGCTATCAAATGCTAGGAAGCATTACCCCATTTACATGTAAAGTAGCTTCACAATGGTGTTAAGAAATTCATCAAGGAGGATAGGAAGAATTCCCAGGTCATGAAGAAACCTATGTTCTTGGTCGAAGTTTCGGTGCTACAATCTCAGAGTCGAAAAGAAGAGATAACCCTACTTTCTTCACTAACTAATGTCTATGATCCTATTTTCAAATATTAGTAATTTACCAAGCAAAACAATGCTGACATTGGAAAAAATTCAGTTTAGAAAGTTGAGTCAAGTCTACCAATTGCTTCCAAATGTATTAGACTCCGTATAAATAAAACACTACTCTTTTGCAACAGTTGTCAATACCCAAAAAATCATATAATCAGAAGCATTCAAACTCTAAAATGGATGCTTAAATTTATTACTTCGTTAAACAAAGTACAGTTAAAGGTTCGTGCAGGTACATTTTATCCTGCTCTTTTTTCTAAAAGAGTATTTCTAGTTAACGATTACCTAGTAAGAAAAGGGTGGCAAAATCATTAAAATATTAAATTATTTTCAGCTAGTAACTACAAAGCAACATCCTCATTCCTTAAAAAGGACAGAGCAATGGCTAGAAATCCATAAAAAATGTTAAAAAGGAAGTTAGCCATGTAAGAATGGCAATAGTTTCATGTTAACATTAGGAGAAAGTTACAAGAAAAACCATTTTAACATTATGAATCTCTCTCTTACACTGCAGTATTAATTGACAATAGGGTCTTGCCCCTTTTTTCACCCAGTGCATGGTCCCCTGCAGTGAGCACCATTGAAACTTTATTACCATATCCATCAATAAAGATATTCTACTAATGCAAAATTATATAAATTTTGTGAATTTATGATACAATTAGAATATAAACCAGTATACTGGCCCAAAGGAAAAGAAAGAATTTAAACTGACATGAATGTGTAGATCGATCTTGTAAATATCCCTAAAGAAGTCAAGGTTTGCGGGCGATAGAATAGATATGTGCCTACTTGAGAAGTCAAGGTCTCTTGGGGTTTCACCATGGATTAGTACATGTTACAATGATTCATGGGAAGTCATGGTCTTAATGGACTTTTACTGTGAAGTTTGGCTCTAAAATTTCCAACTCATCGTATGGGAAGGGTCATGGAGCAACTTTCCAGCCTTCTCCTTTTTTGACTAACAAGTCTTTGTCTTTTAATGCTGTGTCAGAATGGTTTTTCTTTCGATGCAATGTAAGAAACGGAAAATGGAAAAGGAAAATGTAGCCAAACTTTATGAAAATGAAGTGTGAAAGATTAGAGAGTGTTCGTACCCAAACACATCATAAAGCTCTTTATTTTATGTCAAACTCTTCATCAATAACCTCTCCTTATCATGTGCTTCAAGGAATTATGTAATATTTGGATTTGTTGAGTTGGTCAAATGAAGTCGCTAATAAAAAAAAAAAAAAAAGAAAAAGGAGACCACTTTATTTAAAGCAAAGAGACATGACTGGGGGAAAAAGGGAATGAAGAAAAAGAGAGAGTGATTGCAAATAGAGAGGAAAAGAAGAAGAGAAGAAAGAAAGGGAAAGAAAAAGATATAGGAAGGAAAAAGGAAAAGGCTTTAGTGCCTACATGCCCAAAATCATATTAACACCGTCTCGCAATGCCAAGGATTCAAGCTCTTTGTTATTCTAATCGGAGTAGCTTTCAAGATTATGGTGCAAATTCGAAATTGTGTGAAATCTGAGCTGTAAAATTTAATTTTGAAGTTGTTTAGCCATGACATTTCATGTAAATTATGGATTATGGTGTGGAGTTGTGAGATTTGATGGGAGTCAATTTGAAGTAATGATTTAGTCGAAGCAAAATATCAGAATTTCGCACTCAAGTTTCATGTTGTGAATAACTTTGAATAATAGCTTTAGGCAAGCAATTTGTTGATATGTCAAATTCATTTTGTTAGCAATTAAGCTTATTTTTGTGAATTCGTAGTAAATGTAGTGTTTCACTTGGTTTTTATATCGATTTTCATTTAATTGATAGGACTACAAGAGCGTTGGCTCGTTTAGCTACGTTTTTGGTTTTGGGCATTTCCATATGAGTGGTGATATCTCTTCTTTGAGTTAGTAAACTCATATTTCCAAAGTAATATAAATTATATATAGTGAGGATTATGAAATGGCATTTTTGTTGCATAAAAGTCTGGATCTAACATTTATTACTTTTCGATTATTTGTGAATGGTTTGAGAAACGCTTTATGGATTATTGATTTATGAAATGTATTTTGAAATGATATGAGAAATGTCTTGTGAAATATACTATGTTTGATGACATGGAATAGAGAAAGATTATGTGTTTTGTTTTGTGAAATCGATTTATGATATTAATTTTAGATCAGCTTATTGGATTTTAGAGGATGCTATCGTGGATTGGTGCTAATGATTAGTGTCTCTATAAGTTTATTGAGAGGTTTGTGGGCATACATACTAGTAAGATATTCTTGTAGGCCAGCCACTAGCAATATAGGTGGAGACCTAGCCAAATAGTCATGTCACCATAAAATAGCTAGCATTCACGTTAACAATTTCGGCTAAAATTGACTGAATGTACTAAATTGGCATAATTGTAAAAAATTTATAACTAAATTGACAAAAAAAATTTTATGAATGAATTAGCACAAATGCAAAAAGTTCATAACTAAATTGACAAAAAAAATATTTATGAATAATTTTTTTTGGCAATTCTACCTTTTTTGGACATAGAAATATTAAGAACATATATCGAAAAGAACTTAGAATATTTTATTATATATAAAGTTATTAATTGAAAGTAATTAGCCACTTATTTACTATATTGAGATATTTGTGAATTCGTTATGTTAGTGGTAGTTTACTAAGTACACTGTAAATTTTGAAAAAAAAAATTAGTAAGTTTATAGTTTATTGGGGTGTTGGTAAATTTTTTTATAGGGTCAGTACTCTCCGGCCGGCCACATGTTCCCTAGTACCTTTTGGGAGGGGAACACCCACTCATTTCCTTGTACCACACCCGGGCAGACCTTGGGAAGGCATCGCGAGGATCAAGGTGGGATCCGAACCCCCCTTTCGGGGGGTTTGTGGCCGGAGAGCCCTGTGGGAGTTTTTATCCCCGTGTTTTACATCCCGGGAAACCCAGTTCAAGACGAAGCAGTTTAAAGACCTGCTAAGGTCTATGATCATTACAACTTTATTGGAACATTCATAAATCCATTGTAATGTAGTTAGTTTACTAACTACACTTGTAAAATGTACAAGAAATTGGTAATTTACAAATTTATTTAGATGTTGATGAAATCAATATAGTGTTAGTTGTTTTTTCTCTCTTTTTTTGGTAAAGTAAGATTTTTATAGATTTTTAACTAAAAGGAGCTTTACAGCAAGGTAATCTTGGCACCAACAAAACTTGCACTCATGGTGACAAAGATATCATTAAGTGTGGAAGGGTGCCGAGAGTAAAAGGAGAGAGGAGAGACCAAAACAGTGGCAACCCTGAAGCAAACTTTACAGGAAAAGATTTGACACCTCAGAAGAAAAAAAGAGGGATCAAGTCCCCAACTTCGTTGAATCATCCTGTTCATTGGTGTATCCACAGCATGGCTAAAGATAAACTTGCACTCATAGTGTTAGTTGTTTATTACCTATAAAGATAAAATTTAGAATTAATTGGTAACTTCCAAATTATCTGGATGTCAGTAAATTCATCATAATGTCAATATTAACTAACTATACTCGTAAAATTTAAAAGAATATGGTGACCAATCATACTTTTAGTTTCCAATATCTGAAATTAACCAACAAGTTCAGAAATCTTCCATCCACGGAAAATATTTTCAGCCTTTTCCGCGGTGGTCCCTAGTCTCGTCCAGCACGTCACCGTCAATGTATTCAATCATGTTCCTTTTAGTCAACTTGATGTTTATTTTTATTACTTATAAAAAAGAGTATCTGAATAGTTTGGACCATAACTAACGCATAAAGCTCATCAAATTTCACCACTTACTAAGAAACATAATCGATAATAAGAATTTAACTGACAAATGAAACAATTTACAAATTGAAGGGCCAATTTTAGGATTTTGAGTTGAACGCCAATTTTTTCCTCAATTTAAATGAATATCTGAGCTTTGGTCTTCATGTGAGTCTTGTAAAAAAGTAAAGTTAATTTCGTGTATATTGAGTAAATTCCATTTTCCAGGGAAAAAAGGGCATCGGCGGAAAGATGAGGGCTGATTTAATATTTCTGAAAAGATTTAGAATATAATAGATCACAGGACAATGAGTAAAACGTTTAACACTTGTTATGCCCTTGTCCCGAAAAATGCATTTGTTAATTTGTGCTGAATGAAGAGCTCATGAACTTGGACTTACTCCATCAGCACACTGACGACACATCCTAGTCAGATGAAGGATGTGTCCGTGTTGCCTTAACTAAGATGTTTGTGCATGACATTGTAGACTCCCATGATTGTCCTTAACAAGTAAGTTATCATTGTGGTATTGCTAATTTCTTTATCCACAATTCGATTAATATTTTGTCATCCAAATCCCAAAAAGTTAAAAAATAATTTCTGTAATAATTTTCTTTTAAACAAATAAACCCCAACTTACGAATATTCTTCTTCTTTCAAGTATAATAAGATAACGATAAATTTTAAATAAGGGCCTGAAGTAAAAACATTTTATCAAAAGACATAGAGTAAGCATTGTCTCAAATAAGGACTTCAATTTACAAGTCAGCCAAATCGTATTTGCAACTAGGAGTATTCTCCTCTAAGGACTTTGCCTTTTTCTTTTTCTTTCCTTTTTGTTTTCTTTTTCCTTTTTGTGTTTCTTTTCCTCTTGCTCACGCCTCCTCCTTCACTCTGCATCACCATCACCTCCTTGACCACAGCATCACCAGCGAGCTTGCACAGGAGCGGAAAAATTTGAACAATTTAGGAAAAGAAGAAAATGGAAAGATATCGAGAAGTGTCTATAGTTTTGCAAAACTACAAACTGCGTGATTCAGCTTTGCACCCTCCCCATCAGCGAACTTTAAACCGCGTGCTCTGCATTCTGCGATTTCACATCCTCATGTAGGCATTCGTCGCCTTCGCAGAAGCCGGCTGGAAGTTATTCGGCATCAGTTGCCTCCTCCGACGATGAAATCTTCAAGAGGCCTCTTGGGCTGCCACTTCGAGATCGGCTTTTCTAGAGTAGGCCCAATGACAACGGCAATGATGATGAACTTGATAATCGAGAAATATCGATAAATGTGAGCCTCCACAGCCACCTTATCTTTCATCAGAAAAGGCTGGAACAAGCAGGCCAAGGACAATTTTGATTTCTCTTCTTCAATTTTTCTTTCGATTGATGTGAGTTTGCAAGTGGGCGTGGTCCAGACTCATTAGCTCAATTATCAGCTGTCATTTCTGCAAAAACGGGGTCAAAACCGGGGCAAGATTTGGCTTCATTAATGCCGAGTGAGAAGACTTCCCTTTTGCATGCTTAGAATTGCATAATGTGTGAAACGAGTTAGGATTTGATCACTCTCCTCAACGACTTCTCTATCAAATTCTCTGAATTTTGCACGATGATTGGGACCAAATTCCAATATGGCGACTGTTCCAAGTCAAAAATTTGCCAAAGAAGACTGAATGGAGAAAGCTCCAAAGTCTTGATGGAACCGAAAATACATCAAACATACATTTTCTAAGTCTTCGGTAAACTAATGCTCGTTGACTTGGATTTTTTCATGTTACAAGAAATTTTTTAGATAAATGTGTCATAACGGGCATAATTTGGATTTTTTTATATCACGATAAAAAAAATTCAGGATAAATATGTCACGGTGATATAATTTAGGTTTTTTTGATGATTTTTTACAAAAAAGAAGAAAAAAAGAGCAATTAGCTAGGGAATAGGAATACGTCCAATGCGAGATTCTATTTGTGCACAAAAAATAGGAATAAAGTCCTGTCATCGTAAATTTCAAGAATCAATAAGAAATTTCAACTATAGTTGGTTGTGCTCCTTAGCGTCCTAACTAGGAGTAATAAATCCAAGTTTCCAAAAATAACATACTATTTCATTTCACTATGATATCAAATATTCCAAATTGCAACAGAATCATAAATTTATTACCGTAGCGAAAACTTATCTTTCTCCCAAGCCAAAAAATACCTTGTGACGCCTTAATTTTGTTCCAATTGGTCAATATTAGCCTTTTAAAAGTAGATAAACGGGATTAGCTCATTAGTAGCTTGTGCTCATATAGATTTCTGTTTTCTGTTAGGATTTTAGGTTCTCCATTGGCAATATCGTTGAAAATTATAGTCCTTTAGGAAGGATAAAAGCAATAAAACTTGAAGCACCCCTCATTATCTAAATTAGGACTAAATCTTTAAAATATTTGGGTTACACCACACGATGTCCATTGTGATTAAGTATTGATTATGCTTCTCTCTGCCCTTTTAGGATTGATAGTCTCTTAAATTTATCTTGTGCTTTTCCAGTAAAATTGATGATCGTACAACCTTTATATAGACTTGTCAAATTGTTGGGTCAGATTGGGTTCGATTTAAATTGAACCATTTAACTCAAACAGTTCCATCTTTACGTAATACAAGTTTAGCAACCTATACAAAACTCCATTGGACTTAACTCATACTCAATCCAATTAAGTTTTGATTTTCAATTATTTTTTCCCTTGCTCATGGAAAATAGTATAGGGAAAGAAATAACCAATTAAAAACAAGTGTCCATCACTTTCCTACGGTCATTAGATTTTTTAATCAAAGCAAGGCAATGGTACTCATTAATTTGATATATTACAATAATAATAAATACAATAAACTAAAATGAAAATGAATCGTGAAGCTAATAAATAAAAGGATAATTAGTTCTTATATGTAGATCCAGCGATGGTCATTAAACTTCGATATAATCCAAGTTATGCATATTCATGATCCAACACCAAAATTATTTGCCCTGTCTAACTTGCGGGAATATTTCTATTGGAGCCATCGAGCACTTCAAAATTCCAAAATAATCACAGCGCACTCTTTCTCAATAATTGAGCCCACTTACAGAGCTCAAAAAAGGTAAATTATTTGGAACGGGGGTCCTTTTATTGTACTGAAAATTTAATGGTAAAAAAAAATATTCTTTATGAAAATTATTTTCAAGTCAAATAGCAAGGTTTCAATCCATGAAAAACTTTATCCACAATTCGATTAGTTTTTTTGTCATATAAATACCAGAAAGTTGAAAAATAATTTTCGTAATAGATTTCTTTTAAGTAAACATACTCTAATTGCGAATATTCATCTACTTTCAAGTATAATAAAATAATAGCAAATTTCAAATAAGAACTTGAAGTGAAACCGTTTTATCAAACAACTTAAAGTGGGCACCATCTCAAATGAATGCTTCAACTTACAAGTCAACCAAATCTTATTTGTGGTTAGGGGTATTTTCCTCTAACGACTTTGCTTTTTTCTTTTTCTTTCTTTTTTTTTTTTTTTCTTTTTGTGTTTCTTTTCATCTTGCTTACGCCTCCTCCTTCGCTTTCCATGACCTCCTTGACAACAGCCTCACCAGCGAGCTTGCACAAGAGTGGTACAATTTGAACAATTTAGGAAATCATGAAAATGGAAAGATATTCGAGAAGTGTCTGCAGTTTTGCAAAACTACGAACTGCGTGATTCAGTTTTGCACCCTCCCCATCAATGAACTTTAAACTGCGTGCTCTGCATTCTACGATTTCACATCATCACGCAGGCACTCATCGCCTCCGGCAGAAGCTAGATTGAAGTTATTTGCCAACGATCACCTTCTTTGACAATGAAATATTCAGGATGCCCACCCCGGGAACTCTCGGTTGAACAGCCTCTTGAGCAGCCACTTCAGGATCGGCTTTTCTACGTAGGCCCAAAGAGACTGGCTATGATGATGAACTTGATAATCGAGAAATATCGATAAATGTGGGCCTCCACAGCCACCTTGTCATTTATCAGAAAAGGTTGGAACAAGCAGGCCATAGACAATTTCAATTTCTCTTCTTCAATTTTCCTTTCGATTGATGTGAGTTTGCAAGTGGGTGTGATCCAAACTCATTAGCTTTATTATCAGCTGTCGTTTCTACAAGAACAGGGTCAAAACCGAGGCAGGATTTGGTTTCATTAATGCCGGGTGAGAAGACTTCCCTTTTGCGTGCTTAGAATTGCATAATGTGTGAAACAAGTTAGGAATATCACTCTCCTCAACGACTTCTCTGTCAAATTCTCTGGATTTCGCCCAACGATGGGGACCAAATTCCGACATGGGGACCGATCCAAGTTAACGTATGTGCCTTTGTTGATCATCATGCTCCAGAACCACACCAGAAAATCAAGGACTGGCAAAAAGTTTTAGAGGAAGGGGTACGTCTTCTGGCTCCCGTTGCCCTTCTCGCAATGCTAGCAGTCACTTCACAAGGTGCAATTCCTGCATATGCATGTTATTGTCCAACTGCATCCTTCGTTACTTGATTTCACGGAAGTGGTGATTATCACTTACTGAGCCGGGGTTTTTCTCGCCCCTTTTATTACCATTTCAGATTTCAAGAATAGAGGAGAGCGATGGATTCAATTTAGGATCTATCTTGCTATTTTTATTGAGCTTATTAGACCGACTCTGAAGGAAATCCAGCTGGGTACATTCATGATACGTAGGACCTTATGATTATTTTCGTTAATGTCAGGTTTATACGACTAATACATTTCTGAAAATGGTTTGTGTTAATTAAAAGCTTCGTCCTTTATTTTATGAAGGGATGGGGTCGTTCCCCAAGTAAAAAATACAGACTTGAAGGGTGACCGTGACTATAACTAAGTTTGCTATTGCCCATTCTTCTTTCTTACCTTTTTTTTTTTTGGTCAAGATAACATTTCATTCATTCCCACATAAATATAAGAGAAAAATAATTTAGTCCAACTGCAAATCAAGACAACTTGTAGACAGCTTCAAAACAAAATAAGCTCCAAATAATAAAATATATCCTCAAAACACACTCAAAAATTAATTACAAAAACAGCGATTGATCACCGAATCCGTATTTAGTAATAAATACACAAAGAAATCTCTATATATTACTACAGCTTTGCCTTTTGGTTGTGTGCATATAGGTTTGACATCTCCAATACTTTCGTCATTCAAAATAAAAAAATTGAACAAGCACGGATATAACATCTGTAAGAGCGAAATCTGAGAGAAATGAATTAACAAGTAAAAGCTCAACCTACATTATCCTACCATGCATTGGCCGATGTAATCTGCACTCTTTTCTCCTTCATTAGATGCATGTGAAGTGTAAAAGCGAAAAACAAACATAAACAATGACAATAATAGGAAGGAATAGAGGAGAGAAAAGCTTGCGTCTACACACCACTGTGAACTCGCCAAGCCGGATTAGCTTCGTTTTACAACATTCGGTAAATAATTGAACTCGTTGTTCATCTAATTAGAGTAATTTTAGGAATTAGGCCATAATTTTGGAGTAATGTAAATTTGAACTGCAAGATTCAGTAGAGAAGTTATTAAACTGTGGATTTATATGGAAATAAAAGTTTAGGGTGATTTAAGACTTAGAATCCATGTATTCCATGGTAGTTTCCCACTTACATAAATAACGTTGTGTCATATAGAGACCATAAACTCGATTTTCAATCTTAAGAGCGCATGTTAAGGCGAAAATAGCAGAAGTCTCTTACTGTTCGTTTTCATTTTCCCTTTGATGCGAATTTATCTAGATATTGCCTGAACAAAGTACAGTTAAAAGGTTCACACAAGTACATTTTGTCCTGCTTCTCTTCTAAAAGAGCATATCTAGTTGAAATTCACATAGTAAAAGAGGTACCTAAACTATTCAAATCATCAATCAGATTCAGCGAGAAGCTACAAGGAAACATCGTCGTTCCTCTAGAAGGAAAGAGCAATGGGTTAAAACCATAAAAAGGCTCAAAAAGAAACTAAACGTGAAGGTCCTTTATTCTGTGTCCCACTCTTCATCTTCAAACTCTCCCAGTAGATCGCTTGGAAGGTAATTCCATCATAAGTGCTTCCAGAAAGGAAGAATTAGGCCATATACAACATCCAAAGCGCAGATTCACTTGGTTTTGTATTTAATTTATCGAGTAAATACTCAGTCAAATTTCTTGTTCTGTCACAAAGTCTGAGCAAAACGATAGTGACTGGCTTCATTTTCTTCCCTATTGATGATAGCTGACGAACGCATTATCATCTTTAAAATAGCAGTATCTGGCTGTTGGCACTCCCACGTCAAGGAAAACCAGAGATAGCACCAAGTAAAGAGAACAGAGTTAAGGAAGCTTTGAGTCAAACGCATTGTTCCAAGCACACGAAACTCTACACGCGGTTAGACTATTTCTCGTTTTCACCCATTGGCCAGATTGTTAACATTTGAACCATCACAATCAGCACCGTTGAGCAAGCAAGAAATTTAGGATCTTTGAAAATTGGCCTTCTGTGAATGGAATTGGAAAATGACAGACACAGAGTAACCAAGCTTTACATATATGCCTCATGGTTGATCATCAACCTCCAGAACAAACGAAAGAAACCATGGGCTCACCAGGATTAGAGACACCAGTGAATCTTCTAGCCTCCTATGCCCTTTTCACAGCACTTTTGGTCATCATTCCACAACGTGCAATTCCTGCTTATGCCTCCACACTAGAAGCGCAAGCCCTTCTCAAATGGAAATCAAGCCTTCTAAACCAAAACCTATCCACCTCTTCTCTATCTTCATGGACTCTCCCTCCTCAAAATGCTACAAGCTCCAATGCAACAGTGTCAAGCCCATGCAGTTGGCATGGCATCTTGGGTAACCTAGCCAGAAGCGTGATTGGAATCAATCTCACCAGTTCGAACATCAAAGGTACACTTGATGAGTTCCCGTTCTCGTCTTTGCCGCGTCTTACCTATATAGACATGTACATAAATGAACTCTTCGGCGGTATTCCGTCTCAAGTCAGTCTTTTGACCAATCTCACCTACCTTGACCTCTCCTTTAATCAATTATCCGGGAAAATACCACGGGAGATTGGCAATCTCATGAAGCTTGAGGTGCTACACCTGCTTTTTAACGAGTTGAATGGCTCTATCCCTGATGAAATAGGTCAGTTGCATTTGTTGAATGAGCTTGCCTTGTACTCAAACCAGTTGAATGGGTCACTTCCTTCTTCCTTGGGCAACTTGAGCAGCCTCGCTAGACTTTACATCTATAACAATTCATTTTCTGGTTCTATTCCTCTTGAAATGGGGAATTTGACAAACTTGGAGGAGATTTACATGCATACCAACTTTCTAACGGGGCCAATTCCTCCCACATTTGGGAAATTGATGAAACTAACCCAACTCCACGTATATCATAATGAACTTATTGGTTCCATCCCACCAGAGCTAGGGAACTTGAAACTTCTTCGTCGACTTGCCCTATACTCCAATAATCTCACTGGTTCAATTCCCTTGACATTAGGCGATTTGACAAAGCTTACCCATCTTCATTTGTATGGCAACATGCTTTTAGATAACATTCCTGATGAGTTGGGAAACCTTCGAGCTATGATCGAATTGGATTTGAGTATGAATCAACTCAGCGGCCCCGTTCCTTCTTCTCTGGGCAACATGACTAACCTGAAATATTTATCCCTCCGTGACAACCAACTTTTTGGTTCCATTCCTGGATTCCTAGGGGATTTGATGAACTTGGTGGTGCTACAATTAGATGCGAACCAGTTCACTGGCTTCATTCCAGATAACTTGTGCCGGGGTGGATCACTTCGTAATCTCTCCTTGGGTGGCAACAACCTCGCAGGTTTCATTCCTAGAAGCTTGAGAAATTGCAAGAGCTTACTTAGGGTACGCCTTCAGGAGAATCAACTCACTGGAAACATATCCGACAGTTTTGGCGTCTACCCGAATTTGGACTTTATGGATTTGAGTTTCAACAAGTTCTACGGAGAGATCTCATCCAACTGGCGAAGTTGTTGGCGTTTGAGGGATCTACGAATTGCTGGGAACAACGTCACTGGTAGCTTGCCTTATGAGATCGGAAATGCGCCTGAACTACAAGGACTCGATCTTTCTTCCAACGGTTTAGTTGGTGAGATTCCAATGGAACTCGGGAAATTGACCTCTTTGGTGAGGTTGAACTTGAGCAGGAATCAACTTTCTGGCAGTATAGGTCCCCAGATCGCATCCCTATCTAGTCTTCAAATAATGGATTTGTCCAGGAATAGATTAAGCATGTCCATCCAAGAAAGTATCGGGCAGTTGGCAAACTTAGTCCTCTTGGATTTGAGCAACAACCGGTTAAGCCACGAAATTCCTGGCTAGATCAGTATGCTGACTCACTTGTCCGAGCTAGACTTGAACAATAATTCATTGATGGGCGAGATTCCTGGACAATTCAGCAGTCTGCAAAGTCTAGTGAAACTTGACCTCTCACACAACAATCTTTCGGGCCCTATATATGCAATTTTCAAGGATATGCCAGGTTTGGCCATGGTTGACATATCCTACAATGAGTTTCAGGGTCCGGTTCCAAACACCTCGGCGTTCCAAGATGCCCCAATAGAAGCATTACGAGGCAACGCTAGATTATGTGGAAAAGTTGATGGACTTCAGCCTTGTAGTCAATCACAGCCGCAGAAGAAAAAATCCAACACTGTTAAGAAAGTGTTTCTCATTGTTTTCCTCGTACTTGGAGCATTTCTCCTGCTTTCTTTCGTCGTAGTATACTACATTTTGCATAGAAAAAAGGACCACCGACAAGTGGAGCAAGCACAGGAGAGAGAGAAAATGTTTTCTATATCTACTTACGATGGAAGGATATTGCATGAAGAAATCATTGTAGCGACTGAGGATTTTAACGAGAGATACTGCATCGAATGTGGAGGTTTTGGAAGAGTCTACAGAGCAAAGCTAAGATCAGGCGATGTGGTGGCTGTGAAGAAGCTTCACCAGGTGTCTGATAGCGGGCAAACGAATCAGAAGGAGTTTCAGAATGAGATACGGGCATTGACAGAAATACGACACCGTAACATCGTGAGACTCCATGGCTTCTGCTCACATCCCCAACACTCGTTCTTGGTGTATGAGTATCTGGAAAGAGGAAACCTGTCTGCAACCCTGAGCGATGACGGAGAAGCAAAAGAGTTGGGTTGGGATAGGAGGGCAAATATTGTGAGAGGCATAGCTCATGCTCTATCCTACATGCACCATGACTGTGTGCCTCCCATTGTTCACCGAGACATATCAAGCAACAACATCTTGCTTGATTCTGAGTATGAGGCCCATGTTTCTGACTTCGGCACAACCAAGCTTCTCAAGCTGGACACGTCGAATTGGAGCGCTGTTGCTGGGACATATGGATATGTTGCACCAGGTAACTCCATGGATATCTACTAGTCTTCTATGGTGAGCTTAAAAAGTAATAATCTGCTAGTAATGATGCATTTTCTTCTTATGCGTAGAGCTTGCCTACACAATGAGGGTGACTGAGAAATGCGATGTGTACAGCTTCGGGATCGTGGCAATACAGGTGATCCATGGAAAACATCTAGGCGAAACCATCTCATCCCTTTTAGCTGAATCGGATAAGGAGATTGTGACAGTCTTGAAAGATATGCTGGATCCACGCCTACCAGCTCCAATGCCAAGCACTGACGATGAACTTCTAGTCATCTTCAAGCTCGCAATTGCTTGTTTATCCGCCAATCCACAACTCAGGCCATCCATGAAGATGGTTTCTCAGGTGCCATCGGCTCATCCGGCCACTCACTAGTGTGGCCATTGTCCAGAGGTGGAGACAAACCAGTAATATGAAATTGCAAGAGCAACTATAGCTTCTAGCAATTGAATAAATATCTCTAGTGGTACTTTCTATATTCGTAGATGAGTGTCTTATGATAAAGTGAGCTTATATACATGACAAGCAAATATTCAGAAGCTACAAGAGGGTGCTTTGGTTGTGGCAACGATTATTACATTACTCGTTTTTGACACATTACAATATCTGCTTGCAGTAGCAACTATAAAAATAATACCCATTACTGCTCAAAATATAATAGCTATTATATATAACAGTGCCCTACGTGATTGAATAGTATTAATCACAATAACAATTTGCTTATTTAATGATTATATTACATTAACTAACCAATAATGGATATTGCAGCTCTATTAATTTGTAATAATTATTACAATTATACTGTGCATAGGGGAGCAGTCAAGGAAGGGTAAGATGTCTAGATTAAATAAAAGGAAGAGTAAGATGAAGAGAGAACGGAAAATCTATATAAAAAAGTAAGAGCATGTTTCAGAAGTTGAATGTGATACTGAGGGCATGAACTGAAGATATTAGTTCACCGAAAAGGATTTGTAAACCCTCCGGTGTTTCTGATTTTTCTCTTATTACGAGGCCCTTACTCCATTCTCGGAAATTCAGCATGCCCTTGCCATGATTTAAACCAGCTAACTGTTCAATCTTGTCGGAGAAATCTCTATGAATACAAAAGTAATGACAGTACGCGGTAAATGTAGAACTATGCTAAGAAATCTCTAGTCCCAATCTAGAAAAGTACCAGTAGGCAGCAAATTTACTTAATTAGCAAGTTAAGAAATGCAGCTGTAGAAGTTAATGGCCGCGGCTGCAGAAACTCAAGAACGTAAAAGTCAAGCAACAAGTTGACAAAAATAATAATTGCTGGAGACGGGCAGTGAAGAGAAGTCCACCCTTGTGGGCACGTGGCCCGCACTCGCCTGACAACTGCCTGGGTGCGTGGCGTACACGCCCCAGTGTTGTGCACCAGTGGCCTGCACGCGCTAGTGGTTGTCGTGCGCGTGGGAGCGCGTGGAGCGTGTCCCGCACGCATCCTCTTCCTCTTTCGCGCAAACAGATGCGATTTTCTCCCGCTCCGCTAAACTTTTACCGAATGTAGACCTGAGCATGTCTTTAAAAGGTTCCCTCTTCAGAAAATTAGGGAGGACCGAATGGATTTCCTTTGAGGAAATGACGAAGGCCTCTCTTGGAAACAAGAGGGGTGGATTTCCTTTGGCAACCCATCTCATACTAGAATAATTAATTGGTTTTCGGAGACACGCTGGCATTACCACATAGATCCAAGTTTTGGCAAAAAACAAACAAGAAATTTGGCTCAGATCAAGTAAAAATTCCCCAAACGCAAACCCTAATGATTGTGATTTCTATCGCTCAATCAATATAATTAGAAACAAGGCAGAGATACATTTTGGCTTTGTCCTGATTATACATGGATGAACAAAACTCATGCATAATCAATAATCAAATGAGGAAATGTGAAAATTTTACTAATCTTCGTTCATCAATGTAGTTCGATCGATACCTGAATTGTTGGCGTTGAATTGAATGGTAAAAGGGTGTTGCCAAGTAATTGGCCTCGTACACTAGTTATCACGACTTAATGTGGCCAATAAAACATTAACGAAATTAATTGAATGTGGGAATAATTAACTAAATGTATGATCACATTTTCAATATTATATCATCATCAGCTTGCAAAATAGCTCTATCAAAGCACTGGGCAGCGATAAATTTTTTCTTTCAATCAAGTTGGACAATGACTTTAGTATGCTCTTGTTCGCGGTTCTCTCTGTAACGCCGCATTACGTTTCTCCTCGTACAGCCACGATCGGATTCGGCCCTAATAATTGGGCGGGATCGACCCACAATCAAACCCGCACGATCCGGCCCATCCCGGCCCACTAACCCGTTCTCGTGTTTTCTCTCATCTTCTCTCGAAGTCGAACCCCCTTGAAAGCTGGACCAGCTGGAGCCCGACCGGAGCATCTCTGTATCTCTTGCCGGAGAAGGAGGAGAAGGAGAAGGAGCAGCAGCAGCAGCGGCTTGCTGCTGTCGCATTTTTGAAAGGTCAGGCCCTCCAGACACTCGACACTTATTACTCGCTCCTCATCCTCAGCATCTCCTTCCGTAGCTCTCTCCTTCCCCCTGCTCCGACTCCCTTCGCCTCCGTCGCTCTCTGTGTCAATGCCTCACGCGGTTGTTTCGCGGGGACCACCGCCGACGACTTCTTCCCTCTCTTGGACAAGTACGGCAAGGTCGTCGACTTGTTCGTTCCCAGGGACCGGAGGTACGTGTATTTCCTCTGCTCCGTTGCATTTCTTTGTTGCCGTGTTCTGATGTGGCCGCGCAGGACTGGGGAGTCGAGAGGGTTCGCGTTCGCGAGGTACAAGTACGCGGACGACGCGCAGAAGGCGGTGGACAAGCTCGATGGTGTCGCTCTTGGCTCTGACTTTTAGTTCCTTCGGTCACGAGGGTTTCTGTTCGCGTCGTGCGGGGAACGCTTGGATCGGCGTTTGATTCCTTGTTCGGTTTTCTTGTTGAAAGGAAGAGTCATGGATAGGAGAGAGATTGGGGTTCAGTTCGCGAAGTACGGTCCCAATGCCGAGAGAATGTAAGCTGTTCGATTATCTCACCTTTAAGTTTTCGAATTGTTCAAGATCGTGCCTCCTTTCGGTTGAAATACAGTGCAATGCCAATCTGGTACGAGCTCACTGGAGGGAATTTGGTTTTCTTGGAATAAACCTTGAAATGGTGCAAGTTGCTATGACCTTGTTAACATGATTCTGTCAGTGGAGGATGCGTTTTGCAAAATAACCTGCAAAAGATGGCCTAAAGAAAAGGAAAAAACAGATTTCTTGAATAACTTCGCTGTCAGTTTCTTGTTGTTGATTCTTCTGATGAGCTTGGCCTCTATTTCGCAACAGCGATAAGGGGAAGATTGCTGAACCGGTTTCAAAGATGAGAAGGCAGTCGAGAAGTCGCAGTCCTTGTTCAAGGTACGGTTTAAGTTTGTTAAGTTAGTAAAGTTATGCAAATTGTGTATACATATACTAAAATGAGAAAAATTCTACACTTGATTATAAATTCGGGTTTAATGTGTTGACAACTGTCTGTAACTCACTATTGCTATAGTTGTTGATTTGTGTTTGAGGTGAAATTTCAAAATCATTTTTATAGAATGGTTAAGATACTTTGTCCTCTAATACTTACATAAGCCTGTTTACTAGATTCACAATTCATTTATCTCTACATATCAAGAGTTAATAAAGGTTGCTGTAACTTTGATTGGGATTTAATAAAGGCAGCTGAAACTTTGATTGGGATCCTGATTGAATGAGAAAATAGGCAGGGTCAATTTACCATTGAAATCATGATGCTACAGTGGATAGAGGACCCATGACTAGAGCTCTTTGATGTACGAAGGATTAAGCCATCTAATTTGTTTTCAATGACTTGTGGGGTGTTTGAAGAGGAAAGGGAGGGAATTTCTCCTTAGTTTACCTCTATATGACTGGACAGCTGTCCCTTTGGGTTAACAATGTCACTGCTAATTTATTTTATAGGTTCCCTCCTGGCCTCATGAAAATCAAATTGCAAACTTTGTGCATAATCTTTACCATCCCTTGTTAGTTGTCTGCACGTAATAAAAACAGTTGATCAAGTTCATGGAGAGAACTGATCCTATGGAGGAATTAATGCTGTTAACAATGATGTGAGAAGCTTGTTTACGCATCTTATGGCTTATGGAAAATATCTATACCTTTTTAAAGATACAAATCATAATATATGTTTAACATTTAAATGACATTAGAGGCGATTACTTTTAAAGAATTGGGGTGTTATATATTGAATTTGTTCACAGTAATCCAATGTCAAGAAATAGAATTACGTCCCAGCTGAATGCTGCAGCTGAATCTGAATGATAAAACCAGTCACTCATGCATATAGTAAATTTGATTCGTTATTCTTCAGTTAGTGGATAGGACTTTCCCATCTTTTCTTGAGATCTAAGCAACTAAGTTTGGAAGTGCAGTTTCCAGAAAAATGTTGGGAGTGCAGTTACATTATGGTTGCTCAAACCAGCTAAGCAACTGGTCCTCATTTTTATTACGTTGGAAAAAAGATTAACTGGATAATTTGGACCATAATTAAGGGATAAAACACATCAGTGTAATCAATCATTGAGTGACAGAATTGATTATGAGAATCAGCTGACTGATAAAACAATTTGATGATTGAAGGGCCAAATTTAGGGTTTTGAGTTGAAGTCCAAGGTTTCCTCAATTTAAATGAAATTTAGGTTCTGAGTCTTGTAATTACAAAATCCAGTGTTATAGTAAAAGAGCATAGTCAATTTCATGTAAAATTGAGTGGGTTCCATTTTCCAGTGAAAAGACAGCATCAGCTGCAAGACTAGGACTGATTGAACATCTGCCAAAAGATTTAGAGCTCAATTGATCAGTGGGACAATGGGTAACACGTTGAAGACTTGTTTTGCACTTTTACCAAAACTATTTTTATAGATTTGTGCTGGATGAAGAGCTTATGAACTTAGACTTACTCCATCAGCACTTGATGATACAGCCTAATAAGATTGTAACTGTGTCGCCTTTAACTAAGATGTTCACACATGAAATTGTAAACTCCCGTGACCTCCTTTTAACAAGTAAGTAAGGTGTCAATGTGGTGTTGCTAATTTCTTTCGGCAAGTTCCCATTATGCCATTGAGTTGTTGGTTTCTAGATTCCCTTTTTTGTTCGTTTAAGCTTTGCAGTTCAGATATTAGGTGACATCTGATTTTGTTGCACCTTGTTCTTTTGTTTGTAGCAAAATGAAACAAATAACAGCAAGTAGCAGTTAACCCTTAACCATCTTAATGAGTGCTTGCATCTTGCAGAGTTGCAAGTAATTCCTCTCATTCTTTACTGCAACTGACAGTACAATGGATTTTCAGGTACAGAGACGAAAATAGAGACCGTGATTACAGGAGGAGAAGTCGCAGTAGAAGCGGCGGACGATATGATCGCGACAAGTACAGAGACGGGGGAAGGAGTTACCGTCACTGAAGTAGGAGCTATAGCCCAAGTCCTGATCGTCGCAGAGACTGAAGGGCACCCAAACATGATGATGAGGACTGAAGTCGGAGTGGATCATACTCAAGGTGAGGCCCTCCTTATTTCCCTTTAATGCTTCTTTTGGTCACTTCTTGTTGAGAATTTCTATCTGATTGGAGTTTCCAATTTTCAGTTCATCCCGGAGCCGGCAGAAAGCCAAACATGAGAGGAGTCGCTTTCCAAATCAGAGACCTTCTACACTTGAAAGTCCTGATGTACGAAATGGTGAAAGAGATTCTCAGCTCCAAAGAGATGTGCCCAGTGGACGTCCTGCCAATTCCGCTGGTGCATCTCCACGTAGTCCATAGATCGAGTGGTAAAATGACGTGAATGGATTTTGTCTCACTCTATTGCAACTATTTGATCCTTGTGTCTCTGTTTTTTCATGTTGCCTTTTTAGGAAAGATGAGTGCCCCAGGTCGTGGGAGTCATTTTTGCTCCACAAACAATTATACTTTATCCTGAGTTGCTCTTGATTGGGGGGACAGATACTTCGTTGCGTGCAGTGATTTAGATGTTAATCCTAGGTTTAGTCGGGCGTGATGTTTTCCTTCTTTGAAGGCAGCTAGTCCGTCTTTTCTGACTTTGGTGGTCATTGTGATACTCTGATCTTATTCTTGTGCTATAATGTGCATGCATAAGTCCATTTGAAGCGTATATTGTGATGCACTTGTTCATAGGTCTGGCTACACTTTTAACTACTGTCGAGGGGGTGTGTCAGTTTAATCTTACGTAATGCACATGGACAATGAGAGAATCGTGGTGGTGATGATCCTGCACTTTCGTTTGCCATTTTTTGGTCATAATCCACTAGCCATCTCCGAGGTTGGTCCGCTATGAGTGCCATATGGTTTTTCATTCCTCATGAAATGATACTCCTGAATTTAGTGTGGTTTTTATATTCTCACTGCGGTGGGTGCTTTTTCGAGAGCACAGTACGATGAAAGCTGTAAGCTGTGCGCTGTGCGCCACTTTGGCATCCCTTCTTTTGGCAATTTTTTTGGGTCTTGATAAATTTGCATCAAAATGGGTTCCGTTTCTTGGCTTTACATTGAGCTGATCGCACCAGCATTTGAATTTATTCGCTGGTTCATAGCCGGGACCTTTAATTTGTTACCCCAACTTGGACTTTATGGACACGAGTCTCAACAAGTTCTATGGAGAAATTTGGGGAAGTTGCATGCGTTTATGTGATCTAAGAATTGCTGGAAATAACATCACTGGCATCGAGGATGAACTTCCGACCATCTTATAGCTTGCAGTCGCTTGTGTATCTGCTGATCCCCAACTCAGGCCGTCAATGGAAATGATTTCGTTCAATCATTTTCCATGGTGTTCAAAATTCACGGACAGCCACTGATCCTAGAAGAGATGCGAAAGCTTCAAGCCGTTTACTGGATCAATTTGTAGAAGATTTTGTCCGATAAATGGTGTTGCTCTGTCAATCAGATGCAATTTCTTTAATGAAAATCAGAGTCCTTGCAACTATTTGATTTAAGGCTGCGTTCGTTTCACGGAAAATTGACCATTTCCGGAAAATATTTTCTCAGAAGTTATTTTCCAGGAAAATAGCTATATTTTCCGGTGTTCGGCTAATTCTTAAATTTTGAGTGGAAAACATTTTCCACCGTTCGTTAACTAATTTCTTTCTTTTTCTTTTTTTTTTTCCTTTTCTTTGCCTTCTCCTTCCTCCTTCCTCCTTCTTCCTCCTCCTTCCTCCTTCTTCCGCCGCTCCTCCTTCTTCCTCCTCCTTCCTCCGCCGCCGCTCCTCCTTCCTCCTCCTTCCTCCTTCCTCCGCCGCCGCTCCTCCTTCTTCCTCCTCGTTCCTCGTTCCTCGTTCCTCCGCCGCCGCTCCTCCTTCTTCCTCCTCGTTCCTCGTTCCTCGTTCCTCCGCCGCTGCTCCTCCTTCTTCCTCCTCATTCCTTGTTCCTCCTTCCTTCCTCCGCCCCTTCTCCCCGCTCGCCGCACGCAACCATGAAGATGGCGAGCCAACCAAGATCTCGCCATCCAAGATCCGGTCGCTCGCCCTCTGTTTCAGATCTGGTGGAGCGGGGCCGTCCACTAAGGACTCGGGGCAGGTCGTTTTGGCGTGAGTTTTACTCACTAATGCCTCCTTAGTGTGCTAATTACACTTAAAGGTTGATTAGTGTTAATTAAGTGTAATTAGGATTAGAATTGATTAGTGATTATTAGCCATGTTAGTTGTGTGGTTAGTGTAATTAGATAGAGAATTGCCGGATCTTCTTGGGATTTTTTCGCCGCCGAGCTTGCCAGATTTATTTCCCGAAATTCAATTTGGGATGGATAGTAGTAATGGGTTTGGCGAGCCGCGAGCTCGCCGGATCCGGATAACGGCGGAGCTCGGCTCCCGATCAAGGCGAGCTCCGAGCTCCGCCGCGATCCGGCGAGCTCGCGGCTCGCCGACATAGTGTGGCGCTTGAGAGAGTCCTCCGGCGAGCTCGGGCGAGGCCCGAGCCCGCCCGGCGGATGGGGTGAGGCCGATTAGATCGATGCTTCGATCTATAACATGAGCTCCGCCCCAAGCCGGCGAGGTGGGCGAGCCGGGCTTCCACGGATCGGGCTAGGCGGAGCCTCGTCGGCCGGGCGGAGCTCGAGCGGCTCGCGACCGCGGCCGGTCGCCGGCGTATATCCCATTGCCGCCGGCCGCTGGGCTGGCGGCCCGGCCACCGTCCAAGCTAAAGAAGAAAAACAAAAAAAAGAAAAGAAAAGAAAAAAAGGCGGGGAAGTTGTGGAAAATGTTTTCCACTTTTCAGAAGTGGAAAACATTTTCCACAGCTTTGCATGTAAATTTTCCGGTCAACGGAAAATATTTTCCTTGACCGTGATTTTCCGTCCATCCGAACACCGGAAAATATGGAAAATATGGAAAATATTTTCCTGGAAGTTATTTTCCGCGAAACGAACGGAGCATAAGTCTCAAACTTTTTTCATTCCATTGCTTCGCTCACTGATGATCTTTGTTTGAATTTAAAAGACTATTGACCGGCAACAGAATTTGAGTGCTTAACCCATATCGGCATGTTTATGAGGACTTCATTTCGGCCCTCTTTGGTTTAGCATTTGGAATGCTCATTTGAGCTCTAAAGTCCTTTGGCCAAACGCAAAGGTGTTTGGTTCGGTTTTTTGCGCGACTTTGGCGAAATGCACCGCATCTCCAAGTGGCTCTAAGGACCTTTAGCCCAATGCAGCTCTTGAGGTCCTTTGAAAAGTTGTATCTTCGGAATGCAACTTCCAGTATTGTTCATCTCTCTAGTGGAGAAGCCGATCGGCCGCTTTGAATAAAAATAAATATAAAAAATAAATATGTTTATATTTTTATATAAAAATATATATTTTATGTTTATTTTTTATATAAAAATATAAACATATCTATTTTTTTCTCCGATTGTTTTTATATATATTTATATAAAAATATATATTTTAATATATATTTTATGTTTAATAAATATATTTTATGTTTATATTTTTATATTTTTTATATAAAAATATGTTTATATAAAAATATAAACATATTTTTTGTTCAGGCTATTTTATATATATTATATATATTTTATATAGATATAAACATATCTATTTTTGTATATAAATATATTTTATGTTTAATAAATAAATAAATATATATTTATAAATATAAACATATCTATTTTTTTCTCCGATTATTTTTATACAAATATATATTTATATAAACATATCTATTTTTTATATATATTTTATGTTTAATAAATATATTTTATGTTTATATTTTTATATTTTTATTTAAAAATATGTTTATATAAAAAATATAAACATATTTTTTATTCAAAGGATTCGGCTACGGTTTGGCTGATCTGGTGGCCGGACTTCAAAAAAAAAAATATAAACATACTTTTGCTTTTTTAATTTAATAAAAGTTAATTACAAATGTAAATTTTACCAAACGGTATTTTGGTCAAAGTTGTTTCTCAATGCAAATTTTACCAAACGATATTTGTATTTTGGAAAACCCCCTTCACCCAAAGGTATTTGCATTTCTGCAAATGCATTCCGTAAAAGCCGAACCAAACGGGCCCTTCGTTCTCGCCCAAGTAAATATAGGACTGCCTTTTGTTTTGGAATAAGTAAAAGCTGAACTCTGGCATCTAGATTCATTTGTAGAGAGAAGACAGCTGAACTAAAGTGATATTTTGAACTGTTTCTACATCTAGTCTTAATTAGACTAGGGTCATTGTAGTGAAATCTAAGAATCCATGTCGAGTTAGAGTGAGAAAATATAACCATTATATCAATGTAAAGTTGATGTATATAGTGTTTATCATCTAAAAAGCGAAGGGTTCATGTGAAGTTGAAATTGAACATTTATAAGAAGTCCAAAATCTTGTCGTCCTCTTATAACGCTTATTTCAGATTTATGTAGATGCAAAATCCCTTACATGCCGAAGAGTTTCGAAAAATGTGTCTTTTTAGAGTGAATTCAATCAAAAAATAATTGTTTCTAATTGTGGCCATCCGGCATAATTTTGTATTTTGTGTAACTTACTACCCGCTGGGTAACATAACCCAGAGCGCATTCAGTCAGTTCCTATCTCGAGTGCTACTGCATGTTGCTATGGCAAGAGTCTTTACTGGCAAATCAGTAGCTTTTGATTGCTCCAAAGAGTATAGTTGTAGAGGAAATCCAAACTTCGTTTTCATTAGAGCTTCAAACTAAAAAGTGCTTAAATGAGTAAGATCATCGGTCATCATTTTGTCTTGAGAGGGGATACTGCAATACAATACTTTTGCCTAAAAAAGAATCCAAGTTCTGTTCTGTTGCTACCTTATATTTCAAGAGTTGGAAGGCAGACGAGATCCTACCCTCCAAAATCTTATGGCATTTAAATCATGAAGGTTTGTTTTCACTTGGCCGAGCTCCAATTGTTAATTACAAGTAAAACTCATTTATGGCTAGCTCACCATAAACCATCTTTTCTGTTTTTCAGTGCTGTGAACTTATGTTGCCTTGAGCAAAACTTGCCAGGACAATTTTCCCTTGAGTACTTTATCTGGAAAACAGTGAACATAGTCCTTGAGAGCTCAAGAGTTTTCTGAAGTTGAAATAGGAAACCATAGTAGACCAACGTTTGACCCTATCCTCAATCAATCGCGAGTAAAACCCGAACTTGTAAAATCAAAGTTTCAGATAACTTTGTGAACGAATCGAATAGGGGGGAAGATGAAGTTAACGACAATCCCAATTGAGAAGTTACAAGACAATGAGTTATATTTTCGCAACCTCATCTCGTGGTTGTGTTAATCTAATCTCAATTCTAGAATGTGCTGATGTCTTGGAAGAAGGCAACAGGCAATATGCAATGTCAAAGAATCTAATGGCAACAGTCAACCTTTTCATTATGCTAGATAGCATCCAGAAACATGTGTTCCACGAATAAATGCTTGGTGATGCATTTCCATTGTCAAATAGGAAAACCATAGGAAAATAAGTTCGAGCGAAAGTTTTAGGCATCTTTTGGGGCTTGAGAAAAATCAACATCCTGATCAAAAAAGAAGAAAAGGCCATAAATTCCAAACCTACGTCAGTAAGTAATTTCACCGCTAAGTTTTTGTTGTGAGTAGTGAAATTGTATATGAGTAATTTACATTCCACTTGAGGTTGGAAAATTCCTTACTCAGGTTATCGCATACTACCATGAAAGTGGAGCTCTGTTGGTAAGTTATTGGTAAAATACCATGTTCAACGGATAGCTTTTGTTTTGAATGGCGTCGATAATCTACTATTGCATTGGAAGTCCACAAGTGACTAACATTATTGGTAAATTATCATCAATGTGCCTGACTAATAGGATTTAAACTATACTAGATGCGTTAGGAAAATCATTAATTTTATAATTGCTTGCAGAGCTGACTAACTACAACTTAGCCCTAGATTAGACTATGAATACTAATCCATCTTATTCCTAATGTTTTAAGCATGTCCTGAAGAAGATACGTGTAAAAAGCTAGAAGGTGTTCACACCCATGTATAGAAGGTATTGAACTGTTCGACCTATGCTATCTGATAGTGCTAGTATGAACACCTAGTGGAGGGGTGAATGGTGAATAGGTGTAAAAACTAATTTTATAAAACTTAGCAACTTTGTTCAATTTATATAACAACGGAAGACTTAAGATATAGAAGACCTGCAATAATATATAAGACTACAAATTAAGTAAATAGATAAGGGAAAGAGAATTGAAACACAATGTTTTATAGTGGTTCGGCTTAGACCAAGCCTACGTTCACTCTCCCGCACTGACAGCCCACCGGCTGGATTTCACTATGAATCAAAAGAGTTGTTACAATCACACGTCCTTGATTCCACAGTGTAGACACTCTGCTACACTTCCTCAAAATCTCATAGGTGTCTAATCCCTCCCTCTTTTGAGTACAAGTTTACACTCAACAAACGAATCAGCAAAGAACTAGAAGCTTCAGACTTTGAAATTTTTCTATCTCGCATTCTCTCGAATAACTAGAGCATTCTCCTTATATACTCCTCCATGCCTCCATAATCGTTGGCACATTCCAAAAGAGTTCTTCCAATCTAATTGTTGGACATAATCAATTAGAGAGATCTTGAGTTACTTAAGGAAAATGAAGATAGTCCACCAATACTGCTCGCCCATATAATCAGGATCTAAGTTTCCATAAGTAGAACTTTCTAAGTTTACTTCGCCAATCAATGGATTTGAATTACTTGAATTATTTGCAACACGAATAATAGATCTTTAGATGCTATCTCCAGCCGTGAGATAATCTTCAACCAAATGGATCAAATCCTTAAAGATAAACTTGCATCTGAATAAGATTTCTTCGTTGGTTTAGAAACTGTCAATGAGGGCAGACTTTAAATCTTAAGTCTGGCGGTCTTCAGATTTTGATGGAAGGAAACGTTTTGTCAACTTAAAAACAGATAAGGAAGTTTTCTCCAACACTATCAAATGCTAGTAAGGTCTCAAGTCTAGCCTGGTACTAGAAACAAAATGTTGCACCATTTCCAACATCTAAAGTAGCTTCATAATGGTGTTAAGAAATTTATCAAGGAGGATGGGAGAATTTTCCAGGTCGTGAAGACACCTGTGTCCTCGGTCAAAGTATCGATGCAACAATCTCAAAGTCAAAAAGAAGAGATAACGCTACTTTCTTCACTGATTAATGTTTGTGATGCATGGAATCCTATTATCAAATGTCAGTAAATTAGCAAGCAAAACAATGCCGACATTGGAAAAACTCAGTTTAGTAAGGTAGAGTCAAGTCAACCATTGGCTTCCAAATATGTGAGATTGTATAAATAATATAGCACCCTTTTGTAACGGTTGTCAATACCTGAAACAAAATAACCAAAGTATAATTAAAGGTGCGTACAAGTACATTTTCTCCTGCTCTTTTCTAAAAGAGTATTTCCAGTCAACACTAAATAGTAAAGAAAGTGTAAACAAGCTTATTGATATATTACATTATTTTCAGCTAGTAGCTACAAAGCAACATCCTCACTCCTAAAAAAGGACATAGGCTAGAAATCCATAAAAATGTTCAAGGAAGTCAGCCATGCAAGAAAGGCAATAGTTTCATATTAACGTAAAGAGAAAGTAAGAAGAAAAACCATTTTAACATTTTCAATCTATCTTTTACATTGCGTTATAAATTGACAGTAGGGTCGTGCCCTCTCTGTGCATGGACAACTTTACTTAAAGTGAAGAGACATGATAGAAAGAAAAAAGGGCAAGGATGATCACATTGATTGCAAATGAAGAGTAAAAGAAGAAGAGAAGAAAGAAAGGGAACGAAAAAGAAATAGGAAAAAAATAGGAGAAAGGGAAAGGCTTTTGTGCATGAACTTTGCTAGTATAATAGTTTTAAAATTACTGCAATAATGGTAACTTATTGTGAGCCACAAACTTTAAAAGGAATAACCCCACAATAATTTACAATTACTCATTATTAGATTTTTTCTAGAATAAATTATTATTCTCATAATAGATTTAAAACTGTCATCCAATCATTTCTCCTTGTGCCTACATGCCCCAAGTTGGATTAACACCATTTCACCATGTCAAGGAAGGAGTCAAGCTCTTCATTCTATGAGTCAGAGTAGCTTTTGGGATTATAGCGCAAATTTAAAATTGTGTTGAATTTGAATTGCAAATCTAATTTTGGACTTGTTTAGTTGTGGAACTTCATGTAAATTATGGATTATGATGAAGTGGAGCTATGAGATTTCATGGGAATTGTTTTGAAGTAATGGTTTAGTAGAAACAAAATATTAGAGATTGGCACTTAAGTTTCGCATTGTGGATAACTTTGAATAATCGCTTTGGGCAAGCCATTTGTTGGGGTCAGATTCACTTTGTTTGAGATTAAGCTTAGAACTCAAAAGTGCTAAAATTAGGAATATCAATAGTCATCAATTTATCTTGAGAAAAGATTTTGCAATACATTTATGGCGTAGTTCACCATAAACCATCTATTTTGTTTCTTTTAGTACAATGAACTCATGTTGCCTTGCGCAAAACATGGCAGAATAATTTTCTCTCGAGTACTTCAGTTAAAAAAATAGTAAATATAGTATCTGAGAGCTAAGAAGTTTTGCGAGTTTCAAATACGAAACCACAATCAATCCCAAGTACAAAACCAACAAAGTAAATTAAAGTTTCAAATAACTTTGTGAACGAATAGTATAGGGGGGAAAGATGAAGTACCGGCTATTCCAATTGAAAGTAGCAAGATGATGAGTTATGCTTTCCTAACCTTATCACGTGGTTAAGTTATTTCAATCTCAATTATTGAATGCGCTGCGTGTCCATGAAGAAAGGTCACGGGCAATATGCAACATCAAAGAAAGAATCATCTAATCGCAACGGTCAATTTTTGATTATGCCAAATAGCATCCACGTACATGTGTTCCACGAGTTAGTGCTTGATGATGCATTTCCATTGTCAAATAAGAAAACCACAGGAGAATAAGACAAGTGAAAGTTTTTCGCGTCTTTTGTGGCATGAGAAAAATCATCATCCAGATCAAAAGAGAAAAAAAGCCCTGGATTCACAACCTACGTTAGTAATTCACTAATTTTACCGCTAAATATTTGTTGTGAGTAACTAACTTATACTCCACTTGAAGTTGTAAAATTCCTTGATAAGGTTATCACAGACTACCATGAAAGTGGAGCTCTATTGGTACGTTATTGTTAAAATACTATGTTCACCGCTCAATTTTTATTTTGAATGTTCTATATATGGAAAAGTTGATATGCTGCTATTGCATTGGACGCCCATAAGTTACTAACATTGTTGGTAAATTATCACTAACGTGTCTCAGGAACAAGATTTAAATTGTACTAACCACAATAGGAAAATCATTAATTTCATAATTGCTTGCTCAGCTGACTAGATTGGCCTATGAATACTAATGCATCCTATCCCAATCTTTTAAGCATGTCCTGGAGAAGATACGTGTAAAAAGCTAGAAGGTGTTCACACACATGGATAAAAGGCATTGAACTGTTCGACCTCTCCTATCATATGTTAAGGAGGCATTGACTCGGTCAAATGAAGTGACTAATTAAAAAAAGATAAAGAAAAAGAAGACCACTTTACATAAAGTGAAGAGACATGACAGAAAGAAAAAGGGCAAGAAGAAAAAGAGAGGGTGATCGCGGTGATTGCAAACGAAGAGTAAAAGAAGAGAAGAAAGATAGGGAACGAAAAAGAAATAGGAAAAAAAAAGGTAAAAGGCTTTTGGGCATGGACTTTGCTAGTATAATAGTTTTTGAAATACTACGATAATGGTAACATATTGTGAGCCACAAACTTTAAAAGGAATAACCCCACAATAATTTATAATTACTCATTATTTGATTTCTTCTGGAATAAATTATTATTCTCATCGTAGATTTAAAACTGTCATCCAATCATTTCTCCTTGTGCCTACATGCCCCAAGTCGGATTAACACCATTTCACCATGTCAAATAAGGAGTCAAGCTCTTCATTCTATGAGTCAGAGTAGCTTTTGGGATTATATCGCAAATTTAAAATTGTGTTGAATTTGAATTGCAAATCTAATTTTGGACTTGTTTAGTTGTGAAATTTCATGTAAATTATGGATTATGATGAAATGGAGCTATGGGATTTCATGGGAATTGTTTTGAAGTAATGGTTTAGTAGAAACAAAATATTAGAGATTGGCGCTTAAGTTTCGCATTGCGGATAACTTTGAATAATCGCTTTGGGCAAGCAATTTGTTGGGGTTAGATTCACTTTGTTTGAGATTAAGCTTAGAACTCAAAAGTGCTAAAATTAGGAATAGCAATAGTCATCAATCTATCTAGAGAAAAGATTTTGCAATACATTTATGGCGTAGTTCACCATAAACCATCTATTCTGTTTTTTTTTTTTTTTTAGTACAATGAACTCATGTTGCCTTGTGCAAAACATGGCAGAATAATTTTCTCTCGAGTACTTCAGCTAAAAAAATAGTAAATATAGTATCTGAGAGCTAAGAAGTTTTGTGAATTTGAAATAGGAAACCACAGTAGACCAACTTTCGACCCGCACTTGATCAATCCCAAGTACAAAACCAACAAAGTAAAATTAAAGTTTCAAATAACTTTGTGAACGGATAGTATAGGGCGGAAAGATGAAGTACCGGCTATTCCAATCGAAAGTAGCAAGATGATGAGTTATGTTTTCCTAACCTTATCACGTGGTTAAGTTATTTCAATCTCAATTATTGAATGCGCTGCGTGTCCTTGAAGGAAGGTCACGGGCAATATGCAACATCAAAGAAAGAATCATCTGGTCGCAACGGTCAATTTTTGATTATGCCAAATAGCATCCACATACATGTGTTCCACGAGTTAGTGCTTGATGATGCATTTCCATTGTCAAATAAGAAAACCACAGGAGAATAAGACAAGTGAAAGTTTTTCGCGTCTTTTGTGGCATGAGAAAAATCATCATCCAGATCAAAAGAGAAAAAAGCCCTGGATTCACAACCTACGTTAGTAATTCACTAATTTTACCGCTAAATATTTGTTGTGAGTAACTAACTTATACTCCACTTGAAGTTGTAAAATTCCTTGATAAGGTTATCACAGACTACCATGAAAGTGGAGCTCTATTGGTACGTTATTGTTAAAATACTATGTTCACCGCTCAATTTTTATTTTGAATGTTTTATATATGGAAAAGTTGATATGCTGCTATTGCATTGGACGTCCATAAGTTACTAACATTGTTGGTAAATTATCACTAACGTGTCTCATCAACAAGATTTAAATTGTACTAACCACATTAGGAAAATCATTAATTTCATAATTGCTTGCTTAGCTGACTAGATTGGCCTATGAATACTAATGCATCCTATTCGAATCTTTTAAGCATGCCCTGGAGAAGATACGTGTAAAAAGCTAGAAGGTGTTCACACACATGGATAAAAGGCATTGAACTGTTCGACCTCTGCTATCATATGCTAAGGAGGCATTGACTCGGTCAAATGAAGTGACTAATTTAAAAAAGATAAAGAAAAAGAAGACCACTTTACTTAAAGTGAAGAGACATGACAGAAAGAAAAAGGGCAAGAAGAAAAAGAGAGGGTGATCGCGGTGATTGCAAACGAAGAGTAAAAGAAGAGAAGAAAGATAGGGAACGAAAAAGAAATAGGAAAAAAAAAAGGTAAAAGGGAAAGGCTTTTGGGCATGGACTTTGCTAGTATAATAGTTTTTGAAATACTGCGATAATGGTAACTTATTGTGAGCCACAAACTTTAAAAGGAATAACCCGACAATCACTTACAATTACTCATTATTTGATTTTTCTAGAATAAATTATTATTCTCATCGTAGATTTAGAACTGTCATCCAATCATTTCTCCTTGTGCCTACATACCCCAAGTCGAATTAACACCATTTCACCATGTCAAGTGAGGAGTCAAGCTCTTCATTCTATGAGTCAGAGTAACTTTTGGGATTATAATGCAAATTTAAAATTGTGTTGAATTTGAATTGCAAATCTAATTTTGGACTTGTTTAGTTGTGGAATTTCATGTAAATTATGGATTATGATGAAGTGGAGCAATGAGATTTCATGGGAATTGTTTTGAAGTAATGGTTTAGTAGAAACAAAATATTAGAGATTGGCGCTTAAGTTTCGCATTGGGAATAGCTTTGAATAATCGCTTTGGGCAAGCAATTTGTTGGGGTCAGATTCACTTTGTTTGAGATTAAGCTTAGAACTCAAAAGTGCTAAAATTAGGAATATCAATAGTCATGAATTTATCTTGAGAAAAGATTTTGCAATACATTTATGGCGTAGCTCACCATAAACCATCTATTCTGTCTTTTCTTTAGTACAATGAACTCATGTTGCCTTGTGCAAAACATGACAGAATAATTTTCTCTCGAGTACTTCAGCTAAAAAAATAGTAAATATAGTATCTGAGAGCTAAGAAGTTTCGCGAATTTGAAATAGGAAACCACAGTAGACCAACTTTCGACCCGCACTTGGTCAATCCCAAGTACAAAACCAACAAAGTAAAATTAAAGTTTCAAATAACTTTGTGAACGGATAGTATATGGGGGAAAGATGAAGTACCGGCTATTCCAATCGAAAGTAGCAAGATGATGAGTTATGTTTTCCTAACCTTATCACGTGGTTAAGTTATTTCAATCTCAATTATTGAATGTGCTGCGTGTCCTTGAAGAAAGGTCACGAGCAATATGCAACATCAAAGAAAGAATCATCTGGTCGCAACGGTCAATTTTTCATTATGTCAAATAGCATCCACGTACATGTGTTCCACGAGTTAGTGCTTGATGATGCATTTCCATTGTTAAATAGGAAAACCATAGGAATATAAGTCAAGTGAAAGTTTTACGCGTCTTTTGGGGCATGAGAAAAATCATCATCCAGATCAAAAGAGAATAAAAGCCATGGATTCACAACCTACGTTAGTAATTCACTAATTTTACTACTACATATTTGTTGTTAGTAACTTATACTCCACTTGAAGTTGTAAAATTCCTTGATAAGGTTATCACAGACTACCATGAAAGTGGAGCTTTGTTGGTACGTTACTGTTAAAATACTATGTTCACCGCTCAATTTTTATTTTGAATATTCTATATATAGAAAAGTTGATATGTTGCTATTGCATTGGACGTCCATAAGTTACTAACATTGTTGGTAAATTATCACTAACGTGTCTCACCAATAAGATTTAAATTGTACTCACCACATTAGGAAAATCATTAATTTCATAATTGTTTGCTAGTCAGCTTGGCCTATGAATACTAATGCATCCTATCCCAATCTTCTAAGCATGTCTTGGAGAAGATACGTGTAAAAAACTAGAAGGTGTTCACACACATGTATAAAAGGCATTGAATTGTTCGACCTTTGCTATCATATGCTAAGGAGGCATTGACTCGGTCAAATGAAGTGGCTAATTGAAAAAAAGATAAAGAAAAAGAAGACCACTTTACTTAAAGTGAAGAGACATGACATAAAGAAAAAGGGCAAGAAGAAAAAGAGAGGGTGATCGCGGTGATTGCAAACGAAGAGTAAAAGAAGAGAAGAAAGATAAGGAACAAAAAAGAAATAGGGAAAAAAAAGGTAAAAGGGAAAGGCTTTTGTGCATGAACTTTGCTAGTATAATAGTGTTTGAAATACTGCGATAATGGTAACTTATTGTGAGCCACAAACTTTAAAAGGAATAACCCCACAATAATTTCTAATTACTCATTATTTGATTTTTTTGAGAATAAATTATTATTCTCATTGTAGATTTAAAACTATCATCCAATCATTTCTCCTTGTGCCTACATGCCCCAAGTCAGATTAACACCATTTCACCATGTCAAGTGAGGAGTCAAGCTCTTCATTCTATGAGTTAGAGTAGCTTTTGGGATTATAGCGCAAAATTTAAAATTGTGTTGAATTTGAATTGCAAATCTAATTTTGGACTTGTTTAGTTGTGGAATTTCACGTAAATTATGGATTATGATGAAGTGGAGCTATGAGATTTCATGGGAATTGTTTTGAAGTAATGGTTTAGTAGAAACAAAATATTAGAAATTGGCGCTTAAGTTTTGCATTGCGGATAACTTTGAATAATCGCATTGGGCATTCAATTTGTTGGGGTCAGATTCACTTTGTTTGAGATTAAGCTTAGAACTCAAAAGTGCTAAAATTAGGAATATCAATAGTCATCAATTTATCTCGAGAAAAGATGTTGCAATACTTTTATGGCGTATTTCACCATAAACCATCTATTATGTTTTTTTTTTTAGTACAATGAGCCCATGTTGCCTTGCGCAAAACATGGCAGAATAATTTTCTCTCAAGTACTTTAGCTAAAAATATAGTAAATATAGTATTTGAGAGCTAAGAAGTTTTGCGAATTTGAAATAGGAAACCACAGTAGACCAACTTTCGACCCGCACTTGATCAATCCCAAGTACAAAACCAACAAAGTAAAATCAAAGTTTCAAATAACTTTGTGAACGAATTGTATAGGGGGGAATGATAAAGTACCGACTATTCCAATCGAAAGTAGCAAGATGATTAGTTATGTTTTCCTAACCTTATCACGTGGTTAAGTTAATTCAATCTCAATTATTGAATGCGTTGCGTGTCCTTGAAGAAAGGTCACGGGCAATATGCAACGTCAAAGAAAGAATCGTCTGGTCACAATAGTCAATTTTTTATTATGCCAAATAGCATCCACATACATGTGTTCCACGAGTTAGTGCTTGATGATGCATTTCCATTGTCAAATAGGAAAATCACAGGAAAATAAGTGGAGTGAAAGTTTTACGCGTCTTTTGGTGCTTGAGAAAAATCATCATCTAGATCAAAAGAGAAAAAAAGCCATGGATTCACAACCTATGTCAGTAATTCACTAATTTCACCACGAAATTTTTGTTGTGAGTAGTGAAATTGTACATGAGTAAGTAACTTATACTCCACTTGATGTTGTAAAATTCCTTGATCAGGTTATCACAGACTGCCATGAAAGTGGAGCTCTATTGGTACGTTATTGTTAAAATACTATGTTCACCGCTCAATTTTTATTTTGAATGTTCTATATATCGAAAAGTTGATATGCTACTAATGCATTGGATGTCCATAAGTTACTAACATTTTTGGTAAATTATCACTAATGTGCCTAACGAACAAGATTTAAACTATACTAACCACATTAAAAAAATTATTAATTTCATAATTGCTTGCTCAGCTGACTAGATTGGCCTATGAATACTAATGCATCCTATCCCAATCTTTTAAGCACGTCCTGGAGAAGATACGTGTAAAAAGCTAGAAGGTGTTCAGACACATGCATAAAATGCATTGAACTATTCGACCTCTGCTATCATATGCTAAGGAGGCATTGACTTGGTCAAATGAAGTGGCTAATTAAAAAACGATAAAGAGAAAGAAGACCACTTTACTTAAAGTGAAGAGACATGAAAGAAAGAAAAAAGGGCAAGAAGAAAAAGAGAGGGTGATTGCACTGATTGCAAACGAAGAGTAAAAGAAGAAGAGAAGAAAGATAGGGAACGAAAAAGAAATAGGAAAAACAAAAGGTAAAAGGGAAAGGCTTTTGTGCATGAACTTTGCTAGTAGAATAATTTTTTAAATTACTGTGATAATGGTAACTTATTGGGACCCACAAACTTGAAAAGGAATAACCCCACAATAATTTATAATTATTCATTATTTGATTTTTTTCTAGAATAAATTGTTATTCTTATAGTAGATTTAAAACTGTCATCCAATCATTTCTCCTTGTGCATACATGCCCCAAGTTGGATTAACACCATTTCACCACATCAAGTAAGGATTCAAGCTCTTCATTCTATGAGTCAGAGTAGCTTCTGGGACTATAGAGCAAATTTGAATTGCAAAATCTAATATTGGACTTGCTTAGTTATGGAATTTCATGTAAATTATGGATTATGATGAAGTGGGGCTATGAGATTTCCTTGGAATTGTTTTGAAGTAATGGTTTAGTCGAAATGAAATATTAGAGATTGACGCTTAAGTTTTGCATTGCGGATAACTTTGAATAATCGCTTTGGGCAAGCCATTTGTTGGGGTCAGATTCACTTTGTTTGAGATTAAGCTTAGAACTCAAAAGTGCTAAAATTAGGAATATCAATAGTCATCAATTTATCTCGAGAAAAGATTTTGCAATACATTTATGGCGTAGTTCACCATAAACCATCTATTCTGTTTTTTAGTACAATGAACTCATTTTGCCTTGCGCAAAACATGGCAGAATAATTTTCTCTCGAGTACTTCAGCTAAAAAAATAGTAAATATAGTACTGAGAGCTAATAAGTTTTGCGAATTTGAAATAGGAAACCACAGTAGACCAACTTTCGACCAGCACTTGATCAATCCCAAGTAAAAACCAACAAGGTAAAATCAAAATTTCAAATAACTTTGTGAACGGATAGTAGAGGGTGAAAAGATGAAGTACCGGCTATTCCAATCAAGAAGTAGCAAGATGATGAGTTATGTTTTCCTAACCTTATCACATGGTTAAGTTATTTCAATCTCAATTATTGAATGCGTTGCGTGTCCTTGAAGAAAGGTCACGGGCAATATGCAACGTAAAAGAAAGAATCATCCGGTCGCAACAGTCAATTTTTGATTATGCCAAATAGCATCCACATACATGTGTTCCACGAGTTAGTGCTTGATGATGCATTTCCATTGTCAAATAGGAAAAAACACAAGAAAATAAGTCGAGTGAAAGTTTTACGCGTCTTTTGGGGCATGAGAAAAATCATCATCCGGATCAAAAGAGAAAAAAAAGCCATGGATTCACAACCTACGTCAGTAATTCACTAATTTCACCACTAAATTTTTGTTGTGAGTAGTGAAATTGTTCATGAGTAAGTAACTTATACTCCACTTGAAGTTGTAAAATTCCCTGATCAGGTTATCCAGATTGCCATGAAAGTGGAGGTGTGTTGGTAAGTTATTGTTAAAATACTATGTTCACCGCTCAATTTTTATTTTGAATGTTCTATATATGGAAAAGTTGATATGCTGCTATTGCATTGGACGTCCATAAGTTACTAACATTGTTGGTAAATTATCACTAACGTGCCTGACCAAGAAGATTTAAACTATACTAACCACATTAGGGAAATTATTAATTTCATAATTGCTTGTTTAGCTGACTAGATTGGCCTATGAATACTAATGCATCCTATCCCAATCTTTTAAGCACGTCTTGGAGAAATTCACTTGATTTACTAATACACAGCGTGATTCACAACATCTAATGTAGCTTCATAATGGTGTTAAGAAATTCATCGAGGAGGATGAGAGGGATTCCAAGGTCATGAAGAAACTTATGTTCTTGGTCAAAATATCAGTGGTACAATCTCAAAGTCGAAAAGAAGAGAGAACACCACTTTCTTCACAAATTATTGTCTGTGATCCTATTGTCGTATGATGTTGCAGTGTCATGTTGGCACATGAGCATGCTGTGTGGAGGTGTACATGTGTGCTAGTGATGATATAAGTGTGCCTTAGTGAAAAATTGTAGTGCGGTGAAATGCGTGAATGAATTATATCAAAAGATATTCCATCGGCCAGCGTTCCAATGATGCCTCCGGGAAGTGGAGGTGCCATAAACTGTGTGGTCTCGCATGCCTCGGCTTAAATCACAAGGCCAACAGCCCTTGGATACTGAGATGCTTTGGAGGGAGATGCTTAGCGCCAGTGTCACCTGGAAGTTTGGCCAGCAACCCAAAAGTGACTCAAGCGGATTAGCCAACGTCCCATTTAAATTCATTTTGAGGATGGAAACGAAATGTTCACACATTAAAATTAATCCACAAGGCATGTGAGTACATGTGATGGTGTCAAGTCGTGTGCCTTGTGATGCATGAATGGGTTCGTGTGTGCCTTGAGATGCCTGAGTAGGATTCGTGTGTGCTCAATGATGAGGTCTTCATGCATTTTATTAACTGTAGCGTAGGTGGATTGCTAGTTTCAATGCCGCTATACGCTGCCCTGTTTAGAAATTGTCCATGTTTATGATAATTCACTATTTTGAGCTACGTTTGCTATTAAGCAAGGTTAGGATCTTGTTGTTTAATATGTACTTTATCCTTTAATAGGCAATGTTGCTCATCCTTTATTTTTCTCTCTTAGATCATTAGCGATGGATGTACCGCCATTAGCGACTTATAGTATGCCAGTGCACGTGGTGGGTGCATATGGGGACTTTGAAGATCGGCAATCTGACTTCGCCTTAACCCATTATGTTTGTACTATTTGGATAGATGATGGGCGCTCCTATCTTTTTTCGATGCGTTTTATGTCCATGTATCTCAATGTGAACGGGAGGTTGTATGGCCCAATCCATATCTAATGTATTAGGCATGGAGTTTGGAGGTGCGTGTGGAAGGACGTTATGTGATGGATGAGGAAGAGTATTAGGTAGAGGAGTTAGGCACATTTTTGGCCTCTCCCAGGTGTTTTGTTTCTAGTCATCTTGATATGTGTTTTAGCTATGTCAATGACTATCAAGATGTTGTTTTCCTCATGTAACTATGCATATGATGAATGAAATGGAAGGAACTGCCTATGAAATTTGTTTTTAAATGCAACATTTTTATTATAAAAAATGTAAATTGATGTATATTCTTCCGCTTTCGTGATAAGAATGAAAGATTATGGTCTAAGGTCTAGAGAGTGATGGCCTAGAACATCACACTCGGTTGGGCGGTGGCTCAAGGATGGTGGCAGTGGTGGCTTGGGCAGTGGAGATAGCCAAGCCCAGGCACAGGGGAGGTTGAGGGTGGAGGAAAAGAGAAAAAAAATAATGTTTAAATTTTCACAATAATATCATTTGTTTAGATCTAATCGGTCATTAGCGAATAAGTGCGCGTCTCGTTTGCCATGACATGACGCTTGCAAATTATCAAATATTTTCTCCGAGTGAGAGCACTTTCCTTTTCCTTTTGTGCATTGAATTCAAAATTGTGCAGCATAAATTGAAGTCTGACCTTCCAAAAAGTTGAGTGCTCACACACATCATATTCCTCGAGGACTTCTGTGTGGAAGCCCATGGTTTTCGTACATGGGAGGGTAGTACCGAAACAGGTCAGAACAAAAAACCAAAAAGTTTCCGAGATGGGGACCGACTGAGTTAGAAAAGTCACCTGCGAAGACTACAAAAGTAACAAATACCAAAGTCTTCAAAGAACCAAAAATTCATCTCAGTCAGCTCTCAGATGACTACCCCTACGATGTACAAAGCAATATAAACGTACCTTTTCGTAGTCTCCACTGGTCAGTTGCCGTTTTATTGCATTGCTATTGTCATGGAAAATGATAGGAACATGAGTTTCACAGCCTATTTAAGCATCGCTCTTTGCCTCAGGGAAAAAGACAAACCAACTTACCGAACCAAAAGAGGAGGAGAAGAATCCATGGATACTTCACCAGAATTCAAGAGGTTCATGAGCCTCATGGCTGCCCTTGCCCATTTCACTACCTTTGCCATTCCACTTCCTGCTCATGCTTCCCCTACAGAGGCCCAAGCCCTCCTCAAGTGGAAGTACAGTCTTAGCAACCATTCAGTTTCTTCCCTCTCTTCTTGGACTCCCTCTCCTTGTAATTCAACCAGTTCCAATTCGACCGTGAGTCTGTGTGCTTGGTATGGCATCTCCTGTGATCAGGCGGGGAATGTGATCAAGATAGATCTCACCAGCACCAATGTAGAAGGTACGCTCGGCGAATTTCCATTCTCATCTTTGTCTCATCTCATGTACATGGACTTGAAATTCAATAATCTCTCTGGCCACATTCCACCTCAAATTGGTCTCCTGAGCAATCTCGCCTATCTTGATCTCTCTACAAATTGGTTCTCGGGGAAAATACCATCGGAGATCGGTAATTTGAGCAAATTAGCTAAATTGTATGTCTATGACAATAGCCTCTCTGGTTCTATTCCTCAAGAAATGGGAAATATGAAAAATTTGAAAGTGCTCCAGTTGCTCTGGAACAATTTGACAGGACCGATTCCTTCCACTTTGGGGAACTTGACCAAATTAATAGATCTGAGCCTATTTCATAATAAGCTTACCGGTTCCATCCTGTTGCCATTAGGCAATTTGACAAAGCTTACGGTGCTGCGATTGCATCACAACCAGTTCACTGGTTCCTTACCAGAGAACTTGTGCCAAGGTGGATTGCTTCAAAACCTCACGTTGGGTGGTAACAACTTAACTGGTTCTATCCCTAGAAGCTTGAGAAACTGCACAAGCTTGGTCATAGTAACCCTCAACCAAAACCAGTTCACTGGAAACATATCTGAGACCTTTGGTGTCTACCCCAACTTGTACTATCTCAATATGAGTTCCAACAAGTTCTATGGAGAAATCTCAACAAACTGGGGAAGTTGCATGCGTTTACAGTATCTAGGGATTGCTGGAAATAAAATCACTGGTTACTTGCCTCCTGAGATTGGAAATATGAGTCAACTACGAGAACTCGATCTTTCTTCCAATGGATTAGTTGGCAAGATTCCAAAAGGACTTGGGAAATTGACTTTCCTACACGTTCTACTTCTCAACGACAATCAACTTTCGGGATGGTGGCCAATAGAAGGTTTCTCAAACACATCATTGGAGCAAATTAATTTGTCCAACAACAAATTTGATGGTCCACTTCCACTTCCATCACCCTTCACAAATTTCTATTCGATTGCGGATAATAAAATAGTGGGGAAGATCCCTTTATCAATATGCAATGCTACCTCTCTCTCAGTCCTCATCATGTCTAATAATAGCATAGCTGGTAGCCTACCCGAGTGCTTGTCACACTTCAATTTATCGATTTTGAACTTGAAAATGAATAGTCTTTCAGGCACAATCCCTCAAACATTTTTACTGAGAAGTAAATTTTTGAGAAGTCTTGACTTGAGTCAAAATCAGTTCGAAGGGACATTGCCCCAAACCCTTGCCAATTGTAAAAACCTAGAAGTTTTGGATTTCAGCAACAATAAGATAGAGGATAAGTTCCCAACATGGCTGGGAACACTACCTAAGCTAAAAGTTCTTATTTTGAGGTCCAACAATTTTAAGGGTTCTTTAGATTTTCCAAAGGTAGCTCATCTCTTTCCCATGTTGCGCATTTTTGACCTCTCGAACAATGGCTTCACTGGTCCTTTACCAACCAATTTGATAGCGAAACTTCAAGGGATGATGAATAGACAAAATAGGCAAGAGCCGATAGGTGAATTGTACATGAGGCAAGAAGTTGCAATGGGGTTCTATGTAGATTCCGTGAATGTGACCATGAAAGGAAACAATGTTCGGCTACTGAAGATCTTGAAAATCTGCACATTCATTGACTTATCACTCAACTCTTTTCATGGGAACATCCCAAGTATTATTGGAAATCTTCAATATCTCAAAGGGCTCAACCTTTCCCACAACCACCTCACGGGTTCTATTCCATCAACCCTTGGAAATTTGACTCACCTTGAATGTTTAGATTTATCTTCAAACAAGCTTAGTGGGAGGGTTCCTAGAGAACTCGGAGATTTGTCATTCTTGGGGTGTTTGAACCTCTCAAAGAACCAACTCATAGGCCGCATACCTCAAGACAAACAACTGAGCACTTTCATGAGCAACTCATTTTGGGGAAATGTAGGCTTATGTGGAACTCCATTACAAAACATGTGCCCTGATGATGCTCCACCACCACGATTGTTCTTCCAAGAGGATAGTACAAGAGAGCATGGTAGTGGGTTTGATAGAAAAGCAGTCTGGATAGGGTATGCATCTGGAATCGTAATTGGAATTTCCATAGCGCACATTTTATGGGAAACTGGAAGACCTAAATGGCTTGTGGGAGAAGTGAGAAGTACGGAGAGAAGAGCCAAATTGATGAAGAAGCCAAAGCAAAAGGCCATCAAATTTCATGCAGACCAATGAAATTGTTAAGAAGGGATCCCTTTGAGGTACGTGCAAAGTAGTTCAAGGAATACACTATTTGTCGATTGAAATGTAATTTTACATATGGATGCTTTTTATATTATGCTGTCATTTTCTTCTTTAAGTGTGATTTCTAAATCAGGTCAATTGATTGGATGAACATGAAAGATCTTTGGAAAAATCACTTGCATCATTTACACCCTTTATGTCCTTTTCTTGTTTAGTGTATGACATTCTTATCTCTCCATGGAAAAGAAAGAATGACGAAGAGTTGTTGAAGCCCATCTAACCTAGGGTTGCATGATTGAATTTGCCATTGAAATATGACCTTAAGGATTTCTAATTTTGTCATTGTCCCACTACACATTTCTATTGAAGTTGTAGGCTGGTATTAGATTGTTGACTTGTTCTTGCACCTATCATACTTATCTGCAATAGTGAACGGGGTACTTGTTGAAATAAAATACGCTGAAATAATAGGATTTTACAATTTACATTAACGCAAAATCACTAGAGAGATAAACGAGAAATAATAGGATACCAGAGATTTGTGTGGTTCGATTCTAATATCGGTATCTATATCCACAAGAAGAGTCGATAATAAATAATTCATTATAATCGAAGAATTAGAGTTTACAATCGTTCACACGCTTGAATATTTTTCACGCTTGAATATTTTTCACACTCAAATGTATGCCTAAATGCAAAGTATTCAAAAATAAACAATTCAATTTAGATGTAAACCTGATGGTACAAAATCACTTCACATTCAAACCCAAGCAAAAGCTTTACTCGAACGACCGATGAAATCAAGAATGCCTCTCCACATCTATCTTTCTCTTCTCACGTGCTTGTGGCTTCTTTTGGTGGTGTTCTCGTGCGGCTCCTAAGCTTTTGCAGCTCCGCCAAAAGAAAAAACCTACGCTTTCCTTTTATATGCGTGTCCAGAGTCAAAGCCCACCATGTGTTCTTATTCGGGTTTTGCACGTACAAAATAAAAGGAAACCCTTGTTTATATCTCCATTCGTACCCTTCCATATAATGTCTTCTATCAAAATGTTATTGTACCCTTTGGCCGATATACTAGTTATCACAATTTAATGTGGACATTTAAATGTTAATAAAATTAATTGAATGTGGGAATAATTAACTAAATGTAGGATCACATTTTCAATATTATATCATCATCAACTTGCAAAATAGCTCTATTAAAGCACTGGGTTGCGATAGTTTTTTTCTTTCAATCAAGCTGGACAATGACTTTAGTATTGTCTCGTTCGCGATTCTCTTTGTAACGCCGTATTACGTTTCTCCTCGTACAGCCACGATCGGATTCGGCCCTGATAATTGGGCGGGATCGAACCACAATCAGACCCGCACGATCCGGCCCATCCCGGCCCACTAACCCGTTCTCGCGTTTTCTCTCTTCTGCTCTCGAAGTCGAACCCCCTTGGAAGCTGGACCAGCTGGAGCCCGACCGGAGCATCTCTGTATCTCTCACCGGAGAAGAAGGAGAAGGAGAAGGAGAAGGAACAGCAGCAGCAGCTTGCAGATGTCGTTTTTTGAAAGGTCAGGCCCTCCGGACATTCGACACTTACTCGCTCCTCATCCTCAGCATCTCCTTCCGTAGCTCTCTCCTTCCCCCTGCTCCGACTCCCTTCGCCTCCGTCGCTCTGGGGACCACCGCCGACGACCTCTTCCCTCTCTTCGACAAGTACGGTAAGGTCGTCGACATGTTCGTTCCCAGGGACCGGAGGTACGTGTATTTCCTCTGCTCCGTTGAATTTCTTTGTTGCCGTGTTCTGATGTGGCCGCGCAGGACTGGGGAGTCGAGAGGGTTCGCGTTCGTGAGGTACAAGTACGCGGACGAGGCGCAGAAGGCGGTGGACAAGCTCGATGGTGTCGCTCTTGGCTCTGATTTTTAGTTCCTTCGGTCACGAGGGCTTCTGTTAGCGTTGTGCGGGGAACGCTTGGATTGGCGTTTGATTTCTTGTTCGGTATTCTTGTTGAAAGGGAGAGTCGTGGATGGGAGAGAGATTGGGGTTCAGTTCGCCAAGTACTGTCCCAATGCCGAGAGAATGTAAACCGTTTGATTGTTATCTCACCTGTTAGTTTTCGAATTGTGCAAATAGATTGTGCTTCTTTCCGGTCAAAATACAGTGCAATTCCAATCTGGTACGAGCTCACTGGAGGGAATTTGGTTCTCTTGGAATAAACCTTCAAATGGTGCAAGTTGCTATGACCTTGTTAGCACGATTCTGTCAGTGGAGGATTCATTTTGCAAAATAACCTGCAAAACATGGCTCTAAAGAAATGGAGAAAGTAGATTTCTTGAATAACTTAGCTGTCTTATTATCGATTCTTCTGATGAGCTCAACCTCTATTTCGCAACAGCTGTAAGGGGAGGATTGCTGAACCTGTTTCAATAATAAGAAGGTGGTCGAGAAGTCATAATCCTCGGCCAAGGTGTGGTTTAAGTTTGTTGAGTTAGTAAAGTTATGCAAACTGTGTCTACGCAAATTGGTTTAAGTTAGTAAAGTCATGCAAATTGTGCCTATGTATACTAAAATGAGAAAAGTTCTACACTTGATTATAAATTCAGGTTGAATGCGTCGACAACTGTCTGTAACTTCCTATTGCTATAGTTGTTGATTTGTGTTTGAGGTGAAATTCCAAAATCATTTTAATGGATTGGTTAAGATATTTCGTCCTCTAATACTTACATAAGCCTGTTTATTAGCTGCGTAATTCATTTATCTCTACATTTCAAGAGTCAATAAAGGTTGCTGTAACTTTGATTGAGATTTAATAAAGGTTGCTGAAACTTTGATGGGGATCCTGATTGAATTGAGAAAATCGGCGGGCTCAATTTACCATTGAAATCATGATGCCACAGTGGATAGAGGACCCATGCCTAGAGCTCTTTGATGGATGAAGGTTTAAGCCATCTAGTTTCTTTCAATGACCTGTGAAGATGTTTGAAGAGGAACGGGAGGGAATTCTCTCAGTTTGCCTCTATATGAGATGACACCTGTCTCTTTACTTAACAATGTCACTGCCAATTTATTATAGGTTCCCTCCTGGCCTTATTAAAATCAAATTGCAAACTTTGTGAGCAATCCTTACCGGCCCTTGTTGGTTGTTCGGGAGTAATCAAAGCAATCGATCAAGTTCATGGAGAGAACTGATTCTACAGAGGAGTTAATGCTGTTAACTATGATGTGAGAAGCTTGTTTACGCATCTTATGGCTTATGTAAAATAACTATACATTTTTAAAGATACAAATCATAATATATATTAACATTTAAATGATGTTAGAGGCAACTACTTTTAATGAAATGGGGTGTTATATATTAAATTTGTTCACTGTAATCCAATGTCAAGAAATGGAGCTGCATCCCAAAAGCTGAAATTCCGCAGCTGAATTTGAATGCTAAAACTAGAGTCACTCACGCACATAGTAAATTTGACTCATTGGTCTTCAGTTAGTGGATAGGAATTTCCTACCTTTTCTTTAGATCTAAGCAACTAAGTTTGGAAGTGCAATTTCCAGAAAAATGATGGAAGTGCAGTTACATTATGGTTGCTCAAGCCAGCTAAGCAAAAAGTCCTTATTTTTATAACTTTGGAGAAAGAGTAACTAGATAATTTGGGCCATAACCAAGGAATACAACACATCAGTCTAATCAATAGTGACAGAATTGGTCAGGAGAATCAACTGACTAATAAAACAATTTGATGATTGAAGGGCCAAATTTTTAGGGTTTTGAGTTGAAGTCCAATGTTTCCTCAATTTAAATGAGATTTAGGTTCCGAGTCTCTTAATTACAAAATCCAGTGTTATAGTAAAACATCATAGTTAATTTCATGTAATATTGAGTGGGTTCCATTTTCCAGTGAAAAGATGGTGTCAGCTGCAAGACTAGGATTGATTGAACACTTGCCAAAAGATTCAGAGCTCAATCTATCAGCTGGACAATGGGTTAAACGTTGAGGACTTGTTTTGCACTTTCCCAAAATCTATTTTTATAAATTTGTGCTGGATGAAGAGCTTATGAACTTGGACTTACTCCATCAGCACTTGATGATACATCCTAGCAGGATTGTGACCTTGTCGCCTTTAACTAAGATGTTCACACATGAAATTGTGAACTCCTGTGACATCCTTGTAACAAGTAAATAAGTCGTTGATGTGCTGTTGCTAATTTCTTTTGGCTCGTTACCATTATGCCATTGAGTTGTTTTTTTTTTTTTTTGGTAAAAGGTAATAATATAAAGAGGAAAGGTCAAAAGTATAAAAATCACAGCACCAAAAACTTACACTCAAGATGAATAAACATAATGAGTAGAAGTATGCCATGATGTAAAACACAAGGTAACGCCTAAAAGAAGGCAAACAACAAACTTGATATGCACGGCATGAACAATCGGCAAAGAAACAAACACCTTAGCGAAGGAGGAGAGATGTCGGCTCCAGAGCACTAGAGCACTAGCATTTCCTTGAAGCGTCGATTGAAACCAGGGTCGATTACGGGTCTCCCGAGAAGATAATGGGATCAATGCCCCAACTCCTTTGTAACCTTCTGTTTCTGAAGCTATCCTTAATATTTCTGAAGGTGCTAGCTCTATCCCTAACCATCTTAAGAAGATGGTTCTTCATAGCCGAGATGGTAGGGGGTTGTTCTTTGAATAGGATGTTATTCCTATTTTTCCAAATAATGTGACAAAGAGCCCCAAGGGAAAAGCAAGCAATGCATTTAGAGAAGTCCTTACCCTTCAAGAAAGAGGTGGCCCATTGGAGATTCTCTCCTCAAGACCTGTTCTGCCAAGGCAGATTGCATCTCGCCGCCCAAAAGAAAGCAATATCGACCGTGATAGCAATCAAAAAACAAATGATTTATGGAATCAGGCAACCAATTGCAAAATGCGTAGGATCCCCTCTCTATTCTACCACGAGCCAATAACAGAGATTGTATGGGCAATCTGCGCTTGGCCATAAGCCAAAGGTTAAGTTGATACCTTGGTGTGATTGCATTATCCTAGATGAAATCATGCCAAAAAATGATGTTCTGCTTGCTCCTGATGGTTTCCTAAGCATTTGCTACCGTGAATCGACCCGATGGGTTCTCCCGCCAGCAACAGCAATTCGCTACTTGAGTAGGTTGGAAGAGGATAATCCCACGACTCAAGGACTGTTTTGAGAGCCTGGCCAGCATAAGAGAAAAGATCTGCAACTAAGGCTTGTCGAGATAATCCTGAGCTATAGCGAGTCTAAGAAGATTAAATTTAGTGATCTCCTAGGGTGCCAGTTGTCGAACCAAAGAGAGACCGAGCGGCCATCCCCAATCCTCCAAAAGAAGGTGTTTTGAAATTCGCTCCTGAGACTTAGAAGCTTCTTCTAGGCCTAGGAACAACAGGTTAGCTTTCTAGCGACCCAAAAGTTCTTGTCCTTTAAAAATGTGGAATGAACCCACTTGCACCACAGAGCTTCTTTATCTGAGATTAAGAGCCATATATGTTTCAACATGGCAGCCTTGTTGCAATCTTTAAGCCTCCTGATAGCAAGCCTCCTTCCTTCTTTGGAAGGCATATATCCTCCCAAGCAACCTTGGCACCCCCTCTACCTGGCTTTGGGCCTTTCCAAAGGAATTGTCTGAGGATTTTCTCCATCTGATCTAGAACAGCTATAGGTGAAACAAAAACACTCACCCAATAGGCTTGGATAGCCTGAAGAACTGACCTGATGAGTTGTAATCGCCCAACCAGAGAAAGGAAGCGATGAGTCCAAGACTGAACCCTCGTCGTGATGCGGTTGACGAGAGTGCAACAATCAGCCTTAGTGAGCCTCGATGTAATGATAGGAACCCTCAAATAGCGAGCCGGCAAGTTACCTTTGTAAAAACCCAACTCAGAGATAATCTGGTTTCTTAAGGATGGCATGCCTCCAACAAGGAAGATTTCACTCTTATTTGGATTTGGGAACAAGCCACTCCAAGTAAAGAAGGTTTGAAGGCCTTCTTTAAGAATTGTTATAGTGGGCAAATCCGCCTCTGAAAACAAAAAGACGTCATCCGCAAAGAAAAGATGGGAAAGGCTCGTGGGTTTGCATCTCCAGAAAAACTTAAAACACGGCTTCAAAGAGCATCTATATAAGATCCTTGATAGGACTTTCATCACTAAGGTAAATAAATAGGGAGAAATAGGATCACTTTGACGAAGTCCACGACCACTCACGAAGAATCCATGAAGCTCCCCATTCAAAGCAATCGAGCACTTAGGAGATAATCAGCCGAATTATAAACTCGGGGAAACCAAAAGCCAAGAGAGCTCTCTCAAGGAATTCCCAATCAACTGTGTTATAAGCTTTTCTAAAGTCCACATTGATTGCACACTTAGGTAGGTATGGTTGAAGATGGAAGCCGGAAAAGAGCTCATGGACTAGTAATATATTATCTTTAATTCTCCTGACCTTTACAAACGTGTTCTGAAAAGGGCTAATGATGTCCTTCAAGACTGCTTTCAAGACTGCTGCTATTCGGTTGGTCAACACTTTGGTAATACACTTGTAGATAGTGTTGCAATAGGAATGGGCCTATAATCCTCAATGGAAAACACATTTAGCACTTTCGACACCAACACCAAGATGGTGTTGTTGATCTCCCTTAGGAGCCTCTCGGTGGAGAAGAAGTCCAACACTGCTGTAGTAACCAGGTGCCCTACCGTCTCCTAGTTTTCTTTAAAGAATTCGACTGTGAAGCCATCCGGTCCCTGTGCCTTACCCCTAGCTAGAGAGAATAAAGTATCCTAGATCTTCGACTCCATAACCGGATGAGCTAGGAAACTAACCTGATCAACTGAGAGAGGATGCTGGATTACTTCGCGGATCTCCTCCATCGAAAGTCTATCCAGCTTAGCTTGTGGTGTGAGGAGGTCTTGGAAGTATTGAAAAAACATTGCTGAACCCGTTGCGGATCAGAGATAAGGTTCCTCTTCGAATCCTGGATAGAAAGGACTCTATTCCTCAACTGTCTCTTTTTGACGTACTGATAAAAGAACTTAGTATTGCGGTTTCCTTCTTTGAGCCATCTGGACTCTCAACTTTTGCTTGAAAAAAGACTCCTCCATGGACCTTAGCCTAACAAAGACATGTCACTGTTCCTTTTCCAGCTCAGCTAGATGAGTAGAAGCAAGCTCCTGCAGCAACTCCGCCTACGTGGTCTCTAAGGCCGTCCTCACCTCCAACATTTTGACTGATATGTCAGAGAAAGAAACTCTATTTAGAGTCTTAAGTCATTGTTTGAGAGCCTTCAGCTTACATATAAGTCTAAACATAGGAACTCCTTCCACCGGGGCCTCTCAAATTTGAGAAACAATAGCATTAAACTCCGGATGCTTCATCCAGAAGTCATAAAACTTAAATGGCTTCCTCCAAGGAATCGGGTTAAGCACCTTGACCACCATAGGAGTGTAATCAGATATACCTGGCGCTAGGAAGGAAGCTTCGGAGTACGAGAATTCATAACTCCATTTACAATTCACCAGAGCCCTATCAATCTTTCTTGCCTTTCTGCAGAGCCCACTGAAGTTATGCCATTGAGTTGTTGGTTTCTAGATTTCGCCTTTTTGCCATTTAAGCTTTGAAACAACAGTTCAGATATTAGGTGACATTTAAGCTTGTTGCACCTTGTTCTTTTGTGCGTAGTGAAATGAATAAAATAAAATATCCATTGATGTGACAGCAAGTAGCAGTTAACCCTTAACCATCTTAATGAGTACTTGCGTCTTGCAGAGTTGCAAGTAATTCCCTCTCATTCTCTACTGCAACTGATAGTAAAATGGATTTTCAGGTACAGAGATGAAGATAGAGACCGTGATTACAGGAGGAGAAGTCGCAGTAGAAGCAAGGGACGATATGATCGCGACAGTTACAGAGACAGGGAAAGGAGTTACCGTCACTAAAGTAGGAGCTATAGCGCAAGTCCTGACCGTCGCAGAGACCGAGGGGCATCCAAGTATGATGATGAGGACCGAAGTCGGAGTGGATCATGCACAATGTGAGGACCTTTCTTTTTTCCCTTTAATGCTTCTTTTGGTCACCTCTTGTTGAGAATTTATCTGATTGGAGTTCCCCAATTTTCAGTTCATCCCAGAGTCCTCGGAAAGCCGAATATGAGAGGGGTCGCTCTCCAAATCAGAGACCTCCTGCACTTGAAAGTCCTGATGTACGAAATGGTGAAAGAGATTCTTAGCTCCACAAAGATGTGCCCAGTGGACGTCCTGCCAATTCGCCTAGTGCATATTTACGTAGTCCATCGATCGATTGGTAAAGCCACATGAGCGGATTTGTTGCTTCTGTCTCACTCTATTGCAACTATTTGATCCTTACGTCTCTGCTTTTTTATGTTGCCTTTTTAGGAAAGATGAGTGCTCAAGGTCGTGGGAGTCATTTTTGCTCGACAAACAATTTACTTTCTCCTGAGGTGCTCTTGATATGTGGACAGATACTTAATTGCATGAGGCAGCTAGTCTGTCTATTCTGACTTTGGTGGTTATTATGATACTCTGATCTTATTCTTGTGCTACAATGTGCATTCATGAAGTGCGTTTCTTATGATGCATTTGTTCATAGGTCTCTGGCTACACTTTTAACTATTGTCGATGGGGCGTGTCAGTTTAATCATACGAACTGCACATGGACGATGAGAGACTTAATTGTGCTGGTGTGATCCTGCACTTTCTTTCGCCATTTTTTGGTCATAATCCACTAGCCATCTCCAAAGGTGGTCCGCTATGAGTGCCATATGATTTTTTATTCTTCACGATATCATGCTTCTGACTTTAGTATGGTTTTTATATTCTCACAGCGGTGGGCGTTCCAATTTGGCATCCCTTCTTTCAGCGACTTTTCTGGGTCTTGACAAATTTCCTTGAAAATGTGTTCCATTTCTTGGCTTTACATTCAGCTGATCACACCAGCATTTAAATCAATTCACTGGAAACGTATCTGGGATCTTTCTTGTCTAGCGCACTTGGACTTTATGGACATGAGTCTCAACAAGTTCTATGGAGATATCTCAATAAACTGGGGAAGTTGCATGTGTTTTAGTAATCTAAAAATTGCTGGAAATAACATCACTGGCATCGGGGATGAACTTCTGAGCATCTTAAAGCTAGCGGTCGCTTGTGTATCTGCTGATCCCCAACTCAGTCCATCAATAGAAATGATTTCGTTCATTCATTTTCCGTAATATTCAATTTTCACAGACAGTCACTGATCCTAGAAGTGATGCAAAAGCTTCAAGCCGTTCACTAGATCTATTTGTAGAAGATGTCTGATAAATGATGTTGCTCTGTCGACCACATGCAACTTCTTTAATGAAACTTAGAGTCCTTGCAACTTTTTGATTAAGTCCCGAACTTTTATTTCAATCCATTGTTTAGCTCTCCGATGTGTTTTCTCTTTTTGAATTTGGGAGATTTTTTACCGGCAATTTGAGTGGTTAACCCACATCAGCATGACTAGGAGGACATCATTTCGTTCGCGCCCATGTTAATATAGAACTGCCTTTTTTGGAATAAGTAAAACCAGAACTTTCTGGCATCTAGATTCATTTGTACAGAGAAGACAGCTGAACTCAAGTTATATTTCAAACTGTTTCTGTATCCGGTCCTAATCAGAATAGTGTCATTGTAGTGATATGTAAGTATCCATGTCAAGTTAGAGTTACAAAATATAACTATTATATCAATGTAAAGTGGACGTATATAGTAATTATCATCTTACAAGCGAAAGGCTCATCTGAAGTTTAAATGGAATATTTGTAAGAAGTCTAAAATCTCGTCCATTGTTAGTCCTCTTATATCGTTTATATCAGATTTATGTAGATGCAAAATCCTCTTACACGCTGAAGAGTTTCAAAAAATGCATCTTTTTAGAGTGCATTCAGTCAGAAACCAATTGTTTCTAATCGTGGCCAACCACCATAACTTTGCGTTTTTCTTGTAAATTACTACCTGCCGTGTAACATAACCCAGAGCGCATTCAGTCAATTCCTAATCCCAAGTGCTACTGCATGTTGCTACGGCATGAGTCCTTGCTAGAAGTTCGGTAGCTTTTGATTGCTTCAAAGAGAATATGGCTTTAGAGGAAATCAAAATTTCGTTTTCATTAGAGCTTCAAACTTAGAAGTGCTTAAATTAGAAAGATTATGGGTCGTCGTTTTGTTTTGAAAGGGGATACTGCAGTACAATGCTTTGTCTCAGAAAGGACGCAAGTTACGTTCTGTTGCTACCTTATATTTCAAGAGTGCAATGGCAGACGATATTCGGCCCGCCAAAATCTGGAGGCATTTAAATCATGATGGTTTGTTTTCGCTTGGCCTAGCTGCATTGTTGAATACAAGTAAAACTCATCTGGGGCTTTGCTCACAAAAAACCATCTTTTCTGTTTTTAGTACAGTGAACTTATGTTGCCTTGCGCAAAACAAGTCAGAACAGTTTTCCCTCAAGTACTTTATCTGGAAAATAGTGAACATAGTCTTTGAGAGCTTAGAGTTTTGTGAATTTGACATAGGAAACCATAGTAGACCAATTGACCCTGTCCTCGATCAATTCCAAGTAAAATCCAACCCCGTAAAATCAAAGTTTCAGATAACTTTGTGAACTAGAAAAATGAAGTAACAACTATTCCAATTGAGTAGTAGCAAGACAATGAGTTATGTTCTCCCAATATCATGTCGTTGGGTTAATTCAATCCCAATTCTTGAATGTGCTGCATGTCTTGGAAGAAAGACAACAAGCAATATGCAACCTCTAAGAAAGAACCATCTGGTGGCTACAGTCAACTTTTTCATTATGCCAGCTAGCATCTGCAGACATGTGTTCCGCGAGTTAATGCTTGATGATGCATTTCCATTGTCAAATAGGAGAAACACAGGAAATGAGTTCGAGGGAAAGTTTTATGCGTCTTTCGGGGCTTGAGAAAAATCAACATCCAGATCAAAAGAGAAAAAAATGGCCACGGATTTACAACCTACGACGATAAGTGACTAATTTCAAAGCTAAATTTTTGTTCTGAGTAGTAAAATTCTACGTGAGTAACTTACATGCCACTTGAAGTTGGAAAATTCCTTCCTCTGGTGATCACATACTACGATGAAAGTAGAGCTCTGTTGGTAAGTTATTGGTAAAATACTATGTTCGCCACTTAATTTTTTTTTTTGAATGGTGAATATATGGAAAAGTTGATAATCTACTATTAAATTGGACGTCCATAAGTTACTAACATTGTTGGTAAATTATCATCAATGTGCCTAACCAACAGGATTTAAACTATACTAATCACATTAGGAAAATCATTAATTTCATAATTGCTTGCTCAACTCACTAGAATAGCCTGTGAATACTAATGCATCCTATCCCAATCTTTTAAGCACGTCCTGGAGAAGATACATGTAAAAAGCTAGAAGGTGTTTACACACATGCATAGAAGGCATGAACTGTTCACCTCTGCTATCAAATGCTAGGAAGGTCTTTAGTCAGGCTTGGCTCTAGAAACGAAGCATTGCGCCATTTACAACATCTAAAGTAGCTTCATAATGGTGTTAAGAAATTCATCAAGGAGGATGGGAGGAATTTCCAATTCATGAAGAAACCTATGTTCTTGGTCAAAGTATCGGTGATACAATCTCAAAGTCGAAAAGAAGAGATAACGCTACTTTCTTTACTAATTAATGTTTGTGATCCTATTGTGGAATATCAGTAATTTAGCAAGCAAAAACAATGCTGTCATTGGAAAAAACACAGTTTAGTAAGGTTGAGTCAAGTCAACCATTTGCTTCCAAATATATGAGACTGTATATATAAAACATTGCCCTTTTGTAATAGTCGTCAATACTTGAAAAAAAAAAAAAAAACCAGTAGCATTCGAACTCTGAAATGGATGCTAAAATTTGTTTCTTCGTTGAACAAAATACAACTGAAGGTTCATACAGGTACATTTTCTCCTACTCTTTTCTAAAAGGGTATTTCTAGCTAGCAATTACACAGTTAAAAAAGGGTGACAAAATTATTAAAATAAGGAATTATATTCAACTAATAGCTACAAAGTAACATCGTCATTTCTCAAAAAGGACAGAGCAATGGGTAGAGATCTATGAAAATGTTCAAAAAGAAAGAAAGTCATGTAAGAAAGGCAATAGTATCGTGTTAACTTAAGGGGAAAATTAAAAGAAAAACCATTTTAACATTTTGAATCTTTCTTTTACACTGCAGTGTAAGTTGACAATAGAGCTATGCCCCTTTTCTCACCCTCGATGCATGGTCCCCTGCAGTGAGCACCTTTGAAACCTTATTGCCAATCCATCAAGAAGAATATTCTGTTAACGCAAATCTCTAAATTTCGCGGTTTTATGATACAATTAGAATATAAGCATACAGGCCCAAAAGAAATAGAAAGAATTTAAACCGGCATGCATGTGTGGATCGATCCCATACATGTCCCTCAAGAAGTCAAGGTCTTCGGGCGATAGAATAGACATGTGCCTCCTCAAAAAGTCAAGGTCTCTTGGGATTTCACATGTGGTGACTTTGCATCAGTACGTGCTACAATGGTTCCTGAGAAGTCATAGTCTTTATGGACTTTTTTATTAGTGACGTTTGGCTCTCAGATTTCTAACTTACCGTATGGGAAGGGTCATGGAGCAATTTTCCAGTCTCTTCCCTTTTTGACTAACAAGTCTTCTCAACTTTTAATGCTGTGTAAGAATAGTTTTTCAGTGGGCTTGCCTTGGATCTTGACGGCTGGTTACATGACAACGTCATCAAGGTAGGTATTGTTTCCAAACAATAGGGCCACCTACGCCTGTCCACTAGCATGGCGGGCTGCCATATTGCGTTCCTTATTTAAATGTGTATTGGGTTTTGTATTTTTTTTAGTCCAAGCCCAAGCTCTACTCTTTAAGTGTTTTACATTTGAGGGATGCCGAGATCTCTAAGGGATCTCAGACGAAGCAATTTAATTTCATACTTAGGATGGAAGTCTTCAACTTTTAATGCCGTATAAGAATGCTTTTTCCTTTTAATGTAGTGTAATAAATGGCAAATGGAAAAGAAAAATGTAGCCAAACTTTAAGGAGGTAAAATGTGAAAAGTTGGAGTGTTCATGCACGACACAACACAAAAGTCCTTATTTTACGTCACACTATTAATCCATAACCTCTCCCTGTCACGTGTGTCAGAGGCATTCTGTGATATTTGGGTTTGTTGACTCGGTCAAATGAAGTGACTAAAAAGAAAGAAAAAGAAGACCACTTAATTTAAAGCGAAGACATGTGACAGAGAGAAAAGGGGGAAGAAGTAAAAGAGAGTGATCGCAAATAGAGGGGAAAAAGAAGAGAAGAAAGAATGGGAAAGAAAGGAAAAAGGAAGGGAAAGAGAAAGGAAAAGGTGTGAGGCTTTTGTGCTTGGGTTTTGCTAGAACAACCGTCTTTAAGCCACTCAACTTGTTGTAAGCTATAAACTTTTAAAAAAGTGGCTCAACAATAATTTATAATTATTTATTATTTTTTTTGGTAAAAATAATTATTTATTATTTATCTTTACAATAAGTTAAAAATTATCACTCAATCATTTCTTTTTGTGTGTACATACCCTAAGTCGGATTACTACCATCTCACCACGTCAAGGAAGGATTCAAGCTCTTCGTTCTTGAAATTAGAATAGCTTCAAATTCAAAATTGTGGGAAATTTAGACCGCAAAGTCTAATTCAAGAGTTGTTTAGTTGTGAATTTAATGTAAATTATGGATTATGATGTAGTGGAGCTGTGAGATTTCATGGGAGTTGATTCGAGGTAATGGTTTAGTTGAAATGAAATATTAGAGTTTTGCGCTCAAATTTCGTATAGCGAATAACTTTGAATAATCTCTTTGGGCAAGAGATCATCAGATTTATTTTGTTTGCAATTAAGCTTAGAACTCAAAAGTGCTTAAATTAGGAGTATCACTAGTCATCAATTTATCTCGAGAAAAGATTCTGCAAACAATGCTTTGTCTTAGAAAGAATGCAAGTTATGTTCTGATGCTACCTTATATTTCAAGAGTGTGAAGGCAGACGACATGCTGCCCTCCAAAATGTTGAGGCATTTACATCATGATGGTCATGTTTTGCTCGGCCTAGCTTCATTGTCAAGTACAAGTAAAACTCAATTATGGCTTAGCTCACTATAAATCATCTTCTCTGTTTTTCAGGACAGTGATGTTGCCTCGCGCAAAACATGTTAGAATAATTTTCCCTCGAGTACTTTATCTGGAACATAGTAAACATAGTCTTTGAGAGCTCAGAGTTTTGTGAATTTGACATAGAAAACCACAATAGACCAACGTTTGACCCCGCCCTTGATCAATCCCAAGTAAAAACCAACACTGTAAAATCAAAGTTTCAGATAACTTTGTGAATGTATAAAATAGGGGAGAAAGACGAAGTTAAAACTATTCAATCGAGAAGTAGCATGACAGAGAGTTATATTTTCCCAATCTATCAAGTGATTGGGTTAATTCAATCTCAATTCTTGAATGTGCTGCGTGTCTTGGAAGAAAAGCAACAGGCAATATGCAACGTCATAGAAAGAACCATCTCGTGGCAAAAGCCGACTTTTTCATTATGCCAGAGAGCATCCACATACATGTGTTCCACGAGTTGATGCTTGATGCATTTCCATTGTCAAATACGAAAACCACAGGAAAATAAGTTTGAGGGAAAGTTTTACGCATCTTTCGGGGCTTGAGAAAAACCAACATCAAGATCAAAAGAGAAAAAGTGGCCATGGATTCACTCCCTCCAACGGTAAGTCACTAATTTCACTGCAAATTTTTGTTGTCAGTAGTAAAATTCTAAAAGAGTAACTTACATTTTCCTTGAAGTTGGAAAATTCCTTACTCTAGTTATCACATACTACCATGAAAGTGTAGCTCAGTTGGTAAGTTATTGGTAAAATACTATATTCACTACTCAATTTTTATTTTGATTGGTGACTATATCGAAAAGTGGATATCCTACTATTGCATTGGACGTCCATAATTTGCTAACAATTTTGATAAATTATCCCTAACGTGCCTGACCAACAAGATTTAAACTATACAACCACATTAGGAAAATTATTAATTTCATAATTGCTTGCTCAGTTGACTAGATTAGCCTATGAATACTAATGCATCCTATCCCAATCTTTTAAGCATGTCCTGGAGAAGAAACGTGTAAAAAGCTAGAAAATGTTCACACACATGCATAAAAGGCATTGAGCTGTTTGACCTCTACTATCAAATGCTAGGAAGCATTACCCTATTTACAACATGTAAAGTAGCTTCATAATGGTGTTAAGAAATTCATCAAGGAGGATAGAAGGAATTCCCAGGTCATGAAGAAACCTATGTTCTTGGTCGAAGTTTTGGTGCTACAATGTCAAAGTCGAAAAAAATAGATAATGCTACTTTCTTCACTAATTAATGTATGTGACCCTATTTTCAAGAATCAGTAATTTAGCAAGCAAAACAATGCTGACATTGGAAAAATCTCGGTTTAGAAAGTTGAGTCAAGTCTACCATTTTCTTCCAAAAATTTTAGACTCCGTATTTATAAAACATTACTCTTTTGTAACAGTTGTCAATACCTGAAAAAACATATAATCAGAAGCATTCAAACTCTAAAAGTGATGCTAAAATTTATTACTTCGTTAAACAAAGTACAGTTAAAGGTTCATACAGGTACATTTTATCCTGCTCTTTTCTAAAAGAATATTTCTAGTGAACGATAACATGGTAAGAAAAGTGTGGCAAAATCATTAAAATATTTAATTATTTTCAGCTAGTAACTACCGAGCAACATATTCATTCCTCAAAAAGGACAGACCAATGGCTAGAAATCCATAAAATTGTTCGAAAAGAAAGTTAGCCATGTAAGAATGGGAACAGTTTCATGTTAACATAAGGAGAAAGTTACAATAAAAGCCATTTTAACATTCTGAATCTCTCTCTTACACTGTAGTATAAGTTGGCAATAGGGTTGTGCCCCTTTTTCATCCTGTGCAGCATGGTTACTTGCAGGGAAGGGCCATGGAGCAATTTTCCAGCCTTCTCCTTTTTTGACTAACAAGTCTTTGTCTTTTAATGCCGTGTAAGAATGGTTGTGCCCCTTTTTCCACCCTGTGCATGGTCCCTTGCGGGGAGCACCATTGAAACTTATTACCATATCCACCAATAAAGATATTCTGCTAATGCAAAATTTTATAAATTTTGTGGTTTTATGATACAATTAGAATATAAACCAGCATACCGGCCCAAAGGAAAAGAAAGAATTTAAACTGACATGCATGTGTAGATCCATCTTGTAAATATCCCTAAAGAAGTCAAGGTCTTCGGGCGATAGAATAGACATGTGCCTATTCAAGAAGTCAAGGTCTCTTGGGGTTTCACGTGTGTTGAGTATTCGATCAGTGCGTGTTACAATGATTCATGGGAAGTCATGGTCTTAATGGACTTTTACCAGTGATGTTTGGGTCTAAAATCTCCAACTTATCGTATGGGAAGGGTCATGGAGCAATTTTCCAGCCTTCTCCTTTTTTGACTAACAAGTCTTTGTCTGGAAAAAAAAAAAATTGTCAACAAATCGGTGGGATATCCACTATATTGACAAAAAAAAAAAAAATTATGAAACTACTTAAGTCAATATCCCTGCTCCCAACTTCGAAAGTGGTGGCTAACATTCCACCGTCTATTTTGCAAAATGACCGTACGGTCACGTACTCATTTTCCAATTTCAATTCACTATCGTCTCAAATGTTTAGAGTTGTGACAAATTGATAGGTTGTATTTGACCATATTGAAAGCTTACCTTTCCTCCAAGCTAGAGATACCTTGTGAAGCTTTAGCTTTATTCCAATCAAGTAAATTCTAGCCTTTTAAGAATAGGAAACAGGATTAGCTTATTAGCAGTTCAAGCCCATATAAATTTTTGTTTTGTTTGGATTTGAGGTACCTTTGGAAATTATAGTCATTTAGGAAGGAGGGAAGTGATTCTTTAAATAATAATAAATAAAAAAAAAACAAAGCGCCTTTGGGATTATCTTAATCAAGACTAGATCTTAACAAAATTTGGGCTGCACCATACAACATTCATTGTAATATAATTATTGATTACCCATCTAGGATCGATAGTCTCTTAGATCTATCTAATGTTATTCCTAGTAAAGGATCTGGTTGAATATGAATGGGTTGAAAATGGATCCAATTTAAATTGATCAACGTAACCCATACTAATCCATATTTTTGTAATACAATTTTGACAACCTACACTCAGTCCCATTTGGATCCAAGTTGTACTCAACTCAATCCAAGTTCCAATTCTTAGCAGTTTTCTCCTTCAAATGTGGAAAACAGTATATTTGGATGACATGGATCGCTTTTTCCTGCAGCCTTTTGATTTTTTTTTTTTTTTTTTTTTGACGGTGCTCTCGGGGCCATTTGGCTAGACAACCAACTGTCGTTTGGGGTCAACCGCGTCAAGATTTGGCTTCATGAATAGCGAGTGAGAAGACTTGTCTTTTGCGCTCTGAATTCAAAGTTGTGCAGCGCAAATTAAAGTCTGATCTTGTGGAAAGTTGAGTTTTCACACACCTCACGAAAGATGTTGACTTTACATCACTTTCCTCAAAGACTTCTCTGTCGACGCGTCTGGATTTCGTATAATACATGCGAAGACTACAAAAGTAACAAATTCCAAAGCCTTCAAGGAAGCAAAAATTCGTTCCAGTCAGCCCTCAGATGACTACTCCCATGGCATGGAAAGCAATATAAATGCACCTTTTCTTAGTCTTCATTGGTTGTCGTTTTATTGCATACTCCCGTTATCATGGAAAATGATAGGAACGTGAGTTTTCACAGCCTTTTTAAGCATTGCTCGTTGCCTAGAGAAAAGAAAAAGCAACTTACCAGAACCAAAAGAGAAGAAGTAGAAGAAGAATAGATGGATTCATCATTAGAATTCAAGAGGGTCATGAGCCTTGTGGCTGCCCTTGCCCTTTTCACTACCTTTGTCATTCCACTTCCAGCTCATGCTTCCATTGTAGAAGCCCAAGCCCTCCTCAAGTGGAAGTCTAGTCTTGGTAACCATTCGGTTACTTCACTTTCTTCGTGGATTCGTGATGCCACTGGTTTCAACTCGACCATGAGTCCATGTGCTTGGTATGGCATCTCCTGCAATCAGGCAAGGAGTGTAATCGGGATAAATCTCACTAGTGCTTATGTTGAAGGTACGCTCGGCGAATTCCCATTCTCATCTTTGTCTCATCTTACATACATGGACTTGGGTATAAATAGTCTCTCTAGCCATATTCCGCCTCAAATTGGTCTCTTGAGCAATCTTACCTATCTCGACCTCTCTTTCAATTGGTTCATAGGGAATATACCCCTAGAGATCTATCATCTAACGAAACTCAAGGTCTTGCACCTGGTTTCCAATGAGTTAAATGGCTCCATTCCCCAAGAAATTGGGCAATTGTATTTGCTCAATGAGGTCACGCTGTATTCAAATCAGTTGAATGGACCCATACCTTCCTCATTAGGTAATTTGAGCAAATTGGCTGGATTGTATGTCTATAACAACTCCCTTTCTGGTTCTATTCCTCCTGAAATGGGAAATATGGCAAATTTGGAGCTGCTTCACATGGACACCAACTTCCTAACAGGATCGATTCCTTCCACTTTTGGGAACTTAACCAAACTGACAGGGCTGAACCTATTTGCTAATGAGCTTACCGGTTCCATCCCATTGGAGCTAGGGAACTTGAATCGTCTTAGCGTGTTGAGCCTCAACGATAATAATCTTACGGGTTCAATTCCACCAACATTAGGCAATTTAATGGAGCTGACCCTTCTTTATCTCTATGGTAATAATCTTTCCTGTCACATTCCTGATGAAATAGGAAATCTCCGCGCTATGCTTGACTTAGCGCTAAGTACTAATCAACTCGCCGGCCCAATTCCTTCTTCTTTAGGCAACTTGACCTACCTAAAATCTTTGTTCCTCCGTGACAACCACCTTTCTGGTTCAATTCCTAGATCCCTAGGGGATCTAGTGAACTTGGAGGTGCTGCAATTGGATACCAACTAGTTAAGCGGCTCCTTACCAGAGAACTTGTGCCGAGGTGGGTTGCTCCAAAATCTTACAGTGAGTAGCAACAACTTAACTGGTTCTATCCCTAGAAGTTGGAGAAATTGCACAAGCTTTGTCAGGGTACACCTTGAGGAAAACCACTTCATCGGTCCAATTCCTTTTTCTTTTGTTAATTTTACTGACCTAGACTTTATATCTCTCAACGACAATCAACTTTCATGACGGTGGCCAGTAGAAGGTTTCTCAAAAACCTCATTGTCAATAATTAATTTGTCTGACAACAAATTTGAAGGTCCACTTCCACTCCCATCGCCCTTCACAGATTATTATGCGATTGCAAATAATAAAATAGCAGGAAAGATCTCATCATCGATATGCAATGCCACCAATTTGTCAATCCTCATCTTGTCTAATAATAGCTTATCCGGTTGCCTACCTGAGTGCTTAACAAGCTCAAGCATTGGTTTATCTATTTTGAACTTGCGAATGAATAATTTTTCTGGCATAATCCCTCAAACATTTTCACTGGGAAGTAGATTGAGAACTCTTGACTTGAGTCAAAATCACTTTGGAGGCCCATTGCCCCAATCCCTTGTCAATTGTAAAAACCTAGAAGTTCTGGATTTTAGCAACAATGAGATAGAAGGAAAGTTCCCATCATTGCTAGGAACACTGCTTGAGCTAAAAGTTCTTATTTTGAGATCCAACAATTTTAAGGGTTTTTTTAGATTTTCCAAGGGTACCTAATCTCTTTCCTAAGTTGCACATTTTGGACCTCTCAAATAATAACTTCTCTGGTCCTTTACCGGCCAATTTAATAGTGAAACTTCAAGGTATGATGAAAGGACAAAATGGGCAAAAGCCACAAGACAAATCATTGTACATGACGAAGAAATCTGCTAGGATGGTCTATGAAGATTCTGTGAAATTGATCATTAAAGGACAGGAGACTAAGCTAGTCAGGATCTTGACCATCTTAGCAACTATTGACTTATCGCTCAACTCTTTTGAAGGGAACATCCCAAATGTTATTGGACATCTTTATTCTCTCATAGGGCTCAACCTTTCCCACAACCACCTCACGGGGTCAATTCCTCTAACTCTTGTAAACTTGACTAATCTTGAATGGTTAGATCTATCTTCAAACAAGCTTAATGGGGGAGTTCCTAGAGAATTGGGAGATTTGTCATTCCTTGGCTATTTGGACCTCTCAAAGAATCAACTCACAGGTCGCATACCTCAAGACAAGCAGCTGAGCACATTCACAAGCAACTCATTTTATGGAAATCTAGGCTTATGTGGAACTCCATTACAAAACACATGCCTCGGTGATGCTCATCCTCCTCCACCACCATGGTCTTTCTTCCGAGAGGATAGTATAAGAGAGCATGGTAGCGGGTTTGACAGGAAAGTTGTTGGGATAGGCTATGCATTTGGAATCGTAATTGGAATCTCCATAGCATACATTTCATTTGAAATAGGAAGACCTAAATGGCTTGGGGGAAAAGTGAGAAGAATGGAGAGAAGAACCAAATTGATGAAGAAACCAAAGCGGAAGGCTATCAAATTTCTTGGAGGTTGATGATATTGTTTGGAAGTAGTCCCTTTGAACTATATGCAATGTAGATCAAGGAATACAACTTTTGTCAGATTGAAATGTAATTTTGTATATGGATTCTCGTTTTTATTATGCTGTCATCTTCTTCTTTAAGTGCAATTTCTAAATCAGTTCGATTGAATAGATGAACACAAAAGAGATGTTTAAAAAAAAATTGCTTTGCATCATTGACACCCTATATGTCCTTTTCTTATTAACTGTATGCCATTCTTATTTCTCCATAGGAAAGAAAAAAATATGAAGAGCTGTCGAAGCCCATTTAGTCCAGGATTACATGATTGAATGTGCCATTGATATTTGTCCTCAAGAATTTCTAAATTTGTCACTGTCCCACTCTACATTTCTGATGAAGTGGCAGGTTGGTATTAGATCCGTTGACTTGCAGTCTAGCACCTATCATAATTATCTATAATATTCAATAGGTGTACTAAAGGTTTAAACCTCAAAACATCTTCATAGTTTAGATTCGGAATAAATGCATTAGAAGTCTTAAAACTTATCATGAAAATACAATTGAATCCTAAAACTTATCACAAAAATGTAATTGAGTCCTAAAACTTTCAAAAAAAGCAATTGAGTCCTAAAACTTATCATGAAAGTTCAATCAAATCCTAAAACTTTCAAAAGGTTCAATAAAGTCCTTAAAATTGTTTTGAAAGTGTAACCGGATTCTAAAACTTTCAAAAGTACAATCAATGGTGAGACTTATATTGAACTACTTTGACAAGTTTTAAAACTTGATTGCACTTTTTGAAAGTTTTATGACTTAATTGCACTTTGTGACAAGTTTTAGGACTTAATTGTACTTTTTGAAAGTTTTATGACTTAATTGCATTTTCATGACAAATTTTAGGACTTCTAATGCACTTATCCATTTAGATTCAATGTAATCTTATTGCTAAATTCTAGGTCCCCCCCCAAGGCCAAAAAAATGAATTTTTTTCATGTTCATGGTTTTTTTAAGTTGTTGGTAATTCCAAATATTGTTCGCAAAAATATAACCGCCAACTTACTCATAAGTTAACATGTTAGTAAGTTATCAACATCATAATGAATTTATTAAGTTTATAGTCAACTATTATGGGGAGAAGTACACTAATGGTGCCATAAGTTGTGTACGGCGCTCACTTTGGTGCCAAAAGTTTCCATCGGATCACTTTAGTGCCAAAAATTTTGAAAAACGATCACTTTGGTGCCATCGCCGATTTGGTTGGCCGGAAATCCGACGTGGCAGTTTTTTATTAATTTTTGACGTCGACGTGGATCGCCGGAGAATACAATCAACATACAAAGAACAAAACGATGCCGTTTACCGTTTTTCCCTAAATAAGAAACCCTAAATCCCTAATTTTGATTAGAACCGAAAGTTGAAAATCGTAAATCCCCAATTCGATCATTTCGAGTACATACTTCGATTTTCTCCCAAAGTTATTAGCTCGCTCTTGCAAATGGAGGACAAAAGCTTCAGCAGTGGCTTACATTCCTATAACAAAAGCGAATTAGATGGTGAGTATTACTGTTATTGTGGGTTACCGAGTCCGAGAAGAACATCTTGGACTCGGTTGAATCCCGGGAGAAGATTCCATGGGTGCGACAGATATAGAGAAGGCTTGAAGTGCCAATATTTCAAATGGATTGATAGAAAATTCTCTGATTGAGCGGCAGAGGTGATATTGGAGTTACTTGAAGGCCGAAATCAACCTCCACCTATGTTAATGGATGAGTTGGAGGATATCGACTCAATGCAAGCTCAAATGAAGGGTTTAACATCTCTGGTGGACCATTTGAAGAAGGAGGTTTCAAGACTGAAAATTGAAAGAAACTTTTATCGAGCGTTGATTATGTTCTTATTCTCTTGGGTAGTTTATTCAAATGTAAAATGAGTAATGAGAAGAAGTTTGTATGTCTACCATAGTCGAAGACGTGGAATATGCACTTGTATTGGATTATTTATAAGTAAAATGTGTTTTTTGGTTTGCTGCAATTTTTGTATGGAGCAGAATGTTTTGTTGTTGTAATCTATGGGTAGAAATGCAAGGTTGGACTTGGAATGCATTAGTTGTAAGCACTTAAAAGTTTTGTTATTTAGTTGTGTATTATCAATGTTTGTTTTGGTTAGTTTTTGCTTCAAATTTAATGGTTTGCTGCATTTTTTATTTGGTAATAGTTTGCTGCTTTGAAAGCTTTTAGTAATGGTTTGTTGCATTTTTTTGTTTGGTAATGGTTTGCTGTATTTTTTATTTGATAATGTTTTGCTGCATTGAAAGCTTTTAGTAATGGTTTGCTGCATTTTTCTATTTGGTAATGGTTTGCTGCATTGAAAGCTTTTGGTAATGGTTTGCTGCATTGAAAGCTTTTGGTAATGGTTTGTTGCATTTTTATTTGATAATGGTTTGCTGCATTAAAAGCTTTTGGTAATGGTTTGCTGCATTTTTTATTTGGTAATAGTTCGCTGGTTTGCTGGTTTGCTAGTTTGCTGCAACTGCAAACTATGGCCGAAATTAAAGGATGGTGGCAAATTCACGATTGACCATTTCAGTGCCATAAGTTGTAAATAGTGATCACTTGAGTGCCAAGTTTTTATAAAAGTGATCATTTAAGTGTCAATCGCGATTACAAAGTGATCACTTGTGTTGCACAAGTTTTTTAAAAATAAACATGTTAGTGCCAAACGTCACATTTCAAATGCACCTTGTTCTTGTTCTTGCACCGGTTGAGTTGCTGGTGCATCTTCTTACACCAGCCCAGGTGCAACAAGATGTACCAGCACCTAAAATGTTCTTGTAGCAACACATATAATCAGAACCCCACAAATTCGTTATAATCCACAACTTTAAGCAACAATGCTGACAGCAACAGTAACAACAAAAATAAAATATACAGCAACATAACTGACTTGCTAGCATTCTAGCCGAAACCAACACAAGGGAAAATGAATAGTCATTCTAGTACTTGCCATTAACATTGATTGATTGTTAGAAAAGAAAAGCATGTCTAACTTCACTTCCCAATCATCGAAAGTTCAATACCCTCTTCAAAAAAAAAAAACAATGGCATTGCAGGCAACAACTACCATCAATCCAGCACACTCTTAAAAAAAGAAAACATGAAAAAGACCATGTCCAGCATCACATGAAAAAAAACCATGTCCAACATCATATAAAAAGAGACCATGTTCAGCACCCTCCCATCAGTCAATATTGACAACACGTTGATCTCCTTTTACTCTTGGAGCTTTGAATTGATTCATAATCCGAGCACTCTTTCAAACTGGATGTGCAGGTTCTTTAGCTCGGCTTTCTGTCACCTCATTTTCCTTTTCCTTGTTTTTTACGGCGGCTATTTTTGTTTTACCACGTGTCATGTGTTGGTCCATATCATCACTACTGCTCCCAATCGTTGGTTGAGATGGAACTGGTGTTGGGTTCTTTTTGGATGGTTGTTTCGCAGCTGTACCCGATGTCTTCTTCTTCTTTGGAGCACTCTTATTTGGCTGCGCCCTTGATTCTTGAGTTGGCCCACCTTGAGAGAGAAGTACCTCCGAAGTTCTCCCAGGCTACAAGAACATAGTGATATTGTCAACCAAATAATTGAAATACAACAAATTAAATGCATGATGCCTATAAATCTTACATTCAAAATAGTCATTTCAGTACATTCATCTGTGTAAATCCCATAACCATATTGCCTTAATCTTTTTCCAAGAGCCCCTCTTGTTCGCTGTGGTGCATCATTTTCAGCAGCAATAATCCTTATAGCAACCTCTACAACTTGTGTAGTTGCTCGTCTTCTCACCCGAGAAACACATAACAAATATAAATTTTAGCCCATAAAAGACCAAACACAGCGATGTACAACTTACATGATATTTTTTTATTGTTTGCTCAACAATGGACTCAGTTGTTGTTGTTGCTATCCTGCCCATTCCAGTCCCTATCCCTGCACTTGAGCCTACAACATGGCCTTTTTCTGGCCCTTTAGTAGGCCTTACAACAATGTACTATATTAGGATTATGACCAACAGCACTATCGAATAAGAACTGTAAAGTTACTAAGACAAAAAGGATACTTACCTTACAACATGGCTTTCCGTTTGCCCTTCAGTAGGCATTACAGCAGGGCCTTCTATCCTCCCTTCAATAGACCCAACAAGAAACTCTTCAGTAGGTCCTGTCCTTAGCACTGAATCAACCATTACATCTTGCTGTTGATGCTACTTTTTCAGCTCACAACCTTTCTTATTGTGCCCTTCCTTGCGGCAATAAGAGCATTTCATCTTTGATCCAGTCCTACTCATCCTTTGGCTTGATGCCTCTTCCTACTGCATTCTTCATCTCTTTTTTGATCTTCCTATTTGCTTCTTTAGTGGTAAAGGTAGAGCGCTTTCATGATTTGTTGGCTCCCAAAATTTGTTGCTTCTGATAGGCTGCATCATGAATTGGTATGAAGCAAGGTATGATTTTTTTTTTGTACCAATCATGTAGATAATCATCTGGGTTTTCTTGGTTCATCTGAATAGCACAAATGGCATTGGCACAGGGAATTCCATTCAGTTGCCAGGCTCGCATGAACACTTTCTTCTATCCAGGTTGACAACATACTTATCCTGATTTTGAATAATCTCATATCCATTATCTCCATTCCAAACTGGATGACAGAACCTACTAGTAGCAATATTTGCATCCAATCTCTTCACAATCCTAGGGCCACAGTCTCTACTCCATTTTGTAGCCTCATCTCTTTACTTATGCAGTCTAGTCATAACCATAACTCGAATATCATCAAGCACGCTGATGATTGGTTTGCACCTAGCCTCTAAAATTCTACCATTGAAAGCTTCACTGAGGTTGTTATCAATGATATCGCATTTGAACTCTTCGCTGAAGAAGGTCCGACACCAGTGCTTAGCTTTTGTTTGGAAGAGTGCATCAAAACTTTCCTTTGTCAGCTGCAACAATCCTTGTTTGGCTAATATGAAATCAGCCATATTTGTACTCTTTGCTATCTGCCAGAACTGCTTCTGCAGGCTATCTCCTTTGAAGTTCTTTGACCAGTTTGCATATACGTGCCTCGCGCACATTCTATGCTCAGCATGTGGCATCAATTCAACCAATGCAGGAATAAGTCCCTATAAAAATTCAAGGGTTAATACCCTAAAAAACCCCAAACTGGTACACCTGTGACAAATTTACCCCAAACTATTTTTTTGACCACCAAAAACCCCAAACTGGTACATATGTGACAAATCTACCCTCCGTTAGCTTCCGTTCGATTTTTCCGTTAATTTTGCTGACGTGATTGCTGACGTGGCAATCCATGTGGAAATTCATAAGTTTAATACCATTAAAAACCTCAAACTGGTATATTTATGACAAATTTACCCCAAACTGGTATATTTATAACAAATTTACCCCAAGTTGGTATATTTACGACAAATTAACTCTAAATTAATTTTTTTGATCATAAAAAACCTAAATTGATACACGTGCGACACATTTACCCTCTTTCAATTTTCCCAAATAAAAGAAAAAAATCAAGTATTAATGATACGGAGGCAATGTTAGAGTAATCTGGAAAATAAAATTGATTGGACATCACAACTCGACCAAATTTGGGAAAATTGAAAGAGGGTAAATGTGCCGCACGTGTACCAATTTAGGTTTTTTATGATCGAAAAAATTAATTTAGAGTAAATTTGTCGTAAATATACAAACTTGGGGTAAATTTATCATAAATATACCAGTTTGGGGTAAATTTGTCATAAATATACCAGTTTGGGGTTTTTAATGGTATTAAACTTATGAATTTCCACATGGCTTGCCACGTCAGCAACCACGTCAGCAAAATTAACGGAAAAATCGAACGGAAGCTAACGGAAGCTAACAGAGGGTAGATCTGTCACATATGTACCAGTTTGGGGTTTTTGGTGGTCAAAAAAATAGTTTGGGGTAAATTTGTCACAAGTGTACCAGTTTGGGGTTTTTTAGGGTATTAACCCAAAATTCAAACCAATAAATACAAGTAAAGAAAAATATGCAAGTGACTAATATTAAAAGGGAGTGAATTAATTGACAATGAAATTACCTTCTGTTGGTCACTCATGAATGCCCATCCTCCTCCATCGGTTATCTCAAGGTTAGCCATTAAATTTTTTAGGAACCAGGACCAAATATCCTTGTTCTCTATCTTTACCATCGCCCAAGCTATCGGGAACATTTGATTATTGGCATCTCTCCCCACAGCAGCCAACAACTCCCCCTTGCATAAACCCTTTAGAAAGCATTCATCCAATCCTATAACTCTTCTACAACCAACCAAGAAACCCCGTTTGCATGCATCAAAACATACATAAAATCTATCAAATCTAGACCCAAGATCAGGGAGTGGTCTCTTCACAACCTCTACATATACCCTACTAGATGGGTTTTGAAACATACATTCATCAGCATAATCACATACCTGCGCATATTCTTTCTTATATCCACCCATCAATATCTTTATCACCCTCACCTTCGCTCTCTTACATTGATTCCATGACACATTAACCCCCACTTGCTCCTTCACTAACTGTTGAAACTAAGGACTCTTGATCTCGGGCATTGCTTTGATAGTATTGAAAAAATGCTTTGATAACCATACACTTGTTACCCTTTTATTATTAAAGATAATTGGACAAGTATGCTCCTCCTGAAAAGACCTAATCTTGAATGACCAATTCTTACTAAGAGTAGCATAGAGTTTCCACGAACAATTAGGTTGTGAGCACTTAGCTCTCACAAACTCCTTTGTGTTTCTAATGAATTTAACGCTCCTCTGTTCACCAATTGAGTTCTTCACAACAGCTTCCTTGAACTGTTTGGCATCATCAAATCTCATGCCCACCGACAAAACAGGTTTATCAATAGTCGGATCATAGCAAGGGTACTTACTTTTTCTTCGAGGAGCAGGTTCTTCATCATCATTGTCAAGCTCATTTTCCGAACCAGCAACTTCATCGCCACAGCTTTCTTCATCTTCACTTCTATTACCCTCAGCTGGATCTAAATCCCTATTTACTGGCTCGGGCCTTTTTGCTGAAGCTGCAAGTTTTTTTCTCAGAAATTCCCTTTGCTTTTGTCTTGACTGTGCGAGTTCATCATCATTTTCGTCACTTGAGAAATTTACTAAAGCCAAACATTCATCTTCCGATTCACTAGATAATGCAATTTCCCATTCTAATCCAATGAAGTCTTCATCGCCCACATCTTCACCCAAATCTTCATCCAAGATTTCAGAACATCTCCCTCTTTGTCCATATCTATCAATATGACTTATCTCCCTATCATTTTGCCCTCCATCTAACCTAAACTTATCCCCAACCTGATTACTCACTTGAACAGGATCCCTCACTTCTCCTCCTTCAGTGGTGGTCTGCTCATCCCCATCCTCATCCTCATCCTCATCATCACTATAATACTCAACATATACCTTAGCTTCTTCACCGTGAAGATAATGGTAAATGATATCCTTAATACCATTATCGTCATTAAAAAATCTCAACCCATCCTTCAATTCTTTCCCAGGAACACGTAATGTAGTTTTTACACTTTGCATCGTAAAAAATATACCAAATCCCTCATAAAATCAATATATGATGGCTTCCAAACATTGACATAAATAGTACCTTCATTTCCACCACTATATTCTCAATCTTCAGTGCCAATAACAAACTCTCCTTCATAGCAAACAATGTCGCCTACCTGATTTGCGTCCATGTCAATGCTGCACCCAATGAAAAAAAAAAAAAAGAGTCATTGTCGTTTTATTGGAAACACATGACAGAATCGGCAACTTCACATGCAGGTTCTTGTCGTTTTGTTGTCAAGGAACAAATGCGACTAAAATCTCCCCAATTCGGTGCATTTACAGAAACAAAAGAAACCGAATTAAATAAACAAAGTGAGGTCCCCACCACCCATTTTTCAATTTAATCACATTCACATTCGGTCCCCCACAAAAGCAGTCCAATTAATTAAACAAACAAATTCGGTCCCACCACTGTTTCCATCCGAGTCAAGCCTCTCTGCACCCTAATTTTCTATTCGGTCCCCACAACAGAAAGCGAACGAACAATGGAAGAATCAATTTTTCTATTCCGTCCTCATAAAAGTGACATCCCCCACCACTTTTCCAACTACTTTCCCCCTGAGCCGAGCCCTCAATTTGCCCTCCGTGCCCTAACTTGCCAGTCGGAACCCTAAATTTTTCGCAAAATTGATCCACGTAGAGAACATGACAAACCTAAATGATTGTGAATGACGAGGCAACTACAGCGATGGTCGAGCGACAGCGGGCGAGCAACGGCGGGCGAGCGAACGGTGGTGGGTGAACGACGGTGGGTGAGCAAGCTACGGCCAGCGTCGAGGAGAACCGTATACGAACCCTATTTTACTCCCTCTGCAACGACATCATTTTTTGCTATGGAGCAAGGCGGCGTCGTTTCTTATGTGAATCCACGATGGATGGCAAGAAACGACGTCGTTTCTTATGAAGAAAGGAAAATAGCGTCGTTTTATGCTATCCACAATGGACAATCTTAAGCCACATCGATTTTTTTTTTTAAATATAAAGGCCACGTAATTATTTTGGCCGGAATTTCTCGCCGATGGCACAAAAGTGATCGTTTTTCCTCCGATTTGGCACTAAAGTGATCCGATGGAAACTTTTGGGACCAAAGTAAGTGCCGTACACAACTTATGGCACCATTAGTGTACTTCTCCCACTATTATGTTAGTAACAACTTCTAAATTCTAAGATTAGTACCATAAAAAAAAAAATCTCAAATTAGTATACCAATGCCACATTTAACTAAATAAATTTTCATATCACCAAAGTCTCAAAATGTCACTCTCGTACCACGTTTATCCCAAACTAATTTTCGAGTAATAAAAGATTATAACTTTGAATAGTTTTTGAAATTTGAGGGAGCTCCTAGGGAAAAATTAGCAAATTTTAGCAAACCTCCATGTATAAGATTTTGGTGATTTGGGATTTTTGTGACATATATATTTTTTCTTTTTTTTTTTGTTGTTGTTGGGACCCATATTAGTTTGAGGTAACTATGGCATTAGTTTACTAGTTTGGCATTTTTTGTAACATGAAAATCATATTAGGGTAAATGTGGCACAAGCATATTAGTTTGAAACTTTTTGTGACATTAAAATCAGTTTAAGGTAGATATGATGCGACGTACCTGTTGTGACCCTCCTGGTAGGGCAAAGACAAGATGACGAGTTTGGAGGCAATGTTGTGTTAAAAAATCATCGACCTTAATCAGCATAGATTCTCCCAATCATTTACCTCATGCAACATTGGAAAATTAATGGAAATAGATCTATCCATGAAATCCAACCTAACTAAAAGTCACACTTGCATGTTGAGGCTGGCTTGGAAGTACCTCACTTTTATACAATCGAAGATCTAGGATTGGACACTTGATTACACTAATCCTCTGACTAGTGCTATTTGAGTGCCCCAACTTGATTAAATAGTTGCCTAAGTGATTCATGCGATTATTATCCATTTTATTTCCTTAAGCTACTAAATGATGTCCTTGCGAGAGTGCACAATCAAAAGAAAGTAGCCAATCACAACTAGTATGATAAGCATATGAAAGTAAATTCAATGATGTGTCAAATAAGGAATATACATGGTATTGTTATTAAGTCTGTGAAAGCTAGTATGAACACCTAGAGGGGGTGAATAGGTGTAAAAATAAATTTCCGAGATAAGTGTGCAGCACTAATCAATAATAGATTATGAAAAGGAAATTTGTCTCTTGTCAACTAAACGAGTTACGACCAAAGTAAAAGAGCGTAGGGAAGAGAATATGAACACAGAGTTTATAGTGGTTCGGCTTATTCCAAGCCTACGTCCACTCTTCCGCACTGACAGCCCACCGGCTGGATTTCATTATGAACAAAAGAGTTGTTATGGTAAAGCTCTTCCTTGATTCCACAATGTAGAGACTCTACTACACTTTCTCAAGGTCTCTCAAAGATATAAACTCTCTTTTGCGTACAAGATTTCGCTCAACAGTTTTAATTGACTATTTTGCGTACAAGATTTTGCGTACAAGGTCTCTCTTTTGCTACACTTTGGAATTCTTCTATCGCGCACACACTCGAACAACTGGAACATTTTTCTTATATACTCCTTTATGCCATCACACCCGTTGGCACTTACTAAAGGAATTCTTCCAATCTACCCGTTGGACATAATCAATTAGGAAGATCTTCGAGCTATTTAAGGAACATGACGATAGCCCATCAATCATACTCGCCCATACAATTAGGATCTAGGTTTCTATAAGTAGAACCTTCCAAGTATACTTCCTCAATCAACCGATCCAAAATCCCTAAATCAATCTTGATTTAAATAATGGATTCCAACATGCTATATCCAGCGAAGAGATTTTCTTTAGACGACAAAATCAAATCCTTAACGAAATACTTCGTTTCGGATAAGCCTTCTTCGACGGTTTAGAAACTGTCAATGAGGATAGACTCTGAGTCTTGAGTTTGGCAGTCCGGAGATATTCAGACTTTGATGGAAGAGTTTGCAAGTCTTCAGATTAGACTGATGGAAACGTTTTGTCAACTTCAAAACACTCAAGGAAGTTTTCTCCGACAATCTCCCCATTTTTGATGGTGACAAAACTTTCCTGCAGATTTAGATAACTTTGACATGTAAAACATTTCTCAAGCAAATATGGATATCTCATAAAGATAAATGACTTAGTAAAAATAACACTAGAATTTGCATCCACAGAAAGCAGGTTAGTTCTGTAAATGAACAAAGCCATGAGATATCAACAGTACTTAATATAAACAATCGTTCAAACAGTCAAATCCAAATCCAATTCAAATCCAAACAGCCAAACACAAAAGTCAAGTCAATCGAACATAATCAACACAAAAGTTCAAAAAAAAAATGAGTTCAAAGTTCAAAGTCAAATCTGCACCCCATCTCTCCCCCTTTTTGTCATCATTAAAAAGGTAGAGATGAAAAGAGAATGGAATTAAGACTGCTTGGGAACACGAACAAGTTGGAAATCTCCCATTGACTAGACAATCCCTTCCAGCTTTTTCAAATCTTCCTTCAGTTGTGTCACATCTTCACCCTTGGCATTTGTTTGAACTTGAAGAGCAAGGACATGAATTTGATCATGCAAAGAAACTGAAGAGGTTTGACCTGCATTTTGCAAGTTTTGTACTTCGCATCCCAGAGCATATATTTGACCCCGCATCTCCAAGAGAACATCAAGTATTCTGCAAAAGTCTGTTGAATTATCAGTATGAGTACTGGCTTCTGCACAATCAGACGGTGTATAGGTAGATGATGGCAAATCAGCATGGTCACGCAAATTGGGCGATGAAACATCATGTCCCTCCTCAGGAAATTAAGAGGCATAGATGTTCTCTGAATCTGCTAGAGAACGACTTACTCCTTCACTAGTGGCAGGGAATGAGGACGTTCCTCTTTTCTCAAGATCTCCCCTTGTTTCCATGCATTCAGGTGGAGAAAAGTGTTCCTCATGCTCTGCTTCCCCTTGATCTCCTCTCTCCTCTTCTTCTTCTTCCTCAATTCTTTCCTCCTCTGCATCTCTCTCCTCTGCTTCTTTCTCATTTGCTTCCAAATCTTCTCTCTCTCCAGTCCTCTGTTCTGTCTCATCCGTGTCTTTTTCTAGTCTCTCCATTGTTTCTGGAACAGAACGACTCAAGTTCTTCAATGCCATTGCAGAAATGGTGATATCATCCTCATCCTCTTCATCCTCAATGATGAGTGCTCTTCTTTTCTTGGATGGAGCAACCATGGGCTCCTTCCCTTTTCGCTTTGCTGCCGAAGAGATTGAATGAGTCTTGACAGGGGTTTTCACTTTGAACTGTTCCAAAGCTTTGTTGAGTTCCTTCAGACGCATTTTAGAGACCATTTTCAATCCCACCACCATTTGATCGCATGTTCGAACTGAGATAGCTAGTATAAGCACCTAGAGGGGGGTGAGTAGGTGCAAAAATAATTTCTCGAGATACGGAAGTGATTCTAGGCAAACGATAGAAAGGGAGTTCTCTTTTAATTAACAAAATGAAGTACAATCAAAGTAAAGTAAAGAGTAGGGAAGAGAAAATTGAACACAAGGTTTATAGTGGTTCGGCTTATTCCAAGCCTACGTCCACTCTTCCGCACTAACGGCCCACCGGCTGGATTTCACTATGAACAAAAGAGAAGTTACAGCACAGCTTTTCCTTGATTCCACAATGTAGATGTTCTACCACACTTCCTCAAGGTTTCTCACAAATATAGACACTCTTTTGCGTACAGGATTTTGCTCAAAGGAATTGACTAAACAACAATGAGCTTCAGACTTTGGATTTCTTCTATCGCGCACACCTCGAACAACTTAGAACGTCTTCCTTATATACTTCTTCATACCATCATACCTGTTGGCACTTACCAAAGGAATTCCTCCAATCTACCCGTTGGACGGAATCAATTAGGATGATCATTCGAGCTATTAAAGGAACATGTCGATAGCCCATCAATCATGTTCGCCCATACAATCAAGATCTCGGTTTCCATAAGTAGAACCTTCCAAGAATATTTTGCCAATCATCGGATCTTTAATCTTCGAATCAATCATGATCAATCAAAGGATTCTGTCATGTCATCTCCACCTTAGAGATCTTCTCCAGTCGATAAAGTCACATCCTTAATGAAACATCAAGTTCTGGATAGCCTTTCTTCAACGGATTAGAAACTGTCAATGAGGATAGACTTTGAGTCTTGAGTCTGGCTGTCCGGAGGTCTTCAGACTTTAAATAGCAGAGTCTACAAACCTTCGAGACTAGACGATAAAAACGTTTTGTCGGCTTCAAAACACTTCAAGAAGATTTCTTCCAACAATCTCCCCCTTTTTGATGGTGACAAAACTTTCCCGCAGATTTGGACAACTTTGACTCGCAAAACATTTCTCAAACACATATGCATATCTTATAGAGATAAATGGCTAAATGAATAACACTAGAATCTGCAACCATAGAAAATAGGTTAGTTTAGTATGATAAAGCCATCCATAAGATATCAATAGTAGTTAATATAAGCAGTCAAGTCCAAATTCAAATTCAATTCTCATCCAGACACAAAAATAAAGTCAAACAGAGTTAAACATCAAAACAATCCAATCCAAACGATTAAAAATGCAAAGTTTGATTCAAATCTTGCATCTCCCCCCCTTTTTGTCAGCATTAAAAATGTTGAGATGAAAATGGAATAGAGTCAAGAGTGCTTGGGAACGAGAACAAGCTGGAAATCTCCCATGGACTAAACGATGCCTTCTAGCCTTTTCAAGTCTTCCTTCAGTTGTGCAACCTCCTCACCCTTGGCATTGGCCTGAATCTGAACAGAGAGGGCTTGGATCTAATCATTTAATGAACCCGAAGAAGCTTGACCTGCATTCTGCAAGTTTTGAACCTCGCATCCCAGAGCATAAATTTGACCTCGCATCTCCAAGAGAATATCCATAATTTTGCGAAAATCTGCTGCATTATTAGTCTGCGTACTTGCTTCGGCGCGATCTGATGGAGTAAATGCAGACGATGGCAGATCATAATCACGTAGATTTGGCGATGAAACATCATGTTCTTCCTCAGGAAATTGAGATGCATAAATGTTCTCTCGATCTGCTGGAGAGCGACTGACTCCCTCACTGGTAGCAGGATATGAGGACTTTCCTCTTTTCTCTTGATCTCCCCCTGTTTTCGTGCCTTCAGGTGGAGAAGAATGTCCCTCAGGTTCTCCTTCTTCTTGATCTCTTTTCTCTTCTTCTTCTTTCTCAACTCTTTCCTTCTCAGCATCTCTTTCTTCTTCTTCCTTTTCCTCTGCTTCTTTCTCCTCTGCTTCTTTCATCCTTTGTTCTGATTCTTTCTCTGGAACAGAACAACTCAGATTCTTCAAAGCCATTGCAGAAATGGTGATGTTTTCCTCATCATCTTCATCTTCAACGATGAGAGCTCTTCTTTTCTTGGATGGAGCAACCAAGGGCTCATTCCCTTTCCTTTTTAATGAATAAGAGGTTTGATGAGTTTTGACTAGAGTCTTCTCCTTGAATTTCTCCAACGCCTTGCTTAGTTCCTTCAGATGCATTTTAGTCACCATTTTCAGTCCTACCACCATATGATCGCACGATCGAGCACAAGGAATTTGCGGAGGCTGAATATTCAGATGTCTGAATAACTTCGTCACAAGACCTGGATAAGGAAGTTGACCTCTGTCTTTCATCACTGCTCTATACATGTGGAACATAACAGTGTGAGGAAGAGAAAACCTTTTCCCAATGATGATGGCATCATCAGCTTTGCCTCTGAACTTGAAACATCAGTCTTGGAAGTTGATTTCAGTCTGAGGCAATTGATCACAATCTTGTGAAGCAAAATGTTGAACGCACTCATCCTTAAGTAGGAAATCTTTTCCTCTGTTCTCCTGTCCTTAACAAGTTCCAATGTAGCACGAACAATAGAAACTTTGATCGGTTGATATCTTCCTCTCTCAACCCCTAACACATCTGCCAGCATATCCATATCCACTACAAAGTCTTGATCTTTGACACTGAAAGAGAATCTATTCGCATCCAAGAAACTAAGATTTGAATAGAAATATACAGTTAATTGAGTATAGGCCTCTGTGGTGTTAGAGTAGAACTTTTCAAGTTGAAGATAACCGAACTTTTCCCTCAAGTTCACATTCACAGCATCTAGAAAATCAAAATCCACACTCCTAGGGTTTATCACCCCACGCTTCAGCAATTTTGAGTATAGATCATTCTGTTCCTTCGATCTAAACAACTCTTCCCTTTTTCCTCGATTTTCCGCTACAACACCCATTCTCGGTTGAAATTGATTATATAATTTGTCATCATCATTCTCATCTATCGGATTAACTCCCCAATCACGAGGATCACTTGGGATATTCGCAAGGGTTTCTTCTGCCACCCCTTTACGAGCAATTCCTAAACTTTCCATTTTTTGCAAAAAGATATATTCATTTCCATATCCTTTGTCCTTAAGAAAATCATCGACATAGTTCAATGGAGTACCAGTCCCTTTTAAAGCACTATACAACTTATAAATAAAAGAGGGCCTTTGAATTCTTACAAGATCTACGTCTTCAATGATTTCTTCCTCTTGTTGATGATCAACACCTTGAGGACTAGATGGAGGAGAATGACGCTGCTGAGAATGTTGTGGGCTCTGCTGCTGATTTGGAGACACTTCTTTTTCGGTGAGATCGAAGTGAGTAGGTCCCTCACTCATTCGCCGTGGTCCCCTGCTTGCGATCCTCGAAGACTTTCTTGAAGATAACATCTTTCTCAATCTTTAGAAGATTCCTTACTTGACTTTCCCAAGAAAGATGACAACTTTTTCGAAGATTAAACAAGAGAAAAGAACAGGAATAGAAGATCTGTGCTTTTTAGGGTTTTGGAGTTTTTAAATGAAGAGAAACCAACTGTATATAACTCGGTCGAAACGAGGGGATGCTAAACGTTGTAATGGAAAGTGAAAAGATTCCTTTTTAAAAAAAATAACTGCCTTTTTTGAGAAAATAGTCTTTTCAAAATAACTCCTTTTTCGAAAAGGAAACGATGCAATGATTACGTCGATTAAGGATATCAATAATAAAACACAGTTGATGATTGTACCTTTTCAAGATGAGATTTGAGAGATGGAACAACTTACAGTCAAGGTCTTGTTTGTCTGAGTCTGAGAGTCTCTAGACTTTGATTTCCTCATACCTCAAAACGTTGAGTCTGGAACGGATGGTTTCAAATTGATTTTTCTCCAAAGGCTTTGTGAATATATCCGCCAGTTGGTTCTTTGAATCAACAAACTGAATTGAAACTTCTCCATTTTGAACATGGTCTCTAATGAAGTGATGTCGAATTTCTATATGCTTTGCTCTTGAGTGAAGAATTGGATTTTTGGTGAGATTGATTACACTGGTGTTGTCGCAATTAATCTCCGTGCATGAATCTTTAATTCTAAAGTCTCTTAGCTGTTGTGTTATCCACAGAATTTGTGAACAACAACTTCCGAGAGCTACATACTCTGCTTCTGCTATAGAGAGAGCTACTGTACTCTGCTTCCTTGAAAACCAAGACACTGTCTTGCCTCCAAGTAGTTGACAGGTACTTGAGGTGCTCTTTCTATCAACTCTGCATCCGGCTAAGTCTACGTCTGAGTATCCAAGAAGAGTAAAGTCTCCTCTTTTAGGATATCAAAGGCCGATGCTTGAAGTTGAGGCAATGTATTTGATAATACGCTTTGCAGCACTTAAATGAGATTCTTTAGGGTCTGCTTGAAATCTGGCACAAATGCAAACACTAAACAAAATATCAGGTCTAGAAATAGTAAGATAAAGAAGTGAATCGATGATACTCCTATACAACTTTTGGTCAACTTTCTTTCCTCCTTCATCTTTGTCTATCTTCAAGGAACTTGACATTGGTATATCAGTCTTTTTGCAATTGTCCAGTCCAAACTTTTTGATAATATCATTTGCATACTTTTCTTGATGAATAAAAGTTCCTTCCTTTAGTTGTTTTACTTGAAGCCCGAGAAAGAAGGCTAACTCATGCTCATTTCAAATTCATCCTGCATAGTCTTAGAGAATTTCTTGCACAGACTTTCATTAAAGGATCCAAAAATAATACCATCGACATATATTTGAACAAGTAGAAAACTCTTGCTTTCTCTTTTAATAAAAAGAGTAGTGTCTACTTTACCTTTAACAAAACCATTTTGAATTAAAAACTTACTCAGTTTGTCGTACCAAGCTCGAGGTACTTGTTTTAAGCCATATGAGGCTTTTTTGAGTCTGAATACTGAGTTTGGTTTCCTTGGGTCTTCAAACCTAGGTGGTTGTTCCACATAAACTTTCTCATGGATGAATCCATTTAGGAAGGCACTTTTGACATCCATTTGGAATAACCTGAAATTTTTATGACAAGCAAATACAAGTAATAAACGAATTGCTTCTAACCTTGCTACCGGTGCGTAAGTCTCGTCATAGTCTATCCCTTCTTTTTGCGTGTATCCCTTGGCCACGAGTCTTGCCTTGTTTCTTATGACTTTTCCTTTCTCGTCCATCTTGTTCCTGAAAACCCATTTAGCTCCAATAATTGATTTACCTTTTGGTTTAGGAGTCAACTCCTAGACATCATTAATTCTGAATTGTCTAAGTTCTTCTTGCATAGCTTCAATCCATCTTTCATCGGATAAAGTTTCATCTATGCTTTTGGATTCTATTTCAGAAATAAGAGCCACAGTACTAGACTCTTCGCGCCTTTTGGATCTTGTGCGAATTCTTTCATTGATGTCGCCAATAATAAGATCTTTGGGATGACTGGACTTATGTTTCCAATTGCTGGTTAATTTATCAGATTGATGGTCACTTCCTTCACTTGAATCTTCAACGGTCACTTGTTGCTGGTCCTTCAAAGTCCGAGCGGTTTCTTCGAGATTTAGACTTTGTAGAGTCTGGAGCAGGTTCAGTCTCTTCAAGATGAGTATGAATAGATTCATTTTGCATAGAATCTTGGAATTTGACATTCATTGATTCTTCCACTGTTTGAGTCTTCTTGTTGTAGACTCTATACGCTTTGCTTGTGGTTGAATATCCAAGGAAGATGCCTTCATCTGACTTTTCTTCAAACTTACCAACTCGATCATTTGCATTTTTCAGTATAAAATATTTGCATCCGAATACATGAAAATATGAAACAATAGGCTTCTTTTTTTTGAATAATTCATAGGGGGTTTTTTCTAGAATAGGCCTTAGAAAAACTCTATTGATAATATAACAAGCTGTAGAAACTGCTTCAGCCTAAAATCGTGAAGAGATGTTGCTTGCAATTAAAAGAGTTCTAGCCATTTTTTAAAGTAATCTATTCTTTCTTTCCACAACTCCATTTTGCTCTGAAGTATATGGAAAAGAGAACACATGCTGAAAATCAGATTTATCACAAAAGTTTGTAAAATCTTGATTTTCAAATTCACCTCCATGGTCTGTTCTTATACTTGAAATAACATACCCTTTTTCATTTTGAACATTTTTAGCAAATTTTTCAAAATAAGAGAAGGTTTCAGACTTACTTGCTAGGAAATATACCCAAGTAAATCATGAGTAGTCATCCACAATTACCAGGCAGTATTTCTTACCTCTAATGCTCTGTGTTCTGGTTGGTCCAAAAAGATCCAAATGCAGAAGTTGCAGTACATGGTTAGTGGAAACTTGATTTATTGGTTTAAATGAATTTCTTACCTATTTTCCCAATATACATGGTGTACATAGATCAGACTTTTGGTATGATAAATTGGGTAGACTACGAACAAGCTTCTTTGCTGAGATTTTAGCTATCTGCTTCATGTTAATGTGCCCAAGCTTTCTGTGCCATAAGCTTGCTTCATCTTGGATTGAGATTAGACATTGCGATTCATTTGGTTTCACGTCCAAGAGGTAGATATTTCCATGTCTTCGACCCATAAATGACTAAGTAGAGTCTTTACTGGTTCCTGTACAAATACCCTCTTGAAAGTAGATTATGAAACTGGTATCACACAGCTGACTGACATTAAGCAAATTGTAGTTGAGCCCTTCAACTAAAGAAACATTGCTTATTGTGATGTTTCTAATCTTTACAGTTCCAAATCCCACAATTTTTCCTTTGTTGTTTTCTCCAAATGAGACTTTTCCGCCATTCACTTGAACGAGCTTTATGAAGCATTTTGAATCTCCTGTCATATGTCTTGAGCATCCACTATCCAGATACTATTTTACTTTTTTCTTGATAGTGACCTGCATTTAAAAAGAGACTCAAACTTTTTTTGGTACCCACATTTTCTCGGGTCCATTTGAGTTAGTATGATATGAGGTTTTTGCCCAAACTTTATTGACAGGTTTCCAAACCATAGGACATTCTTTTTCAAAATGATCTATACTATTGCACTTTGAACATCTGAGAGCATTGCGACCTACTGGTTTTATAAAGATTCTTTTAAAATGATTTTTGTAGGCATCTCTTATGGGTCTTTGCTTAATTCTTTCTTTCACTTTTGGAAAATCAATTAAAGGAATAGTTTCAGCAGTTATTCCCAAACCAGATTTATTGAAATAAAGTCTTTGAACATAAAGAATTTTTTCCAGTTTCTCAGAGCCTATAGAAAATCTTTTAGAAATGTTTGAGATATCATTTTTCAAGAATGCATTTTCTTTTGAAAGATTATCTTTACTTTTTCTAAGAGAAGAAACATTCGTGTCTAAACATTTCACCTTTTCTTTCAAAACATTTTCCTGTTGTTTTAGAGCAGAATTTTGCTTTTTGAGTTCAGAAATCTTTTTAACAGAAGTTTTAAGATTAAAACACAACTCTTCAATGTATTTAGATACTTTAAGAGGGATTTTGAAGTTACTTACCTCAAATTCACTGTTCGAATCTGATTCTATCTGGGAGTTTGAATCTGAATCCGATTGTGTCATTTGACATATGTTGGCAAAATCATCATCACTTTCTTCACACTCTGTATCACTCCAGGTTTCTGCTTTGGGAGCCTTTCGATACTTTTATGTTTTTCCTTTCTTCTTCCTCAGAAGAGGACAGTTGGGTCTGATGTGTCCATTTTTCTTGCATTCAAAGTAGACTACATCTTTGTTTGACTCATTATCTTTAGTAGACTTGGTCTGTTGCTTTTGAAAACTTTGTTTCTTTGAATTGAATCTTCTTCCTTTTCTGTTCAGTTTTCTGAATCTTCTTATCATGAGAGCAAGTTCCTCATCATCCATATCGTCTTCAGAATCTGTAACATCAGAATCATCATTAGATTTTAATGCAATGGATTTCTTCCCTTTAGGATCTTCGTCTTCATTGATTCGTTCCACTTCATAAGACTGAAGAGTCCCAACCAACTCATCAACAGATAGTGGCATGATTCTTTGGTCTCTCTGATTGAGGTCTTTATGTGATTCTAATCCTTGGAGAGTCCACGCAGTAGCTTGTTTACTTTCATGGGATCAGAAATTGGTTAAACTTGATTTTCAAGACTATTCATGATTTTCTGTAAAATGACTAAACATATCAGTTATAGATTTTCCTGATTTCATTATGAAAGCTTCGTATTGACCGAGGAGAATGTTGATTCTAGTCTCTTTCACTCGATCGGTTCTTTCATAGGTAATATGTAATCTATCCCAGACTTCTTTAACTGTAACACAAGAAGATATTCTGTTATATTCAGTAGGAGATAAAGCACAATATAATGAATAGATAGCTTTTGCATCAAGAGCTTGTCTCTTGATTATCTCTTCTTGAGTCATTTGACTAGACTCCACAGTATCTTTTCCATTTTCTAAGACAGGTGCAGCTTTAAGAATGATTCCTTTTTCTACAACGTCCCATTTCAGAGGATCCTTTGATCTTAGGAACGCCTTCATCTTGTTTTTCCATATGTTGTAATCATTTCCATCAAAGTAAGGCGGTCTAGTATTGCTTTGCCCTTCTACCAGCCCTGGAGCCAACATACTAGTCATGGATCTTTAACTCTGAAGTAAAACACTTCAAATAAAGTGAGTACTCGAGCTCTGATACCAATTGAGATAGCTAGTATAAGCACCTAGAGGGGGGTGAATAGGTGCACAAATAATTTCTCGAGATACGGAAGCGATTCTAGGCAAACGATAGAAAGGGAGTTCTCTTTTAATTAACAAAATGAAGTACGATCAAAGTAAAGTAAAATGTAGGGAAGAGAAAATTGAACATAAGGTTTATAGTGGTTCGGCTTATGTCCACTCTTTTGCACTAACAGCCCACCGGCTGGATTTCACTATGAACAAAAGAGAAGTTACAGTACAGCTTTTCCTTGATTCCACAGTGTAGATGTTCTACCACACTTCCTCAAGGTTTCTCACAAATATAGACTCTCTTTTGCGTACGAGATTTCACTCAAAGGAATTGACTAAACAACAAGGAGCTTCAGACTTTGGAATTCTTCTATCGCGTACACCTCGAACAACTTAGAATGTCTTCCTTATATACTCCTTCATGCCATCATACCCGTTGGAACTTACCAAAGGAATTCCTCCAATCTACCCGTTGGACGGAATCAATTAGGAAGATCATTCGAGCTATTAAAGGAACATGTCGATAGCCCATCAATCATGTTCGCCCATACAATCAGGATCTCGGTTTCCATAAGTAGAACCTTCCAAGAATATTTTGCCAATCATCGGATCCTTAATCTTCGAATCAATCATGATCAATCAAAGGATTCCGTCATGTCATATCCAGCCTAGAAATCTTCTCCAGTCGATAAGGTCACATCTTTAATGAAACATCCAGTCCTGGATAGCCTTTCTTCAACGGATTAGAAACTGTCAATGAGGATAGACTTTGAGTCTTGAGTCTGGCTGTCCGGAGGTCTTCAAACTTTGAATAGCAGAGTCTGCAAACCTTCAAACTAGACTGATGGAAACGTTTTGTCAGCTTCAAAACACTTCAAGAAGATTTCTCCAACACGAACATAGAGAATCCGAGAAGGCCAAACATTCAAATGTTTGAATAACTTGGTCACAAGTGCTGTGTACGAAAGTTGACCCTTGTCCTTCACCATTATTCTGTACATGTTGAACATAATAGTATGTGGAAGAGAGAACTTTTTACCAACATTGATGGCGTACATTAACTTTGCCTCCGAGTTTGAAACGTCGGTCTTTGAAGTTGATTTTGATCTGAGACAGTTAATCACTATCTTGTGAAGTAAAGTGTTGGATGCATTCATCCTCAAATAGGAAATCTTTCCTTCCGTTGTTCTATCCTGAACAAGCTCCAACGTTGCACAAGCAATAGACACACTGATAAGTTGATATCTCCCTCTTTCAACCCTAATCACATTAGCCAGAGTATTCATGTCAACCACATAGTTCTGATCTTGAACACTGAAAGAGAACCTATTTACATCCAAGAAACTAAGATTCGAATAGAAGTAAGTAGTAAATTCAGCATAAGCCTCTGTTGTTTCAGAACAAAACTGTTCGAAGTTGCAAAAGATTGAATTTTTCTTGCTGATTGACATTTACAGAGTCAAGAAAATCAAAGTCCATACTTTTAGGGTTTATCACCCCACGCTTCAGCAACTTTGAGTACAATTGCTTGTGTTCCTCTAATCGAAACAAATCTGTCCTTTTGCTTCGGATTTTTGCTGCAACACCCAGTCTAGATTTAAACTAACTATACATCCTATCATCGTCATTCCCATTTGGTTGACTCAGCTCTCCAACACGTGGATCGCTTGGGATATTTGCAAATGCCTCTTCCACCGACCTAGCAGAGGTAATTCCCAATCGTTCTATTGTGCATAGAAAGAAAATTTCATTTCTATACCATTTGTCTTTAAGAAATTTATCAATGAAATTCAATGGAGTACCACTCATCTTTAAAGCACGATAAAGCTTATAGGTAAAAGCGGGCTTATAAGTTCTTATGGGTTCTGCGTCTTCAATGATTTCTTCCTCTTCTCAATGTGCAACATCCTGAAGTCTAGATGGAGGAGATGGACGCTGCTGAGAATGTTGTGGGCTCTGCTGCTGTCTAGGAGATTCTTTTTTCTCGGTGAGATCAAAGTGCGTAGGCTCCTCACGTATTTGTTGCGGTCCCCTGTTCACGATTTTCAAAGACTTTCTTTGGGATGACATCTTTCACAGTCTTTGAGAGATTCCAAGCTTATTTCCCAAGAAAGATGAAAACTTTTTTAGGATTAAACAAGAGAAGAAGACAGAAGTGGAAGATCGGTGCTCTCTTAGGGTTTTTGTGAGTAAAACGAAGAAGAACCGACAGTGTATAAGACAGTCGAAGCGAGGCATACGGAACGTCATAAAAAGGAAATATAAATATGCCTTTTTAAAAATAATTGCCTTTTCAAAAATTAGATAACTGTCATTTCAAAGATAATTTCTTTTTCGAAAAAGAAGGATTGCACTAATCACGAAAAATTGGGAAAATAACACCAATAAATTTTGGATAGATGATCATACCTTTTCAAGATTTGATCCGAGAGATAAGTTTCTAAAATATAAATAACTTACAGTCGTAGATCTTGATTGTCTGAGTCTGAGTGCCTTTTAGACTTTCAGTCATGAGTCTGAATTTCTTTAGACTTTAAGATATTTAGTCTTAAACGAATAACTTCAAATTGATTTTTCTCCAAAGGCTTTGTAAATATATCCGCCAGTTGGTTCTTTGAGTCAATAAACTGAATCAAAACTTCTCCATTTTGAACATGATCTCTAATGAAATGATGTCGAATCTCTATATGTTTTGCTCTTGAGTGAAGAATCGGATTCTTAGTGAGATTGATTGTGTTGGTGTTGTCACATTTGATTTTAGTGCATGAATCTTCAATTCCAAAGTCTCTTAACTGTTGTTTTATCCACAAAATTTGTGAACAACAACTTCCAAGAGCTACATACTCTGCTTCTGCTGTAGAAAGAACTACTGTACTTTACTTCCTTGAAAACCAAGACATTGTCCTACTTCCAAGTAGTTGACAAGTGCCCAAGGTGCTCTTTCTATCAACTCTGCATCCGGCTAGATCTGCGTCTGAGTATCCAAGAAGAGTAAAGTCTCCTTCTTTAGGATACCAGAGACCCAAATTTGAAGTTGAGGCAATATATTTGATGACACACTTTGCAGCACTTAGATAAGATTCTTTAGGGTCTGCTTGAAATCTAGTACACATACAAGCACTAAACAAAATGTCAGGTCTAAAAACAGTTAGATAAAGAAGTGAACCAATAATACTCCTGTATAACTTCTAGTCAACTTTCTTTCCTTCTTCATCCTTGTCCAGCGTCAAAAATTTGACATTGGTATATCAATCTTTTTGCAATTTTCTAGTCCAAAATTTTTGATAAGTTCTTTAGCATATTTTTCTTGATGAATAAAGATTCTTTCCTTTAGTTGTTTCACTTGAAGCCCGAGAAAGAAGGTTAGCTCACCCATCATGCTCATTTCAAACTCATCCTGCATAGACTTAGAGAATTTCTTGTACAAACTTTCATTAGAAGATCCAAAAATAATATCATCAACATAAATTTGAACAAGTAGAAAACTTTTGCTTTCTCTTTTGATAAATAATGTAGTATCTACTTTACCTTTGATAAAACCATTCTGAATTAAAAACTTACTTAGTCTGTCGTACCAAACTCGAGGCGCCTACTTTAAACCATATAAAGTCTTTTTTAGTATGAATATAGAGTTTGGTTTTCTTGGGTCTTCAAAACCAGGTGATTGTTCCACATAGACTTTCTCTTGGATAAATCCATTTAAGAAAGCACTTTTGACGTCCATTTGGAATAACCTGAATTTCTTATGACAAGCAAAAGCAAGTAGTAATCTAATTACTTCTAACCTTGCTATTGGTGCGTAAGTCTCATCATAGTCTATCCCTTCTTCTTGCGTATATCCCTTGGCCACGAGTCTTGCTTTGTTTCTTACGACCTTTCCTTTCTCGTTCATCTTGTTCCTGAAAATCCATTTAGCTCCAATGATAGATTTACCTTTTGGTTCAGGAGTCAATTCCCAGACATCATTAATGTTGAATTGCCTAAGTTCTTCTTGCATAACTTCAATCCAACTTTCATCAGTTAAAGCTTCTTCTATGCTCATGGGTTCTATTTCATAAATAAGAGCCACAGCACTAGACTCTTCGCGCCTTTTGGATCTTGTGCGAATTCCTTCATTAATATCTCCAAAATGAGATTTTTGGGATGACTAGACTTATGCTTCCAATTGCTGGTTGATTTGTCAGACTGTTGATCTTTTTCTTCATTTGAATCTTCGTTGATCATTTGTTGCTCGTCTTTTGAAGATTTAGCTACTTCTGGAGATTTAGACTTTGTAGAATTTTGAGCAAGTTCGAATTCTTCAAGATGAGTATGAATCAATTGATTTTGTATAAAGTCTTGAAATTTGACATTCATTGATTCCTCCACAGATTGAGTCTTCTTGTTGTAAACTCTGTAAGCTTTGCTTGTGATAGAATATCCAAAGAAAATACCTTCATCTTATTTTTCTTCAAACTTACCAACTCGATTATTTGCATTTTTCAATATAAAATATTTACATCCAAACACATGAAAATATGAAACAATGGGCTTCTTTCCTTTGAATAACTCGTAGGAAGTTTTCTCTAGAATAAGCCTTAGAAAGACTTTATTAATAATATAACATGCTGTAGAAACTACTTCAGCCCAAAAACGTGAAGAGATGTTACTTTCAATTAAAATAGTTCTAGCCATTTCTTGAAACGACCTATTCTTTCTTTCCATGACTCCATTTTACTCTGGAGTATATGGTGAAGAGAACACATGCTGAAAACCAGATTCATCACAGAATTCTGTAAAGTCTTGATTTTCAAATTCACCTCCATGGTCTGTCTGTATACTTGAAATAACATACCCTTTCTCATTTTGGACCTTTTTAGCAAACTTTGTAAAATAAGAAAATTATTTCAGACTTGCTAAGAAATATACCAAAATGAATCGTGAATAATCATCCACAATCACTAAATAGTATTTCTTACCTAAGTTCTAGTTAGTCCAAAAGATCCATATGCAAGAGCTGCAGTACACGATCAGTAGAAACTTGATTTATTGGTTTGAATGAGTTTCTTACCTGTTTTCCCAACACGCATGGTGTGCATGGATTAGACTTTTGGTATAACAGATTGGGTATACCACGAACGAGCTTATTTACTGAAATTTTGTCTATTTGCTTCATGTTGATGTGTTCAAGTTTTATGTGCCATAAGTTTGCTTCTTCTTGAATTGAGATTAGACTGGATTTCATTTGGTTTGACATCCAAGAGGTAGATATTTCCATATCTTCGACCCGTGAAAGACTGAGATGAGTCTTTACTAGTTGGTGAACATATTCCTTCTTGAAAGTTGATTTTGAAACCGGTGTCGCACAGCTGAATAATACTTAGCAAATTGAAGTTGAGTCTTTCCACTAAGGAAACATTACTGATCGTGAAACTTTTAATCTTTACAGTTCCGTATCCCACAATTCTTCCTTTGCTGTTTCCTCTAAAAGAAACTTTTCTACCATTAACTTGAATAAGTTTTATGAAGTAATTTGAATCTTCTGTCATATGCCTTGAGCATCCACTATCCAAGTACCATTTAATCTTTTTCTTGATAGTGACCTGCATTTAGAAAAGAGACTCAAACTTTTTTTGGTGCCCATATTTTCTTGGGTCCATTAGTGTTAGTGTAATATACAGTCTTTGCCCATACCTTCTTAACAGGTTTCCAAACCATAGGACATTCTTTCTCAAAATGATCTAAGCTATTGCACTTAGAACATTTAAGAGCACTGCGACCTACTGGTTTTACAAAAACTTTTTGGAAGTGATTTTTGTAAGCATCTCTTGTAAGTCTTTGCTTAATTCTTTCCTTTACTTTAAGAAAATTAATTAGAGGAATGGTTTCAGCAGTCATTCCTAAACCTGATATGTTGAAGTAAGGTCTTTATGCTGAAAGAATTTTTTCAAGTTTCTCAGATCCTATAGAAAATCTTTTAGAAATACTTGAGACATCATTTTTCAAAAATGCATTTTCTTTTGAAAGATTGTTTGCATTTTCTTTTAAAGTAGTAACACTTTTGTCTAGACTTTTGACATTTTCTTTCCAAACATTTTCTTGTTGTTTTAGTGTAGAATTTTCTCTTTTAAGTTTGGAAATCATTTTGAGAGAAGTTTTGAGACTAAGACACAATTCATCAATATATCTAGAGACTCTAGTAGGGATATTCAAATTACTTATCTCGAAGTCACTGTCTAAATCTGAGTCTATCTCGGAGTTTGAATATGAGTCTGATTGTGCCATGAGACAAATATTGGCATAATCATCATCATTTTCCTCATATACTGTATCACTTCAAGTTTCTACTTTAAGTGCCTTTCGATATTTCTCAACTTTTCCTTTTTTTTTTCCTCAGAAGGGGACAGTTGGGTCTAATGTGTCCCTTTTTTCTTATATTCAAAGCAGACTACATCTTTATTGAATTCATCATCCTCAATTGACTTAGACTGTTGCTTTTGAAAACTTTGTTTCTTTGGATTGAATCTTCTCCCCTTTTTATTTAGCTTTTTGAATCTTCTTATCATGAGAGCAAGCTCTTCATCATCCATATCGTCTTTAGAATTTATGACATCAGAATCATCATTAGATTTTAATGCAATGGATTTCTTACCTTTAGGATTTTCATTTTCGTTGATTTGCTCCACTTCATAAGACTGAAGAGCCCCAACCAATTCATCGACAGAAAGTGGCATAATTCTTTGTGTCTCCCTTATTGAGGTATTTATGTGATTCCAATCCTTAGCTTATTTACTTTCATGGGATCAGAAATTGGTTGACCTTGATTTTCAAGACCATTCACGATTTCTGTAAAATGACTAAACATGTCAATGATAGATTTTCCTGATTTCATTTTAAATGCTTCGTATTGACCGAGCAGAATGTTAATTCTGGTTCCTTTCACTCGATCAGTTCCTTCATAGGTAATGTGTAATCTATCCTAGACTTCTTTAACTGTAATACAAGAAGATATTTTGTTATATTCAGTAAGTGATAATGCACAATATAAAGAATAAATTGTTTTTGCATCAAGAGCTTGTCTCTTGGTTATCTCTTCTTGAGTCATTTCGCTAGACTCAACGGCTTTTTTTCCTCTTTCTGAGACAAGTGCAACTTTAGGGATGATTCCTTTGTCTACCACATCCCATTCTAGAGGATCCTTTGATCTTAGGAATGCATTCATCTTGTTTTTCCATATGTTGTATTCATTCACATCAAAATAAGACGGTATGGTATTGCTTTGCCCTTCAACCAGTCTTGGAGCCAACATACTAGCTATAGATCTTTAACTCTGAAGTAAAACACTTCAACTTAAGTAAGTACACAAGCTCTAATACCAATTATGAAATCTACTATGAACACCTAGAGGGGGTGAATAGGTGTAAAAATAAATTTCTGAAATAAGTGTGCAACACTAATCAATAATAGATTATGAAAATGAAATTTGTCTCTTGTCAACTAAACGAGTTACGATCAAAGTAAAAGAGCGTAGGGAAGAGAATATGAACACAAAGTTTATAGTGGTTCGGCTTATTCCAAGCATACGTCCACTCTTCCGCACTGACAGCTATTCGATTGGATTTCACTATGAACAAAAGAGTTGTTACAGTTTAGCTCTTCCTTGATTCTACAGTGTAGATACTCTACTACACTTCCTTAAGGTCTCTCAAAGATATAGACTCTCTTTTGCGTACAAGATTTCTCTCAACAGTTTTAATTGACTAAGAATAAGGAGCTTCAAACTTTGGAATTCTTCTATCGCGCACACACTCGAACAACTAGAATGTCTTCCTTATATACTCCTTTATACCATCACACCCGTTGGTACTTACCAAAGGAATTCTTCAAATCTACCCATTGGACAGAATCAATTAGGAAGATCTTTGAGCTATTTAAGGAACATGACGATAACCCATCAATCATGCTCGCCCATACAATCAGGATCTAGATTTCCGTAAGTAGAACCTTCCAAGTATACTTTCTCAATCAACTGATCCAAAATCCTTGAATCAATATTGATTTGAATAATGGATTCCGACATGCTATATCCAGCCAATAGATCTTCTTTAGACGACAGAATCAAATCCTTAACGAAATACTTTGTTTCAGATAAGCCTTCTTTGACGGTTTAGAAACTGTCAATGAGAATAGACTTTGAGTCTTGAGTCTGGCAGTTCAGAGGTCTTCAGACTTTGATGGAAGATTCTGCAAGTCTTCAGACTAGATTGATGGAAATGTTTTGTCAACTTCAAAACACTCAAGAAAGTTTTCTCCAACAAAGTCCCCATGCAGCAATCCCATGATGTTTATTCAAATCAAATCCAATTTTTTCTAAGAGACTAGCCTACCTAAATCTAAACTAAACTAGAATGCTATGACATGAATCCTATGCCTATGTGGCTAATGAACTACGAAATTATGTCACCAATCACATCAATACAAATTTAAAATCATGCCCAATCCACAGCCCACAGCATCATTCGGTATGCAGATAAGCCCATTCCGCCCATGCAAATGATGTTTAACCATGCCAAATTGACTAGAACTGAATTACCTGCTCCCGTGCCTTCGTAGACATCTAAATTATACTAAAACGGGACCAAAACTTTCGCAAAACAAGCCCAGGCGTCCCCTATCAGCAACATTCAGAGAAGTGCCAACATTGCCAAGAAATCTACATGCTAATATTTCAACATGAGCAATCAAGGCGACGCCTCTATGGGGCTCGACTCAATTCAAATTCCCACCCAAAAAAAAAAAAAAAGCGGTAGTGACCCGCAACGTTCAGTACCAAGGCAGAAGCAACAACCCCGAGCTTCACATGAAAATAGCTCCTTAAGAATATTAACAAACTAGAAAATTAACCACATATTAACATCCATCAAGAGCAATCAGAATGATCATCAAATGACCTTGACATTAACTCACGAATCACGTTCCATGAGGAATGAATAGCAAGTATTCAATGAACGCAGTCCGCAATATAGTTATAGAAATTAAACCTAAACATGTTAAAACTGATTGGAAACCCATGGGTACTTTAGTGCCTTGCTTATTTTGTGAAAATGAATTATTTGAAAAAATATTTTCATAGAAAAGATCACTTGTGTCGCATTAGTCAATGGAAAATAATTTTATTATCAATAACAATTTATGTCTAAATATTTTTTTGAATAATAAAAATATTTTTCGTTCATTCATTTTTATAAGTAATATAAGCACTTATTTTTAAGAAAATATTTTTCAAATAATTTATTTTGCGTGAAACAATCATAGCTTGACTTAATTATGAACAAGCAAGATGACATCCGGGCGGAGCTAAGTCTAGAACCATCAGACTAAACTAGACTCATATTCATCAGACCAGGCTGAGCCCAAATCCTTTAAATTTAACCACCTAAACCCAAAGTTCACTAAGCCTAATTGAACCCATTTTGATTTTTTGATTTTTCCTTCTTTTTTCAATTTTCTAATTAATTTTTTTCTCTCCCATTGTCTTCTTCCTGTCGCCTTCGTCAGTACCAACCGAGAATAGACAAGACCAAAATCAAAGCTCACCATACCAGCACATCAACAATCGAAGCTTATCACACCAGAACACCCAAATATCGAACATATATACTTAACAATCGATCTCCTGTATTCATCACAAGACCCATGCCATCAGCTATAACCTTCGACAATGGCCGTTCGCCGGATGTTAGCCCCTATACTATGATACTGAAACAGACGGAAACTGAGGATATGAAGTAAGACCACCATCTGGTGATAAACTAGAATGGTTAACAACCGATCGGTAAGTGTGACATCAACTCCAACCAAGCTCTCACCAGTGATTATTATTTACGGGCATTGGAACATAAAACACATAAACAACGAACCCACAGTTTAGAAACAGATTCAGATATTGAGAAATCACTATGACTCGGACGTGAATGACTTGAGATCATTTAACCTAAATCGTTATACTTTCAGATTACACGAAAAATGTGGTTAACTCGCACTAATTTCTCATAAACATTTCATTGGACAGGCGATGGGCGTCTCAACTGAATGATATAGCTACGACGACTCAAATCCATATTGACACCAAAACTGCACAACAAGCTTGAAACGCTCGTAGAAACTCGTTTTCATAGATCTAAACGTAATCGTTGCCAAAACTCTCCGACCCATATTTCATAGATCTTTCTTTCCCAACAGAGATCGTTTCCCACCCCGAAAAATGCTCTCTCCAGCGTCTAAACCAACCACCCCCCCCCCCCCCCCCCCCCAAAAACCAAACACAAGAAAGAAAAAATCCGGCGTTCACTCCCCTCTCCTCAACACCGATTCCTCCTCTCTGCGTTAGTCGCTCTCCCGAACGATTTTTCAGTGGTTATGGACAGAGGAATTGATCACCGCCTCCTCCACCCGCTGCCCTCTCCCTTGGCCGCGTCTGCGTGCTCTGCTCTTCCTCCTCACGTTTCAGAAGTGATGGATTGAGCTCTAGAGATTGAAGTTCAGGCTTGATGGGTCTTGGTTTTATTTAATAGAAAAGCTTATGATCCTCAAGAACAAATACGTTATTTTAAGGAATTTGATTTTTATTTTATGTTTAATATCTCTAAAACTATTTGCATCAAGGATATTGATAACAAGCACTAAGATGAAAAAACTATAAATGAGTAATATGAAAATTCAAATTCCGTAAAGTAAATTGTATTAGACTTTTACAGTATGATAATTTTAATCAAATTAGTTATAATTGAATTCTTCACTTGTTTGTGTATATAATGACCAAATTAAAAAATAGGTTATTTGACAATATCTATATTAAAAAGTACACTAGAAATAAGTTATATCAATTTAATCTCTGCTTTACGAAATCCATTAAATTATCTTTACTATTCATAAATCTCCAATTTTTCCTCAATTTAAATGAATAATTGAGCTTTAGTCTTCATGTGAATCTTGTAATTAAAAAAAATCTAGTCTTTTATTTCTTACTTTGCATTAAATAAGTATAGTTAATTTCATGTATATTGATTGGATTCCATTTTCTAGGGAAAAAATGGCATCGGCAGCAAGATGACGGCTGTTTGAATAATTTTGAAAAGATTTAAAATTCGATTGACCATGAGACAGTGGGTAAAATGTTTAAGATCTGTTTTGCACTTATACCAGAAGTATATGATTCATGCCGGATGAAGAGCTTATTAACTTGGACTTACTCCATCATCAGCTCTTTGATGACACGTCCTAGATAGATGAAGAATGTGACCATGGCGCCTTAAGTAAGATGTTCGCGCCTGACCTTGTAAACTCCAGAGTCCTATGATCCTCCATAACGAGTACGTTATCAATGTGGTATTGCTAACTTCTTTCAGCTATTTTCTATTATGCCACTGAGATTTGTTGGTTTCTAGATTCTGCTTTTTGGTCATTTAAGCTCCGAACCGGGTTATTAGGTGACATCCGAGCTTGTTGCACCTTTTTCTTCGTTCCTAGTAAATTAAATAAAAATTCCCCTGACGTGCCATTAAGTAGTGGTGGTTGTATCTTGTAGAATTGGACGTGATTCCCTCTCATGCTCTTCCGCAACTGACAGTAGGATGGATTTTCAGGTACAGAGACCGCAATCACAGGAGGAGAAGTCGCAGCAGAAACAGGGGACGATATGATCGCGACGAGTACAGAGACAGGGAAAGGAGTTACCGTCACCGGAGCAGGAGCTAGAGCACAAGTCCAGATCGTCGCGGAGATCGAAGGGCACCCAAGTATGATGACGAGGACTGAAGTCAGAGTGGATCATACACGAGGTGATGGCCCTCCCCATTTCCCCTCTGTGCTTCTTCTGATTGTTGAGAATTTTAAGATGATTGGAGACTTTTTTTCCCTCATTTTCAGTTCGTCCCCCCGCGCGAAGCTGAATATGAGAGGAGTTCGTCTCCAAATCAGACCTTCTACACTCGAGAGTCCTGATGGACGAAATGGTGAAAGAGCTTCTCAGCTCCACAGCCTGCCGATTCCCCTACTGCATCTGCACAAAGTCCATCCTGCACTCTTCGTTTGCCATTTTTTGGTCATGATCCAGTAGCCATCCCCAAAGGTGATCTGCTAAGAGGGCCGTATGGTTTTTCTATATTCATACAGCTGTAGGTGTTCCACTTTGGCGCCCTCTTACTTTTGGCAATTCTTTTTGGGCGTCGACGAAGTTCCCTGAAAATGGGTTCGATCCGTTGGCCTCACATTCGGCTGATGCATTACTTGGGGGATTCTAACATGTGATGGTGATGAAAGAGCGCAATTGATCTTATTAAGTGTTTAGACTCCCCAACCTCCCGTTACTTTGGTACAAAATTGTAAATGACAATAAGGAAAGCTCACTATTCTTCCAAAAAAATTGTCCAAAATGTCCTAAACCTATTATTTGGCGATCAATTTAGTTCTAAACTCTTCAATTTTGTCAATTTAGTCTTAGATCTTTTAACAATTTGCTGACCACAGCAAGGGCCGCAATGCCGTCACCTCACTAAATCTGGCGATTTATCAAAAGGTTAAAGATTGAATTGATGAGTTGTCAAAAGATTTAAAATTAAATTGACAAAATTAAAAATTTAGGATCGAATTGGTTACTGTACAAGATTTTGGACTTTTTGAATAATTTTCCCGATTCCTCCAAGTCAAAGATACCTTGCAAAGCCTTAGATTTATACAACGAAGTAAATACCGGCCTTTTAAGAATAGGTAAACGGGATTAGCTCATAAGCATGTGGAGCCCATACACATTTCTGTTCTATTTGGATTCGAGTATGATCCTTTTTTTTTCTTTTTTTTTTTTATGGTGACCGAGGAACCGCCGGAGACTCCCTTATGGAGTCACACCACCCTCCGATGCCCGGTGGCACCGTCAAACGTTGTCGCAAACCACTATTTAGACGTAAGTGGAAATGATTTCGTTCAATCGTTTTCCATAATGTTCAAGAAGAGATGCAAAAGCTTCAAGCCGTTCACTGGATCAATTTGTAGAAGATGTTGTCTGATAAATGATGTTGCTCTGTCGACCACATGCAATTTCTTCAATGAAAATTAGTCCTTGCAGCTATTTTGATTAAGGCCCGAACTTTTATTTCAATCCATCGTTTCGCTCTCTGATGTGTTATCTCCTTTTGAATTTAGGAGATTTTTGACCGGCAATTTGAGTGCTTAACCGGTTAACCCACATCAGCATGACTAGGACTTCATTTTGTTCACGCCCATGTTAATATAGGACTGCCTTTTTTGGAATAAGTAAAACCAGAACTTTCTGGCATCTAGATTCATTTGTATAGAGAAGACAGCTGAACTCAGGTGATATTTCAAACTGTTAGAAAATATAACTATTATATCAATGTAAAGTCGATGTATATAGTGTTTATCATCTTAAAAGCGAATGGCCCATGTCAAGTTCAAATGGAATATTTATAAGAAGTCTAAAATCTTGTCCATTGTTAGTCCTCTTATATAATTTATTTCAGATTTATGTAGATGTAAAATCCACTTACATGCCAAAGAGTTTCAAAAAATGCATCCTTTAAGAGTGCATTCAATCAGAGACTAATTGTTTCTAATCTTGGCCATCCACCATAACTTTGCGTTTCGTGTAACTTACTACCCGCTGTGTAACCTAACCCAAGTGCTACTGCATGTTGCTACGGCATGAGTCTTTACTGGAAGCTTGGTAGCTTTTGATTGCTCCAAAGAGAATATGGCTGTAGAGGAAATCCAAACTTCGTTTTCATCAAAGCTTCGAACTTAAAAGTGCTTAAATTAGGGGATCATCGGTCATCATTTTGTCTTGAAAGGGGATACTGCAATACAATGCTTTGTCTCAGAAAAAATGCAAGTTCTGTGCTGTTGCTACCTTATATTATGAGTGTGAAGGCACACGATATCCTGCCCCCCAAAATCTTGAGGCATTTAAATCATGATGGTTTGGTTTCGCTCGGCCTAGCTCCATTGTCGAATACAAGTATAATTCATTTGTGGCTTAGCTCACCATAAACCATCTTTTCTGTTTTTCAGTAAAGTGAACTTATGTTGCCTTGCGCAAAACATGTCAGAACAATTTTCCCTCAAGTGCTTTATTTGGAAAATAGTAAACAGTCTTTGAGAGCTCAGGGTTCTATGAATTTGAAATAGGAAACCACATTAGACCAACGTTTGACCCTGCCCTGTCGATCCCAGTAAAAATCAACAATGTAAAATAAAAGTTGCAGATAACTTTGTGAACAAATAGTATAAGGGGAACGATAAAGTAAAAACTATTCCAATCGAGAAGTAGCGATGAATTATGTTCCCCCAACCTTCTCCAGTAGTTGGATCAATTCAATTTTTACTCTTGAATGTACTTCATACCTTAGAAGAAAGGCATCAGTCAATATGCGATGTCAAGAAAGAACAATCTTGTGGCAACAATCAACTTTTTCATTATGCCAAATAGCATCCACAATCCAAATACATGCGTTCCACCAGTTAATGTTTGATGATGCATTTCCATTGTCGAATAGGAAAACCACAGGAAAAATAAGTTCGAGGGAAAGATTTATGCATCTTTCGGGGCTTGAGAAAAATCAACATCCAGATCAAAAGAGAAAAAATGGCCATGGATTCACAACCTACGGCATTAAGTCACTAATTTCACCGCTAAATTATTGTTGTGAGTAAAATTCTACATGAGTAAGTAACTTACAATTTACTTGAAGTTGGAAAATTCCTTACTCTGGTTATCACAAGTGGAGCTCAGTCTGTAAGTTATTGGTAAAATACTATGTTCACCGCTCAATTTTTATCTTGAATGCTGAATATATTGAGAGGTTGATACTCTACTATTGCATTGGACTTCCATAAGTTACTAACATTGTTAGTAAATTATTACTAACATGGTTGACCAACAAGATTTAAACTATACTAGCCACATTAGGAAAATCATTAATTTCATAATTGCTTGCTCAGCTAACTAGATTAGCCTATGAATACTAATGCATCCTATCCCAATCTTTTAAGCATGTCCTGGAGAAGATACGTGTAAAAAGCTACAAGGTGTTCACACACATGCATAAAAGGCATTGAACTGTTCGACCTCTGCTATCAAATGTTGGCAAGGTCTTTAGTCTAGCTTGATTCTAGAAATGAAGCACTGCTCCATTTACAACGTTTAAAGTAGCTTCATAATTATGCTAAGAAATTCATCAAGGAGGATGGGAGGAATTCCCAGGTCATGAAGAAGACTATCTTCTTGGTCAAAGTATCGGTGCTACAATCTCAAAGTCAAAAATAAGAGATAACGCTACTTTCTTCACTAATTAATGTCCGTGATCCTATTGTCAAATATCAGTAATTTAGCAAGCAAAACAATGCTGACATTGGAAAAAAAACTAAGTTTTTTCATTGTCAAATATCTAAACTAAACTAGAATGCTATGACATGAATCCTATGCCTATGTGGGCTCGAGAACTATGAAATTAAGCCACCAATCACAACAATACACCCAATCCACAGCTCAGATCAACATTCTGTATTAAAATAAGCCCATTCCGCTCATGCAAATGATGCTCAACCATGCCAAATGCTTACATGCCTTCGTAGAAATCTAAATTATACTCCAATGGGACCAAAAGTTTCGCATAACAAGCCCAGTCACCTTTAATCAGCGACGTTAAGAGTGCAGAACCCACAACTCATCTAAACAATCGACAAACATGCCAACATTGCCAGGAAATTGACAGGCTAATGTTTCAACATGAGCAATCAAAGCAACACCTGAATGGGGCTCGACTCAATTAAAATTCACGCCCAAAAAAACAGAAGTGACCCGCAACGTTCAGTACCCATGCAGAAGCAACAACCCTGAGTTTCACATGAAAATAGTGCCTAAGCAATGGAAACGACAAAAAAAATTAACCACATATTAACATGCCATCTAGAGCAATCAGAATGATCATCAAAAGACCTTGAGATTCACTCAAATCCCACTCCATGAGGAATGACCAGCAAGCAGTCATCGAGCGCAGTCCACAATTCAATTATAGAGACGAAACCTAAACATGCTAAAAGTGATAGGAAACCATGGACGCGTTAGGGCTTAATTATGAACAGGCAAAATGACACCTGAGCAGAGCGAAGTCAAGAAACAGCAGACTAAACTAGACTCATATTCATCAAACCAGGCTAAACACAATCCACGAACTAATTAAACTCAAGTTCGTCAACCCTAATTGAAACCATTTTTATTGTTTTCTTTCGTTCATTTTGCTATTTGCTAATTAATTTCTTCTCTGTCTCTGTCTCTCTCTCTCTCTCTCTCCCCCATTGTCTTCTTCCTGTCGCCTCCCTCAGTACTAACCGAGAATACACAAAACCGAAATCAAAGCTCACCATACCAGCACAGCAACAATCGGAGCTTAACACACCAGAACACCGAAATATTGAACGTATATACGTAAACAATCAATCTCCTATATTCATCACAAGACCCATGTCATTGGCTATCACCTTCAACCATGGCCATTCGCCGGATGTTACCCCCTTTACTACGAATTACCGAAATGGACAGAAACTGAGGATATGAAGGAAGACCACCATGTGGAGATACACTAGAATGATTTACGAACGATCGGTAAGTGTGACATCAACTCCAGCCAAGCTCTCACCATTAACCATCATTTACCGGCGTTGGAACATAAAACACAAAAACAATGAACCCAGAGTTCAGAAACAGATTCAGACATTGAGAAATCACTAGGACTCGGACGTCAATGACTTGAAGACCAGTTAAGATCATCCAATCTAAAATGTTTTACTTTCGAATTACACGAAAAACACGGTTAACTCGCACTAAATTCTCATAAACATGTCATCGAATAGGTGATGGGTGTCTCAACCGAATGATCTGGATACAACGACTCAATTCCATATTGACACCAAAACTGCTCAATAAGTTCGAAACACTTGTAGAAACTCGTTTTCATAGATCTAGACGTAAAAATCAGTGCCAAAACTCTCCGGCCCAAATTTCATAGGTCTTTCTTTCCCAACAAAGATCGGTTCTCACCCCGAAAAATGCTCTCTCCTTAAAACCGATTCCTCCTCTCTGTGCTGGTCACTCTCCCCAATGATTTTTCAGTGCTTATGGACAGAAGAATTGATCGCCGCCTCTCCCTCCACCTTCAGCCCTCTCCCTTGGGCATGTCTGCGTGCTCTGCTCTTCCTCCTCACGTTTCAGAGGTGATGGATTGAGCTTTAGAGATTGAAGTTCAGGCTTGATGGGTCTTGGTTTTATTGGAGAAGGATTCCTTCCATACGTTATAGTCGTCACTTGTCACCGTCGGGAATATTCAAATAAAAAATATTCACAGGCGATAAAATTACATAATAAACAAACATGCTTATGTAACAAAATCTGAGGCAAATCAAATATATATCATGTTTTACCAATATTAAACTTGTAATAAAATATGAATTACATAATAAAAAAATGCATGTGAGCTAGTTTTTTAATTTAAATAGATTCATAATTTTTTTTATGAATAAACTATCGTATTATATCTAATTAAGAACTAACCATATTAATATAATGAAAATTCTCTAGAGATAAAATTAATCATATTATGTGATTAATTACAATCAATATCTATTTAGGCTCTTAATATAAGATGTCATGGCTACTCTCTAACTAATTAAAATGTATGGATCACTGGACGTTTAATTTCATGTATAAAATATCCATAAAAATGCATGAAATGGCAAAAAATAGTAAATTAATTCAGCCATTGGGAGAACAATAAAACAAATACAAACCCTAACAATCGCGACTTTCGCCGCTCAACCCACATAATTAGAGACAAGGTAGAGATATGTTTTGGTTCTATCCTGGGTATACATGAATAAACAACACTCATGCAAAATTAGAATCAAATGCGGAAACGTGAAATTTTACTAACCTTCACCCATTGAAATAGTTCGATTGATAACTTGAATCATCAAGCATTGAATTGATTGGTGAATGGGTGTTGCTAGACAATTGCCCTCTCAAACTTGACGATATGTTTTTCTGATAATGAGAGGATATAATTTACATCCTGCTTATATCTCTATTCGCACCCTTTCATATGAAATATTTCATTCATGTCCTTTCAAATAAGGTCTTCCATCAAAAAGTTACAGTACTCTTTGACTGATATACTAGTTATCATGATTTAATGTGGATAATAAAATGTTAATGAAATTAACCGAATGTGAGAATAATTAACTAAATGTGTGATCACATTCTTGATGTTATATCTTCAGCTTGCAAAATAGCTTTATTAACTGGGCTGTGATAGACCTTTCCTTTCAATCAACTGATCAGCTGGACAATGACTTTAGTATGGTTTTGTTCGCGATTCTCTTTCTTTGTAACGTCGAGTCATGTTTCTCCTCGCACAGCCACGATCTTCCCCAGCCCACTAACCTGTTCTCGCGTTTTCTCTTATCTGCTCTAGAAGTCGAACCCCCTTGGACGCTGGAGGAGGAGGAGGAGGAGGAGGAGGAGGAGAAGCAGCTTGCAGATGTCGCATTGTGGAAGATCAGGCCCTCCGGACATTCGACACTTACTAGCTTCTCATCCTCAATATCTCCTTCGCCTCCGTCGCTCTCTGTGTCAATGCCTCACGCGGCTGTTTCGCGGGGACCACCGCCGACGACCTCTTCCCTCTCTTCGACAAGTACGGCAAGGTCGTCGACGTGTTCATTCCCAGGGACCGGAGGTACGTGTGTTTCCTCTGCTCCGTTGCTTTTTGCTTCGTAGGTCGCGTGTTGAGGGTTGGGGATTTTGTTGCCGTGTTCTGATGTGGCCGTGCAGGACTGGGGAGTCGAGAGGGTTCGCGTTCGTGAGGTACAAGTACGCGGACGAGGCGCAGAAGGCGGTGGACAAGCTCGATGGTGTCGCTCTTGTCTCTGATTTTTAGTTCCTTCGGTGACGAGGGTTTCTGTTTGCGTTGTGCGGGAACGCTTGGGTTGGCGTTTGATTTCTTGTTCGGTTTTCTTATTGAAAGGGAGAGTCGTGGATGGGAGAGAGATTGGGGTTCAGTTCGCCAAGTACGGTCCCAATGCCGAGAGAATGTAAGCTGTTCGATTCTCTCACCTTTTGGCTTTCGAATTGTTCAAGATTGTGCCTCTTTCCGGTTAAAATACAGTGCAATGCCAATCTGGTACGAGCTCACTGGAGGGAATTTGGTTTTCTTGGAATAAACCTTGAAATGGTGCAAGTTGCCATGACCTTGTTAACATGATTCTGTCAGTGGAGGATTCGTTTTGCCAAATAACCTGTAAAAGATGGCCTAAAGAAAAGGAAAAAAATAGATTTCTTGAATAACTTCGCTGTCAGTTTCTTGTTATTGATTCTTCTGATGAGCTTGGCCTCTATTTCGCAACAGTGATAAGGGGAAGATTGCTGAACCGGTTTCAAAGATGAGAAGGCGGTCGAGAAGTCGCAGTCCTCATCCAAGGTACGGTTTAAGTTTGTTAAGTTAGTAAAGTTACACAAACTGTGTGTATGCAAATTGGTTTAAGTTTGTTAAGTTAGTAAGTTATGCAAATTGTGTCTATATATACTAAAATGAGAAAAATTCTACACTTGATTATAAATTCGGGTTTAATGTGTTGACAACTGTCTGTAACTCCTATTGCTATAGTTGTTGATTTGTGTTTGAGGTGAAATTTCAAAATCATTTTTATAGAATGGTTAAGATACTTTGTCCTCTAATACTTACATAAGCCTGTTTACTAGCTTCACAATTCATTTATCTCTACATATCAAGAGTTAATGAAGGTTGCTGTAACTTTGATTGGGATTTAATAAAGGCAGCTGAAACTTTGATTGGGATCCTGATTGAATGAGAAAATAGGCAGGGTCAATTTACCATTGAAATCATGATGCTACAGTGGATAGAGGACCCATGACTAGAGCTCTTTGATGTACGAAGGATTAAGCCATCTAATTTGTTTTCAATGACTTGTGGAGTGTTTGAAGAGGAAAGGGAGGGAATTTCTCCTTAGTTTACCTCTATAGGACTGGATACCTGTCCCTTTGGGTTAACAATGTCACTGCTAATTTATTTTATAGGTTCCCTCCTGGCCTCATGAAAATCAAATTGCGAACTTTGTGCATAATCCTTACCATCCCTAGTTAGTTGTCTGCACGTAATGAAAACAGTTGATCAAGTTCATGGAGAGAACTGATCCTATGGAGGAATTAATGCTGTTAACAATGATGTGAGAAGCTTGTTTACGCATCTTATGGCTTATGGAAAATATCTATACCTTTTTAAAGATACAAATCATAATATATGTTTCACATTTAAATGACATTAGAGGCAATTACTTTTAAAGAATTGGGGTGTTATATATTGAATTTGTTCACAGTAATCCAATGTCACGAAATAGAATTACGTCCCAGCTGAATGCTGCAGCTGAATCTGAATGATAAAACCACAGTCACTCATGCATATAGTAAATTTGATTCGTTATTCTTCAGTTAGTGGATAGGACTTTCTCATCTTTTCTTGAGATCTAAGCAACTAAGTTTGGAAGTGCAATTTCCGGAAAAATGTTGGGAGTGCAGTTACAATATGGTTGCTCAAACCAGCTAAGCAACTGGCCCTCATTTTTATTACGTTGGAAAAAAGATTAACTGGATAATTTGGACCATAATTAAGGGATAAAACACATCAGTGTAATCAATCATTGAGTGACAGAATTGATTATGAGAATCAGCTGACTGATAAAACAATTTGATGATTGAAGAGCCAAATTTAGGGTTTTGAGTTGAAGTCCAAGGTTTCCTCAATTTAAATGAAATTTAGGTTCTGAGTCTTGTAATTACAAAATCCAGTGTTATAGTAAAAGAGCATAGTCAATTTCATCTAAAATTGAGTGGGTTCCATTTTCCAGTGAAAAGACAGCATCAGCTGCAAGACTAGGACTGATTGAACATCTGCCAAAAGATTTAGAGCTCAATTGATCAGTGGGACAATGGGTAACACATCGAGGACTTGTTTTGCACTTTTCCCAAAACTATTTTTATAAATTTGTGCTGGATGAAGAGCTTATGAACTAGACTTACTCCATCAGCACTTGATGATACAGCTTAATAAGATTGTAACTGTGTCGCCTTTAACTAAGATGTTCACACATGAAATTGTAAACTCCCGTGACCTCCTTTTAACAAGTAAGTAAGGTGTCAATGTTGTGTTGCTAATTTCTTTCAGCAAGTTCCCATTATGCCATTGAGTTGTTGGTTTCTAGATTCCCTTTTTTGGTCATTTAAGCTTTGCAGTTCAGATATTAGGTGACATCTGATTTTGTTGCACCTTGTTCTTTTGTTTGTAGCAAAATGAAAAAAATAACAGCAAGTAGCGGTTAACCCTTAACCATCTTAATGAGTACTTGCATCTTGCAGAGTTGCAAGTAATTCCTCTCATTCTTTACTGCAACTGACAGTAAAATGGATTTTCAGGTACAGAGACGAATATAGAGACCGTGATTACAGGAGGAGAAGTCGCAGTAGAAGTGGCGGACGATATGATCGCGACAAGTACAGAGACAGGGGAAGGAGTTACCGTCACCGAAGTAGGAGCTATAGCCCAAGTCCTGATCGTCGCAGAGACCGAAGGGCACCCAAACATGATGATGAGGACCGAAGTCGGAGTGGATCATACACAAGGTGAGGCCCTCCTTATTTCCCTTTAATGCTTCTTTTGGTCACTTCTTGTTGAGAATTTCTATCTGATTGGAGTTCCCCAATTTTCAGTTCATCCCGGAGCCCGCAGAAAGCCAAACATGAGAGGAGTCGCTCTCCAAATCAGAGACCTTCTACACTTGAAAGTCCTGATGTACGAAATGGTGAAAGAGATTCTCAGCTCCAAAGAGATGTGCCCAGTGGACGTCCTGCCAATTCCGCTGGTGCATCTCCACGTAGTCCATAGATCGAGTGGTAAAATGACGTGAATGGATTTTGTCTCACTCTATTGCAACTATTTGATCCTTATGTCTCTGTTTTTTCATTTTGCCTTTTTTAGGAAAGATGAGTGCCCCAGGTCGTGGGAGTCATTTTTGCTCGACAAACAATTATACTTTATCCTGAGTTGCTCTTGATTGGGGGGACAGATACTTCGTTGCATGCAGTGATTTAGACGTTAATCCTAGGTTTAGTCGGGCGTGATGTTTTCCTTCTATGAAGGCAGCTAGTCCGTCTTTTCTGACTTTGGTGGTCATTGTGATATAATGTGCATTCATGAAGTCCATTTAAAGCGTATATTGTGATGCACTTGTTCATAGGTCTCTGGCTACACTTTTAACTACTGTCGAGGGGGTGTGTCAGTTTAATCATACGTAATGCACATGGACAATGAGAGAATCGTGGTGGTGATGATCCTGCACTTTCGTTTGCCATTTTTTGGTCATAATCCACTAGCCATCTCCGAGGTTGGTCCGCTATGAGTGCCATATGGTTTTTCATTCCTCATGAAATGATACTCCTGAATTTAGTGTGGTTTTTATATTCTCACTGCGGTGGGTGTTCATTCGAGAGCACAGTACGGTGAAAGTTGTAAGCTGTGCGCCCCTTTGGCATCCCTTCTTTTGGCAATTTTTTTGGGTCTTGATAAATTTGCATCAAAATGGGTTCCGTTTCTTGGCTTTACATTGAGCTGATCGCACCAGCATTTGAATTTATTCGCTGGTTCATAGCCGGGACCTTTAATTTTTTACCCCAACTTGGACTTTATGGACACGAGTCTCGATAAGTTCTATGGAGAAATTTGGTGAAGTTGCATGCGTTTATGTGATCTAAGAATTGCTGGAAATAACATCACTGGCATCGAGGATTAACTTCCGACCATCTTATAGCTTGCAGTCGCTTGTGTATCTGCTGATCCCCAACTCAGGCCGTCAATGGAAATGATTTCGTTCAATCATTTTCCATGGTGCTCAAAATTCACGGACAGCCACTGATCCTAGAAGAGATGCGAAAGCTTCAAGCCGTTTACTGGATCAATTTGTAGAAGATTTTGTCCGATAAATGGTGTTGCTCTGTCAATCAGATGCAATTTCTTTAATGAAAATCAGAGTCCTTGCAACTATTTGATTTAAGTCTCAAACTTTTTTCATTCCATTGCTTCGCTCACTGATGATCTTTGTTTGAATTGAAAAGACTATTGACCGGCAACAGAATTTGAGTGCTTAACCCATACTGGCATGTTTATGAGGACTTCATCTCGTTCTCGCCCAAGTAAATATAGGACTGCCTTTTGTTTTGGAATAAGTAAAAGCTGAACTCTGGCATCTAGATTCATTTGTAGAGAGAAGACAGCTGAACTAAAGTGATATTTCGAACTGTTTCTGCATCTAGTCTTAATCAGACTAGGGTCATTGTAGTGAAATCTAAGAATCCATGTCGAGTTAGAGCGAGAAAATATAACCATTATATCAATGTAAAGTCGATGTATATAGTGTTTATCATCTAAAAAGCGAAGGTTTAATGTGAAGTTGAAATTGAACATCTATAAGAAGTCCAAAATCTTGTCCATTGTTGGTCCTCTTATAACGCTTATTTCAGATTTATGTAGATGCAAATTCCCTTACATGCCGAAGAGTTTCGAAAAATGCGTCTTTTTAGAGTGCATTCAATCAAAAACTAATTGTTTCTAATTGTGGCCATCCAGTATAATTTTGTATTTTTTGTAACTTACTATCCGTTGGGTAACATAACCCAGAGCGCATTCAGTCAGTTCCTATCTCGAGTGCTACTGCATGTTGCTACGGCAAGAGTCTTTACTGGCAGTTCAGTAGCTTTTGATTGCTCCAAAGAGTATGGTTGTAGAGGAAATCCAAACTTCGTTTTCATTAGAGCTTTAAACTAAAAAGTGCTTAAATTAGTAAGATCATCGGTCATCATTTTGTCTTGAGAGGGGATACTGCAATACAATACTTTGTCTCAAAAAGAATCCAAGTTTGGTTCTGTTGCTACCTTATATTTCAAGAGTTGGAAGGCAGACGAGATCCTGCCCTCCAAAATCTTAAGGCATTTAAATCATGAAGGCCTGTTTTCACTTGGCCTAGCTCCAATTGTCAATTACAAGTAAAACTCATTTATGGCTAGCTCACCATAAACCAACTTTTCTGTTTTTCAGTGCTGTGAACTTATGTTGCCTTGAGCAAAACTTGTTGGAACAATTTTCCCTTGAGTACTTTATCTGGAAAACAATGAACATAGTCCTTGAGAGCTCAGAGTTTTCTGAATTTGAAATAGGAAACCATAGTAGACCAACGTTTGACCCTATCCTCAATCAATTGCGAGTAAAACCCGAGCCTGTAAAATCAAAGTTTTTGATAACTTTGTGAACGGATAGAATTTGGGGGTGGGGGGTTGGTTGGAGAAGATGAAGTTAACGACAATCGCAATCGAGAAGTTACAAGACAATGAGTTATATTTTCACAACCTCACCACGTGGTTGTGTTAATCTAATCTCAATTCTTGAATGTGCTGATGTCTTGGAAGAAGGCAACAGGCAATATGCAATGTCAAAGAATCTGATGGCAACAGTCAACCTTTTCATTATGCCAGATAGCATCCACAAACATGTGTTCCACGAATAAATGCTTGGTGATGCATTTCCATTGTCAAATAGGAAAACCATAGGAAAATAAGTTCGAGTGAAAGTTCTCGGCATCTTTTGGGGCTTGAGAAAAATCAACATCCTGATCAAAAGAAAAAAAAGGCCATAAATTCCAAACCTACGTCAGTAACTTAGTAATTTCACCGCTGAGTTTTTGTTGTGAGTAGTGAAATTATATGAGCAATTTACATTCCACTTGAGGTTGGAAAATTCCTTACTCAGGTTATCACATACTACCATGAAAGTGGAGCTATGTTGGTAAGTTATTGGTAAAATACCATGTTCAACGCTTAACTTTTGTTTTGAATGGTGTCGATAATCTGGTATTGCATTGGAAGTCCACAAGTTACTAACATAATTGGTAAATTATCATCAACGAGCCTGATCAATAGGATTTAAACTATACTAGCACGTTAGGAAAATCATTAATTTTATAATTGCTTGCTGAGCTAACTAACAGCAACTCAGCCGTACATAATTGGTAAATTATCATCAACAAGCCTGACCAACAGGATTTAAACTATACTAGCACATTAGGAAAATCATTAATTTTATAATTGCTTGCTAAGCTGACTAACTGCAACTCAGCCGTATATTAGACTATGAATACTAATCCATCTTATTCCCAACCTTTTAAGCATGTCCTGGAGAAGATACGTGTAAAAAGCTAGAAGGTGTTCATACCAATGCATAGAAGGCATTGAACTATTCGACCTATGCTATCAAATGCTAGTAAGGTCTTAAGTCTAGCCTGGTACTAGAAATGAAGCACTGCGCCATTTACAACATCTAAAGTAGCTTCATAATGGTGTTAAGAAATTTATCAAGGAGGATGAGAGAATCTTCCAAGTCGTGAAGACACCTTTGTCCTCGGTCAAAGTATCGATGCGACAATCTCAAAGTCGAAAAGAAGATATAACGCTACTTTCTTCATTGATTAATGTCTGTGATGCATGGAATACTATTATCAAATATCAGTAAATTAGCAAGCAAAAAAATGCTGGCATTGGAAAAACTCAGTTTAGTAAGGTAGAGTCAAGTCAACCATTGGCTTCCAAATATGTGAGACTCTGTATAAATAATATATCACCCTCAATACCTGAAACAAAATAACCAAAGTATAATTAAAGGTGCATCCAAGTACATTTTTCCTGCTCTTTTCTAAGATAGTATTTCCAGTTAACAATAAATAGTAAAAAAAGGGTAAACAAAATCATTAATATATTACATTATTTTCCGCTAGTAGCTACAAAGCAACATCCTCACTCCTCAAAAAGGAAAGAGCAATGGCTAGAAATCCATAAACATGTTCAAAAAGGAAGTTAGCCATGCAAGAAAGGCAATCGTTTCATATTAATGTAAAGAGAAAGTAAGAAAAACTATTTTAATATTTTGAATCTCTCTTTTACACTGCATTATAAATTGACAGTAGGGTCGTGTCCTCTCTATGCATGGACCCCTACAGTGAGCACCTTTAAAACCTTATTACCATATCCACCAAGAAGAATATTTTACTAACGCAACTCTCTGAATTTTGCAATTTTATAATACAATTAGAATGTAAACTAGCTTACCAGCCTAGAAGAAAAAGAAAGAATTCAAACCGGCATGCATGTGTGGATCGATCTTGTAAGTATCTCTCAAGAAGTCAAAGGTCTTCGTCGAGTATGCAGTTCTATTGTGGTGACTTTTGGATTAGTACCCGTTGCAATGGTTCTTGGGAAGTCCTGGTCTTTATGGACTTTTAAATGTTTGGCCTGAAAATTTCCAACTTATCGTATGGATAAAGTCATGGAGCAATTTTCCAACCTTTTCCTTTTTTCGACTTATCGTCTTCAACTTATAATGCCGTGAAAGAATGGTTTTTCTGTTGATGCAGTGCAAGAAACGGCGAATGGAAAAGGAAAATGTGTCCACTTCAAGCACTTCAAGGAGGTGAAGTGGAAAAGTTGGAGGGAGTGTTCATACACGAATGCAACATAAAGGACCTTTTTTGACGTCACGCTCTTCGTCCATAGCCTCTCCCTGTGAAGTGCTTTGAAGGCCCTCTGTAATATTTGGGTTTGTTGACTTGGTCAAATGAAGTGGCTAATTAAAAAAAGATAAAGAAAAAGAAGACCACTTTACTTAAAGCGAAGAGACATGACAGAAAGAAAAAAGGCAAGAAGAAAAAGAGAGGGTGATCTCAAACGGAGAGTAAAAGAAGAAGAGAAGAAAGAAAGGGATCGAAAAAGAAATAGGAAAAAAAAAAGGGAAAAAGGGGAAAGGCTTTTGTGCATGAACTTTGCTAGTGTAATAGTTTTTAAATTGCTGCAAAGAGCCATAAACTCTAAAAGGAATAACCCCACAACAATTTATAATTATTCATTATTTGATTTTTTTCTAAAATAAATTGTTATTCTCATAGTGGATTTAAAACTGTCACTCAATCATTTTTCTTTGTGCATACATGCCCTAGGTCGGATTAACACCATTTCACCACGTCAAGTAAGAATTCAAGCTCTTCATTCTTTGAATCGGAGTAGCTTTTGGGATTATAGCACAAATTTGAAATTATATTAAATTTGAATTGCAAAATCCGATTTTGGAGTTGTTTAGTTGTGAAATTTCATGTAAATTATGGATTATGATGAAGTGGAGCTATGAGATTTCATGGGAGTTGTTTTGAAGTAATGGTTTAGTCGAAACGAAATATTAGAGATTTGCGATTAAGTTTCATGCTGTGGATAACTTTGAATAATCGCTTTGGGCCAGCAATTTGTTGGCGTCAGATTCATTTTGTTTGCAATTAAGTTTAGAGCTCAAAAGTGCTAAAATTAGGAATATCACAAGTCATCAATTTATCTCGAGAAAAGATTTTGCAATACATTTATGGCTTAGTTCACCATAAACCATCTATTCTGTTTTTTAGTACAATGAACTTATGTTGCCTTGCGCAAAACATGGCAGAATAATTTTCTCTTGAGTACTTTAGCTAAAAAAATACTAAATATAGTATCTGAAGCTTAGAAATTTTGCGAATTTGAAATAGGAAACCACAGTAGACCAACTATCGACCCCGCCCTTGATCAATCCCAAGTGAAAACCAACAAAGTAAAATCAAAGTTTCAAATAACTTTGTGAACGAATAGTATGGGGGGAAAGATGAAGTACTAGCTATTCCAATCGAGAAGTAGCAAGATGATGAGTTATGTTTTCCTAACCTTATCACGCAGTTAAGTTAATTCAATATCAATTCTTGAATGCGCTGCATGTCTTGGAAGAAAGGTCACAGGCAATATGCAACGTCAAAGAAAGAATCATCTGGTCGCAAAGGTCAACTTTTTCATTATGCCAAATAGCATCCACATACATGTGTTCCACGAGTTAGTGCTTGATGATGCACTTCCATAGTCAAATAGGAAAACCATGGGAAAATAAGTCGAGTGAAAGTTTTACGCGTCTTTTGGGGCTTGAGAAAAATCATCATCCAGATCAAAAGAGAAAAAAAGCCATGGATTCACAACCTACGTTAGTAATTCACTAATTTCACCGCTAAATTTTTGTTGTGAGTAGTGAAATTGGACATGAGTAAGTAACTTACACTCCGCTTGAAGTTGGAAAATTCTTTCCTCTGGTTATCACATACTACCATGAAATTGGAGCTCAGTTGGTAAGTTATTGGTAAAATACTCTGTTCACAGCTCAATTTTTATTTTGATTGGTGAATATATCGAAAAATTGATATCCTGCTATTGCCGTGGACGTCCATAAGTTGCTAACAATTTTGATAAATTATCCTTGATGTGCCCGTCCAACGAGATTTAAACTATGCTAACCACATAAGGACAATCATTAATTCCATAATTGCTTGCTCAGCAGAGTAGATTAGCCTATCAATATTAATGCATCCTATCCCAATCTTTTAAGCACGTCTTGGAGAAGATAAGTGTAAAAAGCTAGAAGGTGTTCACACACATGCATAAAAGGCATTGAACTATTCGACCTCTGCTATCAAATGCTTGGAAGCATTACCCTATTTACAACATCTAAAATAGCTTCATAATGGTGTTAAGAAATTCATCAAGGGGGAAGGGAGGAATTCCTGCGTCATGAAGAAACTTGTGTTCTTGGTCGAAGTTTTGATGCTACAATCTCATAGTCGAAAAGAAGGGATAGCGCTACTTTCTTCACTAATTAATATCTGTGATCCTATTTTCAAATAGGGCAATGCTTATATAACGGTATTGTTGTTCTTTTGAAATAATGGTGCATTGTCGGCCACAAATTGCTGACTGTATTACAAGGAGATTTTTCAAGCTAGTCTCATGATTTTTATCATTTCTTCTAATATTTTCTTTTGAGAGGAAGGATGAAAGATGTGGCCTTCTAGTGAATGACCACTTTCCACACTGCCCCTTGATACACTTGATCATTCAAAGAGTAAAAACAAAGGACTTCTCTGTTGTCTAAATAAAGTAACTCCATTGAACACTTTCTATGAAGCTTCTCTATGAGATGCAACTCAGACATATGCAAAAAAAAAAAAAAAAAAAAAAAACTTCGTTACTTCATAATGTTGCTGGTTTAATAAATTCAATTTGTTATGATTTTGGTAGAAATATAGCACATGTTGTTCCATAAAAGTTTTATTATGATGTCTCACACTTTAATACGATGAAACTTCATAAATCCGTAAAATGTAAGTCACATTTTAGAATATTCCTCCTTTAGTTAGACTAAAAAAGTTAGAATTCATAAAATTAGAAAGAATTGCATCTTAAAATATCTTGAACTTGGTGAAAACAAAATGTCTAAACGTAATAAAATATAAGAGATTGTTTCGTGAAGTTTTACATTTGATTACAACCCATGTTTTAAAATTTGGTTCAGCTAGTTCGATCAAGAACTTGCCCTTAGTCATATCCGATGATCACTAAGACTCGAATTGGTCCAAATCTAGATCAAACTGGCTTGATCAATGTTCAATAATTGAACTGACAAACTAAAATGATATTCAATTGCATTGGCCTAATCATGCAGGTTGACTTTCCAAAATATTAAAGAAGGAAAGAAAAGAATGATTAAACTGGCTTTAAAAGTCTCCTCATAAATCTGTCAGCAATTTGTGGCAGAGAATGCATAGTTACTTTAAAGAAATAACAGTACCGTTAGATAAGTATTTCCCTTTCAAATATCAGTAATTTAGCAAAGTTACAAAAAATAACAACCGTTAGATAAGTATTTCCCTTTCAAATATCAGTAATTTAGCAAAGTTAAAAAAATAACAGTACCGTTAGATAAGTATTTCCCTTTCAAATATCAGTAATTTAGCAAAGTTACTTTAAAGAAATAACAGTACCGTTAGATAAGTATTTCCCTTTCAAATATCAGTAATTTAGCAAAGTTACTTTAAAGAAATAACAGTACCGTTAGATAAGTATTTCCCTTTCAAATATCAGTAATTTAGCAAGCAAAACAATGGTGATGGAAAAAAATTTAGTTTAGAGAGCTTAGTCAAGTCTACCATTTGCTTCCAAATATATTAGACTCCGTATAAATAAACATTACTCTTTTGTAACAGTTGTCATTACCTAAAACATCATAATCAGAAGCATTCAAACTCTAAAAGGGATTAAAAAAAAAAAACTCTAAAAGGGATTATACCAAAAAAAAAAACTCTAAAAGGGATGCTAAAATTTATTACTTCATTAGACAAAGAACAGTTAATGGTTCATACAAGTACATTTTATCCTACTCTTTTCTAAAAGAGTATTTCTAGTTAACGATTACATAGTAAGAAAAGGGTGGCAGAATCATTAAAATATTAAATTATTTTCAGCTAGTAACTACAAGGCAACATCCTCATTCCTCAAAAAAGACAGCAATGGCTAGAAATCCATAAAATTGTTCCAAAAAAAAGTTAGCCATGTAAGAATGGCAATAGTTTTTTTGTTAACGTAAGAAGAAAGTTACAAGAAAAACCATTTTAACATTTTGAATCTCTCTCTTACACTGCAGTATAAGTTTTTTTTTTTTTTTGGTCTGCAGTATAAGTTGACAATAGGGTTGTGCCCCTTTTTTCACCTTGTGCATGGTCCCCTGTAGTGAGCACCTTTGAAACTTTATTACTATATCCATCAAGAAAAATATTCCGCTTACGCAAAATTTTCTAAATTGTGCAGTTTTATGATACAATTAGAATATAAACCAGCATACCGGCCCAAAGGAAAATAAAGAATTTAAATCGACGTGCATGTGTAGATCAATCTTGTAAATATCCCTAATGAAGTCAAGGTCTTCGGGCAATAGAATAGACTTGTGGCTACACAAGAAGTCAAGGTCTCTTGGGATTTCACATGTGTTGATTTTTGAATCAGTACGCGTTGCAATGATTCATGGAAAGTCATGGTCTTAATGGACTTTTACTAGTGATGTTTGGCTCTAAAATTTCCAACTTATCGTATGGGAAGGGTCATGGAGCAATTTTCCAGCCTTTTCCTCTTTTGACTAACAAGTCTTCATTTTTAATGCTGTTTAAGAATGGTTTTTCTTTCTATGCAGTGCAAGAAACGGCAAATGGAAAAGGAAAATGTAGCCAAACTTTAAGAAGGTGAAGTGTGAAAGATTAGACAGTGTTCATACCCGAACACATCATAAAGCTCCTTATTTTTACGTCAAATTCTTCATCCATAACCTCCCCCTGTCAAGTGCTTCGAAGGCATTCTATCATATTTGGGTTTGTTGACTTGGTCAAATGAAGTCGCTAATAATAAAAAGAAAGAAAAAAGGAGACCACTTTATTTAAAACAAAGAGACATGACCGAGAGAAAAAGAGGAAGAAGAAAAAGAGAGAGTGATAGCAAATAGAGAGGAAAAGAAGAAGAGAAGAAAGAAAGGGAAAGAAAAGGAAATAGGAAGGAAAAAGGAAAAAGCTTTGGTGCTTACATGCCCGAAGTCAGATTAACACTGTTTCGCAATGCCAAGGATTCAAGCTCTTCGTTTTTCTAATCAGAGTAGCTTTTGAGATTATGGCATGAGTCTTCAATAGAAGTTCAGTAGCTTTTGATTGCTTCAAAGTAGAGAAATCCGGACTTCGTTTTCATTAGAGCTTCAAACTTGAAGTGGTCAAATTAGGAAGATCATTGGTCATCATTTCATCTCAAGAGGAGATTCTCCATTGTTTCAGAAAGAACGCGATGCACTACCTTATGTTTCAAGAGCGTGAAGGCAGAAAATATCCAGCCCTCAAACTCTTGGTGGTTTTAAATCATGATGGTCTGTTTTTGCTTGGCCTAGCTTCGTTGTCAAATACAAGTAGAACTCATTTGAGTTTTAGCTCATCATCAAACATCTCTTTTGTTCTTCAGAACAGGGAACTTAGACCTGGAAAACAGCCTTGGCAAAACATGTCAAAAACGTCGCCTCATAAACTTCGTCTGGGAAACAGTAGACTTAGCCTTTAAGAGCTCAAAGTCTTGTGAATTTGAAAATGAAAACCATAGTAGACTAATGTTTGACCCCACCCTTGATCGCTCTTATTCAAAACCCAACATCGTAAACTCAAAGTTTCAGAAAACTTAATGAATATTTGCATAGACAGAAAACGATGAAGTGACAGCCATTCGAATCAAGGCGTAGCGAGATAATGAGTTCTGTTCAGCCAATCATCTCAAGTATTTGGGTCAATTCATCTTAATTCTCGATTGTAATGCTTAGAAGAAAGGCAACAGGAAACATGCAATGTCAAGAAAGAACCATCCGGTGGGAATTGTCAACATTTTCATTATGCCAAATGGCATGTACCAATCGGCCTTCTTGCTGATGCATTTCCATTGTCAAATAGGAAAATCGCAGGAAAATAAGATTGAGGAATCCTCGTGAACCTGAGAAAAAATGACTCCCAGACCAAAAGAGAAAAATGGCCATGTATTCACAAGGCTTTGAGATAGTCATAACGCTTCTAGCTTCCTTAGCCATTTTCAGTCTGAGTCATTCCAACAAGTGAACCTCCTACTTGATGATGGGCTGGGTCCGCCTCATGGGGCCCAGCACATCTTTTAAAAAAAAGTCAAAAAAAAGAAAAAAAATTAAGGTGGAATATTTTTTATAGTTAGAAGAGAAAAATGAGTCTTCACACAAAAAGAAAAAGAAAAGAGGCAGAGAGACAAAGGTTCAAAGGAGAAGAGGCAGATTAGATTTATGTGGAATCTTGTCGGAATCGGTGGGAAATTTTAATATCTTATTCATGATATCAAGATCATCGTTGAGATCCTTCTCCGATTTGTCTTTTGATTTTTCTGGTCGTGGTTAGAGTTTTCTTACTTCATTCGTTAATCCACTAATGATATATTGTTGTATTGTTGATGTGTTCATTCTCTAGCTGTGTGACTAGAGATGAACTATTATATATTTTGCTATTCTCGGTGATTAGTGGAAGTTTTGAGTGATTTGTAGTTTTTTCCATATTGAGTTTTGTACGCAAAATTTATGGGTGTTGTTTTTGTACTTCGTCATCAACTTTTTATATTAGTTGATTGTGTTTTGGAGAAAATATTGATCCCTGACAAGTTTTTAATATTCAATGAATTTTTGCTCTTCCATCAATTGATATAAATAATCTCTTAGATTTATTTAGTGTTATTCTTAGTAAAGGATCAGGTCAAGTACGAATGGGTAGAAAATGGATCCAATTCACATTGACCAATATAACACATACTAACCCATATTTTTGTAATACAATTTTGGCAGCTCACACTCAATCCCACTCATACACAACTCAACCCAAGCTCCAATGTTCAGCAATTTTCCACTCCAATTATGCCATTAGATTTTCTTTTTTTTTACCGTGCCAGGGGCCATTTGGCTAGATCATCATCAGTCGTTTCTGCAATAACGAGGCCAACCGCATCAAGATTTGGCATCAAGAATGCTGAGTGAGAAGACTTTCCTTTTGCGCTTTGAATTCAAAAATCTGTGTGGCAGAAATTACGGTCCGATCTTGTGGAAAGTTGAGCGTTCCCAAACCACATGATAGGTCTTTGACTTTACATCACTCTCTCCTCAAATGACTTCTCGGTCCAAGTCAAAGTCTCTGATTTCATATAATGGGTGGGACAGTCCCACTGGGACTCAATTCCAAAAAGAGGGACTGACCGAGTCACCATGAAGAGAGGTCAATTGTAAAATTTTTTAAAATAAAAATAAAAATAAAATAAATCCAAATTTTAGGTTAAGTCTCAAATCTGCCCCAATTTTTTTTTTGTCTAAAAAAACCCCAAACTTTTCTTTTATCTCAGAAAAAACCATAAACTTTAAGTACAATCTCAATTCCACCTCAAATTTTGTTTTGTCTAAAAAAAAAAAAAAGATGTTAATGCCACAAAAAACTCCAAATTAATCCATATGTGACAAATTTACCCAAAAATAATTTTTTAACAACGAAATATCTCAAACTAATATATCTATGATAAATTTACCACAAACTAATTTTTTAACCACGAAAATTCTCAAATTTGTATATCTATGACAAATTTATCTCAAACTAATTTTTTGATTATCAAAAATCAAAAACTGGTACACATGTGACAAATTTACCTTTTGTTAGTTTCCATTAAATTTTACTATTAAATTGCTAAGTTAGATGACACGTAACAGTTGATGAGTATACTAATTTTGGATTTTACCCTCCATTTGTACCCAAAAAAATCACCAACTTTTAATATATTTTCAAATCTACCCCATGGTCATCCCAACTTAACGTGACATTTCCATATCGATAATAATTACACATTGACAAAGCAACATGGAAAATTATCTTCAAAATAAAACCATTGTAGGATATAAAAAAATAGGCACTACTAACCGCAACTTTTGGACAGAAGGCTAATGGGGCAAATTTAGGACTAGAGTAAAAATTGATGATTTCTTTTTCGATACAAAAATTTGAGTTAGATTTGGGATTGAACTTAAAGTTTTAGGCTTTTTCTAAGACAAAAGAAAAGTTTATGGCAGATTTGGGACAAAGCCTAAAGTTCTTGGGTGTTTTCTGAGACAAAAAATAAAAGTTAGTGTAGATTTGGAACTGGACCTAAAGTTTAGGATTTTTTAGAAGACAAAAAAAAAAAAATTTCGAACAGATTTGAGACTAGACATAAAGTTTATAACTTTGGGGGGGGGGAATTTGCCCCTTCGAAAAGTACAAAAGTAAAAATTCCAAAGTCTTCAAAGAACCAAAAATTCATCCCAATCAACTCTCAGATGTCTACTCCTACGGCATGTGAAGTAATATCAATGTGCCTTTTCCTAGTCTTCTTTGGTTGGCTGTTGTTTTATTGCATTCTCATTACCATGGAAAATGATAAGAAGGTGAGTTTTTGCAGCCTATTTAAGCATCACCCGTTGCCTCAGGAAGACAAAAACCAACTTACTAGAGCCAAAAGAGAAGAAGGAGAAGAAGAATTGATGGATCCTTCATTAGAATTCACAAAAGTCATGAGCCTTGTGGCTACCCTTGCCCTTTTCACTACATTTGTCATTCCACTTCCTACTCATGCTTCCCTTGCAGAAGCCCAAGCCCTCCTCAAGTGGAAGTCCAGTCTTAGTAACCATTCGGTAACTTCCCTCTCTTCGTGGACTCCCTCTCCTCATCATACCTCCAGTTCCAACTTGACCATGAGTCCGTGCGCTTGGTATGGCATCTCCTGCAATCAGGGGAGGAGCATAATCAAGATAAATCTCACCAGTACTTATGTTGAAGGTACGCTCGAAAATTTCCATTCTCATCTTTGTCTCATCTTACGTACATGGACTTGGGTATAAATAGTCTCTCTGGCCATATTCCACCTCAAATCGGTCTCTTGAGCAATCTCACCTATCTTGACCTCTCTATCAATCGATTCATGGGTAATATACCCCTGGAGATCGGCCATCTAACGAAACTCAAGGTCCTGCACCTGGTTTCCAATGAGTTAAATGGATCCATTCCCCAAGAAATCGGACAATTGCATTTGCTCAATGAGGTCGCGCTATATTCGAACCATTTGAATGGACCCATACCTTCCTCATTATGTAATTTGACCAAATTGGCTAGACTGTATGTCTACAACAACTCTCTTTCTGGTTCTATTCCTCCTGAAATGGGAAATATGACAAATTTGGAAGTGCTCCACATGGACACCAACTTCCTAATAGGACCGATTCCTTCCACTTTGGGGAACTTAACCAAATTGATAGGGCTGAACCTATTTGCTAATGAGCTTAGTGGTTCCATCCCACCGGAGCTAGGGAATTTGAATCATCTGAATGAGTTGAGCCTTAATGAAAATAATCTTACGAGTTCAATCCCACCAACATTAGGCAATTTGAAGGAGCTTACCTCTCTTTATCTCTACAGTAATAAGCTTTCCGGTCACATTCCTAATGAAATGGGAAATCTCCACGCTATGCTTGACTTAGAGTTAAGTGAAAATCAGCTCACCGGCCCAATTCCCTCTTCTTTGGGTAACTTGACCTCCCTAACATCTTTGTTTCTCCGCGACAATCACCTTTCTAGTTCAATTCCTAGATCCTTAGGGGATCTAGTGAACTTGGAGGTGCTACAATTGGATACCAACCACTTAAGCGGCTTCTTACCAGAGAAACTATGCCAAAGTGGGTTGCTCCAAAACCTTACGGTGAGTGACAACAACTTAACCGGTTCTATCCCTACAAGCTTGAGAAATTGCACAAGCTTAGTCAGAGCACGCTTTGAGGATAACCAGCTCACTGGAAACATATCCGAGACCTTCGGTGTCTACCCTAACCTAACCTTTATTGACATGAGTTTCAACAAGTTCTATGGAGAAATCTCAACAAACTGGGGAAGTTGCATGCGTTTAAGGGATCTAAGAATTGCGGGAAATAACATCACTGGTAGCTTGCCTCCAGAGATTGGAAACGCAACTCAATTGGGTGCAATTGATCTTTCCTTCAACAACTTAGTTGGTGAGCTTCCGAAAGAATTTGGAAAATTGACTTCTTTGGTGAATTTGAATCTAAGTAGGAACCAATTTTCTAACCGACTAAGTCCAGATATTGTGTTGCTACCTAGTCTTCAAAAATTGGATTTGTCAAGGAATAGATTAAGCATGTCTATCCCACTGACTATCGGGTTTTCTTCAAAATTAATTCACTTGGATCTGAGCAACAACCAGTTGAGCCAAGATATTCCAGGCCAATTAGGGATGCTAACTCATTTATCCGAGCTAGACTTGAGTCATAACTTGTTAAGCGGTGAGATCCCAGCTCAATTCAACAAGCTAGAAAGCCTAGTGAAACTCAACCTTTCACACAATAATCTTTCTGGCCTTATATACGAGACTTTCAAGGATATGCGAGGTTTGATGGAGGTGGACATCTCTCACAACAAGTTTGAGGGTCCCATCCCCAACACCACCGCATTCCAAAATGCAACAAAAGAAGCGTTTGAAGGCAATAGTGGATTGTGTGGAAATGTTGGAGGACTTGAGCCATGTAATCAAGTGGTGGTGGATAAGGAAAACTCTTCAACGGGAGGCAAGGTTATTCTTATTGTGTTTTCTTTGCTAGGAGTAGTGTTGTTTATTTTCTTTGGAATATTCTTCATTTTCCTTAGAAAGAAGTTCCATTCAAAAGCGGACCTATCAAGCAAGACAACTAAAGTCTTTTCTCTATCAAAGTACGGTGGAATGATCTTATATGAAGACATCATAGAATCCACCGGGGCTTTTGATGAGATTTTCTGTATTGGAAGGGGAGGCTATGGAAATGTCTTCAAGGCCAAATTAAGATCAGGTGATTTAGTAGCTGTAAAGAAGCTCTATCAAACAGCTGATAGTGGGCAAACAAATCAAAAGGAATTTTTGAATGAGATTAAGGCATTGACGGAAATTCGACATCGCAATATTGTGAAACTAGAGGGCTTTTGTTCACATCCACAACACTCATTCTTGGTGTATGAGTACTTTGACAGAGGAAGCTTGTCTACAATCTTGAGCAATGAAGAAGAAGCCATGGAGTTGGATTGGAACAAGAGGGTGAATATAGTAAAAGGCGTGGCTTATGCTCTATCTTATATGCACCATGATTGTATTTCTCCAATCGTTCATCGAGATATTTCAAGTAACAACATTCTGCTTGATTTGGAGTATGTGGCGCATGTTTCCGACTTTGGCACGGCTAAGCTTCTTAAGCTAGACACATCAAACTGGAGTGCAGTCGTCGGCACATATGGTTACGTAGCTCCAGGTTAATTTCTAAAATTGACTCTTGATATAACAGTTTAGCTAAAGTGATGTATTTGTGCTAACACATATATCTCCTTCTTTGTGCAGAGCTTGCTTACACAATGAAGGTGACAGAGAAATGCGATGTGTATAGCTTTGGAATAGTAGCCATCGAGGTGATCAAAGGAAGACATCCGGGTGATAGTCTTTCATCTCTATTAGCTCCAGTCGGCATGGAGATAGTTTTGAAGAATATATTGGATTCACGCCTGCAAACGCCCATGCCAGGCATTGAGGATGAACTTCTGACCATCCTAAAGCTTGCAGTCGCTTGCATATCTGATAATCCCCAACTCAGGCCGTCAATGAAAATGATTTCTCACGTGCTATCGCTCGTTCAACCATTTTTGATGGAGTTCAAAAATCACAGAAGCCCACTAATCCTGTGAGAGATGCAACAAATCCAAGCCATGCACTGGATCAATTTGTAGAAGATATCGTCTGATAAACGATTTTGCTCTGTCAACCACATGCAAGAAGGTCTGGTCTTTAATAAAAAAACACTGTCGTTTATACTGATCAATTAAGTTTCAAGCTTTTTCTAATTTATTGTTTCGCTCACTCTTTTGTTAACTGTACTTGCATTTAGGAGAAATATTTTGACCGGAAACAAGGATACGTGTTTAGGGTACCAGCATGAGGATGAGGACTACAAGTCGTTCATGCCCAAGTATAGAACAGCCTTTTCTTTTGGAAGGAGCAAAACCTAAAATTCCTGGCATCTAGTTTCATTTCTGGAGAGAACAGCTGAACTGGAGATATTCCAAACTGTTTCTGCATCTATTAATAATCATACTAGTATCGTCGCAACGAAAGCTATGTATCCATGTCTAGTTGGAGTTATAAAGTATGAATTTCGTATCACTGTAAAGTTGCTTATGTATCTAGCGTTATCATCTTGAAAGCAGAGGGTCCATGTAAAGTCGCAACCGAATATTTTTATTAAGTCTCTGAGATTTAGTCCTTGTTTAGTCCTTTTATAAGGTTCATGGTGGATTTGTGTAGACATAAAATCCTCTTACGTGCGGAAAAATCACCCATCTTTTCAGAGTCCATTCAATCAGAAACTAAATGTTCTAATTGCAGCCACGAACCATGTTTTTTAGATATTATCAAGCCATATGGGATGATATCAACACCCCCATTCCCGGGAACAACATGTGAAAGAAATATAAATTAAAAAATCAAATCCAAAAGTTTAAACTAATAAATGCAGGGACAACACAAGAATATAAAAAACTTATAAAACCCCTTGTCAAGCAATGTGGGCCAATATTCCAACATTAACTTAGTACCATGCTATTACATAACATGGTTTGTTTAATCAGCTCCTATTCCAAGTGCTATCTGCATGTTGTTATGGCATGGGTATGTATTAGAAGTTCAGTTGCTTTTTGATTGCTCCAAAAGAAATATGGCACTAGAGGAAATCCAGACTTTATTTTCATTAGAGCTTTGAACTTGAAATTGCTTAAATAGGAAGATTTGATCATCATTTTATCTTGAGGGCAGATTCTATGGTACAATGCTTTGTCTCAGAAAGAATGCAAGTTCAATGCTTTGTCTCAGAAAGAATGCAAGTTCTGTTCTGTTACTATCTTATACTTCAAGAGCCTGAAGGTAGACGAAACGATGCCCTCCAAAATCTTGAGGGATTTAAATCATGCTAGTTCATTTTCCCTGGGCCTCGTCCCATCGTCAAATACAAATAAAACTCAGTCATGTTTTAGCTCACCACAAACCATCTTTTCTGTTTTTGAAAACAAAGAACTTATATTGCCTTGCGCAAAACATGTCGGAACAATTCTCTCATGTACTTTTATCTGGAAAAAAGTAAACATATTTTTGAGAGCTCAGAGTATTGTGAAATTAAAATAGGAAACCACAGTAGACCATTGTTTGACCCTGCCCTCGATCAATCTCAAGTAAAACCCAACATTGTAAGATCATATTTTCCAAAAACCATGTCAATGGAGAGTGTAGGGGGTAAAATGAAGTAACAACTATTCGACTCGAGGCATAGCAAGACAATGAGATATGTTAGCCAACTTTATTATCAAGTAATTGGGTTAATTCAATCTCAAATCTTGAATGTGCCGCATATCTTAGAAGAAAGGCAATAGGCAATATGCAATGTCAAGAAAGAACCAGCAACAGTCAACCTTTTCATCAAGCTAGATGGCATCAACAACCATGTGATCCACAAAATTTGATGCTTGCTGATCCATTTCCATTGCCAAATAGAAAAATTAGATCAAGGGAAAGTTTTTAAGCATTCCCCTTGGTCCTGAGAAAAATCAACATCCAGACAAAAAGAGAAAAAAGGCCATAAATTCCCAAGGCTTCAAGACAGTCATCATGCTTCTAGCTCCCCAGCCATTTTCACTGTCTTAGGTCCCTCCACCAAGTGCACTTCCTACCTGATAATGAACCTACAGGTTCCATCCAACCAGAGCAAGGGAATTTGAAATTTCTTCGATGGTTGAGCCTTTACAATAATAATCTCAACCTTTCAATCTTGCTGTCTTTAGGAAACTTGGCAAAGCTTACCCTTTGGTTTCTCTCCTGGGTAACCAGCTTCCCAGTAACATTCATAATGAGACACGAAACCTCCAGGCTTGACTTAGAGCAGAGCGAAAACCAGCTCACTTGACTGGTTCCTTCTTCTGTCGGTAATGTGACAGACCTGAAATATGTATTCCTCCACTAGACTCAATGTTTGGGTTCTATTCCAAGAAGCTTGACAAATTGCATCTGCTAAGTTATTGATTTTTAGTTTTTTAGTATCCTATTTGAGATCTAAGCGACGTATCTCGGCCGAAGCGTCACCGGCGAAGCCAACACAGCTGGGGCTACGACATTAACTCCTCGAACAAGAACTAACATGCAAGAGGAGAAAAAAAACAACGAGGAAACGCTTACCAATCACATGCAGGAGGCGTATTCCGGCATTAATTAATGTTTTCCAACCAACCACAGCGATTTCCCTCTCCCTTTTTTCTCTCGGTTCCTCAAGGCTCGGTTTTCCTCAAGGCCCTGGGCTTTCTCTTTTGTTTATTTATAATTCTCTTTCTTTAAGCTATTTAAGATGCAAAAACAGCAAAAGGAAAATTTACTCCAAACTATTTTTTTGAAGACTATTGAAGATTTTACACTTCGTTTGTCGTAATTTACTTATTTGGGCTGAGGAATTTGAGATTTTTTTTTTATACTGGGATAAATTTGTCATGAATGTTTATTTAGAATTCTACCAATCTTTTTTTATGGTAAAAAAATAATTTGGGGTAAATTTGTCTTTCTTTTAAGCTCATATTTTGTAATAATCTCACTGGACGTTCTTATTTCATAGTATTATTGACAAAACTCGTCATTATCTTGAAATACCAATTTAAGACACTTGACCAAATCTTATGACTTGATTAGATCCTGATTAATTTTAAGATCTCGATTTGTGATAGGTGTCTCTTAATTTAACAGCTATCATGAGGGTACCTCTTGACAAAAAGGAAAAGAAAAAAAAAAAAGTCATCCAAAACTCCAAATTAAGCTCACTATAATATATTTACTTTAAAACTTTTTTTATTATACCAAAAATCTCAAACTTATACTTGCATGATATACTTATCCTCTAAGAAATCTACCTATATGGATGCTAAAAACAAACAGTATTGACATGGTGCCCATGTGATTTAAATGAAATAAAAGTCATGTTGTTTTAGCTAAAAAATTATATGACAAAATCTTGACGGAGGATAAATATGTCACACAAGTATAAGTTTGAGATTGTTTCATGTCACAAGAAAATTTTAGATAAATGTGTTATGATGGGCATAATTTGGATTTTTTTTTATATCATGATAAAAAAAATCATGATAAATGTGTCACAATGATATAATTTAGGTTTTTTGATGATTTTTTACACACACAAAAAAAAAAGAGCAATTAGCTAGGGAATAGTGAAACGTCCAATGCGAGATTCTATTTGTGCACAAAAAATAGGAATAAAGTCCTGTTATGGTAAATTTCAAGAATCAAAAAGAAATTTCAACTATAGTTGGTTGTGGTCTTAGCGTCCTATCTAGGAGTAATAAATCCAAGTGTCCAAAAATAACATACTATTTCATTTCACCATGATATTGAATATTCCAAATTACAACAAATCATAGATTCATTTACCGTAGTGAAAACTTATCTTTCTCCCAAGCTAAAAAATACCTTGTGACGACTTAATTTTGTTCCAACTGATCAATATAAGCCTTTGAAAAGTAGATAAACGGGATTAGCTCATTAGTAGCTTGAGCTCATATAGATTTCTGTTTTCTTTTAGGATTTCAGGTTCTCGATTGGCAATATCGTTGAAAATTATAGTCCTTTAGGAAGGATAAAAGTAATAAAAAATGAAGCACCCCGTCATTATCTAAATTAGGACTAAATCTATAAATTATTTGGGCTACACCACACGATGTCTATTGTGATTAAGTATTGATTATGCTTCTCTCTGCCCTTTTAGGATTGATAGTCTCTTAAATTTATCTTGTGTTTTTCCAGTAAAATTGATGATCTTACAACCTTTATATAGACTTGTCAAATTGTTGGGTCATATTAGATTTGATTTAAATGAACCATTTTAACTCAAACAATTCTATCTTTACGTAATACAAGTTTTGCAACCTATACAAAACTCGACCGGACTTAACTCATACTCAATCCAATTAAGTTTTGATTCTCAGTAATTTTTCCCTTGCTCATGGAAAATAGTATAGGGAAAGAAATAACCAATTAAAAACAATTTTCCATCACTTTCCTATGGCCATTAGATTTTTTAATCAAAGCAAGGCAATGGTTATTAATTTGATTTATTACAAAAATATAAATACAATAAACTTGAATTGTGAAGCTAATAAATAAAAGATATAATCCAAGTATACATATTCATGATCCAACACCAAAATCATTTGCCCCGTCTAACTTGCGGGAATATTTCTATTGGAGCCATCGAGCACTTCAAAATTCCAAAGCAATCACAGCGCACTCTTTCTCAATAATTGAGCCCACTTACGGAGCTCAAAAGAGGTAAATTATTTGAAACGAGGGTCCTTTTATTGTACCGAAAATTTCATGGTAAGAAAAATAATTTTTATGAAAATAATTTTCAAGTCAAACAGTTAGTTTTCAATCCGTGAAAAACTTTATCCACAATTCGATTTTTTTTTCATCTAAATACCAAAAAATTGAAAAATAATTTCCGTAATAGTTTTCTTTTAAACAAACAAACCCTAACTTACGATGGCAAATATTCTTCTTCTTCTAAGTATAATAAGATAAGGGTAACTTTCAAATAAGGGTTTGAAAGTAAAATCATTTTATCAAAAACCTAAATAAATATTATCTCAAATAAGGACTTCAATTTACAAGTCAGCCTAATCTTATTTGCAACTAAGAGTATTCTCCTATAAGGACTTTGCTTTTTTCCTTTTTCTTTCTTTTTTTTTCTTTTTCCTTTTTGTGTTTCTTTTTGTCTCGCTCATGCCTCCTCCTCCACTCTGCTTCACCTCCTTGACAGCAGCCTCACCAGCGAGCTTGCACAGGAGCGGAAAAATTTGAACAATTTAGGAAAAGAAGAAAATGGAAAGATATCCAAAAAGTGTCTGCAGTTTTGCAAAACTACGAACTGCGTGATTCAGCTTTGCACCCTCCCCATCAGTGAACTTTAAACCGCGTGCTCTGCATTCTGCGATTTCACATCCTCACGCAAGCATTCATCGCCTTCGCAGAAGCCGGATGGAAGTTATTCGGCATCAGTTGCCTCCTCCAACGATGAAATCTTCAAGAGGCCTCTTGGGCTGCCATTTCAAGATCGGCTTTTCTAGAGTAGGCCCAAAGAGACCGGCAATGATGATGAACTTGATAATTGAGAAATATCGATAAATGTGAGCCTCCACAGCCACCTTATCGTTTATCAGAAAAGGCTGGAACAAGCAGGCCAAGGACAATTTTGATTTCTCTTGTTCCATTTTTCTTTCTATTGATGTGAGTTTGCAAGTGGGTGTGGTCCAGACTCATTAGCTCGATTATCAGCTGTCGTTTCTGCAAGAAAGGGTCAAAATCGAGGCAAGATTTGACTTCATTAATGCCAAGTGAGAAGGCTTCCCTTTTGCGTGCTTAGAATTGCATAATGTGTGAAACAAGTTAGGATTATCACTCTCCTCAACGACTTCTCTATCAAATTCTCTGGATTTCGCACAACGATTGGACCAAATTTCGACATGGGGACTGTGGAGACCGATGCAAGTCGAAAAGTCGCCAAAGAAGACCGAATCGCCAAAGATGGAACCGACATCCAAAGCATTTTCTAAGAGAAAGCTCCAAAGTCTTGATGGAACCGGGAAAATACCGCAAGAGATCGGTCGTCTAACGAAATTGGAGGTCTTGCACCTGGTTTTTAATGAGTTAAATGGCTTCATTCCCCAAGAAATTGGGCAGTTGCATCTGCTCAATGAGGTCGCGTTGTATTCGAATCAATTGAATGGACACATACCTTCCACATTGGGTAATTTAAGCAAATTAGCTACTTTATATCTCTACAACAATTCCCTTTCTGGTTCTATTCCTCCTGAAATAGGAAATATGACAAATTTGGAAGTGCTCCACATGGATTCCAACTCCCTGACAGGACCAATTCCTTCCACTTTGGGGAAGTTAACCAAATTGAGAGAGCTACAATTATTTGATAATAACCGTAATGGTTCCATCCCCCAAGAGCTAGGGAATTTGAACCTTCTTAGCTTGTTGAGCCTTTACGATAATAATCTCACCAATTCAATCCTGCCAACATTGGGCAATTTGACGAAGCTTACCCTTCTTTATCTCTACAATAACCAGCTTTCCGATCACATTCCTGATGAGATAGGAAATCTCCGTGCTATGCTTGACTTAGAGCTAAGTAGAAATCAGCTCACTGGCCCAATTCCTTCTTCTTTGGGTCACTTGACCAACCTATTATATTTGTTCCTTTGTGAAATACATCCAACTTACATTTTCTAAGTCTTCAGTAAACTATAGTCATTGACTTGGATTTTTTCATGTCATAAGAAAATTTTTAGATAAATGTGTCATAATATGCATGATATAGATTTTTTTATATCATGATAAAAAAATTCAGAATAAATATGTCACAGTGGTACAATTTAGGTTTTTTGATGATTTTTTACAAAAAAGGGAAAAAAAAAAACAATTAGCTAGGGAATAGGGATATGTCCAATGCGAGATTCTATTTGTGCACAAAAAATAGGTTATTGACCATTTACAAAGTTAGTTTCATTAAATAGCAAGAGGTTTTGTGATGGTTCAATCAGCTCCTATTCAGAGTGTTAAATGCGTGTTGATGTGGCATGAGTCTTTATTAGAAATTCAGTAGCTGTTGATTGCTCCAAAAAGAATATGGCACTAGAGGGAATACAGAATTTGTTTTCGCTAGAGTTTTGAACTTAAAAGTGCTTAAATTAGGAAGATCACAGGTCCTATTTTTGTCGCAAGAGGAGATTTTATAGTACAATGCTTTTGTCTTGGAAAGAATGCAAGTTCAATACCTTAGTACTTCAATTGCGATAAGGCAGAGGACATCCTGCCCTCCAAGCCCTCCAAAATCTTGAGGGAATTAAATCATGCTGGTCTATTTTCTCTCGGCCTCACTCCATTGTCAATAGAAGTAAAAATCATTTACATTGTACCGCTACCATCTTCTCTGTTTTTCACAATAGTGAACTTATATTGCCTTATGCAAAACATGTCGGAACAGCTTCCCTCATGTATTTCATCTGGATGAGAGCTTAGAGTTTTCTGAACTTGAAACAAGAAATTATAGTAGACCAATGTTTGATGCCGCCATCAGTCAATCTAAGTAAAACTTGACAATATAAAATCAGAGTTTCGGAAAACTCTGTAAATAGCCGAATCGCAAGATTTAAATTAAGCAAAAAGCAAAAATTGAAATCATAAATGCTAGGAGTGCCCAAGTCTTGAAGAAGTCAAAGTAAACCCATGACCTTGGTCAAATTACTGGTGCTACAATCTAAAAGTCCAAGTGGAGACGTAACCACTCCCGTATACTTTTCTTCCGTATATTCTTCTCACTAATTATTGCCTGGTGATGCACGCATTCCAGTTGTCAAAGGTCGGTATTTTAGCAAGCAAATGGAATGTTTCCCATAGGAATGGAAAAAAAAAAAAAAATCAGCGAGGTGGAGTCAAGTCAACCACTTACTTCAGCAAACATGAGGCTCTGTATAAACAAAATAGACGGTTTGTCAATAGCTGAAACTTCATGATCAGAAGCGTTCAAAATCCTGAAATGGAAGATCTTTGAAAGCTGGCCTTTTATGAACGGATCAGAGAACAATGGCAGAGACAGAGCAGCTTTATATATGCTCCAAAACCACACCAGAAAATCAAGGATTGGCAAAAAGTTTTTAAAGGGAGGAGGACATCTTCTAGCTCCCGTTGCCCTTCTCGCAATGCTTGCAGTCATTTCACGAGGTGCAGTTCCTGCATATGCATGCTATTGTACAACTGCATCGTTCGTTACTTGAAGTGATGATTATCACTTACCCGAGCCGGGGTTTTGCTCGCCCTTTTATTACCGTTTCAGATTTTAAGAATAGAGGAGAGTGATGGATTCAATTTAGGATCTATTTTGCTATTTTTATTAAGCTTATTAGACCGACTCTGAAGGAAATCCAGCTGGGTACATTCATGATATGTTGGACCTTATGATTATTTTCATTAATGTCAGGTTTTATCCGACTAATACATTTCTGAAAATGGTTTATTTTAATTAAAAGCTTCGTCCTTTATTTTATGAAGGGATGGGGTCGTTCCCCAAATAATAAATACAGACTTGGAGGGTGACGGTGACTATGACTAAGTTTGCTATTGCCCGTTCTTCTTTCTTACCTTTTTTTTTTTTTTTTTTTGTCAAGATAACGTTTCATTCATTCCCACAAAATACAAGAGAAAAATAATTTAGTCCAACTGCAAATCAAGACAAATCGTAGACAGCTTCAAAACAAAATAAGCTCTAAATAACAAAATATATCATCAAAACACGCTCAAAAAGTAATTATAAAAACAATGATTGATCACCAAATCCATCTTTAGTAATAAACACAATGAAATCTCCATCTATTATTATAGTTTTGCCTTTTGGTGGTGTGCACCTAGGTTCAACGTCCCCAACACTTTATCGTTCCAAAGTAAAAAAATTGAATGAGCACAATTGTGACACTTCCAAGAGCAAAACCCTCACGAAGATTCTCCAATCACCTTTAAAATTAGATTTGTACACCAACGAAATTTGAGAGAGGCGAATTAACAGGAAAAAGCTCAACCTACATTACCTTACCATGCATTGGCCGATGTAATCTGCACTATTTTCTCCTTCATTAGATGCATGTGAAGCGTAAAAGCGAAAACAAACATAAATAGTGACAATAAAAGGAAGGAAGAGAGGAGAGAAAAGCTTGCATCTATGCCCTACAGGAATCTCGCCAAGCCCGATTAGCTTTGTTTTACAACATTCGGTAAGTAATCAAACTCGTTGTTGTCTAATCAGAGTAATTTTAGGAATTAGGCCGTAAATTTGGAGCAATGTAAATTTTGAACTGCAAGATTAAGTAGAGGTGTTATTAAACTATGGATTTATATGGAAATAAAAGTTTAGGGTGTTTTAAGACGTAGAATCCATGTACTCCATGGTAGTTTCCCACTTATATAAATAACGTTGTGACATAAAGAGACCAGAACCTCAATTTTCAATCTTAAGAGCGCATCTTAAAGCCAAACCAGCACAAGTTTCTTCCTTACTGTTCATTTTCTTTTTCCCTTTGATGTGAGTCTATTTAGGTATTGCCTGAACAAAGTACAGTTAAAAGGTCCACACAGGTAAATTTTCTCCAGCTTTTCTTTTAGAGAGCATATCTAGTCGAAATTCACATAGTAAAAGAGGTACCTAAACTATTCAAATAATCAATCAGATTCAGCAAGAAGCTACAAAGAAACATGGTTGTTCCTCAAGAAGGAAAGAGCAATGGGTTAAAACCATAGAAAGGCTCAAAAAGAAACTAAACGTGAAGGTCCTTTATTCTGTGTCTTACTCTTCATCTTCAACCTCTCCCAGTCGATTGCTTGGAAGGCAATTCCCTCATAAGTGCTTCCAGATATAAAGAATTAGGCCATATACAACATCTAAAGTGCAGATCCACTTGGTATTAAAAAAATTATTTAATTTATCGAGTAGACGCTCTAAGTCAAATTTCGTGTTCTGCTGTCACAAAGTCTGAGCAAGACGATAGTGAGTGGCTTCATTTTCTTCCCTATTAATAACTGATGAACGATTCATCATCTTTAAAATAGCAGTGTCTGGCTGTTGGCACCCCCGCGTCAAGGAAAACCAGAGATAGCACCAATTAAAGAGAACAGAGTTCGGGAAGCTTTGAGTCAAAGTCAAATACATTGTTCCAACTATATGAAACTCTACACACGGTCAGACTACTTCTCGTTAACACACATTGACCATATTGTTAACATCTGAACCATCACAATCAGCACCATTCAACAAGCAGGAAATTGGAGATCTTTGAAAATTGGCCTTCTGTGATGACAGAAACAGAGTAACCAAGCTTTACATATATGCCTCATGGTTGATCATCAACCTCCGGAACAAAAAAAGAAATCATGGGTTCACCAGGATTAGAAACACCAGTGAATCTTCTAGCCTCCTTTGCCCTTTCCACAGCGCTTTTTATCATCATTCCACAAAGTGCAATTCCTGCTTATGCCTCCACACTAGAAGCACAAGCCCTTCTCAAATGGAAATCCAGCCTTCTAAACCAAAACCTATCCACCTCTTCTCTATCTTCATGGACTCTCCCTCCTCAAAATGCTACCGGCTCCAATGCAACAGTGTCGAGCCCGTGCAGTTGGTATGGAATCTCATGTAACCCAGCCAGAAGTGTGATTGAATCAATCTCACCAATTCGAATATTAGAGGTACACTCAATGAGTTCCCATTCTTGTCTTTGCCGTATCTTACCTATATAGACATGTACATAAATGAACTCTTCGGCGGTATTCCACCTCAAGTCAGTCTTTTGACCAATCTCACCTACCTTGACCTCTCCTTTAATCAATTATCCGGGAAAATACCACGGGAGATTGGCAATCTCATGAAGCTTGAGGTGCTACATCTGCTCTCTAACAAGTTGAATGGCTCTATCCCTGATGAAATAGGTCAGTTCCGTTTGTTGAACGAGCTTGCCTGTACTCAAACCAGTTGAATGGATCTCTTCCTTCTTCCTTGGGCAACTTGAGCAGCCTCGCTAGACTATACATCTATAACAATTCATTTTCTGGTCCTATTCCTCTTGAAATTGGGAATTTGACAAACTTGGAGGAGATTTACATGGATACCAACTTCCTAACGGGACCAATTCCTCCCACATTCTGGAAATTGACGAAACTAACCCAACTCCATGTATATGATAATGAACTTATTGGTTCTATCCCACCGGAGCTAGGGAACTTGAAACTTCTTCGTCGACTCGCCCTACACTACAATAATCTTACTGGTTCAATTCCCTCGACATTAGGCAATTTGACAAAGCTTACCCTTCTTTATCTATATGGCAACATGCTTTCTGATAACATTCCTGATGAGTTGGGAAACCTCCAAGCTATGATCAATTTAGATCTGAGTATGAATCAGCTCAGCAGTCGTGTTCCTTCTTCTCTGGGCAACATGACTGACCTGGAATATATATCCCTCCGTGAGAACCAACTTTCTAGTTCCATTCCTGGATGCCTAGGGGATTTGATTAACTTGGTGGTGCTACAATTAGATACAAACCAGTTCACTGGCTTCATACCAGATAACTTGTGCCAAGGTGGATCACTTCAAAACCTCACCATGGCTGGCAACAACCTCACAGGTTTCATTCCCGGAAGCTTGAGAAATTGCACGAGCTTACTCAGGGTACGCCTCCAAGAGAACCAACTCACTGGAAACATATCCGACAGTTTTGGTGTCTACCCAAACTTGGACTTTATGGATTTGAGTTTCAACAAGTTCCACGGAGAGATCTCGGCCAACTGGGGAAGTTGTCCGCGTTTGAGGGATCTACGAATTGCTGGGAACAACATCACCGGTAGCTTGCCTTCTGAGATCGGAAATGCGACTGAACTACAAGGACTCGATCTTTCTTCCAATGGTTTAATAGGCGAGATTCCAAAAGAACTCAGGAAATTGACCTCTTTGGTGAGGTTGAACTTGAGCAGGAATCAACTTTCTGGCAGTATAAATCCTGAGATCGCATCACTATCTGGTCTTCAAAGACTGGATTTGTCCAGGAATAGATTAAACTCGTCTATCCCTGAGAGTATCGGGCAGTTGGCAGACTTATTCCACTTGGATCTGAGCAACAACCGGTTAAGCCAAGAAATTCCTGGCCAGATCAGGATGTTGATTCATTTATCCGAGCTAGACTTGAACAATAATTCATTGATTGGCAAGATTCCTGCACAATTCAGCAGTCTGCAAAGTCTAGTGAAACTTGACCTCTCACACAACAATCTTTCGGGCCCTATATATGCAATTTTTGAGGATATGCCAGGTTTGGCCACGGTTGACATATCCTACAATGAGTTTCAGGGTCCGGTTCCAAACACCACGGCGTTCCAAGATGCTCCAACAGAAGCATTACAAGGCAACGCTGGATTATGTGGAAATGTTGATGGACTTCAGCCTTGTAGTCAATCGGAGCCGCAAAAGAAAAAATCCAACACTGTTAAGAAAGTGTTTCTCATTGTTTTCCTCGTACTCGGAGCATTTCTCCTGCTTTCTTTCGTCGGAGTATACTACATTTTGCATAGAAGAAAGGACCACCGACAAGTGGAGCAAGCACAGGAGAGAGAGAAAATGTTTTCTATATCTACTTACGATGGAAGGATATTGCACGAAGAAATCATTGCAGCGACTGAGGATTTTAACGAGAGATACTGCATTGGATGTGGAGGATATGGAAGAGTCTACAGAGCAAAGCTAAGATCAGGCGATGTGGTGGCTGTGAAGAAGCTTCATCAGATGTCTGATAGCGGGCAAACGAATCAAAAGGAGTTTCAGAATGAGATAAGGGCACTGACAGAAATACGACACCGTAACATCGTGAGACTCCGTGGCTTCTGCTCACATCCCCAACACTCGTTCTTGGTGTATGAGTATCTGGAAAGAGGAAACCTGTCTGCAACCCTGAGCGATGACGGAGAAGCAAAAGAGTTGGGTTGGGATAGGAGGGCAAATATTGTGAGAGGCATAGCTCATGCTCTGTCCTACATGCACCATGACTGTGTGCCTCCCATTGTTCACCGAGACATATCAAGCAACAACATCTTGCTTGATTCTGAGTATGAGGCCCATGTTTCTGACTTCGGCACAGCCAAGCTTCTCAAGCTGGACACATCGAATTGGAGCACTATTGCTGGGACATATGGATATGTCGCACCAGGTAACTCCATGGATATCTACTAGTTCTCTATGGTGAGCTTAAAAAGTAATAATCTGCTAGTAATGATGCATTTTCTTCTTATGCATAGAGCTTGCCTACACGATGAGGGTGACTGAGAAATGCGACGTGTACAGCTTCGGGGTCGTGGCAATACAGGTGATCCATGGAAAACATCCAGGCGAAACCATCTCATCCCTTTTAGCTGAATCGGATAAGGAGATTGTGACTGTCCTGAAAGATATACTGGATCCACGCCTACCAGCTCCAATGCCAAGCACTGAGGATGAACTTCTAGTCATCTTCAAGCTCGCAATTGCTTGTTTATCCACCAATCCGCAACTCAGGCCATCCATGAAGATGGTTTCTCAGGTGTTATCGGCTCATCCGGCCGCTCACTAGTGTGGCCATTGTCCAGAGGTGGAGACAACCCAGTAATATGAAATTGCAAGAGGAACTATAGCTTCTAGCAAATGAATAAATATCTCTAGTGGTACTTTCTATATTCGTAGATGAGTGTATTATGATAAAGTGAGCTTATATACATGACAAGCAAAGATTCAGAAGCCACAAGAGGACGCTTTGGTTGTGGCAACGATTATTACATTACTCCTCTTTGACGCATTACAATATCAGCTTGCAGTAGTAAGTATAACGTTATAATACCTATTACTGCTGAAACTCTAATAGCTATTATGCATAATAGCTTAACGCCCTGCGTGATTGGATAGTATTAATCATGATAACAATTTGCTTATGTAATGATTATATTATATTAATTAACCAATAATGGATATTGTAGTTTTATTAATTAGTAATAATTATTACAATTGTACTACATGAATGGCGATTCAACTGTGCACAGAACAGTCAAGGAAGGGTAAGATGTCTAGATTATATAAAAGGAAGGTAAGATGAACGGAGAATGGGAAATCCATATAAAAATGTAAGAGCACGTTTCAGAAGTTGAATGTGATATTGAGGGCATGAACTGAAGATATTAGTTCATCGAAAAGGATTTGTAAACCCTCCAGTGTTTCGGATTTTCTCTTATTGCTTGGCCCTCACTCCATTCTCAGAATATTCAGCATTCCCTTGTCATGATTTAAACCAACAGTTCAATCTTTTCAGATAAATCTCTATGAACAAAAAGTTATGACAGTACGCCGTAAATGTAGAACTCCTATGCTTATGTCCAAGGAGATTGCCGACACTGCTCACCCCACCCCAAAAAAAAAAAAAAAAAAAAAAAAAAAGGTTATGATATCACATTATCCAAGTAAATTTTGACCACAACCATTCCTAATGATACTTCAGCAATGATTTGTTTGCTGTAGCTGTCAAATTTTAGCAGAATGCATCAATCAAGCATTGATAACATCTTATAGAATTAAGACCTTAGGTGGTTGGCCCAGCGATCTCGAGGTGAAGAATGGCTGCTAAATGAAAGGGAGTACATACTCAATTTCCCTTGACGTGGATTTTAACAAGAGAATGTTCCACATCCTATATGTAACTTCAAAAAATTGCCATAAATCACTTGGCAGCACAGGATGAAAACAGAATGAAATCGATAATTACTGTATCCCAATGAAATGTATTGAAATCAAGATTAACACTACACAGGGAGTAAGAAGATGGAATGGACAAACGCAACCATTCATTGCAGTAGATGAACTTGCAGAAAATTAGGACAATCACTAAACCAAACGCAAGTATGAACACATAACACCAATTAGCACATCGGTCACATCTCTAGCCAATCATGTTAAATACTGGAATGAAGTTTGCCGTATCCCTCGACGAATTTAATGAAAGGAGAGTAATACCAGAATATGTTCACAGTGAGAACCAGAAGAAAATCCAGACACAAGACTATCACGTGAAATAGTTGGTCCAGGCCGTATCTTATCAAACCAATGAGATGCTGCTCTCACCGCCAGGCGGTTTGCGCACGCCGCCCAGGTAGTCCCGAGATTCTACCTTACCATCAGCAAAAATGTCGTTGCCACTTATCTCGCGCATTTTCGCCACACTTAGTGGTTTCTCCGCAGATGATGGAGGCAAATCGCCCTTGAAGATGTTGTTTCCTGAAAGTTCAGTATATTTCTTGTCATAGATCTTCTTTGCCGTCTTCAGCACAGGTTCCTCAGTGGACATTACATTGCTCTGTCCTCCAGCAGGCTGATCCATGTAAAAGTATTAAAGTCAGGTCATTCTAGATTCAAGAATACCTCAGAAGAATGATTTAGAGAAAGAATCAATCTAGTGCTATGCTTGCAAGAAGCATCATGGATGATCATTGGTTAATTCCATTGAAGTTTCTCAAACATTGCATTTTACTAGCCCTACTTAATGAGAAAAACTTCAATACGTATCAAACGTCATGTGGTTGACTTCTATCCCAATGTGACAACCAATAATAGCATGTCTTCATTGAATATAGAACTACCCAGGTTCAAAGCCACTAAGGAAGAGGGGAGGTGGTTACTTTCAACCGACATGCTGTATCAGTTGCCACATAACTATTTTCTCATGCTTAAGACAGAGGGAAGAGTAGGGACAAACACAACAAAGTCACTTACATTAGAAACTTTGGCAGATGTGTGCAAATTACGTGATGCAGGTTCTCCCATGTCTTGATGCATTGTGTGTGAGTGTGAAGCCACCGTCCTGGGCAAGATTTCAGGTGGAGGTGCAAATATGTCATGCCCACTAAGTTCTTTGGACTTAGCATGAGAGATCTGCTTTTTCAACATCCTGTCCGACTCACTTTCCAGCGTCCCACTCAATTCGCGTTGTTTTGCAACCTCAGGCAAAGTAGTTGGTTTTCTCGGAGAAACGCTCTCTTCCTCACCAAAGGAGATGTGACTGATTCCAGCAAGGGCTTGCTAGTAATGTTTTACAGAGGAAGTCAAAGTAAATTAGGAATCACCATGAAGATTTAAGATTATGTATGCAGGAATTAGGACCTGGTACATTTGTCTCAGGCCAAAAAAAGGAAAACAGAAAACAGAAGTACCTGGTACATTCGGATTCCTGTTCTGTTGTTAGGAGTAATATTGCCAGATTCTGATGGATCAGTTTCTCCACTATCCGAAAAGATGCCACTTCCAGTTATCTCCTTCATTTTGTAACCCGAACACGGTTTCCTAGAAGTTGCAAAAAGTGGCTTCAATGTACAGAAAAAAGGAAGGAAAAAAAGGGAATATATACATATAGTTATGCCCAAACATTTTCACAGCACTTATCAGAAAAAAATAAAATTTTGCATTTTCTGCATAGTCATAAATTGCTGGTGGCCACTAATAGTAAGAACTCATTGCCTAACACTGAACTTGTAAATCAAGTTCATTTATTAAAAAGGACCAGTGCACATTATAAACTATTCAGAATTCACAGTAAGAGAAACAAAGATTTTAGAATGCAGTATAAAGCATATTTAGCCAAATTTAATTTATCTTGAATGGCATCAGATACTTGCAGCATCCAACAAGGACTTCGTGGGGTAGCAATCCTGAATATCAACTGTATTTCCCCTGAGCCCAAAGTAACTCAGGGCTGAGTCCTACCACACCCATGAAAACTAATTGATCTGTCAAAGTAGAGTTTGTTCATCTTCTTGGAGAAAAGGCTTTTGCCTAATTCCAACACTTCTTTTATGAACTTTATGAAGTAATTCGTATTAAAGGAACAGTTAAACCATTCATTTGGACTTAAGCTAGACTAGAAATTCCTATCACAATATTTTTTTATGACAGGAAAGCCACCTTAGGTAATTGTATCCTCAACACAGTCAATACCTCCTAACCTCATGGATCAAATAAGATGCCAATCTCAGGGGGTTGTACATGTTGGTCGCCCCTTCCAACCTTTTTTTTCCTATTAAAAGAAATTATAATGAGACACCCACTGAAGCCATGTTGGATGGCGTAAAAAACACAGGATTTTTTCTACTTGGTAGTGTGGCTAATCAAACTTCATGTCACCTTCCGAATTTATAACCACATGCTAATATGGACAACCAAAGATGTTTGTAGCTATACCAGAAGAAAAGGCAAATTTAATTTAGTATAAGAATCACATGATGCTGAACTAGAATTTGTACTCGCACTTATTGTAAGGATTAGTGTGTGTGTGAGGCAAATTTAATTTAGTATAAGAATCACATGATGCTGAACTAGAATTTGTACTCGCACTTATTGTATAGTGTGTGTGTGTGTGGTTAGATAAGTTTTTAAAATTAATGTGAGATTGGCACAATCTGAAGTAAAAGTCAGAGAGAGAGAAAGAGAGAGAGAGAGTAGTAGTAAAATGGCAAGGAGAAAAATATTGTTCATATGACAAGTAGCATTTGATTATTCTTAGAGTTTCCAACTTCATGTATTTGTCCTCACGTAACTTCTGGATTTCCTTCTAAGTCAGGAACCTCTCCTTCCTCTATATACTAATCCAAGTATAGATCTTATAGCACTCAAAAAAAGATATAGTTGTCAATCATCACTCAAATCTCAATTCTTGGTCGATTATAAGCCGCACCTCAACAACCCAAAAATTACTCCCAAGATAATTTCGTTTGGTTTGCTATTTAGAAGGAAAAGGGACACCCTATAAGGAAATGAGAAATCCAAATCCAAATCCAAATCCAAAGAAAAAAATTATAAATTCCAATCTATCTTACATCACAAAGATCCGAACGCTATGCATTCATCCTATTCTACTCAGAAAACAAAAAAAAAAAAAAAAGGAATCTTCTCGCTTGTGTCAGGATTCCGGTGCAATGAGATCAACCGCATCTAACTGAACTTATAGAACCCAGAATTCAACATCTGAAACCGCAATAAAACAAACATATATATACATATCGAAAGAAAAGGAAGTTAAATAAATACAACAATAAAAAGTTCGCAAAAAGAGAGAGAAGATAAATGCGAAAATGGTGGAAAACGAGGAGAATGCAATCTGCACACAAGTTAATTCAAAAAAAGTGGGGCGGCAAAAGTATTATCCACTACATGAAAGTGACGATATGAATGAAACTGAGCTCTACCAAATTCGAGCGAAATGGAATCGGATCTCACCTCTTGTTCAAGCTCTCAGATTCCTCGTCAGTCACCTGACCTCCAAACACCACCTTGCTGATCCCATCCGACGGCTACCACACATCCCCCCCACGACCCAAGCAACAAAAGACCCAGAAACCTCATCACGTCCTTGCACAATCCAAACCCACAAAAGAAAGAAAGAACAAAATAAAAAGAAAAAGACGCACGCCAAGCAGAATCGCTCAGAACCCAGAAGAAGCAAACCGGGAGGGACTACCTGATGGGGACGCGCACCGGGGCGAGAAGCGCCGGACCCGGGTCGGGCCGAGTCCGGGGACGGGGCCTCGGACCACGTCAGCAGATCCGCCGTCGAGGTGTGGGGCTTCCTCACCGGAGTGCTCCTCTCCATCAAAACCTCCCGCTCTCTCGGTCCCGCCCCCTCCCTCTGTCCCTCTGTCCCTCTCTCTCTCTCTCTCTCTCTCTCTCTCTCTAGCCCTGGCTCTCACCCTGTGCCCGCAGCAGGACTTGAAATTCCCGTCTTCCGAATGCTTTACTTCCCCTCCCGCCGGCGAGCCGCGGAGAGCACCAATTGGCAGAGAATTCAGCGCTTCGAAAAGCCGAAGCTCGGACCCGAAACAGAGACAGTGTAAACCAACTACAGAAAACCAAGAAGAAGGGCCAAAGGGCAGAAACAGAGAAAGACAGAGAGAGAGAGAGAGATTTCTCTTCAAACGCAAGTCTTAAAAGGGTCACTCTGTTCTGTTGCGTGCGAGGGCGACGACGGAGAAGAGAAAAAACGACCAAACAAAAGCGCCCCGATTTTCCTTTTTTTTTTCTTTTTTTCTGAATTCCTAACGTTTTTCTTTTCTTTTTTTTCTTTTTCGTGCAGTCCGATAAAATGTTTTTTTTTCTTTTTTCGAAAATGCGGCGTCGAAATGACGAGAATGGCCTCGCGGTCCGGACGCGCGGCAATCTCGCGCGGGACGTCCAGGGGCAGTTTGGGGAGACGACCTGGAAAAGAAGAGAAGGAGAGAGTGCAATGTTGAAATTTTGAATACGGACGACATGGTGACGATGACGCTGCGGGAGGGCCTCATATTGCGGTCCGAATGGTCTTTTCGTCGTACGCGGAGCACGTGCGGACGAGCTGACCGCCAGATGGCGGTGGCTGTGGAACGGTTTAACCGGCCATTAGAGCACTAAATGGACTAATCATGGCGTCGAACGATGCATGGGATGAGGTTTTATCGTGATAAGCCCGTGTCTTGGGGATGCTTAAACCGGCTACCGTCGGTCAATCCCTCCGCGCTCATTTTCTCGTTCATTTCCGCCATGCTTGGAAATTTAAGCAGGTCACGATCCCCACTTTCAATGTTACCCTCTCTCTTAATGAAGGGATTTTAATTACATGTCCAGGTTTTCCGGTGTGGGTTATGATGAAGCGATATTGCTATTAATCAACATGGTCGTTAGATGTTTTGGAGCTCGATGTCTATGATAGATTATTTGGTCGAGAAAGAAAATAAACGTATATAGGAAAAATGACATTTAAAAAAGAATTTCAGTTGAGTTTCGATCATGGCATGCATCGAGCAATGTGTGTGCCTAGGGTTTTTTTTTTTTTTTTTTCTTTCTGTTTTTATAACACCTGAAATGTGATTTTTATTTTGATGTCGAGCTCCTAAATACTTTCGAAAGATTCAAGTACCGACATTCATTGCCATTTAAAATTTTCCATAGTTTTCTTTCGCACGTTTTGTTTATATAGATATGGTAATCAATTCTATTATGATGTGGGTAACTAGATTAATCTTACCACGTGTATGTATAAATTATCATTTACCTAGATAATTCAAAATGTTTTCTCCTAACCCCCGTAATTATTGTTTATAGTCAATTATATGAATAAATTACATACTTTTATAAACATTGAGATCTCAAAGGCTTTCCTCTTTCATCTTCTTGGCAAGACTCTTAAAGGTGTATCTAAAAAGGCAATACTCATTATCGTCTTCATGACCTGGATCCATGCCCCAAACGAAGCAAGAACAATTAGTAGCTCATGGCATTCTCACTAGATAATTGTTCCAATTTTCCCTCAAATACAAAGTCTTGAAGCAGAGGAAGTCCGCTCATAAAAGAGCCATATTCAGCCTTGTCAAGTGGAAAAAAATAAATAAATAAATAAATGAAACCTAGAGCAAAGTATCATTTTCTTCTTAGAACGTAAGCTCTATTAGGGCAATCTTAACCCGCTTCATCATTGTGATCGAAAGAACTCGCAATGTTTAGATATTCTTTCTTGGACATCAGTTCATGATGCACTCGCTTTTTAGATATCATGTCTAATTGACCTCTAGCCTTTCATCAAACAAGAAAAGCAAAACAACGAAGAAGGTCTTGATTTGTTCTGCCGAAGTATGACTCTTCCCTCATTATGAATGTCTTCCCATTCCTTTTATGTATCGACCTTGGTTCGCCAAAATCCACTACCCATTGGAATGAAATGAAAAAAAGTCCTTTCATTTTTTGTCCAAAAAAAATTTTTATCATATATAATTAGATATTACACACAACCTTGTGAAGCATTTCATTCTTGAAAAACACAAAAGAATTGAACATACTTTAATCCTCTCACACATAAAAATATTCGCAACCTCTTTATGGTCGACAGTTAGACCTCTTAAGGCATCCAACCACTTCTATATCTCTCCATCCGACAGCAAGCCAATCACAAGAGTGCAAGAAAATTTGAGAGGGATTCCAAAAGTCATGTAAATCGAGACTCGAATTTACAATTGTGTTGTAGTCTAAAAATCTTAACTTGACAATTTGTTATTGGAGTTTATCCCCCATTAATTGTAGAAGGGGCTTAGCAAAATCTCACCATTTGAGCTATTTTTTAGGGTGACAAAGCTTAAAACCATCCAACACCAATATCAAAGTCTAAGTTATCAATAAATCTGGATCTAATAGTTACTCAAGAGACATAGGTTGTCATAGCTCTAATCTAAAACCCGATATGTGAGGGGGAGATTGTTAGAGTTTGTCTCATATCAATTATGAAAGAGACTAGTGATCGATTTATAAGTATAAGAAAAAATCTTATCATTTAAGTTATCTTTTAAGGTGAGAAAGGTCTGAGATTACCCAACATTTATCTCATCATTGACTGCTAGAACATGTGAGAAGTGCTTTAGCTGGTGTATGCATGGATGCCTCATTTATTTTTCTGTATGGTTGATAGTGCCATGTTAGGTAAGTGGGGAGATTTGCGTGGGTTGATCCAAGGAAAATGGTAGGGTAAAGGCAACAAAGGTGATCACTTGTCAAAAAGATTCCTCCCCATGACCCTTTCCACGAATACAATTCCTTCCCTCTCTTAGGCATCCATGTGACCTGCCGGGCAAATTCAGAACCATCATGCCAAATTGCCAATCTCTCTCCAACATTCAAACTTTCCCACATGAGAAAGCAATCCTTTCATCAAGTGAGGGCATGTGCCAAAAAGCTTTCCATCCTAGCATGGACTCAGTTCACAGCTCTAAAGAGACCATACCCTCCCCTTTTCCCCCCTCAATACTATTTTGGAGCATTCAAGTATAATAGGAAATCCCAAAATGTCGCTTGAGCGATACTCATCTTTTCTCTGCTCGGTGCTTCGGTATGGTATGATTCATCATATTTGTACATTCTCTTAAAGTTTTGTTTCAAAAGCCAGGGGATGAGGAAGATGGAAAACGAGCATGGAAGATGAGGAAGAATTCACAAAGTTTTGTGAGAAATAACAGAGGTATAGTATGGTATTCTCTTCCTTTACTAAACTTTCTCCCCTTCCCAAGCAAGGTATGAAGATTACCTTTAGGAGTTTTGATTTGTATGTCTTCAGTAATTACCTTGTGTGTAGAAGTAGGGATTGCTATAAGCAGTGGGAATTATTCCAATGGTCAAAAGGTTCCAAACAGTTCATTATTAATTAAGAAAAAGTATACTCAATATAAAGTAGTCATATAATTTCTTATTCAATTTTTCTACGATAGAGATTGAAGTTTGACCATTATGAAATTTCAAACACCCCAAAGGCTAAAACCCTTTAAGATGCACCATTACAATCACGTACTGTAATGCACATTGAACAGTGGAGACATAATTTCTTTTGCAAGTTCTATTAAAAAAAGGACTTTCAAAACATAACTAATACTTTAATTCAAGCATCCTCCAATCGCTTTCTACAAAATCCTTGCTATTAATCGACTCATTCGACTCATTCAATTGGGACAATCCATGCCTAATTAGTTATTAATCAACCTTCTTCAAGTAATGTCCTCCTAATACGCGACCTTTTTTGCATCATAGATGCTCTGGTGTCCTTATTAGTTGCAGTACATTATGCACTTTCTAGGTGACTTTTGCTAAATATGTCATTATCTTTTTGGTTAAAGAAAGTAGTATTAGGTGCAGAAAATCTTCAATTTCAAAAATTTGCCGTCGCCATGACCCACGCAAGCGGGGAACATAACTCGGAACGCACCCAGCAAACAGCTTTTAGAGATTCCTCGGGTTTTATCATAAGTTTGCGTTTCCTAGGTTATGATTCCCTCACATATATTATAAATCTTAGTGGTTAAATAGAAAAATGTAACCTAAGTGTTGCTGGTCTGCCAAGATCATTATCCTGATCATTAGTTGACAAGTCATGTGGAATGACGACGGGATATCCAGCTAAAGCTAATTCAACAAATCCACTTTGCTTATAATGGAATCATCCCCCTCGTGACACTGTTCGCATCCTTTCCATTTGTAGAATCCCTTCGGCTTTTGGATAGGGCCTTGCAAGGAAAAGATGATTGCATCTGTTATCTCGCTCCTTTCTCTATCAAATTTTTACCTAACTTTAGAGGAAAAATAGAGTAACTACAGCACACAATGTCGCTGTCTTTGTTTGGCAGAATAGAAAAGGAGGTCAAGAGAAATTTATTAGGCTTATCTTCATTGACAGAGGAAAAGCAAAAATTCACTAGATGAAATTCAGAGTACACCGAATAAATCGAACAATCTCTAAACCCTAACCCCACCATATACACCTTGTATCACCTGCTCTAAATTGCAAAATAAACATTTGTACCAAAATGTTGTAAGAAATTGTTGTGTGTAATGGTTTGGTGAAAATTCTCCATCGCATCGCTAAAAGATTCATCAGATCAAGCCTAATAAATTAAAGTTGCAAAAATTAAAACCGCTAGGCACTTTTGGAACCTCTTGTGAAGTTTGGCACGACAACTGTTGTGAATTCATCCTAAATTATATCTCAAAATTATCAGTTTTTTGTTTAGCCAAAGAATCCTAAATCCGTTTTACCTTTATATTAATATAAGTTACATTTACATAGGGTATAATTATCTGTGCAGTGCTTGCATCTAATAACTTATCAAATATTTCTAGACCCCTTATTGACATCATTTAATACATTATTTATTATATATTTTCATACTTAGTATTTTTAGAGTCGGGGTTCGATTGCCTATTTTCTTGTGGTTATTGTATGAATTTGTGGGACCACAACAAATTATTATAAATTTTAAATCATTAGATAAAAGCGTGGTTTAATATTTAATTACTCTAATACTTCCCCTCACGCTTAATCCGGTCATTTGCTTAGAACTAAGCATGGAAATATGTAATTGGGAAGATAAATAAGGCTTGAAAACATTTTAAATTCAAAACTTTCAACTCTAATATCATATAATATTTTACAAACTAGATTAAGCATGATGAAAATGTTAAAGTAATTAAACATTAAACCACGTATTCATCTAACATCTTAAGTTTTCATAACAGTTAGTTGTAGTCTTATAAGTTCCTATATGGTATTAGAGTTTAATTGCCGACTTCGAATAATCATATAACAAAGTTGCAAATTGTTGTCTCCAACCCAAACACGATATGCAAGAGGGAGATTGTTGAGGTTGGAAGGGATTGGTGATCATTTTATAAGTGTAAGGAAAAATCTCACCATTTAAATTAGCTTTTAGGGTGAGAATGCCCAACACCACTCAACACCGATATCAGAACTGGAGATCATGAGTTTAAATCTTTCCAGACCTTATTTACCTCTCCAATTAAATTTTCGTGCTTAGTACCAAGTAAAAACTAGACTAAGCATGAAAAAAGTTATTAGAATATTTAAATAATAAATCACATTTCCATCTAATAACTTAAATTTTCAAAACGGTTTCCGATGATTTCATAAAATCTATAGTTATCACTTTTGAATAATTTTTTTATTCTTGGTTTTTATTTCACATTCATTGCTTAGAGATCAAGGAAGGATCAAGAGCCCTAGCCAATCGACCATCATTTTTACTTCAATAGGAAATGAGACAACGAGGATAAACCGTGACGGAAGGAAACGAGGGACGCGCTGTGACATTAGCGGATTTGTCGGCAGTGGACCAGATGAAGATTACACGTGTGAACAAAAAAAAAAAGCGAAACTATTAGGAAATATCGAAGGCTATGCCATCATTGTTAGCGAGTTCGATGGCGAGAGAGGATGATGAATTTCGAGGCCTTTTTCCAGTCCCGGCCGCTCGCGCCCACACGTGGCATTTTGTGGGGATTTTTGGTAGAGAAAAGGAAGCGGATAAATGACATTTTTAATTAACTACCCATCAATTTCTGTCTACCACCCATAATTATTAATTGTTTTAAGTCCTAATTGACTCGATAACGAAAGTGAGAGCATGGTTTGCCACAGTTAAAATTGCAATTATTTTTCACATGAATATCGGGGACATCCCAACGATTGATGTTACACCCTTGTGACCTATTTCTTTTCTTTTACCCGAATTCAAAAAATTATCAGATTAGTTCTAAACTTATCATAGATGCATCATTCAATCTTAAAATTTTTAATTAAACTAATTTAATCTTAAATTTGCATGCCATTCCAATTTATTGTGCAAAGATTAAGAACTAAATTAGTAAAATTAAAAAAATTAAAATTACATTTGTATTTATATAATATATTTCAAACTAATTGAACCATAACCTTATTGGAATTGATTGTAAAGATCTACAACTTCACATTTGTTGAATTCAAAATACAATAAGAAAAGGCAGGTCTTATAAGTATAAAATAAAAATGATTGTCAAATGAGTTCTCATGAAAACTTGAGAAATGTAAATGAATCGGCCATATTTTTTTGTGTAGATTTTGTGATGGTTTAAGAACCATTATTGAAGAAATGGAGAATCGATAGTAACAGTTTGATAAATCACTTACTATCAGGATAATTGATTTATGAAGGGTATTGACCATTTACAGAGTTAGTTTTCAAGATAAAACAACCTTTCGTATCGTCTTTCAGATAAAATTATGCATTTTTCATGGGAATAAGCTAGTTATATGTATTTAAAATAAATAAATTAAATCAGACCATCAGAGAAAGCGCCCACCGTGGGGCTCGAACCCACGACCACAAGGTTAAGAGCCTTGCGCTCTACCGACTGAGCTAGACGGGCTTGTTGCACTTTGCCGTACCATAAATATTATTATTCAATCAATACCTGGGCTCTTCCTTCGTCCAATCAAACTCTAGCATAATCTCGGCCCAAAAGAAGAGGAAATCACTGAATTTAAATTTTGAACTTGCCAAGACATATCCTTTTGTACGGGATCAAAAGAAAAGAAAATAATATCAAAGCTCGAATTACAAAAGCTACGGTCAAGAATTTCCTGGGAAAATGCAAACTATCCCCATTAGTCGCGAATTCGAAAAGGAAGGATTCCCAATGATCCCCGCCATTCGCTTTCTCCGTGGCCACCTTTCTTGGCACGGGCTTAATGACTCAAGTCACCAAACATTAAAGGGATGTCCACCAAAAAAAAAAAAAGCAATAGCAGCAGATCCATTTCGGAGATGAAAAGAGAACAAGGCTTGATTCGTTCCTGAGGTGTTGACCTTAGGCCGAACGGTCCGGAAAAAGAAAGGTATGTTTGACTTTTGAGTTTAGTTGTTCGAAAAATCGAGTCATCTTCCACTTGAGTTCATTTGCTCTGTTTTAGGCAAATGGGCCTGGAGTTGGTCTGGCCCTAAATAGAAGCTTTTAAGGCTTTAGCGTTTTTTTTTTTTAGGAGTCTGCCGATGAGATAATTCGCATGTTAAAGTTAAGGCGCGGCGAAATACGACGTGGACACCGTCTTTGCCGCGCGCGCAATCCTCCTATTTCTGGCGTAGTCCTACTATTTTCTTATTGGAGAGAATATCAACTTGCCACCACCCCAATTTGAGCGCTACTCTCGGGGACCTTCAATTGCACATTGAATTAAGTAGCTAGATTTGAGACCCTAGACTAGTGCATAAAAGTTTGAGGAGCTGAAGTGCAGTGGAAATCCTAAAATATGTTATGAAAGTGTAATTAAATTTAAAAATTTTTAAAGAGTGTATTTTAATCTTAAACTAGTTGAATTTGTGTAATTAATTCATTCCATTAATTACGTCCAACTTGACTAATGAAAAATGTTGATATGGCTTTCCTTATAATTTTTTTTTCCTACGTGATATTCCAAGGAAAATAAGACTAAAATAATGTCATTTATATTAGGAGAGGATCATCATCCAATCCTACTAGTGGCAATCCTTGGCCCAATCTAGGTGAGAGCCTAAGTGAGGGCCGTGATCCTTGAACTGCAATGAGCCAAGGTTGCTAACTACTAGTTGGGGGTAGATTGACCCTTGCCCTACCATTGCTCTGGCCTTTTCTAATGGGGTGATAGTGATCATCATTCAATTTTGCCTATCTTCCTTCTTCTCTTTTATAAATATAATTTAAATAGCATCTAGATTAAAAAATCAGACTTGAATAAAAAAACAAGTTGTTTAGGCCTTTTTTTTTTGTTTTAATCACGTTAGCACGTTAGCACCACATAGGATAAGAGAAAAAGTTTTTAAAAAAATCACATTAACATTTTAAATTAGTCAAGTTGGATACAATTAACGGAAGGATTTAATGGCATCCATTTGATAAATTTATAAATTTAATTATACTTTTTGAAAGTTATATAAGCTAAAAGCATTTTCGTCACTTCATAAAATTCATTTTGCATTTATTCCTTTTTGGGATTTCCGAGGACCCGGCATCCGCGCTCAATCCCAACTCATTCGGACAGCGTGAGCTCCCATTTTTCAGTCACAGCCACTGCCGCCCGAAAAACAAAAATCGGTTACGGAAAAAATAAAAATCGAATTAAAAAAAAAAAGAAGAAGAAAATCACGCGATCCGTGTGACATGTGTGGCTCGCAGTTTCGTCCCCCGACCGGAGGATTCCGTTTCGACCCGCCCTCCGTTGCTTTATAAACATCGGGGATTCCACCGCCTTGGTTGGAAACCGGCCGTCGTCTCCCTCCGCGTGCGCGTCCCTGTCCGTTTGCCCGCCCGCGCGCGCGCGCACGCGATATATAGAGAGAGAGAGAGAGAGAGAGAGAGAGAGAGAGAGAGAGAGTTCCATGGCGAGCGCCATTTGCGGCGGCAGCTTGGCGAGCGTGTTGGCGCCGAGGCGACGCGGGAGCTCGAGGCGGTTCGCGCTGAAACCCGGCGAAACGAGCTTCCAGCGCCGGCTCCTCGCGCCGAACGTGAGGGCCTCTTCCTCCTCCTCCTCCTCCTCCTCCTCGGCCTTCGTCGAGACTAAGCAGCCGCCGTCGCCGTCGCCGCCGTCGCCGGCGGTACGTGTTTGTGCTCGTGTCCCGGACTTTCTTTTTGCTCGAGGAGAGGAGTCGGAATCGGAGCGGTGAATCTGGCGGGCGACTGAGTGAGTAGTAATCGAGCGGTCTGGGTTGGGTGGGGTCTTGCTCGATGAACTCGAGCTTGTCTTGTTCGCGTGCCTCTGGCAGGGCTCGTCGAGCGGGAAAGATTGGATTTTGTTACGAAAAATTTCGTGAGGAAGGCTTTTGAATTGTGTACTGTCCTGATAGAAGAGAACAGTAATTTTGGCGTCCTTTGCGATTTTCTTTCTAGTCGTTAAACTGCATACAGGGGCATTTGACTTTGTCGATGAAATGTTTGTTCAAAGTTTTTTTTTTTTTTTTTAATTTGTCTTACCTCCTGTTGATTGAAAAACCCAACTTTATTTGTGTAGGAACCTACTGTGGATAAGGAGAAACTCGGCAGCAACCAGAATGTATTAGCTTGTCCCATATGTTATGAGCCACTAACATTCACTGGCGATCTGGTGTTGTCTGTGTAAGTTGCGCAGATTATAAGACGGTTCGGCCCATGAATGTCTTTTTGCTGTTTTCATCATCCCGTCGTGATTCTGCTGCAGGGATGCTGTGTCCGGGTCTACTTTGGAGTGTGGCACCTGCAAGAAGACCTATGTGGGCAATGAAACGCATTTTGATCTTACCGCGGCCAGTGGAACCAAGGAATATGGCGAACCCATGGCACTTTCTACCGAGCTTTTCAGGTGCGAAATGTTATTTATTGGAGCCGACTGATTCGTTGGGTAAAAATTCACAATGTCACCTCCAGTGGCATCGTCTGGGTGGGTTTTTTATAAGTCATGGTCATTCGGGTGATGTGCCACTGATTGAATTTTGGCATCAGGACTCCGTTGGTATCGTATCTCTATGAGAGGGGATGGCGTCAAAGTTTTTCAGTTTGGTTTGGTTTTCCAGGTCCAGAGGAAGAGGTTAGTTCGACTCTTTTCTTTTTTACTCCTATTGCTTCGTGTATGCTTGTCACTGCCATTTGTTACAGAACTGGTTTTTGTGTTGCTGTTATGATGAATGCCCTGCAAGACTTGTTCTATTGCAAGGAGTAGCCATCTTGGAAATGGTTTTCATAGAAAAGTGGTCACCGACCAGAAAAAATTACTAAATACATACCTATGCCTTCAGAAAGATGCACATTTGACTCGATGTCATTGAACTTGGGCTGGAGCTAGGTATCTAATGCATGTGGTACTCCTCTCTGGTCACTTTGCGGGGAGGTACTGACCATGAGATTTTGACTGCAGTTCGAATTGACCAAGGGATTCCTTAAGCCAGTATTGGGAGGAAACATTGTTGATGCAAGTTGCGGGAGTGGTCTTTTTTCAAGACTTTTTGCCAAGAGTGGACTGTTCTCTGTCGTTATTGCTCTGGACTACTCTGAAAATATGTTGAAGCAGTGTTACGAGTTCGTTCAGGGGGAGGAGGATTTTCCGAAAGAGTGAGAAGACCAACTCTTACTCTGATCAAATGATGATTGAAGTTTGTAGTTTGTTACTGTATTGTTAGGAATTTCTCTTAGATTGTTGTTGTCTTGATACATTACGCTAGAGTCAGTTTTGACCAAGTTTTCTGCTTTTAGGAACTTGGCATTGGTCAGAGCCGACATCTCTAGACTTCCTTTTGCTTCAGGTTCTATTGATGCCGTGCATGCTGGTGCTGCTTTACATTGTTGGCCTTCACCATCAACAGCAGTGAGTATTTTGGTTCTTTATGGTTTCTGTTCCCCACGAGGTAACCGGATCAATATAAAGGGGGATTGTATAACATCGGTCTTGTTCTTTATGCTTAATTTCAAACTTTGCGTAAAATTGTCAAAAGGGAATGGCTCCAGTTTCTCCACTCAGTAAAAAATAATGTTTGCAGCGCACGTAAGTAGAACTTTTTAGGAGTGAAGCTTTATTCAATGTATGCACTTCATTGATCCTACCTTAGGAAGCATCACTTGGTTTAAAATCTCTTAGTTCTTTGTCATATGCTCACATTCATTACGTCGTGGTGCTTTCTCAGGTTGCTGAAATCAGTCGAGTTTTACGACCAGGTGGAGTTTTTGTTGCAACTACACAATTGCTCGATGGTCCATTTGCGTTATTTCCTCTTCTGAGGCCATTACGCCAGGTACTTGGTTTTGGCTCGAGTCCTGTCCCTCTATTCAGCTCTACATATCCAAACTGCATGTTTTCTCTTCTGCTAAATACAGTTCGACAATATCTGTTGGGGCAGAAGGCTGGGGTTTGTTCCATCAATTTTCACACAACAAAAGAATTAAACTTTCAAATTTTTGGTCTTTAGAATGGGACACGCATGCTTCATTTGCTTTGGGGAATACAATGGCATTATCAAGCCGATGCCTAACCATCCTTTTTGTCTCTCATTCCAGAATATAAGTCAAATATCTGGCAGTCACATCTTCCTCTCTGAAGGCGAATTAGAAGATCTTTGCAGAACCTGTGGGCTGATTGGCTTCAAATTTTTGAGGAATGAGCGATTCGTGATGATCTCGGCTTCAAGACCCCGCTAAAATTTCAGATTAGCCAGCAGGTTAATCAATTACTTTGAATAACAGAGCAAACACAATAGTCAAGTAATTACGGGCACCACTGTGAGTCTCTCACATTGTTAGCAATGAAGTTTAGAAAAATGAAGATGCGTATATATACAACTTCTTATTGTTTAAAGCACAGGATGATAAAATAAAGGCTGCTCTCTTAAATTCTTGATGTGTAAATACCACCCATTCGGCGGTCAATGAATGAGTTGAATGAAAGGTTTATTGCTCCTACATTGTGTCCTTGCTTTGGGGGTCTCAAACTTTGAGTAATGACCCATGAGATTAAATTTTTCACTTTTGTAGTGGAATAACTTTTCGTTGTCCCATCAGTTGATGTAATGCAAATCAGGAACTTGAAATTGTTGAAGAACATTGGAACAGTTCTTTTCCTTATAAACAATGGTATCCATGACTATTGAGCGAAATCCGCTCTGTCCCTTTAGCTGCTGTTGCATTTTACCTTGTTAAGATGAGAATGGAAAGCTACTAAAGACGACAGCTTGACCACTTAAAGACGACAGCTTGACCACTTCACAAATTCATAAATGTAGTTCCTCTAATCTATACTTTAACCTCTCCCTTCGTACAATACAAAACTCGTGCAAGGTCTCTGCTAGTCAATTGTAATTACAGAAGTTTTTTATGTGAGTACAACAATCAAAAACCTCCTCCCACCTCCATGAAGATCCCCAGATGATGCTGTTTCTATTAATCATTAGAGCACTGCCTGCACCCTATACCGTTATCTCATCTCAAAAACAAATTAGTCAACACCTGTGCTTTAAGCATCTCTCAAGAAATTCAGATATGGAATGCACAAGGTACATATATATAGAAATTCGATCTGTTACCTAGGCAGCAGTGTGCTCAGTAACTTGTGTGAAAGAAAGAAGAGGAATGATTTGGAACTTAACTTGTTTGTTGCTGGTGCATTCCATGATATGCAGAAGCCCACAATGAACAAAACTAAGCTGTGGATGAATCATTCGGATAAAACCAGCAGAAGTATTGCTGCCAGTAGGACGGCTGGTTCAGAGCTTATCTGTGCTAAAATTATTCTTCCAGATCCAGAGTTGGTAAGACGTCTGGAAAGAAAATCTGAAATCTCCAATTTTACCTCCAAAAAGTCCCCCAAGGGAACTAGCAATCACGAAGAGTGCCATGAGAAATTCAGTTTTATTATGGGAGAACCCAACAAGTTCCAACCACATTGTCGCAAATGACAAAGCTGACCAGGGGAATAAACCCGTTATGGAATGATGGAATCTTTATCACCGATTTTGCTTCTTGAAGCGAGTCCTTCACTTGTGAGCAGAACGATTTTTTTTTGAAGTTTGCCCAGTAACCTTGGCATGGCCATGGCAAAGGAGCAGACTGGAATTGCATTAGTTCAACCGAATGGAAGGAAATTCTCCACATAGGGATCCCCATGGACGTTGAGGGAGCTATCGACACAGAAAATAGTCCACCTACTAAAGGCACCGAGATTGCCAGTCAGTTGTAGTCATCGAAAAGCCATATCCAACAAACTAGACGGGCTTGATGCACTTTTGAAGGAGGATTCATTTTCCTTTAATAGAGAACAATACAATGTTGTAGTCATTGATTTGGTAAACACAACTATTGCACAACCAAGCTAGATCTCCTATTATAGCGGGATTAGGATGATCTGATATCCTCATCGTTCCAACATTCTCCCCTCCTCCCAAGCTGTAGCAGAGCCGTCCTCAGAGGTCAGCTTGGATACCATGTTCTAAAGAGCACCTGTAGAGAGAGCCTTAGTAAATACGTTTGTAAGTTACTCATCACTATAGACATGAGGAGTTTCAATTGTCTTATCTAGAATGTTCTCATGCACAAAGTGATAATCAACTTCTATATGTTTTATCTGTTCATGGAAAACTACATCTGAAACAATATGGATTGCGGTTTGATTATCACATAATTACTTCATTGGAGACTTACGGCTCAAAATCCCAATTCTTGCACAACTAATCAAAGCCAAACCATTTCACTTGTAGTTAAGGCCACGGCTCTATACATGGCCCCTGCACTGGACCTTACTACAACATTCTATTTTTAACTTTTCCAAGTGACTAAGTTGTCACATACAAAAGTGCAGAAACCTTTGGTTGATTTTCTACCCTTAAGGTTCCTAGCTCAATCCGCATCATTATTATAATACTAGTATGATCATGTTTCTTCGTCAGAATACCTGACTTGGACCAAGCTTGAGGTACCGAAGTATGCAATCTACAAGTGCCATATATCCTTCAGTAGGATCCGCCTCTTAGGATCGTGTTATGCTTTGATACTATCTTTTAATGATGTTCATGTATAGAAGAGAGATAAAAGAAGACAAGAGGAACATTCAATAGATAAGGATGTTCAGACTTCAGACGACCAAGAGAATAATGCCTCGGAAGCTTACATATATGGTAGTAAATCCCCAATTAATATCGTTACCTTTGGGGGAAGATTCATTTTTCTTTAATAGAGCAATATAGTAACTCATAATAGGGGTGTGCCATCAGGCTGGTTTTACCTAGGAATTGGAGCAGATCGCCCAAAAAATAAGTTTGGGAACCAATTCCCCGTGGAATCAGTTGGGGATCAGGTTCCAAATTTTTGGAATAAGTTGAAATTGGTTTGGGAATAAATTTCGAGTGAATACCCACCTAGGAATTAGACTGAATTGCTTTGTTTTGGAACACGTTTTAGAATAGGTTTTATAAGTTAAAAAGCCAAAATCCTAATTTTTTTTTCTGTAAATTCTAACCTCAGCACCACTTCCTTGAGACTTCTTGCCAATCTTCTATTTTTCCCTAATTTTTTTATGGATGAATGGGAAATGAAACTTTAAATCCATGTTATATGTTACATGTTTGAACTTTTTATTGTTTATAATTATACGTGACTATGTGTTCATCTTATGAGTTGTTGTTATTGGTGAATAGGGATTGTTCATCTTTTGAATCATTTTATTGCTTATAACCTCATACGATTTTGTTGAAAAAAAAAAAAAAGGTTTTGGGGTAGATCTTAGAATCAAACTGGAAAACAGGGTAGGTTTATCCAAGCAAATAAGGTAGGTTCTAGAATAAAAAAACTGCGAATCAATTATAAAGTTCTAGAACCTATTGGCTCAAAAACCAATCACCTCTAACTTACTCTCATTGGGTTATAGTCATTAATTTGATAATCACAGTGTACAATCTTGTCAGATCTCCTACTATAATGGGATTAGAGCCAACAAAATATGACAGTGGAGAATTTCCCCGCCTAATCCTATAATTTTTCTTCTAGGTGAAGATTTGATACCCTGAGGGACTACTCTGGGAAATCGCAAAAAAGTTCAGGACCTAAAGCTCATTTTGCATTTCTTCCCTTCTTTTTCGGTTTTCTCAGAATCCGGCGTTTGCACTCGTTCGTTCATTCAGACCGTATGAGCTTCGATTTGCAGTTTCGGATATTACCGCCAAAACAAGAAAAAAAAAAAAAAACACAAAATTTAGTTACGGAAAAATAAGAAATTAAAAATAAGATAAACACGCGATTTCCGGATCTCTGTCTCGCAGATTCGTCTCCGACTGAGGATTCCAGTTCGGCCTACCTTCGTTGCCTATAAATTCCCGGATTCCACCACCGTCCAAACCGGACATTGCCTCTCCGCGTGCGTGTGCCTGTGTTTGTCTGCGAGAGAGAGAGAGAGAGAGGGCTACCATGGCGGGTGCTATTTGCGGTGGCAACTTGGTGAGTGTGTTCAGCGCGAGCCAACTCGGGAGCTCGAGGCGGTTCGTGCTGAGATCCGGCGAGACGAGCTTCGAACGTCACGTTCTGGCGCCGAAACTGAGAGCCTTCTCCTCGGCCTACGTCGAAACTAGGCCGCCTCCGCCGCCACTGGTACGTCTCTGTGATTTTACGGGCGGACGTGTTCTGATTGTGTTACAGACTTTATTTTATTTTTTTAAAACTCGAAGAAAGGAGTTGGAATTTTGCGGGAAAAGCTTTTGAAATGTGTACTGTCCTGATTGAAGAGAACAGTAATTTGTGTAGGAATCTACTGTGGATAGGTTTTTTTTTTTTTTTTCTGGCTAGTTCCTTTTGTCTTGCCACCTGTTGATTAAAAAACGGAACTTCATTTGCTTAGGAATCTACTGTGCATAAGGAGAAACTCAGCAGCAACCAGAATGTATTAGCTTGTCCCATATGTTTTGAGCTGCTAACGTTCACTGGCGATCCAGTGTTGTCTGTGTAAGTCGTGTGGATTTTAAGACGGTTCGCCCCATTTATGTCTTTTTGCTGTTTTCATCATCCCGTCGTGCTTCTGCTGCAGGAATTCTGCGTCCGGGTCTACTTTGCAGTGTGGCACCTGTAAGAAGGCCTATGTGGGAAATGAAACGCATTTTGATCTTACAACAACCGGTGGAACCAAGGAATATGGTGAACCCGTGCCCTTTGCTAGCGAGCTTTTCAGGTGCGACAAGTTATTTATTGGAGCCAACTGATCTGTTGGGTAAAAATTGACAATGTCGCCTTCAGTGGCATTATCTGGTTGGATTTGCTATAAGTCATGGGTCATTTGGGTCATGCGCCACTGATCTAATTTTGCATCAGGACTCCCTTGGTATCGTATTTGTACGAGAGGGGATGGCGTCAATATTTTGAAAGTTTGCTTGGTTCTCCGGGTCCAGAGAAAGAGGTTCATTCAACTCTTCTATTTTTTACTCCTGTCGCTTCGTGGATGCTTGTCACTGCCATTTGTTACAGAACCGGTTTGGGTGTTGCTGTTATGATGAATCCCCTGCGAGACTTGTTCTATTGCAAGGGATAGCCATCCAGGAAATGATTTTCTTAGAGAAAAGTGGTTACCAACCAGGAAAAATTGCTAAAAAGATATCTAAGCCATCAAACAAATGTATATTTGACTCGATGTCGTTGAACTTAGGCTGGAGCTAGGTATCTAATGCGTCCGGTGCCCCTCTCTGTTCCCTTCGTGTGGAGCTACTGACCATGAGATTTTGACTGCAGTTTGAATTGATTATGGGATTCCTCAAGCCAGTATTGGGAGGAAATATTATCGATGCAAGTTGCGGGAGCGGTCTGTTTTCAAGACTATTTGCCAAGAGTGGACTGTTCTCTCGCGTTATTGCTCTGGACTACTCCGAAAATATGTTGAAGCAGTGTTATGAGTTCATTCAGCAGGAGGAGAATTTTCCAGAAGAGTGAGGAAACCGACCCTTACTCTGCTCAAATAACGATCGACACTTGTATCTTTTGTTGCTGTGTTGTTAGGAAATTTCTCTTAGGTTGTTATTGTCTTGATGAATTACCCTAAAAGAGCCAGTTCTGACTAAGCTTTCTGCTTGTAGGAACTTTGCATTGGTCAGAGCCGACATCTCTAGACTTCCTTTTGCTTCGAGTTCCATTGATGCTGTGCATGCTGGTGCTGCTTTACATTGTTGGCCTTCGCCATCAACGGCAGTGAGTACTTTGGTTCTTAACGGTTTCTGTTCCCCATGAGTTGTCTAGATCAATATAAACGGTGAATATATATAACATCGGTCTTGCTCTGGATGCTTAATTCCAAACTTTGCATAAAATTGCCGAAATGGCATGGCTCCAGTTTCTTCAAATTTGGCAACAATTAATGTTTGCTGCACGCACATAAGTAGAACTTTTTAGGAGGGAAGCTTTATTCACTGTATGCACTTCACTGATCCTAACTTTGGAAGCATCACTTGGTTTAAAATCTCATGGTTCTTTGTCATATGCTCACATTTCATTACGCGGTGGTTCTTTCTCAGATTGCTGAAATCAGTCGAGTTTTACGGCCAGGCGGAGTTTTGGTCGCGACCACACTGTTGCTTGATGGTCCTTTTGCATTGTTTCCTCTTCTGAGGCCTTTAAGCCAGGTACTTGGTTTTGGCTCATGTCCTGTCCCTCTGTTCAGCTCTGCATCTCTAAAAGTACAGGTTTTCTCTACTGTTATGCACAGTTCGACACTCTTTGTCGGAGCAGAAGGCTGGGTTTTGTTTCCATCCATTTCTCACGAAACCAAAGGACTAAATTTTCGACATCTTGATCTATAGAATGGGAAACGCATGCTTCCTTTGTCTTGGGGAATACAATGGCATTTGTCGAGCCAATCAATGCCAAATCATCATTTTCGTCTCTCTCGGTGCAGATTTCAACTCAACTAAGTGGCAGCCACATATTCCTATCTGAAGGCGAGCTAGAAGGTCTTTGCAGAACCTGTGGGCTGATCGGTGTTAAATTTGTGAGGAACAAGCGATTCGTCATGATCTCCGCTTCCAAACCCAGCTGAGATTCTGGATGCGGGTTCATCGATTACTTTGAATAAATGGAGCAAACAAAACAGTCCACTTCTTATTGTTTAAAACATAGGATGATATGGTAAAGGTTGCCCTCTTAATTTATTGATTTGCAAATACCGCCTGGTTCGACGGTTCATGGATGAATTGAAAGACAGATTCATTGCTCCTGGAGTGTCTTTGCTTTTGGGTTCTCAAACTTGACTGTTTGAGAAAGGACTTTTCACTTCGAAAAAACTTTTCTCTGTCCCGTCATTTTCAAGTTGTTGAAGAACAACGGAAAGGTTCTTTCCCTATAAATGATGATGCACGACTGTCGAAAGAAATCAGCCGTCCATTTGGCTGCGGTTGCATAGCTGCTAAATAGCACAGTTCACCTCCACAAATTCATTAAATGTAGCTACTCTAATCTCTACACTAACCTCTCCCTCTGTACAAAACAAAACTCTTGCAAGGTCTCTGCTTGTCGATTGTAGCTACAGAAGTTTCATATGAGTATACCTATGAAAACCTTTCCTACCTCCATGAAGTTCCGCATTGAAGATTTTCAATTTCAAAAATGATACTGGCTTCAGCTAGCTGCGTTGTGTGACTACTTGCCCAGATTAGAGAACGTCAATTGACGGTAAAGCAACATCTTTTCGTCACCATCCTCAATATCAGTGGAATCCTCCCCCTCGTAATGAACATCGATGACGCTCCTCTCCCTACCATAAATGTCTGGTCCGTCAACCAGATCACCGGTACCAACTCCACTGGGGGACATGTCATCCAAGTTTAACTGTTGCATCTCTGATTCTATTAGAGCCTCCATCCGAGCCCGCTCTCTATCTCATGGGTATGTGCAGTAGAGGAACAAGTAGATGACGCAGCAGAGAGACACGGGAATGCCTATAGCTGTGTACAGTGCCCTGGCCAGCGAGGCTGCATTCTCTCTATCAGTCTCGATCTCCTGCGGTTCAGTAGATCCTCTGGGAAGTTCTTTATAACCATACACATTCTGAGCTAGTATTCCAACTATAGGAGGAGCAAATGATGATAGTATGGCCTCAAACGATCGGTCCACGGCATAGACACTTGTTCGGAATTTCTCAGGGACTATTTCTGCAAAAATAGGACTGCAATGAAAAGACCGGAGGTAGTATTGATTTTGCAATCTTCAGGAAGTAATGTAACAATTGAATATAGGGGTGAGCATGGTCCGGGTTGGGCCGGTCCACCCCCTAACCCTAGGACCAACCCGCACAGTGATGGTCCTAAATTTTTGGGATCGGGGATCGACCCTATTGAGCTTGGGACCGAGGATCGGACTAACCCAATAGATTTGGTCTGGTTCCAGGGTCAATCCGAGATCAACTGATAATTTTTTATTTCATTTTTTGTATTCCTTAAAAAAGTGATTGGAGATTGGACTGACCTAATGAGTTTAGTTCGGTTTCAAAGTCAACCCATGACTAACCAATAATTTTTTATTTCATTTTTTGTACTCCTTGAACAGGCAACCAATAACCGTACCGACCAAATGGGTTTGATGATGAGTAAGATCAGCTAAAAAAGGCAAGCGGTGAGGGTCAAGTAGGGTGAGTGTCAAACAGAATGTGCATCGAATGTCGAGTGGGGAGCAACAAGCTAAGCGAGCATTGAGTGGCGAGCGACACGAGTGACCCAAAACGAGCGAGGCGAGTGTCGAATGGCCGGCAAAGAGGTTGTTTCGATTTTAGCAAATTGAAGACTAAGAGGACAAATAAGACAAAAGAGAATGAAGATTAAAGGAGAATACCATAATGTGCCTTTTTGGACGCCGTGAGGACTCCTCACAAAAATATTTTCCTCATTTGTAGATTATAACTATTGACGCCGTAAAAAACATTAAAAACCTAAGTTATTAAAGAATAATGTAAAATTACTTGAACTCCTCACTAAAGAGCTATTTAATATTGTTGACGCTATTTATTTTAAGGTTTTTTCTATATAAAAAATTATAAATAATATTATATATATAGTTAGGGTGTCACGCCCGATCCTCGGACATGCACCTATCTTTCACCTGGTCAATTAATAGTGACATCCCAGAATGCATCACCAACTCTTTCATTTTAATACGTATGTGAAAACAAATATAAAAATCCCCAAACAATAAAACAATGGAATAGAAAAGTAGGACTAAAAACTCTTAGTCATATATATACATAAACAAGCCACACTAGAAAGTCGGTTTCTACTCAAACAGGCTCAACGAAAACAAGTCATTCAACAGGAGTGGGGTCTCAATCCTCATCAGGATCATACTCCGGATCATCCTCGAGGTCCTCCTCCGACTCCTCTTCAAGTTCTTCTTCCGGTTCCTCTCCGGTTCTCCTCCAGGCTCTTCCTCCCATTCCTCATCATGTTCAACCATCTCTCCTTCTTCATCACTCCAGTTAGCGCTTTTAGCTGAGTACATTGGAGAGTTAGAGTCATCCTCGAGATTAGGATCCTTTGCATCCACCATTGATTCATTTTTATGGTCTGCTATACCCTTTCCAAAAGTAGTTTCCCGAATGAACCGGGGTACATCAAATTCCGGCACAGAACCCTCCCTTCACCCATCATGATAATGGCGATACCCTGATCAGTACTTATAGGGCACCTTATCGGGTTCATTCATATCAACCCAGACGGTTGACTTCACTAGCACATATTTTAGTCATTCGAGATGGGGGTGTATCAGGAAGTGGTATCCTATCTCGGTAATCTCTTTGAGTATACCAAAATGCATGGGAAGATGAGGAGGTGAAGGTGTTGTCATCTAGGGACCTGAAATGTTGTCCCACAACAAGGTGAGACTACATCTCAGCAAGTTCTATCCCCTAAGACCCGATTAGGAAGCTAATATGCCCTAAAGGCTGCCTAAACACAACACGAGTCAGATGACTTACCTTGGCCTTAGTTCCATCTTGCAAATCAATGTCATTTACAGATGCCTCAAATCACAACAATCAATTGATTCATAGCATCAGATCAAATCATTGATCAATCAACCTAGTCGATTACATGTCACCACGATCTTCCCCCGGTCGGTACATTTAATACTATTTATAAAGTTTGACCTTAGTCTAGGACTGCTCACCCAAAGCTGAAAATAGATAGTATAACTCATCCAAAACTGATAATATAGTATATTGTATACATGCTCGCCCAAAGCTGATTGATTAGGGCCCCGGGCCATTAGAGTATACTATATATGCTCACCCAAAGCTGATAATACGTTGCTTGCCCAAAGCTGATAATACGTTGCTCACCCAAAGCTAATACTATGATATACTATTTATATACTCGCCCAAAGCTGATAATAAATTGCTTGCCCAAAGCTGATAGATTAGGGCCCCCGGGCTAAGATAGTATACCATTTTCATCATATAATAATTCATCATTTTTATCATACCCGATAAAAATAGCCGTGAGTACACGGTCGGCTTTAGCCAAAATACAGTATTTTCACCCTTGAAAATCCCATCATTTATATGGTCTACCAAAATATTTTTGGCATTATAAACTAACGCTCGGTTAATTTCCAATTAATTTCCAAAATCGATTAATTTAGGAATAAAATCCTAAAAATACAATTGAATCAATTCAGCACAAATTACAGCTCAAATAAATAAACAAACTGCACCACAATAATCAGCATAAAATTCTGGTTGTCGGCTATCCCAGCCTAATTTTCGAAAATTAAATAAATAAATAAATAATTAATTAATTAATTACGAAAATATTAAATAAATGCAATAAATCCAATTTAGGCCCGTAATGCCTAATTGGACACCGAAATTGACCTTAAAAATTTCCGAGACTTGTTCAATAAATAATAACATGAGTTTACTTACTAATGTCACTAACCATTTGCCTAACATGCATTGATAAGGCACTAATTTAATTACTCTATTCTAATCTATCCACCTAATCACACTTAATTAAATCTAAACAATCCATAAACATCATTAGTCTACTAAGCGGGATTTAATGAGCAAAACTCACTTGTTTAACGATCGGGTCGGTTCAAATTGATGGGAACCTCGCTAGGGTTGATTCTTCTCAAAGCGGGCCAATCTTTCAGGGTCGAATCAACCTCAAAATGAGCCTTGAAGCTGTTGCAATACCCACAAAATTAGCTTCTGTTTTGAGCTGCAAAATAGGGGGAAACAAGCTAGTTAAGGGCGGTAAGGCTCGGGAAAGGTAGCGGGGGTGGTCTCGAGTCCAAACAAGGGCAAATCGGAGGTGGAGGGAGCTCCGGCAGTGGCTGTTATAGCTGGACAACACCCCTGGATGCACGGACATAGGCTGGAACGACAATGGCTGGATGCGACGAGGCGAACGGGCGCGGACGGCGCTCGCGGCAGTGGCACGCACGGACATGGCAATGGTGGCTGCGTGCAACGGTGTGGACGGCTTCAGCGGCTCTAGTGGCTTCCTTGGCTATTGCTGGTGTGCGAAAATGGAGGGGAGGAAGGCAAGAGAGGGAGACAAAGGCTCCACATGCCTTCATATTCCTAGTCTTTGTCCCCTTTGGCCATTTATGGCCACCAGCTGCTCCTTGGCTATCAATGAGCCACCAAAGCATACCCAACAACCCTTGAAATGGTCTATTTGGCTAGGCATGGGGGGAGCTACGAATTTGCTTGCCATTTCCTCCAATTTGACACTTGTTCCTACTTGTTTAGTCATAAATCTGCCTCAATAAATTCAATCGATGTAACATCAGTCATCTCGGCATTTTTCCTCACCCATTTGATCCATCTTAAATTTTAATTGTGCGATCAAAAACAGTCCCGGCCTTTTTTCTGAACAAAAACGATCCTATGCCGACTTTTTCCCAAAAAGTCTTGAGTTGCAGAAAAATCTTCTGAGACTGAGTCATTGCTCCTAGAATTTATTGTGACATGACAAAATCTTCAATTTCTGAAATCATATTCAAATTCGCAATTAATTTCACTTAGGCGCATTTTTAGCGTAACTTTTGGCTACCGGATAGTTTTCAGAAATTTTTAGTGTAAATGACCTATAGTCGATTTTCTTCGAGCCAAAATGAATCCACTTGACACATTGACGACTCTCGGTTGTCGTGAAAATCTCAAGAATTCAAATACAAACACATGATACCAAAATAATAGAAAAATCAGTCAAGTGCTAATCCAAGATAATTTTCCAATTTAATGGTGTCACCCACGATTAGTCACACATCTCAGTCAAACCGATTCATCTCTAATTTCAAATCGATTTTATACTATCTCGCCGCCGAATAGCTTCTAAAGATGAGCACGAGAACAGCCCTATAAGCGTGTTGATGAAATGTCTGATTTATTCAATAAAAAATAGGACTAAAAATCTGGTAGGGGTGAGCATGGTTCGGGTTGGTCCGGATCTATCTCCCGTACAAATCGTCCTCGATTTTTAATCGATCTTCCTAGGATAAGGACTACCGTGGGTTCTCCGGTTCTGTGGTTAACTCGATCGATCGATAATTTTTTTCGTTTTATTTTTTATACTCCCTAAAAAAGCAAATCTACACATTCAAATTACACATCCATTAACAATGCGGTATTATGCAACTAAACTATAAATACCAATACATATTTAGCAAATAAGATGGAAAGTTCTTGTAGTCATCTATCTTTAATATTCATAAAACCATATGCAAAAGTGTTTTCCTGCATTTGATCATGTAGAAAATCACCTAGCAACTGCAATACTACTCTACTCTTCAAAAACTTCTACCATTTGACACAAATTGAAAAGCAAAGTGCAGCTGAAATTCATTAGTAAAATACAATTAAATCATAAAAAGTTCAAAATACTTAATATAAATTATGAATATATAACTTCACATCTTGTTAATTCACTTAAACTTCTAAACACCCGAAAACAAAACAAATGACACATAATTAATACTCAACAAAAATTTTAAATTGAAATTACTATTAGTGCTATTGATAGAATATCTTAATATAATATAATATAACATAATAGACATTTTGCTTAGGTTTGAGTATATAAAAGAATTATAAATAATATAATATAATATACCGATTTATTCCTTGAATAGAAAATCGCAGGGTTGGGGGTTGGGTCGGTAGACCCTAGACCCCTAAAATCTGGGATGTCACATAAGGTTAGTTTGGGTTGGACCAACCCAAAACTCTCAAGACTGGGAACCAACTTGCACAGTGCTAGTCCATGAATTTTAGGACCAAGGACCGACTCACTCTCCCTGGGAACTGGACCATGACCGGCAGGGTTGGGCTGATCTAGGGTCGGTTCAGGGTTGACCCTAGATCGATGCTCACCCTAATTGAATACACACCGCTCACCTTCCAAAATTTTTAGAAATTAGATATTCATAATGCTGTTTTAATGTATGATGATAAAGCAGCATTGAATTCTTTCAGACTATAACATAAACTGAAATACAAGTTTCTAAATTCCGAGCAAAAAAACTAAAACAAACTTCCAATGCTGCCCCGTCACTACTGTTCCTTTAAATTGTAAGAGCATTGCCTGCATCCTCTCAAAAGACAAATCAGTTAACACCTGTGCTTTAAGCATCTCTCGAGAAATTCAGGTATGAAATGACAACCTACTACATTTATATAATATTTCTATATAAATTCAATCAAATAGTTAGGCAGTTCTATGCTCCGTAACTTATGTAAAAGAAAGAAGAAGACTGATTTGGAACTTAATTTGTTTGTTGCTAGAGCGTTCCATGATATGCAGAAGCCCACAATGAACAAAACTAAGCCATGGACAAACGCAATCGATGAATCATTTGGAAGAGATAGCAAAAGTATTGCTGCGAATGGGACAGCTGATGCTGAGCTTATCTATGCCAAAATTATTCTTCCAGAGTTTGGTAGACGTCTGGAAAGAAAATTTCCCATTTTACGTCCAAAAAGTCCCCCAAGGGAACCAGCAATCATGAAGAGTGCTATGAGAAATGCAATTTTATTATGTGAGAACCCAACAAGCTCTAACCACATTATCGCAAATGACAAAGTTGACTAGGGGAATAAACCCGTTATGGAATGATGGAATCTTTATCACCAATTTTGCTTCTTGAAGCAAATCTTTCACTTGTGAGCAGAACGACTTTTTTTTAAGTTTGCCCAGTAACCTTGGCATGGCCATCAGCTAAATGTGGATCTCTGGCTAAGGAGCATACTAGAATTGCATAAGTTCAACCAACTAGAAGGAAATTCTCCACATAGGGATCCCCATGGACATTGAGGGAGCTATCAACACAGAAAATAGTCCACCTACTAAGGCACCAAGATTGGTAGTCAGTTGTAGTCATCGAAAAGCCATATCCAACAAACTAGACGGGCTTGCTGCACTTTTGAAGGAGGATTCATTTTCCTTTAATAGAGGACAATACAATGGGTTATAGTCATTGATTTGGTAAATACAACTATTGCACAACCAAGCCGGATCTTCTATTTTAGCAAGATCAGGATGATCTTGTCAAGAAAAAAAAAAGCACCGCCTCTCTCTCTCTGGAATTCTCCAAATTTCTCTCTCTCTACTCCTCCAGATTTTTCTCTCTAGAGAATTCCTCAACTACAATTGCTGACAGATAATCAGAAAGTTGTAATAAAATAATAATAGGAAGAGTGTGGAAGGCAGTTCATTGACCGACCTTATGCCCTATAAATAGGGCTCTTGTCCATGGAGAGTAGCGTGGTAAAGAGTCTTGTCTGTGAAGTGTGTGGAGTGCGTACATGAGGTGTGTGGGTGTGTGTAGGGGTCTTGTGTAGTGTAAGTGTAGGGTGATGGAGATTGAGTGGGTGTGTGTAGAGTTGTGTTCGTGTGTGGTTTGTAAAGTGAGTGGGTGAGCAAGTAAAGTGAGTAGTGATAGTATAGAGAGTTTGTAATATTATTTATAAAAAGAGTAATTATTTTACTTGTACATCCACTTGCTTCTCTACAATTGGTATCAGAGCAGGTTGTTGAAGGCCGTGCAAAGATAGTGGTCGGGACCATTTTATGTGAGTAGGCAATCAGGGATTGTCGAGCCAAGGAGTGAAGAAGCGAAGGACGTCGGAGTTCTGCCAATGCACAATCTGGGATTGTGAAGTCGGTTGGTATGGGACCAAGCTTACTTGGTATAGTGCGGGGCATTATACTCAAGTCACGATGGCGGATTTCTCGAGTTCAGTAAGTGGCATCAAGAAGCTCAATAACTCAAATTATAATAATTGGAGTACCCGCATATAATATTACTTGCTAGGTCAAGATTGGTGGGATATTGTTGGCGGGAGCAACACGACCCCACCCACGAATGATAGCGAATTAAGAAAATGGAATATAAAATCAAGTAAGGCTCTTTACATTCTTGCCGTGACTGTTGAAGATGAATTATTACAACACACAAAGAGTGCGACGACCCCGAAGGAGGCCTGGGATAACTTGGCGACGTTGTTTGCGAGGACAAACGATGCCAAGTTACAATGCCTGGAGAACGAGCTCCTCTCAATCTCGCAACAAAGTATGACAGTGAGTCAATACTTTTCTAAAGTTAATTCTATTTGCGAAGAAATTTTAAAATTAGATCCCGAGATTGTCATCTCTGAGACAAGAATGAGAAGAATAATAATTCACAGGTTAAGGCCGGAATATAATGGTATTGTTACAGCCACCCGTGGATGGGCAAATGAGCCAACTCTAACAGAGTTGGAGAATATATTGGCCAACCAAGAAGCCTTAGATAATCAAATTTCTAAGGTCACAATTAAGGAGGATGAAAGTGCCCTCTTCAGTAACAAAAGAGGGTTCAAGGGCTAGAATAGAAATAGAGCAAGTGCAAGAGATGGCAAGCCATGGAAAAAGTCATGGAGAATGGCAAAAGCGAATAGAAGGAACTGGACCTCAGCTAGGGGGAGCTTGTCGAGACTGTAATAAGGACGACAATGAAGAAAAGAAGAATAGAAGGCGTAATGGATGTTGTTACACGTGTGGCAAAGTAGGTCACTTTGCCAGGGATTGTCGATTCAAAAGAGTTGAAGGAAACGTTGCGGCATCTAAGGAAAATGATAGCGAAGAAGAGTGGGATTTCCAAGCATCCTTTGTAGTGGAGGAACAAGAAGAGCTTGCAAGCTCCTCCATCATAGAGTTAGAAGATGTGATGGCCCTTATCACAGTAAGTGATAAATTGATTGATTATGATGCAGATTGGATAGTTGACTCGGGGTGTTCAAATCACATGATCGGAGATAAAGGCAAGCTATCAAACATGTGTGAGTACAAAGGTGGACAAGTAGTTGTCACCGTAGACAACTCAAGGTTGTCAATTACCCATGTTGGCCAAACAATGATAACACCTTGATTTAGTTTGCATCAAGTCGAACTGAAAAATGTGTACCATGTGCCAGGAATGAAGAAGAATCTATTGTCTGTGGCACAACTTACAGACTTAGGCAATTATGTGGTGTTTGGTCCTAGAGACATTAGGGTGTACAACAATTTGAAATCTACTGGTATACTAATCATGGAAGGGCATCAATTAGAGTTTTTCTATGTGATGTCAGCTCAGACGACATACGTGAACAAAACTCGAAAGAGTGAAACACCCGATTTGTGGCATGCACGGCTTGGGCACGTGAGCTACCATAAAATAAAGGTGATGATGAAGAAAGGTATGCTAAAAGGTCTCCCCCACTTGGAAGTCCAAGAAGACGTCATCTCGCCGGATGCCAGTATGGGAAGGCACATCAGCTTTTATATGAGGAGTCCGCATTTAGAGCTAGGATGCCTCTCGAGCTTATCCAATCAGATGTATTTGGACCAGTGAAGCAACTATCGGTCAGAGGATCAAAGTATATGATAACATTCATCAATGATTTCTCCAGGTACGTCTAGGTTGACTTCATGAAAGAAAAATCTGAGGCATTAAACAAATTTAAGGAGTTTAAAGCAAAGGTAGAATATGAAGTAGGCAAGAAAATACTATGCATTCGCATGGATAATGGGGGAGAATATAAGTTAGATGACTTTACAAAATTTCTTCAAGAATGGAAGATACGTTGACAATTTACTTGCCCAAATACGCCCAACAAAATGGAGTTGCTAAAAGAAAGAATCGACATTTGGCGAAGACATGCTAGAGTATGTTGCATACAAAGAATGTTCCACCCAAGTTTTGAGCTGAGTGTATGAAGACGGTAGCGCACGTGATCAACAAACTACCTCAAGAAAAGCTTGGCTTTATGTCACCTTATGAGAAGTTGTGGAATCGCAAGCCCACGGTAAGTCACTTTAGAATATTTGGGTGTGTATGTTATGCATTCATGCCAGACCATCTTTACAACAAGTTCGATAAAAAGGTAGTTCGCTGCATATTCATGGGCTACGATGATCAAAGAAAAGGATGTAAGTGTTGTGACCCTACAACAGGGTGGTGTTACACTTCCAGAAATATGGTGTTCGGCAAACTATCATCTTGGTGGACATCACAGCCTAATTCAAAACAAGTTGAAGAAGAGATTCGTGAAGGAATGGAAGAAAATGACGAGATTGATAAGGGCCAGCAATTGAAGAAGGAAATGATAATGTAATTGGAAGAAAAGAAGTCAGAGCATAGTCACCAGAAAAATGAAAGAGACCATGGCGAACTGGTGTACATCCGAGAACCACAGAAGAGCTTCAACCAAGTCAGATGGAAGAACTTGAAGAACGGGAACCTCAAGTTAAGAGATCAACAAGACAAAGAAGACCAAATCCCAAATATGCAAATGCGGCGCTGACCGAAGATGTCGGAGTAGTTGAGCCGTCCACATATGAGGAAGCCTTGCAAGGCGTGGAATGGAGGAAAGCTATGGAGGAAGAGATACAAGCACTAAGAAAGAACGAAACAAGGGACTTAGTGCCGAGACCTAAAGAGGTACATCCTATATCTTGCAAATGGGTTTATAAACTTAAAACTCAACCAAATGGATCGATAGAAAGATATAAGGCATGACTAGTTGCTTGAGGATTCTCTCAAAAGTATGGCCTAGATTATGATGAGACCTTTAGTCCAGTAGCAAAGATCACTACAGTTCGAGTCTTACTAGCACTTGCAGCAAGCAAGTCGTGGAAATTATGGCAAATGGATGTGAAGAATGCCTTCTTACATGGAGAACTAGATTAAGGTATATACATGGAGCAGCCGATGGTTTCAAAAGTAAGATTCATCCAGATTATGTTTGTAAGTTAAAGAAAGCCCTCTATGGCTTAAAACAAGCCCTGAGAGCATGGTTCGGGAAGATTGCTGAATTTTTGGTACAAAGTGGTTACTTCGTAGCCCCAGCGGACTCGAGCTTGTTTATGAAGGCAGAAGATGGCAAGCTTGCAATAGTACTAATCTACGTGGATGATCTAATCATCACTGGAGATAATGAAGAGGAGATATGCCAAATTAGAACCAACCTCTCAGTACGGTTTCAAATGAAAGAGCTTGGAGAATTAAAACATTTCCTGGGACTCGAGATTGAGAAGACAAATGAAGGATTATTCCTATGTTAGCAAAAGTATGCATGAGGCCTCCTAGACAAGTTTGGGATGCTTGATTGCAAACCTATATCTACTCCAATTGATGGAAATGTAAAGTTATGTGCAATTGAAGGACGGGAATTGGAAGACTCAACTATGTACATGCAATTGGTGGGTAGCCTTATTTACCTAACCACAACACGGCTTGATATTGCCTTTGCAGTGGGAGTAGCAAGCTGATTCATGGAGAAGTCATGAAAGCCCCACTTAGATGCAGTCAGGTGCATACTAAGGTATGTAAGGGTACATTTGATTTTGGGCTTCTGTATAAGAAAGAAGCATCATGTGAAATTGTAGGCCATTGCGATGTTGCCTTTGCTGGAGATCGTGACACGCAGAGAATCCAGTTTTCCATGCAAGGACCAAGCATATAGAAGTGCACTATCATTTCCTGCAGGAAAAAGTATTACAAGGCGAGATAAAGATGGAGTATGCCAAAACAGATGATCAAGTTGCAGACATCTTCACCAAAGGTCTTGGAGCTGTAAAATTTGAAGAGTTTCGAAGGCAACTTGGTATGATCACAATGTCCATGCTAAGAGAGAGTAGTCGGTGAGGGGGAGTGTGAGAAAAAAAAAAAAAGCACTGCCTCTCTCTCTGGAATTCTCCAGATTTATCTCACTCTCTACTCCTCCAGATTTTTCTCGCTAGAGAATTCCTCAGATGCAATTGCTGACAGATAATCAGAAAGTTGTAATAAAATAATAATAGGAAGAGTGCGGAAGGCAATTCATTGACCGACTTTATGCCCTATAAATAGGGCTCTTGTCCATGGAGAGTAGCATGGTAGAGAGTCTTGTGTGTGAAGTGTGTGGAGTGCGTACGGGAGGTGTGTGGATGTGTGTAGGGGTCTTGTGTAGTGTAAGTGTATGGTGATAGAGATTGAGTGGGTGTGTGCAGAGTTGTGTTCGTGTGTAATTTGTAAAGTGAGTGGGTGAGCAAGTAAAGTGAGTAGTGATAGTATAGAGAGTTTGTAATATTGTTTATAAAAAGAGTAATTATTTTACTTGCACATCCACTTGCTTCTCTCCAGATCTCACATCCTCATCATTCCAACATTCCCCATCCAAGCTGAAGCAAAGCCATCCTCAAAGGTCAGCTTGGATACCAAGTTCTGGAGGGCACCTTTAGAGGGAGCCTTAGTAAATATGTTTGTAAGTTGCTCATCACTATGGACATGGGGAGTTTCCATTGTCTTATTTAGTATCTTCTCACGCATAAAGTGACAATCAACTTCTATATGTTTTATCTATTCATGGAAACTAAATCTGAACCAATATGGATTGTAGCTTGATTATCACATAATTACTTCATAGGAGACTTACGGGCTCAAAATCCCAATTCTTGCACAACTAATCAAAGCCAAACCATTTCACTTGTAGTTAAGGCCACGGCTCTATATATGGCCCCTGCACTGGACCTTACCACAACAATTTGTTTTTCACTTTTCCAAGTGACTAAGTTGTCACCTACAAAGGTGCAGAAACCTTTGGTTGATTTCCTATCCTTAAGGTTCCTAGCTCAATCCGCATCAGTATTATAATACTAGTATGACCATGTTTCTTCATCAGAAAACCTGATTTGGACCAGGCTTGAGGTACCGAAGTATGCAATCTACAAGTGCCATATGTCCTTCAGTAGGATCCGCCTCTTAGGATCGTGTGGATACTATCTTTTAATGATGTTCATGTATAGAAGAGAGATAAAAGAAGGCAAGAGGAACATTCAATAGATAAGGACGTTCAAACGACCAAGAGAATAATCCCTTGGAAGCTTCATCCATGGTAGTAAATCCCCAATTAATATTGTTACCTTTGGGGGAAGATTTATTTTTCTTTAATAGAGCAATACAATAACTCATAATAGGCGTGTGCTATTAGACCGGTTATACCCAGGAATCGGAGCGGATGCCCAAAAAATAAGTTTGAAAACCAATTCTTGTTGGAGTCAGTTGGGGACCAGGTTCCAAATTTTTGGAATCAGTTGAAATCGGTGTGGGAATAGATTTCGAGTGAATACCCACCTAGGAATCAGACCGAACCGCTTTGTTTCGGAACGGGTTTCATAATAGGTTTCATAAGTTAAAAAGCTAGAGCCCTAATTTCTTTTTCCATAAATTCTAACCTCGGCACTCCTTCCTCGAAACTCCTTGCCAATCTTCTTTCTTCCCCTAAATTTTTATGGATGAATGGGAAATGAAGCTTTAAATGCATGTTATATGCTACGTGTTTGAACTTTTTATTGTTTGTAATTATACGTGACTATGTGCTCATCTTATGAGTTGTTATTGGTGAATAGGGATTTTGATTGTTCATCTTTTGAATCATTTTATTGCTTATAACCTCATATGATTTTGTTGTAAAAAAATGAACAAAAAAAAAAAGGTTTTGGGGTTGATCTTAGAACCAAACTGGAAAACAGGGTAAGTTCTGGAACTGAATCCAAGCAAATAAGGTAGGTTCTAGAATAAAAAAACTGCAAATCAATTAGAAAGTTCTAGAACCTATCGGCTCAAGAACCAATCACCTCTAACTTACTCTCATTGGGTTATAGTCATTAATTTGATAATCACAGTGTACAACCTTGTCAGATCTCCTTCTATAATGGGATTAGGACGATTTAGCATCCTTATATTTTCAACGATGGTTATGTTCATTGAATTGGGTGTGGAGTCGGTCCGGCCCTAAATGGAAGCTTTTTTTTAGCCTTTAGCTAGCTGATTGGATTCATCCGTTTTACGAGTCTGCGGACAAGCCAATTGCATGTTGAGGATTAGAGCCAACGAAATATGACAGTGGAGAATTTCCCCACCTAATCCTATAAATTTTCTTCTAGGTGAAGATTTGAGACCCTGAGGGACTACTCTGGGAAATCGCAAAAAAAGTTGAGGACCTAAAGCTCATTTTGCATTTCTTCCCTTCTTTTTCGGTTTTCTCAGAATCCGGCGTTTGCACTCGTTCCGTTCATTCAGACCGTAAGAGCTTCGATTTTCAGTTACAGATATTACCGCCAAAACAAGGGAAAAAAACACAGAATTTAGTTACGGAAAAATAAGAAATGTAAAATGAGAAAAACACGATATTCGGGGATCTTTGTCTCGCAGATTCGTCTCCGACTGAGTATTCCGTTTCGGCCCACCTTCGTTGCATATAAATTCCCGGATTCCACCACCGTCCAAACCGGACATTGCCTCTCCGCGTGCGTGTGCCTGTGTTTGTCTGCGAGAGAGAGAGAGAGAGAGAGAGAGAGAGAGAGAGAGAGGGCTACCATGGCGGGTGCTATTTGCGGTGGCAACTTGGTGAGTGTGCTCAGCGCGAGCCAACTCGGGAGCTCGAGGCGGTTCGTGCTGAGATCCAGCAAGACGAGCTTCGAACGTCATGTTCTTGCGCTGAAACTGAGAGCCTCCTCCTCAGCCCACGTCGAAACTAGGCCACCTCCGCCGCCACTGGTACGTCTCTGTGCCTCTGGCCGGGCTCATCAAGCAGAAAGATTGGATACCGTTTTGTTCCGAATGTGGGGAAACAAATGAGGAACCGAATTTTGCGGGAAAGGCTTTTGAAATGTGTACTGTCCTGACTGAAGAAAACAGTAATTTGTGTGGGAATCTACTGTGGACAGGTTTTTTTTCTGGCTAGTTCTTTTGTCTTGCCACCTGTTGATTGAAAAACCGAACTTTATTTGTGTAGGAACCTACTGTGGATAAGGAGAAACTTGGCAGCAACCAGAATGTATTAGCTTGTCCCATATGTTATGAACCGCTAACATTCACTGGCGATCTGGTGTTGTCTGTGTAAGTTGCGGAGATTATAGGACGGTTCGGCCCATGAATGTCTTTTTGCTGTTTTCATCATCCCGTCGTGATTCTGCTGCAGGGATGCTGCGTCCGGGTCTACTTTGGAGTGTGGCACCTGCAAGAAGACCAATGTGGGCAACGAAACGCATTTTGATCTTACAGCGGCCAGTGGAACCAAGGAATATGGCGAACCCATGGCCCTTTCTCCCGAGCTTTTCAGGTGCGAAGTGTTATTTATTGGAGCCGACTGATTCGTTGGGCAAAAATTCACAATGTCGCCTCCAGTGGCATTATCTGGGTGGGTTTTTTATAAGTCATGGTCATTCGGGTGATGTTCCACTGATTGAATTTTTGCATCAGGACTCCGTTGGTATCGTATCTCTATGAGAGGGGATGGCGTCAAAGTTTTTCAGTTTGGGGTGGTTTTCCAGGTCCAGAGAAAGAGGTTAGTTCGACTCTTTTCTTTTTTCCTCCTATTGCTTCGTGTATGCTTGTCACTGCCATTTGTTACAGAACTGGTTTTTGTGTTGCTGTTATGTTGGATGCCCTGCAAGACTTGTTCTATTGCAAGGAGTAGCCATCTTGGAAATGGTTTTCATAGAAAAGTGGTCACCGACCAGAAAAAATTACTAAATACATACCTATGCCTTCAGAAAGATGCACATTTGACTCGATGCCATTGACCTTGGGCTGGAGCTAAGTATCTAATGCATGTGGTTCTGGGAAGAGCTTGAGGAGCTTGCTCTTATGATCGAAGGTTCGAAAGCTTAACGTAAAAGGAAGAAGGTTCAACTCAAAGAAACAAAGTTTTCAGAAACAGCAAACCAAGTTTGTTGATAATGAGGAACCAAACAAAGATGTAGTTTGTTTCGAAGAAAAAGGGGCACATCGTATAACTGTCCTTCTTTGAAGAAGAAAAGAGGAAAGTTTGAGAAATCTCCTCTCTGGTCACTTTGCGGGGAGGTACTGACCATGAGATTTTGACTGCAGTTCGAATTGACCAAGGGATTCCTTAAGCCAGTATTGGGAGGAAACATTGTTGATACAAGTTGGAACTGGATATTTTGTTTAGTGTTGCCTCATCTTCAAAGCATCGGTCTCTCGTATCCCAAGAAAGGAGACTTTAATCTTCTAGGATACTCGATATGATGGATGCCCTGCAAGACTTGTTCTATTGCAAGGAGTAGCCATCTTGGAAATGGTTTTCATAGAAAAGTGGTCACCGACCAGAAAAAATTACTAAATACATACCTATGCCTTCAGAAAGATGCACATTTGACTCGATGCCATTGACCTTGGGCTGGAGCTAAGTATCTAATGCATGTGGTACTCCTCTCTGGTCACTTTGCGGGGAGGTACTGACCATGAGATTTTGACTGCAGTTCGAATTGACCAAGGGATTCCTTAAGCCAGTATTGGGAGGAAACATTGTTGATACAAGTTGCGGGAGTGGTCTTTTTTCAAAAATTTTTGCCAAGAGTGGACTGTTCTCTCTCGTTATTGCTCTGGACTACTCTGAAAATATGTTGAAGCAGTGTTACGAGTTCGTTCAGGGGGAGGAGAATTTTCCGAAAGAGTGAGAAGACCGACTCTTACTCTGATCAAATGATGATTGAAGTTTGTAGTTTGTCGCTGTATTGTTAGGAATTTCTCCTAGATTGTTGTTGTCTTGATACATTACACTAGAGTCAGTTTTGACCAAGTTTTCTGCTTGTAGGAACTTGGCATTGGTTAGAGCCGACATCTCTAGACTTCCTTTTGCTTCAGGTTCTATTGATGCCGTGCATGCTGGTGTTGCTTTACATTGTTGCCTTTCACCATCAACAGCAGTGAGTATTTTGGTTCTTTATGGTTTCTGTTCCCCACGAGGTAACCGGATCAATATTTTTAAAGCTCATAAAAACAACAATCAAAACAGAAAAATTTCTGTTGTTTGAGAGAGAGAAAAAGATAAAAAAAAAAAAAAAACAGAGCATAGCACTTCATACTTCTTGTGCTTAAAGAAAAAAAATTGTCGAGTACAATCACTAAATACAAAGTAGAAATTGCTCACGTACGTGCAATACATAACTGCACACAAACGTGCTATTAACTTCCTAGAAAATAGCAAAAACACTAAATGCATAACTAAATGAACTTTGCTGTTTTTTAATAAAAAAAACAGAGTAAAACAGAGGAAAACATGACAAAAAACAGCAGCTGAACAATTCCAACAAACTCCTCATTGGATCAGTTGCTGCTGCAGATTCCTATTTTCTCTCTTAATAGCTCAAATCTTCTAGCCCGAAGTGGCTTTGTGAACATATCTACAAGTTGATCTTCAGATTTGCAATAGACCAACTTAACTTCGCCACTTTGTTGCACCTCACACAGAAAGATAAAAAAGATTTTGAAATGCTTGGTTTTGCCATGGAAAACTGGATTATGAGATATTGCTAAAGCAACCTAATTATCCACATTAACTTCAATGCAATCACTAGAATTCAACCACAGATCATTCATTATCTTTTTCAGTCACAAAGCTTGATTTGTAGCTGCAGTAGCTGCTATAAACTCAGCCTCTGCTGTGGACTGAACTACAATCTCTTGCTTTTTGGAACACCAGGAGAAACAAGCAGAACCAAAACTGAAACAATATTCAGACGTACTCTTCATGTCATCTATTGAACCAGCCCAGTCACTATCAGAAAAATCCTTGCAAATTAAACTTCTGACCTTTCTTAAACTTCACACCAAAGAACAATGTTCCTTTGAGATATCTCAAGACCCTTTTTGCTATAATCAAATGTAACTGACTAGGACTACTCATAAACCTAGATAAAACACTCACAGCAAATATAATATCTGGTCTGGTTGCTATAAGATACATGAGACACCTAATTAGACTTCTATACATAGAAGTATCTACTGCATCTGTTCCATCATTCTTCTACAGCTTCTCTTTAGCAGCCATAGGAATGCTTACACTTCGACAATCTTCCATCTGAAACTTCTTTAGAATTTCCTTCATGTATTTTTTCTGACATATGAAGATCTCATATGAAGCCTGTTTGACTTCCAGACCCAAAAAATAAGCCATCTTTCCTAAGTTTGACATCTCAAAAACTGCAAATAGATCTTGCTTCACCTTCTCTATCAATTCCATATCATTCTCCGTCACTAATAGATCATCTACATAAAGTGAAAGAATGACAACACTGTAATTCACCTTCTTGACATAAAGAGTGAACTCACTTAAGGTTTTTACAAAGCCAAAATCCTGCAAATATCGATCTATCTTCCCATACCAAGCTCTTGGAGCTTGCTTCAGTCCATATAGAGCTTTCCTCAACCTGTATACACTCTTTTCTTGGCCTTTGATACTGAAGCCTTCAGGTTGTTCAACAAAAATCTCCTCCTCAAGCTCTTCATTCAGGAATGCAAACTTGACATCTAATTGAAATATAGGCCACCCCTTCTCTGCTGCAATAGCTAACAGTAGCCTTATTGTATTAAGTTGTGCAACAGGAGCAAATGTTTCAAAATAGTCTACTCCCCATATTTGTCCATAGTCTTTCACCACCAGTCTAGCTTTGTGTTTATTGACAGAACCATCAGGATTAAGTTTTGTTCTAAACACCCACTTAACCCCAATCACATTCTTATCAGATGGTCTGTTAACAAGCTCCCATGTGTGATTTTTTTGGATCATTACAATCTCCTCCTGCATTGCTGCAATCCACCTCTGATCCTCCTTAGCTTCCACAAAGTTAGATGGTTCGAGCATTGCCACATTGCTTCTTTCATAGATTTTAGCAAGTGACCTTATGCCTCTCACTAGTAAATCATCCACACTGTCTTCCAATCCATCTATAACTTCATCAACCTCTACATCTGTTGCAGGTTTTTTTTTGAACTGTTGCTGTTCTGCACTATTTCCTTCCATCCAATTCCACTCATCTTCCTCTAGAAAAAACAACATCTCTGCTTACAGTCACCTTCCCTGTCATAGGGTGAAAAATTCTGTAAGCCTTTGATTGGAGACTGTACCCAATGAAGATTCCAAGCTCTGCTTTCTTATCTAGCTTGTCCCTCTTGATCTCAGGAATATGAGTGTAACACAAACACCCAAAAATCTTCAAATTTTTCACAGAAGGTTTAACACCATACCAGACTTCAAAAGGTGTTGACCTCTTTAAGGCCTTTGTAGGCAGTCTATTCAACAGGAACACTGCAGTATTAGCTACTTCAGCCAGAACTTCTTAGGTAACTTCTTCTCCTGCATCATACATCTAGCCATCTCCATAATGCTTCTGTTTTTCCTCTCATTGACCCCATTCTGTTGAGGTAAATAGGGAGCAATGAACTGCTGCACAATTCCTACTTGCTCACAATTCAACTTAAACTTGTGAGCAGTATACTCGGAACCATTATCAGACTTGAGCATTTTAATTTTCTTCCCACTCTGATTCTCAACTAAGGCTTTAAACTTCACAAACACATCAGCAACTTCAGACTTGGCTTGCAGAAAATAAATCCAGCTCATTCTAGTCATATCATCAGTGAAGGTAATGAAATACCTACTACCATTGAGAGAAGACTCAGACATAGGTCCATATAGATCTATGTGGACTAATTGCAACTTCTCACATGCTCTCCAGCCTCCTCCTTTGAAAGGAAATTTGGCTTGCTTGACAAGAAGACAAGATCTGCACTGTGGAAATTCCTACTCCAAACTTGGCAAGTCATCTGTCAAGCTATTTCCCTGCATAAACGACATGCTCTTCTTGTAAACATGCCCAAGTCTTTTATGCCATAGCTCTGCATTTTCTTCTTTGCACTTTAAAGCCATTTGTTGCATCTCTTGTGGCTTGAACATGAAACTCTTTCCCCCATTAGGATTCTTAGCACTTCTTTGCTATCTGCATTATTAATAAGACATTCATTCCCTTCGAACTTCACTTTATAGCCCTTCTCAACTAATTGACCAACACTTAACAGATTTTGATCAATGTTTGGCACAAAAAGAACATCACTGATCAGCTTCACCTCCTGATTTCCTTCAATAGCCAATGTACCATTCCCTTGCACTTCAATATACTGTCTGTTGCCAATTTTGACTCTAGACCTAACTGACCTGTCTAGACTTCTAAACAGCTTCGAATTGCCAGTCATATGATTGGTACCGCCACTATCCACCAGCCATGCATCATTCCCAACAGAATATTCAGAAAAAGAAGCTACAAACAAGTGCTCTTCCTCAGTTTCATTCACTGCTACCTGTGCTTTTCCTGCTTGCTAGTAATTTTTTTCTTTGCAGATGGCTTCTATGTGACCCAACTTATGACATCTTCTGCATCTAGCATCAGGCTTTCTCCAACATCTAAAAAAATGATGATTAGTTCTACCACAGTATTGACAAGGCTTTTTGTTCATCTTCCATTTGCTAAACCCACAAGAATTTCCTGATTTTGCTACAAACTTGGAGTCACCAGCATTTTCTCTGGACTGAATCCATTTCTTCCCTTTGCCTCCATCATTTGACTTCACTTTAGCTTGCAGCACACCCTCTACAAACTCTTCTCTTCTCATCAGTCTTCTATGCTCCTGTGCCTGCAGAGCATTTAACAATTCTGCAAGCTTTATATCAGCTAAGTCTATTGTATTTTCCACAGAAGTTATGGTGGCTTCGAACTTCTCTGGAAGAGACACCAAGATCTTCTGAACAAGCCTTTCATCCTTCAAGTCAGTCCCTAAAACTCTAATTTTTTCAGCTATCCTAACCAGCCTATCAGAGTACTCCTTCACTAACTCTGAATCCTTCATCTGCTGTCTTTCAAACTCCCTCAAGAGATTCAGCACCTTCATGCCTCTTATCTTCTCATCTCCCTCGTATTCATCCTTCAAGAAATCCCATATTCCCTTTGCAGAATCACATCTCATGATCCTTGTGAAGATAGTAGGTGAAACAGCAGCATACAGGCAAGACTTTGCCTTGGCCTTCCTTGTGATTCTCTCTTTATGGTACTTTATCTGATTCAAGGTCAGATTGTCTGGAAGTGGAACAACCTCATAATCATTCTCCACAGCCTCCCATAAATCATGACCCTCCAAGAATGCCGTCATCTTGACATCCCAAGCCTGATAATTTTCCCCAGTAAAGACTAGAGCAGCCATTGCAGAGAATCCACTCGATCCTACCTCCATCAGCTTTTTCTTTGCAGATTGGAAGCAATCTTCACTCACTTACCCTCACTTCACAGTCCCTTAAGATCCCACAAACGCTCTGATACCAATGTTAAAGCTCATAAAAACAACAATCAAAACAGAAAAATTTCTGTTGTTTGAGAGAGAGAAAAAGATTAAAAAAAAAAAAAAACAGAGCATAGCACTTCATACGTCTTGTGCTTAAAGAAAAAAACTGTCGAGTACAACCACTAAATACAAAGTAGAAACTGCTCACGTACGTGCAACACATAACTGCACACAAACGTGCTATTAACTTCCTAGAAAATAGCAAAAACACTAAATGCATAACTAAATGAACTTGGCTGTTTTTTAATCTAAAAAACAGAGCAAAACAAAGGAAAACATGACAGAAAACAGCAGCTGAAGAATTCCAACAAATATAAAGGGGGATTGTATAACATCGGTCTTGTTCTTTATGCTTAATTTCAAACTTTTCGTAAAATTGTCAAAAGGGAATGGCTTCAGTTTCTCCACTCGGTAAAAATTAATGTTTGCAGGGCACGTAAGTATAACTTTTTAGGAGTGAAGCTTTATTTAATGTATGCACTTCATTGATCCTACCTTAGGAAGCATCACTTGGTTTAAAATCTCTTAGTTCTTTGTCATATGCTCACATTCATTACGTCGTGGTGCTTTCTCAGGTTGCTAAATCAGTCGAGTTTTACGACCAGGTGGAGTTTTTGTCGCAACTACACACTTGCTCGATGGTCCATTTGCGTTATTTCCTCTTCTGAGGCCATTACGCCAGGTACTTGGTTTTGGCTCAAGTCCTGTCCCTCTGTTCAGCTCTACATATCCAAACTGCATGTTTTCTCTTCTGCTAAATAGAGTTCGACAATATCTGTTGGAGCAGAAGGCTGGGGTTTGTTCCATCAATTTTCACTCAACAAAAGAATTAAACCTTCAACTTTTTGATCTTTAGAATGGGACACGCATGCTTCATTTGCTTTGGGGAATACAATGGCATTACCAAGCCGATGCCTAACCATCCTTTTTGTCTCTCATTCCAGAATATAAGTCAAATATCTGGCAGCCACATCTTCCTCTCTGAAGGCGAATTAGAAGATCTTTGCAGAACCTGTGGGCTGATTGGCTTCAAATTTTTTAGGAATGAGCGATTCGTGATGATCTCGGCTTCAAGACCCCGCTAAAATTTCAGATTAGCCAGCAGGTTCATCGATTACTTTGAATAACAGAGCAAACACAATAGTCAAGTAATTATGGGCACCACTGTGAGTCTCTCACATTGTTAGCAATGAAGTTTAGGAAAATGAAGATGCTTATATATACAACTTATTGTTTAAAGCACAGGATGATAAAATAAAGGCTGCTCTCTTAAATTCTTGATGTGTAAAGAAATATAATTAAATTTTTTTATAGAAATAAATCCGAATTTTCACAATAAATAAAATAATGAGCCAAAATTTCCGTTTTTATAAACAAATTACCAACAATCCCCCACTTTTGTTTATAAAATAAAAACAAAAATAAAACCTTAGAACATAAATTAATATACATACATATGTCTCTTTTCGAGTTAAACCTTTACTTAGTGCAAGCATCCCAAAGCTCCATCAAAGTGACAAGTAGCTCGGCTTTAAACTTGTACTTTTATATAATAGAACCGGATATACCGCATACACTAACCTCTTGTTTCAGCGAGAAGTTCTATATTACTCCGCACTATTATGGCCTTGTGCTTGATCCTGTTTCATGAGCTCTCTAGAAAGCAACCCTAACTTTAAAGAAGCGGCACCACTTCTAAGCTCATATAGGTGAAGTATCTACCATGTGTTTCTGTTACTATCAACACATTACAAGTTTGTACTATACTTCATTAAGAATTCAATTCAACCTACAAAACGTAACAGACGATACTAACTTCTCATATCAGGGCTACGTCAGTATCAAACAATCACATTCAATAACTTATTCTTACCCATTAAACCTTGTAACTAGTGATGTTCTAGAAAAAGATCGGGTTACCATTATTGGTGATTTCAATTAAAGGGTTTCAGCCCCGTTTCTTATGAGGTCATTATTACCATATGTCTTGGTAAAGCCTTCGTCAAAGGATCGGCAAGATTATTACTTGACCTCATGTAAACAATTGTTATGGTACCTTCTTTAATCAATTGTCTCACATATTCATGTCTTAGACTAATGTGTCTAGACTTACCATTATAGATGCTATTATAGGCTCTTGCCAAAGTAGCCTAACTATCACAATGTATAGAAATAGGAGCCATAGGACTAAGTCATGAATTGATATTCAACAACAAATTCATAGCCCATTTAGCCTCTTTCCCAAATTTTGCTAAAGCAACAATTCAAATTCCAGAGTTGAGTGAATTATGCACATTTGTTTCTTGCTCGCCCAAGAAACAACACAATCACGTAATATGAAAATTAATCCATTAGTGGATTGTTTATCTCTCACACTTGCAATCCAACTAGCATCGGTATATCTTTCTAATATAGCCAAATTATTATAGAACAATAAGATAACTCTCTAATGTTCTATATTGGATTACTAGTATTTACTCAACTTGCATATACAAAAGTAATTTCAGGTCTAGATAATGTATCACATACATCAAAAAACCAATATCACTCACATTAAAAACTCTTCACCAGAATCAAATGGAGTACTCATATATTTGAAAACAAGATGTTTAAATCTATGCAACATCTTCTCCGTGTAAAAACTTTAGCTTAAAGAATAACCCCACTATTTTTTTAATTTTAATACTTAAGATAGTATCTGCTTCTCCTAAATATTTCATTTTGAAAATGAAAGCTAGATACTTCTTAGTCTCAATGACTTCAAGTCCCCTTCGGATACCCCCACCACAAGAATATTTCATGAGGCATCCAATCAAAACTATTACCACCCATTCGGCGGTCAATGAACGAGTTGAATGAAAGGTTTATTGCTCCTACAGTGTGTCCTTGCTTTGGGGGTCTCAAACTTTTAGTAATGACCCATGAGATTAAATTTTTCACTTTTGTAGTGGAATAACTTTTCGTTGTCCCATCAGTTGATGTAATGCAAATCAGGAACTTGAAATTGTTTAAGAACATTGGAACAGTTCTTTTCCTTATAAACAATGGTATACATGACTATCGAGCGAAATCCGCTCTGTCCCTTTAGCTGCTGTTGCATTCTATCCTTGTTAAGATGAGAATGCAAAGCTACTAAAGACGACAGCTTGACCACTTCACAAATTCATAAATGTAGTTCCTCTAATCTCTACATTAACCTCTCCCTTCGTACAATACAAAACTCGTGCAAGGTCTCTGCTAGTGAATTGTAATTACAGAAGTTTTATGTGAGTACAACAATCAAAAACCTCCTCCCACCTCCATGAAGATCCCCAGATGATGCTGTTTCTATTAATCATTAGAGCACTGCCTGCACCCTATACTGTTATCTCATCTCAAAAGACAAATCAATCAACACCTGTGCTTTACGCATCTCTCAAGAAATTCAGATATGGAATGCACGAGCTACATATATATATATATATATAGAAATTCGATCTGTTACCGAGGCAGCTGTGTGCTCAGTAACTTGTGTGAAAGAAAGAAGAGGAATGATTTGGAACTTAACTTGTTTGTTGCTGGTGCATTCCATGATATGCAGAAGCCCACAATGAACAAAACTAAGCTGTGGATGAATCATTCGGATAAGCCAGCAGAAGTATTGCTGCCAGTAGGACGGCTGATTCCAAGCTTATCTGTGCTAAAATTATTCTTCCAGATCCAGAGTTGGTAAGACGTTTGGAAAGAAAATCTGAAAATTTCCTATTTTACCTCCAAAAAGTCCCCCAAGGGAACTAGCAATCACGAAGAGTGCAATGAGAAATGCAATTTTATTATGGGAGAACCCAACAAGCTCCAACCACATGTGCATTTGGAATTGGCATTTCCAAGCCACTTTAGGCCTCCAAAGCCCTTTGGGCTAAAAATGAGTGTTTGGCAAAATGTTTTGTAAAGATACTTGGCTGAAAGTCTGTCTTGTGAAGGCTTTCAGCATGCCAAAAATGCTGAGCTGAGGGGAGAAAAAAAATTTTCTTCCCAAATTATCCTTGTTGATTTTTTGTTTTTCCGATTTTGCCCTCTCATCATCTTCTTCTTCTTCTGCGAGTGGGTACTGTTCATCTTCTTCGTGAATACAACCTTGCCTGCGCCGATGCCGTGCCCGCACTAGCCACCGTGCCGGCAGCCCTTGACCGCGCCAGCACCACCCGCGTTAGCGACCTGCGAGCCCTCTTTGCTCCACCGCCGTTCCGCCAGCCTCGCTAGCCACCGTCGTTGCGCCTCCACCAAATCTAAACCCAAGCGAACCACTGCCCCTTTCGAACCGAAGCCCGTGTAGCAGATTGCAAAGCTCGCCGCACCAATCTCGCTCGACGACTGCGTCACCGCTAACTGCTGCTTGCCTCCGCTTGACGCCGTCGTAGCTCAGCAGCTCGCGACCCAGCGCCGAGGCCCTCACTGCTCGACTGCTGCTGTCCCGATCTCGCTGCTTGTGTGCCCCAACACTTGCAGATCTGAGCTCGCCTCTGCCCAACGCCGTCGCCGCCCAGCAGCCCGCGACCTAGCACCTAACTCCGCCGCACCGGCCGACGCTTCCACTCGCCGTCTGCAGGACCTCCGCCTCAGCAGCTCACCTCCGTCGCACCTCTGCCCATCATCCTCCGCTCGGTCCCGATCCCCATGCTCCGCTGTGACGTTGGTTTTCCCCCTTCGCCGGAGCCCGACGCCACTGCACCTTGGCACCACCGCCCGTGAGCGGTCGCCGGCGAGTCCTCCCGCGACCTCGATGCCCTAGATCTAGGTCGCGGCGGGGTCGCCGGAGGTCAAGGCGGCGTCACGCGACCTCGCCGCCCCAGATCCGGGGTCGCCATAGGTTGTGGCGACGTCGTGTGACCTTAGGTGGCCTTTGCCGATGGTCTTTGGGGGTCGGCAAGGTCGCCGAAGGTCGCGGCGGTGTCGTGTGACCTCAAGCGACCTTTACCGGTGGTCTTCGAGAGTCACTTGACCCTGGGCGGCCCTCCCTAGTTGTCTCCGGGGCTGCCTAAGTCAGATGTCAGTTGTCGGCGACAAATTTCGATTGCTAGCGGCCGCCTGCCCTTTCCGGTCAATTTTTTTAGTTTTTATTTATTATTTTTTATCACAAAAGCCATTTATAAATGTAATTCTCCTAAACACAATTTTGCTCGAAGGTACTTCACAAAGGGCTTTCAAACTACAATTTACCAAACACTTTGCATTTTGAAAAACACCTCTTTGCATTTTCCTAAAAACTTTCCCCAAAAGCCTTCATGGTTGCAAATGACAAAGCTGACCAGGGGAATAAACCCCTTATGGAATGATGGAATCTTTATCACTGATTTTGCTTCTTGAAGCGAGTCCTTCACTTGTGAGCAGAACGATTTTTCTTTTTTTTTTTTTTAAAGTTTGCCCAGTAACCTTGGCATGGCCATGGCAAAGGAGCGGACTGGAATTGCATTAGTTCAACCGAATGGAAGGAAATTCTCCACATAGGGATCCCCATGGACGTTGAGGGAGCTGTCAACACAGAAAATAGTCCACCTACTAAAGGCACCGAGATTGCCAGTCAGTTGGAGTCGTCGAAAAGCCATATCCAACAAACTAGACGGGCTTGCTGCACTTTTGAAGGAGGATTCATTTTCCTTTAATAGAGAACAATACAATGGGTTGTAGTCATTGATTTGGTGAACACAACTATTGCTCAACCAAGCCAGATCTCCTATTATAGCGGGATTAGGATGATCTGATATCCTCATCGTTCTAACATTCCTCCTCCAAGCTGAAACAAAGCCGTCCTTAGAGGTCAGCTTGGATAGCATGTTCTAAAGAGCACCTTTAGAGAGAGCCTTAGTAAATACGTTTGTAAGTTGCTCATCACTATAGACATGGGGAGTTTCAATTGTCTTATCTAGAATCTTCTCATGCACAAAGTGATAATCAACTTCTATATGTTTTATCTGTTCATGGAAAACTACACCTAAACCAATATGGATTGCGGCTTGATTATTGCATTATTTCTTGATAGGAGACTTACAGGCTCGAAATCCCAGTTCTTGCACAACTAATCAAAGCCAAACCATTTCACTTTTAGTTAAGGCCACGGCTCTATATATGGCCCTTGCACTGGACCTTACCACAACATTCTATTTTTCACTTTTCCAAGTGACTAAGTTGTGGCCTACAAAGGTGTAGAAACCTTTGGTTGATTTTCTGTGCTTAAGGTTCCTAGCTCAATCTGCATCAGTATTATAATATTAGTATGACCATGTTTCTTCATCAGAACACCTGACTTGGATCAAGCTTGAGGTACCGAAGTATGTAATCTACAAGTGCCATATGTCCTTCAGTAGGATCCGCTTCTTAGGATCGTGTTATGCATTGATACTATCTTTTAATGATGTTCATGTATAGAAGAGAGATAAAAGAAGGCAAGAGGAACATTCAATAGATAAGGACGTTCAGACGACCAAGAGAATAATCCCTTGGAAGCTTACATATAAGGTAGTAAATCCACAATTAACATCGTTACCTTTGGGGGAAGATTCATTTTTCTTTAATAGAGCAATACAGGAACTCATAATAGGGGTGTGCTATCGGGCCGGTTTTACCCAGGAATCGGAGCGGACCGCCCAAAAAATAAGTTTGGGAACCAATTCCTGTTGGAATCAGCTGGGGATCAGGTTCCAAACTTTTGGAATAAGTTGAAATCGGTTTGGGAATAGATTTCGAGTGAATATCCGCCTAGGAATTAGACCGAACCGCTTTGTTTTGGAACAAGTTTCAGAATAGGTTTTATAAGTTAAAAAGCCAAAATCCTAATTTCTTTTTCCATAAATTCTAACCTCGGCACTCCTTCCTCGAAACTCCTTGCCAATCTTCTATTTTCCCCTAAATTTTTATGGATGAATGGGAAATGAAACTTTAAATCTATGTTATATGTTACATGTTACATGTTTGAACATTTTATTGTTTATAATTATACGTGACTATGTGTTCATCTTATGAATTGTTGTTTTTGGTGGATAGGGATTTCTATTGTTCATCTTCTGAATCATTTTATTGATTATAATTTCATATGATTTTGTTATAAAAAAATGAACCAAAAAAAAAAGGGTTTGGGGCAGATCTTAGAACCGAACTGGAAAACAGGGTAAGTTCTGGAACCGAATCCAAGCAAATAAGGCAGGTTCTAGAATAAAAAAACTACAAATCAATTACAAAGTTCTAGAACCTATCGACTCAAGAAGCAACCACCTCTAACTTACTGTCATTGGGTTATAGTCATTAATTTGATAATCAGTGTACAATCTTGTCAGATCTACTACTATAATGGGATTAGAGCCAACGAAATATGACAGTGGAGAATTTCCCAACCTAATCCTATTATTTTTCTTCTAGGTGAAGATTTGAGACCCTGAGGGACAACTCTGGGAAATTGCAAACAAAAGTTGAGGACCTAAAGCTCATTTCGCATTTCTTCCCTTCTTTTTCGGTTTTCTCAGAATCCGGCATCTGCACTCGTTACGTTCGTTCAGACCGTATGAGCTTGGATTTTCAGTTACGGATTTTACCGCCAAAACAAGAAAAAAAAAAAACACAAAATTTAGGTACGGAAAAATAAGAAATGTAAAATGAGAAAAACACGATATTCGGGGATCTTTGCCTGTGTCTGTCTGCGAGAGAGAGAGAGAGAGAGAGAGAGAGAGAGGGGCTACCATGGCGGGTGCTTTTTGCGGTGGCAACTCGGTGAGTGTGTTCGGCGTGAGCCAACTCGGGAGCTCGAGGCGGTTTGTGCTGAGATCCGGCGAGACGAGCTTTGAATGTCAAGTTCTCGCGCCGAAACTGAGAGCCTCCTCCTCGGCCTACATCGAAACTAGGCCGCCTCCGCCGCCACTGGTATGTCTCTGTGATTGTAGGGGCGGACTTGTTCTGATTGTAGGAATCTACTTTGGATAGGTTTTTTTTTCCAGGCTAGTTCCTTTTGTCTTGCCACCTGTTGATTAAAAAACGGAACATCATTTGTTTAGGAATCTACTGTGCGTGAGGAGAAACTCAGCGGGAACCAGAATGTATTAGCTTGTCCCATATGTTTTGAGCCGCTAACGTTCACTGGCGATCCAGTGTTGTCTGTGTAAGTCGTGTGGATTTTAAGACGGTTCGCCCCATGTATGTCTTATTGCTGTTTTCATCATCCCGTCGTGCTTCTGCTACGGGAATTCTGGGTCCGGGTCTACTTTGCAGTGTGGCACCTGTAAGAAGGCCTATGTGGGAAATGAAACGCATTTTGATCTTATTTTGATCTTACAACAACCGGTGGAATCAAGGAATATGGTGAACCCGTGCCCTTTGCTAGCGAGCTTTTCAGGTGCGACAAGTTATTTATTGGAGCCAACTGATCTGTTGGGTAAAAATTGACAATGTCGCCTCCAGTGGCATTATCTGGTTGGATTTGCTATAAGTCATGGGTCATTTGGGTCATGCGCCACTGATCGAATATTGCATCAGGACTCCATTGGTATCGTATCTGTACGAGAGGGGATGGCGTCAATATTTTGGAAGTTTGGTTGGTTCTCCGGGTCCAGAGAAAGAGGTTCATTCGACTCTTCTATTTTTTACTCCTGTCGCTTCGTGTATGCTTGTCACTGCCATTTGTTACAGAACTGGTTTGGGTGTTGCTGTTATGATGAATGCCCTGCGAGACTTGTTCTATTGTAAGGGATAGCCATCCAGGAAATGGTTTTCTTAGAGAAAAGTGGTTACCGACCAGGAAAAATTGCTAAAAAGATATCTAAGCCATCAAACAAATGTACATTTGACTCGATGTCGTTGAACTTAGGCTGGAGCTAGGTATCTAATGCGTGCAGTGCCCTCTCTGTTCCCTTCGTGTAGAGCTACTGACCATGAGATTTTGACTGCAGTTTGAATTGATTATGGGATTCCTCAAGCCAGTATTGGGAGGAAACATTGTCGATGCAAGTTGCAGGAGCGGTCTGTTTTCAAGACTATTTGCCAAGAGTGGACTGTTCTCTCGCGTTATTGCTCTGGACTACTCCGAAAATATGTTGAAGCAGTGTTACGAGTTCATTCAGCAGGAGGAGAATTTTCCAGAAGAGTGAGGAAACCGACCCTTACTCTGCTCAAATAACGATCGACACTTGTATCTTTTGTTGCTGTGTTGTTAGGAAATTTCTCTTAGATTGTTATTGTCTTGATGAATTACCCTAAGCGAGCCAGTTCTGACTAAGCTTTCTGCTTGTAGGAACTTTGCATTGGTCAGAGCCGACATCTCTAGACTTCCTTTTGCTTCAAGTTCTATTGATGCTGTGCATGCTGGTGCTGCTGTACATTGTTGGCCTTCGCCATCAACGGCAGTGAGTACTTTGGTTCTTTACGGTTTCTGTTCCCCATGAGTTGTCTAGATCAATATAAACGGTGAATATATATAACATCGGTCTTGCTCTGGATGCTTAATTCTAAACTTTGCATAAAATTGTCGAAATGGCATGGCTCCAGTTTCTTCAAATTTGGCAACAATTAATGTTTGCCGCGCACATCAGTAGAACTTTTTAGGAGGGAAGCTTTATTCACCGTATGCACTTCACTGATCCTAACTTTGGAAGCATCACTTGGCTTAAAATCTCATGGTTCTTTGTCATATGCTCACATTTCATTACGCAGTGGTTCTTTCTCAGATTGCTGAAATCAGTCGAGTTTTATGGCCAGGCGGAGTTTTGGTCGCGACCACACTGTTGCTTGATGGTCCTTTTGCATTGTTTCCTCTTCTGAGGCCTTTAAGCCAGGTACTCGGTTTTGGCTCGAGTCCTGTCCCTCTGTTCAGCTCTGCATCTCTAAAAGTACAGGTTTTCTCTACTGTTATGCACAGTTCGACACTATTTGTCGGAGCAGAAGGCCGGGTTTTGTTTCCATCCATTTCTCACGAAACTAAAGGACTAAATTTTCGACATCTTGATCTATAGAATGGGACACGCATGCTTCCTTTGTCTTGGGGAATACAATGGCATTTGTCGAGCCAATCAGTGCCAAATCATCATTTTCGTCTCTCTCGGTGCAGATTTCAACTCAACTAAGTGGCAGCCACATATTCCGATCTGAAGGCGAGCTAGAAGGTCTTTGCAGAACCTGTGGGCTGATCGGTGTTAGATTTGTGAGGAACAAGCGATTCATCATGATCTCCGCTTCCAAACCCAGCTGAAATTCCGGATGCGGGTTCATCTATTACTTTGAATAAATGAAGCAAACAAAATAGTCCACTTCTTATTGTTTAAAGCATAGGATGATATGGTAAAGGGTGCCCTCTTAATTTATTGATTTGCAAATACCGCCCGGTTCGACGGTTCATGGATGAATTGAAAGACAGATTCATTGCTCCTGCAGTGTCTTTGTTTTTGGGTTCTCAAACTTGACTGTTTGAGAAAGGACTTTTCACTTCGAAATAACTTTTCGCTGTCCCGTCATTTTCAAGTTGTTGAAGAACAACGGAACGGTTCTTTCCCTATAATGATGATGCACGACTGTCGAAAGAAATCAGCCGTCCATTTGGCTGTGGTTGCATAGCTGCTAAAGAGCACAGTTCACCTCCACATATTCATTAAATGTAACTACTCTAATCTCTACACTAACCTCTCCCTCTGTACAAAACAAAACTCTTGCAAGGTCTCTGCTTGTCGATTGTAGCTACAGAAGTTTCATATTAGTATACCTATGAAAGACCTTTCCTACCTCCATGAAGTTCCGCATTGAAGATTTTCAATTTCAAAAATGATACTGGCTTCTGCTAGTTGCGTTGTGTGACTACTTGCCCAGATTCAAGAACGTCATTTGACGGTAAAGCAACATCTTTTCGTCACCATCCTCAATATCAGTGGAATCCTCCCCCTCATAATGAACATCGACGACGCTTCTCTCCCTACCATAAATGTCTGATCCGTCAACCAGATCACCAGTACCAACTCCACTGGGGGACATGTCATCCAAGTTTAACTGTTGCATCTCTGATTCTATTAGAGCCTCCATCCGAGCCTGCTCTCTATCTCGTGGGTATGTTTAGTAGAGGAACGAGTAGATGACACAGCAGAGAGACATGGGAATGCCTACAGCTGTGTACAGTGCCTTGGCCAACGAGGCTGCATTCTCTCTATCAGTCTCGATCTCCTGCGATTCATTAGATCCTCTGGGAAGTTCTTTGTAACCATACACATTCTGGGCTAGTATTCCAACTAAAGGAGGAGCAAATGATGATAGTATGGCCTCAAATGATCGGTCCAGGGCATAGACACTTGTTCGGGATTTCTCAGGGACTATTTCTGCAAAAATAGGACTGTAATGAAAAGACCAGAGTCAGTATTGATTTTGAAATCTTCAGGAAGTAATGTAACAAAATTGAATATAGGGGTGAGCATGGTCCGGGTTGGTCCGGTCCACCCCCTAACCCTAGGACCAACTTGCACAGTGTTGGTCCTCAATTTTTGGGACGAAAACCAACCCTATTGAGCTTGGGACTGAGGACCGGACTGACCCAATGAGTTTGGTCCGATTCTAGGGTCAACTCAAGACCAATTGATAATTTTTTATTTTATTTTTTATACTCATTAAAAAAGTGATTGAAGATCGGATTGACCCAATGGGTTTGGTCCGGTTTCAAGGTCAACCTAGGACTAACCAATAATTTTTTATTCCATTTTTTATACTCCTTGAAAGGGCAACTGATGACCATACCGACCAAATGGGTTCGATGATGAGCAAGGTCAGTTAAGAAAGGCAAGCGATAAGGGTCAAGTGGAGTGAGCGTCAAACAGAATGCGTATCGAATGTCGAGTGAGGAGCAATAAGCCAAGCAAGCATCAAGTGGCGAGCGGCACGAGTGATCCAAAGCAAGCGAGGCGACTGTCGAGTGGCGAGCGGAGAAGTTGTTTTGATTTTAGCAAATTGAATACCAAGAGAATAAATAAGACAGAAGAGAACAAAGATTAGAGGAGGATATCATAATGTGCCTTTTTAGACGCCATAAGGACTCCTCACAAAAACATTTTCCTCATTCATAAATTATAATTATTGACGCCGTAAAAGACATTAAAAACCTAAGTTATTAAAGAACAATGTAAAATTAGTTATTTAATGTTGTTGACGCTGTTTATTTTTAAGGTTTTCTCTATATAAAAATATTATAAATAATATTATATATATAGTTAGGGTTGGTCCGGGTTGGACCAACTCGGAACTCTCAGGACCGAGAACCAACCCGCATAGTGCTAGTCCAAGAATTTTAGGACCAAGGACCGACCCAGTCTCCCTGGGAACTAGACCATGACCGGCAGGGTTGGGCTGGTCCAGGGTCGGTCTAGGGTTGACCCTAGACCAATGCTTACCCCTAATTGAATACACACCGCTCATCTTCCAAAATTTTTAGAAATTAGATATTCATAATGCTGTTTCAATGTATGATGATAAAGCATCATTGAATTCTTTCAGACTATTACATAAACTAAAATACGAGTTTCTAAATTCCAAGCAATAAAACTAAAATAAACTTCCAATGTTGCCCAGTCACTACTGTTCCTTTAAATTGTAAGAGCAGTGCCTGCATCCTCTCAAAAGACAAATTAGTTAACACCCGTGCTTTAAGCATCTCTCGAGGAATTTAGGTATGAAATGACAACCTACTGCATTTATATGATATTTCTATATAAATTTGATCAAATAGTTAGGCAGTTCTGTGCTCAGCAACATATGTAAAAGAAAGAAGAAGGCTGATTTGGAACTTAACTTGTTTGTTGCTGGAGCGTTCCATGATATGCAGAAGCCCACGATGAACAAAACTAAGCCATGGACAAACGCAGTGGATGAATCATTTGGAAGAGCCAGCAAAAGTATTGCTGCGAGTGGGACAGCTGATGCTGAGCTTATTTGTGCCAAAATTATTCTTTAGAGTTTGGTAGACGTCTGGAAAGAAAATCTCCCATTTTAGCTCCATAAAGTCTCCCAAGGGAACCAGCAATCACGAAGAGTGCTCTGAGAAATGCATTTTTATTATGTGAGAACCCAACAACCTCCCACCACATTATCGCAAATGACAAAGCTGACCAGGGGAATAAACCCGTTATGGAATGATGGAATCTTTATCACCAATTTTGCTTCTTGAAGTGAGTCTTTCACTTGTGAGCAGAACGATTTTTTTTTTTTTTTTTAAGTTTGCCTAGTAACCTTGGCATGGCCATCAGCAAAATGGAGATCTCTGGCAAAGGAGCGGACTAGAATTGCATAAGTTCAACCAACTGGAAGGAAATTCTCCACATAGGGATCCCCATGGACGTTAAGGGAGATATCAACACAGAGAATAGTCCACCTACTAAGGCACCGGGATTGCCAGTCAGTTGTAGTCATCGAAAAGCCATATCCAACAAACTAGACGGGCTTGCTGCACTTTTGAAGGAGGATTCATTTTCCTTTAATAGAGGACAATACAATGGGTTATAGTCATTGATTTGGTAAATACAACTATTGCACAACCAAGCCGGATCTCCTATTTTAGCGGGATTAGGATGATCTGACATCCTCATCATTCCAACATTCCCCCTCCAAGCTGAAGCAAAGCCGTCCTCAGAGGTCAGCTTGGATACCATGTTCAGGAGAGCACCTTTAGAGGGAGCCTTAGTAAATACGTTTGTAAGTTGCTCATCACTATGGACATGGGGAGTTTCAATTGTCTTATTTAGTATCTTCTCACGCATAAAGTGACAATCGACTTCTATATGTTTTATCTGTTCATGGAAAACTAAATCTGAACCAATATGGATTGCAGCTTGATTATCACATAATTACTTCATAAGAGACTTACAAGCTCAAAATCCCAACTCTTGCACAAGTAATCAAAACCAAACCATTTCACTTGTAGTTAAGGCCACGGCTCTATATATGTCCCCTGCACTGGACCTTACCACAACAATCTATTTTTCACTTTTCCCAGTGACTAAGTTGTCACCTACAAAGGTGCAGAAACCTTTGGTTGATTTCCTATCCTTAAGGTTCCCAGCTCAATCCGCATCAGTATTATAATACTAGTATGACCATGTTTCTTCATCAGAAAACCTGACTTGGACCAGGCTTGAGGTACCGAAGTATGCAATCTACAAGTGCCATATGTCCTTCAGTAGGATCCGCCTCTTAGGATCGTGTGGATACTATCTTTTAATGATGTTCATGTATAGAAGAGAGATAAAAGAAGGCAAGAGGAACATTCAATAGATAAGGACGTTCAGACGACCAAGAGAATAATCCCTCGGAAGCTTACATCCATGGTAGTAAATCCCCAATTAATATTGTTACCTTTGGGGGAAGATTTATTTTTCTTTAATAGAGCAATACAGTAACTCATAATAGGGGTGTGCTATCGGACCGGTTTTATCTAGGAATCGGAGCGGACACCCAAAAAATAAGTTTGAAAACCAATTATTGTTGGAATCAGTTGGGGACTAGGTTCCAAATTTTTGGAATCAGTTGAAATCGGTGTGGGAATAGATTTCGAGTGAATACCCACCTAGGAATTAGACCGAACCGCTTTGTTTTGGAACCGGTTTCAAAATAGGTTTTATAAGTTATAAAGCCAGAGTCCTAATATCTTTTTCCGTAAATTCTAACCTCGGCACTCCTTCCTCAAAACTCATCGCCAATATTCTATCTTCCCCTAAATTTTTATGGATGAATTGGAAATGAAGCTTTAAATCTATGTTATATGTTACGTGTTTGAACTTTTTATTGTTTGTAATTATACATGACTATATGCTCATCTTATGAGTTGCTGTTATTGGTGAATAGGGATTTCGATTGTTCATCTTTTGAATCATTTTATTGCTTATAATCTCATATGATTTTGTTGTAAAACATAAACAAAAAAAGAAGAAGGTTTTGGGGTAGATCTTAGAACCAAACTGGAAAACAGGGTAAGTTCTAGAACCAAATCCAAGCAAATAAGGTAGGTTCTAGAATTAAAAAAACTGCGAATCAATTATAACGTTCTAGAACCTATCAACTCAAGAACCAATCACCTCTAACTTACTGTCGTTGGGTATAGTCATTAATTTGATAATCACAATGTACAACCTAGTGAGATCTCCTACTATAATGGGATTAGGACGATTTATGTTCACCGAATGGGTGTGGAGTCGGTCCGGCCCTAAATGGAAGCTTTTTTTTAGCCTTTAGGGCTGCGCATGATAAAATTTCTGTTTCTTGATTTCTTCTATGTTTCTCTTCTCGAATGTTTGAAAGCAAATCCGTTTGTAACGTAATTTGATTTCTCTATTTCTGAAACAGATTTCTATTCCATAAATAGATTTGAAGAAGAAATCAAAAACTAAAATTTTTAACTTGGAAGCTAAAATTTTTAACTTTTCAGTTTCTGAAATATAAATTGAGAAATCAATTTCTAGCTAGAAATCAATTTTTGTTTCGGAAATTTTGTCATGCGCACCCTAGCTAGCTGATTCGATTAATCCTTTTTAGGAGTCTGCCAACAATCGGGCATCTGCACTCGTTCGGTTCATTCAGACCGTATGAGCTTCGATTTTCAGTTTTGGATATTACCGCCAAAACAAGAAAGAAAAAAAAAAAAAAATTCAGTTGCGGAAAAATAATAAATTAAAAATAAGAAACACGCAATTCGGGGATCTTGTTGGAGATGTGTCTTAGTGCTACTGCTGATGTTCTATCTTTTTTTTTTATTCAGTCAAGTTTATTTGTTAGGCAGTTGATTTGTTAGCTATTTTTAGGAAGTGGAACAAGTTCTGTTTTGCACGTTAATGTGCAGTTCTGTTTTTGCACGTTTGTGTGCGGTTCTGTTTTGCATGTTTGTTCTGTCTTGCACATTTGTGTGTGATTCTGTTTTGCCCGTTTTGTGCAGTTCCAAGATAGGTTCTTATTTAGCTTGTACTTGACAGTTTTTATCAACGTTGTATGAAGTTCAATGTTCTGCTTCATTCCTTTTGTCAGTGTAACAGAAAAGTTTCTGCTATCAGTTGATTATATTAGCTATAACAGATCTTCGTCTTGCAGTTTCGTCTCCAACTGAGGATTCCGTTTCGGGCCACCTTCGTTGCCTATAAATTCCCGGATTCCACCACCGTCCAAACCGGACATCGTCCCTCTGCGTGCGTGTGCCTGTGTCTGTCTGCAAGAGAGAGAGAAAGAGAGGGGGGGGTGCTACCATGGCGGGTGCTATTTGCGGTGGCAAGTTGGTGAGTGTGTTCGGCCCGAGCCAACTTGGGAGCTCAAGGCAGTTCGTGCTGAGATCCGGCAAGACGAGCTTCGAGCGTCGCGTTCTCGCGCCGAAACTGAGAGCCTCCTCCTCAGCCTACGTCGAAACTAGGCTGCCTCCGCCGCCACCAGTATGCCTCTGTGCCTCTGGCTGGGCTCATCGAGCAGAAAAGATTGGATACCGTTTTGTTCCAAATGTGGGGAAACACATGAAGAACCGAATATTGTGGGAAAGGCTTTTGAAATGTATACTGTCCTGATTGAAGAGAACAGTAATTTGTGTAGGAACCTACTGTGGATAGGTTTTTTTTTTTTTTTCTCTGGCTAGTTCCTTTTGTCTTGCCACCTGTTGATTAAAAAACGGAACTTCATTTGCTTAGGAATCTACTGTGCATAAGGAGAAACTCAGCAGCAACCAGAATGTATTAGCTTGTCCCATATGTTTTGAGCCACTAACGTTCACTGGCGATCCAGTGTTGTCTGTGTAAGTGTGGATTTCAAGACGGTTCGCCCCATGTATGTCTTATTGCTGTTTTCATCATCCCGTCGTGCTTCTGCTACAGGAATTCTGCGTCCGGGTCTACTTTGCAGTGTGGCACCTGTAAGAAGGCCTATGTGGGAAATGAAACGCATTTTGATCTTACAACAACCGGTGGAATCAAGGAATATGGTGAACCCGTGCCCTTTGCTAGCGAGCTTTTCAGGTGCGACAAGTTATTTATTGGAGCCAACTGATCTGTTGGGTAAAAATTGACAATGTCGCCTCCAGTGGCATTATCTGGTTGGATTTGCTATAAGTCATGGGTCATTTGGGTCATGCGCCACTGATCGAATATTGCATCAGGACTCCATTGGTATCGTATCTGTACGAGAGGGGATGGCGTCAATATTTTGGGAGTTTGGTTGGTTCTCCGGGTCCAGAGAAAGAGGTTCATTCGACTCTTCTATTTTTTACTCCTGTCGCTTCGTGTATGCTTGTCACTGCCATTTGTTACAGAACTGGTTTGGGTGTTGCTGTTATGATGAATGCCCTGCGAGACTTGTTCTATTGTAAGGGATAGCCATCCAGGAAATGGTTTTCTTAGAGAAAAGTGGTTACCAATCAGGAAAAATTGCTAAAAAGACATCTAAGCCATCAAACAAATGCACATTCGACTCGATTTCGTTGAACTTAGGCTGGAGCTAGGTATCTAATGCGTGCAGTGCAGTGCCCTCTCTGTTCCCTTCGTGTAGAGCTACTGACCATGAGATTTTGACTGTAGTTTGAATTGACTATGGGATTCCTCAAGCCAGTATTGGGAGGAAACATTGTCGATGCAAGTTGCGGGAGCGGTCTGTTTTCAAGACTATTTGCCAAGAGTGGACTGTTCTCTTGCGTTATTGCTCTGGACTACTCCGAAAATATGTTGAAGCAGTGTCACGAGTTCATTCAGCAGGAGGAGAATTTCCCAGAAGAGTGAGGAAACCTGTGACATCCTGATTTTTCAAATCTGATTTCAATTGAATAAATCGGGCCTTTCGTCGACACGTCTATAGTGCTATTCTCTGAGCCGATCACTCAAGAGATAACTAGACTATCTGGGAAAATTATTAAGGGATTTTAACGCAAAAGACTTGAGAATTCGACCACAATCGATCGTTCGACCGTCTTTAATTTGCAAGGGTCATTACTGGACACTTAAAAATCGATCGTAGATCGAGATAGGTCGATCGATTGAGATGAGTGATCAAAATATGGGTGATTCCACATGATTGCAGAATTCTCATCGATCGGCACTAAATTGATTTTCTATCGTTTTTGGTATCCTGTGTCCGTATTTGAAACCTTGAGATTTTCACAACAATCGAGAGTCGTCAATGTGTCGAAGATGTACATTGTGACTCGAGATAAATCGATCATAGGTCAATTGCACTAAAAATTCTAAAAGCTATCCGATAGACTAGGTCACGCTAAAAGACGCGGATTGAAAATAACCGTGAATTTGAACCCGATTTCAAAAATCAAAATTCTATGGTGTCACGAAGCTATTTGAGCGAACGTTGATTTCATTCTCCGAAGAATTTTCAGAAATTCGGATTTTTGCGGAAAATCAAATCGGACGTTGCATAAAATTAACTAATTCGACGGCTAAATCAAGAAAATTGATTGCAAACCGAGCTATATATGGTGAAAGGACTTATAGAAATTTCATGGACTTTTTCTACATCAAAATTTGGACATTAAACTGGGAATTTGTTAAAGAATCTGAATACCAAAGAGTGAAATTGGGAGCTTGGACTACGGCTGCAATTTTTGTCATCAAAATGGTTAATTATGGGTTTGATTTGTTGAAAAGTAATAGGGGGGACATGTGTTTAATTAAGGAGATAAGATTTGCTGACATTGGGCCCCTCTTTGAGCTTCTCCAACACGTTTTCTTCAATCCTTACCCTCCGCAGCTTCTTGGGCAAGCAAATCCAGCTGCCGTCCATCTCCCTTATCCAATTCTCCTTTGTATCGGTCTCTGCCTTGCTTTCCTCTCATTTTTCCTTTCACGACAGCTCTCCATCTTTACCCACCGAAACACCAATTTTTCTCCCATCTCGAAACCACGACACGTTCTTATTTGCTGCTTGCTCGGTCAACATTCAAGCGAAGCCCACCTTGTTGACTTCATTCACGCCAACGAAGCCGCGTGTCTGCGGCATCTTCTCCGAAGACCAAGCAGCTCTCTCCACCGATTTTTTTTCTTTCAACCGAATAGTTTATCTCCACGAATCCTCACCCGTCGAAACCCCACCATCGTTCCTCTCTCCTTCGCTCGCAAGTTCGGCAATCATTTGGCCAAGATTCGGCTCAGCAGTCTCCATCTCCACGAAGCCAGTCCCAACGGTGATGCTAGCGTGATCGAATCAGCATGTCTCTCGGTCAACATCCCACCGCCAGGCTCTGGTTTCGTTGAACCGCAGCTCTTTCGCACGCCCGCGTCTCCTTCGTGCGAGACTCCTTCAGCGAAGACCAGCAAAGCCAGCAGCCCAATCCCAAGATCGGTCCAGCAGTTGGGCCCGTCCAAGAAACCAGAGAAGCCCATTTTGTTCAACCCAGCAAAGCCCAAGTGATTCAAGTTCAGGCCCAATTCCATTGCAAGATTAGGCCCAAGTTCAATTAGTTCTAGCCCATTTGAAGTTCAGCCATTTTGGGCCCAAGAAGAAGGCCCAAGCCCGCGACCAGCAGCCTGCAGAAGCCCAAGACCTAAACTCAGCCTTGCTGAGTTGTGTTGGGCCCGTTTTAGGCCCGGCCCAAGTCCGCCGACGCTGCCGAAAATTAAGGTTTCGGCCACCGTCGCGTCGTCGTCGCGGTGAACCGGTTTCCGCAATTAACCGGTGAGTTTATACTCTAAACTCTGCTTAGTAGGTTAATGACGTTTAAGGGGTGTTAGATTTATTTTATTAGGAATTAGGTGGTTAGTTAGATTAAATTAGAAATTGAATTATTTAATTGAACATGTTAGGTGGTTAGCATGGTTTAGTTAAGGCCTAAATAAATTGTACTATTTATCTAGAAGGGTTCGGGAATTTTTCCGAGTCCGTATTGGTTATTAATTTAATGATTCTGGCCTACGTTATTATTTGTAAAATTTGAATTGATTTATTTAATTAATTTCAGTAATTATTTAATTATTAATTATTTTTTCGGAAATTAGGCCGATAATAGTTGGTGACCTAATTTCGTCTTGATTGCAATGGTGTGATTAATTTCGCAATTGAGTGTTAAATTATGCAAATTGAGTCTTGATTGATTTTTGATATTTAATTCCAAAATTGTGAATTTCCAATAATTATTTAGAAAATCCTGGTGTCGGGTTTTGACACCGAAAGTGGTTTTTAGTACTATACGAAATAGTGGGATTTCAAAAAGGATGAATATCAATTTTTCTGATTAAGTTGACCGTGTCTACACACGAGTAATTTCATGTGAATTTCTAATACGAAGAAAAAGGCCAGGCTCATCATTTTAATTGAAGCATTTGAGTGCAATGCACGGTGCCCTAGGCCATATTTGAGTGATCGTGTGATGGTTATGAGAAATCGTCCCGAGCTGTTGAGTTGGACGTTATCCCAATGTAGGATACCCCCTGGACAACGGGAAGACGGTCGCAGTTGATTCTGGACCCTATGCTCCTTCGGGAAAGCCGTCTGATAAATAGACGTGCCGTGCTCAATGGGGTGAGACGATGCCTGGCAATGCCAGGAGACTGCCGAACTGAGAGTAGGTCGTGCTATATGCCGAGATCAAAACTAGGAACGCATGATTAATTGAGTGTGGCGTTTCAGTTATTCGGAGCTTATTTGTTGCTCATGCTCTCATGTTGTTTGTGAGATAAATTGTACTGACCTGCAGGGTGGATCTGAGACGAGGTAAGTCTCATTGATTGTGTGATTGTGTGATTAGGACACTTCTGGGCGTATTTCCCTCCTAATTGGGGTTTAGAGCTTAGACTTTGAGATGATATCTCACCCCGTTGTGGGACAACATTTTCGGGTCGTCGAGTGGAGGACTTAGAGCTGAGAGGAGGTGATCGAAAGCGTAGGTCAGTTAGGACCGCTTCTTTTTGGAAGGCCAGTCTTTTGTAGTCTTTTGGCCATAGACCTGTGTACATGATTCAGTGTATATATAAAAGCATGTTTGTTTGTGAATCTATTGTCTTGCCTTTCTATTCCGAGATGATTACTATCAGGGGATTTCTTTTCGCTTCCACATGTGCAATAAAATGGAAAGGGTCGGCGACTTGTCCTGAGAAGTCGCAAATTATTATCGACCAGATAGGGATGGGCACGCGCTCGGGATTCGGGGCGTGACCAAACCCACTCTTACTCTGCTCAAATAACGATCGACACTTGTATCTTTTGTCGCTGTGTTGTTAGGAAATTTCTCTTAGAATGTTATTGTCTTGATGAATTACGCTAAGCCAGCCAGTTCTAACTAAGCTTTCTGCATGTAGGAACTTCGCATTGGTCAGAGCCGACATCTCTAGACTTCCTTTTGCTTCAAGTTCTATTGATGCTGTGCATGCTGGTGCTTCTTTACATTGTTGGCCTTCGCCATCAACGGCAGTGAGTACTTTGGTTCTTAACGGTTTCTGTTCCCCGCGAGTTGTCTAGATCAATATAAACGGTGAATATATATAACATCGGTCTTGTTCTGCATGCTTAATTCCAAACTTTGCATAAAACTGTCAAAAGGGCATGGCTCCAGTTTCTTCAAATTTGGGAACAATTAATGTTTGCCGCGTATGTAAGTAGAACTTTTTAGGAGGGAAGCTTTATTCACTCTATGCACTTCACTGATCCTAACTTTGAAAGCATCACTTGGTTTAAAATCTCGTAGTTCTTTGTCATATGCTCACATTTTATTACACGGTGGTTCTTTCTCAGATTGCTGAAATCAGTCGAGTTTTACGGCCAGGCGGAGTTTTTGTCGCGACTACGTTCTTGCTTGATGGTCCTTTTGCGTTGTTTCCTCTTCTGGGGCCTTTATGCCAGGTACTCGGTTTTGGCTCAAGTCCTGTCCCTCTGTTCAGCTCTGCATCTCTAAAAATACAGGTTTTCTCTACTGTTATGCACAGTTCGACACTATTTGTTGGAGCAGAAGGCCAGGTTTTGTTCCCATCCATTTTTCATGAAACTAGAAGAGTTTGATAACATTTCTATTTTCAAAAACAATTTCTAATTAAAAATGATTTTTTTTTTTAATTTTGTTCTCGAGAACAATTCTAAACATTTTAAGCTCGTTTGGAACTATCTAAAATTTCAATTTCTGAAATAGAATTGTGTTTAATACCGTGCTCAAAATTTCTACTCTGAATCATTTTCTTTTAATTTTAAAATAATTTTATTACTTTTTTTCCTTTTTTCTTCTCTTTTTTTTTCCCCTTTCTCTCTCCTATTCTTCTTCTTCAAGTGGCCGACCTTTGTTGACCAAGCCAGATTTGGCGAGACCGAGCTTATTTGGCTGGCCAGGCTAGCCTCACTCAGGCTGGGCTTGCCTCCGACGAGCTCACCAAACCGTTTGCCGCAACTAGTGGCAAACCACAACCACGACGATGGATGAAGAAGAAGAGAAATTTGTTATTGATTCTAGAATTGTTCCCGCAAATAAGAATTAAATTTTTTTTTTATTCTTAATTTTATTCCAAATTTACTTCAAAACAAAAAAATAGAAATTTATTTCCGAGAATAAAATTTTTATTAAACACAATTTTGTTTCAAAACTACTCCTGAAAACAAAAGAATAGAAATTGGCACTGTTTAGCCGGTTACCAAAGAGGCCCTGAAGGACTAAATTTTCGACATCTTGACCTATAGAATGGGACACGCATGCTTCCTTTGTCTTGGGGAATATGATGGCATTTGTCGAGCCAATCAATGCCAAATCATCATTTTCGTCTCTCTCGGTGCAGATTTCAACTCAACTAAGTGGCAGCCACATATTCCTATCTGAAGGCGAGCTAGAAGGTCTTTGCAGAACCTGTGGGCTGATCGGCGTTAAATTCGTGAGGAACGAGCGATTCGTCATGATCTCCGCTTCCAAACCCAGCTGAGATTCCGGATGCTGGTTCATCGGTTACTTTGAATTAATGGAGCAAACAAGATAGTCCACTTCTTATTGATTAAAGCATAGGATGATATGGTAAAGGGTGCCCTCTTAATTTATTGATTTGCAAATCCCGCCTGGTTCGACGGTTCATGGATGAATTGAAAGACAGATTCATTGCTCCTGCAGTGTCTTTGCTTTTGGGTTCTCAAACTTGACTGTCTGAGAAAGGACTTTTCACTTCGAAATAACTTTTCGCTGTCCCGTCATTTTCAAGTTGTTGAAGAACAACGGAACGGTTCTTTCCCTATAAATGATGATGCACGACTGTCGAAAGAAATCAGCCGTCCATTTGGCTGCGGTTGCATGGCTGCTAAAGAGCACAGTTCACCTCCACAAATTCATTAAACGTAGCTACTCTAATCTCTACACTAACCTCTCCCTCTGTACAAAACAAAACTCTTGCAAGGTCTCTGCTTGTTGATTGTAGCTACAGAGTTTCATATGAGTATACCTATGAAAAACCTTTCCTACCTCCACGAAGTTCCGCATTGAAGAATTTCAATTTAAAAAATGATACTGGCTTCAGCTAGCTGCGTTGTGTGACTACTTGCCCAGATTAGAGAACGTCAATTGACGGTAAAGCAACATCTTTTCGTCACCATCCTCAATATCAGTGGAATCCTCCCCCTCATAATGAACATCGATGACGCTTCTCTCCCTACCATAAATGTCTGATCCGTCAACCAGATCACCAGTACCAACTCCACTGGGGGACATTTCATCCAAGTTTAACTGTTGCATCTCTGATTCTATTAGAGCCTCCATCCGAGCCCGCTCTCTATCTCGTGGGTATGTGCAGTAGAGGAACGAGTAGATGACACAGCAGAGAGACATGGGAATGCCTACAGCTGTGTACAGTGCCCTGGCCAGCGAGGCTGCATTCTCTCTATCAGTCTCGATATCCTGCCATTCAGTAGATCCTCTGGGAAGTTCTTTGTAACCATACACATTCTGGGCTAGTATTCCAACTAAAGGAGGAGCAAATGATGATAGTATGGCCTCAAATGATCGGTCCAGGGCATAGACACTTGTTCGGGATTTCTCAGGGACTATTTCTGCAAAAATAGGACTGCAATGAAAAGACCGGAGTCAGTATTGATTTTGCAATCTTCAGGAAGTAATGTAACAATTGAATACACATTGCTCATCTTCCAAAACTTTTAGAAATTAGATTCATAATCCTGTTTCGATGTATGATGATAAAGCATCATTAAAATCTTTCAGACTATTACATAAACTGAAATACGAGTTTCTAAATTCCAAGCACTAAAACTAAAACAAACTTCCAATGCTGCCCAGTCACTACTGTTCATTTTAATTGTAAGAGCACTGCTTGCATCCTCTCAAAAGACAAACCAGTTAACACCTGTGCTTTAAGCATCTCTCAAGAAATTCAGGTATGAAATGACAACCTACTGCATTTATATAATATTTTTATATATATTCGATCAAATAGTTAGGCAGCTCTGTGCTCAGTAACTTATGTAGAAGAAAGAAGAAGACTGATTTGGAACTTAACTTGTTTGTTGCTGGCGCATTCCATGATATGCAGAAACCCACAATGAACAAAACTAAGCCATGGACAAACGCAGTGGATGAATCATTTGGAAGAGCCAGCAAAAGTATTGCTGCGAGTGGGACAGCTGATGCTGAGCTTATCTGTGCTAAAATTATTCTTCCAGAGTTTGGTAGACGTCTAGAAAGAAAATCTCCCATTTTACCTCCAAAAAGTCCCCCAAGGGAACTAGCAATCACGAAAAGTGCTATGAGAAATGCAGTTTCATTATGGGAGAACCCAACAAGCTCCAACCACATTGTCGCAAATGACAAAGCTGACCAGGGGAATAAACCTGTTACGCCCTGAGCAACAATTATTTGGAATGATGGAATCTTTATCACCGACTTTGCTTCTTGAAACAAGTCCTTCACTTCTGAGCGAAACAATTTACTTGAAGTTTGCCCAGTAATTTTGGCATGGCCATCAGCAAAATGTGGATCTCTGGCAAAGAGGCGGACTAGAATTCCAACTAAGATGCTTATTAGTCCAACCAAATGGAAGGAAATTCTCCACCCAGGGATCCCCATGAATGTTGTGGGAGCTATCAACACAGAAAATAGTCCACCTACCATGGCACCGAGATTGCCAGTCAATTGTAGCCATCCAAAAGCCATACCCCGGTTGTTATCGTCCGTCGAATCAGCCACGAGGGACTGGATTGCAGGTGCTACTATGGCAAGCCCAATGCCATTCAAAGCTCTTGACACCGCAACCTGAACAAATGCTGAGTATAATTAATCAAGTCAGCTGATTCATGAACATATTTGGAACTTTCCTTCAATCGAATGGAAGTTTCAAGTGACTTCAAACATCTTTCATAGTCTATGAAGCTACATCCTTTAAATATGAAAACCTTCCAATGGTAAGAATCAAAATTATAAAAAGGGGGACCGTAGCGTCAGTGGGTAATGGCATATAACATCTTTGCCAGAAGAGAGGATGTAAAAGGTCTCTAATAGCTGGAACATAAACAACAGTGCCTGCTATATCAAATGTCTGAGAATATGCAACTCCATATGCACAAAATTATTATAGAAATATATCTGGTGCCCACACTTGCAAAATGTTGAGGTTTTCTTTCTCCTTTCTTATCCGGAAGATTATTGCGTGATAGGTAAATAGACTTTTATTGTTTTGAGAAAGTATCCTCAGGTCACAACCATATTCTTTCTCACCAGGCCTCCCCTTTGTGAAAGAGTACCAACAGATATACAGCAAGCTCCATAGCTCTCATTGATGAACACTGCTATAGAAGGTCCTAACCCACATAGCCCTCAAGTTTGGAAGATATAGTTACTCAACATGACTTCCTAGGCAACCAAAAAGAAAGAGCTGCTATGGAGGTCACTTAGACTTTTTCCTTCGTAGGAGTTAACATCACCTAATTAGCTAATCATACTGAGATTTAGACTCCGAGAACAATCAACTCAAAGCCCCGTGCAACCATACCCTTCTTCCATCTCTATCTCCCAATAATGCAAGATCCAAACGAAATTATGATTTCAATTTACTCTAGCTGCTGAGGTTGTAGCATGTAAACAGTCCGTTTTTCTCCCTTCTCTGCCTACAATAGACTGATGTATGTCCCCCAAGGCTACTGAACCAGACTATAACAAAAATGTAATCCATATTCTCACATCACCAGCCAACAAAAATCACGCTCTCCACACCCAAAAGATAGTGCTCTGCACAAAATTTACAAAGCCATGACCTAAATAGTCTCTCGCATTCCTTGAACCAAGAAAGGACTGACCAGACTGCAATGGTAATTTCCACGACTTACTCTTCAGTTCTGAGTCTCTGGTAACATTTACACCTAGCTATTCAACTCCAACTATTTAGCAGGAAATCATAACCATTTCAAAAATCACTGACTGCATATTCATCTTTTTCTTCTCCCCCCCCCCCCCCCCCCCCAACCCTGCGAAAAATAAAATAATAATGATAATAAAAAATTTCTTGCTTCTTATTTTAGCAACTGCAGATACCCATAAAAGATTAAACTTAAACCAACTGATGATTCGTTAGAGGACTGAAAATGCTTCTCATGACTGGAGCTCATGCAGAGAATAATGTAGATTAGAATTCCCTCCACAATATCATCAATAGTTTTAGCTGAAATCCTTAGCTAAACGCTAATCATTGTTAGACTACATCCACATTCCCAATTTTGAAATAGAAGCTGGACCAATAAACAAAGACTCAAAAGCTAACACAACCCAATTTCCTTCTCAAATCAATCTCCCTCTCTCTCTCTCTCTCTCTCTCTCTCTCTCTCTCTCTCTCTGGGCCGTCGGCTCAGCACAGGACAACATATTATATTCCCAAAAGTTTGGAAATTGTCTACCGGAACAAGCAAATTTCCAGAGCCAAAACCCCATACATGAACCAGCAATTCAAACCCAGATCCAACAAATAAAGAACGCACCGAACCCAAGCGCACCCATACCTGGAAGAAAGTAGACGAGAACGCCACAAGAAACGTGGCGGCGGCCCAGAGGAACGCGCCGAGCGCAATCACGTGAACCCTGTTGTGGCGCGCCGCCAGGTAGACCGCCAGCGGGTAGCAGAGGGACTGCACCACCGACCGGCACAGCGTAAGCGAGCCGAGCCGGGTCGGGTCGGCGTGCAGGGCGGCGCCGACCTCCTTGTACACGCCGGGCAGCAGGGACTCGTCGGCCCGCTCCATGATGCCGGCGAGGTTCACCAGGAGCAGGGTCACCGCCTCGGGCTCCATCCTCGACACGAGGCGCCTCATCTTGACCACGGCCCTCGTCGCCATCGCGGATCCCTTTACCGCCTTCGCCGTCGGCCCGGGCATGGTTCAGAGCGCGCCGCTTCCGCGTATCCGGCGCGGCATGGAGGAAGACGGCGGCGGTGGCGGCGGCGGAGAAAGGGGAGATCGAGGAGAGCAAAAAGAGGGAAGGTGGGGAAGAAATTTTGACTTGGAATTTTCGCCGGTCGTCTTCGAGGCACGGGGAATGGTTTGAACGGTGACGGGGAAGGAATCGGTCCGACAAAGAAGACCGAATCTGGATTTTGCGCGTATGCCGAGTCGCCGACTGCCGTTGCGGGCCGCCGTGACGTCATATTTCGCTTTTGTGATGTGAAACGCAGGAAATAAGGTTTTAGAATAAAATGGTAAAAAAAGACCAAACTAAAGATGATGAAAATGCAAGGGATTAAAAGAAAAGGAAATTTTCAAATAACATTACGAAGTTTCATTATTTTCTCAAATAAAGCAAGAATATGAAGTGTTTTTTATTTTTTTCAAATAAAAACATAAAGTTACTATATTGATCTTAAATAAGAATCTATTCTTACCAACTAATGAAGGACATTTTCGTACTTTACTTTTAATTTTTTTCCCCTTTGTTTCCGTTTTTGCTTTCCTAAAAAAGACAAACTCAATAATAAAAAAAGGCTAAAAAGGAAACACACATGAAAAAAAAAAAAAAAAAAACTCAAGTCCTTCACCTGTGGCTGATGCCCCACTAGCGATGGGAGGCGACCACAAGCGGGAGGCCCTCCTTGCTTGTATTTTTTTCTTTTTAAAAACTTTGAGATTTCTTAATTTTTAATATAAGGGTGATGTTTCTTCTGGAGTCTCGAGTGGATATGAATGCTTCTTTGTCCACCTCAAGATTGGCTTATAGAATGGGGAAACTGCTAGTCTTTTGTGAAGGGAAGGTGATGTTGGTGGTAAGTCTAGTGAGTCTAAAATTTAGATTAAATTTGTCTTAAAAAAAAAAAAAAAGACCTTGATCGGCGAATATTTAGTTGACTGACGAGATCAAGCCTTATTTGAAATTATCATTGTCACTTTATGTTCTTATTTGAAACTACTTTGGCCATTTTAAGCAATTTTTGAAAATAATATCCAATTTAGACTCTTATTTGTGAAAATGAGAACAATTCAAAGCCATTATTAGGAATTTTCTCTAATTTTTTTTTAAAGCGACATATAAGAAATACTTCACATATTTGTAAAAAAAGTAATTTTAGAAAATTCGAAAGTGAGATAAATACAAGTTTTGGCCTACTAATAATAAACTTTTATTATGTTGGGATAAAATCATTAATTAATGGGTCAGCAAAAATGATTTCCTTGCTAATTAATGTGTTCCTTAGAAATAGGCATGCAAAATGTGCATGTCAGGTATTGTAAATGGTATGTATATAATGCATTGAAGGCAATATGTAATTTGAATAAAAATATTATTAATAATGGATATAGTTTAACATGCAATTTTAACAATTACATAAATGTTCTCTTAGCATGGGACTTTCTCAATTTGGCATATTTCTTCTTCTTCTTTTCGTTTTTGAGCCAATTGCCACGCTAAATCAAAATCAATCGAGGTCATTACTTTATGAAAGAAAGTTCGATAAAATAACAAAAAAACTAATGATCAAGAATATGTGATCTTTTTATCTTGGCTAGGGTAAAAATAGTCGAATATCCTAAAATCGCCTCTGATGAAGGAAGAAACGCCCCTTTCAGCGCCGCCTAGCACGGTGCAATTGTCATGATCCGATTATTCCCCCAAAAGCTTCGCTCATACCTCAGCGGGCCCACAATCGGCCGTTATCCCCCAACCGATTAACCTCTTATTTCGAATGGCACTTGATGGAGATCCCTGTAAATGAATCATTTAAGCCTTAATTTTTGGGGGAATGATGACATCTATGGGATGGTTTTCATTAGAAATGCCTAGGTCATGGGGCAGTGTCGTGTGGGCGCGATACTATAGTGGTGGATGGATTTCATCTCGATTCTAGGCTTCTCAATTCTTCGGTAGGGGAGCTTTTGAGTGAACATTGCTTGGGCATCACTCAAAGCCGAGACCATAGAGTAGGACCCATCAAAAAAGTATCATCTCCCCTTTAGAACGACAAATCTCTCTTTGGGACATCATAGTCTCGGTTCGACGCAAGTTGATGACCGGAAAGTACCAAATTCTCAAGGGTATGGTGAGGGGGCCTCTCGGTTGCTCTAAAGTTTCAACTCTGGCAAGTGGGGTGATTCACTTTTTCGTGCTTGAGAGGGGAAGATATCATGATGAGACACGTCAAAATGTCAAATTGCTGTCCTGGGTTTTCCCAATTGCTGCTTTCCATAGTACTTAAATTCTTTAGTCCTTGTCATTTTAGATGTTTCTGATCAATAGGAATCAAAAGCAAGAAGAAGCATAACAAAAATGACAAAGCATCTACATGAGTTGATCATTTTCAAATAATCGTGCTGACTGCAAGACATGGGAAGGGAACCCAGAATTTGTTAAACAAGATAAGCCACGGGCTTGAAAATAAGGTTGGAGATCTAGATCCAGTGGTTGGTAAATCACTGATAAAAAAAAGGACCATGCTTAAGGGATTCTTCATCAATCTACTAGCTAGTGAACCTCTTATGCCAAATAGCTAGCAACCGATGAATTAAATGCTTCGGTTTAATCCTGAGATGTAGTTGATGGCGAATCGCTCCTTCTTTCTCTATGAAGGTTTAAACACAACCCAGCTTAGATGTACCTAAACTAGATTCGAGGGGAAACTTTAAATCTTTACAAGTTGGCGCATTAATATTTTAACTTCAGTTCCTCAAATCATGAAGTGAATATATTCATCTACCGATAGAATGAATGCTGTGATCATAATTAAAATTTCTGCACATGCCTGGACTTTAACCTTTCAGTGTATCAACTTTTTATAACACTGTCAAAAGTGTATTGATAAATAAAAGTGTTATGACTAATGCCGGAATTACAACAAAATTATAATTGAGAATAATGAAAGAACATACAGATTTATAAAGAAAATCCTCGCTGGAAAATTCTTGAGGGAGAGGAGAAGCAATATCCATTATGGAAATTCAAGAATTACAAAATATGGCTCGAAAACCTTAAAGCTCGTTATGTTTCTACTTCAAACCTAATAATTTGAGAAAAATAATATTAATACTGCTCCATGTCATGTAGGCGCAGCACCTGCACCCTGGCCGAGGATTGTTGTTGAGCTATGGGCTTGGGTCTTGCGGACTAGGCCATCAGCTACCAACACCAAGCTTCCATTTTATTATTTTTTTTAAGTGAAGTCACCACGTATTTCAATTTAGATATCAAAATTCGATTTAGGTTAGTATACCCAAAACAGAATTTAAGACATACTCAACAGAAAGTGTGGAAGTTAATTTGCTTATTTCGAAACTTGAATATTGTCCACGGCATGAGCTGAACTTAACCCTAAGCAAAAAACATGGGGATCCTGAAGTGGTTGACAAATGAAAGAGATATTATTCTAGAGCATCATGCAGGGACATATTTAGTGGGAGACAAGTGGGGTTCCTTGATATCCATCCAAGACATCATGAGGAGGCAAACATGATATTCCCAGGACAGCAGGAAGGACCCAATTGCTGTGATATGTCAAACACGGAAGGATGTGTAGGTTTTGCACAAAATTTTTTGAAAGGGATGAAAAGGGTTGAACAGTGGGTTTGGTGTTTGGCAAGTTCATGTTTTGCCCAATTGCTGTGATATGTCATATCCATCCAAGACATCCGAGTGAGCATTGCTATGGAATCGCGAGTACGATTTCATGTTCTCTTGCTCTTCATGAAAGCTTCAGAGCAGGAAATAGCTGTGTGTGGTGAGCGATGACAATGTCCACGCAAGAGCCGATGGTCATTCTATCGGAGAGAGTTCAGTCCTAAGAGTGTCTGCTGCTAGAGAAGAACGATATGCTCAATGAAAGAGATTGTCCTTTCAAGCACGTATCTCCATTGGCTCAGAATGATCACGAAGAAGGGGACCATGAACTGTAAAAAACGAAAGAAGAAGAAATTCATAAGATTCTCACAAAATGAAACCACACGATTTTGAATGGACATACATGTCAGATTGCTAATTATGTCACCTAGAACAGAATAGTCAGTTCAAGTGGATCGCCAAATCAACGATTTTCGACATAAATTAACTAGATAGATTACATTGGAAAATTACCAAAAGATTTATGATTTCATTGACCAAACTAAAAAATTGATAACTAAATTGATAATCATATAATATGTTTATAATCTTTTGGATAATTTTTCTAACATACGGGATTAATGGCATGTCTAATTAAGCTAATCAAACTTTCTTTTTTATGACTGAAATCTTGCTTTGTACCAAACGAGATTGGTTTTGGCAATAATTCCAAACTTGTCTCCGGATTCTTTAAACAATAAGTTTGCAATGATTCTGAAAAAAGGAAAAAAAAAGAAAAAGAAAAAAAGAAACTTGTGGTTAAAAGGTGTTGCTTCTAATTGATGAAGAACTTTCTTCCGGTGGGCTACCTAACTCGTAACTAGAGAGGATACGGACGCAACTTCCAAGGGAACTTGAGCTGCCAACCGGGTTGGATTAGATATTAAATTAGTGATCGCCTCCATGTCCTTTTTGCTTATTTTATCCTTATTTACTTGAAAATGGACGAATAATTTATAATCCCCACGGCTCGAGGCCGCCTTCTCCTTTTTTTGGTCTTTTGGACATGTAATATACGACTTAATCCCCGAAAAGAAATAAGTACGTGATCGATATCATTTATCACATGTAACGGAGATAGCATTTTACAGAAGGGGAGAACGCCCCTCATAAACACCTTTGTTTTTTATAATATCGAAGATCAAGTTCTATCCCCAATTTAAAAATCGAAGTTATACTTCCCAAATCTTTCACTGGCATGGTCTTTGGTTTTGGTCTATGACCCTCGTTTCCGTTGAAGGAGGGCCAACATTTTACACATTATTTCAGAGTCGTTCTTGGTCATTCATATATTCCTCTATTAGCAAATGCAATTAGATCGTTATCTCGCTTTTTCACTCGTACAAATCGTGATTCATATGGAATACTAATGAGTGCCCACGACCGAAATGGCCCGAAATTCGAAAAATCAGGAGCTAATGCCTCATTTCAAAGACAATGTCAATATTTCCTGCTAAGTATGGTCAAACTTTTTGGGGACATGGACGTAATGTGTGTCCTCTCTAAGACGGGAGAAAAAGCGAACGTTGTAGCAAGGGTTTTCCTGAACTCCACTTGATCGCACGGACATGTTTGGCGATCCCTATACAAAACCCATTTTTTCTTCGGAGTTGAAATGCTGTCTCGAGCTGGAATTTCAAAAGAGAGGACATGAGAATAGTCAAAGGCAAATGATGCCTTTTGGCCTGGTCTAATATCGCCTGCTATGCCTGCTAAGTATAGTCTGCCATTCCAATTCAAATGGCTCTTTTTCTTGGTCATGGCAAGACTCCCGTTTTTCTTTTCACGTCAGCTTGGAGGATACTTTCATCATTGCTTACGCCAATTGGTAGAATGGATTCTCCTTTCCTGGATCGGCGTCCGCGATTTAACAAGCGTGAATTGATGGGCTATTTTGATATTTTTCCCCGTCGGCGATTGATTTACGCAACTGATTGAAAGGGGTTAACATCGATGAATTGATGGAATCGTGTTACGGACTTATCATCGGTGCATGGTAAATTTCTCCCCTAGGAACCTTTTAGTTGAAGACATTACTTATAGAGTGAACCAATCATCTTGGAGAGAGAAAACTTAGTATGTACTCCCCGATTAGAAATAGCAAAAGATATCACCATTGTATTTATAGTTACAGAAACGGTAATTTATCTCATCATCCCACATATTAATGTCATTCGTGTAATTATAATTTCGTATTTTATGTGAGCGCAATTAAAGATTTTAACGTGTACAAATTTGTTGTTCTTAAGTTTTCTTTCATCTACCATCGAAGATAGAGAGATCCACACAAGCAATACCACCTTTGAAAAATTAGGTAAGGACTTGCATGGAACGATCAACTAGAGAAAATGCTTAATTCGTTAACCCACGCCATGGGTGGGGTTTTCAGTAAATAATAGTATAAATATCAATAAAAAATGTTGATCAGATAAAAACTTTCGAGTTGATTAAATTAGATTAATTCTCTATAGGAAAATATTCAAAATGCTGAACAATCTAGCCAACACTAAAAAGTCTGTCAAAATCATTCAGTAGTAGCGAAGGTAAAAAATTTATTTTTACAAATTTCGGATTAGAATTTCTTTGCATTTAGCGCAAATTAAAACGAACGTTTAATGTCAAATGTTTAGCTCAATGTATTTAGTGAAAATATGGAAGACATTGAGATTGGGGAGAGTATGCTATGTTTTTATACAAATTAATGCTTGTGAAAAAGATTAATCTACTGAGAATACACTATTCTTTGACAATTTTTCTTTTCCGTGTAGAATATTGCAGTCAATACTCAAATTTAATGTATATTTGAATAACAAAATCCCATATGGTAATGTTGAAAGCCTATATGACGTCTTTAGATACCTCCTTGAAACTTGCTTTAAAATGGCTCAAAGAAATGCATTCGTTTTATATAGGCTTAGAATATTAAAAGTAATTTTAACTTAGACTTGGAAATCAAATTAAAAGACTTTTTTGATTATATTAATCTTATAATAAATAAGTTAATCAAATGAATCACTGGAAGTCAGTTGCAAAATTAAGAAACTAACATACACATATCAAATGTGTCGCATAAGTATAGCTTACATGTTGACATTCAAATGCAGCTAAAACAGTACAAACACCGTGTTAGTATTGTTGAATGCTGCCACATCATTGTCTGTATGCAATGAGATTCATGGCACATGGCACATGGCACAAAAGTGATTGTTCACATCTTCTCTAGTGGAGAACGCATCAAATGATTTTCTTGCATTTAACAGTTCTAAGACAACCTTTAAGGTTGCATTTGGCGATCAAGATAAAATTCGAGATAGGATATGCTTTATCCTATCTTACGTTTGGTGCTTGTTTAGGATATGATAAAGTCGGATATAAGAAGGATATAAGCCAAATAAAATTAGCTCATGAGGGTGAGATAAAGATGGATAAGATTTCTAATATCTATAATATGAAAGTTATTTTTCTCAAATAACAAATTTCTTAAATTAACAAAATTAATATTATATTTCAATATAAATAATTTTTGTATTCTAATTTAAGAAATTACAAATTACAAATAAAAATTGATTTTTTAAATTTAATCTTATTTTATATATTCAACTTTAATTCTATCTTATAATAAAAATTTAATCTATAAATTATATATTTATTTTTATTATATATTTTAGGTATTTTTGTGTTTTAGGTATGTTAGTACAAATTTAATATTTGATAAAATTTTATTAAAGATGGATGAAAGGGGAAAAAGAAATAATAAAGAAAATAATTTTAAAAAGAGGAAAAAGAAAATAAAAGATAAAAATAAATTAAAGAATAGTGTCATTAAATTTTCACCATCTCCGTTTATAAACTTTTAGGTTCATTTACAATGATATGCTGTTTATATTAAAAAAAAATGTATATGATATAATGTAAATATATCCAACTTTAAAACTATGATTCACCAAACAAAGAGATAGAACATAGAAAAATTATAGATTTCATATTCTATCATATCCAAATTTCATCATTAAAATCGACGACCAAACATAACTTAAAAGAACGAATATATATTCATACGGACACAATAAATTGTCAGCAACACCAATGGATGAGAGAGAGAGAGAGGGAGGGAGGGAGGAGAGCGGCAAGCTACTCGTCTCGGATAAATAAGAGTGGACCAACGGAGGGAGTGAAAGATGAGATGGGGAAACACAAACACCAATAAGCACCAAAATTATTCTTCTCTCGCCTGGCCCAGGCAATATTTCCCCAATTTTTATTAAAAATACAAAAAGAAAAAAAAAAGTTGATAAAAACTTCAAATTATGTGTATTATGATGAGTTTATCTTAAAATATTTTTTCTATGATACAAAAAAAGTTCTAAACTTGAATATTTATGAAACATTTACCCTATATCAAGGCAATAAATGAACACTATTAAAAATTTGCCTACATAGATGCCGAAAAAGACAAAGGGTGCTGACATAGCATCCATGTTTTTGACTGGAAAATCATCTAACAAAACTTTGACGAATGGCAAATAGGTATAGTTTAAAAGTTTTTGTGGTACTTTTCCTCACAAAAAAAAAAAAAAAAACAAAGAAGAAATTCATCATATCCTAATTTTTGTTTTTTTTTTTTTTTTTTTTTTGTTCCGACATCATATCCTAATTCCATGGCTACTAAATCCTCTCTTTTGTCCTCGTGTCATACAATATCTCCAAAAGGGTCGTATTCATGATTGGTCATCTCACGCTCCCTACCCCTTTCTTAATATTAGTATTATTTTCGTTTTATTCGGTGTCTTCGTCGTCTTTGTTCGATCAAGAATTCATTAGTGCATAATTTTCTTTATATTAATAAAAAAATTTGCATGTATCCTGAGAGAAGTAGCATGCACAATCTTTTACTAAATGCGTGCAGTTCACATGCTAACAATTTAAATATGTGTGCGCTCATTGCTAATTGTTGTACATATTGATCTCTTTTTGTATGACACATATGACGGCTCTAACTTAATTAATCAAGGAAAATACAAGCAAAACCCTTAGAGTTGCCTATATCATCCTAATTAGGGTCTTTTTTCCATTTAAAAATTACTTTTTATTACCATTTTTCGATGCTTTGATTGTCTAACGCTTGCTGTGACTCCAATACTCTGTATACACGGGCCAAATGGATTGACATAACCTGTTCATAAGTTATGTAAGATGTTTTACGGATTTCCAACTAGCTATGTCTCCACGACTATGTCATTGGATTATAAGAAAAGCAAATACCGACTCTACTTAGAAACCATAACGTGTGTCCAGAATTTGTATTCATGGTAATCAAGCATGAAAAGTCGTAGAAAAAGAGATTGTTTGGTACACGATATTCCTTAGAAATTCGTATGTAGTTATCTTTTGAGTTGCATCAATTTGAGTGATATTGCCTAATCCGTGAAAAAGTTAAAGCACCTATTTAAGAAGCTATAAGCGTGCGACTTTTATGACTGTGGGTTCCATCTTTTGACTTTTATACTTATAACTCGCTGAGTTTCGAGTCAGAATTTCATTTTATTCGAACACCTCGTAACATTTAAAACCATGTCTGCTATAACATCTATGTCCAGCTTAGATACTTTCTCAAACTTTTTAATTTTAAAACGTTCACAAATTGATGGGGAAAGGGGGGGCTTTTTGGCTTGACTTCACGTCTCTTGCGTCACTCCCAAACATCATGTATCATTTCAGGAAGAGCTTGAATAACCATTTTTGACAAAGGGGGCAGATACAATATTTGGAACTGAAGGCAGGAATGGAATTGATCATCATCATCGCAATGGACACTTACCTAAATGCTAAAAATAATCATTCCCCATGTCTCTATGTTCATTGCCAATGAAGATCGAACTTCAGTAACTTCTGGTCAAATGTTATGGGTAGAAAAGCTACCTCCGCACAGCTTCGAGAGGCTTATTTTCAACTGGCAGTAGGTAGAAAATATGTTGCTTGGTGTGGAATTGCGCAGATTACAGATATAAATTATTACGAGAATTAGTACGAGAATTTTTTTTTTCCTTCACTAGAATAATTTTCCGTGCATGGCAAGCAGCAGTAGGCAAAACATTAAAATAAAAAATTCGATGTGAATCAGCAACAATGACAGCAAAAAGGCAAAAAATAAAAATAAAAATCACAAGCAATTAGATGACCTTTAGTATAAGGTTTCATGGCTGAATCGTTTTACATAGATGCCTATTCCAAGCCAGATACTTCTATGTAAAGTTCCCTTCCATCCTAAACAACGAGCGAATCGATGAAATTTAGCAACTGAATTAAAGAAGAAAATCGGTTCTAGAATGAAATGGGAATCGGCTCAAATTGTGTAATAACGTTCTTATTTTCTAGAGAGACCCGAGAGGAATATACAGAAAACTGGAAGGAAGAGATACTATTTGATGTAAACAGGAACAAAGGCGCAGAAAAACAATCTCGGCCTCATCATTACAATCACTATCCCCGAATCCTCATCATGAGAAATAATATTTGCAATTCACCCTCCATTTCTGGACTCGGCATAATTCTCAGCAGTCATCATTCACTAAATAATATTCCCTTTTTCCGAGTTCTATGTGAGGCCTAATCAGAGGGACTGATCCAGTAATCAACCCTACCTTCGCCCCTTGCAGAGACATTGCTGTTGTCCAGGCTCTTGTCATTGTGAAACTCTGATGAAGACGTAGAAGCCGAATAATTCAGCTTGCACCAATGAAGCTCTGGCGATGAGTTTCCGTAGTTCGTCTCGTTGAAAGACCTCAGCTGCTCCAATTCCTTCCCTCCGTTCGACCTGCCTCCTTCTCTCCTTCACCCTCGCTTGTCCCTCGCCGTGTTCTCGTGGCTCGCAAGCCCGTCCGGCCAGTTGGGGTTGAAGTTCGCGGGGCTCATGGTGAGTTCCTTTTCGGAAGAAGTTGCAGCTCCTCCCATATTCCCTTGAGAATTCAAGCTGAAGCCCGATAATATGTTTGGGGCACTAAGAGGGTCATGGGCGAGAGGAGGGAATGTGAGGACGTTGTTTTGCAGGGTGAGAGGGTTTTGAGGCTGCTTTTGTTGGTTCAATTGGAAAGTGGATGGAGAGACACTGTGTGAACCAGTGTTCCGGGAAATTGTTTGCTATTGAAGTGGTGAGGTGGCTAATCGTGTTGCTGACCATGTTGGCGTCAAGCTTCTGAGCCGAGGGGCGGAGAGGATGGAAAAGTGGCCCAATCGAGCTGGCACCGCCGAAGAGGTCGAGCTTGCGGGGGCCCGAGAAGGGTGGGGCGGGGAACCCGGTGAACTCTTGCAACGCTTGCCCGGAAGTTCGTGGTGTCGGTGGTGAGGACTGTGGTTGGGGCACGCCTCGATGCTCGAGTCCTCTTCCGGGGGTTCCTTGCAGGCTTGGCCCGATCATCCCGCCCCAGCCGCGGCGCTTCGTGGACTAATTGCGCTTGTAGAGATGAGGATGATGAAGCTGGGTATGGCTGTCCTTGGCTTGCCCCTTGTGCAAGCAACATGCCTTGGCTAGACGAGGAGGGTCCGGGCACGGTGTCGGATCTCGGGTCAGCCCGGAACATGCCAAGATCGAAATGGGTGGTGGCGAGATTTGGGTTTTGGTGAGTGTAGGGGGAACAAAGTGGAAGCAGAATCATACAAAGAGGGTAGGTGGTTGTTTTGGTGAAATAGGGAAATGAAGAGTGTGAACTAGAGAAGGGACCTATATTGTTGGTATGAGCCGAAGGAGAATTTAATAAAAACGGCGGGGACGATTCAGCCTTTTGGAGTCATCGTAATCTTCCTCCGCCGCTTGAAGATTGCATGCTCCCACTATTACCAGAATCCATAACACCCAGAGAGAGAGAGAGAGAGAGAGAGAGAGAGAGAGAGAGAGCGAGAGAGCGAGCTTACCGGAAAGGTTGACCCTGTAAAAGCAACTGCTGACCAAAGAAAAGAGATGCTGATCTGCTTGCAAACTTCAATGGAGATGGAGCAAAAGAACCGATAAAGCTATAGCTTCTAAGCGCCTTGATCTACACATCTGTCTGTCTGTTTGTCTGTCTGTCTGTCTGTCTGTCTCTCTCTCTCTCTCTCTCTCTCTGTGGCTGACTTCTTTGTAAGCTGGAGATAGAATGAATAACAAGGGAAAATGGTAAACGAAAATGGGTAGATCTTTCTTGCAGGTGGAAAGAAGGGAAAAGAGATCCAAGATGCGTCAAGAGGTCTGTGACCGTGTTGATATTCTTTCTGGGCTCTTCTTCTTCTGGAGCTGAACTAGGGTTTCAGATAGAGAGAGAGCTGAGAGAGCGAGAGCGAGAGAGAGAGAGAAAGATAAAAGGGAAAAGATTTATTTAACCTTTTTGTTTCGGCTCCTAAAAGAAAGAAAGGGAGAGAGAGAGAGAGAGAGAGAGAGCGAGAGAGGGAGAGAGAGGAGGAGGAGGGAGGAGGAGGTTGCAACCAACGTTTTCCACTCAGAAGAGATCGATCGATCCTCCACACAAAGGGTTTGTGGGGTCTCTCTCGTTTTGTATATTGAGAAAGAAAGAGAGAGAGAGAGAGAGAAAGCGAGATGAAGATGCTGGTGGCTGGCAACGGGTCAAACTCAGAGAGGGGAGAGAGAGAGAGAGAGAGAGAGAGAGAGAGATTTGATGTATGAATGTGAAAGCAAGAAAAGCGATACATAAATGTGGGAATTTAGTGAAGCCTTTTCTCGCAGTGCAAACGAGTATACATGAATCAGAATACAGAATGCTTGACAAAAGCATGGAGCGAACAAGAATCCCCCATGTTCTGATTTGGAGCAACGCTAAGTATATTAAAATTTAATTTACAAAAGCTCATATCTTAAATTGACACGATATAATATAAATGGAGCACCCGATAAGAATTAACTTCATCTCCTCATATATTAATTTGAACGGCCAGTTTTGATATACTTTGCATTATCACATGGGAGAGTACTGCAAAAAGTTTTAGCCTTTTTTGTGCGTTCACACCGATGAGACGGACTTTTGGACGACCCTTTTAGATGCTTAAAGCTTATAAGAAACCTCTCGATTAAATTTAATTATAACTAGCTTTGGAGCCACCATCCATGTCCCAACAATGGATTTCGGCGCAAGCATGAAAATGGGGCTTGACATCTCATACTATACGTACCATATACCTATTTTATGAGTAAATCTACATGTGCGCATGCTCTTCTTCGCGTCATTGCACGAGGAAGATAATTTAGAGAACGCACGAATAAATTGATCGGCTAACTGAGGAATTCTGGGTTACCTCCGCTTTTTGACCGAGTCAGAACTCCAGAAACGAAAATTCCTAGCCACAATGATTTTATCAACATCAAATCTTTTACCCTCGCTCGGCCCTGAATTCAGAGCACGAAAGCACATACGTATCTCCTATAAACAATAATCGGTCCTTGTCTTAATCTAAGCTTCATTCATTATTGAAACCCTAATTTTGAATAACTCGGATTACACAACCCTTTTCGGATAGGTGAGTATTCAAAACCCAACATCGATCCATCCACGTCACAAGGTCCTCAGGATCGTTGCAACGACATGATCCATTCCATCTTCTCCCAATTTAAATATTCTCCGGAGGTATCGTCTAAGAAATGGGGGAAGGATAGATCGGTTGAACCACATCACAGTTCGATACGACCATGGTAACCGATATAATACTTCTTTAATTCGTTTGCGTGATCGAAGCTCGCGCGCAGGAACAGGACGAAGAGGAGAAGAAATGTAAAATAATAAAGGGGGGAGGGGGGGGGGGGAAGCAAGACGGCCCTGTGTGGGATGGACGTCTTTGTCATAGTACGTGTTATTATATTCTCTTTAATGCCTATTGGCCGACCCTACGAACCAAATCCCGAAACCCTAAAGATCCGAATTCTCTCACGTCTCATGACTGCACGCCTTGCATAACTTCACACGGAATTATTGGAAATTTGCAACCAATCTAATTAAATTGCTGCCCGTCACGTATTAACGATTCATGGAGTCTTCACAGTTCGTGCTCTTTTGCGCAAGGCATGTGGGTTGAGGCGCGGGCGGACAGGTTTCGTGGGGTTTCTTTTTCATGCTGCAGTTTGTCTAGATCGATCGAGGCCCACGTTTACTCTCGTCCATAATGGGTTTCGGCGGATCATGGCTCGTCAGCTACTGCTCCCCATTGAATTGATTGGCAAGTTTTGGTACTTTCTAAGGACAAGAGGATGTTTGATAGATGTGGATACTCCCGCGGTTAGGAGTGTGGTCGCCAACGCATTACTAGGTGTGTTCCTCACTCGAGTGATTTAGCCCCATATGCCTAGGCCAAAACAAACGAAATCTCCCTTCTCTCTCCCCCACAGCTACTATCCATATCCCGTGCCGCAAATCTATCATTGTCACATTATAACCTATTGCCATCCTAAGCTCTCTCTCTCTCTCTCTCTCTCTCTCTCTCTCTCTCTCTCTCTTACCAAGTCGAGTGGCCGTGCTGCATATCTATCACCATCTCTATTGTAACATAGCTCAAAATCTAACCGAATCTTACAATTAAATCAATATAAAATTACTAAAGAAATGAACGAATAACTATAAGGAACACGAGATGTATGTGATTTGATTCGAATGAGAGATAGTAGCAAATAATTCACTAATAATCGGAGAATTAGAGTTATAATTGTTTACAAGCTCAATTTTTCCTCACATCTAAATTAAACCCAAAGAAAACATAAAAACATTACCTCATAATTTCTCAATGAAAACTCATAGAGAGAAAATATGATACTTCTCTTATTTGCTCTATGTATCTAATATTGAAGTTGAATATAAATAATTAAATAAATATTATTTCCTCACCAAAAAAGGAAACCTTTTTTTTTTTTTTTTAATTTGCTCAAACTAGGGATATATTCTCAATAATCTCTACCTTGACTCAATGTTTGAGTTTAGTCATAGTGCTCATTGTCCATCTTAGCTCTCAATGACCCAATGGGCACTTAACAATCGTAGACATCTATCAAGCCCAAGTTGAACTTGAATTTGTCTAGAAGGTAAACTTGATTGACATCTTCGTGGGATTCTCCATTGCAAGAAATTTCTCCATGGTTACATACTCTTTTGGCATATTAATTCTAACGCAGAAATTTTGGTCACCAGCGTAATTGATTCTCCAGTGATATCATTGACTTCTAGCAGACATCACATCATCCGAATGTCCCATATCAACATCACTAGTTAAGTCATTAAACCACGCCGCCTCTTTAGCTCCTTTGGCAATTACTAGGTTTCTCAATGACATCCTCCAAAACACAGCACAACAGCAGAAGCAAAGGCACAATTACAAACTATTCGAACATCTTTCATGTTCCCTACATGAGTTGGATTCACAAACCTAGTTACTATCACACAACTTGAACTACATCCTCCAAACATATATCAATGTTTATCGTCCCTAATAAAATCAAGAGGATCCATTTCATAGTGTCACAATGTCTACCTACATTAATCGTATACATTTTCCTAACCGCATGCGATACATCAAGTCTAGTATTATCCACGACATAATTCAAGCAACCAATGATACTAGCATGTGAAGCATGGGACAAGTGCTCCACCTCCATCCAAGTACATAGGAACAAATTAGACAATGTATAATATGTAGCAAGTGGGGTAAATACAAAATTTCTTAATTGCATGTTGAGGTGCCTTGACCCTTTCCTAATTGAATTATTTTGAGTCACTCGCAACATTCCGGCAATCTCTCTCTATATCTCCATACCCGAAATTGTCTCTATTACACCCAAGTTATCTATTTCAAAGTCCGCATGCTACTGTCACTATATCTCATCCACTTCTACCACCTCGATGCTTTATCAACTATGACCTTAGAATAACTGTTAGGCCATTATGGAATCTAGCGACTCAACAAACATTGCCATATTTACTACACTTTGAATATCTCTAGGTTCTCGTTAAAGCTCCATTTGATATAAACGTTGTCTAGATCTTTCTCCACAATTTATCCATCACTCCTCTTTTGAAACAAAGTAGATTCGTTAAAGGTACCTCTTTGTTCATAAGATTTGGGCAAATCTTCCTTAGTGCACCATAGCCTTATCCCTTCAGCCTCATACATAGCCTAGAAATATGCACATCCTTGCCCCTAGCTCTAGTGTGCCATCACTCACATGAGCATACACAGGGCAACCGAACACTCTCAATCAAATGTAGTCAGTAGGCTTACCTAATCGTGTTTCCTCAGAAGTTTCCAATCAATTGTTAATGATGGTGATCTATAACCAACAAGCAATA